>OW388305.1:36858852-38120519 GCA_936450465.1 Gibbula magus | reverse complement strand
CCTGGCATTGTGGGCTTTCTCCCTGCAATAATTAACAGCCATGATAAAAGTGAAATATCCTTGAATGCGGTGTTAAACCCCAAAGTACCTCACATCGTTTTTGGCTGGTTTCCTTCTCTATTACAAAAATATATATTTTGGCTTCATTTGATTTTATACTTTGAACATCTTTTTGCATCAAGTGTACAATGATGATTTATTGAAATATTACATCTTAAATTTTTAAATTCATCTTTTGACAAAGATTACAGATTTAAAGAAATAATTCTTTGCTGGACAAAAGGTAATTTGTATGCAGAGTAATTTTATACATTTTCACATTAATGCTATCGCAATTATACATGTAAGAAAGATCGTCTTTGCTACAATTTCAATTCTTAGATTGTTTTATGAAAGAACAAAGCAATCATTGTTCTGAACAATGGACAACTTAAACAATAATACTCTATTGTTTTACAGCGTCTACTGTATAACCTGACACTAAGGGATTACTGCATGGTCACAACTTGGATAAATTATTCATTCAAATACCATTTTGAATTGATAATTTATAACAATTTCATGTGAATTTGCTTTGAAAATTTAATGAATTCCTTTGTTTGGGTTAGTCCTCTCGGGATATACTAAGCAAAAAATATTTGGAGGAGTCATACTGGTAGGTTAATTTTGTCATGGTATATTATTTAATTTCAAAATCCTCATGGTATTAACGTAAAATGTAAACCTTACTTTCTTTGCCCAGAACCATTTCAAAATCAATACAGACATTTATATAAATGGAAACAAAACGCCATTGATCTTGTTGAATAATACTTATTTCTCAAACTAATCTAGTATATGTAATTTAACCTTCTTTCTGCCATAAGCCATTTAAAGGCACTGTAGCATATTTTTTGCTTCAAATTTGCTATTTATTATAAAAGTTTAGATACAATATATATTTTTGTTACGTTAAAGGGTAAAACATCTTATTACACGATCCAATAAGCTGTATCCATAGAAACGGTTATTTGTATTGGTAGAAATGGTGTGGCATATAAAGCAATAATATGGTGGAATTCTTTAGTGTGAGAGGTAGATTTGTAGTCTCATGCGTTTTTGAGAGGTCTTACAGCAAGGTGGTTAACCATTTTCTCATGGTGCCATATTTAAAATTCTACTCTAGTGTCTGTATCACTAATTCATTCAGAATATTTGAATTACCTTTGAGTGGCCATTTTAGTGAGAACACCTTAAAATGGCAGCTCAAAGAAATGGATTCACATGGCTTAACCGAACCATGAACAACTTTTTATTGATTGAGAAGTAAAAGTGCTAACACTTCCTTTCCTTTTTGCGAGAGCATTTATCTATTATAGAACAGAACAGCGTACTACAGTACCTTTAACTTGCCCTATGTTTCAAGACATAGATACAATCTTAACCCTTTATTTCCAGAATATGGATTATACAGTTCAGGATAATTGCTTTCGATATCCAATAAATTGGCCACTCAGATTGGTTGGGCGGTTATTAATTCAGCAGTTTAAAGGTTAAATTCTGTTTGATGAAAAAGTTAAAACACATGTAGATTGTATTATTATTATTAGAGGAACGGTTAATTATTATATTGTCAAACTTAAGAGCTTCTCTAATAAATATCTATAATTTTAATTTTCTCTTTTAATTTTCTCTTCTAATTTTATATACCCGGTACAATTAACAGGGTAGTTCCATTACTTTTCAAGTCATCAAATTATTAAACGTTATCAGTCTTTGACAGCGTTAAAGTAATCGACATTTCAAGAGCTGCAGTAATAACAATCTAATGCGCTGTTTGCTATATAATCGTGTTTTTAGACTTCATCGATAATGGTTTTAGTAGCTATTGTGTTGGTATTGACAAACTCAGTTACTATGTTTTGATTATTCCTGTTCTTTTATTCCTGTTCTGTCAGTTGAAAACCTTATTGATTTGTGTATGTTTAGTACTTTGTGTGAACAAACAGTTGTATTTGTGCTGTATTCTTACAGGGGTCGTCTCAAGATATATTTATTCAATAATTGTCATAAAAATAAATTTTAAATTATCAGTTTTCAATTATCCGAGATTTGATTCTTGTTTTTGAAATAATGTCCATTTTCCCAAATATCTTTGTGCCAAATTGCCAAATTTATAATTCAGTTTTGATTAAATGAGCGTTTATTTATGTCAAAATATATATAAATATTGTCCATTTGGAGGATCTTCCCAGAATTTCAGATATAAAAAGGACAATTTACTTTTGAGATGTTCCATAGTCTTTGTTATGCATGCCTTAATTCATTCTCAACTTCTTCGAGAGTTGAAGCAGATAGGCAATGTTTTCACTAAATAATCCTCCATTTTGTGATGACTATGTACCTTTGATCAAGCATGCGTCAGTTACTCCTTTCATGAGGTATTTGAGGAGAATTTTTGTAGATCACTAAAATGATAATTTTCTTTTGAGATCACCTCGTCTTTGATCATTTATGCATGACCTGTTTCATGCTGTTCCGCCCCAGTGCTTTAAGTAGGTGTCAACACAAATTAAGCTTAGACATCGTTGCCATCATATCCGTGGTAGAACATCCGTGTGTGATGCTCATTTATCAATATACTACATATACCGTATTTCCTGTTGTAAGTGCCAGCCTCCATGCCCAAGGTAGGACAACTGTGGGATAAAAAAATAAGGTCAAACAGGCGCCGGGGGATCATATCTACATTATTTTTCTTTCAGTTCAGTGATCTGCGCTAGCCATCGAATTCAGTTACCAATACCGCGTACCATATTTTATATATGTTATTAATTTCATTAAATATATTAATTTATAATTTTTTTTCATTTTAGACTTTCAATTTGTGTCTTCAGTATATCTTTGCATTTCAGGCAGTCTTGGATTGAAAGCATTTCTCAACTTTTAATTTTTTTTAAAAAACAATTCTAGGATACTCTTGTATTATACTGTCTTAGCGCTAAGAGAACTTTGGAAATCTGGACCCAGGTCTTAACCTTTATAACATTATACCTGTATTGCATGTCCTAATGGTTTTCACCTGTTTTCTCGTTAGCTCACCTGTGAATGGCTGCCACTTGTTGTCGATAAACATCCCAGAGTTTGCACATACCTGGCGATACCTGGCCTATACCTACCTGGATATACATCACCTGTAATCTGTACATCAAAGCTAGCAACCTTTATCGTATAGGTGGTCAACTTTAGCCTTTGTTACAGTTCCCTAATTACTGTTCTATCGGCACTGTCCGCCATTTGTTTTTTTGACGTTATGTGAAAGGAAAAACATTCTGGTTTATTACAAATTTTACAAATTGTACAATTGGGGGCAGGGGGGTTTGATTCCCGCCAGGGGCACGGCAACTTTGTCTGCAGTAGAGAACTGTTCTACACGCAGTCAGGTTTGGGTGCAAAGCTACACTGAATTTCAGTGTAGTACCACCCATGGTTCACTAGTTCCAGCCGATGCTCGCAGGTTTCACCGCATTGCATAACCACATGGAGTTGCAGGCTTTCTCCCTGCCGATATACTAGCAGCCGCGATATAAGTGATATACTCTTGAAAGCGCCGTTAAACCCCAATTGACCTCACCTCACATCAAAACTGTTTGGCATCAATCTGTTTAGCAGGTAAAACAAAGAAATTATTCAAATGGAAGCCAAATTTATTCTGTATGGTCTATTTACAGGAATCAATGTTATGCAGTATAGGAATGGAAATAACTTTTGCTTCATAGTATAAAGTATTATATAGTAGAAAGAAATATATTAGTAATAACATCATTTACAAACAAGATTTTCAATACAATTGTGGTTACAAAAATGGTAAAAAATGGGGGAATTAAAGCATACTCTTTATACCATATCAATTAAGTTGAATTGATTGTAAAAAATGTTGTGAAAAGCTCTTATAACTTAAATTGATTTTTAAAACATTTACTCGCTATGTGGTCTCCACATTTAGCTGTTTTATGAGCTAATCACATTGAAGGACATAACAGGATATTTTGAGTGATTACATCGTGTTTCCATGGAAACAAATAACATTATTACCATGTCAGATTTATTTAATTGAATTTTTTTTAAAAAACAAGGATGATGCCATATTAGGTATTTCTGTCTCGTAAACTTAATAAATGTTGATGATGTAAAGATTTTACTTTGCATAAAGGCAATATCCATCAAACAAAATAGTGAATATAATTTTGACTTTTTATGCCATCCTTCCTATGACTTAAACGTATAGATTATATAACAATATATAACCTTATACAAAGTTATGATATTATTTAAGTTCGAAAAGGAGAGGGAGGGGGGTTGTAGTTCACTCAGGGGTTCAATAATTTTACATGGAAAATTTTTCCGTCATGAAAATACCTCTTTCTCTGTTCTGTCTTCTCTGTAACCTTGTGAAGTTTCAAATGGAGTATTCAAGGAATTTTGTGTAGCTAGAAAAATATCAAAGTTAGTGATATTTATGTCAAAGTTTTCCCAAACTTGTAGACAAACACCTACAATACTTTTATCAAACTTTGCACCAAACATGTCTGTAGGCCAAAACACACCTGTCAAAAAGATTGCATAAGCGAAGAGTTTATTGATAACATGTATACAAGTTTATATTATATAAACGCTGGTAATTGCTTTGTCAAGGTTATCTCGTTAGTATGTGAATGAATTTTACAAATTTAATGTATATGTCTACCTCAAGAAACAGGCCAATATTAAAGTTAGTTTTATTATACAGATGCTTGGTTGAAAAATGTCGAATTTTATTTAGTTAAAAATCACTTGCGGATCAAGAGAGGGTTCAAGTAGTTTGAAACCACCCCTTTTGCAAAAAAAATTCACGTAAATTTGATGGACTCCAAAGGTGAATTTCCCCCACCCCCTCTTTGAAAATTTCAGGATCAGCCATTGAAAAATCATTAATAAAAATTAATTCTGATTAATAACTACAAAATAACACCCATGCAAAAAATTCAAACTGAATGAATAAACAGGATATGAGATGATAGGCAGATGATAAGATCATTAATTAATAAATTTTGTGAATGTCCCCGTCTGTCAGTCAGGCAATAGTTACCTCCCTTGCATAGCAATTTTACTTGGTGTTTCATAGATGGTTCTCAATTCTTACAAAATTTCAATGGCGGATCCGGGGGGGGGGGGGGGGGGGGCTGGGGTTAGTCGAGGGGATCTGGATCCCCCCCTTTCAAAATTTTTTAATATTTGAATGAAATAGCCATGAAATCATCTCATTTTCAAGATTGTTTGAAGTGATGACAGCCAAATACTGGTTAATTTCAGATGGGACGATCTGCAAAAATGAAAAATGGCTGGCAAGCCATTTGGCTTGTTTGAATTTCATTAAGTGTGTTCACATTGTCAGCAACTTTGTCCCCAGCAGAGAACTGTTCTACACGCAGTAAAGTTAAGGTGCAATGCTACACTGAATTTCAGCGCAGTACCAGCAATACCAGTTAAACCCTGAATCACCTCACCTCGCTGATTTGTCAGGAGATATTAAAGGTTTTACAAATCACCTCGCTTTGCCTAACCCCACCCTACACCACCCCATCCACCCCAACCTCACCTCATCTCACCTCACCTCACCTCACCTCACCTCACCTCACCTCACCTCACCTCACCTCACCTCACCTCACCTCACCTCACCTGATGAAATGAAATGGAATTGCAAGCCAAAGATATATTTGCAAAAAAAAGGAAATGCTTGAAATATTTAAGTAAATAATTGCATAGCTTCAGTTCTTATCTACTCATCTTGCTTCAACCACAAGTGACACTCTGCAGATACATCAAGTGGGCTGTTTGTGGAATATGACCCTTGGTGTGTATAAATCACCAGGATGAAAATATCAACATCACCGGACCACACATCACAGAGATAGACAACTTGTTACTTGATTCCACAAAATAAACATACATTTATATCCCCTGATAAATCTTTATCAAAGACCCCACTTTACATCAAAGTTCTATCTTTGACAGCTGGGTTTATGGAATATCCACTGAACTTGCTTCAAGTCTTACAAAGATTATTCTTAAAAATAGCATTAACCCGTAACCTGTGGTCCTGAAATAACTCGGGATAGCTAATCTTTAGCCATTATTCTGGGATTTCTTTCATTCGGCTTTGGATCAAGAGGGGGCGGGATAGCACAGTGGTTAGCACATTTGGCTTCGGATCAAGAGGTCCGGGTTCGAATCCCGCCAGGGGCACGGCAACTTTGTCTGCAGTAGAGAACTGTTCTACACGCAGTAAGGTTTGGGTGCAATGCTACACTGAATTTCAGCATAGTACCACCCACGGTTCGCTATTTCCAGCTGCTGCTCGCAGGTTTCACCGCAGTGCATAGCCACATGGCGTTGCGGGCTTTCTCTCTGCCATAATACTAGCAGCCATGATATAAGTGAAATACTCTTGAAAGCGGCTTTAAACCCCAACTCACTCACTTACTCACTTGGATCAAGAGGTTTGAATCCCGCCAGGGGCTTAGCAACTTTGTCTCCAGTAGAGAACTGTTCTACACGCAGTAAGATTTGGGTGCAATGCTGCACTGAATTTCAGCCTAGTACCAATAGTTCGCTAATTCCAGCTGATGCTGCAGGTATTACCACAATGCAAAAACACAGTGGTGCTGCAGGCTTTTTCTCTGCCATAATACTAGCAGCAGTGGTATAAGTGTTAAGCCGGTACTACCCCAGCAGATGAAGGGTTAAGGTTCGCTGTCCTTCTTATTCCAGGAGATTCCCTTGGACTGCCTTTTTACTGGTAATAGTGGCATATTTCATACAGAGTCTCATTTTCATTCACTGGAGGACTTAAATTGCATTTCCGATCAGATATTTAACACTTCAACTGCTTAATATATCAGTACTAAACCATTTTGGATTTGCCCATTTACAGGAATCACAAATTGTGACAGAGAATAATCCAAATTTGGCCTAACTTTAAAGATAGCCTATTTGAGTTTAAATGTTAACGATCAAGTTTGTAATACAGGCTTATATTCAGATTAAGTCTTGGGATTTCGATTCCTAAAATACCGAATATTATTGGCACATTAATTGAGTCTTTGATTTTGATTCATTAAATACCGAATATTATTGGCACTAGATTGAGTCTTTGATTTTGATTCCTTGAATGCTGAAAATTATGAGCACTAGATTGATTCTTTTGATTTTGATTCGTTAAATACCGAATATTATTGGCACATAGATTGAGTCTTTGATTTCGATTCCTTGAATCCTGAAAATTATGAGCACTAGATTGAATCTTTGGATTTTGATTCATTAAATACCGAATATTATTGGCACATAGATCGAGTCTTTGGATTTCGATTCCTTGAATCCTGAAAATTATGAGCACTAGATTGAGTCTTTGGATTTCGATTCCTTAAATACCGAATATTATTGGCACTTATATTGAGTCTTTGGATTTCGATTCCTAAAATACCGAATATTTTTAGCACTAGATTGAATTTTTAAATGTTGTTGATTCCTTGAATGCTGAATATTATTTGCACATTGATTGAGTCTTGGTTTTGGAATCTTGAATACGGAGTATTATTAGCACTAGAAGTTTAAAGGGACTGTTATACAGGCTTATCGGTAGACCAACTCTTTTGGTTGCGATTCCTGCAAGTCTGTGGCTCAGCGGGGAGGGGCATATGTTTATCGGGTTACGATAAACTTCAGATTGAAGAAGGAGGTGGCAGCAAAACTCTGGTCACAGATAAACTCCTGCTTTAGAAGGTGAGCTTTGGGATTTGATTCACGTGAAACGTGTCTGGTGAAAAATACTCTTCACAACGAATTTTAGTGATCAAAAGTGTCATAAGTTCGGTCATAGAAGAAAATCTAATTTTAGGGTTTGTGATCAACAAGATTGTGCTTTTATTTTCTCAAAAATCATAATTTGTGATTTTGGTCACGGGTGATTTCTGACGTTTGGTCTTCAGTTTCTTGAATTCTTCAGATAAAGATCTGCTGTTCCTGACTTGCAGATGCTTTGAGATTGGAGGATGTGGCGGCAACAGTTTTGTTATGGATGAATTCTTATTTTGAAGTTGGTCACAGATGAGAAATTTTGTTGCTGTGTGTCGATCCTGCTTATAATTTCACAGACTCGCTGTGGAAATGTTCTTGGCTACAGCCTTTCATTGCAAAAGGAATTGCATTTTTAAGTCTGAGGATCAGAATCTTTAAAAAGTTTAAAATTGGGTTTGGACAAGGATTTATGAGAAAACCTTCATTTCTCTGTCCAGTGGAGAGGGTCTTCTTGGTGTGACTTTTATTTCAAAACGAATTGCATTTTCAAGTTCTAAGGAGTAGAAAACTTTGGATTTGAAGAGTGGTCTTGGACAGAGAAGTTTGTTTGTTTCTCTATTCAATTTTGTGATGTTCAGTGGATTGATGAGTATCTTAATAAGGTTTTTACTTTTTGAGGAAAATTTCAGTGTTTGAGGAGTGATATCGCATTGACTTTGTGAATTTATATATGTATAGAATTAAATTATTTGGAAACACGTTCCTGGTTTCCACATCATGACTTAAATGTTCAGTTATTTAGTTAAATTTTTCACTTTGGCAATGGCTTTTTAATAGAAATTACTGTTATAAAATTTCTGTACTTTTGAATCACTGCACATGTGAATATCAGCTGTAGGGTTTGTATATTTGAAACAGCTTTTGAAAACTTTGTTTTATCTAAGGCTAAGGCGTGGAAGTTTAATTTTGGATAAGCTTCTAATTTGGCGTTGGCAGAGCGTTTGGGTGTGACATCTTATGGTGATGAATCAACTTGAGGAAATATCATAACTTGCCGTCTTTATAGCCAGTATCCCACTCTACTATAAGGAGAAAACTGTTGATGAACTTTACTCAACATCTTGTATACGGCCATCTTGGATTGAGTTTTAAACTTTGGAAGTCTGATTTTGCAAGCTAAAACGTAAGTATTTCTTGTGTTTTCAAAATATTTCATATGAAAGATTAAATAAATGTTTGTATTTATCAATTCATGATTTGAATTTAAAGAATGTTTTAAACTTATAGAATGAAAAATGTAAAGAACGGAAAAAAACAGGAAAAATATTCGAGATAACCATGCAGCCCCTGAACGGCTAGTCATACCCATATCCAGTTATTATGCCTGAAATGTGGCCACACAAGAATGGTCTGGTAGACATTAGTGATTTCCCCTATGTGTCAGACTCCCCAGTTGTTGGACACAAGAATCTCCCAAATTGCATTGTTGAGGTAACAAATTTTGAAAGTTTGTACCCCATTTTTTAAATTGACTCATTCAACCTTTATCACGACTGTTATTAAAGTCAACATGCTAAGGGTTGAATCATGAATGTACTGCCCTGTATGCTACGCAACCAAATTTGACTGATTTATTTGTCTATATTTAGTACACAGAGCTATAAATTGTTTTAATGATTTGGGATTTAAGGCTCAGTTGTTCCTGTGTGGGGGTTCAGGTGTTTATGAATCTTGGAGAGCCTCTTGAAAGTTTTAATGTAATAGGTACTTATATATATCTGAGATACTTTGGAGATATTTGCCAGTATGGGCATATTGGTATATATATATTGTCAAATAGACACTATTGAGAATCCTTTAAAAATTAATTTAGCTAATTAATTTCTGTCAACAAAATTAATAAAAAATCATTTTTGGATAATCATTTTTAATGTGAACATAGCGTTTGTTCACAATAAAAACAATTTTATCCAGAAAAATTTGCTTTTCATATGTATACTGTTTCTACATGAAGAGATCGCCGCAAATGGCTGTGATACTGCCGAAGCGGCATTAAGCAATAACTCACTCACTCTACATGAAGACTTAAAGATATATAAATAAAATAGTTTACAATGTAGGAAATAAGGCCTATCTGCAACCTAATTCAATTGCCTTTGAGCTAGTTACATTTTGAGCTTTTTCTTATATATTGCCATTTAAATTGGCAAAATTACCCTTTCGGATTGGTTAGTTTGAAGCTTATTTCATATACAGGTGTATAAAATGTATAATATTATATATATCATAAATAGTCATGGATAATGATTATTTATTCAGGTAAGGGGCCACTGGCCCATTATACAATTACAGTGTATAATGACATACAAACCAGCTGTATTGCCCTGTATTATAATTTCCATGCACCCCTGAAAATGATTTTCAGTTAAGTGTTACATAACAGAAACACCTTTGAAAAAAGAATTACGTTTCTTTGTAGCAAGAAATATATGTTTTGCCAAATTATCAAGTCATGGATATATCTATCACAATGTAAAAAGTATTCTTTAACAACTTAAAAATGAAAATAATTTTCAAAGGTGCTTTTAGAAAATTTTAGGTTAGGAGAATTTCATAAGGTACTTAAGAACCTTTTTCAAATTCTTTTAAAAATCATGTATTAATGTCACAGTTTATGACCTATACTGAAGTATTTGTCCTAAAATTGTCAAAAGGAACCCAGGAGGTCTGAATAATCCAGGTAAATTGTTTTCTGCCACCCACGGTGCTAAGTATTTAAATTGTTTCAAGCTTGTAGCTATCTCAGAGTATTTGACTGATTTGTCCAGAGTGCCTTGTAAGGGATTAAGATTGAAGTTCTGTGGATTAAAGATTAAAGATAGGTAGATTATCTCTGTCACAGTTCACAAGGGTACAAGTTCATATAACTTATCAACTTTGATGGAAGACTTCTTTGATATGATTTTGTCTTTGACTTGTTTGGATCTTTGGGTGTGGTTTTATGTACTTTGAAGATTTTGAAGATATATTTGTTTTTGTCTTATTTTCCTGAGATATTTGAAATATAAATGTCTTTACAAAGATTAACCTTAAGTCTTTGAAGGGCTTTTAGAAGTGGCATACATAAGAAGAGGAAGATTTTCTGGATAACATCTTTTTTAATTTGAAAATACACGTTTCAGAGTATATACTTACTCCTTCTCAACGTTTTCATATTCTGTAACAGCAAGAGGGTTAATTCTAATATTTCCTCAGCCGGAGGGTTAATTCTAATATTTCCTCAGCCGGAGGGTTAATTCTAATATTTCCTCAACTGGAGGGTTAATTCTAATATTTCCTCAGCACTAAGTTTATTCTACAATTACCTCATCACAAGGGTTAATTCTAATATTCCCTCTCCACGAGGGTTAATTCTAATATTTCCTCAACTGGAGGGTTAATTCTAATATTTCCTCAGCACTAAGTTTATTCTACAATTACCTCATCACAAGGGTTAATTCTAATATTCCCTCTCCACGAGGGTTAATTCTAATATTTCCTCAACCTGAGGGTTAATTCTAATATTTCCTCAACCTGAGGGTTAATTCTAATATTTCCTCAGCATGAAGGTTAATTCTACAATTTCCTCATCACAAGGATTAATTCTAATATTCCCTCACCACGAGGGTTAATTCTAATATTTCCTCAGCACAAGGGTCGATTCTAATATTCCCTCAGCACGAGGGTTAATTCTAATATTTCCTCAGCACAAGGGTTGATTCTAATATTTCCTCAGCCGGAGGGTTAATTCTAATATTTCCTCAGCGCGAGGGTTAATTCTAAATATTTCCTCAGCGCAAGGGTTAATTCTAATATTTTCTCAGCAGGAGGGTTAATTCTAATATTTCCTCCCTCCTGGTCAGTATATACTTGGGTCCTCTTTCACAAAGCACTAAGGTGATCGTAAGTCACTAAGGTAACCTTAATGCAATGTTAAAGAATGGGAGTTAAGGTTAACCTTAGTAAAGGTAGCTTTGTGAAAGGAGGCCCAGGGAAGTAGGGAAGTGCAATCTTGAGATAAAGAGTGTATGAGAAACATGTTTTCATATATGCTTTTACTGTCCCCTGCCTCGACTTAAGCTGGTGTCACTCGGTGCAGATATGTCGTAAATGCGGTGCACTTGGTGCGCATATCATCAAACCTCGAGAGTGCTCAGTTTATAGATTGAGTGCATATATAAGATTTGTTTCAGTTATTAAGGACATTAGAAATTTGATAAGCCTAGAGATATTTGTCGACAATGATGTGTCCTTACCCTGACATTTTAAAATTAAAATTTATCTTTATTGATATGTACTAGATGAATTGTATGTTAAAATAAATGAGTTCTTAATTGGCCTCTCAAACCAAGCTGGTGACCTTGAAGGGGCAGTAGCACGTTTTTTGCAAATTTTATTTTTTCAAATTTCACATATATAATGATAGTTTTTGTCATTAATATTTACTTTAGGGGGTAAAACATCTTATTACACAAACCAATTCTCCGTAGTGGTAATAACGGTGTTGCGTATAATGCTAAAATTGCATGGCATGGCACATTTTATTATTTGAATGACAAAAACGGTTCCGGAACCATGTACACTCATATTTTAACTGGATTTTCCGAAGACAGAAAGGTGTTTTACTGTGGGTGACATTATTTTTCAAATACATTTCATGCACTCATTTCACCAAAAAATCATGCTACTGCCCCTTTAATTGGTATCATATTGTGTTGTGTCCCTGGGCAAGGCACTTCATCCACGTTGCAGTCAGTCCACCCAGCTGTTTAAAAGGATACCTGAACACTGGGAGTACGACCTTATACATTTGCGGAGTGCTTAGAACTATTCCTACAGGGTAATAATTTTTCACTTTGAGCATGCACATGCATGAAAATAGCGCTATATAAATGGACTATTGATATTAAAGGGGCAGTAGCACATTTTTTGGAAATTTTATTTTTTTAAATTTCCCATTTACAATTATAGTTTATGTCATTTATAAACACTTTAGAGGGTTACAAATCTTATTACACAAACCAATTATTCATAGTGGTAATAACAGTGTTGCGTAAAAAGCAAAAAATTGCATGGCGGCCATTTTATTGTGAACACATTTTATTATTTTGAAGGACAAAAACGATTCCCATGACTTTACAAAACCATGTACACTCATCTTTAACTTGATTTTCTGAAGAGGGAAGGGTGTTTTACTATTGGTGACATTATCATTCAAATTCATTTCATCGACTTATTTGAGCGAAAAAAAGTGCTACTGCCCCTTTAATATATAAGATACCCACATTAATAAAACACAGGCGGTAAATGGGACGGACAGCGTGCTCTATTAGACAATAAAACATCGTGATTTCAGACGTCGGATAGAGCGTACGTCGCTTAGCAAATGAAGTTATATTTACGTCTTCTATTTCTGAAATACAGCGTTACAGTATGTATTATTTAATATATGAATTAATTCAGCCGACAGTGGGTTAATATATTATAAGAGTGAATAACCGATTCTGCCATCTTCATCTGTTTAGTTCATATCTGGCAGGTCAAAGCTACTTGATCTACTTAGGGCGGGAGTTATCTCCCCTTGATAAGCTAAAAGGATACAGGGTTATTAACAGCTTTTGGTAGAATATTTAAGTGTAGATTCGTTGGCACTTGATATATCTTCATAGGAGCTTTATCTTCTTAGATACTGTGCAATAATATTGGGCTAATTAAGATGTTTCCTTTAACCTGTGACCCGTGTTGTTATTCAGTAAAATGTGAATTTGAAATTGAGATTGGTAATAAGTTTGGATGATTAAAGTTATTTTAGATAAACAAACATTTCTGACTTTAAATGCTGAAAATAATTGAATTTGGCAAAATATTAAAGTTAAAAATTTAGACCTCATTTAATTTAAGTCTCTTTAATACATTTTATATTGAGATTGACATTTCAATTAATAATTAAGAACTCTAATAGATTTTAATATACTTTGAGTTAATTTTGTTTTAAATTGTTCATTTAATTAGAATAAACAAAAGTATAGGAAAGGATTTGTCATTGAAACATTGAAACTTTTTAAATTAAAAAGTAAATTATTCAACTAATAATTCTATTCAGCGATTTCCTTCTAAAAATAAAAAAATTAAAATTTACAAATTATTTTTTGGACTCAGAAAAGAAACATCTGTTTAGCTACATCAAGAAAACACTTTTAGTTACAATAATCTAAGGCAAAATAGATTTCTTTTAAAAAGTAGTTAAAGTTACAAATAAATTCTTAAAATGTTTCAGATTCTTATCACAAGGATCAACAGAATAACCAGTCTTAAGTAAACACGTTAATTAGCTATATAACGAGCGTGTATCTTGACAGGGGAGTTTGCCACTGTGCAGATAGCCTGAACGTTAGTGGGCAAAGGGAGGTAATTAGTGTGATAACCCAGTCCATACGTGGCTGATAGCAGTCGGGGTTCTTCTTATCTAGTGCAGGGTATTTCCTGTAACGTAGATCAGATCTACTGGCCTGATGTCTCCATAGGTGTAGGCCAGGGGTAAGATTTAATGTTGAAAATTTATTGGAGAACTAAATTTGCATCTTTGGAATGAAACAATAAGGCGAAACAATATTGTTTTAGTTGATACATGCATTCCCCTTATATGATTTTCACCAATTTAGAAAACAATTTCTACCCAGTATTCCTCCCAAAATAAAATGTTGCCCGATTTAACTGCCGAAATGAAAGTATATGTGAAAAGTTTTCACTAATCAAATCTGTTTTTTTTCTTACCTGAACATTTCAAAATTGATATAAAGTTTGAACAATTAACCTTTGATTCAAAATCTGGAAAGATTTTGACGGTAGAATTTGAAAATAGTTTAGATCTGCGTCTACAACTTTGAGCTAAAAAGTTCACTGACAATAGATCATAAAATTGCAATAAATATACCATCATAAAAACATAAAACTGTCAAAACTTGTACTTATTAAAAATCTTTGTCAATGAAAGTCTTTGTTCTCGATTATAACATGGCTTTTGAAACTGACAAATTACTTTCATTATCGCATATGTCAATAACATTTTCTTTTTTTGACAACATGGGGTAGAGAAGGGCGATTAAACTATTGATTCTTATTCAATAGGTTAAAACGTCTTTGTTTCGACTTTTAAATACTCTGATGAATGGAGTTTTAATGTGACATTTAAATCCATGTTTTGTGTTTAATGAATAAAATTTTGAGTTGTTGGACGGTAAAACCTTGTGTTATTATCAAATTATTATTATTTTCTTTTCTCGTTAAAGGATTTCAGTAATGTCATTTTTCAAGTTGTCATAATTTAAGGGGATAATGCTTTTAAATTTGAGTTAAATATCAACGCAAAAAAATTCTTCTGTGAACGATTGAACATTCCCTATTCTGTTCCAAAATATTTTCTAAAAACTTCTGAGAAGTATTTTCCATATTAATAAAATTTTCCCCCTAATTCCCTTAACTCATTGCCTTCCAAGGACGAAATTTATTCATCTGAAGGGTCACAAGTTATTAAAAGTTTGCTAATGTTAATGCAGTCCTTCCCAGGGATGCAGAAATCGGTCTATTTGCCGGACATGTCCGATTGTAAATCCAGTTTGACCGAATGGAAAATTGACCTATCGGACATCAGTTGACCGATTGCAGAAAATAAAAGGAAAACTAAACTTACAAGCATTAAATAAAGGCAAACCGCCCTGCTTGTGTCGGTCATAATTGTTTATGAAATTGAAATACGTTGATCCAGTCAAGAAGTCACATTTATTCTTCACAGCACGAGGCACGACGTCAATCATCATTATCTTCAGTAAATTATAATTGTCGGCAGAAAAAACACTTACCGTTTGATATTTAATTGAAATTTCCAGTGTCATTTAGTGACTGAAAGATGTGACCCATTTCACAACATTATTTACGAAAAAGATTTCATTAAAATCGCACACTAAACAAATTTTGTCAAAGATAAACATTGCATGAACGTGTGGCTTCACCGTACCGGTGATTCATGAATTTGTTACAGATTAAGATTTTGCTACTTTGAATCTCGATAAATTTAATAATATCTCGGTCATAAAACATAGGTAACATATTGTAACAAAATGTGATAGATCAATATCGATGGATGGTAAAGCTATTATACAAATTCAAAATAAATAAACCTATCAAAAACGAATAATTATCAATATTATTTCACGAGACGTTATGTAGTCAAACACCGTTTGTATGACGCTACGAACACGCGATCGCATTTACATGATGACACACGTTATAAAGAGGTATGCTAATTTAAAAACTCCAATTTCTCTTGCGTTTACATTAGTTCTTTTTATTTTATAATTATTCATTTACAATTGCGAAATATGTCTCCAAATAAAATATAAAAGTAATCTTATTAGAATAAGTTCAAATTCGTAACTACATATTGAAAAGGAAATAGTCGTATGGAAAATAGTTGGACCACGTGGTCTGCCGAGTTGTGAGTTTTTCGTAAATTATATCGCTATTGAAAACGAGTTCCTTTGAATTTAAAATGATTATTTAGAAGGTACATATCATTTGGTCCATGATTTGAACTTTTGATCAACTATGTGCAATTAAATTATTAGAATTTTTTCGTCTATCTTGACGCAAATTCGCTTGTAAACTCGCTTGTGTAAACTCGCTCGTCGGTAAATCGTAGTTGGTAAACATTGATTTTAAATTATGAGCCATTTGATGCATGTTAATGATAAATTAATAGTTATCGTTAATTGCTTTCGTGTTATGTTTAATAGTATGCAATGAATGAAGAACCAACAAATAGTAATACTTTCTCATACTTTATTCATAAAAGAATTTTTACTTCCGGGTTCGTCTTTTTGGGTCAAAGATGAAATGTCCGACTGGCAAAAATTTGAATCTGCATCCCTGGTCCTTCCCATGACTGTAAAAATAAGAACCTTTAATACAGTCTAGACCCTTATTCAGCAAATCTAGATAAACTGAATTAATACAATCATTAGGATGACGGAAAAATATTTAGATTTTAGATTTAGATTTTAGTCTTATGTTAATGTAATATTCTGAGGCAGCCATCAGCCAGTTCATTTTAGATTGTTTCCTTTATTCCTCTAAACTGGCCACTCAGATAGGTTTGGCATTCAGCAAACAAGGGAGATAACCTGGGTTTGGCTTTAAATATTGGAATATTGGTGAGGTTAGATTTTGGGTTTAACACCACTTTCAAGAATTGTTCATTATATCATGGTTGCTAGTATTATTGCAGGGACAAAGCCTGCAACGCCATGTGGTTTGCATTGCGGTGAAACTCACAAGCATTGACTGGAACTAGCGAACCAGGGTGGTACTATGCTGAAATTCAGTGTAACATTGCACCAAAACCTTATTGCATGTACAGTTCTATACAGAAGACAAAGTTGTCCCTTGCAGAATTAAAACCCCTCTTGATCCGAAACCAAAGGCGCTAACCACTGTACTATACAGCCATCTGGAATACTGGTATTGCCAGATGAAGGGTTAACCCACGATCCTTGATAAAGAGACCATGTGAATTAAAGGGGCAGTAGCACGTTTTTTCGCTCAAATAAGTTGATGAAACGTATTTGAAAAATAATGTCACTAATAGTAAAATACCCTTCTCTCTTCAGAAAATCAAGTTAAAAAATGAGTGTACATGGTTCCGTAAAGCCATTGGAATCGTTTATGTCCTTTGAAATAATAAATTGTATTCACAATAAAATGGCCGCCATGCAATTTTTGCATTATCCGCAACACCGTTATGGATAATTGGTTTGGGTAATAAGATGTTTTACCCTCTAAAGTCTATATCAATGACATGAATTATCATTACAAATGGGAAATTTGAAAAAATAAAATTTGAAAAAAACGTGCTACTGCCCCTTTAAAGGTGACTTCACCATGTTTTAATGTTATCACCGAATTGTACAAAGACATTTCAAAATGATTATTATAATACATGCTACAGCGACATCCCCGAGGCCTCTTTTAAACACATTCACAAGGTTCTGAAACAAACAGCGCGAGAAGTTTTAATTGCTTCAAAACATGCCATGTGATTTTTCCTCAAATTTATCCTTTTTCCCACGACAAACATAAAGAATTGTTTTCTTCTTCTATCCCTCACAAAAGATTTTCATTTAAAGATGACAACTGCAGCCTTGACAATCTTTAATAATTAAAGAGCGGGGTAAATTGTAACCGAGAAAAGCTTCAATTGCATCTGGCCAATAATAATTTGGGTTAAAAATTTCTTTGATTGAAAATTATCGTCACATTGAGAGCAAAGTGCGGCCTAAGGCTTGATATGCAAGTACAAATCTTGCATAATGACTTAATTCTTTCAGCTTCCTTGGCTTCCGAAAGTTTCTCATGATTATGAGGAAGAGTTGATAATTGCGGAGTAAAATGGGTCGAGGTTAATTAGGTTATCACTTGCTCCTGGTGTATCGGGTTCGGTCATAATTGGTCTCGTCAGTCTTGCATGATATTCTAATTGAATTTGAAAGCATTTTTAAAAAAGTAAAACAATTTCTTTGTTACTTTATAAACTAGGGTAGCAAAGAGTTGGTAATGACAAAGAATGAGAATGTCTTTGATGTTTATCATGAGTTATGCTGTTGATGGTGATGATGATGATGGTGATGATAAGTTGCTAGAAATTTTGCTGCTGCTGCTATTGATTATGGTGTAAAATATGGTTATGATGATAATTATGCTGATGATGATGATAATAATCATGATATTAGGCTCATGTGATAACGATGGTGATGATGATGATGCTTATGATGAAGATGATGATGATAGAATCCTAGTAATGTTGATGATTATGATGATTTTGGTGTCAAAAATAGTGATGATGTTGATGATGCTGATGATGATTATGAATATGATGATGATGATGATGATGATGATTATGAATATGATGGTGATGATGATAATGATGGTGAAAATTATGTTGATGATGGAGATGATGCTAGTGCTACTGTGGATGATAATGATGATGATGGTGATGATGGTGATGATGATGATGATGATGATGGTGATGATGATGATGGTGATGATGGTGATTATGATGATGATGATGATGATGATGATGATGATGATGATGGTGATGAAAATAATGTTGATGATGATAAAATGAAGATGATGATGTTATGGATATTATTATTATTATTATGATGATGATGATGATGCTAGTGATGATGATAATATTACACATAAACCATATGGAGCCACTTGCCACTATATTTGTTTTAATCATTAACAAATGATATTTTACATACTTCAACTGTGTAAATATAATTCTAGTTCCAAGCTTGGACTCATAACAGAAATGAACTTATGAAATACACCTTATTTCCCTGGTAGCACAACTGACCAGTCAGCGGCATAAATAACACTTGCCTGTCTCGTATATAAACACTTGCAGGTGAATCATAAATATCACTTGTCTACCATAAATAACAGATAGGTCAGGTGTGTTGTGTATACTCTCTCCCTTGTGTTTATAAAGGTCTACCCAGATGTAGGAAAGAATTTGTATATCGGGCGATCTTGGCTTGTTTTCAGGTATGACTTGAGATAAATAATTATGCTGTTGTGAATATAGTGATTTCCTGCTTCATAAAGTATCGTGCTGAAGTTTGATTGGATTAGAATTTAGTAAAGGAAATATTTTCTAGTTTTTATAATGCAATATTTTTCTTAAATTAATTTTCTTGGGTTTGGATCTTTTAATATGATTATTTTAGCTTGTTTAAGGTAATTCTGGACTGTTTAAAAATTACATTAATGATTTAAGCAGTGTATGAAAAGTAGACAGCCTGAAAATGTTATTTTAATAATTTAAAAACATAAACAATGTACCAGCTCTGCCCAAAAGGTTCCAGGTTGTTGGATGGGTCTTATTCCATACACTGGTACAGAACTGGAGATTGAAACCAGTCAAACAAGGGTAAATCTCTTGAAAGGCAAATCTCTCTCTCTCTCTCTCTCTCTCTCTCTCTCTCTCTCTCTCTCTCTCTCTCTCTCTCTCTCTCTCTCTCTCTCTCTCTCTCTCTCTCTCTCTCTCTCTCTCTCTCTCTCTCTCGATCTCTCTCTCTCTCGATCTCTCTCGATCTCTCTCTCTCTCTCGATCTCTCTCTCTCTCTCTCTCTCTCGATCTCTCTCTCTCGATCTCTCTCTCTCGATCTCTCTCTCTCGATCTCTCTCGATCTCTCTCTCGATCTCTCTCTCTCTCTCTCTCTCGATCTCTCTCTCTCGATCTCTCTCTCTCGATCTCTCTCTCGATCTCTCTCTCTCTCTCTCTCTCTCTCTCTCTCTCTCTCTCGAGATCTCTCTCTCTCGATCGATTTAGTAAATAAGTGTGTTTTTCAAGTTAATGCAACAATAAAATGAGAATATTTAGGCAGAATGACCCTAAGTATCTGAATTACAATATCAAAGTCCAGTTATCGTTATTGAAAATAATATTAATTAAACAAGATAAAACATACCAGATGTTCACCATGAGTTGGGAGATATGATATCTCGGAGGAAAAACATCCTTTTTGAGTCGTTTTCCCATGAGCCGCCCAGCTTGATGATCAAAAGAAGCTCCTATTTTCAAAGAAATGTCTTCTCTGCCTCCTAACCATATGAACCAACCTCAAAACAGCCATATCTAACAGATATGATAATATGATAATACAACCGGACTGACTAAGATATTTACCAGACTTTTTATCCAGGCTAAATACAGTGGACTTAGAAAAAACATCATACATTGAATCCTTCTTGAGAAGCCTTTGTAAAGAAATTTTCTATGCTAAATTTGTTTGGTATAAATCTATTATTTCATAAATTTATGTTATTGCTGTTACACGAGTGTAATTTTTTTACAAAATGGATTTTTAAAATGTGCTTTGAAATATTTGTTTTATCTCCGTTCAAAAGAAAGTTGTACAAAATCTGCAAAAGAACATTAATGTCACTGTGATAGGGGAAATCGACTTTTAGATGCATTATAAATTCCTAGAGAATATTATATGAGTGTCTGTGTCATACTATTTTTATTACACAAGTGGTTGAATTGGTGTGGCCACAGCAAGAATTAACAAGGATATAATATGTGAGGCAAATTTGAATAAACAAACAATTTTATTAATTAATTAGAAATATATGTTGTTTTATTTAATAAGAAATAAATAAGGTTTTGATTAATTATAGCGCCCAAATAAAGATATACGACAGTCGCAGGGAGCTTGAAAATACTGTCTCCTTCACTGTAGCAGAATTAAAGGTGCATCAATTGTGTTTCATAAAATTTTATTTGGCTTTAATATGTTCCAACTCGCCACATGTGCTATTTACAATACAAATAACTTCACTCAGCTTGCATATTTATCCCCAATCGCCAAATATATCATAATTACTAGTTTCCCATTGAAATTGAGTAACATCATTATGCATGTGCAGAAACTGAAAATGCACGTCCCATTTACATGCACAGTAGTTATATGACCTATTGAACATTATCAACTCAAATTTGTCTTTGTGTCTGTTATAAATAAGATTCCAAAATTACGTTTGACCAATTGACGCTCGCTACACGCTGTGCATTGTCCGGTTTTCGATCAGAAATCACTACTTTTACCTTCATATCGTCAATATGCTAAGTCTACTATCATCAAAATGGTACTTTTCGGCAACAGTCGGTTCTTCTCGATAAAGTAACACCATTTATAATGTTTGCAATATGTGACCCCCAACAACACAATGGATGTACCTTTAAGAGGTTAAGGAATAGCAAGACTGAAAACCATGAAAATTCATTTCTGTAAGAGTATGGCAGGATTGGGGGATGTGCTAGAGGGTGCCTATTACGTCAAATACGGTAATGACAGGTCGTCTTTTAGACTAAAAAATTCTAATTTCAATATTTCTGCGTTTCTACGATTGCCATTCAGATGTATTTATCCTTTGACAACGGTACAAAGCCATTCATAAAAAGGTTCCCAAGTGTCTTTCTCTTGGGGATTTGGTACATAATTGTGACGCTTTGAGGCTATTCTAAGCTATCATTTACAAAGCGAGGATGAAAGCGTAATATTGAGAGGGAGCAACGAGGTCTATTAGTAAATGAGGTACCGCGACGTCCTCTGTAAATATGGAACTATTATACCAATAATACAAGAGGGTCGGGTGAAATGGAGTAATGTGATAGTATTATTTACCTAGAAAATATTTACCTAATCTCGACTCTTTTTGAGGGATGTTATTTTCAAGGGAAATATTTCTTATCCACATGATGGGCAGTGATCGTTATGAGTTTTATGAAGAAATGGATTCTTTTTAAAAAATGTAGATGAAGCCCTGTGGTTGTGTGGTAAGCTATAGGTACGGTCAGTGCTGGCGATAGTTGTCTTACTTTGAGGGTGTGGGTTCGAATCTTGTAAGGGTCAAGGCCCGAAAAAAGTAAAAGAATTTGTACTATTGAAGGTAGTGTTTTCCCAAATGTAACATTGTTATATTTGTTAACTATCTTAATGGCTTGTATTTCTAATGCATTAAGCCTTTGGAACTGCGCCATTTTACATCTATCAGAGGGGTACTGAATGTAAAAATTAGCGTAACAGTACAAGATGATATTATTAAAGGTAGTGTTAACTCAAATGTAACATTGTTATATTTGTTAACTATCTTAATGGCATGTATTTCTAATGCATTAAGCCTTTGGAGCTGCGCCATTTTACATCTATCAGAGGGGTACTGAATGTAAAAATTAGCTTAACAGTACAAGATGATATTATTGAAGGTAGTGTTAACCCAAATGTAACATTGTTATATTTGTTAACTATCTTAATGGCATGTATTTCTAATGCATTAAGCCTTTGGAGCTGCGCCATTTTACATCTATCAGAGGGGTACTGAATGTAAAAATTAGCTTAACAGTACAAGATGATATTATTGAAGGTAGTGTTAACCCAAATGTAACAATGTTATATTTGTTAACTATCTTAATGGCATGTATTTCTAATGCATTAAGCCTTTGGAGCTGCGCCATTTTACGTCTATCAGAGGGGTACTGAATGTAAAAATTAGCTTAACAGTACAAGATGATATTATTGAAGGTAGTGTTATCCCAAATGTAACAATGAGATGTAGAAGAAATTAAAAGGAATTATTGCAAGAATATAACATTTTGCTGGAATTATGCTTGAAAGACCATGACAAATCATTCTGAATGGCCAATTTACAGCAATCACTGTGGTATTAGGGCCAAGTATGATACATCTAGCATCTGAATTTGGTGACTGTCAGATTCCTAGTAGTCTTGAAGGGTTAAGAAACAAAATCGAATTTGAAAGTTTAGAGCTAGAAAGTATATGGCTATAAAAGTTTTAAATTTGCATTTAAGAAAGTCCATTGTACAAAATAAATAGACAGTTACTGTTATCATTTTTCAAGAGGCCAATAAACTCTTTATTTGCTCCTAGTGTTTCTCTCCACACTTTGTGGTTCTAACAAGATTACCTTCACTCGTCTGCAGGTGTTCTTATCTCTTGCAAAGCATGCTGGGAGATAATCACATAATTGGACAAAGATTGATGATTTCGGTGAAGGTGAAAGTAATTTTATGCTGTCGATATTACAAAGTTTTCTAAAATGGCTGAGTTGTACTTTGAGGTGAAATTTGTTTGGGGAAAAAAGGTTTTTATCAACTCTTAAAGAGGTATTTTAGAAGAAGGAAAGTTAACCAAGATATATGGATTGTCAACTTCTTTATTACATCTTGTTTTATACAACTTGGTTTTCCATTACTTCTAGGAAGTTGAGTTTTCTAAGAGTTTACCATGTACAGATGAATTTAAGCATAGTTATTTGATGCAATTTGCAAATGAATCCTTATGAACAATCTTTTATGAGCGTGAGAGTCTTCCTTTTATAGAATTCAAAGTGCAAAAGAAATTTTTGCAATTTCCATGAATATACTTGAATACTCTGCACGTCAATTTGATTTCAATCACTGTGAGGTAATTACATGGTTATTGATCAAAAAGTTGTATTTAATGGTTTTATGAACATATTACATAATCAGGTGATATTCTAGAATTAATGAGTTCATTTTGTCCAAATATTCAAATTAATCGTTGGCAGTTGCAGCTTCAAAGGAAAGTATTTTTTCTTGTTCGTTTTAATCGCGATTACAGAATTATTTATAAATTATGCCAATTTTTAAAAGAAATTCGTCTTTCGCTTAATTCTGTGTATTGCCAAACCTCTTTCCATTTAAAAAAATTCAAGATGACTGTTGTGTAATTAATTAACCCTTAATGTGCTGTGGGTAGTGAGTTCGGCTTCAGATGAAAAGTCTGGAATTCGAATCCCACCTGTGTTTGTAACTGTAGAGAACTGCTCTACAAGCAGTAAGGTTTGGGTGCAATACTATTGTTATTTTCAGCACGGTACAACCCATTGTTTTCTTGTTAATGTTTGCAGGTTCCACCGTAATGTATATATAGTCACAATGGTTACAGGCTTTCTCCCTGCAATAATGCTAACCGCCATGGGATACTCAAACTCAAACTTAAACCCCATATCACGTACGCGTACCTCATCTTGCCTGATAAAGCAGTTTAATATGGATATTTATTACCCATATGGTTTACAATAACCGAGTTAATATTATTGATATGAGCACATTTGCACATATCAGGTTTGCCTAGCAACCATTGTTTCACCGCGACTTACCGTATTGTGTCCTCTGTGACGTCATAAAACGACTGTTCGTGATGTCACTGTAGCTTGCTGTTGCAAGAGAAGTGTTCCGCTTCCTGCCTACTTTTACGCGAATGAAACGGAATAGAATGGGTAATAAAGAAATTATTACACTTGAAAGTGTGCCATATGACTTTTACGAAACTCATGCAAATTTGTGTATAGCCCTCGCTCTCGCTCGGGCAAAACAAACACTCATTTCGTAAAAGTCATATGACACACTTCCTCGGGTAATAATCTCTGTCTGTCATTTTCGAGGTTAGTTGCTTCACATGAAATTTTATAGTGGGGGTTCATCAAATATACTTGATAAATCAGGAGGTTGAAGGGGAGAGTTGAATGAAACTTATAGTATAGGGTCAGAATACGTCCCGAGTTAAGGTAACCATTTAAACAGCTGGGTGGACCGAGTTCAATGTGGATGAAGTTTTTTGCTCAGGGACCCAACACAGTATGGGACCCATGTCATGTCTCCATCAGGATTCGAACTCAGGACTTTCATGTGAGGGGCCACCACAGCAAGTAACTGTTAGCCTTTTTCCTATAGTTTCCCTGGATTTCAAGCAAGCGCTGATTCAAGTTTCAATTCTTGGATTTCTTAAAATTGAGAGCTTGCCAAGTTTTTAATAATTCTGGATAAAAGTTTAATAGGTCACATTTGAAAAACATTGAACAAATGCATCTGTATTTTAATAAGGTTTTTGCGTCTTTATGAATGTTTGCTATTTTTCAAGTTGTCCACCATGACTGTCAACAATTTCAGCGCTGTGTAAACTTTTCTCACAATTTGTTGTTGCCTTTAATCTTAACACCAGTGTAATAAGGTGAAAAAACAAACCAATTCTTAAAGGTTCAGGCCTCGATTTCAACCTTTGACCTCTGACCTTGGACTCCAGATTCAACATAGTAACCGTTGTTACAAAATTCAACACGGAACTATGTTGTTATTGACGTCATGATCCTGTCGTGGCAGAATTTTTGAAAATACGACAGATCTCGGTTGGTGATATTATTGGCAAGAGTAAGTTGCGCATGACACCAAGGTGTTAAGCCTTGACGGGTTCGATTTGGGCATAAAACTGACAAGGTATGGTTGTGTTTCGTGTCAGGGAAGACAAAAGCGTTGTGTCTTGCCAAGTTGCGCAAACATGAAAAACTTGATGCCAAACAATCGTTGTTTAATGTAGGAACTCTTATGGGTTCGGAGGAAGTTTTCTGTTTGCCCGAGGCTTGGGTACACCTGTTGTCAAGGGAGATCACTCCATGTCAGCACTCATCACGTGATCAGCCCTGGCCTTGGTGTTTTCGAACGCTCGTAGATTATTAGTTTAGGGACAGACAGTTTGGATTTACAAGCAATATGAACCTGTTTAAATATTAAGAAAACAAGATTTTTCGGGATAACAGCTTATTTACTGTGAACATACACAATGTTCGGAGTATATCATACTCCTTCATCAGGTGGAATGGTTCAATAATTTCTCTCAAATGATTTTTATCCTTCAGTGTACATTGAAATTTCTTAAAGGCGCTGTAGCAACTTTTTTTTAATATCATTTTCTCTCAAATTTGCCATTTATTGTTTAAGTTTATTCAATAGATTGTTTCTTTAGAGGGTAAAACATCTCAGCGAAGGAGAAAAGTAAGTCATATCCATAGAAAAGTGAACTCTTGAAGAACTCTTCAGTGTGAGAGGTATATTTATAGGTCTCTTGTGAATTTGAAAGTTTATACAGCAGAATGGCTGACTATTCCATCATTGTACCATATTTAAAAATCTAGTTGGAGTGTTTAGGTATCAATACATTAATCAGATCACTTGAACTACTTCGAACGGCTATTAATGTGAACACCTTAAAATGACCGCTCTATGGGAAATAGACTCTCATGGCTTAACCTAACCATCTACATTTGTTTTAGAACTCATTTAATTGATTCAGGAGTATTATTTAGCGATTTGTAACACTTATTTACCTTTTAATGAGAGCACACTTCTTCAGTAAGAATGGTTGCTACAGTGAACTACTGACCAATCTCAAAGTCTCTGTGGCAAAATGGATAAGGTGTAATGTTGGGACAATCAGTGCTGGCGATTGTTGCTGGCCTTTATGGAATCTACCAAAAATAGTTCTTTACCCATTACCAAGTTTCTCATTATTAATCTTTTCATAAAAGAGGACAGAAATCAAAACATTTCCTTATTCCACCACCAGACGGATTGAATCATTGCAATATTTACTTAGCTTAAACCCCAATCATTAGAACCCAAATCCGTTCCTCTCGTCTAATCAACCCTTCCGTGATAAGAGCCCCGGTAAGGAGGGTGGGAGATTAGGGGTTAAATACCAGGGCACTGATAGCTTTGAAAATTTCTACCTGTCTGACCACAGTAATTGCTGTATTGTGGAACAGGCTTAACCCTGAGAGTGCCATAGTCGGAAACTATTGCCCAGAGATCCTGGTCACTCGGGAGCAGGTAAAACCTGATTTGACTTGGGTAGATTGCTCCATTTGCTCCAGATTGCTCCAGATTGCTCCAGATTGCTCCAGATTGGGGGGTGGAGGCTTTAGGTTGGCTTGAAAACATTTGTGGTTCAATGATTCATAGGTAGGACCCAGTTTGACTTGGGTAGAACGTTCAATTTGCTGGATATTGGTGGGTGTACTGGAGCCTATGGGTTGGCTTTAAAACTTTGCTTTAGTGTTTCAAGAACCCTATTTGACTAGGGTAGTTTGTTCATTGTGTTCCAGAATGGCGGATGGAATATTACCATAAGGTAGGGTTTGAAGTGTATCACGATGCAAGAATTCAAAGTTTTGGGACTTTTGTATTTTATGACTTCTGACTTTTGTGACTCTTGTGACTGAGGAGTAGGGGTTATTTCCTATGATCCTATTTACTGTAAACTGGTAACCATTGAATTGTCTTTGGTTTGACCATTCTCATTTGCTCCAAGTTGTCAGTTGATCACTCTCATTTGCTCCAAATTGTCAGGTTGGGATCTTATGAGGCTCGTAAGTGACTGTAAAACATGAACTGTATGGCGGTTCATTCACATGTGGTTTCTGCTGCTAATGGCTGCGATACTGCCGAAGCGGCGTTAAACAATAACTCACTCACTCACTCACTCACTCACTCACTCACTCACTCACTCACTCACTCACTCACTCACTCACTCACTCACTCACTCACTCACTCACTCACTCACTGTGGTTTCTTTGAGAAGGTTTGTCAATGAAGTGAAACAACTCAGAAATTGTCTATTTTGATTCATTTGCTGAAGAATGTCTTGTGAAGTGTTGTCTGTTTAAATATTCTTTACAACCTTAGGATGCAATGTAGGTTACTTTATATTCAACGATTGAATATATTTCACTGAGACATGATTAATATGAAAATAAAAGTATGTAAAAACATTTCACTGAACCCCTCACCCTAAAAATAGACAAATTAGTAATAGCCAGTGTATCTTCAAATGACAATATATTCCATTTATCATGATTTTTGTCAGGTTTTGAGAAGTTACACTCAGTTCAAGGCTATAAATCAATCAAATCTTGAATCAATCATTATCAACCGGTTTCAACTTACTCTCAAGGTTGACCTCTGACCTCAAGTTACGTAATTATCTCCCCTTGTGGGAGAAGAGATAGTGAGGAACAATCTGGTCGACACCTCGTTGAATATTTAATGTTTGAAATAACTCAACCTCGGATGTTTAACTGGTAAATTTTAAGATGATTATCTTTCATATTTTTTTTTAATGATCCAATATACAATTTCAAAGGTGTTTAAAGGTACACTGAATTTACGTCAAAATCATCTCACTCGACTTGCATATTTATCTCCTAATGCCAAATATTTGACAATAACTTTCTATGGAAATCGAGCAACGGCTGAATATATGAGTACCGATATACCTTTTATATGTGCCATTGAACAATACCAACCAATATCTGTTTCTTTTCTGCTATAGTCAAGTTTTTAAACTATGTTTGATGCGCACCAGCAGCGGTTTATTGTTCGGTTTTCGATCACAATCATAAACATCCTAATATTGTCACTATACTGAATATAAAGTTAATTTTAACAGTCAATACCTCTTCATAAAATAATACCCTTGTTATCTCTTTGACATATTTGACAAAAATAACACAGTGTACCTGAACATGAAAAATCTGTAAATTTGTGATATGCTCAATTAATCACTGCTTATCGTCGTTAAGAAAATTTGTAAGAAACGGGAATGAAAGTACAAATTACTCAAATCTTTACAAAAGATCAAACACTTTTATATTCTCAATGAATCACGGTTCATCACTACCGATAAATAAATTCGGCCGGGTCAGTGCACACCACAGTAGTCCCATTACAATCCAATTTCTACAATAGAGATGTTACTTTTGCCGTTGAACAACACCACCACAAGACTTTCAATACGTCAATGAGCAAACAGCGTAACAATGGTCTTCACGCTTCAATAAATCTTTCTGTTTTGTAACAGCGACAACTCTGCATTTAGACTTGTGTTTAGTCTCTAAAAGGGAGGTTCTATCGGGATATTTTTTTGGAACCAAGGTTTGAGAGGACATTCCTGTTTACGCATAAATTATTCATACATGAGTGTAATACAATCCTGTTAAAACGTGTAACAGAGGTTAATATATTTATTTTATATTTGACAAAGACTTGTGCATGTTCAGTAGAAAATAAAAATAAGGAAAGTAAAGTCATTCGTCACTCTAATGTTGAAAGCTTTGCTCCATAACAAGATATTATTAATCAATCTATTAATAATAAATTATTTCTTACTTTATGGATATGTTATCAATAAATGTTTTATAGCTAAAAAAAATTTCAATTAATAAAAAAATAGTGTTTTTTTCATTTTACAAAATGCGCAAAACCAATAAAACCCTCTCTTTAAATTATTATTGTCAATGAAATTTTTTTGGTTCAGTTATTGCCTTTACCAATATGAATTTGTTTTTTGGGCATTCAGTTTGAAAGTGCTTCAATTTTGAAATACATTAACTAGCTGAAGAAGCTTTTTAGACAATACTTCAAAATTCCATATAAAATTGAGGTGTTGGGCATAGATTTAAGAAGCTCTCTAAGCGCTTCAATCTTAACGCTAAGAGAGTTTCCAAAAAGCCAAATTATTTATACAATTTCAATTGTTTGCTGAATAAGAATTCGAATTGATAATATACTCGACAAAATTAGTTTGGGATATTGGAATGATAGATATTTTGCCAGTTTGTCAATGAATTTTCCATCATTATTTATAATTTTAAAATTTACATATATCCTTAAATAATTTTGTCCAGAATACCACAAAACGAGTCCAAGGTAAGAATTATGTGCATGAATCTAGAATATCCTAGACTAACTCTTAAAGGTTCGTGTTTCAGTTCAGATTTAAATAAAGAATATATCATTAGGCGACGGGGAGACAGTCTGTATCCTATTGTCGATTCGTCCTTCCTGTTTTATCGAGTGTGCAGTTTTTTTCGTTTCCTTTGTGTCAAGTCTAATTTCTCAATTAAGGGGGGCCAACAGGTATGGCGAGGGGAGGCTATTGTCATCTTGCTCTCGGCCGGTTGTGGGACGTGTATCCGTTTCGGGCTAAATGTCGACATTATCCCAGAGGGAGATGAAGAAAATGAGGCAGATCCTCGTTGTAATTGTATCATTATGTACATCAATGAATCCAGCCGCTGTCAATGTAGCAAAAACTGGTTTTCATCTATACTATAATTTTGAACCTTTTATATTGATTTTAAAAATAAAGATCTCTAAATTTCTAAGTGTAGTTTTTGGCTATACTGTAATTTTCGACTTTAATATTGATTTTTTTAAGAAAGGATTTTCAGATTTCAGAGTTTGGTTTGTCAATGTGTTTTTATTTTGGGTTAATTACATATTTTTTTTAATGTTTTTTTTTTCAAATCAAATTTTTAACTTAAATTTTTTTTAATGGATTTTGATAACAAACAAATTTTAAAGAAGAAAATTATCATTTAAAGTTTATGTTTAGTATGGGCCTTTTATAAACCATAAGTGGCCCAAATCAAGCATGATTACTATTATTTCAGGACCAAGTGCCAGTTCAACTGAACACAATTTATACTCATGGTAGGGGCATGTCTACATCTCACATCAGCCCCAAATGAGGATACATACATTCTCACCCTATGTATCTAGTTAGTCTGTAAACTGAATGTATTCGAGATAAAGGTCAACTCAGAGTTTGATTCTGATTTGATCCTGTTCCCTCTGACTGTTTTATTTGTTGTTTTATTAGAATGACCGGTTCATTATGATGAACTTGACCTTTCAATAAGGTCAGTCAAGCTTTGTGTTATTTTATGGAGTATGATTTTCAGAATGTTTGATGGGATCTGATATACTGTTATTTTTCTCTATCTCTCACAGTCCAACTAACATTCCCATTTACTTGTTGATTTATGTTGTTATGGTCTATGTCATTTTAATTTATCTTTTGATAATATACTTTTTGTTTTAAATTACTATATTCAAAGATATTTTCGCTTTAAATCAACCTTTTCTTGAAAATATCTTTTACCATGAAATAATAAAATTATGATTTATTATTGAAGATTAAGGAGATGGTACATATCAGGTTGGATAATTTGTTCCCAATCCATTTCATTATGAATAAAATATGTTTAAACCAATTGAAGATTTAAAAAATTATTTTCTCAACTAAGAACACATGTTACACAATTAATTATTGGATTTATAAAAATATATATTAACTTTGTTTTTATTGTACTAATTATCAACCTAATTAAAACTAAGTTTTATTAGACACTTTAATCCCTGTAATAAATTTAGTTACGATCGTGATCTGAAATAGACCCTGGATTCTGTTATCTCATTATCAACTCTTCCCAGATTAAAAGTAGGTAAAATTATGTAAATAAATTATAAAATTGATGCTTTCAGTTAGGTAAACAAAATTGTGTATAATTCTTTCTAAGAATTTTGTACTAAGATAAGTGCTTGTCTAGGTTGTTTTGGTTTTATTCACGTGCTTCATGTGCTCTCAATATTTGGGGAAATGATGAGAAATTTACGCGTATCCTCGACTGAGAAAATTACTTACATCAGTCTCTATAGACTTTCCTCTGGTCTCCTTTACCAGTTTAATGTATCATTACTTACATTTAACTTGGATCTAGCCATCCACGGAGTAAAAAAATTACTCATGCTTTTTAAAAAAAATTTGGAGGGTACGATAGCGCAGCCGTCAGCTTCGGATCGAGAGGTCCGGGTTTGAATCCCATCTGGAGCACGGAAAGTTTGTCTGCAGTAGAGAACTGTTCTACACGCAGTAAGGTTTGGGTTCAATGCTACACTGAATTTCAGCACAGTACCACCCGTGGTTTCGCTAGTACCAGCCAAATATGCTCGCAGGTTTCACAAAATGTATAACCACAATGGTATTGCAGGCTTTCATAAGTGAAATAATAGTAAGTGGCGTCAAACTTTAAATCACCATCATCAAGTCAATTTCTCTATTGAATAAGCGTTAGTGATCCCATCATCATACTCTTTGTCCATGTTATATAACCATGTATGTATTCCATGTATTTATTATAAATGAATGTGTATAATTTTGTATTAATGCTCACTCAGTCGTGAAACAAATTCCCTAACAATAAAGAATTATCTTATCTTATCTTATCTTATCGCAGATGATACCCACTTTCAATATATGAAATGACTTGTGTATTATCGCACGAGAAATTTTGACATTTATACTGGTAAAACTAATCAAAATATTGTAACCTTTCAAAAAGGGTGTGTGAAATTTACAGAAGACATTTCCTAGATTTCAGCAACTAATTGCACTTCTATTCGTATCAATACGGTTATATGACGATATGGTTTATAGAACTAAGCCAATCTGGGCCAGTAGCAGAATCTATGTATAGAGGCTGGTATTTGGACTGTGTATGAATAACATTCATCCCCTACTGCAAAATAGTTGGCATTTTGTACCATGTTTCGGGTTCGCACCTAAGAGCAAGATGCCAGTAGACTATAGAGGTTATGTACCGATAGTGCTCCACTGATATTATAACAGATACCCAGGAAATACTTTCGTTAGAATATGGTAACGAATATTCTCAGTTTGAAATAGTCAATTGGGTGACTTGTTTTCTAAGAGGGTATAACATAAGTTTGAAAAGTTGCTAGTCTAAAAGTGTTATTTTGTCAATATAGCAAAATTAAAGAAAATCCTCATTGTTACCAGCCCGGACTAAATGTTACCAGGTTCCAAGCTGTTGGACTGCCTTGTAGCTGTTTCTTTTGGTGGTAACCTTTTCTATAGATTCCACTTATCGAAGTAGCATTAAACATTAACTCACTCACTCATGCTGTAATATGTATAATTATTGTTTAAGCATTTTGTGGATATATCCTCGGCAGCCTCTCCTGCCTTGAGCAGGTAGTGTGTTAATGATTAGTTCTATCAATATCGTGAAGTGAAAAGAATTTCTTTTACAATATCTATGCTTTTGAAGTTTTACTTATGGACTTCTTTTATCAAACTATAAAATATATATCATATAAAAAAATTAATATTTAAAATTTTTAAAATTTAAATTTAAATTCATAGTCAAAATAAAAATAAAATCTTTTCAGTCCTCTGATTTGATCTTACCCACAGATAGAATATCTTGTCTTCAGTATCTTGAAGTGACGACAGATACTTATGAACCTTGGTTAGACTGTGTGAATACACAGAGCCAGTGTAACGATCTTGAGCTGAAGATAGGGCCTATCACCAGCTGCAATTACAAGCCTGTTACTATGTGTAGTACCTGCATGCCTTGGCTAATACAACATCCATGATTGGTGATTGATGTACAGGTTTAATTCTTTACTTTGAAGGTTAAAGATAAACATTTTTTTTTAAATATATCAAAAAATAAAAAAACTCTGCATTTTTAATGTATTTACAATATTTATCAACTGTGGAAAATACTGAATTATCATTGATTTTCATAATTTTATATCCATCATGTAAGATTTTGTCTTTTGTTATCTATGACACAGCTTCCAACACATTCGCTGAATAAAGCAAAGTTATCTCGTATTGACGATGTCGCCAGCGTTATCGTGTTATGTCACATTAACCTCACAGTTGAAAACTGTTTTAAATTTACTATCGTGTGTAGTATTCTGAATGTGTAGTGGTTTGAAATTCTACGACAGATCTTCTTTGCCGACAGTCTTTTGTCTTGTGTGTAAACTCGAATCAATATTGTCTCTCGTCGGGCCCTTCTTTCAAAGACTGTTGCTTATTTAGTTCATGTTGTCTCTCAGCTCTTTTGTGTGCACATGCTTCCAGCCTTGGCTCAACTTTGACCTCAGCCAATCAGACGGCTGCATTGATACCCCTCAGCCAATCAGCTTAGAGTATGTTGATGAGCCAAGGTGCAGTGTCAATGGTAAAGCGATATCCAGGTGGTTTACTAGCACACTTTGATGTAGTCAATCGGACGTGTCTCCCGGACTCGGCCCGAGCCTCGTTACGTCAGTGCACATTAATGACTCCACTGCGACCTAAAGGTAGCCACGGGTCACTTGAATAGGGACCAGCGGGCAACCCTCCTCGGATACATGTTATCAGTATACTATCTATGGATCAAACTAGTAGTGTGATTCGGTGATCCAACAAGTTACGGACCAACCGACCCTCCGACGGATAGAATGGAGAAAGAGACAGGTTATTCAGCCGTTGAGAGATCCATGGGTAGTTCTTTGGCCTTCCGAGCAAAGTTCAACGATGCATGTGATAAACAAAACAAAGTGGCTATCTCAGGTAAGTTTCTCACCTGTGCAAGCTCCTTTGATGTTAGGTAATCACAGGTGACAGTCCGATGACGGGTGTTCATGCTTGGCTTAGATCATTGAGTGGTTTATGGCCCTGTATACAAACTCGGCACAAATCAGGGACCTTTTGTTAAATATTTTTATGAGTTTTGAAATGCTGAGGTTTTTTTTATTAGTTTTGTATTGAGTATTTCTATGACTTTCACAATTTGTTTTTATATATTTGAAATCAGAAGTATTTTTTGTGTCCTGCCATTGTGAATATATTTGATTGAGAAGGGAGGATTAAATTTTGAAATTTTCAAAGTTTGAACTTTTAAATTTGAATTTCAAAATAAAATGTACGAAATATATTTAATGTCATTGATAAACTATACAAATATGATACTAATATAGAAAATAGTTATGAATTTTTAAAAATAAATATTTATTACAAAAATCTTATTATCAAAAAACAATTTCATACAGCAAAATTTTAATATTCTGCATTTTCCTATCAATATAGGATAGTAATGACTCATATATAATCTATTGCTTTAGCTGCCGGACTATGAAATTCAAATTATAAATTGAGCCCTTACAATATAACCGCTAAACCGCTGACTGCCTGCCTCTCCATGTTTTCTCAGACTTGCAAAATTCTTTATCATCGACAGAGCTATCGGGGATTCAAAACGTGCTGCATCGTATTTGACGAACCTGAATTCACAGTTATGTGTGCATCGATGCAGCGTTATTCTGCATCGCACTGGAAGGGTCTTTTAAAAAAATCCAGTCACTTTCTTGTGTTTTTATGTTGTTTATTTTCAGTTTACGTGTTTAAATCCTTCCATGCATGTATGTAAAATTCACTTACTTTCATGTATATTTTTTTTGTTTGTTTACTGGTCACATGCGTAATTCCGCAAGATTATTCGAAAGAAATTCTACATGTTCTTGCTATGCCTTATTTGGTTGGCAAATATTTAGAGCTTATATTCAAGATTATGAATCATAACTTTTTTTTCTTTTGCTTGTTGAGGAATTATTAACAAAATTCCTATGAAGTTTAAAAAATAAGATGTAATTGTTGAAAATAATTTGCAAAATCGTGTTTAGAAACTTCTTAGTGTAATTATTATCCAGATGAGTAATGCTCTGTTTAGATCTATATGATAAATTAATAAATTAGATAGCTTTATGTATTTCTAATCTATCATTCCATATATGGAATTGATATTTAGGCGTAGATTGGCTATAGAATTCAAGAGCTTGGCCTGACATTTAGATTTTGGAACATTAAGATTCCTTGGAATAGAAACTCGTCTACAGGTACTCTTGTCAGGTAAATATATGGACTTTTGCCATAGATATTTTAATTTTGGATCTGTAATAACATTGACATTTGAATTAATTTCATAGGTAAATTCTCAAAGACCTTTGTTTTTATTATAATGGTATGTCAAAATTTCTATTAATCTGACAATGCCAGAAGGTTTGATTTGAAAGTAAAAATGATACATTTATGAAACCATTATTTAAATTCTGAAGTGAAATTAAGATTTGTTTCAATTGCTGCTTATAATGGGTATTATTCCCAGGTGAATGTCATAATTATTCAGCCATTTTGAATTTATTTCTTACTATCGACGGTTTTATTTCAATCGGAACGCACAGGTATGTTCAGTTCCCAGGTAAATGTCAGGAGAACTTGTGTCTGCTTCTGTTTGAAATCTAAGGTGTGTTCGTTAGTCACAGGTGAATTACTCGTTAGGCTCAGGTAAAAATGGGTCTGGAGATGGAATGATGTTCAAAATATTGCAATCGATTTAAATGGCGATGTATTCGTATTTGTCAGTTTGTATCATTGCCGTTCATCTTGGTTGTATGTCTTAAAACTCTTCTCTAGTAATTAAAATATGAAAAAAAAATTCATTGTCAGAAAAATACATTTAAAGTTCGCAATATTATTACTGATTAATGGCTACCATAATTCACAGATGGAATATGTTCCATTTAATAATGTATCATCGAAATATATTACTTTTGATATCAATGGTGGCAAATTAATGATTTGCATCACAAATTGATTGCTATTGGTCTTGGAGTCACATTTAAAATGTTTTTTGAAAGGGAATATTTTATAAAAACCTAGCACATTTCGAAATAACCATATATTCATATTGACTACACTTTTACAGAGAGTAGTGATTTCTGGTTTGACAGCTGTTGTGTGTTAACGTATTCCTACACCAATCTGCAAATGTCACAGTAGTTATTTAGCTTGATCATAAACTCATTTCATAGAGAATAGGTGCGGGATAGCGCAGTGGTTAGCGCGTTCAGCTTCGGATCAAGAGGTCCGAGGTTTCGAGTCCCGCCAAGGTCACAGCAACTTTGTCTGCAGTAGAGAACTGTTCTACACGCAGTAAGGTTTGGGTGCAATGCTACACTGAATTTCAGCGTAGTACCACCCATGGTTCGCTAGTTCCAGCCGCTGCTCGTAGGTTTCACCGCAATGAATAGCCACATGGCGTTGCAGGCTTTATCCCTGCCATAATACTAGCAGCAGCGATATAAGTGAAATACTCTTGAAAGCTGCTTAAACCAACAGCTCACTCACTCACTCAGCAGCAGGTACAAGATCAAATGTGGTAAAGTTGCTATAGTAACTGATTTTGAATACATTCTCCAGTGCCAGATCCAGGGTCTAGATTTTCGATGCTCTCTTAGCGCTAAGATAGTCATACGCCAATGTTACTATATGGTACTTATGACTGTCTTAGCGCTAAGAGAGCTTTGAAAATTTAGGCCCTAAGTGGTGTTCGTAAATGTCAAACCTCCCCACTTTTGAAAAATTGTGCATTTAAATTTGGTGATCCCCTGGGTGACACACCCTTTTAAATTTTGAATTTCCCCTTAAAAATTATCTAAAACTGCCTATGCTTTCTTGATTAGTAATGTCATTAGTCAACATTTTAATTACCAAAAATAGACATATTTAGTGAAAGAACAAGGTCTAAAACATTTCAGTATTAGGATGAGATTATGTATCGGGGCGCTATCTATGAGGTTACATTGACTGACATTTGTGACAGGAAGTAGATAGATAATTTATTAAACGATCAGGAAATTGTGGGAGTGGGTCACACACACCCTGAAGGAGAAATGCAGAAATAGATTTCATCAACTTGTGGGTCTCTAGGTCAAGGTGTTCATCAGATCATATCAAGTCAATGCTGATAATATTCTTCCTCCTGCTGTTGTTGGACTTGATAAAGAGTCTCTTTGTTGTCTCTGTCTCTGTCTCTCTGTCTTTTTCTCTCTGTCTATCAGGATCTGTCTTTCTGTCTCCTGATTGCCTATGGCTCTGACTTTCTGATTCTCATTCGGTGTCTCTATCAAGTTAAAAGTTAGTCTGGCTGTCTCTCTGTCTTTGTGTCTCTCTGTCTGTGTGTCTCTCTGTCTTTGTGTCTCTCTGTCTGGTATGTTCTGTATTTTTCTCTCTCTGTCTATCAAGTCTGTGTCTCTTTGTCTATCAAGCTCTGTCTTTGTGTCTCTCTGTCTATCCTTTTTGACTGTTTTTTGTTTCTCTATCTGTTGTTTGGTCTCTGTGTCTTTTGGTCTATCAAGCTCCATCTTTGTGTCTCTCTGTCTATCCTTTTCTACTGTTTTTTCTGTTTCTCTCTATGATGTTAGGTCTCTATCTTTCGGTCTATCAGGCTCTGTCTGTCAATGTCTGTCAAGCTATGGTTTTTACAATGTCTTTTGTTCTCTGTTGATCACGCTTATAGTTTTTCTGCCCTATATATCTTCTGTCTGTCTGTCTTTCTGTCTATCTGACTCTTTGTCTCTTTGTATCTCTTTATCTCTCTGTCTGACATCTTTCCTTGTATGTCTCCCTTTGTGAGCTTTAGTCTCATATTCTATATCCTTTCCCATCTTTAAACACAACTCTCTGAAATTCCAAAATTCAGTTTTTATTTTCCATCATATTTGTAGAATAAAGTAGGTTATCTAATTTGGATTACTTTTTCCTTGTCCTTTCTATTTTGATTCCATTATGTCCAGATAATAAAATGGTTTCCGAAACCCAAAACAAGTCTTTATAAACACAATGATCGTTGAGTTCATATCACTCCTAAGTGACACCATTGTTTGCGTGTCGTACCTGACCATTCAGACAAACTATTTTCCTCCTTCACCCACGTCAAGAATCGCTAGAAAAGTCAGCTTTATCTTGTTACCTGGTAAAAATACCATATTTCCTCTAATAAGCGCCTGGGCGCTTATTTCTACAGCACCTCTTGACCCCTGGCACTTATTATAGGCCCAACGCTTTTTGGAGACCCAGTGTTTATTTCTTTAATAGAAAATTGAAGTTTACTAAGGAAGCATTAAAGGGGCAGTAGCACGTTTTTTTGCTGAAATAAGTCAATGAAATGTATTTGAAAAATAATGTCACCAAAAGAAAAACATCCTTCTCTCTTCGGAAAATCAAGTTAAAAATGAATGTACATGATTCTGTAAAGCTATGGGCATCGTTTTTGTCATTCGAAATAATAAAATGTGTTCACAATAAAATGGCCGCCATGCAATTTTTGCATTATACGCAACATCGTTATTACCACTACAGATAATTGGTTTGTGTAATAAGATGTTTTACCCTCTAAAGTAAATATAAATGACATAAACTATCATTATAAATGGGAAATTTGAAAAAATAAAATTTTCAGAAAACGTGCTACTGCCCCTTTAATGTAATGGTTCAGACCTGGAGCTTATTAGAGGCCCGGCAATTATTAGAGGAATTACATGTAATAGTACCCTGGGTTATAACATAACAAGGGACGGGATAGCACAACGTTTAACGCGTTCAACTTCGGATCAAGAGGTCTGGGTTCGAATCCTACCTGGGGCTCGTCAACTTGTCTAATTTCATATCAACTTAACCCTTTTCCTGCCCAGAGTAGGATGAGATACCAAATTTACAGTACTGAGTAATTTAGCTAGCAGCAAGAGTTAATGTTCAAAATGACAGAGATAATATCCTCATTTATGTCAAGTTTCACTTTTATTCAAGATTCAAATGAAATTAGCTACCTCGTCAGTCCCCCAGACCCTGGAGCAAAATATTCAATTGACGACCAGTGCAGTCTAGAAAATTATAGCAAGTCTAGATTACTCAGAGAAATTAAGGCATCTTTAGGGCTCCGTTTTGTATAACTATTTCAATTGTTTGTCGAATTTTGTCTTTGATTAGGAAAAAACTTATTTTTGAGACTTATTCTATAGCCTACCAAGAATATTGATATCAATATAATTGAGATATAAGTAAAATATTTGTTCTTTCATTTCCTCTGTCCATCTTTCTTAAATCAACAGTCAGAATTGTGAAAATAATTCTGTCCATTATCAACCTGATTGGATTATCGTGTCTAGATCATTTTCCAATCAATTCGTAATTTGACCCCTGAAAAAGAAATGAGGCAAACCTTGTTATTGTATATAGATTTTCATAGCTGATTGTTACACTTATATTATGTTGTATGTATGGATACGGTCAATATTTAATATGTATGGCAATATACCTATAGAGTAACCGTGAAAAGAAGGTGATATTGGAATTGATCATGTGAGATTTTCTATAGATATTTGATGCTAATCTCTCTTTATGAGTTGGAGGGTAAGAAATATGAAGAGAAAATTATGTCATTAGTGTCATGATTATGTAGCAAATCAGTTAATAATTTTGATAAATTTGTTCATGCAATAATGTACATGTCGCATAGAGAGATTATTACCCGAGGAGGTGTCATATGACTTTTATGAAACGAGCGTGGATTTTTGTATTTCCCGAGCGAGAGCGAGGGTTATACATAAATTTGCACGAGTTTCGTAAAAGTCATATGACACACTTTCGAGTGTAATAATTTCTTTATTACCCATTTTATTCCATTTAATTTGCGTAAAAATAACCAGGAAACGGCCCACTTCTCTTGCGACGGCAAGCTACAGTGACGTCACGAACAATCGTTTTATGACGTCACAGACGACAAAATACGAGACGTTGCGGTGAAACAATGGTTGTTAGGCAAACGTGATATGTGCAACGTGCTCATATCAATAATATTAACTCAGTTATTTTCAACCATATGGGTAATAAATCTTTTTACTTTAGAACCTATATATAAAATGAAATCTGGATCGGTGAACAAGCTATAAGGCTGGGCGCACACTATGTCCGATTTTTGCAGCGATGCGTCATGCGACACGTTGCGTTGTATTTTTCCACACACACTACATGCTTTTAGCAAGTGCGTTAGTTAATGCGTTTTATACAAAGTTCATATAATGTGCTATATAACTCTTGTGTATTGTAGTCTACAGATATGGAAATCTCTTAATATACAAATAATAGTCTTTCAAAACATGTTTAAGACATTTCAGTATGTTTCAAAACAAACAATATGTACATGTATATGTCGGCAACAGTAATATTAAACTTTTTTTTTAAATAATGTAAAAAAACGGATTTGTAATTATGGATCATGACATAATCATAGTACACATGATGCATTGGTCTACCCACTTTCCTTCAATGTGGTTTGAGTAGGGAAACCCCCCTGAGAGTAAGATAGGGAATCTTCTATGCAATTCGTTTGCGGTAAAATAGGTGCAGCACCTATTTTCAAAGCATCGGATCACATCGCATTGACGCATCAGACGTAGTGTGCGCGGGCTATGAAAAAGACACTGTCTGCGTTTTTTTAACGCATCGCATGAAGCATCGCAAGAAAAATCGGACGTAGTGTGCGCCCAGCTTAAGGCGTATTTGTCATAGGCACCGCCCCCCTCTCCCCATTCCCTTACCTTGCATTACAATATTCGACCCCAACCCCCGCTACCTACTCCCATGTTTATGAAAATTTTACATTTAAGGAAATTTAGAAAATTTAGAGTATTGGTCACTAGTCCAAAAACTTGAGTTTGAATTTAAGATATAAAAAGATGAAAATGAGATCATTCCAGAACATAATTATGGAATACATAAATGTTGTAATTCCTATATCATTTGCAAGAGATCCTATCCCTACTGTTCAAGTTCAAACAAACTAGATTTCATATACGGAGACAAGATCAGGTGGCTTTACAAGAGCAAACAGACTGGGCTCTGTATGTATGAATTGTGTGTGAATTAAAAGAGGAAGAGTAGCTTCTTACACTGGGAACCAGTTTTATACAAAGCACATCGAGCACGAGTGACACTCCAGAACAGGTTTTTCTGTATAGGGCTTTATCAGATATTTGATCTTCGTAAAAACATGAAATGATAAATGGTTAAGGTTTGACATCAAAATGACATTCAAGTGAACTCAAGGGCACAGTCTGAAATATTATCTGTCCTCATCCTTGGGAAAATCACTTTTAAAAAAGTATCTTTACTAAATTTAACAAATTAAACTTTTTCAATTCATACCATTTCACAAAATGAAAGTGAATTTTCTCATATATTATAATTTTGGAAACCATATATTCAAAATATTTTCATTGTTGAAGTTTATGAACATTTTATTATCTGAAATACCAAATAAAAGTTAGTTCAATTGAAAACCCTCACAAAACTGTTGTTTTTATGACAATAATAAAAAATATCCACTCAGGATTTTGGGGGATATCCTACCGGAATTGCTTATAAAAAATATTCAATTTAGAATCGCATATTCTCAATGGAAAGGTCACGACCTCAGTCACTCAAGGTCATCTCCTGCTGTGAACTTGATAAAATAATACAGTAAGCTTTGATGTTAATAAAGTAACAAGTGGGACTAGAATACCTTAAGCTTTCACCTTGTAAATATGTAGATGTATGTAGACCTATAGGTAGGGTTTACAGAAAGGTACGATTAACCCCTCGATGTTGCATTAGTGTCAAGATTCAATATTTTTATGATGAAATTAATAACTATTTCAGCCTCAATTAAATTCTGCGTGTCAGTCAATCTGGAATTGAAAGAAAGAAGTCTTTATTTTTCATTTTGAGAATACTCTGGCCAATGCCTCCAATAAAGTTCTTTGACATTTTCAGAACACTGAATTTTCACTTGTGAAGAAATAGGTGATTTTCCACGAAATTTTGTCTATTTTGGTTTTGCGTAAATCCCATTATCAATTCCTCAACAAATAATTGTATAGTTTTGGGTTTTTAATTTTTGTTATTATCAAAACTTAATTTGGTTGATGCCTTTGGCACTAATTCTACAACACTTAAATCCTGACAGTAAAATGGTAGAATGCAATATTTTAATAATTCTATTCTTTTATTTATATCTTCAAAAGCTTTTGGCTTATCCTATCCTTAAATTTCCAACACTTGAATCCTAACAGTAAAATGGTAGAATGAAATATTGTAATAAATCCATGCTTTTATTTACAACAACTTTGGTTAACACAATAATTCCAATTTGACTATATCCACAAAAACACAGGTCAACTCCTATCCCCAACACTTGAATCTGACAGTAAAATGGTAGGATGCTATAGTTTAATAAATCCATGGTAAAATTATTGACATCAACAAAAACTTTAGTCAACGCAATAATTCCATTCTTACTATATCCACAAAAAGTCAGGTCAACGCCTATCACTAATACTTGACTCTGACAGTAAAATGGTAGAATGAAATATTGTAATAAATCCATGCTTTTATTAAAAAAACTTAGGTCAACACAATAATTCCAATTTTATTATATCCACAAAACTCAGGTCAACGCCTATCACTAACACTTGAATCTGACAGTAAAATGGTAGAATGCAATATTTTAACAAATCCATGCTTAAATTATTGACATCAACAAAAACTCAGGTCAACGCCTATCACTAACACTTGACTTTGACAGTATGATGGTCTGGTACACACTGTAATGGGCTGATTGCATGTACAGATTGGACTCCTAGGACAGATAAGGGTTAAACTAGCCTTGTAACGTCATTGTTCTCGTGATGTCAGATGTCCCATTAGGTCGATCTTGTTCCCCTCGATAATCTGGACAAATTGTTTTAAGGAGCACTCGTAACTTGACCAGGTTATCTTGGAATGCCAAAGGTGTTACTTATTCATGTTTGGGGTCAGATCTAAACAAGGTACCTCCCTGATTAGTGATATTTTTTTTTTATAGATTTGCAAATGTTCCAACATCAGTCCCCATTCTTCAAACTTGCAAGACTTGTTTTTCATATTCATGTTTCTGGCCTGGTCATGATGCATAGAGCCCTGACCATGGATATTTTAATGTATTAACAAGTGCATGTTTATCACCACAAAATCACTTTATCAACTAACCACAACTTGTTCATCCATGTTTTTGGCATGACCAAAACTACTAGAGCCCTGACTGTGGATAATTATAAAGGTGTACAACTGTCTGTTTATTGGTCAGAAATCATTGCTTATCCCCTAAACTGACCGCTACTTAGCACTTAATGGTCATTATAAGGGAGATAAGTCACTGTAAGCATGATAAATTGCTAAACAAGGAGGCAGATTAGGACAAACTGGCCCAGGAAATGTCAGAGGGGTCAAGACCATGTTGAGGAAATGTTTCACATTGATTTTTCAGTGTTTACAAGGAGATTACGGGCACTTGTTGATATGTTTTGCAAACTTCGATTCTGGTTAGAGGTTGTAGTAGAAATGGAAGCAGCTCTAAGAAACTTTTTATTCAAAGAGAAATCTGTTAAATTCTCTCAGAATACCTAAGTGAGATTTTTGTCTTTTCAAGTTAAGACTTGCTAATTTCTATTTCAAGTCATTTGTGTGTACTTTGTTCCATGCAATGAATAACAACTTTTTACAAAATCATCTTTTTGATGTCACAAAAAAGTAACGTTGTCTGTGCTGTGCACTTGAATACCTATGTATAGACTTGGTAGTTAAGCTCTGAATTGAAAAAGATAAGGACTCAGGATACAACCTTGCAGCAGACCATTGTTAATATAATTATTTCTTGGTGAACTTAATGTTACTATCACACACAAAAATTAAGATGTTAGTTTGTGTAATATATTATTTTCTTCTGAAAAATAAAGGACCCAAGATACAACCCTGCAATACATCCAAATAGGTTAAATTTTCATGAGGAAGCATATGTTTAGCAGAAATATATCTTTGCAGAATACGATACAATTTTATGGTCGACACCTCAGAGTCATTATTTATCAATATTGAAAGCTAACCCTGCTTCAATTGATGTGATGAAAAAGAATTCATCTTGTATGTCTATTCATCTCCAATGCTTTTGAATGGTTCTTTTCAGAGTTCTCTCCACAGAAGCATAATTCACATCCTTAAGCTTCATTAGTTAGATAGGGGACCTGTCGATAAGAACAAAATAAAAGGTTATTGTTCAAATGCTCTTATTCATATAAACGATAATAACACAAACCCTCCCCTTGAGCATTATTCGACTCACTTTTTTTAGATACAAAATTTAGTAATACTCGATAAGGGCTTGCATCATTGAGTTTCACGCCCTTCCTCTGCATTAGTATCACTGATCATATCCATGACCCTTGACCTCTCCTGTTATTGTTGCCTATCGGGGTTCACTGCATATGAAAATAAGATTTACCTGATACATATTTACCCCACTGAAGTGTTCATCACATGCTTGAATAATTTCGTTATAGCTCTCGCACATCACCGCTTTCTCGTCTCACCTATTGTTGACAAAAACTTACTTTCACCGATTTCAACTTGCGCTGTGGTTTTCTATATCGGGACCTTTTGTCACAATGTTTGGACCATCATAGGGGTAAATATTGACTCAGGAGTTTTAAGGCTTCAGTCATCATAGAGATTGTAATGTATTTTGCCTTCTTGCTCTAGAAGGCTTAAACATTTAGGCCAAAGGGTTTATACTTGGTTTTGGATAATCTTGTTAGATTTAGAAAAGAAATTGGGTTGGTTATGTATGGAATTTCATATTTTTATCTTCTTTTGTTGTAAACAAGGTCAATGTCACGCTACTGTTGCAGTAAGTTGTTTTGAAAGTATGAGAGTATAAAAAAATACTCATTTCTAATTCTTCATTATCAACATAAAATACACTATTTGAAAATGTTATTTATATTTCAGCATACAAATGCATTGTGTTTTTTTTTAGCAACTGCAATATATTATGAGACACAAAATGAAATTGTATACCCTTGGCATCTTTCATGTTTCATATGTAAGAATTAATTCATAAGATAACCCTTCTTAAACTTGTTTGAATATTTGACGATTCACATGTCCAATTCAATTCCACGTTGATTTCACAGTGGCTGAATGGTTAAGCTGTTGGTACATTCATTTGGTTAAGCAATTGGTGCCTGAATCAGAGGGTGTGGGTTTGAAATCCACATGGGACTCATCCTGGAAAAAAACTAAAAATATTTGTACTATTGCAGATAGTGTGATCCACAATAAAACAAAGTTTCAAGACCAGGGTGTCAATAATATATTATCAGTAAGCTTTCACACTCTCTAAAGAGATTTGAGAGAGCGCTGGTGATAATGAAACAAACCATAGTAGACTTTAACTAAACCTAACAAGAGCCGGTTATACATTAATGTTATGTGTCTGAGCCAGGGCTCAAAGTTAGGCCCTTGCTTGTCAGTGCAATCAATGTCAACCTAATATATATATATATATATATATATATATATATATATATATATATATATAAGAATCTTCAGAATATGCAGTGGTGGATCCAGAGAGAGAGAGATCATGGAGTTTGAATCTCCCCTCCCGTTTAGAAATGTTTTACATGTAAATTGGTGACCCTCTCTGTTCTAGAAACCTATGAGTTGTTGCCAATTTTGTCAAATCGTAATTGACATAATACACATGTCGAATTCAATCTAAAAAGCCTACACATGCCATCTATAGAAAAATCATTGTAGGATCTATAAGTAATCTAGTTTTATGTCTTCGTTTATACTAGCTCTAATCCTTTTTTGTCAGTATTAAAGATATATTTTCAAAAAAATAATTATGTTATTATAAGAAAATATAAATAAAAATATATATTAATACTCAACAAAATAATCCTATTTTATCTTTATGATTGTAACTAAATGTTTAAAGATGGAATCTAAGGATATTAAAAGTGATCAAAGATTTTCAAAATTTGATTTATGAAAATGGTACCAATTCTCATTATATACATATCTGATATAAACCAAGGTGTCAATGCTGTCACTCCAGCTAAAGAGCTTTCAGTGCGAAACTGTCTGAAAGACAAATCATTATAGACTATAACTAAGCTGGTTATGTCTTTGATGTAATGTGTCTGAGACAAGGATATGTGCTAGGCCCTTGCTTGTCAGTGCAAATCACGGAGACATCAGTCTGGAGATTGTGAGAGATCTTTATAAGCCTAGCTTATATGTTGTCACGATTTACCTTGATTAATAGTTATGGACATGGGATGATGAGGGCATATAAAATGTTCTTGTGAAGTGGCACATGTGAAAATGGAAATAGATGTATCTAAACTAAGGTAAATGGTAAAAATGTGTTGATCGAGTGAATGAATCAAGTTTTATTTTATTTGAAGGAAGTTTTAAACTGGAAATTAGGCAAGGCAGTAAAGATAAAATGTTACAAATATGATTAGGATTGAACCATAACGTCATTATTTTAGATAAGGTAAAGGAAATGAGAATGTTTCATGATGTGAATTTCAATTTCATAAATAGTTACAGATTTGAAATTGTTCTAATATAGATTTTGCTTGCTTTGAAATGGATGGTTTAAGGTGTTTCTGATTTATCATTATTCATAAGTATTACATACAAACTTTGTATGTATCTTTTAACACATTATTGCCAATAGACTTCCAGTACAGAGAGGTTATAGCATTGTGATGTCCTCAGCTTTATGATGTCATAGCATTGTGATGTCATAGCATTATGATGACATGCCAAGATATCAAGGCATAAATTGTACAAAATATATGGTATCATATTATCTTCTATGAAGGATCACTTGATCGCTGACAAACAATATCATTATGGAGCATAGTTTTGGATGATAAAATACAAGTTTAAGGTTAAAAGGAATGACAGATAAAATCATAAATGATGACTTACGAGCATGTTTTATTCAAAATAATTAATTTAAGATATAGATTACTATCCCACAAGGAGAACCCATCCTAGTTTAAATAAACATCATGAATTGATCCCGTATGACTGTATAAAGATTAGCATAGACTACTCAAACATTGACTTATCGATCGAGGAAATAAATGTCTTGCAGTTAAAAAGTTATTTGTAAAGTCACAACGACTCCACCCTAAGTTGAATATAATCAATACACCTGTCTATTTTAATTGGTAAATTAGAAATTCATGTTACTAATCTTTGAAGTGAGTCGTCTTAGTATTTGATAGGTCTGAAAAAATAATCTTTAAATAGGTTGATTTCACGATCATGACGAAGAGTGTTGAAAATCTACTAGCTTTTAGGTATTATAAATATCAACACCAAAGGAAAAATCATAATTTTAAAGGGCTGTAGCACATTTTTTAATTGTTATAAAGAGATGTCATAAAATGGAATAAAAGTGTTATCAATTGCAAAACAATATGCAAAAACATATTACCATCTGCTTAAAAGGAGGTTCTATTTGGGTATTTTTTGTGGAAACGAAATTCGAGGGGATATCCCTGTTAACATATACCATATGTTATTAATACATGATTAAAACACAGTCAAATTGAAAGATACTAATGAAGGTAATATTTTAATGACTTAAGAACTGAAGCCATCCCTTTAAGTATGTATACCTTGGGATATAAAGAGGCAACTTAATTACTGGTTAAGATACTACAAGTGTGGAAAGCTTTGCTACGACATAACAGGACATTGTTTATTAGTTTAATGATAAGTTATTTATTACTATGTAGATATTCTATCAATGTATATGTTTTTTTTTATTAAAAAGTTGTAAAATTAGTAAAAATACAGCGCGTTTCTAATTTCACATAATGCCAAAAACAAGATGGCGGATACTGCCTTGATCTTGCCCTTTAAACTGCAGATTGACTGCATGTTTTGGGCAGCTTGAGGCTCATGCAGCAAGCAGGGTGTTAATGTATAAGTTTTGATGTGCAGGACCTTCATCACAGAATTAAATATTTAAAAGCAACTGCAGACTAATTTACTATCCATCAAGATTGTCCCATGGTACGTACAAACATTGTTTAGGAATCAATTTTACTTTGTTGGTGCTAAATTTGTGGGAGCTCCGGTGTTAAGATCCATTACGCAAAGGAAATAGTCGGTGAATTATTTATTCCCCAACACGATGCAATTGATCGACAGCCAACTGCAAAATATTCGATGGGCACGTCTAATACATACGTTGTTTGTTTTGTGTGATCAGAGAATAAGATAGGCGCATGATATATGGGAGTTGCAATAAAGCAATTATATAAGTGTTCACAGGGGATATTTGGCCGATGCCGCTGTTATGTTCTATCAAAATACTCTGCAGACTGTTCCCATTTAGATAATTCCTAAATAAAGCCTATTTCAGAATAGTAAGCGTGATATAAAACAGTGGTTAGCACGTTCGGCTTCAGATTGAAAGGTCTGGGTTCGAATCCTGCCAGGGTCTTGGCAATTTTGCTGTAGAGAACTGTTCTACATGCAGTAAGATGTAGGTGCAATGCTACACTGAATTTCAGCGCAGTACTCTAATTCACTAGTTCCAGCCGATGGTCACAGGTTTCACTGCAATGTATAGCCACAATGGTGTTGCAGGCTTTCTCCCTGCAATAATACTAGCAGTCGTGATATAAGTTAAACAGCAAATCACCTCACCTCAGAAGAGAAAAAGCTTGGCACAGAGGTTTATGTCAAGTGTGGATCTGTTTAACTCTTTGTAAAATTTAGAAAAGTTAACTTAGTTCACCAATTGAAAATAAATAAAATCATTTTGAAATCATGGATCTGGCAACTAGAGCTGAAATCCAGACTAAATTTAAGTCTACAAGTCAATGTATGTATACCCACAGTAGCCGGATCTGGCAAAAAATTTCAGGTGGGAGGGGTGAGACTTTCACTCAGGGGGTCGTCATATTTACATGCAGGGAGGTCAAACTCCCTAAACTCCCCCTATGGATCTGCCACTGACAGTACACAAGGTAGCCAGCCTGACCACAGTGAATGACCACAAGTCGTGATGATTACAAAAGAAGTGTAATTGATTGTCCACGAGTGTTGACACGTTAGTTACCGGCTAATTACATTTCACGCTGGGTGGCTGCCACTAACACATCTTACTGACTGCAGAGTCAGCGAAAGTAAACGTGTTTGTTTATCGGACTGATAGGTTCAACAACGTCTCTGATCGTTATAGAGACGAGTTCCTCTCTTACTCTTTCGAGCGTGAAAGCTGACATTGGAGTCGTTTTATATATAGCCAAATCAGATCTTAGACATACGTAACTCTTAACATGCTGGTTCCAGATTATATAGAGAACAAACAACGTTTGGTTTAATAGCATATTTATGAAACGAGTGAGTAGTTTGGTATTTAAAGAGCGAAAGCGAGTTAGTTACCAACACGATTCATGAGGTTCATAAATATGTTATTAAACGGGATCAGGTTTAGTGTTTTATTTATTACTCGCTGATTTAGTTGCACGAACTTGTCGATAAAAGGGACACACTCAATTGCAACTGCCGTGTTGATATTGGAACATCATATGAAAGACAAATCCTATGGATGACATTTTCGACACAATGTTAATTGGCTACTTCTGGCCCCTTCTTCCACTGAGATAGCCGAGAAACATTGTGAGAAACATTGTGAGAAACATTGTGAGAAACATTGTGAGATACATTGTGAGAAACATTGTGAGAAACATTGTGAGAAACATTGTGAGATACATTGTGAGAAATATTGTGAGAAACATTGTGAGAAACATTGTGAGAAACATTGTGAGAAACAAATAAAGAAGTTGTCATCCCGAAGATTTGTCTTTCACTTCTATAAACTACTTTTAACTTTTAACTATTAATTTTAACCCTTACAAGGCAATTGAAAATGTTGAAAAGATTTTAATTAGTATTGCAGATATAAAGCCAAATCAAATCTTGTTGTAACATGAGTTAACTGTTGAAGGGGCAGTATCACGTTTTTTTGCAAATTTAATTTTTTCAAATTTTCCATTTATAATGATAGTTAATGCCATTTATATTTACTTTGGAGGGTAAAACATCTTATTACACAAACCAATTATCCGTTGTGTTAATAACGGTGTTGCGTATAAAGCAAAAATTACATGGTGGTCATTTTATTGTGAACTCATTTAATTATTGCATATGACAAAAATGATTCCCATGGCTTTACGGAACCATGAATCATTTTTAACTTGATTTTCTGAAGAGAGAAGGGTATTTGACTTAAAGTGACAATATTTTTCAAATACATTTCATCAACTTATTTCAGTTGAAAAACGTGCTACTGCCCCTTTAACCTCAAGGTTCCAAAATATTTCCAGATATCCTGGTTTGTCTTTAATAAATGACACCTGTAAATGAGCCACGCAGAATGGGTTTAAGAATTACAATTAATATATTCAATATACATGAATAGAACACAATTTCGAAACTTGTATGTTTTTTTTCTCCATTTAATCACTCAAAAGTTTAAAAATTGAAAAACTAAATATTTTATGTTTAAATATTTCTCTGTGGTAATCGCTTCAAATCAAACAAATCTCTATGATTCTCAGCCATTGGTCATTTTTCCTAGACATATGCTAATTATTCTGAGCTTTAAAAATTTAAAAAGATAAATCTTTTGATGTTTAAATCTCTTCCTGTGGTCATCGCTTCCTACACGCGTGTTAATTACTCGGTGGTTTAGAGCCTCTTTGTGAAGTTAGTTCAGCTACTCGTGTCCATCCGTTTCCTCTTTTAAAGGCTTAACACGTAGGTGTTCGCATTAAGGGAGCCGGCCATGTTTTTTTAACTTCTTTTTATGTTTGAAGATGATAGGTGTTTTGCTAAAGATAATTTTGATTGTTCTATGTAAAAATTTGGATGGTTCTACTTCTAGGTGTCGGAATTAGAATAGGCAGCCATTTTTTTACATTCATTTTTTGGTGAGGATGGCGTCATAGTTTGGAAGAAAAACCCTTGATATCTTGATTTCATGTTTATGAATTAATATTTCAGTCTATTTTTTTTTTAAAAACCAGTGTAAAAAACACTTGTTGTCATAACTTAACAATTTGATAAATTTCAAACTAAAATATTTTTATGAAATAGCTCCCATTTAGTATAAACTTTATTTGAAATGTTGCATAAAAGTTCAAATGCATTATATAAATAAAACATTATTTTTACAAAATGTTGGTGATAGCATAATGTCTTAAGAAAAAATAATTTACATTTTTAGAAAAGCCCCATATTTCATATGACCGACATGTTGTAATTCAGACCATTTAATTTATTTCAGTGAACATGAACAAAACATGTATTATCACAAAGATGAAAAGAAATTTAAATTTGTCTTGCCAACATTAGAGTCTTTTTTCAAAAATGGTCTTGATTCCCTACTTCTTGAGTGACCCTTGCCAACGATATCTGAAGTTTGAAATAACCATGAAAAGATTCCATCTCCCCTTTTATGAGTAAAACATATTTTTAAGGATAATCATGATGCATGATTTATAAATAAAATATTTTTTTAAATTTGTTGTCATCAAAAATAAGATATAGCATCATGGCAAACTTAGTTCTTATCAAGACATATTTGAAAGGATAATATGAGCCTGAATAAGGAAATAAGGAAACAAAGAATTTATTTATACCATATTCTACAGTGTGTAATTATATGACATTTGGAAGTATATGATTTCGGCAACGACTAGCATTGAAACAGTAATTTTCGGCAACAGTGAGTACTTCTCGATGAAATAACACCATTTATGACGTTCATCATTTGTGACTCCAACACTTTGGACGTCACAAAGGATAAGAAATATATATACTTGTATTTTGAATAAACTTTTGCCTCTCATAATACTGAAAAATCCATCGCACACAATGTCGTCTACAGCACAGGGAGGGTTAAGAGGATAGTATCCACGGACTTACATAGAGAATTTGTGAGTCTCTGGTTTCATGAGATTTGTTCTACTTTACTTTTCAAACAACAATAGGTCTGTGGCAGGTGAAAAGCTTGTTTTATCTCTGTACCTACATCAGAGGGAATAACAATATTATAGCACAGGTATTTCTTGATATCACGCCATAATATCATGGAACAAGATTTCATAGAGATGAAAACCATCCATGTCATATGTAGAAATTAATAGTCCTTTGTACTTTTGTACAGTACTTTATTGAAAAAAAAGGGGGGGAGATTGGCAACCTTGTCATCAGGATTTACATGCAAACATTTTTAAAATTGAGGTGGCGGGAGGGGAGTATTCCTGTAGAAAAAACTGTAAATATTGACAAAGTTATTTTACATTATTTTACTGACCATTAAGCTTTAAGCCTTCTTCCAATCTTTAGTAATCTGTTTCTATATCATAATTAATGTGGATTCACTTGGGAGGATTAAATTTTCTGAAATCGACGACCATTTCTGTTTGAACAATATTATTACATTTGACAAAAGGACAGTTTATAGCTGAAATTAATTTTTTTAAATTTTAAAATTAGTTTTTGTCAAATTCGGATGAATTAAAAATAAGAAATGGATCAGAAACAAAAACAAAACTACCTATCGCCTTTAGATCATGTGACCTCAAAAGCTTGGCCAACACGAGGCCAGAGCTGACTTGTGTCACCAAACAGTGCGAAGGTTTTTAATGTTTGATAACGTCCCTCTAGTGACTTAACAAATTATGACAGCCTGGCTTTGACCTTCACCTTAAGACACCTAGAGGTCAAAGGTCGACCCCTAATGTTCAGATTGATCACGTAGTGGTAATGGACCTTAGGGACTCCAGTGTTAAAGTCACGGAGGAAAATAGCCGCACTTTCCGCACAGCTATTCAGGTGTTTGAGTAAGGACTGACGTGAAGTTTTTTCATTGAAGACTTTAAGAGAAAAACCTTAACGTAACATGGGATTAGGGATGTGAGTATTTTGTCTCTGTATTTGCCTTTTTTAGCTGAGGGCCTAGATTTTCAAAGCTCTCTTAGTGCTAAGATAGACTAAGTACCATCCATTAAAATTGGTTTACAACCATTTCAGTGGGCATGAGAGATTCTATTTGGGTATTTTTCATGGTAATGAAATTCAAGCGGACATTGACTTACTAAGTCCTATTTTAGCGCTAATATAATTATGAAATCTAGTTACTAGCAAAAAGTAGCTCTTGAATTTTGAAGTACTAAACCCTTTTTTAAATCATCTTTCATGTCTAAGTCATTGCATTTAACTATCACTTCGTTAATACAAAAGAAAAGTTAAAGGGGCAGTAGCAACGTTTTTCCCGTGAAATAAGTCGATAAAATGAAATTGAAAAATAACCTCACCAACAGTAAAACACCCTTCCCTCTTTGGAAAATCAATCTAAAAAATGAGTGTACATGGTTCGTAAAGCCATGGGAATCGTTTTTTATCATTCGAAATAATAAATTGTGTTCACAATAAAATGGCCGCCATGCAATTTTTGCTTTCTACGCAACACTGTTTTAACCACTACGGGACATTGGTTTGTGTAATAAGATATTTTACCCTCTAAAGTAAATATAAATGACATAAACTATCATTATAAATGGAAAATTTGAAAAAATAAAATTTGCAAATAATATCATGTATTTATTTTATTCACTCTCTGAAAATTTTATATTTAAGAAAAGACAATTCGCGTTAATCTCATCTCAATATTTTATTTTTCCAACTAATTAATTTACAAGAAGAATTTTTTCATTCAAATCGAATTTGAAAAAGAATGTTTTCAAAATAATTTTGTTTCAGAAATGAAAGTTTCGCTTTGATCTGATACAGTCTGATTGTTATCTTGACGTTACAGCAACTTGAAACTAATCCATTGTTAACCACTGACAGTCCAACGCCCCCTAGGTAGCTCTTGATTTCAGCTCAACAATTAGCAATACCTCCACACAAAACTACACCAGTTGTGTGCGTGATGTTTCAATTAGCCCACACTCATTACAAAATCCAACAAATGGTGCCATTGAAATTTTCGATGAATTGAAGACAATCGGATATGGTCATGTGACCGATTGTTGACGTAAGCCGAGGATTTCGTTCGTGCATGTGAGGTCATGAGAGGGTCGTCTAACGGAATTTGTCCGGAAAAAAAATCAATTTTTGTGCATGTCCACTCAAACAGTGGGTCCTCATTATACGGTGTCTCCGTAGCTTCCTCACTATACTGCTATGTTTAGGATGAGAATTTGATACAGATGAATTTGGTGTTTTGGGATTTATAGAATGTGATTTGAGGTTTTAGATTTTCTATTTATTCAATTGAAGTGATTGATTAGGTGATTATTTTATCATTTCGATTTTTAGTTATGCAGTATTTTAGAGTCTTTTTCTTAACATTGCTAATATCATAAAATTTGTGTATTTGATGGTGAAATAATCCATACAATATTATTGTTGACCAAAGTTATATTTTTCGTATCTTGTTTATTTTTCGGTTAAAAAATAGTTACAACCTGTCATGATGCCAAAATAACATTTTATACTATAAGCACTCAAAGAAGGATCCTTTCTGAAAAAAAATTACCACAAATCCTTGAATAATTGCCCAGCGATTATTAATTTCGAACATGTTTTGGCCCGGTGATTATTCAAGGCAGTCGATTTTTTTTTTCAAAGCCATGATATGTATGTGAAATTATTAAAAATCATGATAAAATATCATTGCAGTGTGTTTTAAATTATGAATATTATAAACAAAGAGCATGTCATGAGGTTAAACTTCGCATAAATATGCTTATGTCGGAATTATTTTTGAAAAGGAGATAGCCATTAGTTTATTTACATTTGCTAAATTTAACCCAGCGATTATTCAAGGAAGGCAATTATTTATTTTAAAGAGGGCTAAGAGCCGATGATTATTCAAGGCAGGCGATTATTCAAGGATTTAAGGTATGTGTTGTATTTCTATCATTATGTGACCTTTATTTTAAAATTTATCATCTTAATAATAATATGATTAAATTATGTGTCAGAACGTTCCTCATAGAAATGCATGTGGTCAAAGTCTCTGGGTCAATGAATATTGGGAAGTTTGAGTTGATCAGAATCGGAGACCTCTGTGGACGTGACGCGTTGTGTCATGCTGATCAATAATCTGTATCAAGATTTTGTAACAAGATTTTCCATTTCTCGTCTTCTGATCGAGGTAAGGATGTTTAAAGTCTTTGTTTTGTTATTGATGTTAATTTGTTATCATATTTTTTATGGCTTTTTATGATTTGCATATGGGTAAAATTTAGGAATAATTTGCAAATGGTTATGCTTTATTTTGGTATGACAAAACAGTTCCGCACAAAATGCTTTGAAAATATATGGAACTAATTTGTCACCAGTAAAAAGTTTCAATAATAAATATATTATTTTTATATTTATTTAACATTTGTTATTTTATTAATTAGTCACCATTGAACCATAAAACAGCTTTGAATCATCTTATTACACTAACGTCCTGACATGCTAAAAAATGTCTTGAATCTAGAGATATTTATTTGTTGCACCTCTTTTATCGCTCGTAAAATCGAGACACGCTCGTATTAGCTCGTGTATGAGTCATGCCCACCTTTAGATCCGCAGCTAATTAAAGCGCTGTTACTCGCAGGAATCTAAACACATGGCACCACCTGCAGACACTGGAAAGATAAAATTCAGAATGTCAGTGTAGGAATAATTGTGAGCATTTCAGGTTTAATGAATTAGATTTGTTTAACTATTTTACTATTTGTTTGGTTAAAGATAACCTTGCATCTTTAGGTACAATTAGCAGTTTCAGTGGTGGATCCAGAAATTTGGGGGGGGGGGGGGGAGGTGGGGTTCGCCTAGGGGATTCATGATACTATACTATACCCCTGCCCCCTCTGGGTTGGATTCGGAGGAGGAAGGGGACACACAGACACAAGTCCCCCCCTGCCCCCCACCCCCCCTCTCCTGATTTTAAAAGGGGTAAGAAAGGGTTGAGATAAGGTAAAACATGTTGATAAATGTGGAGGATATTGTTGAGTGAGAGACAAAAGGTAACAAGTGTCTTAATATTTAGATTGGGATATTAGGGGTGTTGAAAAAACTCCATCAGCAGTGGATGATGACAAACTATGGACCAGTTGTACTTGACAAGAAATGAAGATGGTATACCACATTTGAGAGAGGACAGCGTTACAAACAGGGAAGACTGAGGAGTCACCAAAAAGGGGGTTGCAAAATGGATTGGGTTTGCAAAAATGGAGAGGTGATTTGAGGAAAGTTAAAGAAATGTACAAGTTTAGAGGGTAAGAAAATGATAACAGGAGATTATGTGTCAACAATGGAGGTTAGGAAGAAAGGGAAAGCAAGTCTCCATGAGAAGGGTCATAAGTGATTGGCAGTCACAGCAATGGGGAAAAGAAGAGAGTCTCGGGAGCCCATAGGAGATGATGGGGGGAGGGGATGACTAATTGACGGGGGGGGGGGGGGGGGGGGGGGGGGGGGGGGGATGATTGGCAGGCCCTGCAGTGGGGACAAGGGGACTGCTTTGTGGAGGAATGTCAGAGTGCGAGAATGACCATCGATGAACAAGTCGCATGGAATGTTCCCATTGCAAACTCTCGTGGAATTCCTTCTTGCTTTAGCTGCAGAGTGTTTTCGCTGGATATATCTCATTTGTAGGGGTATGTAACCAGTTTTGATGCGTTCCTATTTCATCCATTGTTTGTATTTGTGAATTGGTTTGGATTTCATTTTCATCTATTCCCAGTAAACCTTCATTTGGCAGTCTTGCAATAGAGTTTCAATTTATGGCATTGCAAGTTTCAATTTCAAGCAAATTTCATCATTGTTTTAATATAATCAATGTCCGTTAATATTTATCCAATGATATTGCACATCTCTTCATTATTTTCACAATGGTCAAAATTACAATTTGTTTTATTATTGTCAACCTTCAAAATATTCAATCAACTATAAAATAAGCATTTGTACCTATTTCAAGTCAGAGTCTTGAACGTTCATTACCTAATTCCTAACAATTCCCAACTAATTTGCATATTCAAATTTCCCACAATATTTTAAAATGTCATTAGAGGCCTCACAAGATTTAAAATAGTCTGTCCAGACCCTAGAGCAAAATATTCAATTGACGACCAACCAAGTCTAGAAATTATAGCAAGTATAGATTACTTAGCTCTAGGCAGAAATCAAGGCATCATTAGGGCTCCATTTTATATATTTGAATTGTTTATAAAATTTTGTTTTGGTAAGGTAAAAAATTATTTCTGATACTAAATGTAAGTCTAGATTGAAGAGGTTATACCTTATTACACAATTCCCACAATCTCTCAATAAAATATTCAATAAGCCAAGAGATATTTGAAGGAGTCAAGAGACCGTTGTTAGTTACACAAGTCTCATGTTCATATACACAGAAGCCCTGATTAATCTGATAATGGTACAGAAGCCCTGATTAATCTGATAATGGTACGTATATACTGTTACAAGTACTGTTACACACGTAACAGATGGTGGGCTGGTCTGTAAGCTACATATTGCACTATCTTACACACAGAGGTGGTGTAATATTACAATTCAAAGCCAGGCTAATGAAATGTTATCTAATAGCGTAATGAGCGGCGGTTACATCAGGTGGAATGTCATTACTCATAAGGCAAGGCCATACTCCCTCAGCTATTGATGGGTTATATAATACCTGGTCAATCAGTATTGACCAATAACCCTTGACCTTTGGTCAGTTGAATGCATCGGTCACCTGGGAATTGAATGGCTGTTGTCAACTTTATGGGAAGTGTTTAGTATAAGCAGCACAATAGATAGACTGTCTTTGAGTCTCTAAAATATATTTAATTAATATATAAAGTAGTTAAAATATTATATAAAATGGTTGAATAAATTATTTTGGAAATATTTTCAATGTGTTAAATTTCCCAAATTACATGTGACGAATTGATGCCATCAGCTGCGGTACTTTGTCTGGTTTTCGATAAAATTCACTACTCTCGGCTTTCTATTGTCACTATACCGAATGAACTAATTTTAAAATGGCAATTCAGCGACATTCAATACGTCGAAATAAAATAATACCATTTATAATGTTTGACTTTATACAATTTCAACGTTATGCTTTGAGTGAAGGTAATTTCGCTGATTTTCAGCCATCTCTCTGTTTTAGACGGTCGTGAAAGAAAAACGCTGTATTTTCACTAATTTTATTTTTAAAATTCATAAATAATATGTATTGATAAAATGTTCACAAAGTAACAAATAATGTATCATTAAACTAATCAACAATGTCTTCATATCTAATATGTTTTATCTGTTTAGTGCAATGAGTATATATCAATAACATGTATACATGAATATATACTTGTTTTTTGTTTCCAAAGAAAATACCACGATCGAGCTCCCTCTTTAATGATTAGGGAGACTGAAGGGTAGTCTATGAGATGTGGGGTATCCACTGCTAATCGGTTCTTTGAATTTCTGTTGGCAGACCGTCCAATTACTCGTGCAATACCATGTTTATGACTTAATTGCAGATGCTCATCAGCTAATTGATTTATTCAAATTAAATTACTTATCTGTAACTGCTCTGATTGGCTAATACACATATGTTCCCTAACAATTTTATTGGAGTTAATTAGTTTGACGTTAACAGTTAGTAATTAGATATACTCTTGATAATTATCCCTCAATGTACTTGTATAACTTACGTTTCAGTCGATTGCAATTGATTCTCAAATGCCATAATCATTCACAATTAAATTGAATCGTAATTATTATTCTGAAAGTTAGAGAACAACCATGGAGAACTATAAGACTTTATGGGGATGCAGGAAGTTTCAGAGGGTTGGATTAACCAGTGGATTCATCCCCACCCAACAACCCACCCCACACACACATCCACCACTCCCCTGGAGTAACCCATATTCACAAAATGTATGGGACACCGCGTGGAGGATAAATATGAGATCAAATTTATCTACCTATGCTGATTAAAATGTCATGTAACGAGTCACAGTCCCCAAATTTCAGACAATTCAAGTAATATGTAATAAAAACTACTGCATGTAGACAGTGAAGCGAAGTGTAACTCCATAGCAGACACGTTAATCAGCATAGGTAGATAAAAGTGATCTCATTTTTATCCTCGACGCAGTGTCCCTTTAAAGGGGAGGTGTATTCACCAAGAGGGTCCTTTCAACTCACTTGCAATATTCATCATATGGGATGTTAAAACCCTGAATTCATTCTATTTCTGCCACTGTTTCTGATCTGAAAACATGAAATCCCAGAAACGTTTTCAGGACAAGTAGCATGATGCTTTCTCAAATAACTAAGATGTCATAGTTAGAAGGCTATTATTGCGTCACATTCATATTTGAATCATGTCAAATAAATCTAGTATACAATCTGCTACTTAAAGATCAAGTACAAAGGGTATACCTTGCAATCATGAACTTGAACTAAAAAGTAACGGGAAGTTTATGGAGCTAAAAGACATTACAGATCTCAAAACATGAAATTTCACCATAATCTCAAAGAACCTAGATGTTCTGTCATAGTTTGAATGCTAGCAGTAGCATAGTCTGTCATCCAGATTTAATTTTTTAAGCGCCTAGGCAAGTCTACAACAAGACTATGAGCTCAGTCTGAAAATGAACACATCTCAGAGGCTCCTTTTTATTTTATTTTATTTTTTAAAACTTTTAAATGTTATGAAATAATTCATTTCAGAGGCTAAATGTTAGACTAGCACTAGCACTGCACTCAAGAATGGTTTCAAAATCATTAATTCAACAGGAAAAGGGTTAATGTTGAGTCAATGTTAACCCTATTGCTGCTGTGGCTACTGTGGCTTCCCAGTGGCAGCTGGAGGGTTAATATTGCACTACATGCCTACCGCTGTTTACCTGTGTAGCGTTGACCTCCGCTAGAGGTGTGGTGATGTAATCACTTCCTCTCTACAAGGTTACACATGTTTACTGAAACGTGTTCTCACTCGTATCGTGAAAATCAAGCAAAATGTTATTTTAAATTCTATTTGATATTTTTTTACTTGAAGTTGGTGTCAACATGTTAGTTTTAATAATTAAAACTTTTTTAATTTCATACATTTCACGCATGTTCGAAAATGAACAAATATCTTTTGAATTTCAACTTATTTAAAAAATACATACAGAGATGATTAGAACTTAAAATATATGACTTTGAAAGCTTTCGCTTGAAATTTTTCATAATTTTCTGTTTCAGTGATCATATTGATACTTTATTGTATATGTTTGATTTGTGTCGCAAAATAACAATTTAAGCTACTGACATCATCACAGAAGATATATCATGCATTATAAAGGTTTTGAAAGAATCGGTGACACAGTTGTAAATTTATTCGTTGAACTACCTCTACAAATTGACCACAAAAATGTCATCACCTTACACCCAGCCTCCGAGCTATTGTGTCACTTACCAAAACACAGCTTAGGTTAGAATAACAATGTTTATCTCTTTGCTGTGGGATATGTAAAAGTAAGTTTTCCCAGTGTTTGTATATGAACTCTGTCTAATCCTGAGTATGTTACTGCTTCAGGGGAAAACTCATGTTCATCTATGTCTCAGCCCTATTGTCCTCAGGGCAGAAACACTATCAGGCTAGAATATCATTGCACTTTTATACCTTCTTGTAAGTTTTGTGAGAGTTCTCAAGGGGAGGTAATCCATTGATGTACCAGATGGATTTGAGATAAGAGCAGTTATGGAAATAATTACTGGGTTATGTCTAGACTGAAGAGCCTAGAGGGAAATGGTACCGTTAGCTTTATAGGATGTTTATAGGATCATGGCATAGGATCATCATTGATCATTAGAAGATCATCATGATCCATTGGTCTTCATTTTCAGTTCATTTGACAGAAATCTAAAATGTTATTGAAATTTGTTGTTTTTCCTACAATGACTAGTTGTATTACGTTTATATAATTTATATCATAACGGGGAAAATACATAGAATCTCAATAAGTTTTAAAAAAATGTATTTGAGATTGAGGGAAATTTGAAACCAAGAATTAGGTGACTCCTTTTTCTAACTATTTAATATTTGTTAATTCTGATTATTCAAATTTCCGTTGATCTTAACAATATTCTGTCATAATATTTGTAAGTCTTATTATTACATATACTTGTAAGTAATGGTGTTTGAACATGATATATCAAAATGTACAAATGTTAAACATTCATTTTATTAATTAGCAGCTGATGGTTTTGCAATTCAAAGATGATTTCAATTTAGTACAGATTTGTTATGACCTGTATTATTAAATAATAACTTATATATCTCAACACCTGGCTCGTTAAGAAGTTTATTCAACACTTCCAGGTGTATGTATATACCAGTCGGTCGGTTCATTTCCAACTCATCTTAAATTTCTGCTGATGGGGAGATAGTGTTTATCGTGTAATTAGAACCACGGCTACTCTCTGTATACACTCATGACAGTAATCCCTATATCTTCTTCGTACACACTACCCCACGTTAATCAGATTTCAGGAGCTTGTACAGAACCTGGTGTCCGAGAATAATCTGACCGTTAATCTGACCACTTCCTGTTAGCTTTATCTGATAGAGACATCAACGTGGTCTGATTAAGTCATTGGTCAGTGTCCAATATAACATTCAATGATCTGACCATTTCCTGTTAGCTTTAGACATGAGCATTGTCCCATTACGCCATTGGTCAGTGTCCTAATATCGCCATTCTGACCATTCATAAGTGTTTGAAATATACTTAGGTCGTAAGCCTCTTGTTAAGAAGTTAGGATTCCTTCAAAATAGCAGAATGGTTTGACAATACTTAATGGACAGGAAAAAGAGAATTCTTCATGGGAAATTACACTTTTGTTACAGGTATCTTTTACTTTTTTTACAGACTATTTTACAGGTCCATCTGAATCACAGATACACAGCGAACATAATGAATATATCTATTTATCTACTTTGTTATTGGTCAGTTTACCAATATGATCTGACCAATTCACATTTGAAATAGATTAAGCATGTTCAAACTCAGAACCTAGTTAATTAATTAATAACATTAACTTGATTTGGTTTTGGTTGACATGTTTTTCCCCAAGGTTGTTTTACACACGCTATGTCCTGTTAGCTTTATAAACAAGGGTGACAGACACAACGTCCATTTATGTCATCGGGTCTGTTTCCAATAATGCCTCAGGCTGATGGTCAGTCGGCTATTGTGTTGGTCAGCAGGAGTTCTGCATCATTAGCCTCTCTCTCTCACCTGTCTGTGGTCAGCACACCTGCACACCTGTAACTAGCGGTCATTGTGTGTACACCTGATGCACGGGAAGTTTACCTGGTTGGTGGTCAGTGAGCATTGTTTGACCAGCCAGCTGATTCGATGGACAGTGGTCAGTGGTCAGATTGTGATACCTTAGCTTGAAGATTTACTTTACCTGATTAACATTTACCTTTTACCTGGATAATGATTAGAGGTGAGTCAGGGTTCTTACCTGATATTGTCAGGTAGAACATTGGGTTGTGTGACTTTATATTTGGTGCTCCAGATAATTATCAAGGAAATTGTAAGAAACACCGGATGTTTATGATGACCATTTGAAAATACTGGACTGTTATTTTATAGTTGTGCTCAAGAACATAAGCAAATTTTGAAGATACACCTGATGTTCTTGATGACTATATGAAGATACTGGATTGTAATTTTATAGTTGTGCTCCTGTTGTACCCAGGAACATAATCAAGCATATTTTGAGGAAATACTGGATATTTGTGATCACTATTTGATTCTGGACTGTCATTTTATAGCTGTGCTCAGAAACATAATCAAGCAATTTTGAAGAAACACCGGATATTTATGATGATCATTTGAAGATTCTGGACACTGGGACACACTCTTATGCTCCATCCTCCATATGGAGACATTTTGGACATCTCATGCACTTCAAATCATAAACCTGGGCACTCTGTACAGTTAGTGCAAAAGGCTACATGCATGGTCAACGGTACATGGTTTGTCCAGCTGAATCATTACTGGTTCAAGTTATTGATGGTCAAATTGATACCGGTCAGTGTTTGTCGTCGGAGATTGTGATGAAGACCTGTTTTGCTTGGTGATTCAATTGAGAGATTAATGTGGATTCCTGTGAATTGGCAAATCAGAATGCTTTGACCCTAATTATCTTAGCATTAAAGTGTTCACTGTTTGAAAGACATTCTGGTTATTCTGAAAGTCATATTTCTTGACAAAAGTATATTGATGATAAATCTGAGGCTGTTTGGAGAAAATTGAATATCTCTCAAAACACTGAATATTGAATGTTGCAGACATATTTATAACTGTGGTCAAGGATTTTTTACCAGGTGATGTTGTTGAGAAAACTCAACTGGACATTGTAATATATTCAATTGTGATTACTGGTACAGTCAGACGAATTCTCCAGATTTTTTGAAGATAAATGTTATCATTGGACTAGAAACTGCCATCAAGGGAGATAACTCAGAACACTCTGGTTAGCTAATAGTAGACATTGAACCATCTGTCCTGATGACCCACTGGAATGAAGCAGATTTGTGAAGCTGTAACATCTGGATAGGCTCCCGGGTGAACGTGAAATCACAGATCATGATGTCATATTGTGTATGAACTGGGATACTCTTGTCTATCAATCTACTTTGAGTACACAATTTTATGTATGATCTATCTGGGATACTCTTGTCTATCAATTTGCTTCGAGTACACATATTGTGTATGATCAAGGTGGGGTTCCCTTGTCTATCAATCTGCAAAAATACACCAGTGTCTTACTGCAAACACCAAATACACAATTTTGAACTTGTTCATACCATTATAATGAAGATGACCATATATGGACTTCTGTGTACCGGTGTGCAATCACAGATGGGACTTGATATGTGATATTTGTGATATACCAATATTTGGGTGATATATGTGATATACACGTAACAACTTGGATGATATATTTGATATACCAGACATTACTGAGATGATATATATGTGATAAACACAACACTGCTTGGATGATATATGTGATATACAAGGCACTGCTTGGATGATATGTATGATATACATGGCACTGCTTGGATGATATCTATGATATACAAGACATTACTTGGATGATATATCTGATATACAAAGCATCACTGGGATGATATATGTGATATATAAGGCACTTCTTTGGTGTGTTTAGTGTTAATGCTGAATTCATTCTAATATATCATTATTTCAAATCAAAAGCAGGAAAAGAATTTAAAAACAGTTGGATGACTAATTTATATAATCTTTAGAAGATTACGAGAAGCACACTATAAAAATATTGTTTTAGTAAGGTTAGATAAATTTGAATGTAAAAACTAATGATATGTTGATATGACTCATCTTTAGAGTATTTTTGCATATCACCAATTTTTAATTTTGAAATTAAAATTAGATGTACAGATTGAAATTTTATGGTTCCCAGCAAAATTTGAGGCAAATATAAATTGAAATATCTCAGAGATTGAAAAGAGTTCAAAGTTCAAAGATTTGAAATCTAGGAAGAAACTTAAAAATCTTTAATCTCTTTTCTCCATTTTATGATTCAAGCACTGCATCTGTTGATGTGAATTTTTATTCTACAATTAAATTGGTAATTTAAAATCAATCAAGACATTTGAAAAATGAAAAATGTGAAGTTTATAACCAAAATGTAATCAAACACAGCATTTGGATTTTTTTTACCAATTTGGAGCCTTTAACTATCTTCATTACGGGGAAAACATTAGGAAAAGGAAAGCAGCATCGTGAAATGATTCCAACCCAAATTTTCTGACTCAAAGCAAGTCACAGAAACCCAGAGTCAAGAATCAAGTTCTCTAAATCCAGCAGTTAATACCGTTGTTTACTTGTCAACAAATTCCTTGTTTACAAACAAGACTCGCATCCCAGCAGACGACTCCATCAATCAGTGTTGTAGGAAGTTGTCGACAAGTAGTATCATAGTGTCAACTACTAACAAGAGTGAAATCTATCTCATTTGTGAGTGTCGTAAGTCTTTCAAATGGACAAGTGGGGAAGGATGAGGTGATCTGAAGAAGATTTAAAAGAGACAAGTGAAATTTATTCGCGCTGACAATTTGGATAGGCGCTGTGAGTGTTTTGACACATTTCTGTGTCACTGGTTGCCTGGTCAAGATGAAGGCATTGAGAGACGGTAATTATATAAAAGTGTGAAATTGTGAATTTTTTTAATTCATCCATTCCAAGATTGTTATTCTGTTAACTTAGATACAGAAAAATTTGCTGATGTATTCTATAATTTGTTGTTATACAGTTGAGATTTAGGATTCTGAAGTGAGATAATGACGGAAATCCCAGTTAAATGTGATACAAACCTTTTGCTGATGTATTCTATGATCTTGTTGTTATACAGTTGAGATTTAGGATTCTGAAGTGAGATAATGATGAAAATCCCAGTTAAATGTGATACAAACCTTTTGCTGATGTATTCTATGATCTTGTTGTTATACAGTTGAGATTTAGGATTCTGAAGTGAGATAATGACGGAAATCCCAGTTAAATGTGATACAAACCTTTTGCTGATGTATTCTATGATCTTGTTGTTATACAGTTGAGATTTAGGATTCTGAAGTGAGATAATGACGGAAATCCCAGTTAAATGTGATACAAACCTTTTGCTGATGTATTCTATGATCTTGTTGTTATACAGTTGAGATTTAGGATTCTGAAGTGAGATAATGACGGAAATCCCAGTTAAATGTGATACAAACCTTTTGCTGATGTATTCTATGATCTTGTTGTTATACAATTAGATTTAGGATTCTGTAATGAGATAACGACTAAAATCCCAGTTAAAAGTGATACAAACCTTTTTTGCTGATCTATTCTCTGATCTTGACTTCACACAATTGAGGTTTGAAATTTTGAAGGGATTTCAAGATGAATGTCTTTGTTAAATGCGGTACAACCTTTTTGCTGATATATTCTGTCTTTGAGACCCCTTACAGAGCTCATTTTCTGAAATTGACGACACCTCAGAGGTCAAAATCATTTTAGACACTAAATGTTCGACTGAAATGTTTCTTTTCTTGATGTTATAGAATTGAGAATGGATCCCAATGATGATGAACATCCCAGTTGATTGATATACAAACATTTTTGCTGATATAAGCCCTTTTCTTGATTTAATAGAATCGAGGCTTAGAATTTTGAAGGGACCTAATGATGATGAACGTTCCAGTTAATTGATACAGTAAGCGACTAACTATCGAGTTAGCTACCTCGTTAGTTCAGAATGAAATACAGGTATTGGCCAGGTATCAAGAAACAAATTAGACTGAGAGTGACAGTATTATAGCTAAGCTCTGGAAGCAGTAGGGTGGGGATAGTGATGTAGATGGGTCATTAGAGACCTGTTGGATACAGCATAGAGAACATTCTTACATACCTCTCTCAGCTGGTTCTCTCCGGAGGGAGGGGGGGGGGGGGAGGAGAGAGGAAAGTAGTAGGGTTGTTGGGGTTGTTGGGGTTAGAGATTGGGGTTCGATGGGTGTGGAAGATGAGGTTGGTGGCTGTGAAAGATAGGGTTGATGGGTGTTGAAGATGGGGTTGATGGGTGTGAAAGATGGGGGTTGATGGATGTGGAAGATGGGTTGATGGCTGTGAAAGATGGGGTTGATGGGGGTTGATGGATGTGGAAGATGGGTTGATGGGTGTGGAAGATGGGGTTGATGGGTGTGGAAGGTGGGGTTGATGGGTGTGGAAGATGGGTGTGGAAGATGGGGTTGATGGCTGTGGAAGATGGGTGTGGAAGATGGGTGTGGAAGATAGGTGTGGAAGATGGGGTTGATGGGTGTGGAAGATGGGTGTGGAAGATGGGGTTGATGGGTGTGGAAGATGGGTATGAAAGATGGGGTTGAAGGCTGTGGAAGATGGGGTTGATGGGTGTGGAAGATTGGGTTGATGGGTGTGGAAGATTGGGTTGATGGGTGTGGAAGATTGGGTTGATGGGTGTGGGAGATGGGGTTGATGGGTGTGGAAGATGGGATGGATGGGTGTGGAAGATGGGGTAAGGGATTGGGGTTGATTGGCATGAGGAAGCAGGAAAAGTGATTGGGGTAGAAGAGGTCTGAGGAGGGACAGTGATTGTGGGGAGGGAATTGGTAAACGGGGTTTGTAATCTTAAGATGATGTATACCAACCTTGAGAAGAATGAATAAAAAGCAAAGGGAAGGAAATGAGAGAATGCTGACTACAGGGGGTTTGCTTCTTGGAATATTTTGGGGGAAGTATTCAGTTTGAAGGAAGGGGTTGTTGATGTGATATAACAGGAAGGTTAATGGGGATAGAGGGATTTTATGGGTAGGAGAGATTGCAAAGAGCTGGCAGCACACAGTGGATTCATGAAAGAGTATGGAGGGAAGGGGGGAGGAGGGGACTTTATCATGAGGAAGATTTCTCAGAATGTTCTCCCGTGTTGACAGGCTGTGTAGTCTGCAGGCTGTTATATTAGAAATATTTTCTTCAAGAGATGATCAGTTGGCAGTTGTTCTTTGCAGAGGTCACAGGGATTAAAAATATGTGCTGACTTTTCGGACAGGGTCCATGCAACAGTTTGTGTTCTTGGAAGTTGATTTTTCAATGGAGAATTATCTGCAATATATTCCATAGTTTTGTGATTTTTTTTCACCGCAATGCATGGTCAAAATGGTGTTGCAGACGTCTCGATGGAAGAATACTCTCTGCCGTGTCATGATTTAAATTCTAAAGAAAATGATATAAAACTCAAAATCACCTCATTTTGTTGACTTCTCAGGAGGTATTAAGAGTTTTTTAAAATGAATTTTAAGTACTTTTTTGCAATATTTTTCTCTGGTTAAAGAAGCTCCAAGATGCATGAGATCTGGATCATGGTCAAAGGTGGAAATATGAAAGAGAAATGTGCTTTTGAAGGTGTGTCAGTTTGAAATTATGACGAGGGTCATACACTCGTTAGACTTGATTAGCAGCAATTAACGTTGATCTATTTGCCAAGTGTGGTGGACAGGAGTGATTGATGGATGCATCTCGTAATCCTGGTCTACTCGTAGAGCTATTTCTGAAAATCCCATTTCGGGAACTGTTTGAATGAGCAGACGCAACGTGATTGCCATCGTCATTTGCAATTCTGAGTGAGCTGATATATTGAATCTGCATCGTGAATTAAGATTTTAATTTTAAATCTCTTTGAATTTCAATCCGATGTTTAATGATCTGATCGGTCTGAAAATAGTTGATGGTGAAATTGTGATGAAGAAGAAGGATTGGATCGAACACACACTCACTTACTCATGTATTTCCATATGCGAACATGAGTAAAAAGTGATTGAGTTCATCCTCTGTCTATACCACAAGGAGTGAGTTTCAAACCGAATTTTTCAAATGCATCTGCGCTTCGAATCAAATTTCATCACATGTCAAAGACAGGAAGTGCGTTTACTCCCAAAAGAGCAAATTTCAACTTCAATGATATTTTGTCATACCACAAGGCGGGATGTGAGTGACTGAAATCCACATTTACACCCATTATTCATAAACCGTGAGAACAGAGGAAGGAAGAAATTGAGATTTCCCCGACGGATATTCGGGTCATCATCTTGTGACTGAAAATGAGGGGATGTAACATCAATTTAGTCACAAGGATTTGAGTCAATACTCGTTGACCAAATTTATCACCGATTTACGTATTTGTGAGGAATTTGACCCTGATCTATTGCATAATGATTATGTGAGTTGATTTATTTACGTCAATGGATATACTACTCTCTCGTGGTGGTCAACATTACTACATGACAGTTGGTCTACGTGACTTTACGAGGAGTTAATGTTTTATTACCTTCAAGCGCTTCAAACTTCAAGATTAAACATTATTGACAATGGACCTTGAGTTGGGTAAGATTACTTAATAATTGTTAATCTGAAATAAATTCTACAAACTCATAAACCAAACTAATATCTTTGCTATATGTTTTGACAACATGACATCTAAGAATAATTTTAATATTTCTATTGAAGTAGAATTGTGTGATTTGTTCAATTTGCATAATTTTGAAGTATTTGACTATTTCCAGTCTTGTTGAACATGTTCGTGTGAAGTTTGGTTTGTCAAAGTTCTTTGATATCTGTTTTTAGAAGGTTACCAGGGGACACCTTTTGGTATTCCTTAAATTTTGGTAAAGACAAACGGTCCTAATTCAAAGTTGGTCATGGACCTAGAACAACAATCTGGGAAATTTGGCAACATATTTTACCTGGAGAAGGGAGAGGGTTAAGGATATTCTTTGAAGTTTACTAAAATTCAAACTTTGATAAATAATTGAAAATGTCCAAAGTATGTAATTCTTTTTTTGCATCAACAGGGAGAAAAAAAGTGTATTTATTTCATTTTACAAGATTTTCAAATTGAAATTCATTTTCTTTTAAAAATAAAAATTCATTTATTTTCAAAATTAAAATTGTATTGCCCTTACCTATAATGATATTCATCTTGGGTAGAAGTGATTCCAAATATAAATCCATAATTCTGAGTTTTTTTGTAGAAAAGATTTTAATTTCTTGCGAAAATGTAAAACAAGATATAAAATTTCATCATGACAATAACAGGAAATAGGAGCTTTTAGAAATCTGTTTTTAAGCGTCTAATTATATGTTAAAAATTATAGCCAGTATCTGAAGAGTATTTTCATTACTACTTATAAGATATAACATTTCCTACTTGAAATACATCATTGAAGATTTATCTTCAGCTTCTGTTTGCCTGTCAGCGATGATTATAAGGTTTCCAAAACGAAAGATTTAGATTTCAAGTAAAAAAAATTAAAAGCCTTGAAGTCAAAGAGACAATTTCGGGCAAGTTTGTGTAAATATTTCTCAGATTCCCTGCCAACTGACTACCGTACTTCCTCGAATATAACCCGGGTCTCGAATACAACGCGGGGGTCTCGAATACAACGCGGGGATCATGGGATACTGAGGTAAATACAACCCGGGTCTCGATTTATGAATTAAGGCCTACCATTCTCGAATACAATTTGGACCTCAAATAAAATCCGGGCCTCGAATACAGGGGGGGGGGGGGGGTGGGGTCATTAGGTGCTGAGGTAAATACTACTCAGGTCTCAAATAAAAATTTAAGGGATACCAACCTCAAATTAAACCCGGACCTTCAGAAGAATGAAATAGAACTCCAGGGTTATTTTCAAGGAATTGCGGTAACTGAGTAGCCCTGTCCATAAACAAGCTGGTATAATATATATCTACACCGACACAGGTCTGATTACAATCTCCGTCCTAACAATATCAGTTGTACAACAAACAGTATTTGTTCTTGTTATCTCTTAGAGCCATTAAAGGGGAAATTACACCCCTAATAGACTCTATCGAGTCTTTGACGATTTAAAAAATATAATCTTTGAAGCTTTGATGGAGTCTTTAGAACAAATTTTGTCTTAGCAGTGTAACCAGCATAACATAGCCTAGAGCACCAGAAATGTGGCCATATGTGCCCTCATTTGCCTTCAGCTTGGTATATTATACAAACAGATATTACTCAAATGTATGCTCAGTTAAACTTGATGAAAGTAAAATAATGATTAGGAGACAATTGGATGGTCAAACACTTCATTACAGCCACAAACCCAGCCTAGTGCACCAGAAATGTGCCCAAATGTGCCCACAGTGTTATATGTTATACAAAGAGGCACTACTTAAACGTATGCTGAGTTAAACTTAGTTGAAACAGATAGCACTAAATTAATGATTAGGGGACAGAGGGAAAGTCTAGTCCACAAATGCCAGTCTAGTGCACCAGAAATGTGCCCAAATGTGCCCACAGTGCAGTATGTTATGCAAACAAGAACTGCTCGAACATATGTTCGGTTAAACTCGGATGAAACTAGAATAATGATTAGAAGACAGTGGAAAGTCTAGACCTCTAATAACAGCCACATACCCAGTCTAGTGCACCAAAATTGTGGCCAAATGTGCCCACAGTGTTGTATACAAATAGGTGTTATAGGTATATATGCTATGTTAAGCTTGGATGAAATAGATAGCACTAAAATAATGATTAGAAGACAGTGGAAAGTCTAGACCTCTAATTACAGCCACATACCCAGTCTAGTGCACCAAAAATGTGCCCAAATGTGCCCACAGTGTTGTATGCAAGTAGGTGTTATAGGTATGTATGCTATGTTAAACTTGGAAGAAATAGATAGCACTAAAATAATGATTAGAAGACAGTGGAAAGTCTAGACCTCTAATTACAGCCACATACCCAGTCTAGTGCACCAGAAATGTGCCCAAATGTGCCCACAGTGTTGTATGCAAGTAGGTGTTATAGGTATGTATGCTATGTTAAACTTGGAAGAAATAGATAGCACTAAAATAATGATTAGAAGACAGTGGAAAGTCTAGACCTCTAATTACAGCCACATACCCAGTCTAGTGCACCAGAAATGTGCCCACAGTGTGGTCCGTTATCCAAACTGATTACTCAATGATCTGCTCAGTTAGACCCACAAGATGTTATTGTGCTTGTAACAGTAGCTAGATAAGTATGTTGACTGGCCTGAAGAAATCTACTGTAGTCCTCCGTGAAGTAGACATAGATTTAAACAGGAGAGAGTTGTGTCTAAGGTATGTTGTTTGTATACACTTTGAGTGTATTATTAATGTCTGGCCTTTATCATGTTTCATCAATGTGCAATTATTGAAATTTTTAAAAACTTTTTTTGGCAAATTGATTTGGATACGTAGAGTCTAATGTGACTTTTTTTGGGATGGTCAAGATCCTGGATGTAGAGTAAACATTGTATTTCGTAAGCTTTTGTGAGCTTAATACGTGGTGTTGCGGATACAGGATATTTACCATCCCACCCCATGACCATGATTAACTCTTATCAGAAACTTAAACTCCAAGGTAAGCTATATAAGTACAGCTAGATTCAATTGGTTAAGTAAAATAGTTTTAGGTTGTACATAATCAAGGAAAGTTTGTTCAATAAAATATCAATAGGTAATGTAGGTAAAAAGGAGATTTAAAGGAGTTATTTTACGTTTTCAAGGTTGACTATTCGTGTGTTTGTACAATCATATCCTGTAATGATGATTTGAACATTTAAATTGTATACCTTTAATGATGAAAACAAACAGTTTGAATTCAATTGGAATAGAAATGCTTCTTTGTGTGATTTGAAATGGCAGAAAATCATTTATCAGATTGACACTTATCAATTTGCTCTGTGCTAATCTTGTATTCAACAGAGCTCAGAATTGTTCTTCACAACAGTTTGTTTGCTGGCAACATCTTTTGTGTAAGGATTCATTTGAAAAATAAAAAAAACTTCTTGGGTTAAAATTTATCCACACTTTGTAAGTACTAGATTTATTTTATTCAGAGTTTTCTCATTTCTTTGCATCAATCATTTGGGGATTTCTGACTTGACAGTTGTCTTTTATCCATATCTTTGTTTGCCATTCTTTGGAAAGCTTTTCTTGGTTTGAATTTGATCTGAGTTGAGTAATTTGTCTAGCTTATTTTCGAAGGAAGATTTTGAACAAATATGTAATTATTCATTCTCCTTCAACCAGCATAATTTTATTGTTACTACTAAAACTTAAGGATTGAAATGTAAGTATGAAAGATATTTTAATTTTTAGTCTCCATTTTATTGACACATAATTAAACTCTGCTCTCACTAAGCTGAAATGAGAAATCTGGGCAAGGACAAGAACAAACACAGCAGTACCTAAATCTAAAAAGTCTGGGCTCATATTTTCAAAGATCTCTTAATGCTAAGATAATCATATATATTTTATGTGTAGTTCTTAAAACTAACAATTAGCTCTAAGATAGCTTGAAAAATCCAGGCCCTGAATAATGCTGCTATAAGATGGTCTGAGTTAGGGTGACGACAAGGATATTCGCTACCTCCAGTTTTATTTATGTATTCAGCGTTGAAAGGTTGGCAAAGTTACCCTCTTACAAGGTTATCAGAAACAGGTGTGAGATTTATAGAGAGACTCTTCTACCTTTCTCACCACTATCTCATTTCACGCTTACCTAATAAAACCGGCTTTAGAGATTTCACTTGTCACAGATGAATAGAATTAGCTAAATGGTTTATCTTAGCCAATAGTTGTCAAATGTTTTGAACTGAGATGCTTTGAGATTTCTGGCCTGCAGTTAACTTTTCCTCAATATTGGTCCATAGAGAATCGATTGCAGTATTCTTCAAACAACTCGAATCTTTTTATTTCAATGGGTTTTGGTTCAAAACAAATGCTCAGGTTGGTTTTGATAACTCATTTACATGATGATTCTTGTCCATATGAGTTATTAGTTTCAACTGCCTTTTGATAATTTCCGTCATTTATTTACTATCTATATACATTAAAACAATGTTCTATAAATTTATGCAAAGATGATGTGATAGAATGAAAGCAAGAAGTTATATATTAAAAAATCTTCATACATGTCATGTTCAAACTTATAATCTGTAGCTCTGACTAAATTTTATGTTTTAAGAGTTGAAACATAATAAACCCATGGCATATTGAAACAAGAATGTCATAATTTTTAAATTTCATCTATCATCGGTATAGCTCATAATTTAAGAGTTTTTATGTTCTAACCCTGACATGTATAGACAAGGTCAATCACACCTAATCATTTGTCACAACAGTCCACCACGCTTGACTTACCGACAACACCTCGGGCGTTTGTGTTTGATTTAACCTCTGCCTCAGGCCGGCTTAAATGCAATTAGATTAATAACACCTATTGACTCTTCAGGTTAAATAAGCACTCCATTAGACACAGTGTAACATTCATTACTTACCTAGGTATATTATGCAAGTGAATTCAGTCGACTAGATCTACAGTGCATTCAATATTCACAATACCTGCTGGAGGTGAATTTAGGAAAGATTTGGTTCGTTGACACTTTTAAAAGCTTTAAGTCAAGTAAATGAATAAGCTGTAGGTCTTCATGTTAAGTCAACACTTCATTAGACCAAAACTCCATTAGCTTTCTTAAAGGGTTGGTGATCAACGGAGTGTACACCATATTTTTTTTGCATTTTGAAATGAGAGGAATACTATATTTGACTAATTTTACAACTGTGTAATAATTAAACTTTTTAGTGTTTGAATATCCACAAAGTAACAAATAATTTATCATCACTTCAAAAGCAGACAGGGAGATGTAGATAGAAACCAAGAATTTCATTTATTTGCAACTATTTTAATTTCATGTTCAGTATGGAAATCTTGCCTGTTCCAGACCCTAAAGCAAAATAATCAATTGACGACCAGCCCAGTCTAGAAACTTATAGCAAGTCTACATTCCTCAGATATCCAAGGCATCTTTAGGGCTCCATTTTGTATAACTATTTGAACTGATTGTAAAATATTGCTGTTGATCAGGTCTTTGAAGAGCATTTATATTTATTGCTGTTGATAGTGAGTGAGTGAGTGAGTTGGGGTTTAACGCCGCTTTCAAGAGTATTTCACTTATATCGCGGCTTCTAGTATTATGGCAGGGAGAAAGCCCGCAACGCCATGTGGCTATGCATTGCGGTGAAACCTGCGAGCAACGGCTGGAACTAGCGAACCATGGGTGGTACTGCACTGAAATTCAGTGTAGCATTGCACCCAAACCTGACTGCGTGTAGAACAGTTCTCTACTGCAGACAAAGTTGCCGTGCCCCTGGCGGGATGCTGTTGATAAGAAAAATACTTATTTCTGAGACTAAATATTAGTCTATCGAGTTAGAAATCATTTATAGTAGCGTATTATTCGGTCATAGGTCAACAAAGGTCAAGGTTACACTTTCGATGGGGGTCAAACCAAGCATAATATTTGTTGAGGACTTGGATGTTGTTTGTTTGTCAACAAAACAGGATAATTGTGCAAATATTCGGTAGTGCAAACCTCCGAGTTGTGTGTGTCAGAATGCATAAAAATGTTGTAACATTGCAGGGATAAGCATCCCGTGTTTTAAGACCTTTGTCAACTGGGTTGTAAAACGTGACAATATCTCGTCTTAAGGTCTTATTAAATTGAGATTGAATTTTGTTATGATTTGTTTATGGTAAACAAATATGGATACCCTACTTTCAAAAATAGATGTCAGATGTGATCTGGAGTTGTTAGGTTATAAAATGTTATTTGTCTTTAATACATTCCGACTCACCATATGTGCTGTTTATATATACAGTGCAAATAAATTCACTCAGCTTGCATTTTAATCCCCAATCGTCAAATATATCATAATTACTAGTTTCCAATTAAAATCGAGTAACATCATTATGCATGTGTAGAAACCGAAACTGCACGTCCCATTTACCGGTACATGAACAGTAGTTATATAACCTATTAAACATTATCAACTCAAATTTGACATTTTTTCTGTGATGAATAAGATTAAAAAATTACGTTTGACTCATTGGCGCGCGTCAATCGCGATGTATTGTCCGGTTTTCGATCAGAAATCACTTCTTTTACCTTCATATCGTCAATATACTCAGTCCACTGTCATCAAAATGTTAGTTTTCGGTAACAGTTGGTTCTTCTCGATAAAGTAACACCATTTATAACATTTGGAATATGTGACCCTTAACAACACAATGGATGTACCTTTAAATATATAATATATATAAATAATAATATAATATAATATATAATAATTTTAATAAATATCAACTCAATGTGAATATTTTATGTATGGAGATTAACATCGCTGACCATAAACATATTTTCATATTTTATTTTTATAAATGTTGTATACTAATATCGACATCAGTCGTTTGATCTCATTTCCTCTTTGATGTCATTGTGACATACCCTCGATCTGTGACACTTCAGAAGTTTTATTGCTCAGATCTGTTATATTTATTAGGTTACAGGTTTATGCCATATATGCAAATTCATCATGAATATCTTGATTGATTCGTGTAGACAGTTTGTGTCTGGTGATGCAGACACTAAGTTTAGGATGATCTGTTTGATCTTTTTTGTTCTGTTATTTAAAGGGGCAGTAGCACGTTTTTTCGCTGAAATAAGTCGATGAAATGTATTTAAAAAATAATGTCACTAATAATAAAATACCCTTCTCTCTTTGGAAAATCAAGTTAAAAAATGAGTACATGGTTCCGTAAAGCAATGGGAATCATTTTTGTCATTCGAAATAATAAAATGTGTTCGCAATGAATTGGCCGTCATATAATTTTTGCCTTATTCACAACACCATAATTTCCACTACGGATAATTGGTGTGTGTAATAAGATGTTGTACCCTCTAAAGTAAATATAAATGACATAAAAGATCATTATACATGGGGAATTTGAAAAAATAAAATATGCAAAAACCATGCTACAGCTCCTTTAATGTCAGGAAAAGGGATGACATAGCTGCAAGATTTGTGCTGTTTTGTTTCTCATTTGATTATGGCTACTATCATGATAAAATATATATTTATTAATTGCACAAATTCAAAGTTTTTTGTCAGTGAAAATACAGAAGAAGTAAGAGCTTTAGGGAGAAAATAATGAGAGAAAAAACAAAATGATAATCTCTCATACTGCCTGTGGCAAATTTATCAATTTAAAATATTTCAATCTAAACAATTTTTGCATGAATCATAAGAACAAAGCTTTATCTTTATTTCCTATTTTTCTTTAATATAATGAATACCTAGTTATAACTTTATTGTCTTTGCTGGATCAATATCAATATATACATAATATATATATATATATATCAGCAGTACAAGTGGGTACCTGGTAAATGTTGTCGAATGCTTTAATTGACTGCTTAGGTTAGACCAGGGAGCGGCTTGAGCTTGCATAATAACTCTCTAATTATCATCAATTATAATGCAAATCCTGAAATTCTTTTTGTGCCCTTCGCACCTGGCCGCTTCAGTGCAGCACCATTGTTCTATCCTTATAATGATGAGCAATCTCTTAACATATTTTGTTATGACACAGTCGGAAATCGAACCCCTACCGCAGACGCTCTAACAACTGAGCGACATTCTATATACAGTCAAGCTTCGATAATCCGGCCACCGATAATCCGAATATCGCAGTTTCCGAACAGTAGGAAGATGTAACCAAACTAATCTCTTTAGTAGACCTCAGTACTCCGAACATTTCACTATGAAAAACGGAAGCGTTCGGATTATCGAGGCCTGACTGTATATATTTTAATACCTCTATCTATTATAAATATATCAAACCCGAGTCACTAAAAATTAACTACATTTATGTTATGATTTTTTCCAAATCTAAATTTCTCCTTTACCTTGCAGCCATCCAGTCCCTCGACTCGCTCAACGACCAGATCGTGCAGTACATCTTTGCACAGAACAATGTCGACCTTGACCTTGAGAAGGACCTGTCGCCACGGGAACGAGAGACCCTCAAGTCGTCCATGGTTCTGATCCGTGGACTGCTTATCGATGCCCAGTCCAAGTTTCGTAAGATGGTGGATGACAATCGTCAACTTGCCGTAAAGATAGACGGATCGATACAAGCGGCAAACCAGGAAGTGAACGTACTACGCGCAGAACTGGCGGACACGAACAAACGACTCTCGCAGATTACGCTGACGAATGATCTCAAAGTGGACAAAGCTACGCAATCAGACAGTGAGAGTAAGTAGTTGAAATTTCTTAGTAGATATTTTCAGATTTTCGACCGCCATCAAAGTCGAGGTTTCAAATGGATCGTATCAAATTGAAATTGTTAATCTTAAATAACCGATATTATTACTTAATTAAATAATCATATCAAGGTTCATATTTTTCATAGGATGCAAACTTTCACATTGTAACGGTGACACACATCACGAACAATGCTATGCCGTCACGTTTCTTCTATTTGATTTAAACATATTTATTCAATTGAAAGGATTGGGTACAAGTTATCCAACTTAGTGAAACCCTCTCCTATGTACAGTGCTGACATATAATATTGAAACGCAATATATGTACAATGATATATACAGAAAAGAGAAAAATGTGTTGCATATTACCAAGAAAGAAAGAAAACATAAACATGTAAAATATTAGGAAAGAACAATGAGTAATACTAACAATGATAGATTAAACCCGGGTTAATTGTCAAATCTTCCTGATAAAGATATATACTTTTGAACTTCCTTAAAAATCTTGATATTGTCATTGTAAGTAAGATCTGCGCTGCCATTTAACAATAAGTCTAAATTAATCACGTTTCTTCTATGTTTGTTCTATTATCATCTGCAAGTCAGTCTGCTTGATAGAACATTAAGGAGGTTTGAATTTGTAATCTAATTCTGCTATCTATTACCTCTGATCTGCACACAGTGTGAGGCACATTTTGATGTTGTGGTGAGAAGAATGTCACGTTGATCTTGTCTCCCTTGATCTGTATCTCCACTATCTATCCCCTCTAGCCTAACATAGCGTGAGGCACAAGGTTGGATGAGGAGAATGTTACATTGAGTTGTCTCCCTTGATTTGTACATCCATTTCTATCTCCTCTAACCTACAGACAACGTGAGGCACAAGTTTGGATGAGGAGAATGTCACATTCAGTTGTCTCCCTTGAACTATTTTCTCTGATCAACAGACAGCGTGAGGGACAATTAGAATGAGGAGAAAGTCACATTCAGTTGTCTCCCCTGAACTTGTAATCTTACTCTAAAAACTATTTTCTCTGACCTACAGACACATGAGGCACATATTTGGATGAGGAGAATGTCACATTCAGTTGTCTCCCTTGAATTTGTATTCTTACCCTAACATCTATTTTCTCTGGTCTACAGACAGCGTGAGGCACAAGTCGGATGAGGAGAATGCCCTGACGAAAATGAAGGAGGAGAACGCAAGGCTCGAGGCGCAGGTTAAGAGCCTCACGCGGGAGGTGCAGGAGCTCAAACTGGTGAAGGCCGCCAGTAGCGAGCAGCCCAGCTATGGGGAACTCAAGCTGGAGCTCATACAGACACGACAGGAAGTCAACCGCGCAAAGGAGGCTCTGCAAGGTGAGTTGTCGCCCTTGGTTTTGAAATGTTTTCTTTTTTGTAATAAAGTAACAGTGGGTAACGTTTCTCTGTAAGGTGAATTGTCTCGCTTGATTATTGATTGTATAAGGCTAGGCAAAGGCCAAGACCCTTCATCATCTCACATCACACAGCTGGTGGAACGGGTCACAGATATGTGTACCATAGTCGATGTAATAAGCGCCCTTTCCCTATAAGCGCACCACCAGCCCCCACCACCCCTCCCCCTAACTCCCCTGCCATACGCTAATCACTGCATGAGAGTTTTCAGACTTAAAGGCAAATAAGACAAATTTCTGGATAACAACTTCTTTATTGTGAACATACACAATGTTTCCAGTGTATATGTGTATTCCTTCACCGCCTTACATTGTGTCGAGAAAATGTTGCCTGGGAAACTAGCTTTTCTTACATAATTCACTTCAAAATGCTTTTCAAATACTTGATCAAAACATATCAGTATGTTAAATTAGACTAAGGGGCGGATAGCACAGTGGTTAGCGCGTTCGGCTTCGTATCAAGAGGTCCGGGGTTCAAATCCAATCCGAGGTCTGGCAACTTTGTCTGCAGTAGAGAACTGTTCTACACGCAATAAGGTTTGGGTGCAATGCTACACCACCCATGGTTCGTTAGTTCCAGTCAATGCTCACAGGTTTCACCGCAATGCATTGCCACCATGGTGTTGCAGGCTTTCTCTCTGCCATAATATAGGCAGCCTTGATATAAATGAAACTCAAATCATCTCGCCAAAATTTGACTAAGCTTCATAATGAAAGAAAGACATTTCCTCGTAATCACATTGGTATTTGTGTATTCTCATGGTGCTAATTAAGCTCTTGATAATTACCTGTTGTTTCTTTGCAAAAACATTTATTCAGAATATATTCTACTTTCAGGTCATTAACCCCAATCTATTTGTCATTTTGCCAGACCCATGATCATTTGACCTTATCAGAAACAGGCCTGCGTAGGAAAGAGATAAAAAAAAAAGTTAGTCGTAATTCACTCATCTCCCACGAGAGGCAGAGTTATGGCCCTTATAAAATAATCACGTTCACAGGTGGCAGTGAAAGGAGAAAGCACTTAAAGGGACACTAAATATTTTTCATAAATTTTATTTAGCTTTGATGCATCATAAAATATCAAATGTGCTGATGTATGTCCAAATAATCTTATTGGATAGAAATGTTAAGGGGTTTTAATCTCTTAGGGGTTTGCAAAAGCTTTTCCGAACCATTTTATATGCAGAAATTTTGATGATACACTGAATTTCATGATTTCATGGTGAAATTAAGATATAGATTAAAAATATGTAACTAAGTGAAAAATTATGCTGAAGAAATGAATTTTCTGTATGATATATTTCAGATTAAAATTAAAGATATTCATTGGAAAATAATGTTTCTGGCATTTTTAAAACCTTTTGGACTAATGCCGAAATATTTCCATGAAATCACATTAAATAGATAGAGGATATCTGTCTTTTCTTGACTAATACCATGTTTATCTCATCGAGGTAGAAAGGTAATATTTTCACAAGTGGCGCAGGGGGTGAAAATATATAACTTTTCTACCTCACGAGATGAGATAAACATATTTGTCGAGAATTGACGGATATTCTATTTATTATATGATGTTATCCTTGTAATTATGTCCGTAAAAAGGGTAGTTTTCTCGCCGAACGGCCGCTAGGAGAGCCCGTCACCTCAGCAACACTGTGACGTCACAAGCCAATTCGCCTCGTGAGACCATTGTTTCATGACGTCAAATTATATCAGTCACTGGTCACAGTGAAAATAAAAGTTATTTTCACTGTAGCTTGATAGACGGTTTATTTCACTGATAAATCCCAGTATTTCACCGCTCGTCATATAATAAAAATGCTACTTCTATTTCCTTGCAACCTGTCTGCAATCCTAACAAATATGTCAAACAGCGCATTGAGCATGCAATGTGCCTGGATATATGCGCGATATAAATGGACTATTATTATTATAATTTGATAGACTTTACCCTGATCAACCATGTGCAATGCAAACGTAACTATATCAAACAAAAGCTTGCGGAGCCATCAGTTGGGTGCCGTTCTGAATGGTAACAGAATAAGGCTGGAAGAGTTGCCTCCCTTGTAAACTTCTATTCCCTTGCATTTCCAGATATGAGTGAATATATTCATCATCTCAGAATGTTTGACCTAAGTTTTAGGAAATCACAGAAAGACTTGACTTGAGTGTTCAATTAAAGGTGCTGTTGCACGGTTTGCTTTACTGAAAAAAGGTGCTCTCAGAAAAACGTCAAATAAATGTTACAAATGACTAAATAAATCTCCTGAATCAGTTCATATGAAAATGGCTACTCGAAGGTTGTTCAAGTGATTTGACCGATGTAGCGATACCTAAACACTCAAAGTAGAATTTTAAATATGGTACAATGATGGAATTGTCAACCATCTTGCTGTCTGAAATATCAAAATCGCATATAATCTACAAATCTACCTCTCACACTGACGAGTTCCACAAAATTGTCACTTTATACGTCATACAATTTTCTACCAATACCGATAACTGTTGTCTATGTCTACGGCTTATCGGGTCATGCAATGAGATGTTTTTACCCTCTAATGTAACAATATATTGTATAAACTTTAATAATAAGTGACAAATTTAAGAAAAATTAAATAATATGCAAAAAACATGCTACAGAGTTTTTAACAGGTCAAGCTTTAAATTAACATAGCGAGACAGGGCTGTTGAAGCATATGAAGGGAGATAACTCTGCATTTTATGCTAAAGAGGTAATATTTTGAATATTTCAAGGATGAAGGCAGACGAAGTCAGGCTGAAGATATAAGCTGGACCTCTAGAACCAGATGAAGGGAGATAACTCTGTATTTTGAATATTTCAGCGATGAAAGCGGACCGGAAGCGGTTGAAGGCAGAGAAGCTGGACTTGTTGAACCAGATGAAGGGAGATAACTCTGTATTTTGAATATTTCAGCGATGAAAGCGGACCGGAAGCGGTTGAAGGCAGAGAAGCTGGACTTGTTGAACCAGATGAAGGGAGATAACTCTGTATTTTGAATATTTCAGCGATGAAAGCGGACCGGAAGCGGTTGAAGGGAGAGAAGCTGGACTTGTTGAACCAGATGAAGCAGCTGTATAGCACACTGGAGGACAAGGAGTCAGAGTTACGGGACTTTATCAGGAACTACGAGCAGAGGGTGCACGAGAGTGATGAAACCATTAAACAGGTGAGACTTACATCTCTTACTGGCGGGATAGCGCAATGGTTAGCACCTTCCGCGAATAAAAAAGGTCCGAGTTTGAATCCCGCCCGGTAACTTTGTCTGCTGTGGAGAACTGTTCTACATGCAGTAAGGTTTGGATGAAATGCTACACTGAATTTCAGTGCGGTATGACCCATGCAGATTTGGCTTCCACCCTGCAATAATGATAGCAGCCATGAAATAAATTAAATACTCTTGAAAGCGGCATTAAACCCTAAATCTCCTCACCTTACATCAAGAGGATGACACAGATTAGCGAAAACATAGGCCTAATTGTGATTACAAATTGAAATTATTTACCCCCAGCTTGCGATGGAGAAGGAGGAATGTGAGCGAGAGAAGTGGCGAATCATCAAGAAAGCGCAGGAGGCCGCGGAGAGGGCGGTGGTTCTCCGTACTCAGTGTGACACCAAGGATCAGGCCCTCAAGAAACTAGAGGTCGAACTCGCCGAGGTCAGTATCAGAGGATTAAAGTGGAAATTACTTGTTAACTTGAATTGTTGTTACTCTGTGTTTGCCTTGTTGAATCTTGTGTTTTTAACGTTTTTATCTTGTAATAACTTTTTAATACTATACAAATATTGATAGAATATCTACAAAGCAGCAAAAAAGTTTTCTTTAGATTGATAAATATATTTTAGCTATGCCGTAGTTAAGCTTTTCACACCTGTAGCACTGAGTGAATGGTGTCACAAAAAGTAACCTTGAGAAAAAATTAAATATTTTTTAGTGGTCTGTGTTTCTTCTCGACTCCAGAGTTAACTCCCTTTGCCCTTGGCTTTGTTTTCAATCTTCATACTCCCTCTGTATGCAAAAGGATCAGTCACCACTTCTATGAATGACAAAAATGTTTAGACACATTTTCAGCTTTCAAAAAGTTCACATAATTTGAACCTGGTTGCAGTTGCGGATGCAGCCGGACCACAACAAGTCTCTGATCTCAGAAGGAGACCAGACAACTCACAGCGTGGCCAGTACCATCGCTAGCGAGGAGGTTCCACCCTACGAAACTCCGCCCCAGTCTGACGTGTCACGTGATGATAGCTTCACAGGTTAGTGCTATGTGGAGTTCTTACATTCAGTACATATTGGTTTTCATGCAATGGAGAGTTCTTTTGACGAGATGTTGATGTGTCGTATTTTGTTGTGAAGCATCAAGCTATCTGTGCCATTTTGTTAGGTTCAATAACTGATTTGTATTTATTCATATAGAAAAGACAAATCTCAATACCTGATCTTCATTGCAAGTATGAATTAAGTCGGTGACATGTCAGTCAGTTTTCCATAACCTTTCTCCTGTCTTAAAATGAAGTATTCTCTCTGTACAATGGATGTTTAATGGATCTTTAGATTAATAGAATTTCCTCTGGTATCTATTTAGCCTTCTTCAATAGTCTCAATGAGTTAGGGGGCGGGATAGCGCAGTTGTTAGCGGATCAAGAGGTCCGGGGTTCGAATCCCGCCAGGGGCACGGCAACTTTGTCTGCAATAGAGAACTGTTCTACACACAGTAAGGTTTTGGTGCAATGCTACACTGAATTTCAGCGTAGTACCACCCACGGTTCGCTAGTTCCAGCCGCTGCTCGCAGGTTTCACCGCAGTGCATAGCCACATGGTGTTGCAGACTTTCTCCCTGCCATAATACTAGCAGCCGTGATATAAGTGAAATACTCTTGAAAGCGGCGTTAAACCCCAACTCACTCACTCAATGAGTAATAATACTAGCAGCCGCGATATAAGTGAAATACTCTTGAAAGCGGCGTTAAACCACAACTCACTCACTCAATGAGTTATTAAAAGAGTAAGTTTTTCCTTAGTGGTATGCAGTTGTGTGACAGTTATCCAGTTATCCCTTTGTCAGTTGTGGCCATTTTAGATGAGTCATATTTTTTCTTGTACATTTACAATGGATGTTTTAATGGATTCATATATTTTGTGCTGACATCGATGCCTGGATCTTAACCGGGCTAGGTATAAATTTGAAATGTTCTTGAACATGAAAAGAAAGAAAGGCCAAAGACTTTTTAATATATTGCTGATGACTGCCCCTTGATTTATTACTTGTGTGTAGAATCTCTTGATTAATTCACATTAAATTGAATTGAATTGAATTGAATTGAATTGAATTGAATTGAATTGAATTGAATTGAATTGAATTGAATTGAATTGAATTGAATTGAATTGAATTGAATTGAATTGAATTGAATTGAAGTAAAGTAAAGTAAAATTAAATATTTTACTTTATTAAATTAAATTAAATTAAATTAAATTAAATTAAATTAAATATTTTACTTTCAGTGAAGACGAGTACCCCTAGTCATGATTCCCGACTCAACTCACTGAGCACCTCCAACAAAACGTTCAACACCAGCCACGAATTCCAGGAGCACGAAAGCAAGAAGAAACATAGAATCCCTGTGTTCGGATCTCTCACACGTATGTTCAGCAAGGGTCGTCTACGTAGGTCTATAGCACTGCCGCACGGAGAGACGTTTGATGGTGAGTTGAGAAAACGAAAGTGAGATTTGGGTTGTATTGTAGGAAGACTTGGGGTTTGCAGGGGGACTTGGTGCGTTGAAGTGGACTTTGAGGTTGCAGGGGGACTTGGGCATTGCAGGGGGACTTGGGCATTGCAGGGGGACTTTTGGGGCACTTGGGGAGTTGTAGTAGATTTTTGGGTTGCAGGGGGACTTGGGGATATGTAGGGGGACTTTGTGGTTGTAGGGGGACTTTGTGGTTGTAATTTGACTTGGGGGTTTGTTGGGGGACTTGGGGAGTTGTAGGGGGACTTTGGGGTTGTAGAGGGACTTGGGGAGTTGAAGTGGACTTTGGGGCTGCAGGGGAACATGGGGGTTGCAGGGGGACTTGGGGTTGTAGTGGACTTGGGGTTGTATGAGGACTTAGGGGTTGTATGGGGCCCTTGGGGTGTTAAAGGAGCACTTGAGGGTAGGAGAGATTGTAGGGGTACTCTAGGATTGTTTCGATCTCTGATACTTATGTTTAGAAGGCAAAACTTCAACCTTTGAAAGTATAATGGGTTGTGAAGATATTGTGGGTTCTGTAGGGGTGTGTAGATCGTTCTTGGATTAAGTTCCCCGAATAATATCACCCTCTTCCTCCAGATCCCGGTCACCCGAAACTAGCGTTACTGAACGATGACAACTACCAAGAGAAACTATTGGTTGTGAACCGACTGAAGGGTGTCCACATGACCACGTGGAAGGCCAATCAGGTGCTAGCGTGGCTCGAGATCTCTCTCTCCATGTCAATGTATGGCAAGATGTGTGCAGAGAACATCAAGAGTGGCAAGGTGGGTAGTCCAAAACGAAGAAAGACATTACAGAAAAACATTGGTGTATTGTTTGATGTCTCCTTTATAAGCATTAGGGGTGTAACAATACATCGAACTATCGATGCATCGCAATAGTTGGCTTGGCAATAGTACTATATCGTTAGTATATACAAAATACTATCGCTATCGCAATAGTAAGGTTAACTATCGATCGATACTATCGAAACTATTAAATTTCCCTTAATTATGAATGATTTACACAAGCCTCACTACATTCAATTCAAGATTTTCCATTTTAGAAGGTCAAATGGGAAGAACTAGAGATAGGAAATAGTAAAATGACAAAAAATGTTTTCATTTATGATTTCTTTACTGATTTTGGTTCCATAGTCCTTACATCTATAAACATTTCTACTAAAACCTATAAGTAATCTAGCTGATTATTGCTTATTTGTACCAAAACACCTATCGCAATAGTTATTGCAATAGTGAGTTACAATAGTCCATCGCTATCGCAATAGTAAGTGGCAATAGACTATCGCTATCGCAATAGTCTCTTTGGGTCAATAGTCACCCCTAATAAGCATGCAGCCCACTTGATGCTTATTGGCTTATTTCTTGAACAGTTACATATTTGAGGCCGGACTGATATTAGAGGCACTTATGATTGGATATTTGGTATTATGCCCATTCTCATGGTACGACTTACAGTAACACCTTATGTTGATCAACTTAAAGTAACATCATTTTGAATGGAGAGTTGTTACTCAATTGTTGTCACACTTCAACCGAGTGGAACATCCTGAAGTTGCTACTACAAGTAATATCTTGAGAATGAGCCTTTACGCAAACTCTAAACCTTCAGTGTCAGTTTTATCAGAAGGATGCTGAATGTAAAATTAGCTTAGTTACCAGCTAGTTCCTTGGCTTAGATGTAAGTTGTTAGTTGTTAGCCGGATGGACAAGTGGAGGGTTCAAACTCCCTGTTTCCTGGATCCGCCATTAAAGAGCCATCACGGATGTTAGTGTTTCAAATTTGTGGAAAATATACTTTTACCGTCATTCGCCAGAGAAAACTTTTATCTACAACATGGCATATGTAAATAATTTTCATATCAAGACAATGTATTGCAATTTGGTTTCAAAGAGAAGTACCACTTCGACTAGCGCGCGCTACGGGTATCTGACGTATATAAACAGAGTCCCCTTTTTTGCGTAATACGTACTACACAAACAGCAAGCGCTTCCGAAGCGTGAAGGCTCGTCTCTAGCGCAAGTCGCCATAACAACCCATGTGATGCACGTGCTGCACGTGTTCCTCTTGCAAAGTACCCTTGTCACGCATTACTGAATGTGACGATTGCTTTACAAGCTATGTTTCTAAATGTCCTGAGAATATACAAATTATGTCCTGTTTAATGTTCTTTTTATTGAGATAAGACCAGCAAATTATGACAAATTTTTACTCTCATTAATTATAAAATTCAAGAAAAATACCTGGTTGGGTAAAACAATTATTCCAACATCTGTAGCAAATACATAATTAAATGAAATGGTAAATAAATAACCGTAAAAAAATTATATATTTCGATTTCTTTCATTGCTCATATTTTTTTTTATTCTTTCGTGTCTTTGTTTACTGTGTGTGAGCTAGACCATAATGCTTTGCGCTTGAAAATAATAGACTGGATCTATATTTAGACTGGAAAACACCTTTACTAATGAATGCAATTTCTCTGCTTATTTTAAGTTGGAAATATTAGGGGAAAATTAAGTGTATTTATTTCAAGGAGATAGATTTTTGGACAAATTTTGATATTTTCATCAACATCCGTGATGGCTCTTTAACTCTATGCTGCAGATCAAAATTAATTTAGTATAAATATCACTTAAGAATAATACCTGTTACATTATAGGTATTGCTTGGACTGAGTGACTCGGACCTCGGTGCTGCTCTCGGTATCACAAACAGTATCCATCGGAGGAAACTTCGACTCGCCATAGAGGAACAGAGGGACCCCGGGGAAATGTACGTCAAATGTTTTTATTATTTATTATTTTATTATTTATTCTATACCTTGAAACAGTACATTCTGTACAATAACGGTGTGGGCATTCCTTGTTGAGCTAATGGCTGTTATATTGCCCAATCGGTTAAACAATTAACGCACTCCTTTTTGAACAGTTACTGCATATACTAACTTTCTTAGTGGTATGCAAGAAGTTTCACAATCCAGAGTTATTTCCCCTGAATAATATGTCATACACCTTTCATATTCAAATATTTATTAAGGTTCTTTCTACAGCTACTCCATGTTTCCTTCACACCTCATGATGTGTTTAGATGATACAAACTTTTATATTTTCACGTTCACAGTAAATATTCGAAGGCAGCAAACATCGACCACACGTGGGTGTCGCATTTATGGCTGCCAGACCTCGGTCTCCCTCAACACTCCACAGTATTTGAGTCTCAACTGGCAGACGGACGACTCCTCAACCAGCTGTCCAAGAAAGATCTGGAGAAATATTTCAACGTGCACCGCAAGTTTCACCAAGCCAGTATTCTTCACGCAGTGGAGCTTCTCCGTCTTCTTAACTTTGATAAAGAGGTTTGAAGATAGATTCTTTATTATGTAATTTTAAAACAGTTATGAAAGAAAGACTATAAAAAGTATGGCTTAATAAGGTCACTACTACATGAGTTGAACTATGGTATTTTTGGTGCAATGCTACACTGAATTTCAGTGCAGTACCTCCCTTGCTTTGCTAGTTCCAGCCGATGCTCGCAGGTTTCATCGCAATATATAGCCACATGGTGTAGGGGCTTTCTCCCTGCAATAATACTAGCAGCCGTGATATAAGTCAAATAATTTTGAAAATGGCGTAAAACCCCAATCACCTAAAAATTCATATTTCAATCTTTTTGCATTTTAACTTTCATTAGACTCTATTTTCAAGAAAAGTATGTTTTGATGTGACTTAAGTTTGTTACATTCTGAACCAGCCGAAAACGACTAACCGAGGTTTTTGTACCACGTACCGAACAATTCGAATGTACCGTTCCCCCCTAATGAATAGCTGTTTCGGTATTGAAGCTTGGAATCCAACAAGTTCTTACCACTAAGGAGCCTCTGAATTTACAAGTTCTACAAATAAATGATAACTTATCAACAGAAAATATATTTTAATCTAAAACAAGTCAACAAGTTAGAATTTTGTAAGTAATTTAATGTTTATACACATCTTTTGATAATTTTTGCATAATTTACATTAATGAACTTATTGAGATGCCTTTGAAAATTTTAAATAGTTGTTTCATATTGTCATGATACTCATTACCAGTGAAATTAAGATGCTTTCAAAAGGTTTTGCAATTCATATTTTATACTTTCAGCTATTGTCTGAGAGACGACTCCAGTGTGAAGATTCGAACACAGACCCATTAGTGTGGACAAACGAACGAGTCATCAAGTGGATAAAATCCATCGAACTAGGGGTGAGTTCATGACTAGACCATTAGTGAAAGCCATTATCGACTTCATTAGCTGAAATGTATTTAAAGAGTCTTGACTCTTGCATTGGCGAATCCAAAGGGGGAGGGGGGACCATAATAAAAACCAGGGTGCACCCCCTCCTAGAGAATTCTAACTATGGTAAATACAGAAAAAAACAATCCTGTAATGCTGTAATTTGGGTCATGTACAGTGCTCGCAGGCAGCTATTTCGAATACTGGTTGGTATTCTTTGTTTTAAGGCTGGATTTGGTGTCAGTTTTACTAACATTCGTAACGAGCATCTGAAATCAAGATGGAGGTTCAAGAACTATATCCCTAAAAATTATGTATATATATACCTACATGTTTGGTTGCATTCTTGAAGAAATCTTCCTGAATCTACGAGTTAAATGTGATACATATAAAAGACTGTCTGATTAAAATTGACCCTGTTCTGAGGAATAATATCAGCAAAATAGTTCATCTACTGTAATACAGACTGGTTCTTCAGATTCCTTGCCACAACGTGTACCAGTTTAGTGCAGACAAAACCAAGCTGTCATAGTTTTCACATAATAGTTTGAAACGATCGCCATTTTTAGCATATTCGGAATTGTTCTTTAAAGAGACACCGCGTCGAGGATAAATATGAGATCAGACTTATCTACTTTTGCTGTTTAACGTGTCTTGTAACGAGTCATAGATCCCCAATTTCAGACAATTGAAGTAATAAGTAATAAAAACTAATGCATGTTAACAGTGAAGCGAAGCGGAACTCGTTAGCAGGCACGTTAATCAGCATAGGTAGATAAAAGTGAGACTCGTTTTTATCCTCGACGCAGTGTCCCTTTAACACGTTGCGATTGTTACGGATACAGACAAATGGATGGCTCTTTGGAGTAATTGCCCCTTGCTTCTCGCACCGACAGCTTTTGTCAGAGGTCATGTGATTGGCTAACTGAATTGTGTCAGAACATGCGAGCAAGAATTCCATCATCAGACTGGAGAGAAAACCTCTGAATGCTAGTTCGTATCCCGCTAGATACACTATTTTGCAACTATTAGTTTTCGGAAAATGGAAAATTATAATTTGACTGAAACAGAAAATATAAGAATACTAAAACTTAATTTGTCTCTTCTAGGAGTATGTATTAAACCTGAAGGAGAGTGGTGTTCATGGGGCGCTGATGGTGTTAGAACCGTCCTTCACCGCGGACACGCTTGCAACCGCTCTGGGTATTCCCCCCTCCAAATCGTACTTGCGTCGACACATCGCAACAGAACTGGAAATCCTTATAAAACCAGCAAGGTGAGAGATGAAAGTTTATTAAATTCTTATATATAATATTCATATTGTTTTATTGACATAACACATGTACAGTCAGACCTCGTTTAACCGGACCCCGTTTATCCAGGAACCCAGTCTTCAGCAGGGCTTATTTCAAATCTTCTCTATGCACTTCAATACAAATGTTGATTTGCTTAACCAGAAGGCTTGTTTTCTACGATTTTCAACTGTAAACAAATTGTGCGGATAAATGAGGTCTGGCTGTGTAATATTAATATCAAAAGGTAAAATTTTCTTGATTATCGATTCGTAATGTTTAACAAATTTTTTATAACAATTAACAATCTACTTATGTTAATTCTATTTAATAAAACAAAAAACTTTCAAAAAACTTATATCTATTAATTTTAATTATACTCTCGAAAAAGCATAGTGACATTTGAATATAAAAGCAAATACATCAATATTTGTGAAAATAGATTCAGATGTTGCTTAACTTTTTCAAGTGAGAATATTTAATTAGCTTCCCAGTAATTAACAGCTTGATTAGAAGAATGACCATATTTGGTGCTCTATGATATATAGCCATGTTTTCTAGCTAGGTGTGTGATACGTGTAATATTTCCCTTCTACTAACTACCATTCAGGTCATACCTTGCTGGACTAAAATTACTCAGGTACCCATGACTTATCTCCCTTGCATGGAACTTTTTTTTTGCATGTAGTACCATAGTCAACCTAATAAATGCTTCAAATTCTTAAAAAGCCTGTCAATTTGTGAATTAGGCTGGAAAAATCTTCAGCCAGAAAGCGTTACTTGTTGGTTTGGATGTCAAAATTAAACTGAAATTTAAAAAGGCAGACTATTTAATACACTGTCTATTTCATTTTGGGAATCTGAAAATTGACCATTCTGAAAATTGACCATTCATTTGGTAAAATATGGTACAACCTTCCTTAAAATATTTTTTTACAGTGGTAATTTAATGTACTTACGTGTAGTATGTGTACAGTATCTTCTTTTTTTTTTAGAAAACCTTATGTTAGTAGAAATTATATAGTGGAAAGACTTTTTTTGTTTCCATGATGCCATCTCACTACAAAATGACATTACAATTGAATTTCATCTGTGTTTAGAGTGTTAAGAGGTTGAGATATGAATTAATTGGGATCAAGGATCAAGGAATATGGTGTTGTGGGGGTGGGGGAGGTACAATTTTGAGGGGGGGGGGAGGGTTGCCAGTAAACACTATCTCCTTATGTCACAGAATATCTTTAGCTGTGACCAATAAGGCCTACTGTATTTCCTCGAATACAAACCGGACCTCAAATAGAACCTGGCAGATAAGGGGGTGCTGAATGAAATAGAACCCTGGGGCTGTTTTCAAGGAAATACTGTATTTCCTTTTTAAGCCATTTGTGATTTCCGTAAACTGGCCACACAGAAATATTTAGCTGAAGTGTTATGAACTATTTGCCTTTTTGTTTTGCAACTTTTGCCATGTAATGCCTGTTTCCTCTCACATGCATTCAGAAATTTCTTTATATTCTTGGTAGAAATATTTTAAAGTATTATTTTATTTAGAAATGTGTTTAATTCTTTTTTATCCCGGCTGTGATTTTTGGTTTTGCATGTGTCAACATAGGTACTTAAACAACTATTTTACTCTTTGTTTTGTTTTGTGAAATAGAGACTACTTTTCTTTACTTTTGCATGTTTTTGAAATTGTAGCAAAACTGTATTTTATGAACTGCATGTAGGTGTGAACAATATTAATGTTTTGTTTTAATAAAAAAATGTATCCTAAACTTACTTACCATTTCATTAAAAGACATGAGTGAAAAGTTTGTTGTGAAATTATGACGGGAAGGGAATTTTCTTCACTTAGTATTCTTTTGTCTTCTAAACTTACCCCGCAAGGCATAACTTGCGCCAGTCTCTATTACTGGATAATTCAAGCCTTGCTGCATTTCATCATTTTTTCCGTGCTAGTGTAGCAGTGTGGTGCACCTAGTACTGCAGTCAGTAATCTCGGGCAGGGACAAGGTGATGAAATGCAACAAGGCTTAAAGGGGCAGTAGCATGGTGAAATAAATTTATAAAATGTATTTGAAAAATAATGTCATCAATAGTAAAACACCCTTCTCTTTTCGGAAAATCAAGTTAAAAAATGAACGTACATAGTTCCGTAAAGCCATGGGAATCATTTTTGTCATTTGAAATAATAAAATGTGTTCACAATAAAATGGTCGCCATGTAATTTTTGCTTTATAAGCACCATTGTTATTACCACTACGGATAATTGGTTTGTGTTATAAGATGTTTTACCCTCTAAAGTAAATATAAATGACATAAACTATCATTATAAATGGGAAATTTGAAAAAGTAAAATTTGAAAAAAATGGGCTACTGCCCCTTTAAATTAGCCAGTGATAGAGACTGACTGAAATTATGCCTTGGGGGGAAGTTGTAGACATCTGTGATAATTAAGTTGTTGATATTTTTACAACATTTGGTTATTTGTTTTAGACAGGGACAAGGTGATGAAATGCAACAAAACTTAAATTAGCCAGTGATAGAGACTTGCAAGAGTTATGCCTTGCAGGGGAAGTTCTTGTAATCAATTAAGTTTTAAATTTTACATTTGACACCTTCTTGAAGAAAGCCATGATGATGATGTTACACATATTTGGATAAATTTTCTTTCTATTTGCTGCTGTTACCTGGTACCTCATTCACTGTTCACTGGGATATACTTATGTTATGTAAGATATATGGGGGGATTTAATCTTAATTCATTGCTCTTGAAAATTTAAAAAAGTTCTTTACACAACAAGTTTTCAGCAATTACCTTATTTGTACAATGCTGATGATCACATCTTAAACCTATAACCAGTAATTTTACTTCTTAGAATTTTTTTCAGTTTCAGACATGATTAATGACTTGTTTTACAGGTATTTCAGGCAAAAAGAAATTTTAAAAAAAAACAAATTTAACTTTGGTTTATTGAAAATTAATAGTTGTCAGAGTTTTCAGGGCAAGCAAAACAGTCACAGAATGGAATAAGAAGATAATTTTATTTACCTCTTTTAGGCAGCCCTTACATTTCTCTTGATTATCTGTAAGCAGTAAATTATATCAATGACACTTGCAACAAATACTCGTAAGCAATTGCTGTTACGTCTGTAGACATCCTACATTTATTCAAGATGGCCAGAAACTCTGTATCTGATGTTTTCTTCCCAGGGCTGCTTTGGACACCCCGAATAACAACACGAAGATGCGAATCAACGGGACGGGGTCGGTCGGCAGGTCTTTCATCAGGTCGTATAGGAGTTCATCGCTTGACGACGGGGGTCCTAAAGGGAGGCTTAGCTTTAGGGTATGTAGATTGTTGTTAAATACTTAGTCAATGATCTCAATTTGCTATCCAAATTTAAAGGGAATATTAGGATGCCCTTTTTGAGGGGGGCAATTCATTGTAACATAATCAACCCAAAAAACTATTTGCTATCCAAATTTCAAGGGGGCATTTATTAGAATGCCTCTTTTGGGAGGACATTGTAAAAAATATGTAATCAACCCAATAAAATATTTAAAAATTTCAAGGATCCATTTATTAGAATGCTTCTTTTGAGAGGGCAAGTCATTGTAACATAATCAACCAAATATGTTCTTTGCTATCCAAATTTCAAGGGGGCATTTAGGATGCCCCTTTTTGGGGGGCAATTATTAGACAGATGTATTTAAATTTGATGTGTCGTTTATGTCTTTGCGAGTGGATGTCAGGGGTATGTTTGCTGTCATGTACAGCCTTTATTTGTTATAAGAAGTTATTTGGCACAAAGATCAGACAATACATATTGTTACAATTTGCTGTATTTGCATAGTTTGAGAAGGGAGTGTCTCTCTGAGCTTGTTCTGGTTGTAGAAGTGGTTTATAGGGTAATTCAGTATAGTACAAAACTAAGAAATTGAGTGAAGTTTCATAAAATCTTCTGTCATGTACTGGATGTAGATAAATTGAATATCTGGACATGCTTGTCAAGCGATTTTATAGTTTGAGGTTTAGTATTAGCGTTGATAATAGGGTTTATTTGTTTTTTGAGACATGTATTTTTTACCCAGATTTGACTTCTTTTCTCAGGGTTCTTTGGGTCGTGCTTTTGGCAGGAAGATCAAGGACGATTTAAGAATGAACTTTGATTCGGACTCGACTCCGAAATCTAGACGAGGAATGAAAATCTCTGAACCGATTCCCATCCAACACAACCACTCCTTAGACTCAATAGTAGAACCTGACTCTACCACAGTGTGAGAACCCCCCTCCAACCACATCAGTATTGACTCTCCCAATGATGCTCAGTGTTTGCTTGGGCTGTTCCATTTTAGAAATTAGGGGTGGCTGTTGCAGAGTGATCCCGGATTTGTGCTTGAAATAGGATCTTTTGGAACCATCAGAAGAGATGACCATGACATGAAAAGAGGCCCAGGGTTATGAGATGAGTCCTTCGGTTTGACATTTTCTTCTCCAAATTGTTGCAATCTCTCTCAGTACCAACGTTCAGTAACAAAAGGTCTCATATTTAATCAAATCAAAGGCCTTTTGCGGATGATCATCATACCTGGCGATGTTCTTGATGAATTTGAAACATGTTCAAAGGGAGATAACTCTAACCACCAACCTTGTACAAAACCCACAAAAATGGCTGATGTTGAAAGCAGTGTATACAAAGGTGCTCTCCTGTGATCGGAAAGTGTGGAGACGTTTTATGACCACGACAGTTCTATATTTACTTGTTTTCGAATGAAAGACGCATTTTTCGAGTGACCAATGGCTGTGGTGACCTAGTTGTTGTTAACGGTGTTGTGATAGAACTTGACCTGGTCATAGACAAAGTAAATAGATACATACATATATGTACACCGAGTGTATCTAATGAAACTCCCGAACTTGATGAACGTTAGTAAGTATATCAGGAGCAATGTCCTGAACTGGCTGTAGAAGTCAAAAATACATACATGTACGCCCTATGCCATTCATTTTCCCTAATGTGAATGAACCGTTATTTTGACGGGATGTGGTGAATTTCATACATGTTCAAAGATGATAAATGTAAACATATACACCTAGTACTAATTATATTTCCAACAAGATAAACTATTGGCTTTCAAAATATGTGTAGCTCGAATCTTGAGATATAACTCCCAAATTTGATCAAAGTACACAATTATTGGTGATACGTTACTTCGAACTTAGCCTTGATGTTGGTAAGACTATCCAGCGATCGACTGACTAGTTAACAATCGTTAGTAATTGCTAGCCAATTAAAGGGGCAGTAGCAAGTTTTTTGCAAATTTTATTTTTTCAAATTTCCCATTTATAATGATAGTTTATGTTATTTATATTAACTTTAGAGGGTAAAACATGTTATTACACAAACCAATTATCCGTAGTGATAATAACGGTGTTGCGTATAAAGCAAAAATTGCATGGCGGCCATTTTATTGTGAACACAATTTAATCATTTCGCATTACAAAAATGATCCCCATGGCTATACCGAACCATGTACACTCATTTTCAGTTCGATTTTCCGGAGAGAGAATGGTGTTTTACTATTTGTGACATTATTTTTCAAATACATTTCATCGACTTATTTGAGCGAAAAAACGTGCTACTGCCCCTTTAAAGTAGGTGAACTCAGTCGTGATACTAACATGGCACTTGTGACTTATGACATCTAGCATATACCAAAAAGATGAGTACCTTTGATGACATTTCATGGTCAAACCTAGTCAATGTTGAGAACTATAGACATCATGATTACATCGTAAATGTCACTTGTCCCCGAAGATAACATTGCTGCTGAAATAAGTCTTATGTAAGGGCTTTGCGAATCTAAACAAACATCATGTACTAATCATAAATGGCATATGTCGCCGATGACAATATTCAGCTAAAAGATTCTCTCGTGTTTTCTATAAAGGCTTTGAGAATCTAAACCCTCACAAGTTCAGAAGTATAGACATCATATGCGTGTACCCAAGGATAACAACATTTAGCTGAAATCAGTCTCAGGTGTCGTATATATGGGCTTTAAGAACCGTAAGCCTCAAGAGTTCACAACTATAGACATTATGTAAATCGTAAATGGCACTCGTCCCCGAGGATAACAACATGTCAGGAGTCTTTAAAGAACTTTGAGGATCTAAACCAACAAGAGTTCAGAACTACAAACATCACATTATTACGAAAAAGAAGAATTGTATGTGGCACTTATTTCTTGAGCTCACGACAAGAAGCTGTACTCATACGACTATAGCAATGTTACCCACTGGACCATAGCCTTTGTATGTAGTCTAGATGTTTATCATGGATTCAAACTACCACATCCACTACATAGGCGCCAGAACTAAATATAAATATGTATACCTACCGATATAACATAAAAGTGGTCAGATACTGACGGCCATCTTGGATCCTGCATAGGACCGGAAATGGAAACTTGGATCAGTCTACAAATCCTACAAAGTGTATTTGAGCCAGCAAACCAGTTTAACCATTTCCGGTCCTATGGCAAGTTCCAAGATGGCGGACAGTGTCTAACCTTGTGTATGTTATAGGTAGCTATACGTATATGTATATTTAGGGTCTTGCACCTGTGATCCACTGGACGAGTAACCCGGATACCTGGGCAGGTGGGTACCGAGTAGGACCCGGGTACCCATCACATTACTGGACTCGTGACTAAATTCCAACATTTTTATAAACTCAATTGTTATTCAAAGAAAATTTAACAGAAATCGCTGTAGAGTTATGCTTTAATCCATAATTTAACCTCCAGCTGAAGAAATTATTACAAAATTTTACGAACTTTATGTTGAGTCAACAAAACAGGTATCCAGGTCGGGCAGAGTAACAGGATGTTAGGTACCCTGGTTGAAACCTTGAACCCGTCCCAGCCCTATCCTGTACTCCTCGTATCTTTTGTGAACCCGGAATGGTTTTATACTATATATCCAACTAATTTATCGCGTATTATTCAACAAGACACCCATGCTGAAAACTTAAAATTTTAAAATCATTGTCAAGACGTTTCGGTTGTGAGGTGAGACCAAAATTAAATTTGATTTTTGAATGAATTTTTAAAACATTAATCAAGACATTTTTAGGGTAAATTCGACATTTTAAAGAAATGGGTTGCTTTTTTATGAAGACAAAAGGTCATAGCAATTATTGATTAATTTCAAATTAAATTGTTCCCTAAGATTTATACAGCCAGTATAACTCCAAGGTTTCTTTATCCAACTGTTCAGCATTTAAATGTTGTGATAACTTTAAGAATTAAATGTGTTTGTGATTCAATTAAATATATTTTTTTCAATAAAGACACATGTTTGCACAGACAATCACACAAAGTTATGAATCTCATTTATTTATACATTACTGATAATGGACTTAATGTATTCTGGCCCTGACCAGGAATATGTATCATCAATCTAAACAAATGACCTTGCAATTATTAATGTGGAATATATTTAATTATCGTTATCTATCATCTTATATTCTACCATAAATTGTATTGAACTTCTAACTTTCAGGTTTTAGTTTTTAAAAAAATGAAACAAATTGCAATTTTGAATGTACAAATACAAGGGGTGATAATATTTGTAATTTGAGGTGTAATGTAAAAATTAAGATGCAATATGTTTCAAGATTTAACTTATTTTCTGTAGAATTTGGCATTCCATTTAAAATGCTCTCTTTGCTTGTTATTTGTTCAAGTTTTATGTACATATAGTTTCATTTTCCTGTTTTTCCTAAAAAAAATATTATTTGAATTTTGAAATAGGTGAAACATCAAAGCTTGTTCATATTCATAGGTTGACAAAGTTATGCAAAGTTTAATCATGTAATAAAAAATATGGGACATTTTGAAAAGAAATACTTGGTAGATTTAAGTGAGTTATTTGTTTCAGTCAGTAGTGCTAACTAGTAAAATGAAGAGATTATTTGAGATTTGTCAAACATAATATCTAGAAAAAGAAATTGCTTTTTATGTTGAAAAGTGCTATTTTAAACATTTCTCCATTAGAATCATGGTAACGACAATATTTACAAAATATTTTTGTGAAAGATTGTCATCAATTTGTGATAATTTTATTTCATTTTCCCTTTTAGCCAGTTCAAACCATCCAGTATACACACATTTTTATTTCATGCACAAGTATCAATATCAGTGTGATGTTATTTTAGCTCTTAACCAATCAGATTTGTTGTTACGAAAAGGTTAGGCCTCGTACATACAGTGTTTCAAATAAGTCCAGCCAGACATCTTGTGTTGATCCAAGTTGGAAAAATATTTGTGCATGTAATTTGACCGTTTAAATTGTTCAAATTACGTTCTGGCTGGCATTGTATAATGTATTAATGTGACTCTAGTCGCGGAGTGATAGTTTTAAAATGGAAAGTGTTGTAGAGTCTGTCCCTGAGATGGATATGTCGATGAACGTTTGATTCTTCTACACTGGTGTCACGCATGAAGTGATTTTAGTTTTGTAAATATGAATTTTTGTATATGTTGATCTATAAACTTATGAAATAAAAAAGATGAAAATTTACTTATTGTTGTTTTGTGAAATGATGACATTACTTCGAACCTGAGATGGCCATACGTTCATGTACATAATAGATAAAGAGAAAATCAGAAGTGAGGATTTTTCTGTTGCACACTACCACAAAGTATTGTCCCACTTCCCTATAAGTCGGGGGCGGGATAGCGCAGTGGTTAGCGTGTTCAGCTGCGGATCAAGGGGTTCGAATCCCACCAGTGGCACGGCAACTTTGTCTGCAGTAGAGAAAAGTAAGATTTGGGTGCAATCGCTACACTGAATTTCAAAAGTAGTACCACCCATGGTTCGCTAGTTCCAGCCGTTGCTTGCAGGTTTCACCGCAATGCATAGCCACATGGCGTTGTGGGCTTTCTCCCTGCCGTAATACTAGTAGCCGCGATATAAGTGAAATACTCTTGAAAGCAGCGTTAAACCCAAACTCACCTCACCTCACCTGAATAGTGAAATATCTACATTTCTACCTAACTTGATGAGATAAATTTGCCAAGGGAAAACAGACATTCTCTACACATCTTATCTTCTTGCATATTTTAACCTTTAGCCTGCTGGATTGTTTTCAGGTGCTGCAGCGCGTTTTTTGCATATTTTTTTCCTTCAAATTTGCCATTTATTATTTAAGTTTAAATACAATCTCAAATAAATACACGACCCGATAAGCTGTATTTACAGAAAACGGTTATCTGTATCGCAAGAAAATGGTGAGATGTATAATGCAATGCTTTTGTGGAACTCTTCAGTGCGAGAGGTATAGGTCTCATGCAATTTTGAGAGATTAGACAGAACGATAGTTGACAATTCCATCATTGTACCATAGTTAAAATTCTACTCGGAGTGTTTAGGTATCACTACATCAGTCAGATCACTTGAACTACCTTTGAGCAGCCATTTAATGTGAACATCTTAAAATGAAAACTGTTTGAGAGGCATTCTAGAAGTTGGTGTGATGAAGAAGACAAATATTTTATAGATGATCAACTTCTTTATTAACAATAGCGACGTTTCGGTATAGATCCTTATACCGTTATCAAGCATATCTTAAAAATGGACGCGCGAATGGAAATGGACTCACCGAACCATATACTGTTGTTTGATAAATCTTTTTATTGATATTATTCAGCCATTGGTAACACTTTTTATGCCCCTGAATCAGGGGTATATTGTGTTTCACCTGTCCGTCTGTCTGTCCGTGTGTTTGTCCACAAAAACTTTAACCTTGGCCATAACTTTGGATTGCTCAGAGCTAGGGCTTCATACTTGGCATGTGAATACCTTGTGATGGCTGATAGCATATATCCGGGGGCATCCGTGTTTCACAAACACATCTTGTTTACCTTTATGTGAGAAGATTAGGAACGGCGTACTACAGTGCCTTGACATCCTTGACATCCTTGACATCCATGGTTATGGATTGATTTCAATTGTATAATAATGGTAGACAGACACTTTTTAATGTTATAATGAATAAAAAAAAACCAAGTATAGTTATTGAGAGAAGTTTTATTTCAGTTTTCTGCAACTATTCCAAGTTTGCTAAAGCTTGTCAGTATCTGGATGCCCCTTGCAAAAATTCACAATTTCACATTATAAATAAATATGCTATTGTTATATAGTTTTACTACGTAAACTTAACCGTGAAATGAAAGACTCTGTTTTTTCATTGATATTAATTTTGAAAATGTACAAATATATGTTACAAAGTAATGTATCATTAAACTAATCAACAATTTCTTGTGCCGTAGCAAAGCTTTTCACACTTGTATCGCCAATATTTTTATTTTATTATTTTTTAATGAATGTGCGCTAGACTTTTTCAACTTTTCAAATATAAAGTCATCAAATATTGTCCTCATTAATACGTTTTATCTGAATTGTGCAATAAGCATGTATTTATAAAATATGTGTAAACAGGAATGTCCTCTCGAATTTTGGTTTGACAAAAATACCACGATAGAACCCTCTCCTTAATATTTATCCATTAATTCAATTAGAGTCAAGCAAGCCTTGCATTCATTGAGTATCAGCCATACAAAACCAAAAAAACAATTTAGAGAAGTCTATCTTTGGAGTTCAAAATTATGAATTAAACGAACCATAAATATTTTTATCTTTTGTCAATCATGCAAGATACATCCAGAGTTTTGACAAGTCAAGTTTTGAGCCTCCCTCATTCAAATTCTCATAAGATATCATCATTTATAGCTAGTCATAAACATATTGTGTCCATTCTGGAGAAAATAATACAATGATGATAACCACCATTGTGTCAAGACAGATTTCGATACAATTTTAAAACCGTGAAAAAAAAACAAATATATACAGCAACAAACCAAACAAATAAATAAAAGTGTAAAAATAATTAAAATACAACGTTTGGTCCTCAAACACTTAAAAAGTAGCACAGCAAAATAAATCTATAAATTACATATGGACGGCATAAATTGAATGGCATGAAATTATATCAAATAAATCAAATTTATCATGCTCATTGTTAATAAGAAATATTCAGCGTTTTATGATGCACCTTAATTACAAATACAATCAGTGAAAATCCATTAATGTTTTTATTATAATTGAGCATATTCTAAATCTATTCACGATACAAGACAATCTTTATATACAAATCAAGCACTATAATAGTATAAGGTGCAAAAGATAGTTTATTTGATTTTTTTTCAAAATCAATCTTTTTAATAGATAACTTACCGGTATACAGCACAGAGATAACATAACTTACACAATTTATTTGAGATCTGAAAATGAAGCATGTATTGGAAAACATAAATTTCAAATTCCTTTTCATCACGTAAAGGAGAAATATTCAAGTTAAGTTTGGTTTAAAATAGTTTTTTTAATGATCAATTTGACAATAACCACCTTTTCACCTTATCAATAAGACAGAAGTCGATTTCTTATCATTAAAATAATAATAAAAAATATATAAAATAAAATTTTATGATTCTTCATGTCGGAAATTTAAAAAAAATATATTATTATCATAATTTCTCCTTAAATGGATAAGGTGAAACAATAACCTCATTGTACGAAAGATGGTATTTCCAGTGAATACCATGTCAAAAACTCAATGAGGATATTTGGTGGTTTAATGATTTGACAATTATTTTCTTAAATAAAAAATTGCATTCAGTAGGAATCACATTTCCTTCAAAGAAGAAAATGTTCTAAGGGAGATAATTCTTCACGGCACAAAACTAAATGACTGGTTTGTAAGAATGGACGGTATATTGTAATTCATAACATATAAATAACATCACAACAAAGTTCACAAAACACAACAAAATATCACAGATACACTATAAGGATCAGGGCACATATTTTCAAAGCTGTCTTAGTGCTAAGATAGTCGTAAGTCAATGTAAATGTATGGCACTTATGACTATCTTAGCGCTAAGATAGCTTCGAAAATATGGGTCTAGGTCTTCAACCAGACAAATTTAGCACAACCACTGTCTCATAGAATAATCAATTTCTAATTACCGGTAACGATAATCATAAATGGATAATAATACACAAATAAAATGTAATTAGTTTTCTTCTGATACAAGAAAAAGATGATCAAAGAAGAGAACAAATATTTCAGATAAAATATTTAAAAACTTTCCTTTACTCTCAAAAGAACTATGATTTTTAAAATGGTAACATCTATTAATCCTATAAACATTTTGAGAATTGAAATCTGGATTTATTCAAAATTGTATCAGTTACATTTGACTATGAGAGATTATTGTTTTATTATGCAAATTAGAATATAAAATACCAACTATTTATAACTAACGAGACATGGCTGTGAACTAGTGTACACAGACACACAGCGAGGTAGGTAAAATAATTACACATGAATAAATTAATTTTATTAATTAATTAGCTGCAATATAAACAAGACGCAACATTTGTAAAGCATGGACGGTAATAGTTGATCAGAAAAAAATCAGTTATCAATATTTATTGTGAAATATAATAACAACACGCTTTAAATTGATAACTATTCATGTCATCTTTGAACCGCAATCTTTAATCTTAAATAATAACTTTGATATAAGAGGCAAACATCTTTTTAGAAATATCGACATGAAAATTTATCAATTTTCAACCAGTTTTCTCATGTACATGACTAATTTTAAAAAAAAAATTCAATTATTAAATATAAAATTTTGAACAATTCATGTAAACTTTGATTTATGCCAAGCATATTTTCAAGTAATATTTAGTGCAAAAATATCTTAAATTTTAAACTTTTGTTGTTTTGAACAAATCTCATATTATGTAATTATTATTTTCCTAGCTTCAATATTATAACAATAAACATCTCTGTCAAACAACAAGTTTCCAACAATTAACAGATATTAATTTTCTCTATATCACAAAATCACAAATTGAATATTATTATTATCACACTTTCAACAACAATGTTGTTTATACCTGTATTCATCACAAGATCACCATCTTGTATCAACAAAACAAATTGTCCACAATGAAATAAATACTTTTCACATGCACATAACAACTTTTGGTGTCCAGTTCAATCGATCAATTCCAAATCCAATTATTCCAGATTGAGAATTCTGATCCATTCCAAATCCAGATTGAGAAATCTGACTCATTCCAAATCCAGATTGAGAAATCTGATCCATTCCAAATCCAGATTGAGAACTCTCATCCATTCAGATTCCAGATTGAGAATGCTGATCCCTGGTTGTCTCCCTTAAGTAAATGAGAGTTATCTCCCTTTATTCTTGTAATATGTAACTTCAGTTCCATGATTAGCTTCATGGCCTTCTTGGCACAGATTTCAAACAAAACAATAACAAGTTTAACAGTGATTTCCGCAAGCTATATGTGCATGACAAGCTCAGACAACATCTGAGAATAATTTTGATCGGAGCTGAGAGCTGGTAGTGTCACAGTTTTACCACCGTCACCGCGCACTGTTATCAGTTGTAATGATGTGTTCCCCAGCGTGGTCCCGTGTCGACCCTCCAAGGAAAGATTTGGGAACAGTTTATCTGCCATTGTCTCAACTAAGTATGGGTCGTTTCCTGACAGCAACCCTTTAGTGTTACTCTTAGAGATCGTCTTCTTTGGTCTGGAAAAAATCAATTAAATAATTAATTGACATATTTTTATGAATCACTGCAATGATTATATGAAATATTATGTATCGCTACATCAGTCAGATCACTTTAACTACCTTCTATTGGCCATTATAATGTGAACACCTTAAAATGGCTGTACGATGGGAAATTGACTTGCATGGCTTAATCGAACGATGTTCATTTGTTTAAGAACTCTTTTTCATTGATTCATGAGTATTATTTAGCTATTGGTAACACTTATTTATAGTTTTGTGAGAGCACTTTATTTCAGTAAATCGTGCTACAGCACCTTTAAATTGCTAGTGTCACACCATTCAGAGCAGCCAAGTTACAAGAACCACATCCTATAACAAGCTAAAAGTGAGCACAGCTTAAATATCCCTGCCTACATATCCCCAATGAAAAAGTTACCGGGAATCCCAGTGGGATTCCGGTGGGATCCCGCCGGGAGAAAAAAGCGGGATTTATCGGGATCCCGGCGGGATCCCAGTTGGATTCCGGTGGGATCCCGCCGGGAGAAAAAAGCGGGATTTATCGGGATCCCGGCGGGATCCCAGTGGGATTCCGGTTCGATCCCGCCGGGAGAAAAAAGCGGGATTTGTCGGGATCCCGGCGGGATCCCAGTGGGATTCCGGTTCGATCCCGCCGGGAGAAAAAAGCGGGATTTGTCGGGATCCCAGTGGGATCCCGCTGGGATAAAAAAGCGGGATTTGTCGGGATCCCACCGGGATAAAAAAGCGGGATTTGTCAGGATGCCAGCGGGATCCCGCCGGGAGAAAAAAGCGGGATTTGTCTGGATCCCGCCGGGAGGAAAAGGCGGGAAACAGTCATGTTCTGCAACAAACAGAAAACACTTTGTTAACAGTTACTGTTCTGTTATTAATTCAATAGTATGTAGTTACAAATCATTATACACTATCAGTAAACACTATCAGCAAACTATCTTTGAAATTGAATATAAATGAACTCGCAGTAATTAATTGTTTTACACTTGGTTACTCTGCTAAGAATTACTTACTCTGAGATTGTTTGACCAGTGATCATGACACAAGTAATTTGATTCAAATGGGAAAATATGAGTAGCAGACATGAATTTTACTTGAATATATGCTACTTGCAACTTGAAAGTACTGAAATATAACTCAAATAAACTCTTACTAAATGACAAAATGTCAGGAAAACTTACTCAACATGATAGTAGAGTTTACATTATTTTATGCATGAACTAACACTTGCCCAGTACTTTACACATTAAAACAGACATGGGCTGATAAGAAGATCAAATAAGAGTACTATACCTGAGGGTGGAGCCTCTCTGGCTCTAGACATGATGTTTTTGACAAGAAATTACATTGCTAAGATCTACTTCATTATTGTTTTGGTTCTCACCTTTTGGCGTCTGCTATTCTACTAAACTCGTAACATCACTGTAGCTTAAGTAAACCCAAAAGGGTGCAATGAACGCTGCAAAGAGCTTGAAGCTAGAGCTCCTTGCACTGAAGACTGAGCACCATATTAGCTGATAAAACGTTGCATGCAATGCTTTGAGTTTAAGAGTGGAAGAAGCACCCATAAAATCCCTTAAAACTTATAAATATCATTAGGAAATAGAACAAATTGAAATTGCCTTGTCAAATGAAAGTATATATAATTAAATTGAAATATTTACATAAAATGCACATTTAAAGGAAAGTATTTTTAGCAAGTTTTGATGGTAGTTCTAAATAATAATCCATTAAACGATATTTGTTTAAGTGTTATAGTAAAACAAAAAATCCACATTGCCTGTAGAAAAGGAAACAATTTTATTTTAAATATATATAAAAGAATTATATTACAATATCATAAGGCATACATATATATTGCCTTTGCACTAATCCGCACAAATTCTTTGCTTTTTTTTTCAATTTTCCACACTTTTTTTTAGATCTTTGAAGAAAAAAGGATATAGTTGGATGAGTCTGTGCCAACTAGAGACATTGAGTACACATACCCATATTCACTTATCTCTATGTAAACATAAGATTTGAGAGATGAAAAGTTAAGAACCAATATTTATGGTAAATTTTTAATTTATGGTTGTTTTACTTTGTTGGAATGGGGATTTATTAGAATCCAGAGATTGTTTGTGATTTCCATTTGGGCGTAATATAGTAATCCTAATTTAGGTACTTTTTAAAATATTAATTTTCTCAGTGAAATCTCGGTTTGTTAAGGGGTTTAAAAAATGAAATTCCCGGTTTGATCCGGGATATCAGTATAAATTCCAGTCTGATCCGGGATTTCAATGTCATATTTTCCCGATGGAACCGGGATCCCGGTTGTTGAAAACTAATCCCGGTCATCCCACCTATTCCCAGTATATCCCGGTCTGAAAACCGGGATTCCACCGGGATACACTGGGATCCCGCTGGAATCCCGGTTTCTTTTTCACTGGGGATATCATTAATTAATTTCAAAACAATTGAAAACATACGTAGTAAATAATGTCAATGAATAAAAGTAATTTTCAATGAACATTCTGGAATTGTAATCCCAAAAAGGCCCAACGTCATGACAGTAGTGGCAGTGATAAGTCATAATACAGTGGCGGATCCAGGGAGGTCCAAATATGTACCATGGACCCAATGTCAAGCTGTGAGAGGAGGGGTGTGTACCCTCATCCCCCCTTCCCTCCCCCCCAACAAAATAACCGTGATTGGACACTAGCTACAGTTCAGCTAACCAGCACCACACTAAAGCACTAAAGATGTTAAAGGCGCTGTAGCACGTTTTTTTGCAAATTTTATTTTTTCAAATTTCCTATTTATACTGATAGTTTGTGCCATTTAAATTTACTTTAGAGGGTAAAACACCCTATTACACAAACCAATTATCCGTAGTAGTAATAACGGTGTTGCGTAAAATGCAAAAATTGCATGGCGGCCATTTTATTGTGAACACATTTTATTATTTTGAATGGCAAAAACGATCCCCATGCCTTTACTGGGCCACGAACACTCATTTTTAACTTGATTTTTCGAAGAGAGAAGGGTGTTTTACATTTGGTGAATTTATTTTTAAAATATATTTCATGAACTTTTTTCATCGAAAAAACGTGCTACTGCCCCTTTAAAGTCCATTTGATAAGTAGTTAGAATAGGTCTTTCACGAATCAACACCAGTCTGATGTTTGGTCGGAACTATGCTAGCCGACCAACAAACTCCTTAACACCTTCAAGAACACAAGAAAAGATCAATTGATACAAGTAAAAGATCATTTTTCTTATTCACGGTCCTACCTTCCACGTTTGTGGCTGTTGTTTGTCTTCTTGGTGGATTCCTCTCCAATCCCATCGAAAAGACGAAAGAGAAGATCTGTGTTGGCGACCGTGACTTTCCGATCAGGAACACGAGGAGGCCGCTTCTGTTCCCGTTCCTCCGATTCCGTTCGTTCCTCTGGGGGTGTCACGGGTCTCATATCTAGAATAGAATAGAAATATGTAGAGATTTGATGTGGAGCAAGAACTATACTCTGACACTAAGTCATGTAAACGGAACAGACAGTTTGTTGATCTGAGTGAAGACAGAGAGAACACTTAAAGAGGCTGTAGCACATTTTTTGCAAATTTTATTTTTTCATTTTCCATTTATAATGATAGTTTATGCCATTTATATTTACTTTAGAGGGTAAAAACTCTTATTACACAAACCAATTATCCATAGTGGTAACAACAGTGTTTCGTAAAAGCAAAAAATGCATGGCGGCCATTTTAATGTGAACACATTTTAATACTTCGAATTACAAAAACAATTCCCATGGCTTTACCGAACCATGTACACTCATTTTTAACTTCATTTTTCGAAGAGAGAAGGGTGTTTTACTTTTGCTAACATTATTTATCAAATACATTTTATCAACTTATTTGCGAAAAATGTGCTATTGCCTCTTTAAACTTCCATGTAAATACTTGATAATTTTTGTTTCAGTACATTGCAATGGCGGTACTAACATGAAGCCGTTTTACGCTAGTTTATTATTGGGTGGTGGGACTCCATCAAATTTACATGCATTTTTTCAAAAGTTTGGGTTCGAACCCCTGACCCAACCCTGCTATGGAGCCACCAGGTGCAGAGCAACTCCCATCTAACAAGAAATCTTGGAATAACCTCGGAACAATCTTGGAACCGGAAATCTTAAGATATGACAATAAATATGTATTTCCTGACAACACCTTGCATTGCTGAGGTGAGGTGAGGTGAGTTGGGGTTTAACGGCGCCTTCAAGAGTATTTCACTTATATCGCGGCTGCTAGTATTATGGCAGGGAGAAAGCCAGCAACGCCATGTGGCTATGCACTGCGGTGAAACCTGCGAGCAGCGGCTGGAACTAGCGAACCATGGGTGGTACTACGCTGAAATCCAGTGTAGCATTGCACCCAAACCTTACTGCGTGTAGAACAGTTCTCTACTGCAGACAAAGTTGCCGTGCCCCTGGAGGGATTCAAACCCCGAACCCCTTGATCCGAAGCCGAACGCGCTAACATTGCATTGCTGAAACAGACTAACTATTCCCTTGCTTCATGCTTGATAACTATTCCCATGGTTACATATCACAGAAGTCGGTTATTCATTTTGTTATAATTAAGGATGAATCAAAGACGTAATCTCAACAGACTTGGAGCTCAACAAATCACGAGACACCAATGTTGAAACAGGCTATAGCTCCTCCGGTATCGATCCCAACATAGATCACATGACCCGGGTATTCATTATTGATACAACTGATCATCTCATCGAGTCAACACGGGTAGTCACTTCAATGGCCAGGGGGCAGCTACAAAACTCCAAAATATATCTATATACGCTTTGATAGACCTACATTACAATGAAAGAGTATTTCATACAAGAAAATAAATCTAATTTTTAACTTTATAATGACACGGGTATATTAGACACAAAGACATTGTGACAACAGGGCAAATCAAGAAAGAGTGCCGATTCTTTTCACCTTTTCAATATGAACCCCCCTTACAAAAAACCTGATTTCTCCTTGGCACAATGTACATACATTTTGATCTACCTACAAAATAATGTTGATGTTTAAATTAAATTTCTCAAAAGATTCTCATATAAGTTTAAATGTATGAACTTTAAATCTTATTTCAAAAGAAGCACATGATTTGTGTACAAATACTTACATTTAGCTATTTCATTTCTGAATTTTAACAATATAAGGAGAGTTTGTAGGTTCTCTTATTAAAAAGAATATCACAAACATGAATTATATTTAATATAAATTTTGGTGGATACCTAAATAATGTATGAATATATAAACGTACAGAAATATTTGTAAACGTATTGGGTATACACATTTCCCATTGACTTAAATGTTTCTAATTTCAGAAGAAAATAATAGCCATTAGACAGAGTGTGTATTTATTATGTTTACAAAAAAATGATTAAATTTTTATTTTCAAATTTTAAAAATTAAATTGTTATGGTTATCACATCAAGTTTGAACTTTTAAAAGATATGTTCAATTGATGTTAATAGTCGTTAACAATTCCTTATTTCCAACCATCATGGTTAGCATTATGTCACAAGTTCTATTGATTAAAAAAAACCAAAACAATGTTTTTCAACCACTTCACTGCTAGCTACCCACGTGTTCAAGCCATGCTATACACGTTTATATAAGCACCTTAATACTGCTCTACTTGGTAATAAAGGAAGTCCGCACACAATAAATACCGGTCTCTGATTGGCTAAATGGTCTTCTATGAGATTTACATGTATGGTAATCTGTTCTGATCTCTGCTGCCTGTTTCCTACCCGAGTTTCTTTATATAGCATATTAGTCAGATCTTACTCAAGGACAAATAGTAAACAATGTGTTTTTCTTGCACAACAAAGGTATATAGTTTATGCTATGTATGTAGACCACATAATCAATATTTCAATATTTAGGTTAAAAATATAGTATAAATGGTAATAGTACAAGAGAATGAGTGAGAACATCTCACTCATACCCGCTTTTAACATTGGTCAAAGAAGAAAAGTTTCAAAATAGCAGATAGAAATCAATTTATTCTTCTGTACAAACAAACCACAGCAGTAGTATGAAAGCAGAGTATGTGTGTTTTCATAGTAAGTATGTCTTCATAGATACACTTGTAAGAGTGTTTTGGGAAGAAAAAATGAAAAATTGAAAAAAAATTGCATAAATTATGCAAATGAGGGTATTAAACATGCAAAAGACAGGTGTACACATCATGGTGATTGTACATATCAAGTTACGTAAAATTTGAGTTATGAGCGGAACAAAAACATTCTGGACGGACACACGGACGGAGGGACAGACGTGGTGACCGCTATGGACCCCCGACTACATTTTAGCCGGGGTATAAAAATAGTCATATAATAGCTATTGTGTTTTTTCTTACAGTACAGAAGTCTGTAGTATATGCTGTGTATGTAGACAATATTTCAATATTTAGTTTTGACATATACTAAAACTAAGCAATATCAAACCAGGAAGCTTACTTATTATTAATGTATTTGGCAATTCAAGCTATTCTACATTTCAATCGTTTATATGTTGCCAAAGCAACTAATTTTAAGTTTAAATATTTTAATAAGCTTTGGTTTTAGAGTCCTTAGAATAAATTTTGATATCTAATTACCGGTAGCTGCAATGATTTATTCAAAGGTCTGAAATAAAAGAAAGGATATTTCAACATAACTGACAATAAGAGCAGAAGAAAAGAATATCAAATGTTTCGCTTTTAACAAATCTGATACTTAAAAGTATTTATCAAAATAGTTTTATAAAATAAAAATATCCTAAACCTATCAGCAACAATGCGGATGTCAAATAGCCCCTTTTGTGTAATACCAACTATCGAAGATGAATTTTACTTTTGCCTGGTTTGTCCATTTTATATTGACATCCTGAATTCTTCCTGGACATTATCACTCTGACTCTATCACATCTGCGGGTGAGATGAGGTGATTTGGGGTTTATTACCGCTTTCAAGAGTATTTCACTCATATTGCGGCTGCTGGTATTATTGCAGGGAGAAAGCCTGCAACACAATGTGGCTATGTATTGCGGTGAAACCTGCAAGCAATGACTGGAACTAAAGAACCATGAATGGTACTACACTGAAATTCACTGTCGCATTGCACCTAAACCTTACTGCAAGTAGAACAGTTCTCTACTGCAGACAAAGTTGCCATGCCCCTGGCGGGATTTGAATCACGGACCTCTTGATCCGAAGTCAAATGCACTAAACACTGGGCTATCGCAAACCCCTATAACACCTGCGAGAAACTGTCATTGTAATAAACTCCACGTTTTGCAATATCTGTGTTTATTTAGCCAAATATGTATTAGATATAAGATGCTGCAATGACACATAATTCCTTTTTCAAAAGTATACCTGTTATAACATTTTACTTCAAATTGTTTTCAAAACAGCAATGTAAATGCGAAACACAGCACTCTTGTTAAAAGTTGTGTGTCATTATGTTCTGTACATTGGACGGTGGCCCCTTTCCTGAATAAAATCATATTAATATTATATGGATATGAATAATGTGATTGCTTCTTATTCTTCTTATGCATATACTAATTATGTATCTAATCAATTCATACATATCCCATATAGGAGGCAGATATAAAAGATTATGCATGCATCAGCAAATTCTATAAAATAGTATTGATCGTCTTGTATGCATAATGAACTGAAGTTCTTACTCTTTTAGTAATTTCTTTCTCAAATCGATTAAAATATGCTCAATTGAATATTTGATAAGCATTTAACCTGGTTCTTGAATGATACACAATATCTTAGTTGAAAACTCTGAATAATATTCACATATCGCTTGATGCTAAATACAACATGTTAATGCATCATCAGCATATTTAGTTGTTACAGGTATATACCATAAGGGATGAAAGGTATGTATTACCAATATATAAATCCATCTTTATAATTTGTAACCATGAGCATACAAGATTAATAGATTAACCCTCAAGTAGCTATATTCTATATTACCCCTTTTAGCCCCCCTTGCGGAATATTCAGACCCTCTAGCTTGCCTCTGGGTTTTACCTTGGGCACTAATTGACACAAATTTTCAAGACGACAAATCAGGTACTGTCTACATAGTACCTGACTGGGATTCGCTGGCCCGTTTCTCATCGTTAATGATCGACTGTGAGAAAAACGGAGTCCCCTTTCCAAATTCTGATGCAGGGATATACAGCCACACCGTTTATCCGCACAATTTTGTTACAGTTGGAAAATGTTTGGATAGCAAGACGTGTGGTTAAGCGAATATTATTTTTGCATAGAAATGCATAGAATAGATTTGAAATACTACCATGCGGATGGCCAGGTTCCCGGATTTACGGGGTCCGGTTAACGGAGGTCTCACTGTATGAATGTACTATTTCCATCCCGGACCAGGATCCGCAAGTTAAGGGTTAATTTACATTCCACCTGATGAATGAGTGATCATATATTCTGAAGAGTTGTGTATGGTCACAATAAAGAAGTTGTCATCCAAAAAAGCTTGTTTTATGTATTCCACTTCAAAATGTCCTTCAAAGACGTGAAGATTAATTGAGGTTTACAAAGAAACTATTAACCAGTATTTTCATTTTGACTCAGTAAGGATTTTAAATCTCAAGTCAAACAGACATGACTTTACCTTTGAAGTATGAATTGTGTCTTGATTTAAATAACAAACAATTAAATTTGCTTGACATTCACAGCTGAAATATGATACAAACTGAAACAACTTCATGAAACAATTTAAGAAAAAATCGTTTATCTCCTTTGACTGAATTTATGGCATTTTATTCTGACTAATTCAATGAAAAATACTATAACTCCTAAAAATTAATTTGATGCATTTTATTCCGATTAATTCCATTCAAACGTTTTATTAGAAAATAACAATTTCTCCAGCAAGCGTATTCTCAGCTACCGGTACTAATGATCAAATTTACTAATCTCTTAAGAGTAGCACGTACATAATATTTTCCGATTTTGGACCAATATGATAAATAAGAATTCCATGGGAATCTATTTACTGTAATTACTATAGAAGTGGTCCACTATAACAACCAATCCATCTAAATACAGTGTAAGTCCCCGAGGAATGGGATAAGCTGATTAAACAGAGTCAATCTGGATAAATCTCGGACAAATCAATATATACAATGAACCCCAATTGTAGTCACGGAGATGATGAGTTCAACTTTTCTTATACTTATAAGTCTGATTATTGAAAAGATATTTATAGATTGGCTCTATTCCACAACAATAGAGCCCTGGACTCTGCAGCTCTTTGTATTGTTTGATGTTGAAGACTAACATGAATAGTTCTCTAGATAAAGCACAATCCCTTGCCATGACATTGAAAACAAAATATCAGTCAAACGTCAAGTCAAATGTCAAGTATCAGTGCATGAAACCAACGTCTTGAAAAATCTGCTCAAGTTAACCTATCCAATTCGCTTGTTCTAGCAGATGCTTGCAGGTTTCATCGCAATACATAGCCACAATGGTGTTGCAGGCTTTCTCACTGCACGAATACTAGCAGTTGTAATTAAATATACTCTCAAAGCGGCATTAAATCCCAAACCACCTCACCTCAACTGAATTTATATTCTCTTGTGAGATCTAGGGGTTTTAAAGTTTAAAAGGCAACAATAAGCTTGACAAATCGTTTTGGGTGGGAGGGGGGAGATGGATTTACCTATGATGGGGTCTGTCAAATTTACATGTAAAATTTGGGGGGGGGGGGGGGGGGGGGGAGGAGAGTATAAATTCCTAGGTGAATGAGCAAGCATATTTGGACTCTATCAAGATCACCTGCCTTCTAGAAGAGCCTTCAAGAATACATTAGTCATGTGTATATATAACCTGGGTTTCTCAAGTGGGACCCTATGAACAGCCAGTCACTGCACTATAATTAGCAAGCACTCCACTACCTGGACTAACTATTTTGAATACCTATATTGAGATTGTGATAACATTTGGACTCAACTATATGGAGGGAATATGTTCTTGTTGCTTTTATCAAATCATTTTGATCAGAATTCGAATATTATTTCGTCTAAACAAATTGTAAGGAACCATTTGACAAGAGTTACAAGATTTTATATACTATACAGTGAAATTGGAAAATTATGTATTGCTGACAAAAAGACAGATTTGGGTTGGTATTGTTTAAGAGGTGATATTAGCATTGTAATTGTCTAATTTCGGTTTCTGCACATTCATAAGGCTGAAAACAAATAGATTTCAGATACATTTTGGCATTAAGGGATGAATATAGTCGAGTAAGATGATTTGAACAGCACATTTTGGAACATATCAGTCTGATTAAAATCGACCTTGTTCCGAGGAATAAAATTTGCAAAATTTTGCATCTGCCGGGATACGAACAGGTTCTGTAGATTCCTCGCCACAAGGTCTGAGAACACCCCGTATAGACGTGTGTTCAGAACCAGTTTAGCGCAGCCAAAACCCAGTCAAATAGCTGACCATTCACATCATAGTATTTAAACGGTTGCGGTTTTGAAAGCATTCGGAACAGACAAAAGGATAGCTGTTTGGAGTTATCTTCCCCTAGTTTCTCGCACCGAAAGCATTTGTTGGGCATCTTTTGATTGGCTAGCTGAATTGCGCCCGAACACGCTAGTGTACGGGGTGCTTTCAGACGGTTTGGCGTGGAAACCCACGAACGAGTTCGTATCCCGGTAGATGCACTATTTTGCATTTTTTATTCCACGGAAAACCGTCGATTTTAATCAGACTGTGGAACATATCAAAGCCAAATAAATTTAGGAAGAAAAAAAAATCTCAGCAACTCTTACATAACAATGGTATAGTCAGCACTTACGTCAATATAGTTATTGGTGACAACCAAACAGTGTGGATGTTTTATATAACAAAGTGTTAAACATACAACCACCTACCTAATTCACTTACACAATACCACCACAAACCGAGAAATTGAGTCTAAAAGGGATTGATCAAATTTCATACAACATTGACTCCTGGTTCAATCGTAAGTTATCAAGTTTCCTCCATTGTATGAAAAGACTGGAACATTATACATAGAAATCTGGATAACAATCAAATCATGAGCTTTATCTCAACATAATAAACACCTAGACACTGCATGGTTTTCATTGGAGGTGCGGTAAGTTAGGGTTTACTGCAGCTTTCAAAAGTATATCAAGGCTGCTAGCCCACAACGCAATGATGATACATTGCAGTGAAACCTGCGAGCCTCGGCTGGAACTATCAAATCATGGGTGATTCTGCACTGAAATCCGCTGCATGTAAAGCAGTTCTCCACAGCAGACAAAGTTGCCGTGCCCCTGGCAGGATTGGAACCCCGACCTCTTGATCTGAAGCCAAACGTGCTAACCACTGTGCTATCCCGCCCCATTCTCATTGGAGGTACATTAGAGGCAAGGCACTTAAAGAGACAGTTCTATCGGATATCTGACATTTTGACATTAAATGATTAAATAACAAATTAAACATAAAAGTTTATTTCACTAATTTATAATTTTTAAATATTAAAATGTATTACAAATGATCTTTTTGAAGATCTGAAAGTCATTTTATCACTGTGTCATGTTTAAACTGCAAAAAGAAGTATAAAAGTTGAATATAGAGTTCATTTAGCATGTTGCAATATTATTGGTGTATAAATGGTTTCTAGAGAAATATCTCATTGTCGGAGGATCTTGCAATATATTGTGGTACGTATTACATTACAGTTCAGCAATACGTATCGCAATACAAAAATTGAGGCAATACACAGCCCTAATCATTAGAATGAACAAGAATGTCAAGACCTGCATACTTTCCACACTTGTAAGTCGATGATCAGCTTCACTTATTGTTTTTAATTTCAAATGAATGTGCACTAGTCTTTATGAAATTTTCAAATAAGATGTCATCAAAATATTACAGAATGTCCCCTGAAATTTCACTTCCATGAAAAAACTCCTTGATAGAACCATCTCTTTAAAAGTATAAATAAAATCTTCTGGCATCTCATTCTTTATATGAAACAATATACAAATGTTACATTTGTTAATGAAAATTTGATTATAAAGAGAATCTCACCAAAGTGTCTTGTGAGTGAGTCGTGACATAAAATAAAACATGAGTTGATAAAACTTACAAATATACGATTTGAGTAATTGAATTATTTCGTATCATGGTTGAACTTGCCAATATTTTGATCACATAATTCTTGCTTTATTAGCAGTGCGAGAGACAAATAAATCTAAGAAAATTTGGAAAATTTACACTTTATTGACGCCAAAATAGTTTACAGGTATTTTGTTTCATTTACTATTCTTACTCAATTATTCAAATGCAATATTAGACCATAAACTAAAACAAATGCTATCTTATATCTTGATTAGATAATTTATTTGTATGAAAAAGATAAAGCCAAGGGTATAAGAATATCTCCACGCAGGGTATCACTCAGATCGATACGAAATTAAAAACGTTGACCTGTCAATACCTTAAATTCTAATTCCACTATCAATTGCATACCTATAAAACCACAAACACATGCCCCCTATGAAGCTCCTGACAGTGAAGAACATGTATCTATTACTTCCACAGCAGGAGGTAACACACTGTTGAGAGTTTGGATAATCTTAATCCTGTGTCACTACCACAGGCGTGAACTTCAAGTATGTGTGTTTAATACCTGAATAATGGTTAAGTCTCCAAGAAGAAAGATATTTACTTGTTTTGAGCAAGATAATATAAAACCAGTGACGGATCCAGAAATTTTGAAAGGGGGGTCCAAAATTTTTTTTCCCCATACCCACCCATGCAAAAATCTTTGAAAGGGGATCCCCTCGACCCCCCCCCCCCCCATGGATCCGCCACTGAAAACCAAGCAAAGTGTTAATTTTAAAGGTTAGATGTCATGCCACATGGTCTCATTCGGATTCATTTAAATAGGATTTCAAATTGGCAATTCTCAATTTCAAATTTGGCCAATAAATTAATTATATAAGGCTTTTTGAAAACCAAAATGACAATCTGTTGGGGTGTGGTCCCTGAATCGATTCTTCCTGTGACATCACGGCGATAGTCATAATTTAATTCATAATTTCGCAACATTTTACATGTATTGTTAATTTCACAAATTTCATCACTTTAAGTGAAAATTAATGTAGGACTTGAAAATGAAAAATGGCGGAGCTGACATTTATCTGTCCATTTTTCATCTAATTTGAACTGGAGATTTGATCCCTTGTTATGAAAATTTCAGTTTTCACATCCTGAAATATCTGATTTATCATCTTACATGCTCTAAAGAAACATAAAGGGATTGGGTAAAATATTGGTTGTCACACATGCCTGATATCAATTCATACATTGCCGGGATGGATCGATAGAGGTTCAGGAGGTTAAAACTCCATCTTTTATTAAAAAATTCATATATTATTATATAGAGGATATTTGACATGTCTCGTCGAATACCATGTATATCTCATCGAGTGAAGTAGAAATGCATGTTTTCACGAGTGGCGCAGCCACGAGTGTAAATATGTTATTTCTTCTTCATGAGATGAGATATACATGGTATTCGACGAGACATGTCAAATGTTCTATTTATTAGATTTAGCAAACCATGCGTATAGTTGGTAAATGACGTTCATTTTGTAAACGGAGCCTCCGAGATCGCCTTCCTTTCCACGGCCATCCTATGACGTCATCCTATTGTTACGATGATTGAAAGTGTTATTTCACTGAGTAAAATAACATGTTATTTCACTCAGTGAAAATACGGATTTTATTTTAACCGATAAATGCCGTATTTCACCACTGAAAATCGAATAAAAATTATTCATATTTGATGAACCCCTCTGTGATCCCAATACCCCCTTTCAATATGTGAACCTCCAATTTGAAAATTCCTTGTTCTGCCTATCAACACTGCTACACAACAATCTTATGGAACATGGGTTAGGCACCTGTAGTTATCTCCCCTTATTTACCTGTGATATCCTCCTCCGTGGCGCTGTTCATGAGAGGTGGCAGCACTGGATACATGGTACCCGGTGACACCTGGTGTGCGACGTTCGGTTGCTGCCAGAACGACTGCGGTAATGCTCGACTTCTCATTGGTAACGGATCTGGAAGAATAGCAATCGTAGTGTCACAAATTGATACTAGTGCTGGTGTAATTTGTTGGTCACATCGTTGCATGTTTTTGGTGTTCACAGAAATTTTGTTGCAATAATAAAGTTACCTTTTATCGTACCTTCTTTAGCGTATCCTTTCACAAACAAACTGATACATTGACGCGTCTTTTGCATGTCTCTCGCAAAGAATTAAGATAAGATAAGATATTAAAGATAAGATTTATTGTCCCAAAAGGGAAATTTATTGTGTATAATTACAATTAAAAAGTTATGACATTTTGAATGAAGGTTCTGTAAAATAACATCATGATGGTTTGGTCAATTTTGAAATGTTTTAGTTTCCACAAGAAATGTAAACGTTGCTGTCCCTTCTTATATATTTTCTCAGTGTTCCCATTCCAGGAGAGTTTAGAATTAAGGATAGTACCCAAAAACATTTTTCATTTACTCTTTCTATATCATTTCCATCAATGCTTACAGCATCTAATGTAGACTTAATTAATTACCAAAGCATATCTGCACCATGGTAGCATCAGCGAATAATCTCCCCTATGTTCAAGTCATTTCTTCCCACATAGCCTCTGTTTCAATGTGACATTTAGAAAAAGAGAATTCTTTATACATAAAACCACCATAATGTACCCAATCAAATTTTTATTGGATAGGAATAAGGACCATAATTTTGTATCAAAATATTTACCACAACTTTGTTACTGAGAAATCAGCACTTACTGAAAAGAGGGATGGGGTCATCCAAGGGGGACCATTAAGTTGGCATTAAAAATGTTAAAAAAAAAACTCCCTCAGGATCCGTCACTGTTAGTGAGGGGCTTATCTTACTGAGAAATCTAGGGTCTGATATATGTCTGCACGACATGTTCAGATATTGATGTCTGCTTTACTCTTGAGACATGTACGAATACATTTTTTTCTTCTCCATCACACACTGGCATGTCTCAACTCTCTGAGGAGTTGGCTGGAAATCTTAAGGAAATCACACCAGCACACTATCTATATGATTACTGTATTCTCTCGGTTATAAGACCATAAGACCCTAAGACCCACTTTTCGGAGGGTTAATTGTCCTGGTTTGGGTTATTCTCAGGTTATAGTCCACCCCCAATTTTGCCAGATGTTCCATGGTCATACATTACATAAATCTATGATATTATTGTAAGTTAAGTGTCAAAAACCTACATAAAACCTATTCTGACTGACGGTCTCCAGTATGAATTTTCATCTGAGTCAGGCCCAGGGTCTCCCCCTCTAAAAGCCCATCCCCATGTTTTCAAGATGTTTGTTTGCCTGGCCCCCTGGTCTTACACTTGAGAAAATATGGTACTTAGAACTATCTCTCTCAAGTTGAAACAATCGCTGGATTTAAACTTAACCATATCAAAGCAATTCAGACAAGTGCATTTCTACCAGAATGCAAATTTTCTGATATCAGATATATCAACAAGTTCATAAAACTTACACCTAATATGATAAAGAAGAATTTTTGGGATATTTTAATTTTATCAAGGAGTTATGATTTATTTGATATCAGAAAACAAATGGGTAATATTCTATTTATCATCCCAAATCATTTTTCATTAGCATTCAATGAAAGTAAAAGGAGCACCAGAGTCTATGGATAGTCAATCTCATTAAAATCAAATCGTTGATTCTTTCTCTATATTTTATTTGGCTACATTTTGACCAGTCGGCAGCCAAATAAAATACAGAACGAACCAACGATTTGATTTTAATGAGATTGATGGATAGTCAACTTCTTTATTGCAATAAATGCAACATTTTGTTATCAAGCACGAGATGAAAATTTACAATATCCAGAGCCACGTAAAACATAGACATACATAAGACTATCATATTTTATTTTCAAGATTAGTAAAGACAAATAAGTCTCCCAATTGGGCAGACTACTTATCAAGACAAACTTGTAAAAATCTATGAATCTATAATCGACCAAAGCATTTGGGTAGATAATATTCTATCTTTTAATCAGTTGCAGGCCGCTGAATAAGGAGAAACCGGAGCAGCAAAGTTTCCGGATAGATAAAAACAAAATAATTAAATAGTCTCCCAATTGGGCAGACTACTCCTCAATACCATCATTTTTAAATCTACGTAATAATCGACCAAAGCTTCCAGGTAGATAAAATTCTATCTTTTAATCAGTTTCAGGCCAATGAATAAGGACAAACCGGAGTCACAACAGAAGATATCTGCCTCAAGCAACAGTTATAAACTTTTTGTACACAAGAAACTCTGAAGACAAAGAGAGGACCGATTATATCAAGGTGACCCGCTAGACATTACAATCTATGAACAATCAATAAGGACTAGTCGGGCGAGACGTTGATAAATATTTCATTCCATACTAGTGCTAGTAGTTTATATGAATAGTCTCGGTCGTATATTGATCATTGCCGAGCTCTTACTATGTGCATCACTGATTTCCAAGTGTAGTAAACAACTATAACATAAGCTTGCTTAGATCTTAAAGAACAGGGCGTCTCGCCGCTAGACGACCTGTCTAGAGGCGGTTATGATCGGGGTAACAGCATATGAATCCATTCAAGGATGCCGAAGTTGGGAAAACTAAGATGAGGAGAAAAACGTTCACAAGACACGGAGCTATCCACGAAGAGTACCAGAATGTCGTTGTTACATGATTCGAAGTCAGTCTGATGAAGGAGTCAACAGACTCCGAAACATGTAGCACCATTCCGGTGCTCTTCGTGTTTTGGACGGTTGACTCCTCATCTTACTTAGATCTTTTCACGTGAAGGATATGTCTGAAAAATTTCCATGGCTGCGTTTGATTGTCAAATGTTGAGTTTGCATATCAAATGCAGAGGAAAGCCAAATCAACTCGAGAGTGAGTTAAGAATGTACCCTCTAATTTTGAAAGAATCACTGCGTTGTCACATCATAGGTGATGGTACAGATATTCGCTATTGGTACAGAACCTTTGGTTTGTTATGAGAAAAGCCAAATCAACTTGAGAGTCTTGACTCCCCAAATCATGGTGTTGCAGTGTTACAGGTGATGGTTCAGGTACTTATTATTAAACAGAATACAGAAACTTGTGTTTGGTACGGAACAAGAATGTACTTTTATTACTTTTATTACAAGCAAAGTCGCAACAAAGCACATTTTCTCTTGAAAATAAAGTCTCATAAATGATCAAATCTAATCAACTGAGAATATAAAAAAACTTTTACGTAATAAATAAACATATAATATAAATTATGTCATAAAAACAACAAATCCCCCTCCCCTCCCACTTCATAACACATGCTAGTCTCCATCACTGGCTAAGTTAAGCCTTGCCACATAATTAAAACTTTTCTGTGCAGGTGTAGCAGCCCATTGCATCTGAACTTCAAAGTGTGCTCTGCTACAGTAGCACGGAAAACTTAATGAAATGCAGCAAGGCTTAAATTAGCCAATGATGGAGAATGTCACAAGTTATAAATTGATGCACGGTGTACATAACCTAAATCAAAACACATTCAATGGTAGATGCAAACTGTTTTACCCCTAGTTCGCTGTATTGTTCACCAATCTACCAATTTAAGCTGCGATCTTATATTATATTATTTAAAAGGTTTCTTTACCTTGAAGACAAAGTAAACCAAATTGCAACATCTCTAATGAACAGAGAGCTTTTGCTAAATGTTAAATCACAGGGACGTATGTGAACCTAATCGAAGCATTAGTCACTATATAATAGTCAGTCAGGATCATTATCACACTAATCTTAAACATATCCCGATAGCTAAAAAGTAAATACATCCCACAATCATATCCAAGATTTTATCTAACCCTATGAGAAAACAATATTTATAGTTCATAAGTCCAGGGGGAGGGATAGCGCAGTGGTTAGCGCGTTCGGCTTCGGATCAAGAGGTCTGGGGTTCGAATCCCGCCAGGGGCACGGCAACTTTGAACTGTTCTACACGCAGTAAGGTCTGGGTGCAATGCTACACTGAATTTCAGCGTAGTACCACCCATGGTTCGCTAGTTCCAGCCGCTGCTCGCAGGTTTCACCGCAAAGCATAGCCACATGGCGTTACAGGCTTTCTCCCTGCCATAATACTAGCAGCCGCGATATAAGTGAAATACTCTTGAAAGCAGCGTTAAACCCCAACTCACCTCACCTCACCCCATAAGTCCAGCATATTCTTCACATAGTAGCAGTTATTGCCTATTCAACTTTCCTTGTGCATAACTCGGGACATTACGTAATACCTATCATTGGCTCATTTGAGTCTTGCTGCATTTCCTTACTTTTTCTGTGCTAGCATAGCAAGGGACAATAGAAATCAGGTGCAGCTTGCTGCTACACTTGCACAGAAAAGTAAAGGAAATGCAGCAAAGGTTAATTAGCCAGTAATGGGAACTGCCCAAGTTATGACTTGCGAAGGAAGTTATTGGCTACTGGACTAGTGCTAATTTGGAAATTCTTGTATTCATCTATTATGTACCAAAGGGAGTATAGAATATGATAATTTTTTTATTACCTATATAATATTAGAAATTAATTTTTTGTTTATAATACATTTTTTAAAAATATCAATAAGATAAAAACATGATGAAAATGTTGTAAAAACTTAATTATATCAAAAATTTATATATTTGATAGAATATGTAATGTCATGAAGAATATAAGTATGTTGATAAAAACAAGTTCAAGAATTTGTTTGTTACCAGCGTCATAAATAATCTGACTTCGGATCGATTGTAACCCATTTTTGAGACACACCCATTTTAATTATTAGTCATTGATTGACAAGTTACTCATCTTTGTACAAACAGAATTCTATCTTGAAGATAAGTACCTTAGTTATTAATACTTATAATATTTATTATTTATCCAAATTATTTTCTCATTTGCTTTATGTTTTCAATGCTTAAAATAACTCATGTATAACTCATTTAATATGAAAATTATTTTCTCACAGACATTGATTTTGACTCTTTAATCTTCCACATAGATTTCAGATACAAAATGGGCAAAGCACATCAAGACCACCCAGCTATTTAAATGGGTACCTGAACAAGGGAAGTACGGACCTATATGGTCACGAGAAGCGTTAAGTAGCCGCACCGAAAGTACAGTTCCTTCGGGTAATAATAGACCACCAGTAGGCAGCAAGGTGTTAAAATGTATACTAAAATGTATAGAGGATATCTATCTTTTCTTGACTAATACCATGTTTATCTCATCGAGTGAGGTAGAAAGGTTATGTTTTCACGAGTGGCGCAGCCACGAGTGAAAATATATAACTTTTCTACCTCACGAGATGAGATAAACATGGTATTTGTCAAGAATTGACGGATATTCTATTTATTATAGGATATTATCCATGTAATTCCGTCCAAAAAGGGTCGTTTTCACACCGAGCGGTCGCTAGGATTAGCCCGTAACACTGTGACATCATAAGCCAATTCGACGCGTAAGACCATTGTTTTATGACGTCAAATTATATATCACCGTTCGCAGTGAAAATATAAGTTATTTTTACTGTAGCTTGATAGACAGTTTATTTCACTGATAAATCCCAGTATTTCACTGCTTGTATAATAAATATTTTTATCGAGTATTCAGTATTCTCATGATAGAATTACATAAATTTTTCAAATTATCTTTGATTATAATTATGATGGTCGCTGTTACACTGCAATGTTTTCATACTACAATATCATGCATCAAAGTCTCTTGACTGATAATCTAGCCAGAACTGACAGTCACGTTAAAAGGTCGCCTTCACATAATCTTCACCAGGTACCCAGTTGAATGCTTGGTAAACAGTGTCAAAACTTGAATAAAGTTTCCTGCCAAAAATAACACGACAAGTTTCACAAATATCTGAGTTTGGGGTAGGGAATCTTACATATGATTAAATGGTAAATAAGTTACGGAATTAATTCTATAAAAGCCTCACAGAAATTGCTTAAATATACCAAGGGCTGTTATTTAATCTTCCCCCAAATCTCCCCTCTACGATGCACATGCACTCACCCATGCACACAAATCCTTTGAGTTTAAAGCAAAAACGTAAAAGTTTAAAAGCATATAGTTTTAAAGGAAATGGTTTAATAGTCTTATTGTTAAATAGTAGACTTTTGTATCTAGAGTGACTACTTTTATAATGATTTAAACATAATGCCAACAATGACATAAACAGACATAACAAGATGTTTCAAAGCGAAGACAAATTGTCACATGTTTCCAATAAATTTATTCAAAATCATCCCCTTCAGATCATCACGAACCACCCAGAGAGACATTACACGAAAACTAAGATCCTACGTAATGTTTCACGAGCCCCAACACAGCATGACAAACAAGATGCATTGATTGAAATGTGTTCTGCTATTAACATGGCTTTGCTATAGGGCTTTACAGAGCCTGTCATACATGGAAGCAATTGACGAGGATATAAATGCATTGATTTCCAGATAATGGGGATTCGTCAGGATAAGTGTCATCACTGCTCGGGGCAATCTATGGTTACCTGGACGAAAATATCTCACCTGGTTGAAATATAATCTGGATGTGTCCTATTGCAAATTATTACCCACTCGTAGAAAACAATGCTGTGTAATATTTATAACGGCAATAATACTAGAATAATAACTCTGCACGTTTGATGTCATTCACGGTCATAATGACTACAGTTGGGACATCAGGCAGTATCATCGTTATGTCATGGTAGAGTGACATCCAATGTTTTTCATGATATTTTACTTGGTCTTAAAGGGGCAGTAGCACGTTTTTTCGCTCAAATAAGTCAATGAAATGTATTTGAAAAATAATGTCACCAATAGTAAAACACTCTCTTTAGAAAATCAAGTTTAAAATCAGTGTACATGGTTCCGTAGAGACCATGTGAATCATTTTTGTAATTCAAAATAATAAAATGTGTTCACAATAAAATGGCTGCCATGCAATTTTGGCTTTATACGCAACAACGTTATTACCACTACGGATAATTGGTTTGTGTATAAGATGTTTTACCCTCTAAAGTAAATATACATGTCATAAACTATCATTATAAACGGGAAATTTGAAAAAATAAAATTTGCAAAAAACGTGCTACTGCCCCTTTAAAAGGCACTGTAGCATGCTTTTTGCAGATCATGTTTTATCAAATTTGCCATATTAAAGTTTATACAATATAAATATATAGTTTCATTAGAGGGTAAATCCTCTTGTTACATGAACTGATATGCACTCCATAGAAACGGTTATATGTATTGGAAGAAAATGGTGGAACTCTTCAGTGTGAGAGGTAGATTTGTAGGTCTCAAGTGAATCAGAGAATTTGAGAAATGGACTCACATGGCTTTACCGAACCATGTACGTTTGTTTTGGAACTCTTTTTATTGATTGAGGAGTATTATTCATTCATTTGTAACAGTTATTTATCTTTTTGTCAGATCACTTTATTACAGTAGGCTTGGTGTGCTACAGCACCTTTAATATGTGCCAAAATACCAAATATGCTGTTTCAGTTCAAACACTTTCACTCAACTTGGAACTTGCATATTCATCCACATTCCCCAAATATATGATTACTTGCTTCCACTGATAATCGAGCAACAGCCTTATATGTGCAGAACTGAAACTACAAATCCTGTTTTCTGCCCACAATTAATTACTGTATACAATGCAACTAGCACCCTCCTATAAGCACCAACAACATTTTTATCAAGAAAAATTTAGCACCCTTCTCTAGACAACCTAGTGTGATGAACCTATGAACTACCGTTATATTCATATCTGAATTATGTTACATTATTGAAAACAGGAATATTGCAAAAATCGATTCTCACCTTTATTTAAAATGATACGTTGATAAAATTGTATGTAGACTGAAAATACCCTAGCATTATTTACTGGACAGAATGATAAGGTTATTATAAATGTGCGCCCCTTCTTCCAATTTCTAAGCCCCCAGGGCTCTAATAAGTTGAAAACGGTACATACATATAGTGGCACCTGTCTGAGGAATAATAGGAAATACACCACACACCTTGCACTAAGGAGGATCTATGTGTGTGGTGTAGATTATTTATAAGTAACGTCTATCAATATTCTGGATAAATGTGTCATCTCTGTATGTCGTATGAAGATATATCTAATTCAAATGTACTTGAATAATAACAAAACAGTACAAGTGTTACAAGAATAGTCTTATAAGATGACAATATAACAATATCAAATTTGTCATTTCCAGTAAAATCATTTATCTCTAGTCACTTCTGTTTCAGTGTTAGATTGTCAGCCCATTCCTTATAAATAGAGGATTTTATCTGAGTATCTATGTTTACGACACGAGTGCCTAAATATTAGTATTTCCAGAGTGAGAGTAAGGGATAAACTAAAATTCAGGCATGAGTATTGTAAATATAGTATGATATGAATATTAAATTCTGTTTATTATCGAAATCGTGAAATTAATGAAAATAGGGTAAAATCCACTTTCAACCATAGGCTGGCAACCCGCCTTTGCTGCATTTAGAATGCAACGACATAGACGAAACGTGACGTCATAGCAATGTTTATGATGTCACGTCACCATGATATTTTGCCCTAGGGCACCGTATGAAAAATATTAACCCTGATATGATTGGCCTCTTAGGTAATAGAGTGTATATTGTTTATGTGGATTTCAATTTGTCCTGGTACTTTGATCGTCAGTTTCTGTTCTGTTTATATGTAATAATAATAATGAGGATATATATATGACACTGCCATATGCATGGCACTTATAGATCACCTCTAAACACCAGGTACCCATTATTACTGCTCGGTGAATATTAGAGGCAAACACCATAGGTTTAACAACTCATGCTTCAGTACTGGGCAGGGAATCAACCCTTTAATTCTCTCATCATTCAGCCACTAAGTGGGTCACCCATCCACAGAACCAAATCACTGTTGCTGAACTTACAGTACAGTAATCCATTAAACGGTTGTAGCATCATTTAAGGGTATTGAAAGTTGCTTGACTAAGGCTGCAAAATAATAGTCAAATGTTTCTCTGGCATTTTAAAAAAAAAATTACAAGTGTAGTAGGACTTCATTTTTTGTTCGAAAAAATAATTACGAGGAGTTTATTTTTCCCATCAAAACCTTACCCTATATTCTAATACAACCTGATTAGTGGTAGAAGTATACAAAACGGAAGCACATCCGTTCCTGCAGACCAATATATTTGGTGGACAAATGTATAATGAGGTTCAGCAAAAATTATGCGTCATAATTTCTTAATTCAATTTTTTAACATGACAATAAAAAGCTGTCACGCATACTAGCTTCTCACTCCAGTATCCTGGGTTCGAATCCTGGGGCGACACCACAAGTTTTTGACCTGGTACGTATCATACTGTGTTGTGTCTCTTGGCAAAGCACAAAGTGATGCACCGAACGAGAAACATTTCATTTTTTTTATTTAGCCTAAAGTGACTCAGATCATCCAAATTGAAATTTTAAAATGTTTGACCATTTACCAATGTAATTGAATATTCAACGTGTAACTTAATTATATAAAGTTCAACTGAATTAATATGCATTTTTGCATAGTCTCAGTGAAATACCTTACCTTTTCGTGTTCGAAATTTTGGAGGAGTTTGTTCACGTCTTTTAATCCCATCACGTAACGACAATAACATCGCTGTTTTCTTTTTCTTATTCCTTGGTCTTGGAGCTTCAATAGCTTGAGCATGATGTTTAAATCCCGGCGGTCGCACATAAATAGGTCCACTGGCAGTACTACTATTAGGAGATGCAACGTTTTCATAATCGTGGTCATGTTCGCAAGCGTACGTCGACAACGACGTTGGACTTGTGGGAAGTTGTGGAGAAGTTGGTGGAATAGGAGGGGAAGTTGTAGGAATGGACGGAGAATTTGGGGAAAATGTCGACACATGAACTGATGACAAATTTGTCAACTGCACGCTATGAGGTAACTGTTTTGAGATTTGCGAACTCCGTGGACTTCGAGGACTTTCTAAAGTGTCGTCCTCATCACTTGAAAATGAAGGTCCACGCTTTCCTCCCGTCTGTTTTGGAGGCGGTGGTTGTGGAATTCTGGTTAAGGTTGTGGTTGCCATGGTAATCCAAATCCAAACACTAAATAAATATATCACAAAATAGTGTCATGGGTTAGCATGCTGTATGGACGGAGAGAGATTTAGGCACTTGCACTTTGGGTGCACCAGACAATCACATGTTGACGATGTTCAACCTTAGACGATCGAAAGAAGTTCCACGAATCACAGGCCCACGCTTTCTCAAAATAATCGAAACTTTCACATAGTTTCGCGATCAATCACATCACATCTAGAATGATTGTACGCCTAATAAGTTTACACAAACATCGTTGCAGATTACGACGAATGACGGTGCTGACAGTTGTCAAAACGCCAGCCTGTTGCTCGTGCATGCATGGGCATGCATATCACAAGCAAAACGTCAAGTTCACAACTGTCAAATGACCTCGATATATTTCAAATGGAATCTTCTGGGTCTTGTGCAAGCATACTGCCAGAATATTGGTTAATCATCTGACACGCTTCACTACATTCACTAATCATAAGTTCATTGTTTAAATGTCTGGCTCCGATACAAAATATAGTATTGTAAACACGTTGTTGTGATCTTGTTGATACAACAAACGTCGCCATGCTTCTTACCATAGCCTAATATAACGAGCGCTGTGATTGGTCAAAGTGCTGAATGACGTAGGGGTACCTGTCAAGTTTATTTGCGTTGCCATACGATAACAATCTATAGTTGGTTTCAATATTTAGTTGGGGTGTTTGAGGTCAAATCTTCAAGCACCAAATTATATTTAAACCTTTCCCGTCTTTCTCAATTCAATAAGACGAAGAGAACGATTTTTAACTTGGATAGATCTTTTAATGTGCAATTTTTCAGAGAATATATTTACAAACATATAATTATTTGATTATAAGATTATTGAGTGTATTAATATAATAATATATATTCTATGAATGATATTGATATCGCTAAAATGTTTACAATCAGTGCATTATGACTATTTGCAAAATGAGTAATTTTCACTTGAAGTTGAATATTTATTATCTTCATTTGTCAACTTTTTATCTTGAATTTTCAAGATAATAAAAAAAAATGTTGTAGCCTTAAAATGCTTCCGTAATTTATTGATAAACTTTCAACATAATCTTTCATTAAAGATTAAAGGCTTTCAAACGAAGATGACATGTGTAAGGCGTTGCGGGCTTTCTCCCTGCAATACTGTACTATTAGCAGCCATGATAAAAGTGAAATCTCTTGCAAAGCGGCATTAAACCCTAACCAATCTCACACGTAAGGCAATAGTTTTACGAAACAAGTGTGCATTTAAATAATTATATTGGAATATTATCTTCATGTGTAATGTATTATGTGCATTCATAACTGTGCATAATTCAGGCATTTGCTCGAAGACGAAATTTTCTTTTCAAATATTCATTGTATTTGCTCGAAGATGAACTTTGCTCAATGGTTATACACGCCGAAAAAAATGGTGATCGAATGAACCAGTGGACCATAAGCCTACAATTGCGTGTACATATTATTATGTCCTCTGACAACTACCTAATTTATTTATATGTAGGTAACTTTCAGAGGACGAAGTTTTTTTTATTTAGGACGTATTGTTTTAAGCAATACCAGCCCCTGTGTTATTATGGACATTAATTGTACTGGAGGTCTGTGGCATTTTAATACCGGAAATACATTGAATATACTCTTTCATTAATCACAAGAGGCGTTCTTAAGAAAAGCTTATTCGTATGAATAGAATTTACGAAACAAAACTTGCTACACCAGCAAAACCGCGTGCATATATACTTGACCCCAACCATTCATGATTCGGTATTGCTTTGTGTATGTGCTACGTACATGTTTTGTTATTTAGATGCATTATTGGGCCAGTAAAACGTGTTTAATAATATTTTAAAGAGATTTGAAGTCAACATAATTGATGGAATCAATTAAGCATTTAAAATATTTTGTCGGCTTATATATTATTTCTGCGTGACAGTTTGTTGTAAAGTTCTAAATGACGAGCTGAAAACATTTTATGATATTTTATTCATATTTAAAGCATCCATACTTCAATTACTTGATAAAATGTAAGGAGATAAACTTTGAGCTTTTCTCATTATCTAGTAATAAACGTGTTTATTTCATCAATAAACGGATATCTTGATAGATCTTGTTTTGATCTGAAGAAACACGTTGAATAATTATATCTTTTTGTAGTGTAATTTAGAAATATATGTTTATGACTGGTAGACATTTCATGCTATGCATTCTGTGTGATTCTTAATCTAACACTTTGACTCTGAAAAAATATGTTATTAAATATTGAAGAGGGGCCTATGAGAAATTGGATTTTCTGAAAATCCCATCTCTCATTCGCTCCTTTTCAGTGTGTAATACAATGGGGAATTTTAATAATTATACTTTTTTCCAGAGTCTGAGTGTAAGACTGTGTAATCGCGCAGACTAACACAGTGAATGAATATATGTAGGTATTTAGCAGCGCCGATGAATGGTTTCAGTTCTCATTGTTTTAATTTTTAACAAATGTGCGCCTGTCTTTATCAAGTTGAAATATAATCATCAAAATATAACCTTCATTAATATAGTCCCATCTTACTGTGATCCAAACATGTATTAATAGCATATATGTGTAACAATGTGTTCATTTGTGACAATGTTGAAATTTCTATTGTTATCATGTAATGCATTTGCATACATATTGATGTGAACAACATATTTCCCCAGATGTTGACGTACAGTCTTACTCCGACAGTATTTTATAATCATTTTACGACAGCTTCTATCAGTTGACGTTAATTTCAGAGTTTAATTTACAGATGTTATAATTACAGAGACAATTAAAGAGATGACATTTTTATTATTAAATGTATAATTTTGATAATAACCCCTTGTTTCCACTACATTACAGCAAACATTGTGAAAATCATAACCGAAAGATGAAATACTTACCTTATATTGAACAGGGAGCTTTTCGTATATGCTTTCTTGTCAAATGTTAATCATTAGTTAATTCTGGTCACATGTTAGTAACAGTTGTTTTCAGGAACCATTGAAAACGAGAATAGGTTTGAAACGTTTAGAAATCAAGATGCAGTCAGTTAACGGTCCATCCATTGTGTTTCATAAAATTTTATTTTCCTAACACACCACATGTGATGTCTACAGTACACATAAATTCACTCAGCTTGCATATTTATCCCCAATCAACAAATATATCATAATTACTAGTTTCCAATCAAAATTGAGTAACATCAGTATGCATGTGCAGAAACCGAAACTGCACGTCCCATTTACATGCACAGTAGTTATGTAGATATCAACTCAAAATTGTCTTTTTCTCTGTTATAAAAAATACCTCTCGAATTTCTTTTCCACAAAAAATATCCCATTAGAACCTTCGAAATTAATCAAAGACAATACAGAAAAATCGTACTAGGGGGATGTCACTTGCGTCGTAATTCGTAGTATTCGTAATGGGCGGTATTATTTACAAACGCTTACATGCTTGTGTAGGCAAAATAATTTTGAAACATTTACCTTTTGTGTGATTTGTTTAAAATTTTCTATTCACCTTACCCAAAATATCAATTTCATTGTTGATTCCAGTAATTTATTTGCGAATGCTGGCCGTTTATTTGTTGAATGAACACGATCGTCTATTTGGAAGAATTTAAAATCATCATCACATAGATTATTGTCCTTGTCAAGCTGCAAGTAATATCGCTTATACAGAATAAAATAATTTTTATATCCATCTTCAAAGATACTTATTTCAAGAAAATATAAATTTTGATTTTGATTTAATAGAAATTTGGGGAAATTATCGTCACTACATGAAAATTAATATCGTGCACTGGAATATGTTAAAATTTCGGATGCTGTGAAATATCATTTAAATTATCCCGAGAATTGTGCGTAATTGCAGTAGCTCGACGCTGTACACACCATTCTTTTCTGTATTAAACCATGCATATAATGGAAAATAATTTTTATAAGCATGTAACTAGGGCTCGAAAAAAATCATCAAATTGCCCTTGTGTATGTTTGTTTTCATAATTATAATAATATACATTTTAACGCCTAATATCCAGTGCAAGCACTGCTCAATGGCGGTACAATTATTACCCTGAAGGAATTGTACATTCGGTGCCGCTACTAAGCGCTCCGCGCGACCATATAGGTCCGTACCTCCCGTGTTCAGGTACCCATTTAAACAGCTGGGTGGACTGAGTGCAATGTGGATGAAGTGCCTTGCCCAGGGGCACAACACAGTATAAGACCCAGGTCACAAATGTTTGGTGTCTCCACCGGGATTCGAACCGGGCCGTTGGCGTGAGAGGCAAGCATGCTAACCACTAAACCACTGTGCTCCATATAGCGGAGGTGCGGGGGACAATATTTCATCCAAGACCGCCTACCAATTTATTCTGTTTTCTTTGGAATAGGTACATATACTCAAATTATTTACACATAATATTCATTTATGACAATGTTGAAATTTCTATTGTTATCATGTAATGCATTTGCATACATATTGGTGTGAACAAAATATTTCCACACAAGTTGACATAGTCTTACTCCCACAGTATTTTACAATCATTTTACGACTGCTTCTAACAGTTGTTTTCCGAAACCATTGAAAACCAGAATAGGTTTGAAACGTCTAGAAATAAAGACGGAGTCTGTTAAAATAAGTCATGGAAGTGAATAAAGCGTCTTAAAATCTATTAATTTTCCAACAGTGAGGTGAGGTGAGATGGGGGTAACATCACTTTATGAGTATTTCGCTACATCACGGCTGCTAGTATCATTTCAGGGAGAAAGTCTGCCATGGTGGCTATGCATTCGGTGCATGGGCTGGAACTAGCCAACCATGGTGGTACTGTGCTGAAATTCAGTGAAGCGTTGCACCCAAACCTTACTGTATGTAGAACTGTTCTCAAACAGTCCAACAGTAGTCATTGACCGTGATAAAGACTTTACGTCAGCAAATATAATATCGCAAGATATATAAGAAAGGACAAGTAAGTACTTGCTAAAGGTGGTAAAGACAGACATTCATTCATATTTCCGGCCTTTTTCATTGATCATTGTACATTAATTTATTGTTCATTGTAGTCTTCCCTTAAAGGTAGGCTCTGATGCTCCATGGTAACTTTCAGGATTCATTAGGAGGGGATTTCAATTTGACAAATACTCGACTTTAAGTTTCTGAAATCGCCCAATAAATTACATGTACTTATATTCGACTTAATTAGTGCCAAACAATTCACTGAAGTCATTGAAAGTTATCTGCTTGGTTTGACGCCACTCCCACCGCTTGGATATCTGCGTACATATTTCAACATGTTTTAGCAGCTTTTTAACTGTCAATTTAACATATTTCTATTCAACCAAATAATTCAAATCTTTGATATATCGAATTCTTAGATATCTAACTGGGCAAGCCATTGCAAATGACAATTGCCTGATTATTGTATTAACATGTGATTTAGTCAATTTCAAATACCCAGTGATCTGATGTAATTGCAATGACAATTTATTACAAAGCTAATTAACGTGGCTGGCGCACACGAACAGGTGAACAGGTGAATATGTGGCCAATCACGCAGTCATGCTTCAGTGCACTCGCCAGGTTAAATTTGCAGCCATGCTCAAACTGGGTTATAAAAGTTGTCTTAATAATTAATTGCAAGTGTATATTTTCTAAATTTTATGCTCATTTGATTCTGATATATAATGTACATAGAGATAATAATCAATCTTTACAAAAATGCATTACAGTTGAACTTTAAGCTGATAATCATGAAACTTGGAAGAAATCCTTACAGTAATATTCGAAACATTAATAATATTTATGCCATTCTGTACATTACTGTAAACAATTGTATATTGTCAACTGATTTTTATATGGATCCAACAACAGCTAAGATATTGTGGTAAGGAACATAAATATCATGTTATCCATTTTATAATAACAGAAACAAACTCAGGAATTGAATATTATCTTTTATTTACAAAATTTGACACATGTTTCACAAAGTTGATTCTTAATTTGTACACAATAAAATTTATTCAACAGAATATTTGTAAGTGTCATTGACACAACTTCAGAATCAAAATCTGCATCTGAATGTGATTTTACTGGTTTCAAGAGAACTTCTCATTTTAAAAAAATGTGCACAGATTGAATATAAATATACTGTAAGCAATGTGTACAATACATATATAAACAAGTAATAAATACAAGAGCTCTTTTATACACAAAACATACACAATTGTTACTAACGTAAAATCAATGATTTAATGTCATTGATTAAAATTAACCATGAATTATATATTTACAATGTGATAGCATTTTTCTCAAATGGGCATAAAATATTTTCCACATTATGTTTAAAAATAATGTAATTTTGGTCATTACAGAAGAAATTTATTTATTTATTATTCCAAAACAATGTATTGTGATATATGTTGAATACACAAAATGGACTAAGCAAAATTGTTGATTAAAATCTTTATTTATTTTTATTTATTTTATCTATATTATCATAGCACTAATCCTGAAGTATTTCCTCTAATAAACGCCGGGTCTCGAATAGATGCAGGGGTATGACAGTTTGAAAGAAATAGACTCCGGGCTTCGTATAAATGATGGATCTCGATTTGACATTGATAAGATTAGCAAAGTTTCCTTTAAATACAATGTATATATGTTAACGTATCTGAAAACATTGTTCCCGTTCAATAATGAATAAATATTCACCAAAAAACTTCATATTCAAGAAAGTCTATCATGATTGCATTTCTATTTATTTATCGGGTGATTTTTATGCCCCCCCAAAAAAATAGACGCTGAGTCTCGAATAGAAGCCGGGGTTGACAGAGGTCTGAAAAAATACACCCCGGGGGCGCCTATTAGAGGAAATAGGTTAAATGTATAACAATATAAACTTAATATTTAGCATATGAAATGTGTAACTATGTAACTATTCTCTATGTCACAATTGTGAATTATGAGAAATAAAATTCTGATCTTTTATTTTCTGATAGAAAATATAGTATCCTATAGGCATGAACAAATCTTTTAAAATACTCTGCGCCATTTGCAAATAATACTTTTAAGCATCAAATTATTCCCTGTGCTAAAGATATATGATGCAACCAATCTATATCCAAGTGTTACAGCAGATTGACAATTCATCTAGCTGTTTAAGTTAACATAGACATTTAAAAACAAAATTATTCTTTTTTATAGGCAATATTTTTTCATTTATTGTATATCCCCCTGTTAAAAGCAATGACAATGATTTAAAACATGATTCAACAGATAATTCAGTAGTTAAATATTTGTGATTGATTCAATAAAAGTTCAGGAGTTGAGATATAAATTGCAGCAGCCTAGGCTTTCGTCCTGTGATCTAAATTGCTTTGTTATTTATGAAAAAGTTCTAAACTTTTTTAGAGATGAAATAATGAAGAATAGTTGGTTAAAGGGACAATCAGTGTTTTTCGTAATATTTTTTACGGCTTCAATTTGTGCCAAAATACAAATGCTGATCGCAGTTCAACATCTTAATATATATGTGCAGAGACCGAAACTACACATCCCATTTACATGCACAGTAGTTACATGACCTTATACATTACCGGGTACCAACCCAAATTTGTATTTTTGACAGATGTATTGTTTGTAAGTTTACAAGAGATGATGATTAGAGTTGTGATAGAATCGCAAATCAGGCAATGGTTATGCAGGATTTATGAGTGATATGTATATATGATAGAAAACAATACATGAATATATGACGTTGTATCTTTTAAAAACAGTATAAACAGTTCAATGACCATATGATCAGCAGAGAGAAATACTCACAGGGGTTGAGCAAGAATTTTCTGAAGTAATGAGATTTTCATGACAACAAATAACATATGTATTATAAAAACATTTTACCATTAAGATTGTGTTTTTTATCCAGACAGATGTTTTCCACAAAGCGTGGTTTAAACATATTTTTATTCATTGTAATGAATATGGATTGATGATCAAGCTGTGAAGCTCATATTAACATTGCTTCCAAAAAGTGTTGACTTTAATCTGCGAAATCTATGACTAAAGTAATTGACATCGAAGTCTCGATGGCTAAATGGGTAAGCTGTTGGCATCTGATTGCATTCGTTTCCTGTTAAAAGGAGGGTTCTATCGGGGTATTTTTTGTGGAAACGAAATTCGAGAGGATATTCCTGTTTACACATACTGGTATATGTTATTAATACATGATTAAAACACAGTCCAATTTAAAGATACTAATGAAAGTAATATTTTGATGACTTTATATTTCACAAATTGATAAAGGCAAGCGCACACTTGTTGAAAAATAAAAACAATGAGAAATGAAGCCATTCATCGGCGCTGCGAGTGGGGAAAATTTCGCAACGGTCTAACAGCATATTATTTATTAGTTTTATTATGTGTTATCTGTTACTATGTGAATTTTCTATCATTGTATATGTTTTATTTTTTAGAAAGTGTAAAATTGGGTTAAATATAGTGTGTTTTCATTTCACATAATGCCAAGAATCCAATATGGCGGATGCTGCCGATAGATCAGGGATAGAACTTTCCCTTTAAAAGGAGGGTTCTATCGGGGTATTTTTTGTGGAAACGAAATTCAAGAGGATATTCCCGTTTACACATATATGCTATTAATACATTATTAAAACACAGTAAAATTGAAATATATTAATGAAGTTAATACTTTGATGACTTTACATTTCACAATTGATAAATATAAGCTCACATTTGTTGAAAAATAAAAACAATGAGAATTGAAGCCATTGAATAGTTGCGAGTGGGCAAAACAACGCTGCGGCCTAATAGCATAGTGTTCGTTAGGTTTTTTTTAACATGTTATGTGTTACTATGTGAATATTTTATCATTGTATATGTTCTATTATTACAAAAATTTAAAATTGGGTTAAATATAGCGTGTTTTCATTTCACGAAATGCCAAGAAACCAAGATGGCGGATACTGCCGATAAATCGGTGATAGAACTGTCCCTTTAAGGAATCCACCAGAAGAAGTACAAGAATTTATACTATTGCAGATAGTGTGATCCCAAATGTTGCATTGAAAACAAGATTTTTCTATAACAACTTCTACATTGTGTACATATACAACATTTAAAGGCGCTGTAGCACGTTTTTTGCAAATTTTATTTTTGCAAATTTCCAATTTATAATGATAGTTTATGTCATTTATATTTACTTCAGAGGGTAAAACATCTTATTACACAAACCAATATAACCAACGGTGTTGCTTATAAAGCAAAACTTGCATGACGGCCATTTTATTGTGAACAAAAATTTTTATTTCGAATTACAAAAACGATACCCATGGGTTTACCGAACCATGTACACCCATTTTATAACTAGATTTTCCAACAAGAGAAGGGTGTTTTACTATTGGTGACATTATTTTTTAAATACATTTCATCGACTTACTTGAGCGAAAAAACATGCTACAGCCCCTTTAAGAGTATATGTACACTCCTTCGCTTCCTTATCCAGAAAATGCATCTAAACACCTGAACTATATATAACGTTTCCAATATAATTAAGATACCCATGATAATTGAAAATGTCATTTTCAGCACACCCCTCTGTAAATGTCATATCCCCACTAAGACTCGCACCTGACACCTATTACATTGATTAGTAAAGTGCACAGGTGTGACACATACGTCTATATAGACCACATGTAACATTTGTTCAAAATCTAAATGGCACAATTTCTAATATCTTCATCATTTTGAAATACCCCATTTGTTCTGAAACTCATTTTGTGTAAGGCAGCAAGTCAAACTCCCAGAGAAGTTTTCTCCAGGACAATCTGTACATTATACACCGGACAGCTAGAGATCGTTAGACGACAACTGGGTGGCGAGAACTGCTATGAGGATAATGGCGGCCAGGATGAGAAACGGGAGCCACGTCTTCAAGAAACCGCCGACACTGAAACATTGAAAATTATTTTTAAAACATGGCATTTGTCTTTGAAACTAGAATTCCATATTTCCTCTAATAGACACCAACATCTTTTGGAGACCCGGTGTCCATTCAAGGAAATATGCTAACATTGAAATTGAAATTTCAGGAAACTTATCAAAATATATTAAAATCTCCGTCAAATTACAATAACAGAGTTATCTCCCATTATGTACAATTATAAACCTAAAATACACCCAAAAGAAATGGGTATCATCCCAATAACCAATCTTAGCCCTAAGATCAATCTCAACCACAGATAAAAGATGAGCTTACGATTGATTGATAATCCAAGCTTTGTTAGTGCTAAATATTATAAGAACCATTCGTTAACATTGGCTCATATGCCGCTGCCTGGGGCCTGAGTGTAAATAAAGTTCAGTTCAGGCCTACATCCAACTTCCAAACGCAAGGCATAACTCTTGCAAGTCTGCATTACTGGCTGATTTAACCCTTGCGGTATTTCCCTCGCTTTCTTGTGTCGAGGCAGTGAATCGCTGCACCAGAAATGCATAGCGGGCCTGGATTTCTAAACACAGATTTCTTAAGGAAATACTGCAAGGCCTAAATCAGCCAGTAATGGAGACTGGCAAGAGTTATGCCTTGCATTGGGAAGTTGGCCTACATCTATCTTAGTGCAAAGAGAGCTTAAAAAAGCCATTGCTTCTGCAGCTCATAAGACTTTGTATGACTTTTAATCAAGACTCACATGTGAAATATAGGTTGTCATGTAAATGCATGAATTGTCAGATTAATCACCAAACATGAAATTCAAGGACCAAATGAACAAACATCTTGGTGCAAGGTACCTCCTCACAAATTTCAGCTTTGCGAGGACAAGTCGAAAACGTGAAAGTTTTAGGACGCTGGGCAAACACTACAAGCCCATTTGGCCTTTCAGGGCTGAAGAGCTAAATATCTAGTGTTGAGTGAGCTCAAAAATCACATGAGAATGACGAATGTCTGTGAAAGCCAAGAGCAAAACAACATCATCTTCAGTGATAAAGAAGTTGTTATCCAGGAAATTACTTCCAAACTTTGCTCTAGTTGTACATTGATTTATTTTGAAATCCAAATATTGTGGAAATAAATCTTAATAATATTGACGATAATTACCTGACATATTTCCCACGACACAGCATAAGAAAACAAAGCTTGACCATATTCCACGAACGACTGTTCCCATAATTCATCAGATCTAGCGCCATAGCAACGTGAGAGTGACAGTTATCACAGCAAAGGTTGTGCTGGAAAAAAGATATAAACAATCAAAACATGACACTAAACTTCTGAATTCAAACAAATCACACAGAACACACTTCAAGCTTTGAATTAGTTAATTTCACCATGCACACATATTATCAATATGTTTACCAGTGACTATCTTTTGATAACAAATGTCATAAAATTAATTAATATAATAAATTAAGTACAGATTAACTTTAAAATGTGTAACTTGAAAAAAATATCTTACAGTATCAAATTTGTTGTTATTACTGATGAAACAATCTAAAATAAAATGTTTGTTTTACAGTGTGAATTACAACATATGGCTTTGAAAAGTCTATTTTACATAAATACTGAAATAACTTTACAAACAAACACAGCCTGACTAATATTAGGAAATTTTACTTCAGAGAGAACCCATTATTAATTACTTCCAACACAGAATACAACAGTGGGGTGCCATGTGAAGACTTAAAGTGTTAGGATGCACTTGATTTACACACTGGCTTATCAGCCATCTGTTTGCCCAGATATTCACTGACTGTGACACTTATTTTGGGACAGTTGAACAAGGCTTATTAGATTGAAAAATCACTGTTTTCCGGTATACCGGTAAAACCACCCATCTTTAACACACTGCCTTATCAGCCATCTGTTTGCCCAGATATTCACTGACTGTGACACTAGATTTGGAATGGTTGAACAATGCTTAGATACCAGCTGTTAGCCGAAGGAACCGGTTTCAGTTGAGCGGCTGTGGTAGCTTCATGTTTCGCTTGATGTATTTGATTCCTCCAGTGAGTCGGGTGACTAGGGCTGTGTATTGCCTCAATTTTTGTATTGCTATACGTATTGCTGAACTGTAATGTATTGCAATACGTACCACAATATATTGCAATATCCTCTGACAATGAGATATTTCTCTAGAAACCATTTTAATGATATTGCAACATGATAAATGAATCTACATTCAACTTTTATACTTCTTTTTGTAGTTAAAACATGACACATTTGATAAAATCAGATCTTCAAAAATATCATATGTAATACAGTCAAACTAACATTCTAGCACTTCAAAATAATTTTCTTAATACAAGTTTAAAGCCAGTAAATGTGCATTTTACAAGATAAATTAATAAATTTAACTTAATATTTGTTGGTGCAATATATTGCGATATGAAAATTGTATTGCAATACGTGTATTGCACAACTCTGTATTGCAATATATTGGTTTTGCAATAATGTTGCACAGCCTTACGGGTGACTGATCACGTGTTAGTACATGTTGCTCAACATTGGCTATCAGCTGGTACAGACAAATCAAGTGTACCCCTAGTGTTTGAATCAGAAGGTTGCCTTGGTTGGGGAACTTTTTACTCATTAATGAATAAATAGAGGATATCTGTCTTTTCTTGACTAATACCATGTTTATCTCATCGAGTGAGGTAGAAAGGTTATATTTAACTTTTCTACCTCACGAGATGAGATAACATGGTATTAGTCAAGAAAAGACAGATATCCTCTATTTATTATATGAGGTTATCCTTGTAATTAAGCCCGAAAAGAGTCTTTTTCTTGCCTCGTCATATAATAATGTGTTTTATCATATGACTAGCAATGAAATACTGGGATTTATCAGTGAATTAACTGTCTATAAAGCTACAGGGAAAATAACTTATATTTTCACTTTGACCAATGATTGATATAATTTGACGTCATAAAACATGGTCTGACGTAACGATTTGGCTTATGACGTCACATTGCTACTATGGTAACGGGGTGTTCCTAGCTGCCACTCAACATGAAAATGACCCTCTTGTGGCGTAATTACAAGGACATCATATATAATAAATAGAATATCTGTCAATACTTGACAAATACCATGTTTATCTCATCGCGTGAGGAAGAAGTTATATATTTTCACTTGTGGCTGCGAAATTTGCAAAATATAAGCTTCTTACTCGATGAGATAAACATGGTATTAGTCAACAAAAGACAGATATCCTTTATTTAACATCTCACCATCCTGCGCTTATACTCTTCAGATGCATCAGCCACGGCTTTGTCCCAAATCTCCTTCCCACCGTGGACCTTCTCCAGCTCCAGCTGCCAATATCTACAACATCAGTATTTTTCAAATGAGGAAATGCCAACTTATTGTCATAAAAGTGACATGATCCCCGCTGTTAATTACCTCTTAAAATTTAAAGAAAAAATACTTAGAGGTTCGTGATTAGAAATTTGATGTCAACAGAAACATGATACAGTTTAATTTTCCTGATCTGTTACAGTGTGGTTGTTTAATGTCAAAACTATATTTTAATATTTTGCTGAACAAATCATTTAATCTTTAGATTGCACAACTAACTCTTGACGTGTAACCAATCAGGACTCTCTATTTCTAGCCCAGAAAGTGCTCCATATGCAGCAGATGTTTTGATGGAAGAACTGAATGGAGCAACCTCTGTGGGAAGAGCATGAAACTTTGCATGATAAAACTGAGTTATGCAAAAGAGGAGTGGAGGTGGAACACTTACTTTGTTGGATTCCCGAAACCCATTTCATCCTCCTACAAAATAAAACGCAGAAACATGAAGAAATAGCAGAAGCCTCTCCCAGTACAATGTACAAAGATGGAGAGTCCATATTCACAAGTATCATTGTGAAGGTCAAGGTCACAAAATTTGATTGGGGCCATTCTCTCACTGTGGTGCACCTATGTGCAAATTACAAAAAGATTTCATTATTATTTTATAAAACATTCAATCCTATATATGCCGACACTGCTCAATACTCAACACCTACAACTTGCAGCAGTGGATAGTAATTCTAAAATATTAGTTTATTAAAGAAAATTTTTTTAATTCTAAAACTTTTTTCATAATGGAAGCATGAATATGACAATATTTCTTTCAACACTGTCAGTCATGTTCGCCTATGGCACACTGTGGATATAAACGTAGGGATGTAAATATTTATAAAAGCAACTTACAGACACGAAATATGGGCCTGCAAAATCTCTTATGACACCAGAAGTAGTTGCTATTCCCATATGACCAATGAATGGGATAAGCCATCTGAAAATAAAAATTAAGTTTAAATATCAAAGTTATAAATTAGATCATCAGGTGGATTATCAGGAGTCTATTTCAACAAATCATAAGGTTTAATATATTAGATAGGGAATCTCTCCCAAGGGTCTTCTGATATGATATCAACACGAATTGATACAAGTTACAAATATCCAAGGCTTTATCAACGAGTGTTGATATATTTGATATCAGAAAACACAAGGATGGGACTCTTTTCATCATCCAAAACCATTCTTCATTATATTTCAATGAAAATTGTGAATCTGTGAGTCCTGCAGCGACTGCAATTCAACTTCCAAAACGGTGTTATCAAGCATTGTGACATCATCATGTTTATGACATTGTACAATTATGATGTCATTAACTCAATGATGTAAAAGCATTGTAATGTCATGTGAAGTATCTACTGTCTACGTCCTAGGAAATAGGCTTGATCAAATTAAGCGATACCTCCTGTGGAACACAGTTTTGGACGATAAATGTTGATCGAGGCATGTTGCCGGTGTCTATTGTCACGTCACAATCAATGCTATCTCAATGTGGCAGCGTTGGATCAAGCGCCAGGTGATTGTTAGACCTTAGGATGGTCTATTTGGTCCAAAGAAAACTACATGCAGTATGAAAATGCGTCTCTACTGCATGAGTGTGGTAAAAATAGCCTGATAAATTGTTTATAAATATTGCATGCAATATTGGTGATATTTACATCGATTTCTGGGGTTCCCCAACCTGCCTATTCCAGCGCTGATCTAGACAACTTATATTTAAAAATGACTTTTAAATAAATAAATAAACTAAGTGCAACAGAGTCTAAAAAGCTAAAATTATCAAAATATAAACTGTATATTGTAATACCCTGTATCTATTAAGTCTGTAATAAAATTTGTAAACAATATTTAAATTTTATACTGCATGAATCTCACTTTTGCTTGTGAATGAATTTGATAGTTATCAATCAAAATATGTAAATAATGTCTGAAACGATAACTGTAAAAATTTAACAAAATTAAAATCTCACGTTATGCATGGAATTGGAGTCCACACAATACAGTGGGGGTAACGACATTTTTTATGATCGATCCTGTTGTTTCCGTTATACATGGGAAGTTGGCCTGGCATGTTGATATTCGTATTCTCGTTGTTGACACCCTCCATAGATCTAGATTGTTGTGTTATTGAATGTTATGGTCGCCATTCATCATTTCCCTAAAATAGGGGCCACTAATTGTTCATAGTAGACATATATTCAAATAAACATATATCTCTTTCCCCTTTATTCTTTTATCATATTTTTTAAATTTATATTAATATTATTAGTTATTTGCTTTCAAAATAATAAAATACGACACGAATTAAATAGTTACGTATTTTTAATATTTATGCACAATAATTACTCCAACCAGTGCTCGGAAAATATCGTGTGTTTCCGTAACATCGCCTCGACCGCAAAAAAAACGAGCTGTCAAAAGCGTCACATTTGGCGAATATTCTGTGGCCGCCATTTTCGCGGCAATTTCAAAGCATTCTGGTCATGGTCATTTTTTGGGCCCCTGACCCCCCAAATGGACACCAAGGAATGCGAAACTTGGCAAATCCGCAGGATAGGCCCTGCTGCATCATGTAGGAGAGTGCTGAGTGTGATGAAGTACGTAGATTTCTTGTCACGACGTGTTACATGCCTAGCTTCCGTGTCCATGTTTTGTGTTTTCTTTATTCAATGCTTTTGGCCTAGTTTGTTTTGATTCTTGCAACATGCGTTTATTTTCATGGTAATTACTATGTCAGTACCCTTTTCTGTTTACAAATAGCATAAGCTTGTATTTAGTAAACGATTTCTTGTCAATATACACACGTGTTTTGTTGCAGTGCAGTAAACATGCAACTGTAAATTGCAACAACCTGACAGACTCAGCCTGTACTGTGCTGTAGGGTAAAGCTACGCACCTACGCAATACAAGACCATTTATACCAGTAAACTATTACATATATGCAAAACTTATCGCCCAATTAAGTTAAGACTTCTATTGATACAATAAATGTTGAAAATTCAAACAGAAATGCTTGTTGCACCGTAAAATCTCGGCTGTCTACCAAGCATATCCATAGCTAGGCAAAAGATACGCAGGCAGAAATTGACAATAAGTGAATGCACCTAAAATTCCCAGTTTTATGATTTTTATGCAGTTTAGGTCTGTTTTCAGAAATTAAAGGTACATCCATTGTGTTGTTGGGGGTCACATATTGCGAACGTTATAAATGGTGTTACTTTATCGGGAAGTACCGCCTGTTACCGAAAACTACCATTTTGATGATAGTAGACTTAGTGTATTGACGATACACTAAGGATTTGACCTAAAATCAGTTCTTTTCGGAAACCAAAACTCTCCAGACAGTGTAAACAAAGAACTTTTAAATTCCGTGCACACGTTCATAAATTTAAGTGGCAGATTTGATTCAAAATAATTTCAATGACATTGACGACTAGCAATGATTGGTGTATTATTCTTTTCAGACATGTAATACAATTTATTGTTCATTCATCATGACATTTATTTTATGTATTTTGTATCCCGGAGCGGCATTGACATAAGCGTCAGCTTGTTTGCCAATCCGGATCGATTTATGGAATAAATATGTTTAAATCATATGAATGTAAAAGTAGTGATTTCTGATCGAAAACCGGACAATGCACATCCTGTTGCGCGTGCCAATGAGTCAAACGTAGTTTTGGAATCTTATTTAGGCTTTAACAGACAAAAAGGCAAATTTGAGGTGATACTGTTTAACAGGTCATATAACTACTATGCATGTAAATATGTCGTGCAGTTTCGGTTTCTGCACATGCATAATGATGTTACTCAATTTAATTGGAAACTGGTAATTATGATATATATGGCGATTGGGGATGAATATGCAAGCTTAGTTAATTTATTTGTATTGGAAACAGCGCACGTGGTGAGTTTGAACGTATTAAAGCCAAATAAAATTTTATGAAACGCAATGGATGTACCTTTAAAGGAAGGAGTAGTAGATGGTAATAACAATTTTAGTCAGGACATTTGCATTTGCCGTGTGAAAAGCAAACATCTGTATAGCGCAATTATCCAGCTACTCAAAGCTGCTCTGAGGCGCTTTTACTTGTATAAACTGAAATGACACTTTTTAGCTCATCAGGCTTGAAAGGCCAGATGGGCTTATGGCATGGGATGGTGTCCGTCCGTCTGTAAACTTTTCGCTTTTTCGACTTCTTCTCCAGAATCAATGACTCAAGAGAGCTGAAATTTTATGTAAGGACTCCTTGGCTGTAGGAGATTCTAAATTGTAGATTTGGTGACCATGTGACCCCAAATGTGGCTAACAGGGGTCATAACCTAAAAAGCTATTTTCATCTTCTTCTCCAGTCCCAAAAAGACTCCCAATGAACATAGAGAGCTGAATTTAAGTGAAATACTCTTGAAAGCGGTGTTAAACCCAAGTCACCTCACCTCACCTAAATTTAGGAAAATGGGATACTTTTACCTTTGCTAAGGGTCCCTTCTCCATAATATTGGTAATTTGGCCATACTGATCCTCTCATGAACCTAGGAACAGTGAATGAGTTATTGTTAAACGCCACTTCTTAAAGGGGCAGTAGCACGTTTTTTGCAAAATTTATTTTTTCAAATTTCATATTTATAATGATAATTTGTGCCATTTAAAACTACTTTAGAGGGTAAAACATTTTATTACACGAACCAATTATCTGTAGTAGTGATAACGATGTTGTGTATAAAGCAAAAATTGCATGGCGGCCATTTTATTGTGAACACATTTTATTATTTCGAATGACAAAAACGATTCCCATGGCCTTACTGAGCCATGTACACTCTTTTTTAACTTGTTTTTCCGAAGAGAGAAGGGTGTTTTACGATTGGTGAAATTATGTTTCAAATACATTTCATCGACTTATTTGAGTGAAAAAACGTGCTACTGCTCCTTTGAGAGACCTTGAAACACCCTTATAGTTATAAACAATCAAGTGAAACATTAGTTTTCTGTCTTATCTGAAAATAGATCTGATATTTAACTTTGTTGCAGACTGAAACTTGGTGTGAATCGCTTTGGAAGGAGTCCCGATAACGACTTCTTCCTGGACTCTAAAGTGTTGAAGAACTTTATCTCACGTCACCACGCCGACATCGAAGCTGAACTGAAGGAGAATGGACAGGTTGAATATTTCCTTCAGGAGAAAGGTCTCAATGGGACATTCATCAACGACGTTAGGGTAGGTGAAATATCAGCTCCCCAACCCCCACCCCTCCTGTAAGGTAAGACTCCCGCGTCTCCACTGGCTAAGTAAAGCCTTGTAGCATATCCTTTACTTTCATGTGCTTGTGTAGCACCAACTTCCAAACGCAAGGCATAACTCTTGGCAGTTTGCATTACTGGCTGATTTAAGCCTTGCAGTATTTCCCTCACTTTGCTGTGTCAAGATAGTGAATCGCTGCACCAGAAATGCAAAGCGGGCCTGGATTTCTAAACACAGATTTTAAAAGGAAATACTGCAAGGCCTAAATCAGCCAGTAATGGAGACTGGTTAGAGTTATGCCTTGCATTGGGAAGTTGGTTTAGCACCTGAACTTCATTGTGTATTACTTTGCAATTCACTGGAAAGTAAAGGAAATGCAGCAAGGTTTAAATTGGACAGTGATGGAGACTGACAGGAGTTATGCCTTGCAGGGGAAGTTGATGTGCAGTAATATTGTCAATAATTTCAAGGATTCAAGAAGTTTTTATTGTATGTTACTTGTATTATCATTCACTTTAGATAATCATATCTTACCATAGTTAAATATTGTTTTATTCGTTAAAGATATTTAATAAATATCACAGATTTAATTACAATTGCAAATTGAAACACTACGTGTATATTTGTTTTATTAGGAGAATATTATACCCGGAGTAACAGTCATATATTTGGTTCCATATTTTATTGTTATCATTTCGGATATTTAACAGATTAAGGACCGTCGCATATTGAAGGAAGGAGATAAAATTACTTTCGGCCACACAAACGGTTACAAGATAGCTCCTGGTCAACACTCCATCCAGCCTCACTCTGAGTTCCAGTTCATTGTAAGTATCTCGCCTTTATAGAAACCATATTAAATCTGTTCCTCGCGGATTCTGCGTTTCCTCTGAGGGAAAACAATTGCGGAAATAACCTGATGCAGAAAAAATATCAATTCTGCAGAATTTAGCATTTTTCTGCCTGAGAATTTCATTTTGGAGGTTAAAAAACCTAATGAAAGGTAGAGTTGAAATTATAAATGGATATACAAAAACATTGGTTATACAATGAGAGAGGTCCAATTATGCTTCACGTTTTTATTGTGTATATTGTTTTGGTTGTAAACTTATGAAGAATGGTGCACCCTCCCAAACAAATATCTTGCATCTGCCTTTGATTAATGACCTGAATGTTATCAAAACGTAATTTAAGATCTGCGTCACTGAGCAGTGTGCCAGTCCTTGAATGTTTTTATGGTAGACATCTGTTAGGCCATAATAAATTAATTAACAGATTCTCATCCGGATTTTATTTTGAAAGTGAGTAGGGAGGCTTTTTATTTTTTATTTATTTTTTTTCTAGAAGGTTGCATAGAACGGTGAATATCAGGATGTTAACACATGACATGTTATGCCTGAAGAATTTGAAATGATTTCCTCTGTATGAAACCAAAAAAATCAAAGTTTTGATACATATGAATGTGTTTAATATCCCAGTGCTGAACGCATTATAAGCTTCAACAAGTGTCAAAGTATCTGACAAAGAACACCCATACCAGTCTTTCAAAGTCATAACACCACTTCGTATCTTCAAAATGCAGAATACCATGCTTGATCAATTAGTGTTGGGTTACAACATTAACAAAAACATGTGGGCAACATGGAGTACTTTCGCTTTGCTCTCGCTTTAACTTCCGGTTCTGACATTCGGAATTCGAGTACCAAAAGCAAAACAGTGACAGGAATGAATGTTGACTGGTTCTAGTGCTCTGTTGCGCTAAGCATGAACATAGTTTTGTTGACGGGGAAAAATTTATTTGAAGTGGCAAATAAATTATTGTGAGTTGGGGGTTTTGAGACGACCCGCACGGGGATGAGAATCTGCTAATTAATTTATTATGGCCTTATCAGTTGAAAATAGGAGGTAGGATAACGCAGAGGTTAGTGCCTTCCGACTTCGGATCAAGAGGTCCGGGATTCAAACCACAGGCCCTCGGAAAAAAGTTTGAGATGACTTTGAGATGCTTTGTAGCCACATAGTCTTGTAGCCTTAGTGTACATTTTCATTAAGAGTGTTGGCCATGCACATTCGAAACTTTAATACATGTCTAGAAATATGATTATAAAATCATTGTATTATAATTGTGGAATATAGTATTTGTTTGATGATAAAGAGATATATTATGTTATTTTACTCTATAATCTATTTAAAGGGAAAGGGTCGTGTATAGTGAGTAAGAGTTATCTCCCTTGCAACTGAAAATTGACAACGACATGTAAGGTTATAAGCGTGGACCAATCAGAGCGTTCGCTTCGACCATACCCCCGTCGCCATTTGTGTACACATTAATACATTGAGAGTGAAAAAGAGCTTTCGGTCGACTTGTAGAAATGGCAATAAAGAGGTGGTAGTTCCCATGAATGTTGATCGATAGGTAAATCATCCAAGTAAATGTTCATATAAAGTTTTAATCGATTACACGCCGTGTGAGCGTAACGTGCGGCCTCGAAGAAGAGTGGGGTCAAGCCAAGTGTCCGGCCTTTTCTAGACTAATACATTCTGAGGGCGTCTTCTCAAACTTCTTTTTTTTTTTTTTTTTTTTTTAAATTGTGTGAAAAGCAATGACCCGAGGGCCTGTGATTCAAACTCCTGCCAAAGGCATGCAATTTTGTCAGCAGTAGATAACTGTTCTACACACAGTACACGTTTGGGTGCAATGCTACACTGAATGTCAGTGCTGTATCACCCATATTTCGCTAGTTCCAGTGGATGCTCGCAGGTTTCATCACAATGCATAGCCAGCATGGTGTTGCAGGCTTTCTCCTTGCAATAATACTAGCAGCTGTGAAAGGTGAAATGCTCTTGAAAGCTGTGTTAAACCACAATTCATTTCATCTCACTTCAGTTGAAAATAGGAAGCACTTTTATGTCTCAAGTTTGCATCACTTTTGTGATCTTAAACATGATATTTTTCAAAATATGATCATTTCTGTAATTTGGATGATACTTTTGCACTATTTCTCGACTGGTAAAATGAATATTTTATCTGTGTGAAGATAGATGGCACAAAATTCTCATTCTTCGCGTGATTCAACAAGTAAAGAACAGTTTCTTTTGACATCATGGATATATTATTCATAATTAGTTAAAAGATTGTGAATTTTGAATATTGGTTAATCTTATAATTTCAGATGCAATTCATAGAATTATTGCTGTCATTAACCATTTGTATTGAACCATTTTGGAAATATTGCACTTTAGAAATTTGCTTCAGCCTTAGAGATATTTTAGTCGTAGAAATTTCTGTTATTCCATTTTTCATCAGATTGCACAGAAATGCTACAACATTTAAAAAAGAAATCTCTTCAGTTGACTTTTGATATTGACAGTTGATATAATGAATTTGTTTTCAAAGTTCGAGAGATGTGCTTCAAGCGATGTCCCCAACAAGCGAGGACTGGACAGCGTGGAATACCATCAGACTCGGATGGGATGTACCAGCAGGAAGCATCCCACATCCCCTGATTATGACCGGAGCGAGTGTTGTGACAATCTCGACAAAAATGGTGCCTTAAAACCATCGTCATCACCCAAGTATCTCGAACCATGCGTGCCACCATCACCCAACACCCCATCAGAGAGCGTGACTTTAAAACACGACTGTACTGTCAGATACGAATCATCGCCAAGCATCGGAGACCAGAATTCCAATCAACCAAGTGTTCCCGATTTCATGCAGGAAGTTGAAATATTGGACGGTACAAATTCCCTCCCTGGCAGGAATTCAAGTTTAAATTCTGTTGCTGAAAATGTCATCGAAGTCACATCTATCGAACAACGCACATCAACTTCATCATCGAAAAAATCAGATTCTAGTCAAGTAAGACATTTTAACATCTCAAAGGTGACAAATGGAGAGCAGAGAACCTCAGATCCAGAATTCAGGGACAACGAAACTGTTTTGGAGTCTGGAGTTTCTTCAAACACTGATAAAGACAATACGGATAATTTGAGTGAAAACGATGAAAATACGAATCCGCAAAAATCTAATTCACGTCCAGGAAGTGCTAAGAGTGCAAATTGTTACGACGAATGTGACGGAGACTTCAAAGAAATGAGGAATGTCTGGCGGAAAAATAAAAGTGACTCTTCAATACGTGATAAAACGGATACCTCACCCTCAAAGAAGGATTTTACCCAAGCAAGCAAGATTCTGTTGGAGGGGCGGGCATTAGGAACAGACAGCGCCCAGGAGAGCGACACAAGGTGAGGAATATTTATCATTTCTTAAAAGGGGGCGGGAAAGCGCAGTGGTTAGCGCGTTCGGCTTCGGATCAAGAGGTCCGGGGTTTGAATCCCGCCAGGGGCACAGCAACTTTTTCTGCAGTAGAGAACTGTTCTACACGCAGTAAGGTTTGGGTGCAATGCTACACTGAATTTCAGCGCAGTACCACTCATGGTTCGCTAGTTCCAGCCGCTGCTTGCAGATTTAACCGCAGTGCATAGCCACATGGCATTGCAAGCTTTCTCCCTGCCATAATATTAGCAGCCGCGTATAAGTGAAATACTCTTGAAAGCGTCGTTAAACCCCACCTCACCTCACCTCACCTCATTTCTTAAAAATATTTTTGGCTAATCTGTTCATCCTTAACCATTCTCCCAACTTCCCAATGCAAGGCATAACTCTTGCCAGTCTCCATTACTGGCTGATTTAGGCCTTGCAGTATTTCCTTAAGAAATCTGTGTTTAGAAATCCTGGCCCGCTATGCATTTCCAGTGCAGCGATTCACTGCCTCGACACAAGAAAGCGAGGGAAATACCGCAAGGGTTAAATCAGCCAGTAATGCAGACTGGCAAGAGTTATGCCTTGCGTTTGGAAGTTGCCATTCTCCTTGGCCGATGGGGATTCTAAATCGTAAATTTGGTGACCCCGTGACCCTACAATTGACCCCATCTTCTTCTCCAGTAGCAGAATGTCTAGAAAGCTGAAATCTTGTGTACAGACACCATGGCCAATAGACATTCTAAATTGTAGATTTGGTGACCCAGAATGCTTATATTCATTAATATTAATTATACCCCCGTTACGAAGTAAGCGGGGGTATATAGCGGTCATTCCGTCCGTCCTTCCGTCCGGTCAATTTTCTCAAAAACCGTCAAAGCTACATCAAACAAACTTTGTACAGATGTTAACCATGTTCTTCCGATCGCGCACAGACAATTTTCAATTTTCTGAGATTGATATTTTTTGTCGTTTCCATGGAAACGTCACTTTTTGGACTTAGTTTTATTGTGTTCAATGGGGACAAGTTTTCTCGGATACTGTTCAACCTAGGTGAATGAAATTTTGGTTGTGAGTACTCATGACCATACTCTTTATCGAGTTCGAAAACCAGTTCCGAAATATTATTTTTTACAGAGTTATGGCCCTTGAAACCGAAATTGAACTTCGTACCAGAAGAACTGTGATGCTCCAATGGGGACAAGTTTTCTCAGAAACTGTTACATCTAGGTGAATGAAATTTAATATGGAGGTAGTCCAGATGATACTCTTCATCGAGTTCGAAAACCAGTTCCGAAATATTATTTTTTACAGAGTTATGGCCCTTGAAACCGAAATTGAACTTCGTACCAGAAGAACTGTGATGCTCCAATGGGGACAAGTTTTCTCAGAAACTGTTACATCTAGGTGAATGAAATTTAATATGGAGGTAGTCCAGATGATACTCTTCATCGAGTTCGAAAACCAGTTCCGAAATATTATTTTTTACGGAGTTATGGCCCTTGAATCCGAAATTGAACTTCGTACCAGAAGAATTGTGATGCTCCAATGGGGACAAGTTTTCTCAGAAAGTATTACATCTAGGTGAATGAAATTTAATATGGAGGTAGTCCAGATGATACTCCTTATCGAGTTCGAAAACCAGTTCCGAAGTATTATTTTTTTCGGAGTTATGGCCTTTGAATCCGAAATTGAACTTTGTACCAAAAGAGCTGTGATGCTCCAATTGGGACAAGTTTTCTCGGACACTATTACATCTAGGTGAAAGAAATTTTACATGTAGGTAGTCCAGATGATACTCTTTATTGAGTTCGAAAACCAGTTCCGAAGTACTATTTTTTTCGGAGTTATGGCCTTTGAATCCGAAATTGAACTTTGTACCAAAAGAGCTGTGATGCTCCAATTGGGACAAGTTTTCTCGGAAACTATTACATCTAGGTGAATGAAATTTTACATGTAGGTAGTCCAGATGATACTCTTTATCGAGTTCACAGTCCAGTTCCGCAATATTATTTCAAAGCCCTTGAATCTGTAATTGAACTTGGTACAAATTACCGGTGTGATGCCCTAATGGGAAAAATTAAGTTACCTGAAAAATATTACATCTGGGTGAATTAAATTTTGTAATAACAGTCAGTTCCTAAAATTATTTTGGACAATATTATGATGCTTGAAGCTTTTTTTTAAACATAGTAACCTTCACATCTATAATTCTCAATGGACGGATAGCGGATGACAGGGGTATGTGAGCCATGCTCACTTTTTTCTTGTTTTAGCAGTAACATTTTCTGCCTTCCTTCTCAATCACAGTATTTTTATTCGTTAAACTACTCCAAATCCCAACGAGTAATATCGGCAGTCTTGGAACAAGAAAACCATTCTGCAATGGTAAATTTTCAGATCGCTTTTCATTGAATGACAATAATAGATGATGAGCACGCAGGCGATAAGGGCAACAAGTCAAACCTGTGTGCTGCTAGAAATTTTATTTTACTCGTAAAAAAAAATATATAGGAACATGGTATGTTGTTTTTTATCCCACTGGTAAGTAATACCGTGGGATATAGTCATCACCCCGTCCGTCTGTCCGTCCGTAATCATTTTGTTTCCAGAGCAGAACTCGAAAACCGTTCATCATATCTTTCTGAAACTTTCCATGTGTATTACCCACCAACTGAAGTGGTGCCTTTTGATATTTTCAGATTTCTGAAAATTTTATTTTTGGTCGTTTCCATAGAAACTTGTTGAATTTGGACTTTGTTCACAGACAGGTTCGTTTCCGGAGCACAGCTCCAAAACAGTTCATCATATCTTCCTGAAACTTTGCATGTGTATTACCCACTAACTGAAGTGGTGCCTTTTGATATTAAAAGATTTTTTCTGAAATTTTTTTTTTTCTGTTTCCATAGAAACATGAGAGGGATGTTGGATGTTGTTGATTTTGACTGCTTCTGGAGCAGATGTCTAAAACCCTTAACATACCTGAAACTCAGCATCTGTAATACCCACTAACTGAAGTACGGTAGTAGATACACAAGTATCTGTCAAAGAGGTGTTTTACAAATTTTGTGGAACCGGTGGGATATGTCATCTTCTGATGACTCTTGTTTATTTTGGGTGCTGTTAACCATTGTATAACATGTACAATTGTTTCAGTTCAAAGCGAGACCCGGACGGGGAATCCATGTTCAGTGAAGATAGCGACAGTAAGTACTTTACAGTTTGTTTCTCTAGCTGTGTGTGATGCTATGTGCTATGTTCTTTCCAGTAACTCATCGAATCGTGGCAATATTGAGTAATCGTGCACAGCTTTTTGTATGATCAAAACATTATCTTGTTTATTTGTAATGGTGCATATCTTTCTGAAACTGTTTCACCACATCCTAGATAATCCAGCGCTATTGTTCCGATAAATTTACACACAAGTGCTGGAAAACAGTAAGGGTATTTATCCTTAACCTAGTTACCTCCCTTCGCAATGACTCAGCGAAACGCTTGCTTTCTTACAACCAATGAGATCACTTGAAATCAAGGGTGAAATAACAAGCACTCTCGTGTCAGGATCTTGGCTTTCGCAGATGATTGGGAACGCCTGGTAGCACAGGGATTTTAATCATTTACCTCCACCCGTTTTGATGAACATGAATACACCCTTCTTCTCGTACAGACTGCTTAAAACTTTCTTTTGAGTTTCTGTCAGGTTTTCTACGCTGAATTTGTTACAAACTTTATCGTAATCAAGTGAGTCGGCCACCGCTATGTTTGTTTCTATAAACAACGGTAGTGATGCGTTTTGATTGGTCGAGTTGTTTACGCAGATAGTGTCTGCGTTTCTTTTCTGATTGGATGACATGGACCCAAGAGGAGGTAACTAGGTTAGGGATAAATACCCTTACTGTTTTCCAGCGCTTGTGTGTAGATTTATCGGAACAATAGCGCTGGATTATCGAGGATGGTTTCACCACAACTTGTCCAATTTCAAGGTCGTAACTCATGCCAGCCTCCATCACTGGCTTATTAAATCCTTGCTGCATTTTGTTGACTTTTCTGTGTTAGTGCTGCATCTTAATTTTATTGTGTGCACTGCTACGCTGGCACAGAAATACAGCAAGTCTTAATTTAGCCAGTGATGGAAACTGACACAAGTTGTGACTTGCTGGGAAATTTGAAGCCAAACAAGCTCTCAAAATATAAGAATAAATTTTATTTAGTCAATTTTCTCATTTTTGGGTCTTATGAGGTTTTAACAAATCTTAAAGTTCAAGATCACTGACTTCCCAAATATTCCCTTTGACTCAACCAAAATCACACAAAAATGAATGAATGAACATTAAGCATTCAACTTCACTGTTTAACCCCTGCTTACAATTTCAATGTTGCACATTCAGATAGCTTGATTTATTGAATAAGAAATCTAGATTTGTAGGCCCCAAAATATATATATATACTGTATTTCCTCTAATAAGACACTTAACTCGGCAGATCTCTGTTTGATATTATATAATGAAGGCTAGGGTCTCAGTCTGATTTATCATTAAAAATAAAAAAAATTCGGGGAATAAAAATTGCAAAATAGTGCATCTACCGGGATACGAACTAATATTCTAACTAGTTTCCATGCAGAACCATCTAATCAGTTAACAGCCTTTAGTTAACCAATTACAAGACCTCCAACAAAAGCTTTCAGTGCAAAAAACTAGGGGCAGATAACTCCAAACAGCTATCTTTTCGTCTGTTCCGAGTTCCGACTACTTTCAAAACGGTGACTATTTAAAAACCATGATGTGATTGGTCAGCTATTTGACTGGGCTTTATCTGTGCTAAACTGGTTTGGAACACGCGCCTATACAGGGTGTCCTCAGACCTTGTGGCGAGGAATATACAGAACCTGTTCATAACCTGGTAGATGCACTATTTTTTTCTTCGGAATGAGGTCAATTTTAATCACACTATGCAATATGGTGCAGAGGTACTGAGTTTATTGGGGGCAATATGGTACAGAGGTACCGAGTTTATTGGGGGCAATATGGTACAGAGTTTATTGGGGGAAATATGGTGCAGAGGTACAGAGTTTATTGGGGGCAATATGGTGCAGAGGTACAGAGTTTATTGGGGGCAATATGGTACAGAGTTTATTGGGGGAAATATGGTGCAGAGGTACAGAGTTTATTGGGGGCAATATGGTGCAGAGGTACTGAGTTTATTGGGGGAAATATGGTGCAGAGGTACCAAGTTTATTGGGGGCAATATGGTGCAGAGGTACCGAGTTTATTGGGGGAAATATGGTGCAGAGGTACCAAGTTTATTGGGGGCAATATGGTGCAGAGGTACAGAGTTTATTGGGGGAAATATGGTGCAGAGGTACAGAGTTTATTGGGGGAAATATGGTGCAGAGGTACCAAGTTTATTGGGGGCAATATGGTGCAGAGGTACCGAGTTTATTGGGGGCAATATGGTGCAGAGGTACCGAGTTTATTGGGGGCAATATGGTGCAGAGGTACAGAGTTTATTGGGGGCAATATGGTGCAGAGGTACCGAGTTTATTGGGGGCAATATGGTGCAGAGGTACCGAGTTTATTGGGGGCAATATGGTGCAGAGGTACCAAGTTTATTGGGGGCAATATGTTGCAGAGGTACTGAGTTTATTGGGGGCAATATGGTGCAGAGGTACTGAGTTTATTTGGGGCAATATGGTGCAGAGGTACTGAGTTTATTAGGGGCAATATGGTGCAGAGGTACTGAGTTTATTAGGGGCAATATGGTGCAGAGGTACCAAGTTTATTGGGGGCAATATGGTGCAGAGGTACTGAGTTTATTTGGGGCAATATGGTGCAGAGGTACTGAGTTTATTAGGGGCAATATGGTGCAGAGGTACTGAGTTTATTAGGGGCAATATGGTGCAGAGGTACCAAGTTTATTGGGGGCAATATGGTGCAGAGGTACCGAGTTTATTGGGGGCAATATGGTGCAGAGGTACCGAGTTTATTGGGGGCAATATGGTGCAGAGGTACTGAGTTTATTAGGGGCAATATGGTGCAGAGGTACCAAGTTTATTGGGGGCAATATGGTGCAGAGGTACCGAGTTTATTGGGGGCAATATGGTGCAGAGGTACCAAGTTTATTGGGGGCAATATGTTGCAGAGGTACTGAGTTTATTGGGGGCAATATGGTGCAGAGGTACTGAGTTTATTTGGGGCAATATGGTGCAGAGGTACTGAGTTTATTAGGGGCAATATGGTGCAGAGGTACTGAGTTTATTAGGGGCAATATGGTGCAGAGGTACCAAGTTTATTGGGGGCAATATGGTGCAGAGGTACTGAGTTTATTGGGGGCAATATGGTGCAGAGGTACTGAGTTTATTGGGGGCAATATGGTGCAGAGGTACTGAGTTTATTGGGGGCAATATGGTGCAGAGGTACCGAGTTTATTGGGGGCAATATGGTGCAGAGGTACCAAGTTTATTGGGGGCAATATGGTGCAGAGGTACTGACTTTAGTAGGGGCAATTTGGTACAGAGGTACAGAGTTTATTAGGGACAATATGGTACAGAGATACATGTTTATCAGTGACAATATGGTACAGAGTTAGGGTCCAAGACAATGAACTGTATTTTCTCACCTGTGAAGGGGAGCGGTACCTTCAGGCAATTCATCACCAGGTGAAAATGTTGTTAAATGAAGTCCACACAGACGACAGTTCAGCCGGTACTTCCTTGTTTGTTTTTTTTCCTTTGTGATGCAGATATCCATTGCGTTTCTGTCTGCCTTTCTTTTGAAGTATTGTTGATTAATTATAGTTTTTTGTTGATTTTTGAATGCAGATTCAGTTAACATCACTTGAAATTAACACCTGAGCTTTGTTCATCCATCTTGCTCCATCGGTATTTTTATTGCAATTCTACAAAAAAATTTACAACACGATTTTGATGGAGCAGGATTTTATTTTTGTTTTACATTAATCACACTTCTAATGACTGATTTATCCGCTTATATTTCTTTGAGGCGAATCCCACCAGGGGCTCGGCAACTTTGTCTGCAGTAGAGAACTGTTCTACACGCAGTAAGGTTTGGGTGCAATGCTACACTGAATTTCAGCATAGTACCACCCATGATTCTCTAGTTCCAGCCGATGCTCGCAGGTTTCACCTCAATGCATTGCCAAGGCTTTGCAGACATTCTCCCTGCAATAAGACTAGCAGTCGTGATATAAGTGAAATACTCTTGAAAGAGGCATTAAAGCCGAACTCACCTCACCTGTTTTCTTGAGTTCTCTACAGCTGCTTGTTTGGCACTGCACTGCTTCATCCATGCATATCGTTTATTCTTTAAAGAGAGGGTTCTATCGGGGTATTTTTGCTAGAAACTGAATCGAGAGCATGTTCCTGTTGACGCATATATGTTCAACTTTTAACACATGATTATTGCACAATCCAATTGAAATATATATTGATGTAAATATTTGACTATATTTGATAATTTGATAAAGAATAGCACTCAGTTATTAAACAAGAAAAACTGTAAGAAGTGAAGCCATTTATCGGCGCTACGAGTGTTGAAAGCTTTGCTACAAACAACAAGACATTGTAGATCAGTCTAATGATAAAGTATTTGTTACTTTTTATTCTATCAATTCTATCTATTATTTATAAGCTTTATAAAAACATAAAGCGTTTTTCTCATTTCTCATTTGCACAAAAATCAAGATGGCGGTTACTCCGATCGAACCCTGTAGTTAACCTTATAAGTTCTGCAAGTTGCATTTGTTAAGGCCATCATGTACATCAGGTGTATATACGATAAAACTGGATTGGCACCGGCCAGCCAGACATTTTAACAGCAACTTTTAAAGGTTTTTCAAATTAAATATCGTTGATATTAAAATATTCTGTATATGTATTATTTTTGTTCAAGCATTTAAAAAAACAATATATTAATCCCAAAATATTTATAAAATGTCCTATTGCCTTTAACTTATTTGTGACAGTTACTTTCTAAATGTTTTTAATCTTAATCTTGTTATATTTGTAGCAATGTTAAATCATTGCATTTAATAATGTACAATATTTATGTTCTTCAGCATGTTTCAATGATCATCCTCCTAATTTTGTCCTTCCTTTCGTCAGGTAAATCCTCGGATATAAGACCATCCAGTGGACCTCCCAGCTCCAACAAGAAAAGAAAAAGTATGTAGTCATAACTTAAATAATTAAGAAATTTCTTTTTCTGACATTTGAAATTTAAACTATGAAATATGAATCAAGATTACATCTAATTGAATCCTTGCTCTTACAATTTTGTGTTGTGCATTTCTCTACTTGTATGAATAAATTTGTAATAAATATCCAGTATAACCAAATCAATTGGAAACTGGAAACATGGTCTGTTGTATTATGTACACTCTGAAAATACACTGTAATGCATGGTTTATAGAAACATTAGCAACATACAGCAGGTTTGATATTGTAGCATCCATGAGGATATTTTCCATATCCCCTGATCGTGTGAGCACTTTTGACTCGTAATGCTTAAAATAACCACCCAGTGAAATAACTTAAATCAAGCATATATTTGGTAGGTACCATGTGAAAAGACCAATGGGTGAACAGCAACTTTCACATCAAAGCGGGGCAGTTTGGTGCAAAGCTATTCTGAAATTCAGTGCAGTGCCATCCATGGTTCGCTAGTTCCGTCCGATGCTTGCAGGTTTTACTGTCATGCGTAGCCACAGTAGTGTTGCAGAATTTCTCCCTGCCATATTACTAGCAGCCTTGATATAAGTGAAATATTCTTAAACCAAATTCACCAATTTCATTTGCTGACATTATACATGATTTTATAAGAAATAGCGATGTGTTACAAGTTCGTAAGTGTTACAAATCAAATGCGCCTTACACACTCCTGGGGGATTTGGAGTAATCTTATGAATAAAAATATCCTGATGAAGCATGTTGCTACTGTAGCTCTGAACCTTTATTCCAATAGACAACATGAATGGCTGACCTACATTTGTTCCATTACTGCCTTTACCATTATGCCATTAAGCCAAACTGTTGTGTTGATGTAAATGATTTAACGCTTTTACAGAGAAAAGATTTGGACCAACAGGAAAGAAGAGGTTAAGGGTCATGACGAAAGATGATGAGAAGTTGGAGGACGGTGTGGAATGGTATGAGGTAGACACATGTGCATCCTGTGACTGTAGCCGCCCTTCCGACCGCAGAGTACAGTGGGTGAGTCTCCACTTTATATTTCATTATTATATCACTCACTCACATCACTCAAATCACTCACTCCACATTACATCACTCCACATCACTCACATCATTCATTCACATCACTCACTCCACATTACATCACCTCACATCACTCACTCCACATCACTCACATCATTCATTCACATCACTCACTCCACATTACATCACATCACATCACTCACTCCACATCACTCACATCATTCATTCACATCACTCACTCAACATTACAACACATCACTCAAATCACTCACTCCACATTATATCACATCACTCACTCACATCACTCACTCCACATTACAACACATCACTCAAATCACTCACTCCACATTATATCACTCACTCCACATCACATCACATCACTCACTCCACATTACAACACATCACTCAAATCACTCACATCACATCACATCACTCACTCCACATTACAACACATCACTCAAATCACTCACTCCACATTATATCACATCACTCACTCACATCACTCACATCACTCACATCACTCACTCACATCACTCACTCACATCACTCAAATCACTCACTCCACATTATATCACATCACTCAATCATTCACTCACACCATCTACCCCCCACAACCCCACCCCACTCCATTTCAAATTTCAGAACAACTTAATATACATGTGCATGATCTTCAAACTGTAAGTAGTAATAAATGGTAATATATTTTATGTCTTTTCAATAAGTTATATGTTGTAAGTTTTTCAAAATCAAGGCTTGTAAATGAAGCATCTGTCAAATTAATTCAAAACTTTTGAATAATTGAAATGTCTAAAGTTCAAAAGACCCAACTTCCAATTTTGATGAGAACTAGTCATGAGAATTTTTTTTAAAATTCTGTTGCTATGGAAACAAATTAGTGACCTTTTGATAAATTTGATTTTCCATAATAAAGGCTTTATGAAACCGAGTCCTATAGTTTCCCATTTACTCAATTGAGCTTTAAAGGTGCTGTAGCACGATTTTCTTATTGAAATGAAGTGCTCTCACAAAAATATAAATAAGTGTTACCAATGGCTAAATAATACTTCTAATCAATAAAAGAGTTATTTAAGGAATGTACATTGTCCGGTTAAACCATGCGAGTCTATTTCCAATCGAGCGACCATTTTAATGTGTTCACATTAAAATGGCCGTGCGAAGGCAGTTCTAGTGATCTGTCTGATGCAGCGATACTAAACACTCAGATAGACCTTTAAATATGGCACCATGATGAAATGGTAAACCATCTTCTGTCCGAACTCTCAAATTCTCACGAGACCTACAAATCTACAAACCTCAAGCTGAACAGTTCCACAACAATGCCGCTTTGTACGTTGCACAATTTTCTTCGAATAAGGATAGCCGTCTTCTGCGGATATGGCTTATTGGGTCGTGTAATGATTTCTTTTACCCTCAAACGTAGCAATATATTGAATAAGCTTTCATAATAAATAATAAATTTGAAAAACAAAAAATGCAAAAAAACATGCTACCGTGCCTTTAAAATTATTTTGGTATATAAGAATGCCCTATTTAATGTGGGGAATTTTGATTATACCTTAAAATACATTTAAAGTTACATATAATATACAATTTCCCAAAACAGCCTCTGGGAGCTCAGGGTACAGGCACACACTACCTGTGGGAGCTCGCTGTACCAGGAGAAGATTACTCTGGGTGGCTAGTGATGTTTTCTGAGTTCCCTGAGGTCTTTGATTCAAGTTCATGGACTTGAGTAACTGATGTTTTATTCATGAGTGTTTGTGTTTTATTCAATTACATTTACTCAATCAGTCATTCACAAATTCCATCGTAGCATCATTCTAGTCATTCAAGTTGTCACACAAAGGTTTCCTCTCAATGCAATGCCATGATAATGTTGCAGTCTTTCTCCCAACTTCCCAATGCAAGGCATAACTCTTGCCAGTCTCCATTAGTGGCTGATTTAGGCCTTGCAGTATTTCCTTAGGATATAGATCTGTGCCTGGAAATCCGGGCCCACTATGGATTTCAGGTGCAGCGATCCACTATCTTGACACAACAAAGCGAGGGAAATTCTGCAAGGCTTAAATCAGCCAGTAATGGTCCGGAGACTGGCAAGAGTTAAGCCTTGCGTTTGGAAGTTGTCTTTCTCCCTGCCAATAAGTGTTGTATCTGGTACCCGGGTAGTAAGTGAAATGCTTTTGAAGGAGTTTCAACTAAGGTTGGATATTGCACTAAATTTTATATTGCGATATATTGCAATACATAGCCTCTGTATTGCGATAATATTGCAATATATTGAACGAACTTTGTTTTAAAGTTTTACACTTATAATTGCTTTTTAACATTATATTTAAGATGAAATACCTTACAGAACTTTCAAATGACAGGATATTTCTCCAAAAGATGAAAAGCAAATTTGATACAGTAGATTCCAAAATTGAAACTTTCACTTGTAACACAGCCAAACACATGTTCTTGCACATCAGCAGCATTTATTTGTATTTAAAACCTGTTATTTTACATTAGAACAAGATATTGTTTTGATATATGCATATATTTCACTTAAAATTATTATGTGCGATATATTGCCAAATGGAAAACATTGCAATATTTGTATTGCACAATCTAAAACCGGTATATACCGATATACCGGTTATATTGCACACCCCTAGTGTCAACTCAACTCACATCACCTCAATCCACTTCATATCACCTCATCTCATCATACTTGACCTCACCTCACCTCACCTCACTAACTTCGCCTCACCTCACTACACCTCAAATCCCATAGCCTAACCTCAACTGACTTAACCTCATCTGACTTTTCCTCACCTCACTTAACCTCAACACATTTAACCTAATCTCATCTAACATAACCTCAACACATTTAACCTCATCTCTCCTAACATAACCTCAACACATTTAACCTCATCTCACCTAACATAACCTGAACACATTTAACCTCATCTCACCTAACATAACCTGAACACATTTAACCTCATCTCACCTAACATAACCTCAACACATCTAACGGTTAATAACCTCATCTCACCTAACATAACCTCAACACATTTAACCTCATCTCACCACATTTAACCTCAACTTCCTTAGCCTAATCTCAACTGACTTAACCTCATCTGACTTTACCTCACCTCACTTAACCTTAACACGTTTAAGTTTCAACCTCATCTCATCTCATCTCAACTCTCTTAGCCGAACTTCAACTGACTTAACCTCAACATATTTAACCTCATCTCATCTTACATAACCTCAACAAATTTATCCTCATCTCACCTAACATAACCTCAACACATTTACTGGTAACCTCATCTCACCTGACATAACCTCAACTCCATTAAAATTCTAAATGTTTAAGAATGGTTTGTTGCAGGTGCAGTGTGACGACTGTGACCTCTGGTTCCACACCGTCTGTGTTGGCTGTCGCTATGACGATGTGAAGGACTCGCAAATGGAATTCCACTGTGGATGTGTGTAATATCAAGATACCAAGAAATTTATAAATATTTTAGAGAATCTGTAGAAAACAGTCCGAAAGACATTGAGGAATAGAACAACAGAAATCCACAGACGAAGAGAGATCAAGAAAAGCCATATTGAAATCTGAAGACGAGATACTGAGATCCATAGGAGATTTGGTAAAAAAATTTGGAGATAAAATATAGAAATATGAAAACCCACCAAAGAGAAAATTCTTGCAAAAAGTGCTTTTCAGTTCAGAAATATACTGAAAAGTATGGAAATTGTCGAATTTGGATATTTTTTCTTCATCAGTTTTTTCAGGGCTTTTAGCCTCACACAAATCTTGATGTGCTTGGAGCTCCTATTGTATACGATCATGTCACGTCATGGTGGAACATTTATGGCCTAGAGTATTATTTTGGAGTTTGATGTCCCATTCATACTGTAGAGTAGAATTTTAAAACCATCTAGAGGTGAACGCTCTAGTTAACTTTCTGCCTGTCTGGAGCAGTCAACGTTTGAGTTGTTATTTTGTAGTATTTCATGGAAATCGAGAATATTGTGGCGTACATTTCATTGTGCTCAGTTTGTAAATGCTCAATCGTAAATCGTTTATTTGTTGAGATTTTTTCGTAGAGAACTCCCAATTTTGCATTATCATGAATCGTCCATCTATATGTCAGTATTTCCAGTACCAGGATATGTTCGAGGTCTAACTCTCCATAACTTTCAGTGCAATAGATCGTTATTCATTAGCTACTTAGTGTTCGTGCAAGTTTTTTCATCTTTCATACATTGATTCATCCATTAGATTGCTAATGATTGTTAAACCAGCAATTCAATCGAACCTCCGATACTAGTCCTTGTCCATGATGTTCAAAGTCGTAGTCAACATTTGCAAAATTTGATAAGTAAACGTGAGTCTGGTCATAACTATCTGTGTGACATTGTGAACACATCTGCTACCAGTAGCGGATCCAGAAATTTTGAAAGGGGGGGTCCAAAATTTATTCCCCATACCCACCCATGCAAAAATGTTTGATGACCCCCCTCAACAACTCTCCTCCCACCCCCGGATCTGCCACTGTGCTAAAAATGTAGTAATAGAAATAACTTTTGGATGAATAACCTTTATCTTACAATTCTATGGATATTGTTAACTTGAACACGTGTGTATTTCAGTTATGTAGTGCTGACAATTATGTATTTGAATGGCAATGAACAATGGTTTCGGTTCAGTCTCTAGATGAGATGCATGGTTTGTCTTCAAATATTATCTCAATGGTTGATTAATTACCATGTGTAAACGTTGTCACTTTTGATCATTTTGTGTACATTAAATGTTATTCATGTCCTCAGTAACTTCAGGGTGTCACAAGAAAGTTTAGTGTCACATCATATCCTTAATGATCGAGGGATTGTTTTGCAATTCTCTCAAAGCAGTTCCAGTGTCATCAAATCTCTAAATGCAGTTGTGACCTGGGGTGTTCAGGGTGTTTGAAGCCTCCCACCCCCTATCAATGAAACACTCTGAAAACAATATTTTGTTTCAAATCTCCTCACTGTTTTGGACATACAGGAGTAGAGTTGTTGAACTGTCATAAGGTCAACCATTCTCTTCCCACAGAGGTTACTCCCTTAAGATTTCTGATCCTACCCTCTGTTGTGTTTCGCTTGAATTTGAGAGCAGAAGCAAAGTCCCCTAGCGGTGGAAAGCGGAATCCAACACCGTCTCCCTGCTTCTTAACCAATGAAAACTGATCTTTCAGTGGCCACCTCGACCAAGTGACTTCAAAGATCTAGGAATTTTACTCTGAATGGTCTTGCTCATTAGCATATGGCCTTTGAATGTCTGTGTAAATAACGTAAATGAACTATTTTGGGTATTTGTCTCTGATTTTGTCTTCTTTATTTATAAGGAAGTTTATGATCAATAGTTTTCACAAAATCAAATAGCATATTTCGTGGAAAACACATTAAACAAGAAAACGTTGGTCTTACGTTTATTTTATCAGTATGACGTGTCATTGACAAATGTCACTTTTACAACGGGGTCGCTGATTGCACAACTAGATTCAATTGCAACCAATCAGGACACTCGCTTTCCGCCCCGATTTCAAGCGTAAAACAACAGAGGGTAGGATCAGAATCTGAAGGGAGTAACCTCTGTGGGAAGAGAATGAAGGTCAACTTGATCCTTTTCACTTTTGCTATTGAAGAAAGTTACACCTTTGGCATATGTACTTTTGTTTACTCCGAAAATTTAAACCCATGGTTAACTGTTTCCATCAGGCTTCACTGCAATGCATTGCACAATGATGTTGCAGGCTTTTATCTCTTATGATACTAGCTGCCTTGATGTAAGTGAAAGAGTTTTTTTTACTCAATTTATAATCACTTGACTCACAGGACCTGAATTTTGTTAGTGGTATCCAACATCCTTAAGCCGGAGTTACTTCCCTTGGATTAAGGAAAAGCATGGAGAGAATTGAAAGGGTTATTCCCAGCATTATCAGAATGGTCACATTAACATTCTTCATCAACATATCGTCAAGGAAACAAGGGAGGTCACTCTCTTTGAATATATTTTTCTAGTACTTTACCTTTTTTGTGTGATATGACCCATGACTACTTACATTTCCATTTCTACTTAAGTGATTTGTGTATTTAATCACAGGAAATTGATCTGCCAGTTTTGCGATTATATTATTAATATCTTGATGTAAGCAATCTACTTATAGCAGTACATGTGAGCACTCTACTTAACATGTTAGATTAAACTTAATGAATAACTCTTAATTAGTAAATCCATTCTTGTATGTTTTGGAGATTGTTTATGCTTGTATCTTACAAATTTCAGAAAAGTGGTTCATATTATTGATACAGGGATGTCTAGCTTTAGATCCAGGCTAAAGCTGGTTACTCACTTTAATAGGTAATCAATCCAAAAAGTCGATCGTTAAAGAGAGGGTTCTATTGTATCCACCATTTTGTTTTGTGCATTACAAGAAGTGAGAAGAAACGCTCTAATTTGCTATTGAATATAAGTTGTCCAAGAAGGAGAAGAAAGTCCACAGAGCATCAAATAACTCATCATTCATTAACAATTGGCAATGTCTTTTTATGGCTTTTCAAAGCTTTCACAATCATAGTGCAAATTTTCATTTTATAGTTCAACGAACTATTCTCTGTCAATTGTTAAATTTAAAGTCACCAAAATATTATCCTCGATAATATGTTTGAACTGGACTGTATACATGTACACGAGCATGTATTAATAACATATACAAGAATGTCCTTTCTAGATTTCCTCCACAACAAATACCCCAATAGAACCCTACCTTTAAGACTTAATTTGGCGGTCATTGACTTGGCCAATATATCTTTGTTCTTTTCAACAACACTGACAATATTTAAAAAAAAAAATATTGGTCTCGGCTAAGTTTACCCTGTGGACCTCATCAAATTTCATTAGGACAGATTCACAATTTTAAAGGACATTATCCCGCTCTGCGAGGCAACTACAAATCCCTGATTGTTTAAGAAGCTTTTGACCGAACCCTGGACACTATGTTGACCTGTAATATTGAACTTGATTAAGTAGAAAAGCTTTTGTTGATGTATATAATACCACAGATGACCTGATGTTGTAAGAAAAGTTGTTTTATCACCTTTAAAAACCACATTAATTTCTTGCTGATCATGCATATTTATCATCATGTTCCATGCATGATATTTACCTAGTGTTTGCATAATACGAGAATAGTTTTTTTTAACTGGTGCTGAATTATTTGCTAATGTACATGTGCTTATTGTTGAGAGTAGCGCTTTTCTTTGAATGATTCTCTTCACCCCGATCCATCAGTGTACTGTATTCAATATAAGACCAGGGGACCAGACAAACAAACATCTTGAAAACATATGGTTAGGCTTTTAGATGGGAGAGACCCAACTCAGATGAAAATTCATACCGGAGACTGACAGTCAGAATAGGTTTTATGTTGGTTTTTGACACTAAACTTAAAATTATATCATAGATATATGTAATGTATGATCATGGAACATCTTGCAAAGTTGGGGGTGGGCTTTATCCCAGAAATAACGCCAACCAGTACAACCCTCTGAAAAGTGAGGGTGGGGTAAGGCCCGCGAGAATACGGTATTTATGCCACTACGCTACTACAGTACCCTGAGTCCCCAAACCCAATAACTGTTGTTTTGATGTAGGATGGTTACTCATCGCTAAATAGCAGAGCATGTAATTTTCAGCCAATTAAATCTCGTAACGTCGGTAGTACTCGGTACTGCCTCTATTGCTTGAAAGGAAATTATTTCATTGGCTGGTTATTTATAGCCAAAACGATAGTTAATGGGCTTAGGTAATCCGGGTATTGTAGTAGCGTAATGGAAATACACTGATGGATCGTGATTGATTCTTTATTCTCAACCAAATTCTTCTAATGCTCACTTACCTGACCAATGTCTATGAAATGACTGCCCAGTGCCAAGATATAGTAAACTTTTCATATCAAGCAACTAAACTAAGTAATTAGAAAATATTGTAACATTGAAGTTATTCGTGGGCAAGCGCAAGAATTACAGGGAAAGTGAAAACAACATTGACACTCGCTCTTACAATTGAAACTTACAAAATATTTAAAGGGTCTGTAGTACGTTTTTTTATGCAAATAAAGAGATCTCACAAAATTAAAAAAAAAAAAAGAGTTCCAGAAATAGTGGTTATGGTTGGGCTCATCAATGCGAATCCATTTCCCCTTGAATTATTAAAAGATGTTCACACTAAAATGTCTGAAAGAGTTTTCGCTGTATACTTGAGATCATTTTCTATTATTAAGGATAATCAAGTCGTGTAATGGGTTGTTTACCCTCTTGAGTAAAAAATACTGCCTTTTATCATAAATTGCAAATTTGAAAAAATATAATATGTGAAAAACGTGCTACAGTGCCTTTTAAACCCTGGAGGTTATTAGACTGGATATGGTATGTCATTCAAAAGCCATTGCTACAACAAACCATTTACATCAAGGGGATATGAGCATTGGATGTTTTTTCTTAACTTCTGATAATTAGAATTGTAGCCTATTCTGTCATGACAATACTTATCGACCAATATACATTTTCTTTCATATGACTTTTTGAGTTTTATAAATTCTGAAATATGTTTTTCCCACCGAAATGAAGTTTTTGAAGAGCAGCCGACATGACTGATTTTTTTTGCTATTGCCGATAATTTTGCCTATAATTGAAGATTGACAGAATTTAGATTGATTTCATATTAGAAATCAAGAATCCTTTTTCGTTTGTAGAAAAATTGAACCCTGTTTTTCTGATTTGTATATTGTTGTATATTTTTGCTATATTTGATTGTTTTGTTAGTAACATTGTGTAAATGGTGCCAAGTTTTGTAAAATTATTGTTTTCGCTTATTAGCATTTTTGCTCTGTGGTACAATCCTTGTAAATTTTATTATTACTTAGGTTTTTAGTTATATTAGTAAATACTGACCTCTGCTGTTTGTTACAAATTACTGAAGATATTTAATTTGATTTTTACCTGTATTGAGTGTCTTAATTATCTTGATAGGTTAAAGATTATTTACCTGACAACTTCAATGAAAACATGCATCATCATTTTAAAAAAATACCAAGATGTTTGAATTTCTTTATTGCAATTAATGTAACATTTTGGTGTAGATACCAACACAGGCAAATATCACTTAATATTTACACAGAAATGTCTTTCATTGAAAAAAGAAGTTGACTGTTCATATATCTTGGTTTTCCTTTTTCTCTACAACTTTTAAAATGCAACTTCAAGAATTCATAATTTTAGTTTAAAAGTGTCGATTTTGATCTTCTAAAATTCAATGTGAGAAATCAGCACTGCTTGAAGCACTAGTAAAATCTTTCAATTGAGAAGGTGTACGTTTAACAGTCAGTACGAAACTAATTCTATTTGGAATAATTGAAGAACCTATAAAGAGTTGATATACTGTAACAACTATTTATACTATACTGAGTTTGAGAGACTAGTAAAATGATGTTATTATTAAATTTTTGAGAAAATTATAAGAAATTTAATAATGTTGATACATATTCAAATCACTTTAGAAGTGTACTTTTACAGATTTCCATTCCATTTCCCTGTTTAATGAGTGTAGATTTTGTTGTAGAACTAGTCTTGTGCCACTGAGGAAAACAGCTTTAAAGCTTCCTGTTGATATTAAATATTACGCTGAACATCCAATTCTGCTGCTCATTTGCTGATTTCACCATTTTAAAATGCTGATATATTTTATGTAGGTAGCCAATAATAAGAAGATATTTTTTATATATGTTTTATGTAAAATAATTTGTTTATCAGATCATCTCCTTGAATTGTAAGCATGTCACGCTTAAATATTTCAACTCAACTGAATCTTATAGAGATAGGAAATACTGAAAATTCTAAACATTTCTTCTCTTATGTTAATGTTATAAATATACCTTTCTTCAGGATTTTCTTCATTAACTTTTCTTATGAAAGTTTTAATGACAATGTACCAACAATAATTTAAATAGTTATATCTATATAATCAACAACAGTTTAAAGGGGCAGTAGCACGTTTTTGCAAATTTTATTTTTTCAAATTTCGCATTTATAATGATAGTTCGTGTCATTTATATTTACTTAAGAGGGTAAAAAATCTTATTATACAAACCAATTATCCGTAGTGATAATATCGGAGTTGAGTATAAAGACAAAATTGCATGGCGGCCATTTTATTGTGAACACATTTTTTTTAACAACTCCCTTGGCTATACGGAACCATGTATATGAATTTTTTAACCTGATTTTCCGAAGAGAGGAGGGTGTTTTACAATTGGTGACATAATTTTTCAAATACATATCAACTTATTTGAGCGAAAAAACGTGCTACTGCCCCTTTAAAGCATCAGTTTGCTACCAGTGATTTTTAGCCATATCTTATCAGCAACAATAAATCATCTAAATACAGTCCGACCCCGTTTATCTGTATGATTTGGTTACAGTTGAAAATTGTTCGGAAAGTGAGTCCACTTAAACGAATCATCATTTGCATAGAGAAGATTTGAAATACTGTAAAATCATATTTCGCATGAGTTTACTTTTTCGCAATTCGTGAAAATATATTATGAGCGAACAATAAAATAATTGAGATTTTGGTGGTTGAGATTTTTGCTAAACTTATCATTGCTCTGATTGGTAAAGATCTTGAATTTATGCGAAAAATACACAGCACAAATTTGTCACCTTTGATTTTTGCTCAAAAATTACACCCAGCGAAAATGAATACAGTAATACCTTACGAATGGCCAAGTTTCCATGGGCTGGCTATACTAAGGATTATTTGTTCATCTTTGAAATTAGTTGTTAACGTGATTGTAATTGATTATTGTAATTTGATTATAATTGATTCTGTAATTTTAGTGTGAGCTGTCATTCCTGATTTAATATTGTTACGTGAATACTCAATTTCTATTCTCCATTGTCAGTTTGATAGTTTGTATATTTATTGGTCATCAGAATCCCTTCTTTCTGAAATCCAAGATGGCTGATTTTTTTGTAAAAACGATCTGCGGATGAAAGCAACTGGTTAATAGAGTTTCCGGTGAGTTTGTTTCATCTATCACCTACCAGTTGCAATGATTTTAATACTCCGTCAATGAAATCCACCAAAGTAATTCCAAACGATTTTGTTATTGACAATGAAATTTCATTTCGTAAGCTTGCAATCTTTAAGCTATCATGTGATAAAACTTATATTTCTATATACATTGTAATTCAAGTTAAGGACCTAAACATCATACCATACTTCCACCATTCTACCAGAGTTTAGTTCATAATGTCTGGATATAGACATCCAACAAAGGACAATAGAATAGTAGAGAATTTCGTGGTAGTTAATTGAAAGTGCTTTTGAATTTGTTAAATATACAAAATATTAACGTTGTTTTGTCAGAGTGCTATTGTGTTAGGTTGTGACATAGTATGATCTCCATTAGTGCTAATTATAGAGTTTACGTCAAATATTTTTAAAGGAGTAATTTACGCAAATATGTTAACCATGTAGCAAGTAGTGAATAGTTATTAGCATAATCATACCAATGTGTTCAAATGTCATTGTACATATATTGGATCATTAGTTCATAATGGGGTTTCACTGAGGTCATCTTGGGTATTAAATGTTTAAAAAAAGTAATATCACTTTTCAAAATTGGTATAAAGATCTATCAAAGCTTTTCAATATTCAGTGTTAAAAGACTAATGACTTTCAATAATATCTTTCTGTACTTTTATCGTTCAAATTAAAAGTAATGCCCTACTTACTAGAGCTTGATATTGCACCAAATTTTGTAATGCGATATATTGCAATTCCCAGCTCCCATACTGTAATAATTTTGATATATATTGAATGAACTTTATTTTCAACAGTAATACTTTTATATGCAGTTTAACTTTTCAATTAAGATAAACTTTCGAAACTTTACATATAAATTAAAAAGATTAAATTTGTAGACAAAATGTTTGAAGTAGATTCTAAAACAGCAACTGTCACGTGTTATACAGCCCAACAATAGTTCTTGCACATCAAGACCGTTGTTGTGCTTCTAAAACCTGCAACTTTACCTTAGAAGACAATATACTTATGAAAAAGCAAATATTTCACGTAAATTGTTTGGAATAATATATTGCAAATTTAGGAAAAACAAAATTTGATATAATTTTATTTCACAACATACTGGTAATATTGCACAGGCCTATTATTAACGTTATAAAAACTTAAATATGGATGTTGTCTAAATATATTTCAGAATATTGCGTTGAGATATATCCAATATACCCAATATATCCTCAGTGAAGTTTCGTCACAATCAATTTTCCAACACAAGGCATAACTCTTGACGATTTTCTTTCACTGGCTGATTTAAGCCTTGCAGTACTTCCCTTGCTTTTCCATGCTAAGATAGTGGATCGCTGCACCAGAAATGCGTACTTGGCTCTGATTTCCAACCACACAAACCTTAAGGAAATGTGACAAGGCTTAAATTTAGCCAGCTGGGAAGAGTTATGCCTTGCGTAGAGAAGTTGTACCGAATTGTCAAGAGATTTGTACAATAACATGAGTTTAGCAATAGAGAGATACTGCCATTGTTATAGAAACTGTAGTGAACTTGTGTTCAGCATTATCATACCCTACTCACAATTAGAACTAGAAACTTAGTAGTCAACAGTAAGTAGTGCTCGTAGGAAATAACGATAATGTAGGAAATAATGATAACGATAAATTTGCAAGGGACAGATAGTTTCACATAAAGGTCAGTGGTGGATATCCCCCCCTTTGGACAAAATATTGCACATTGACCCCCCCCCCCCCCCCTTTCAAAATTACTGGATCCACCCATGAAGATGTTTATATAAAGAAGTTGATCATCCATGAAGTTTTCTTCTAATTTCTTGAATACTGATCAGGGACGGATCCAGGTATTTTGAAGGGGAGGGACCACCAATGGAAAAGGTGGGGGTCCAAATTTTTTTCCCCCATACCAACAATGCAAAACATTTTGAAACGGGGAGGTCCGGACCCCCTTAACCCTTCTGCCCTCCCAAACCTTTAGGAAAGTTTAAATAGAAAGCTTGCTTGCTGTATAATTGCTTTATCTGTGGCAAGCAACATCTCCTCCCTGCTGGCACGGGATTGCTTACTTTGAACACATGCTTTAGAATAGTATCTGTTTACAGTTTTATTCAGGTCCTGTGAATGTACATGCCCACCCTATAGCATTAAGGGGGTATAAGGTTAGATAGAATCCTATTCTTACTGATCTTTTATAAAAATCGGGTTAAGTTTTAATGCTTAGAGAAATACAAATCAAAATATATTGATTTATTACTTTGTCACATGAGTTGAGTATTGTACCACCGAGTTACATTAATGTTGTACTACAAGATTATGTGCCTTTACCTGTTTTGTTTCCTTATTGATGTATTGCTAGGCTTGTCATCAAGTGTTATTAAAAAGTTTGTTCTTAACAGGAGTTTGTTGTGTTAAATAGTTGAGTTTAAAACCCATTGCGTTGTTCATAAGAAGAGAAGAAGATGCTGGTTTTGAACACAATGGATCCTTCCTGACCAGTAGGGGGCGGGATAGTGCAGTGGTTAGCACGTTCGGCTTCGGATCAAGAGGTCTTGAGTTCCACCCGCCAGGGTGCAATGCTACACTGAATTTCAGCGCAGTACCACTCATTGTTGCTAGTTCCAGCCGCTGCTCTCAGGTTTCACCGCAGTGCATAGCCACATGGCATTGCGGGCCTTCTCCCTGCCATAATACTAGCAGCCGCGATAAAAGTGAAATACTCAAGAAAGCGGCATTACATCCCAACTCACTCACTCACTCACTCAATCCTGACCAGTAGATATCTACCATAGCCCCCACAAGATTCATTTCATAGAAATGTGAAGGGAGTAACCTCTGTGGGAAGAGAATGTCTATTCTGCTGATTTTACCATAAGGCAACCGTCTTGGTCAGAAAAAGTATTGTTCACAAGAAACTTCTACCATGTCAATGCTGAGGTGATCATAGCATCATTGAGCTTTGTGCAACAGAATGCAGACTGACTCGATTTGCATTCTTGTCTTTCCAAAATCTTTAAACTATTATATTATAACATGTCTGTTCTGCTTCTAACATAATACATGCAGTAAGCTTTGGCTACACTGAATTTCAGTAGAGTACCACCAATGATTCGCTAGTTCTAGAGGTTGCTTGCAGGTTTCATCACAATACATAGCCACATGGTGTTGCAGGCTTTCTCCCTGCAATAATACCAGCAGCTGTCATAAATGTGAAATACTCTTGAAAGCAGCGTCATCCCCCAAATCACCTTACCTATCCTCCTGACCATTAGAAATCTAACATAGCTTCAGCAAGATTCATTTCTTAGAAATGTGAAGGGAGTAACATCTGTGGGAAGAGAATGTCTATTCTGCTGTACGGCAACTGCAACCAGAAGGTGGTTGTTTTTTTACATCATTGAATTAAGGCTAACCAAGTCCTTTGTGCGAGAGCCAAAAGAATTGAACCATAACATCTGTCTCAAACATAAGAAGCCTGTAATGGCCACAATAAATTGAATTAAGATGCCTCTTTGATCATAAGATCCTGGTCATCACCTGTAGAAAACAAACAACATGCCTGTTTTGGTATTGCGTCCATCTAACACAAAGTTGGCCAACAAGACAATTGGCGTTACCATCTTGCGAACCAACGCCGGCCTGCGTCGTTTATCCCAGGGAATTAGCTTGATGCTGTAGGAGCCAACCTCGGATGTTCTGGAGAGAGCACATGAGAGACACATAAGATGATGACGTCATGGAGATGTTTATTTGGTTGTTGCATCATGGTGGTAGTTACATAAGTACATATACAGCTGAAGGTCAGCTGATGATGGTGATGGCGGCGGAGACATAGTGACCGCCAAGGAAGCTTTGTAAGTCTTCCCTGGGTCTAGTCTCCGCTGGTCCTCTCTATCTATCAAAGTCTCTATCCAAGTCATATTCTATCTCTTCCTATCTCTAACTGCCTGTTGTAACTGAGAAGGCTCTAATTAAGGGATTCATAGGACCAATGGCTATAGAGCCCCTCGAGCAAATAAAATGTCACCATAGGGTCTGATTGACAAGATACTTCCCTATTTCTAAATAAAACAATTGCTGTATTTACAATGCCTAAAGTGATCTACAACAAAGAATAGATAGAAGCATAAAACATTAAACCTGCAGATGTGTGATAGCCCCAGGTGATGACCACAAGAGACAAATGGACATTGTTATGTGAGAATCAATCTAAATAACTTGCAAATATTGATAAATAAAATACATAGGAAAAATATCAAAATACAAATAATACATATAGACATGTTGTAACACTGTCATACATCCGTAATTTTTTTGCTTTTTCGACTTCACAATACAGAAGTCTTCTCCAGAACCATTGACTATAGAGAGCTGCAATTTTATGTACATACTCCTTGGCTGAAGAGGATTCTAAGTTGTAGATTTGGTGACCCCGTGACCCCAAATGTTTGTCACAGGGGTCATGACCTAAAAAGCTATTTTCATCTCCTTCTCCAGTCCCAATGACTCTTGAGAGCTGAAATGTTATGAACAGACTCGTTGGCCAATGGGGATTCTGTAGATTTGGTTAACCTCTGACCGCAAATATTGGCCACAGACTAAACACCTGTTGTAATGACTTTGAAATTTTATGTAATCGCCAAATATAGCCGCAACCGATGACAAACGAATTCACCGCTTAAATGTTTTATTTAATTGAAACATAATGAATGAGGATATCTAAAAATGTAATTGCATATATTTTGAAAAAAGTTTCAAGTCTCTAGCATGTTTCTAAGAGTTTTGAGATGCACATTTTACATGCCAAAATCGAACATATTTCAAAGATAATCAAAATGGTGGCTAAACCACGTGACCTACGAATTCGACAGGGTTTACTCTTTTGTTTGTATTAGTATTGCACATCTCTTAGTCTTAAAAAAAAAAGTTTGATGTCTTTATGTTAATTTTGAAAATTTTCCCTTTGTCAAAAATCGAAATCCTTATTTTCTGTCATTTTAAGCTCATCAGCCCTGAAAGGCCCGATGGGTTTATGGCATGGCATGGCATCCGTCCATCCGTAAACTTCTTCTCAAGAACCACTGGGTCTAGGGAGCTGAAATTTTGTATAGACCTCCTTGGGCAATGGGGATTCTAAATTGTAGATTTGGTGATCCAGTGACCCCAAATAAGGGCTTCACAGGCCAAAACCTAAAAACCTATTTTCATCTTCTTCTCCAGAACGAAAAGGCCTAGAAGACTGAAATGTTGTGTACAGACTCTTTAGCCAATGGAGACTCTAAATTGCGGATTTGGTGACCCTGTGACCCCAAATAAAAGCCTCACAGGCCGTGACCTAAAATCCTATTTTAATCTTCTTTTCCAGAACGAAAAGACCTAGAATACTGTGTGCAGGGTCTTTAGCAAAAAGGTATTCTAAATTGTAGATTTTGGTGACCCTTTGGCCCCAAATAAGGGCCTCACAGGCCATCTCCTAAAACCATGTGTTCATCTTTTTCTCCAGAACAAAAAGACCTAGAAGTCTGTAATATTGTGTACAAACTCTTTAGCCAATGGGTATTCTTACTTGTAGATCTGGTGACCCTATGACCCCAAATATGGGCCACAGCCTAAAAAACCTGGTGAACTTGAATTTTGAACTGATATTTTATGTGCACTTTATTCAGTATTTAGTAAACCCTAATAGAATACCTAAGGGAGAGTCATCTCCTCTTTTAGATATGCGAGTCCTAACTTGGGTTTGAGAAATGCAGAATTGAGAAAAACAGTAACTTTGCAGTTAATCTTATTCAGTAGGAATGTGAAATATATGTTGACTCAAGATTACAATCTACATTATGGACATGTTTGTCAAATTGATGTACTTAATGTGAAATGAGAACTGTTGAATAGCCTATGAACTGAATATTGTGACAGGCCGCAAATGAATAAATTGAAGAGAAGTTTTTTCTAGTTTACATGAGATATGTGCACTGCATATGACTGGTGATGGAATGATAAGATAAGACTATTTCATCTTCTTCTCCAGAATGAAAAGACCTAGAAGGCTGAAATTATGTGTGATCATACTTTTAGCCAATGGGGATTCTAAATTGTAGATTTGGTTACCCTGGGGCCCAAAATAAGGGCCTAATAGGCCACGACCTAAAAACCTATTTTCATCTTCTTCTCCAGAATGAAAAGACCAGGGCCTGCTTTCACAAAGCAACCTTTACTAAGGTTAAACCTAACTCCTATTCTTTAGCATGGGACAAAGATAACCATAGTGACTTACGATCACCTTAGAGGTTGTGAAAGGGGATCCTGGAAGACTTAAATAATGTGTAGAGACTTTTTTAGCCAATGAAGATTCTTAATTGTAGATTTGGTGACCCTGGGGCTCAAAAAAGGCCCTCACAGGTCAAAACATAAAAACCTATTTCAGACAGACAGACAGACAGACAGATTTATTTCAGTAAAGAGGCCTTCGGCCCATAATACAGGCATATATCATGGATTGAACAGTGCGCAGCAAGTCATTGTAGCTCTAACTCCTGGAGTTAATAAGTTTCTGGACATGATATAGGTAAAAAAGGCCCTCACAGGTCAAAACATAAAAACCTATTTCATCTTGAAGGAATATTGTGTTCAGAATGTTTAGATGAAAGGGCTTAGAACCGTTAAAATTGTGCAAAGATTATTTAGCCAAGGGGATTCTAAAGTGTACTATGTACCATGAGATTCATCACATTGCCTGTTCTCTCTAAGCCTTATACAGTTAGATCAGTGCTGCCAGTGTTTAATGCAAGGCAGAGGCTATTACATAATTAGGCTGTAAAAGCACAGCTGGCTTGTAACCAGAGCCAAGGGGTCACTTATTGCATAATCTCCTGTGTGTTACTCTTACTCAGTGCTCTCTCAATTTCAAGACTAAGATTTGTCAGGGTCAGGGATTCCGCATGATATTGAGAAATATATTTAAACAATATAAACCCTGATGAGTTACAGAGCCCATGGCTCTATTTTTTCAGCCAGCTGTACAGTCGCCATGGCAACCTTTTCTTACTGTATTTAGTTTGTTGAAGTTTTGTGAAATTGTCTGCTATAGTTTTGGAGAAATTGAGATTTAAATGTTCATCTTATTTGACAGAAATCTTATTAAAGACGTTGAAAATCCAAAATCGGCCGAGGTAATAGACTTAGTTTGGATAAAGGCTAACGTACCTAAAATTTCATGACATCAGCTTATTGGTTACATGTGAACAAATATTCAAATAAATTTAACCAAAAAATAACCAGCACACTAATCTGGAGAGAGTTGCCAATATGATTTTTTTAGACGAACAACAGCGAATAAGCATGTGAAATCAAGTTTAACATACAAAACAAAATATGTTTTGAAGATTGAAAATTGAATTTAAGAAGGAAAAGTTTTCCTTCCTAGAATTGAACACACGCTGCCAACAGACACACGGTTCATATGGTGTATTAAAGTTAATATATTGATAATATTTTATACATCCTTAAGACATGCAAACATTATTTTGTTTCCATAATCTTTATGGAATAAAGGGAATTAATGTCACACTTGTAACACAACGGATACGTGTTCAATTGTTGTAGTAACCTGCAACTAATGTAAAACGAAAGTAGAAATTTCCTTAGCTTAGAGAACATAGCGGTATTCTATGGAAGCGCATTGCTGCCAGCAGTGAGAAAAAAATTACACAACGTCTAATTAGATGATAGTTTCATCTAATTAAAAGATAGTTTTATCTAATTAGAGGATAGCTTAATCTAATTAGATGATAGTTTTATCTAATTAGACGATAGTTTCATCTAATTAGATGATAGTTTCATCTAATTAGACGATAGTTTCATCTAATAAAGTATTTTTTTAAATGTCTAATTAGATGATAGTTTCATCTAATTAGATCATAGATTCATCTAATTATATCATACTTCGTATAATTAGATGATACTTTACGTCTAAGTAGATGATATTTTCGTCTAAGTAGATGATACTTTCGTCTAATTAGATGATATTTTCGTCTAATTAGATGATACTTTCGTCTAATTAGAAGATACTTTCGTCTAATTAGATAATACTTTCGTCTAATTAGATGATACTTTCGTCTAATTAGATGATACTATCGTCTAATTAGATGATACTTTCGTCTAATTAGATGATACTTTCGTCTAATTAGATGATAATTTCGTCCTTAAGGGCCTCCAGGTCCGCTGCCTCCTTGCGTGTTTCTCACACCGTGAGCGTGACGCCCGCTTCATTGACGTATCAGACCCTCCGTTCATCAATATAGTATTGGATGCGGAGTGTATCGGGTTGTCGGAGGATCTGCCGGTTGTTGACTCAGTCGTCATGCTGTCTGAGGTTTGCCTCGTTCGCGGAGGTACAACTCAGTCAGGTCAGCGTGTCGGGACCTCGTTCATCGGCAGCCAGGAAGGCTTCCTTTTGTCCTGAAGGCGACTTAGCTCCCGCGTGTCTCGCCCTTCCACCGCATAGGCTCCTGCTGGACGCCTCCGAGGATGTGGAGCAGGTCATCTCGGTTGCAGTCCCAAACCGTCTGCTTCCGCCATTAGTGGTGTCGGATAAGCTCCGTCGTCAATTGCCTTTGTACCCGACTCCTTTTCAACTCGTCCCGCCTGCTCTTGATCAGGGTGCGTCTTGGTTGATTTCCAACAAACCGCCCCATCGCGTTACTGATGCGCAGCTTACGCATCTCGACAGAGAGGCTCGCACAGTGTTAGGGTTGGGCAACATGAGGATCTCATGAGGGTTTGAACGCGAAGAGAGGAGGCAGGTCAGCGGCCTTGTACGCATCATTGACCGCCGACCTCAGGTATACCCCCAACGCTCGCTTATCTAGCTCCTTGGTACTAGAACAGACGACGCCTGCCATCTCTCAGCCTGCGGGTACGCTGCACGTACACCCTCAAGGTCCTCACCGGACACAGAGAGAGATCCACCTGTCCTGAGTCAGAACCCAGAGCTGGAATAGAGAAAGTACGGCCAGCCTCATCAGCTGCCTGGTTTTTGCAGACAAAGTCGGGAGCTAAACCAAGTAAGGCTGATCCCCCCTCCCTGACCTCAAAGCGTAGAAGGTCCGCCTGCAAAGCATGGATCTCGGAAATACGAGCTTCTAAGGCCATGTCCACCAGAAAAATGACCTTGATGGTGAGAGGGAGGAGGGCTACGTCAGAGAACGGTTCATACGTATCGGAGCGAAGATGTTTGAGCACAATTGCTAAGTTCCTCTAAGGAGGACGAAGCTTCGTCCTGCAGTCCACAGAACGGAAGGTTTTGACGGGGCCCTTGAGGACTGACACATCTAACCCTGGCGACCTCTTCCTGAGAACGGAGAGGATAGCAGACATGTTGGTATTAATTGATGACGCCTTTAGATGCCTGGTGTTGCGTAGGTACACTAAGTACTCCGCCACCTGAGGGATTGAGGCCTCTGCTGGGATGAAATCCCTCTGAGCACAGAAGGAGGCGAAGGCCTGCCACTGGAAATCATAGAGTTTCCTAGTTGTCTTCCTATGAGAGGTAGCTATGTCATGAGTACCCACTGCTCCTTAGCCCTCTTTTTATACAAGCCAAGCATGAAAGCAGAACACCTGAGGGTTCTCGTGTAATCTTCCGCTTGGCCTGCTGAGGAGCAGATCTCTCCGTGGCTGAATCGGAACAGGTTCCTGATGATAGAGCCGCCGGAGAGGAACGAACCACGGTCGGGCTGGCCACCAAGGGGGGACCAGAAGAAGAGGTTGTCCCTATCTTGGCTTCAACTTGGGAGAGGATGGCAGGCGGCAGAAAAGCATTGGCGTCCATCCCCTCCCACCCTAACGAGAGCGTGTCTTAGCCCATCGCTAGCGGGTCTGGTACTGCAGAGACATAGGTTGGCAATTGGTGATTGGGACATGTCGAGAACAGGTCTATTAGAGGGGTGCCGAACTTTAGACACAACCCCCTGAAGACCACCGGATTCAGTTGCCACTCCGTGGACTAGCAGACACTGGCCTCGCAAGGGGGTCTGCCAGTGATGAATGGCTAGACGTACTGCGTCCAACTCGAGGACGTTGATGTGTTGGTTCTGATCTGACAGAGACCAGACTCCCGCCACCTGCTCGTGACCCATATGTGCCCCCCACACCTGGGTTGAGGCGTCTACAAACAGGTGAGCTGAGGGGGGACGAGGGCGAAGTGGAACCCTGGAGAACAAACTCTGACCGGGGACTGACCCGTGGATCCACGGCCACGTCCTCCCCGCCGAAAGTCCGTCGAGGCTTTCTTGGGGGAAGGTTGGCCTCTGCCGTGACCTTGACCCTGACGGAAATTAGTGAGAGCACGCTAAGGTGTAGTCTGCCTCTGACTCACCAGACGATTGGTGAGGTCTTGCTGTTGAGCCTCTTGGCGCGCCCTCAGAACCTCGGGGATACGACCCCCAAAAAGAGATTCAGAGTGGGCAGGGGCCTGCCGGAGGAAGGATTCCTGATCGGGGTTGAGACCTGAACAGTGAAGGAAATTGTCTCTACGCAGTACTGTAATGCCCGATGAAATCCGCGAAGTTTATAACATGATCTGCGCAAGGTCCGCGGCCACATTGCCGAATGCTTTGAAAAGCACCAGGTCACCCGACTCCATGCCAGCCTGCTTGGCACAGGCAAGCATCTCCTGACAGGTGAACGCCACGTTGTTGCCCAACCCTAACACTGTGCGAGCCTCTCTGTCGAGGTGCGTAAGCTGCGCATCAGTAACGCGATTGGGCGGTTCGTTGGAAATCAACCGAGACGCACCCTGATCAAGAGCAGGCGGGACGAGTTGAAAAGGAGTCGGGTACAAAGGCAATTGACGATGGAGCTTAGCCGACACCACTAATGACGGAAGCAGAAGTTTTGGGACCGCAGCCGACATGACCTGCTCCATATCCTCGGAGGCGTCCAGCAGGAGCCTATGCGGTGGAAGGGCGAGACGCGCGGGAGCTAAGTCGCCTTCAGGACAAAAGGAAGCCTTCCTGGCTGCCGACGAACGAGGTCCCGACACGCTGACCTGACTGAGTTGTACCTCCGCGAACGAGGCAAACCTCAGACAGCATGGCGACTGAGTCGACAACCGGCAGATCCTCCGACAACCCCATACCCCGGGAGCTAAGTCGCCTTCAGGACAAAAGGAAGCCTTCCTGGCTGCCGACGAACGAGGTCCCGACACGCTGACCTGACTGAGTTGTACCTCCGCGAACGAGGCAAACCTCAGACAGCATGGCGACTGAGTCGACAACCGGCAGATCCTCCGACAACCCCATACCCTCCGCATCCAATACTATATTGATGAACGGAGGGTCCGATACGTCAATGAAGAGTCTGGCGAGGAATCACGGGTGGGCGACACCACCGTGACACGACGCGTAGGGGTGTGAGAAACACGTGAGGAGGCAGCGGACCCGGAGGCCCTTGAGGACGAAAGTATCATCTAATTAGACGAAAGTATCAACTAATTAGACGAAAGTATCATCTAATTAGACGAAAGTTTCATCTAATTAGACGAAATTATCATCTAATTAGACGAAGGTATCATCTAATTAGACGAAAGTATCATCTAATAAGACGAAAATAACATCTAATTAGACGAAATTATCATCTACTTAGACCTAAAGTATCAACTTATTATACGAAGTATCATCTAATTAGATGAATCTATGATCTAATTAGATGAAACTATCATCTAATTAGACATTTAAAAAAAATACTTCATTAGATGAAACTATCGTCTAATTAGATGAAACTATCATCTAATTAGATTAAACTATCGTCTAATTAGATAAAACTATCATCTAATTAGATTAAGCTATCCTCTAATTAGATAAAAATATCTTTTAATTAGATGAAACTATCATCTAATTAGACGTTGTGTAATTTTTTTCTCACTGCTGGCAGTAATGCGCTTCCATAGTATTCCGTTCTCCATATCGTTTCTACTACATTAGATACTGTCAGAGCACAGGAACTCGATATCGTAATTATAACGTAGGTAAAACGTAGGTGAAACTTGGGTAAAAAAAACTACCCCCTATATGAGTCATTCTAAAAAAATGTGGACAATTCCTGTCCTCCATATTCTATGCTGTCTAAATCAGCGAGAACAGTCAGGATTGAGCTGTTTTTATGTTTATTATAAATATAAACATCTAATATGACTAAAACAACACTTTCATTTGTAAATATACACCCCATTTATTTTTAATTTGATTAATAAGATTTTAAAGTGGTGAATTTGCTATGTCCCAGGAAAGAGAAATGCAATTTCAAACGCCTGTCATTTGAAAATAAATGTCTGAATGTTATTATTTCCACATGTGGTTGAAAGTAACAACAATTTAAGCACTTCTTATGTGTTTCAACTCAATCTAGGCTTATGTTAAATATTATTTTCACACTGTCTAAGGTTTGTCACAGGAAAAAATGCCTTTCATGTAACAGTGCAGTATAAGCTTGAACAATTAGATGATCTCTAAGTTTCTGCCAGGAAAAAGTCCTGTCATGGTGAGTGCTATATTTTGCTTCACAAAACTAGCCATGTGCTCTGGAATTCAGACAGATACTTCTTGTAAAAAGTTTACTTCAAGGAATAAATTAAGAGAGTATTTTTTATCGATGTCTTTCCTGTAACACTTATTTCCCATATGCTGTCCAGTTCGAAAGAAGTAGGAGTCTGTAATTCAATATGGGTTGTTGAAAGCAACACACACTATAGGTCTGGACAACTGGATGGATCAGTCATCGTTTTTAATTGCACTTTTGAAGAGATATTGTCTTTCATGTAACAGTCTTTTCCTGTAACAAAAGACATGTTACAGGAAAGATCAGAGCTGTTACAGCAAAGACATTTCATCTCTATTTGTTTTAATTCTTATCACAATAATTTTATATTTAAGATAAAAATTAAAGATTCAATAAAGACAAAGCATCATCCTTATGTGCAATACTTCAAATTCTTAAGGAAATCACAGAGATCAAAGCATCACACGTTTACGCTAGAAATTGTTACTGTAAAGACATGATATTGTTACAGCAAAGAATCTGCGGAAGATTATCACAACTAAAACAAAAAGAAAAGACATGTTCAAATTATGAATTTGATTATTGATAGTATACACAACCTCAGGGGGAATTTAAGCAGATAGGTGCATTATTTTCTATTATCTAAAAGCAGCAAAGAATTATACAAAGTGTTACAGCAAAGACCTTCAATGTTACAGTAAAGACCTAACATTGTTACTGAATCTTTTGCAATGGATAAGACTTCCAAGCTACCTCATGACTGTGTTTAAAATTAGAGCGTATAATATAGTGCAGATCTTTGTTTTAACAAATCTAGACTAACTGAATACACAGTACTGAAGCAGTACTGAAGAAATAAAATAACGTTGATGATGGTAGAATAATTATTAAATTTCATAGACTTGTCTAACGTGAACTAGACGAGATAGGATTCAGTAGTACCCAAGATTAGTCTTGAATTGATTTTATTTGGATTTCAAGAAATCAGGCTGTGACAGTCTTATTGGTCCTGATGCTATTGGTACATCGTATGATCAACAATCTCGTGGACCAGTACCATTCACAGGAAATTAAGGATACCCAATATACTGCATAAACTTATATGAAAGTATGATGTATCCACACCCCTCTCAGACTTTTGTTCTGGGGGAGGGGGTGAGGGGTAGATACTTTTATGTTACAGTAAGATATTGGGTATCCTCAATTCCTGTTAACCAGTTATATAGCATGATGCTCCTGATTGCTGAGGAAACAGGTCACTCGAAACTACAATAGCAGGCTATACTGGTATAACCATTAAAATGGAGTTATATTATGCTCTTTGCCGAGTTGGTAATTTCAAAGTGTTTATCAAGTCCCTGCATTGTTCGAATGAATGTGCTTCAGTTTAACTTTGTAGATAATGTGTTAGTGTTCCAAATAACAATAATCACCCTCCTTAGATATTCTCCAAACACCTTTCAGCCTGTAACATTACTGTCTGTCCTGTAACAAATCTTTGAAATAACGTATCTATTTTATTTTACCAAACGGTATGTATATGGCAAGAGAAGACGATATCCAGGTGTCATTTCAACCATATCTTCACTTACATTTCAACTTTTAGTCATTCTTTTCACAATAATTTTCAAACTTGTTCTTTAATGTCTTTCCAGTAACACCGATTTGTCTTTACTGTAACAAAATATTTAAACGGATCAATACCGAAAATAGATACAACGTATCACGAACTAGTTTATTGTAGATATTAAGCTAAATCTTGATCTAAATGACCAATCCAATCTCATCGAAAATAACTAAATGTTATTGAATTGTCTTTTCCGTAACATGTCTTTACTGTAACATTATTTTCAATATAATTGAAGTCGTTAAAGTCAGATTTCTAAAAGTTTTATTGCGAGTCATTCCTTTAATACTACATGTGTCTCAACCAATAAAATTTGGCAATGTCTTGAAATATCAATAGAATTCTGGGATACTCTCTCTGTTTGTCTGTCCAGTAACATAGGGTGTCTTTACAATAACAATGTTGTCTTTCCTGTAACATCATTTATTTCTTAATTAGTTACATAAATATTAATGATATAATGTCGACAATATCCTGAAAGAATACATTAATATGTATGTGACAATTTCAGTAAAATCTGTTATTACAAAGTCAATTATTTTGGAATCTAAAGGTTTTGAAAATTTACTCCAGCGTTCTGTTTCCTAGGCAAACAATTGGTCGCTATTATTTTTAATTCCTAAGTAAATTATTAGCACATTTTGTGATATACCTACTTCTTAAAAGACAAGATTTTAACATGCTTTTGAATAATTTGAAATAATCACTATATTTAAACATTTTTACCTAAAAATATAACTGTTACAGGAAAGACACTAATGGTCACACTAGCTAATTAAATTGATTGGCCACAGACTTAATATATCTCATTAAGCCCTGCGTTTATATTTTTCTCATATGTTAATGATATGTCTTCACATTTGTGAAACAAAAGTTCTGAAAAATTACATAATTTTTTTCAAAATTTTGTGTCCGGAATTGTGCACTTTTTTTTAGAATGACTCATGTAACATAGAGTAAAGGAGCACGGGCAGCCATGTTGCCGATCTAAGGGTCCATTCAACATTAGGTCAAAAGTTGCGCTGAGAATTAGTGACATTCACAAATGAACGCACGTACTTGGCTGATTTCCAATATATGTCACCCCTAAGACAACTTTAATAGCTCATCAAATTTGAAAATCGAACACAAAAACCTCTCCCGTGAACGATAGCCCGCAGTAAATACCCCTTCGAACGATCTGATTGGTGACATTTTTAGGTTAATAATCGGAGACCCAATATTTTTAATTTTTTTTATCATTTTCTGCCATTTCTCACGACCGGAAATGCCTGTTCGGCATCGATTTTATTATTGAGTCATCTAATCTTTTTGATGTGAGAGTTCTAAAATAACCTTTGCCGTAATTCTTATTCAATAGGAATGTGAAATATCATTCTTTTCCCACAGAGGTTACTCCCTTCAGATTTTCGATCCTACCCTCTGTTGTTTTACGCTTGAAATCGAGAGCAGAACCAGAACCAAGTCCCCTAGCGGTGGAAAGAGAAATCTCATTCCGTATCCATGTTTCTTAACCAATGAAAACTCATCTTTAACTGGCCATGTCGACCGGGTGACTTGAAAGATCTAGGCATTTTACTCTGAAGGGTCTTGCTCATTAGCATATGTCATTCGAATATGTCTGGTGGAAATAACGCAAATGAACTGTTTTTGGTATTTGTCTCTGATTTGGTCTTCTTTATTTATAAGTATGTTTATGATCAATAGTTTTCACAAAATCAAATAGCATATTTCGAGGCAAACATAGAAAACACAGGAAAACGGGAAAACGTTGGCCTTACGTTTATTTTATCATTATGACGTGCCATTGGCAAATGTCACTTTTACAACGGCGTCGCTGATTGCACAACTAGATTCAATTGCAACCAATCAGCACACTCCCTTTCCGCCCCCGATTTCAAGCGTAAAACAACAGAGGGTAGGATCGGAAATCTGAAGGGAGTAACCTCTGGTGGAAGAGAATGGGGAAATATATGTCGACTTAAGATTAATATCTACATTACGGACACATTTGTTGCAATCAATGTGAAATGATTACTATTGAATAGCCAATGAACAGAATATTGTGACTTGACGCAAAGGAATAAATTGAAGAGGAGTTCAGACTTTGTTTAGCTCATCAGGCCTGAAAGGCCCGATGGGCTTATGGCATGGCATGGCGCCTGGCGTCCATCCATCCGTCCGTAAACTTTGAGCTTTTTCGACTTCTTCTCCAGAACCAATGACTCTAGAGAGCTGAAATTTCAGGTGCAGACTCCTTGACAAATGGGGATTCTAAATTGTAGATTTGGTGACCCTGGGGCCCCAAATAAAGGCCTCACAGGCCATGACATTACCTATTTTCATCTTATTCTCCAGAACAAATATACCTAGAAGGCTGTAATATTGTGTGCAGACTCTTTAGCCAATGGGGATTCTAAATTGTAGGTTTGGTGACCCTAGGGCCCAAAGAAAGGCCTGACCGGCCATGACCTGAAAACCTATTGAGCATTACTCTTTTATGTGCTCTTCACTCAAATTTTAGGAAAAAATAGGAACATGAAATAAATCATTATAAGATTAATATCTACATTATGGACATGTTAGATGTGAATCAATGTGAAATATATAATAAAATATTAAATACCCAGTGAACAAAATATTGTGGCAGGCCTCAAAGGAATAATTTGAAGAAGAATTAAAGAAATTGTTTATTTTACTTGAGATGAGTGAACTGAATATGACTGAATATAACATGCGACTGTAAGAGGTAACTACATGAGATTAGGGCACCACACCTATGTCCTACTTTCATCTTCTTCTCCAGTACAGAAAAATAATTTATTTTCGGGGGAATACATAATTTACTGGCTGTGAGTTAAGGGTCTGAATGTTATGTAATTGCATTGTGTTGACCTAGGATCGAGTGACCACTCCCTGGAATAGATGCAAACAGCAGCTAGCTAATACACAGAGGTTTCAGGTTACTTCAAACGATTGTGCTGTTTTACTAGACTAACATATAGTCCCTGAAAGAATTTTTTTTTTATTGATAATTTACTTTTCAATAATTGATGGGAAATAAAAAAGGAGACCTGAACAATACTTAATTTCAGCCTAGAGCTGAGGCAACTAGACTGGCCAACATTTCTTAGACTTATGAAGGCTCCATTTAATGTTTGCTCTAGGGTCTGGATGACAGACTACTGTGTTACAGTCTGTGTGTGAGACTGGTTTAGTCTTACACTCAGACTCTGAAAGGAGATACTTTTTTCATAAAAAATCAACATTTTATTAAATATTGAAAAGGAGCCTATAAGAAATGGGATTTTCAATAACTGAGGCTCTTTTCAAATCGTAATAAATGTTGATATTTCCAGAATACAAAGAAGACTTAAAACAATATAATGCAATGGTCTATAATATCTATAGATAATGAATGTGGAATAATGTGTAACCAATTTTGATAATACATTTGGGTAATGCTCTATTATTTGATATCTTTTCATTAAAGATAATTAATAACAAATCCCGATGAGATTCAGAGCCAAAGAGTCTACTTTTTAAATGTTACATGAGATATGTGAACTGAATATGACTGGTGATGAAATGATAACATAAGACTATTAAAGGTAGCTACATGAGATCGTGACACTACATCGTCTCCAAGACAGAAAAAAATAATTTAAGTGTGGGGGAAACAACAATTAAAATATATAATTCACTGGCTGTGAGTCCAGGGTCTGCATGTTGTGTAATTGCATTGTGTTGACCTGGGCAGTGACCACTCCCTGGTAGAGTTAGCTTAACTTGTTAGTGCTAATACAGAGAGGTTTCAGGTTACTTCAAACTTCTGTACTGTACTTCTGTACAGTCTGTCTGAGAATTTATTCATAACATATCAACATTTTATTAAACATTGAAAAGCAGCCTCTGAGAAACAGGATTTTTAGACACAGCTCAGGGTTCCAATATGTAATAAATGTTGATATTTCCAGAATACAAATTAGATATAAAACTATAAAATGCAAAGGTCTACAGTATTTATAGTGAATTTGATTAATGTGTAACCAATTTTTATAATATAATTTAAATTTGATGACTTGGCAATACCTTATTATGTGATATCTTAATATTTTTCTGATGACTTCTGATGAGCTTCAGAGCCAATGGCTCTATTTTTAGTAGAGTTCGACCATTAATTCTTATTTGGAACATTATTAACTTGTCTTGGCCATCAGAAATCGACCATAACTTGCTCGTTTGACCCTTGTATGCTGTCTTGGTCACAAAAACGTCGATCATTAGATGCTGGTCGATTTTGTCATATGTTTAGTGAAAAATACTTTTCAAAGCTGTGTTTAAAGACCTTACGGCCCCACTTTAGCTACAAAGGAATTGCTACTCTTCATGCTATCCTGTCATCGTAATTCATGGCTCCGTTCCATAACAGCGGGCGCTTATAATCGCTCTTTGATCGCTCAATGTAGCGCTCAAAGTAGCGCGCAATGTAGCGCATTCTCGACATGGTGCGACGTGGTTTGCTCGCCTTGCTACGTACCGCTACATTGAGCAATCGCGTTCAAGAGAGATTTAAAAGTAATCGCTCATTGAGCTTTGAAACCTCTCTTGAACACGGCCCATGTGTTATCAAAGTAATTCCAAAAAATAAGAAAAATTCGATGTTGGGCGTCGTTTCAACTTCTCCAAACGAACCAACGCAAGGTTGAAATTGTGTGGGTAATACCGGCTTGCACCTTGGGGATCAAGTTTGTCCAGTGAGAGACTGCCTTGCGGTGGAGGTTGCGTGATTTACTGTTTACCTGCACTCACTGATAGCTGTAAAATGACCTATGAACCACTTTTAAGTCATGCTTATCAACTATTTGATTTTCACTTTTTAAAAGGCCCACGTCACTGAGGCAGTCACTCTTATTCTTACTCACGACTTCCTGGTTGAACTACAATGCTAACAGTGGACATCCTGTTAGATTTGATAATACCTTTTGGGAAAGAGGAAGTTGTCTTCATGCCAAAATGAGAACACATATATTTAGAATATTTAATATTATGGGATTTAAGAATATGTTGGAAGAGAATACCTGCCATTGGTAAATGTCACTTTTTAAACGGCGTCGCTAATTCGCTAATTCAATTGAAACCAATCAGGGCCCATAATTTCGAAGCTCTCTTAGCGTTAAGATAGTCGTAAGTGCCATACATTAACATTGGCTTACGACTATCTTTGTACTAAGCTTCGAAAATATGGGCCCTGCATGGACACTCCATTTTTGTCCTCGGATTCAGGCCATGTAGAACAGAGGTTAGGATTGGAAATCTGAAAGCGTAACCTCTGTGGAAAGAGAATGATGTTCAGCTAAAACTCCAAATAGTTCAGTCTGCTAAATCGATAATTTCAATAATTATTTAAGATCAACATGACTAGGAGGAGACAACACCTTTAGAGAAACAAACTAAATGGAGGTGTATGTGTGAACATTTTGTCAGTCTCTTCCCCCGAGGTTACTTCCTTCAGATTTCAGATCCTAAACTCTGTTCTACATGGCCTGAATTTCAAGGCTTCATCGAAATCCCAAAGCAGGGAAAAGGGGAACCTCATACTGTATCACTGCTTCTTAACCAGTGAACAGAGGTTAGGATCGGAAATCTGAAGAGAGTAACCTCTGTGGGAAGAGAATGATATATTGGTTGGAAGTCAGATAAATATAACAACTTATCTTAATTATAGAGATGCTATTGTCAAAAAACATCTGCGCATCGCGCGATTTGATTCTTCTCTCTGTTCGGTCTGTGCCACATGTTATCATTACCAGCGATGGTCTCATCAACGGCAACCAGGCCATAGGGGACTGAAAGGTCCCGCCTAGACCTTCTTTAAACTGCTTAATCCTCCAAACACTATCCAGAATGAAATTCGCCCTTTAAAAAAACGGAATATCAATTGACGATGAAGCCCTAAAAAGGTCCTTCAAACAGTAAAAACATCGTTGGTCACTGGTATAAATGTAACATGTTTTAACACTTGCTTGTTCGGGATGTTTCGTGTTACTGATACAGGAACTTGAGAATATCTTGCTGTATACAATATAGATAAAAGTATCAGTACAATAGATAGTATACATACAATGCAGTATCAGTAATAACTTCAGATAATATCCCGCATCGTGTCGATGACGGGTTTAAAGGGAGAGTTCTATCGCCATCTTTATAGGCAATTCAGCGACGTGTTATTTAAGGCCAGGACCATTAGTCAAAAGATATGGACAACCCGGACAAAAATAGTAGAAAGCTGATTTTTTCTGAAGACCTTAAAAATATCTTACTTATATCAATGGCACAAAGTTCTGCAAATTCTAGCTGGTGGCTTTTTCAAAATGGCCGCCATTCCCAAGATTGCCGCCGGCGTTTCGGTAAATTGTTAAATTATTTTTATTTTTAAGTTTACCATGTCATGTCATATATCTATTGAAAGCCCTCTTCAAATGGATGCATAGTTTAATAGGATAATTAATGTATCCATAATTTGTTACATATTCAAATTTGCTATTTACAATAACGTTTATGCAGGATATATTTACCTACGAGAATAAAACAGCCCATTTCACTCCCGGATTATCCATAGTCATAGAAAACGTTGATTTGAATAAATTTAGATCAACAGTTTTTAAAAATATATATTAGGTAATATCGAGACACTATACTAAAGGTCGGTAGATCTAAATTTATATAGATCGAGAAAACGGTGTCGCCTAGAAAACGAATACTGCTAGCGGCCATTTTAATGTGAACAACTTTTAATAATTCGAGGATGGTAAATTGACACATCTTACTTTTCAATCGAACCATAACTATTCCTTTTAGAACTCTATTCATTGATTGGGGATGATTATTTTGCAATTGGTAACATTTTCTTTTACGTTTTGTGAAATCTATTTCCATTAGAAAACGTGCTACAACCTCTCTAAGACCCAATGCAGATCATTCATTTATGAACAATTTATAAACTTTAACTTTATTATAATACAATTCACTCAATAGGCAAAATACAATTTTTATTTTTTTTTATTTTTTATTTATTTATTTTTTTTTATTGCTCCCAATTCAGATATACAAAGCAATACATGTGATATGGCGATACAGAGAATTCAAAGTTATGTCTAATACCAATTATGTACACATCATTCTTGTTCAAACATTGGGAATAAAGGAAGCCATTTCTTGGAGCAGTTTTCAAAGTTATTGTTTCTTTTGCTTTTATATCTTTCAACAGTGAAACAGGCAAAATATAAAGTTAAGTCACATACACTAAGAGAAAATCCCAAGTAGTGTTATCAAGATAAGACTGATATATTATCGAAAAGCCCCTCCCCTGATTTATGGTTTTCAACACCCCAGGTCACATAACCCACTCTATTGTACCTGTACCGCGGTAACTAGGAAGGACAGGTACAGCCTACCTGTAGTCTCACCTGCACATTAGCGTTCTCTGTACATGGATTACACACGACATGGAGCTTTGGGCTATTACATGTGTTCTTCTGATTATCGCTTTCAGTGATCAGGCAGGTAAGTTGTGTAATCAATTCACGATAACCCGTCTTTATTATAAATTTTTAATTATTTTATATATTTTGGAATAATTCACAACAAAAACAGACGATTTTGATTAATTTTCCTCACTAGTTACTCAAGCCATTTGTGTTCGAAGAAATGACTTGCGTAACATATGTGTGGAGAGCCCGGAACGAGAATAAGTATTGGTTTGTTCGAATTGTGTCACCACGGGTAACTTATAGTACTATATCATATAAAATCCATTAAACAACACACAAGATCTCGAATAAAATCAGGGGGTAAATAGGATAGAAATAAAACTTTGATAAAGAGAAAAAAAATATATTGTATTCCAGAATAAACTTTATGTTCTGTTTTATCCCTTTCACCACACAGCCATTTATTGGCAAATGCAGGGCTGGAATTAAATGACTACTAAGTCTGCCATCAGTGTTCCATCAGTGTATTTGTATTCCATCTTCAATACCCTGGTTTCAAAATCCCAAATGGGGGCGGAATAGCGCAGTGGTTAGTGGTTACCAAGAGGCCCGGAGTTCGAATTCCTCACCTCACCTCACCTCACCTCACCTCACCTCACCTCAAAAGCCCAATGAATCTCCAATTATTAAAAAACAGCGATTTGAAAGAACAATTAGTAATATTTACAGTACCCGAAATATGAAAGGAGCGATGATCGACGTTCATTTTATTCACCGAATAAGTAAATTTACATGCTATATGTCGAGCGACGAGTAACAAGCCCACGGCAAAACGAGAGTTATTAGGCTCAGGGACTCAGGGTAATGTACAGCTGCGTACAAAAGGTTTGTTCACCTGATTGTATTAAATATTGAAAAGGAGACTGTAAGAAATGGAATTTTCATTAAAAAAAATTTGTATAAAAAAAGGCTCCTTTTCAAAAAACAATTTTAAAATTTAAATTTGTTTTGTTTTGTTTTTACAGTCTAAGAGTTAGACTACCTCACAGTAAACAGTTACAGTTTTGGCATCTACTTGAAATGACCAGGGGTCAATCTTTTCAAAACTACAGTTTTTATTTTCTTCTGTTAAACATTCAGTTAATTTCCTCCAATAGTCAGTATATTTGTGACGAATGTGTTCTCATTTAATCAATATGCAAATTTTATTCGAAAATTAATGAAATATGAATTTACCAAATTGACCCCTTCTGTCCTGACGTGACGATCACAGGATACGTTTGAGAGTGATTGTTATATGAATATATGATGCTTCATTGTCATTGTATGTGATGTAAAATTATTTTATTGATGTTACAATGAACGTCAATTTACTAAAATACACATGTTGGGGAACAAACTGTCGATAAGCAGCTGTAGTAGGCCTATGGTAGCAGATAGTAATACACTGATGGATAAGGATTGAGGTATTTGACAACCTTTGTTCAACATTCTCTGTTACCAGACGGTCTGTTCTGTTACCAATGTGGCAGCACTGGTTCGGAGGGACACTGTAAATTTGACATTAAAGGACTGGCGAAATCTGGTCGGAAGGTAATGACTGCCATCAACAGTTCATCAGCTGATGACGTCACAGACGGCAAAGACGACACTTGGAGCGAGGGCGAATACTTACCCTACATAAAAAAATGTGATATGCCTACTGGAAGAAATGCCTGTATCATTGAAGAGGTTGTTAATAGCCGTGAGTGAACATATGACTTCGATAATTGTATAAATAATCTTAAGATTATGTAAAACTGGCTTACCACAATTTTTATAGAAAATCAAATTAAAGAATCTTCACTTTGAAGCCAATGCCGCATTTATTATCAAAGTGACTTCCATTGTATTTCATAATATTTGTTGTGGCTTTAATGTTCCAAAATACCTATGTGATGATTTCAGTCCAATTTAGTTCACTCAAGTTGCATATTCATCCAATCGCCAAATATATCATACGTAGGCTACTAGTTACCTATGAAAATCGAGAACGTCATTATACACGTACAGAAACCGAATCTACATATTCCATATACATGCACAGAATGTATCTGACCTAAAACATTACCAAACCAATTTTGTCTGTGCGCACAAGTTTCCAAGTTTACGTTTAACTAATTAACGCACTCCAGCCGCAATATATTGTCCGGGTTTCGATCAGAAATCGCTACTTTCACCTTAATATCGTCACTATACTGAATCGGCTAGCTTTTTAAAGGCAATTTTCGGCAACACTCTGTACTTCGAGATTAAATAACACCATTTGTCATTTGTAACAATGGCATGTGTGAAACCAACAACACACTGGGTGTCCCTTTAATATTAGATGATCATATGCAAACTCCTTTCAAATACACCACAGTTAAATATTCACTTGAGCAGTCTGATTAAAATCCTATTCCAACGAATTAAATCTGCAAAATTGTTCATATCAGGATACAGACTGGTTCTATAGATTCCTCGCCAAAAGGTTTTGCGAGGAAACCTCCGAACGATATGAGCTCGTTTGTTTAAATGTAATATTTTGCAACTTGTATCCCTCGGAAGACTATTTTAATCAGACTGTTCACTGGAGTATTTTCCGAATTTAAATACATTTATAAATTCACCTTTTTCAGAGACAGACGCCACCCTAAGTTACATCCGTGATTGTTCTGACGGTAAGACGTTTTCCTTCGACAACGCCAGTGTCCTGAGGAACTTAAACACCGACAACTTCACCACGTGCGGTTACGACACGAAGGGCTACCTCTTCTGTGTGTCCTTGTGTGAAAGGGACTTTTGTAATGGGCCATTTGCCACGGCTTCCATGTCGGAACTTTCTTTATTCCTACTTGGTTATTGTATACTGCTGAGGTATATATCGTTAGATTAATTGTGTTAGAATGGACCACAGGTGAAGTTTAGCTCAAATATGTTGCGCAACAGAGATAAACGACCAATTTTTCCTAATTGCGAAGTGAATTCGCGCATAGGGAAACTGGTCGTTCATCTCTGTTGCGCAACATATTTGCGCTAAACTTCACCTGTGAATGGACCCTCTTCAAGTCAACATTTTGTGATATCTACCTATTGACGGCTCCAGAGGGGCTGAGTTGGAAAAAGGTTTGGTAATGATAAGCTTAACTAAAAAGTTATTTTCGGACGGTGAAGTTATTTCCATAGACTTGCTATTAAGTTAGTGTAGGATAAATAATTTGCATGAAACAAGTTTTGGTTAAATCAATTTCAAATGTTTCAGATTGATTTGAAATCATCTCAACTTGAAGGAAATAATTTGGAAAGAATTCTGAAGACAATTGAACTGTTCAAGTCATTCGATTTGTAATTACCTAAATGTGTATATTAAATTAAACCGTTTCCCATAGATCACCATGTCAAATGTTTCCATAACTGTGTAAATATGTTGATCAAATTACTGACATTCCCTATAAAGAAAACAATAAAAAAAAACCCAATAAATTATGAGTTTGTAGCCAATATAAGTCCTCAAAAACTTGATAATTGTGAATAGGATCTGAGGAAAATACTATCGATGAAAATTATTTATCTTAGACTAAATTACAAGTCGATAGCCCGAATGTAACTGACATGGGTCTGTAGTTTATAATTAAAAATGATTGTTGATGAATCCCGGGATGTATCAATGATAGATGATGTTTGGCATAACTCGTCAAATATTGTTGAATAGTACTCCGCAAATATCTCTCGTGAAGTGATAATATAAACTTCCCAGTTCATTCAAGAAATAAACATGGCGCTTGTCAACAGAAGACGAATTACCTCTTAATATATTAAGTGGCGATAAATTATATTGCCACATGCGTGACGTCATAGGACGGTATCGTGGTGTCTTGTTGGTAATTTGCCAAAGCCGTAAAACAAGTCCATTGCAGAGTTTGGCAATTTTGCTGAAGAGAACTGTTCTACATGCAGTAAGGTTTGGGTGCAATGCTACACAGAATTTCAGTGCAGTACCACCCATGGTTCGCTAGTTTCAGCCAGACATAGCAGAGGACCGTGAGCACTCGCTTGGCGTGTACACGCGTACCCGCGAACGGCTCCTGAACGGAAACCTGGGCCATGTTCAAGAGAGGTTTCAAAGTAATCGCCCAATGAGCGATTACTATTAATTAATCCATGGTCATGACGTCACTCTATTGTGTTATCAGTTGATTATTATTTAGGAATCTACTGGTCATTGACTGTCCCAGTCAGGAGGGGTGATAGGTTTAGACATTTTCAGTAATGGTACATTTTTCGAGACTGATGTATTTTGTCTTGACGTATAAGATAGGATCTCAAAATATCTAGACAACTATAGACAAATTGGTTTTTTATATGGTATTGATATATTGTTATTTTGTATTGTATTCTACCAAAGAATTTTGTATTGTATTCTACCAAAGACTCTTTGAATGTAAGACGAATTTCCCATCTGGGATAATAAAGCTTATCTTATCTTATCTTATCTTATAAATTAATTTTCGTAATGCATGAACCTGGAATCGAACATGCAACCCTTCGCTTGGTAGTCAGCGCTTCTAACCACTAGGCCACAAGACGCTGTTAGAAACCTTGGGATTGTTTGTCAGTAAGACTCCCGCGTTCTATTCAATGCACGGAAGGCAAATTTTGAGCTGTCAATCACATCGCTTCGCGTGGAAGTTTTGCGCTGCACGTGCGTGTAAGAATTCATTTCATGAGGGTCGCAGCTACTTGTACCATATCCGATGAATGAGCACCGAAATTTGCAAAATAAATGATTTTGGTGTCCCATAATTGAAATTTATTGTTTCAAATGTAAAATGATCACATATGTATGTTTCGTGACGTCATACATGGATTAAGATGGAGAATGCATTCGGAGCAGTTGATTATTTTTAACGAATCCACAGCTTCTCATGCATTTTCCATTACTTAACCTCTCTTGAACGCGATTGCTCAATGTAGCGCTACGTAGCACGGCGAGCAAACTTCGAGGAATCACACCGTGTCGTCCAGGAGAGAATGCGCTACATTGAGCTCTACATTGAGCGCTACATTGAGCGATTATAAGCGCTCGCTGTTATGGAACGGAGCCCTGAGGTCGCGAGTACTTCCCAAGATAATTTTAGAATATCATCAACATTTTGGAAAATATAGGTGACTTGCACATAACAATTGACCAAATTTATATTGAGGTGGTAATAAAAGAAAGAAAAACGAGGTAATCAAATTTTGTGACACTCGACTCCATTTTGGATCGTAAATACTCGCTTAGCGAGATTGCTTCAAAGTGGTCACGAGTGTATTCGCGAGTACTCGCGAACTCGTGTTCGTTTAGAAACGGGTACTCGCGAGTACTCGCGGTCCCGAATACGCCTCTGGCTTTCTCCCTGCCATAATACTCGCAGCTGTGAAATAAGTGAAACCAACTCACATCACTTCGCAAAGACCAAACAAACTCCGCCCTTTGATTGGAACAATGTATATTAATAAACAGAATTTAAAATCACAGTTGGTCATTTTTCTGGATAACAGTTGTTAATGACATTCATGATTTTGCTTAAATGATTGTATTCCGTTTATTGTATTGAATAATGTTAATGATTATGTGTTTCTTGTTAATTATTATAGTTATATATTGTTAATCATAATATAAATATCATGTGCTACTTAACCTGTGAATATTATGTGTTAATTGTAATTGTAATATAATGTTTTACTTAAAATGTGATTATCTTGTTTTGCTTTGAATATGAATATTATGGTTTACTTAAAATGTAATACAGTGTTTTACTTGAAATGCTTATATTAATTTTACATTGATTAATTGACATTTCTGCTATCTCACAGTGCAAACTTCTTTTCTGTTAATAAATATTAATCAAGACATCACGTATTCGATTATAAAGATTTGACCTACATTGAATTGTATAGTGGCACGTAACACATCAAGTGTGCCCTAAATCAATACTTCACTTGTCGCTGTTTACAATTGTATACGAGTGAAAAACAACATGTAGTGATCATGGGATGGGTCGATGTATTATGTAAGGTATAAAGAATAGATGGACTCCATTTTAATTGATTTATATCAGTCCATTTAAATTTTACGTAAAACTATTTTTAAATTTGTATATTTGATTTTGTTTTTCTTATTAAGCAATATGATAGGATTTCCGATGTAGTGTTCATGGTTGAATCTGTGAGAATAAATTACTATAAAAGGTATAAAGAACAGGCGGAATCCATTTTAATTGATTTATATCAGTACATTTAAATTTTACGTAAAACTATTTTTAAATTTGTATATTTGATTTTGTTTTTCTTATTAAGCAATATGATAGGATTTCCGATGTAGTGTTCATGGTTGAATCTGTGAGAATAAATTACTATAAAAGGTATAAAGAACAGGTGGAATCCATTTTAATTGATTTATATATCAGTATATTTAAATTTTATAGATAAATTGTTAAATTTGTATATACGATTATTTAGCAATTTGATAGGATTCCCTAAATTGCTGTAGTGGTGCCTTTAACTATATATTTTTGGATTAGAATAGAGGCAATTTTATGGATACACAACTTCTTTATTCTTTGAAGGCAACGTTTCGACATAAATGGTAATGTCGTTATCAAGCAAGTTATACACATGGGAGAAGCATGAAGCTTATATACATGAAGTGCTTTTACAACCTATTGGAGATAAGATGTTTACACAATAAATAGAGATGATGGACAAAGGTTGAATGGATGATTGAGTGGAAACCAGTTATGAGATGTATAAAGATTAATGTGTGATGTGATTGGACGCCAGGTGAATGTTTTACAATATATTAGATTGATGTTGATGGGATAGGTAAGTTGATACAACAGATAAGATAAGTTGATACAACAGATAAGATAAGTTAATACAACAGATAAGGTAAGTTGATACAACAGATAAGGTAAGTTGATACAACAGATAAGATAAGTTGATACAACAGATAAGATAAGTTGATACAACAGATAAGATAAGTTGATACAACAGATAAGATAAGTTGATACAACAGATAAGATAAGTTGATACAACAGATAAGATAAGTTAATACAACAGATAAGGTAAGTTGATACAACATATAAGGTAAGTTGATACAACAGATAAGGTAAGTTGATACAACATATAAGATAAGTTGATACAACAGATAAGGTAAGTTGATACAACAGATAAGATAAGTTGATACAACAGATAAGATAAGTTAATACAACAGATAAGGTAAGTTGATACAACATATAAGGTAAGTTGATACAACAGATAAGATAAGTTAATACAACAGATAAGGTAAGTTGATACAACAGATAAGATAAGTTAATACAACAGATAAGATAAGTTGATACAACAGATAAGATAAGTTGATACAACAGATAAGATAAGTTAATACAACAGATAAGGTAAGCTGATACAACATATAAGGTAAGTTGATACAACATATAAGGTAAGTTGATACAACATATAAGGTAAGTTGATACAACATATAAGGTAAGTTGATACAACAGATAAGATAAGTTGATACAACAGATAAGATAAGTTAATACAACAGATAAGGTAAGTTGATACAACATATAAGGTAAGTTGATACAACATATAAGATAAGTTGATACAACAGATAAGGTAAGTTGATACAACATATAAGGTAAGTTGATACAACAGATAAGATAAGTTAATACAACAGATAAGGTAAGTTGATACAACATATAAGGTAAGCTGATACAACATATAAGGTACGTTGATACAACATATAAGGTAAGCTGATACAACATATAAGGTAAGTTGATACAACAGATAAGGTAAACTGATACAACATATAAGGTAAGCTGATACAACATATAAGGTAAGCTGATACAACATATAAGGTAAGCTGATACAACATATAAGGTAAGTTGATACAACATATAAGGTACGTTGATACAACAGATAAGGTAAACTGATACAACATATAAGGTAAGCTGATACAACATATAAGGTAAACTGATACAACATATAAGGTAAGCTGATACAACATATAAGGTAAGTTGATACAACATATAAGGTACGTTGATACAACAGATAAGGTAAACTGATACAACATATAAGGTAAGCTGATACAACATATAAGGTAAACTGATACAACATATAAGGTAAGCTGATACAACATATAAGGTAAGTTGATACAACATATAAGGTACGTTGATACAACAGATAAGGTAAACTGATACAACATATAAGGTAAGTTGATACAACATATAAGGTACGTTGATACAACAGATAAGGTAAACTGATACAACATATAAGGTAAACTGATACAACAGATAAGGTAAGCTGATACAACATATAAGGTAAGCTGATACAACATATAAGGTAAGTTGATACAACAGATAAGGTAAGCTGATACAACATATAAGATAAGTTGATACAACAGATAAGGTAAGCTGATACAACATATAAGGTAAACTGATACAACATATAAGGTAAGTTGATACAACATATAAGGTACGTTGATACAACAGATAAGGTAAACTGATACAACATATAAGGTAAGCTGATACAACATATAAGGTAAACTGATACAACATATAAGGTAAGCTGATACAACATATAAGGTAAACTGATACAACATATAAGATAAGTTAATACAACAGATAAGGTAAGCTGATACAACATATAAGGTAAGTTGATACAACAGATAAGGTAAGCTGATACAACATATAAGGTACGTTGATACAACAGATAAGGTAAGTTGATACAACATATAAGGTACGTTGATACAACATATAAGGTAAGCTGATACAACATATAAGGTAAACTGATACAACATATAAGGTAAGTTGATACAACATATAAGGTACGTTGATACAACAGATAAGGTAAGCTGATACAACATATAAGGTAAACTGATACAACATATAAGGTAAGTTGATACAACATATAAGGTAAACTGATACAACAGATAAGGTACGTTGATACAACATATAAGGTACGTTGATACAACAGATAAGGTAAGCTGATACAACATATAAGGTAAGCTGATACAACATATAAGGTACGTTGATACAACAGATAAGGTAAGTTGATACAACATATAAGGTAAACTGATACAACAGATACGGTTGATGTACACTGTCAGCCAAAAGAAACGCCTACTTGATTTTCCTTAAAATGAAAGATAAAATAATTTCGGAATTATAATCAATGGTGGTTTCCAAGTAATGCTGAAAACAAATTGATATGAAAGTCCATTGAATTCGTGGAAAAACTGTGATTCGAGTCAATAACATTCATGAAAACCGTGCCCAATGAAGACCGCTATTTCCGGTTGATTCACTTGCGTACCGGACCCACGTACATCGGTATCGTCATCACCAGTTTAATGCGAATGCGTGCCTGTATTGTTGCTCGTGGTTGTATGAAAATCTGTTTCAAATGTTTTTCTGTTTAAGCACTGATCGAAAACTGAACATTTCATTTGTCTCATTTTAACAATCGCCATTCTTCTGTGACATGAACACTTTTGAAATTTAAATTTATTGTGCAGATATGGTGCAACTTCATAATGCAATAATATTGCTAAACTGTTTATTATAGTTTTTACGAAATCTGATAAGATATCTGGTAGGCGTTTCTTTTGGCCAACAGTGTATATGGGAAAAGCAAGTTTGATGACATGGATGTACATTTAGAGGAGGTGGTAATTACATCGTAAATATGGAATGCAGTATAATATCAATTTAGAACTGGACATATTTAAAACGCTGTCTGTCTATGTAAAGCTAATAAAAATTATTTACTTGAGCAAGTTGTTAAAAAGCTCTTGGATGAAGTATCCTTAATCTCTGTTGAAAGTGGGACCAAACCTCATTATGTGGATGGCCTCTAGTAATTTCCGGGCTTTGTAATCCGTCTGGTTCCTTTCGATGATGTTGATGTTGTCCCAGTTGATGGCGTAGTCTGGGTGGACTTTGGTGTGGTCGGCAATAACTGATATACCACCGTTCTTCCTGACAGAAGCCAGGGCCGTGTCCATAACAGCGAGCGCTCATAATCGCTCATTGATTGCTCAAGTAGCGCTGAAGTAGCGCCTATTCTCTCCTGAACGACACGGTTAAAAACCTCAAAGTTCGCTCGCTTGGCTACATTGAATTATAACACGGGGTGCACTGTAATTGACGTACCAGGGATTTTAGATAATCTCAAGTGTGTTTCGAAACATCGTTTGATAGTGAGACGTCCATATTGAATGACCTTGGCATTGGTCTATTTTTGGAAACGAAATGATGTCATAGGGCTATTTGAGGCCCTATGACATCATTTCGTTTCCAAAAATAGACCAATGTCAAGGTCATTCAATATGGAAGACTACTAGACAAACGATGTTACGAAACACACTTGATATAATGTAAAATCCCTGGTATGTCAAATACAGTGTCCCTCATGTTATAGGCCTAATTCTTGCGCGATCTGATGCACCAAATACTGGGCGTTGTAACTGGGTCACTATTAGCTGACAGGATATTATAAAGTATTTTATAATAATTTTTTCAAGCGAATATTTTATCATTTTGGTGGGCTAGGCAAATGGCTCACATGAGCAATGTGCTAATATTTTTGGCTTTGAAAAATCCTATCCTTGTTATTATCCGTTCGATTTTTACGTTTGATGGCTTGTTTTAAAGACAAATGTATTGGCTTTGCCGTGGTATATAACATTGAATGATAATATGATGATAACATTCTGAAATATAATTTCAAATGGACATGGGGTGTTGACCCCGTTACATCCCTTTACTTTTTTTTTTTTATAGTATATGGGGTTGGATCGTCGACTTCATATTCGTTGTAATCGCTAGTTTCGACAATACAAGCCCCTGTGAATACTATATCCCCCGCTTCGCGCTTCGCGGCGGCGGGGGCCATTTAGGTTAATATACTTTTGGGGTGCAGCTGTGTTCTTCTCTCCTTTAACCTGATGCGATTAAACCTATTAAATTAATATATTTGATGAAAATTTTTGATAATTTAAAATGCCACACCCAGTGATACATGCATTGAGGAGGAACAGTTTTGAATTACACGAACGAATTCTCACTCACATTACCAACCCAAATCTGTCATTTTGTCTGTTATATATAAGTTTCTAAACTTACGTTTGACAAATTCATGCGTGCCATTTTGCATTATGATTTATAATGGAGAGTGATTCATGCTATTTCAAACTTTGTCAAATCTTAATCGTGCTTGGCGACTATGTTAAATAACCAAATAAAACATGCTTTGCTTAGTTTATCTTGAAACAGAAGATATTTCATGAATTGAGACTTGATTGTTTAAATTCCTTTACTGTCAAGCAATTCTTTAACTCTTTACATTTGTGGTACAGTCCTCATTTGCCAACGTCGGTATTAATGTTGATGCAGCACACACCACTACCACAAATATTTTCTCTCCTCGTGCACATTCTGTTGTCAGTACTACTGATGCATCGGCCACCTTGAGACGTGCAGTCGGGCGTAAACGCTGCATCTGAAACACGAAAGTCAGTAAGCTAGTTTATATTGTCAGTTATTTAAAGGTGCATCCGTAATGTTTCATAAAATTTTATTTGACTTTAATGGGACACCGCGTCGAGGATAAAAATCAGATTATGTGTATCTACCTATGCTAATTAATATGTCTTCTAACAAGTCACAGACACCCAATTTCAGACAATTAACGTAATTGATGATAAACTCTTCTTAGACAGTGAAGCGAAACATTACTCGTTAACAGACACTCTAATCAGCTTAGTTAGATAAAGATGAGACTCATTTTTATCCTCGACGCAGTGTCCCTTTAATACGTTCCAACACACCATATGTGCTGTGTACAGTACAAATAAATTCACTCAGCTTGCATATTCATTCCCAATCGCCAAACATATTATTGTTATTTTGTCTGGTTAAAATGAGATTCCAAAATTACGGTTGACTCACACGCGGTGCATTGTCCGGTTTTCGATCATAACTCACTACTTTTACCTTCATTTAATCAATATGCTAAGTCTACTATCATCAAAATGGCAGTTTTCGGTAACAGTTGGTACTTTTCGATAAAATAAGACCATTTATAACGTTTGGCATATTTGACCCCTAACAACACAGTGGATGGACCGTTAATATGTTTGAACATGTTTGGTAATTTAAAATGCCACCCCCAATGATACATGCATTGACGAGGAACAGTTTTGAATTATATAAAGGAATTCTCAGTTATAACGCTGACCTGTTTCGTTTCCCTTTTATACGACTAAAGCTCTGTTTATACGGCGAGCGTTTGCATATGAGAAAAGCATTAATACACATATGCAAATTTGCTTATATGAGCAAACTTCGCCGTATGGACGCATTTGCACATATGTATATTTAACTACCGTAAGCAAATGTTTCACTACCGTAAGCAAATTTGCACCTAGTCAGGAGCAGGTGCAAATTTTTACTACCGTGAGTAAATATGGTATTGTCACTTTTCTAGTAAAAGTTCGTCGTATACAGACATAGTGACTTCACACAGGTTGAGAAAATATATTAGAGAAACCCTTAATATTGTTTTTCAAATTCTATATATATATATAGAGGATAATCCCCTTCTTGCACGCCATGACCTCCATCTACCTCCATGAAATCCATCTGACTATCCGATTTTCATTATATAATTAGGCGACATAGTCAAAACAATGTTGGCAGATATAAATTAATGTCATTTATTTAGTTTATATATAATTAATATTAATTGGCATGTTTTAGGAATTCTCTATTCATATATTTAAATAGTTGGAAGCCTATTTGCATAGGCAGAAATTAAACGCATATGAACGCATAGCAAATTTACTTTTACTCACGTGTGTATATTACTACCATAAGCAATATTGCATATGTGCAAAGTTCGCCGTATAAACAGGGCTTAAGGTATATCTGATGGGTCGATACTATTGATGAATGAGTTGGTATCGGATCAAAATGATTTTAAAATGTCAAGTAAATATTGTAGAAAAACTGGGCACTGCCTTTAATGCCTTTGCCCATGGTAAATAATAATATATATGTATAGATTCCGATTCAGAGTCTTGTATTCAGTATTTTTGGCCTAAAGGCCTATAGTACAAGTACAGTTGTTGCGATATAATCACGTGGTGTTGACATTTCTTATATTGAACACATGTTTTAGGTAAATTGCAAGATATTTGATTACATCAATGTTTTTAGAGTTTAATAAATTGGACAATAATTTTTATCTCGTTCATGAAATAAATGGTAAATATCTGTTTCTTAAATGTAAATACATCGTACAGTCAAATAATACATGGAATTCATCTTCAATATTACCTGAAATACAGTTTTTACAAATATATTCATCATTATCAAACAAAGCTTCATTTATTTAAGTCATGGAAACCAGTTCTAAATTTACATAAGGCTATTTTTAGCTATCTTCTAAATTTATAATATAAACTCGGGCTCCAATAAAGATTTATGGGAGGAATAATACTCTAAATATATTGAATTACTTATTGACATAGACCATTCTTGGAATAAATATTTTTTAGGCGTTGTTTAAAATGAATTAAACAACCATTTTCATTTCAAACCTCTTGGGACATCGATACATAGGAACAATCCTGTAAAAAAAGCTGTAATGGGGCAAACAAAAGGTGAATTGTCTGATTCATGATTCATATCATTTAACCATTTTCACATTTGAAAGCATGTACATATAATCAATCTCTTACATGATGTAACCACACATAGGACGAACAAGCATATCAGAATCTTCATTTCAAGAGTTTTCCCTCGACGTTGCAGAACTTGGACGCTAGCTAGTTAACTGTTATCTAAATATCTCCTGATCTTGTAATGTAATGACGAGATAACAAGGGAATGCACACCTGCTATACCGAATGATAGCGAATTGGGGAATGACTTTGCAAAACAGCTATCTTAGGAGTTGTTGTATTTATGTGCTACATGTTAAACAATATAACCTACTTAAAAAGGTAATAATGCGTTTTACTTAAAATGGAAATATCATATTTTACATTGAACAATAGACATGTAATAGAATATAAGTGAGAGATATACCCGTACTTTTCCGAGTGTATCAAATGATACCCTACACTTTTCCCCGTGGGGTCCTGACGAGGCGCAAGCCGAGTAAGGCTCCACGAGGAAAGTGTAGGGTATCATTTGATATGGCCCAATGACAGTATTGTCAACGCAGACGCACGTGCACCTCGCTGAAATGAACAGCTAGCGCCATATGAATATGGGGAAGATACGTTTGGAATAGGCAAAGGTGTTGGAATGCAGAAACTATACTCCACGGCATCGACTGTCAAGTTCACACAGGCATTTTATTGCAAGTCCACCCGGGAGAATGTCATCAACGCCGGTGAAATACTTATTGTCTATCTCTATGGTGGCACTGAGAATGAGACCCTTGATGAACTGAGGTTTAGAAAATTGTGTGAAAAGGCTACCACATCTATTGTTCCAGTAAATGTTCATTCTCTCCCACCTACATCCGATGCTGCCTCGTATCATACATGTCCACTAGCAAGTGTGTCAGTGGACAGCAACAGATACAGACATGCATCTCCACCAATGGGGCTGGACTACGGAGAAGGGCAGACTGATGCCTGTGAGCAGTAAACAACCAGCTCCGGACCACCTCCTTCATGTAATTAGATGTATTAAACTGTAAACGAGACTGTGAATCCAAACGCTGTTCTTGCAGGAAACACAGACTGAAGTGTTCAGTCGCATGTGGAGAGTGCCTTGGACTGAGTTACAGCAATTCATCTGGAGTGTCCTCAGATAATGTGAATGACGATATGCAATGATAGGAAGCTAAGGTATCATTTTAACTCAATTGTGACCACAGATTTTAGATCGCATTTACAACTTACTCACATTAGTCTGAATGAACAATGCATTAACATGTTTCTGTAAGAACATGGTTTAAAAACTGATATTTCTGTGGGTAAATGTACATTAATGGTAACGCTGTGCTTTTTACTACACATTTAGGACTGGCGTTATTTAACTTTTATATTCAAACAATTATAATTACAAGTACAGACCTAATTTAATTGAATGTTTCTAAGAACAAATAAGAGTAATTGTGCATTATTTATTGGAAAAACAATATCAAACCAACCGATATGTTTATTTAAGTGTATACAAACTGTGAGGAGCACTCTTATTTAGGTAAATTTAAAATAATGTTTTTAATATGTTCCACCCATTAGATTGTTTTAGACTTTTTTCTCTTCAATCATTCATACTCATACTTTGAAAAAACACACAAATCATTTCTTTTGCAAGGAGCATGTAATTTTTCAGCTAATGAAATGTCGTGATTTGAACATTAACGATCGCTCGTCGGTTCTCTCATCGGGGTACTGCCTCTTTTGTTCGAAAAGAAGTTCTCTTACTGGCTGATTATTTATGGCCAAATCGACAGTTCTGGGCCTCAGAAGATCAGTTATGATAGTATCGTCAGCGGATACAAATACACTGATGGGTGTAAGATGGAGGTAAGATGTTCGGTTAACTTTCTCAACATCGTTGTAATAAAGCACAAAAATTTAATAAACAAATGGGAGAATTTAATGCAGCTTGCAGATTGTTAAAAATACAAAATACATATTAATGTACGTGACATATAATACATAGCAATGTATAATAACAATATCCTATGATCAGCATGCGGTGATCTCACAAAGAAACTATGAAAATAGTAACTCCAATTATAGCAAATGCAACAGATAAGACTAAGCGAATAAAATTAACACCACAAACCAGTAAGCCTACTGGGAGGGTGGGCGGGGCAAGCGTGCCGCCGCGTAACGCTCAAACTAGAAAGACAGCGACCCCTAGCAAAGGGGCATAACTCGTTCATTGTTAAACACATTTTTAACCACTAAAAATTAATTTTAACTTTCTCAACATCGTTGTAATAAAGCACAACAATTTAATAAACAGATGGGAGAATTTTCATGCAGCTTGCAGATTGTTAAAAATACAAAATACATATTAATGTACGTGACATATAAACACAGCAATGTATAATAACAATATCCTATGATCAGCATGCGGTGATCTCACAAAGAAACTATGAAAATAGTAACTCCCATCCCAGTAATAACTTATATATTAGTTATTTAATACAGGTAAGAATAGAAAATTTGAGGGAAATTAACTATTAATGGCGGGGAAGTGAGGTACCAAATTGCCTCAATGCCTGAAAGCGAGAAGGGTGCTGAATGTTGAGGTATCTTAGATATGCTTGTGATTTCCACAGTCCAATGTCTTGGATTTCTTCGCCTGGTAATCCGATGCTAAAAGCCCAGCACGCACCGCCTCTACGAAAGGAATGTCCAGTAATGTGCTCCTGCACACCTCCTCTTTTCAGAATGTACTGTATAGTGTTCATGAACACATCATGCTGCAGTGGAAGATGCTGATTATCGCAAAGGAAAGGTGCAGTGTCGCCGCTACCCCTCTGTGAATGCAAAGTCAGCAGCCTAGCCACAGGATGCGCTGGATCTAGAGGGTGATCCTCAATTGAAGGCATCAAAACTTCCATCGTACGCTCTCTAAACTGAAGAGTCTTTGATGTTTGAAATTCAATGGAAAAACCTCCATCAATAGATTTGACATCTCGCACACATATATTTCTGTTTACATCAAAGGCGGCCTTGCAAACAAAGTTATTAGATCTGAGCATGCCATAGAAAGCAATAAGGCAAGATGCCCAAATAGACATGCCCAATACACTATCCAATTTTAAGTTGTCTCTAATCATCATCAACATATTAGGGGTGACAGGAGGTACCCCCTTTTGCTCATCACCAAGCTCTCTCCGTACACCTTTTAACAAGTGTTGTATATGCCAAGAATTAACAGGGTCTGAACAGTCATTTGCTCTATGTACACTTGAAACAATGGATAAGTATTGACGAACAGTTGCATACTTAAAATTCTTAAAATCCACCAAGTATGCAATGTACAATTGCATATTTCGCACTGACAAAGGAAAAGGATGAAAGCTAAATTCATCGCAAAAGTTAAGGAAACACTTAAACTGGCACTGATAGGTTGACTTGGTTGACTCTGCCCATCCCTTACTACTGAGTCTAGTCACTGCTTTTTCCAACTGGGATGCCAATCTCTGTGTTGCCCCATCTGTAATCGATATAATCCTTTGTCATGAAGTTTTCAAGGAAATGTCTATTGAAAGGCATATAATGTAAACTAGCAAGCATATCATACAAATTTGACAGTTGACCTGGCTCATCCAGTCTGGAAATACAGTCAGCTAGAATATTACATTTCCCTGGTACATAAATGGCTTTCAGTACAAAATTAAAGTGAACTTGCAACCAAAACAAGGACCTTAGAAAACATAGCACAACTGGAGATGTGGCAGTCATTTTGTTGATTACAGCCTTTGCTGTCATATTGTCAGTTCCAACCACAACAACTTTGTTTCTCCACATGTGGCACCAACGAATTGCAGCTAATATAATTGTCAATGTTTCTTTATAATTGATGTGGAGTCCTTTTGCCCATGGCAAGTCTATCTCCCAATTATAATAAACAAAATCTCCATCAAAGCAGGCCCCTGCTCCAGAATTGCATGCATCGGTCTGCAAGCTAGTTAGTGAGCGATCGTCTAAGAAATGTCTAGTGCCATTGAACAATTCCATATAATTCCTCCACCAAGAAATGTCTTCCTTCACTTCCATTGTTAGCAATACCTTATCACTCGATGAAGATAAGGTACATTTTAGATCTATTAAACGTCTCAAGAATGTTCTGCCACCATGTATCACACCACAAGCCCAGTTTAGTTTGCCTATTAAACTTTCTAACTGTTTTTTACTAGCACGTTTTTTGAGTGAAAACTCACACAATACCTCTTTGAATTCACTGAGCTTGTCTGCAGGAAGTTCTAGTACACAAAGACTAGTGTCAATAACAACACCTAAAAATGTCAACCTTGCTGATGGGCCTTCCACTTTTTTCCAGTTTATGTCAAACCCTAAACGTCGCAAAACATTTATCAACTTTTCTAAAGCATTGGCACAAAATTGAAAGTCATCTGAAATGATCAAAAAGTCATCTAGATATGCAATTACGCAAATATCATAGACTTGCTTCATAATTCTACACACCGCGCTTGAAAGGGTTTGAAAAATCTTTGGGCTTTTGGAAGCTCCAAAAGGGAGCTTACTATCATACATATATGTCAATTCTGAGTCATTATCAAACTTCCACGCTAAACCGGTATATATGAAATTGTCTGGATGTATTCTTACACTGCGATATGCACTCTTGAGATCCACTTTAGCCATGTAACTGCCTTTCTTCACAAACTTTAGAGCTTGAAGAAGGTCCATATAGGAACACTCTGTATCAGTCATCATACTATTCATGCTATTTCCATTTGGTCGACTGCCATCATGAATTAATCTAACACTGTTATCACTCTTAGGAATAGCGCCTAACGCGCTCACAATATGAGGTAAATTGTCTGTAATAACATAGTTTCCCTTAGATATTTCTTCTTTAATCTGACTTTCAGTTTCTCTTTTATTCATAAAAGCTGATCTATGATTTTTTGTTCTTACATTACATCATAGCTTAATGATCTAGAAAGTTTTTTGCTTCCGGTTTCGCTTGGTCCCCTGTCGAACTCTGTCGTGGTTGTTGGGTTCCATGCGGTGAATGGGAAACGCTGCTATGGCCTCTTTGAAAACAGGTCCCACATACATGGGCCATCTTGCAAATGTCCTCTCGCAAAACACACGTTCCGACGTTGAAGCGTGGGCATATCTCGGTCCCATCCGGTGTGAAGGGTCCTCTTCTCCGCCCCTGGTACTGCTGTGAGGTGCGCTGATTCTGAGTGGTGGGTACACTGCGAACCTTTGATATGAGTTGATGATCACGAATGTCCTGCGAAATGGTCCCCCAGCGAAACCCTTCCTCTTGCCGTCTACTTCTGTATTCTTTGTCGTACAGAAGCACGCTGTTCCAAACATATTTGGATGAGAATCTACAAATGTCTTGCATATATTTGAGGAAATCGTCCACTTCCTGACTGACGCCAAGCTGCTGACGCACAACGCCTAAGTTCGCGTACACCCATTTCTCTACAGAAATACTGCTGAGCTTGTTTTTCCTCTGACCAAGTTCGATAGAAACACCGTCGCTAATTTCTATTTTTTGACTTTGCGAATCCAATGAGTCCAGCCACAAGTAATCAGTAAAATCCCTGGATTGTTTACCTTTTCCATGGGCGGCGCCATTTTGAAGACCTTGACCTTCGAGCTGATCACGTGGACCTTGACCTTCGTGCTGATCACGTGGAATGTCCGCCTCACCGCGTGGTACTTCATCACACTGCAATTCCCGTTTCATCTTCGCAATTTCGGCTGCTAGGTCCCTTTTTTGTTTTTGCAAACGCAAACCTTCCAACTCCCTCGCGAGAGCATCACATTCTGCCCTGTCCACCTCAAGACAAGTCGAATCGACCCCTGTCGCTCCCAAGGACACCGCGTCGCCCTCTGCCACGATCGGTTTTGTGTCCGTCTCAGTATCACTTTTCTGACCCCCAAACTTAACTGCCTCCATCACAGCCTGCATCTTGTTCCCAGCGCTTTTTCGTTTAGGTCTTACGTCCGGATCCATATGAAATTAGAATTATTTTCCAATTTTCCCCTGCAACATTCAACCGGCAAGCGTGCCGCCGCGAAACGCTCAAACTAGAAAGACAGCGACCCCTAGCAGAGGGGCATAACTCGTTCATTGTTAAACACATTTTTAACCACTAAAAATTAATGTTAACGAGTTTGGTAAATCATCAAATTTCATTAAAATAAGATCGAACGTAGTAGGCCTACATGTACTCGTGGATAGTCCAGCATATATAGAGAATCTCACCCAATTGGCTTCTGATATCAACTATATCAACACGACTTGATTAAAGGTACAAATGCAAATATCCGAGGCTTGCCGAGGATATTATCACTTTAATCAACTCGTGTTGATATATTTGATATCAGAAGACACGAGGGTGAGATTTTATTTATCATTCAAAATCATTCTTCAACAATTATTAGCAAAATAATGTACGTATCTGCAACACAAAACTGCCATTTAACTAATTCAGCAGTGATCTCAGTGAGGTCATAGCATTGTGACGCCATCAGTATTATTGCGTCATAGCATTGTTACGTCATCAACTTTGTGACGTCATAGCATTGTTAGCAGTTTTCTCAGAGATGTCAAAGCCTTGTGATGGCATTAACTAATGATGTAATAGGATTATGACGATTTGATTGTAGCGATATCTACAATGTAGATATCGCTTGTAGATATCGCTTAATCTCACACAAGGGATATCTACTACTATATCAACACGAGTTGATTAAAGTTACAAATATCCGAGGCTTGCCGAGGATATTATCACTTTAATCAACTCGTGTTGATATATTTGATATCAGAAGACACGAGGGTTAGATTTTATTTATCATTCAAAATCATTCTTCAACAATTATTAGCAAAATAATGAACGTATCTGCAACACAAAACTGCCATTTGACTACTTCAGCAGTGAGCTCAATGAGGTCATAGCATTGTGACGTCATCAGCATTGTGACATCATAGCATTGTTACGTCATCAACTTCGTGACGTCATTACATTGTCAACAGTGTTCTCGGTGATGTCAAAGCCTTGTGATGTCATTTATAAGATAAATAGTTGCGTTATGCCGTCGGTTTATTAAACATGTTTCCAGTAATTAGTAGGGACACAAATTCAGCAATTGACCTTTAGTAAAGAGGATAAGTAAATGAATAAGATTCAATTATACCGCACTGGTATGTTAGAAAACATGATTAGATTGAAATGTTTAAAATGAAATATAAATTTAAATTGTGAATTATGACTAATTTTGGATAAGTACTCAAAGTAGTATAAGGAAAAGTGTTTGGATGACAACTTATTTATCCATACACTTGTCCTTATTTAACTTTTTTAACTTTCAACTTCTATAATGCCACTCAAAGAAGATAGTCAAAGAAGGTATGCTGTGTTAGAAGAACGTAATTTTGATGATGTCTTTATAGACATTAACCAACAGTATACAAAAAAGTGTCTATTACTTCATTTTCGAGCAAAATATATATTTAGTTACCTAGAATTGATAATAAAAATAGTTCATAGCTATGGTCATAAGTTATTAATTAAACAGGATTATTCAGGGTGTAACGTGTGAGAAATTTTATACCGCTGATTTCAACCTACTTTTTTGAGTGAAGGGGACACACTGCTTGTAATATACACCGTTTCCATGGTGACTGTTGCTGGGGTTTCGAATTGTTATTGATAGGGTTAGAGATTGATGTCCATGTATTATCAATTAAACACAATTTCACATCTGTTAGCAGTAATACGCTACTGTGCAAAATTCAGTACACCTTCGTGAATATTTCCCCAATTATGGTGTACTTAATTTTGCACAGTAGTGTCATTTTTCACATTTCACCTCTCAATCCTTGGAGATAATCAGTGTACGAAAACATCATTTTAAAGCGACAATAAGTGTTTATTCAAGCAAGTTCATTACAATTACTCTTTATGTTAAACGAATTCCATGGCGCTTAGTAGAACATAATGAAATAAAATCATTGATAACTGGGTAAGACAGAGGTATATGGATGAGATTACATGACACTGTTCCGGATTACTGCACATTGTTCTAAGGGTGTGTTATGAGTTCTTTGATAGATTGAAGGTAAATCAGCTGAGCCACATGTCAAAATACAAAATCTTAGAAAAATAAGTAAAGTTTGTGTAGAAAAGAAGAAAAAGAACAAACAGGAAATCTAATATTATTTCTATTGAAATGAAAGAACCTTGTTAATTGTTCATTTCAATAAACTCCTCAACTTAAAAAATAGACACTGCAATTCAACCAAACATGGTTACCAACCAATAGTAGTACAAACTTTATGTATGAATACAATGTTGCAATAACTAGTTTGAATAAATGTTACTACCAGTCAAAAAGGATGAATGAAAATAAATCAATATCAATTTTCTCAATATCATTTCATATGCCACGTTTCGACACAGATGCTTGCACTGTTGTCATTCATCAACACAATATATATAATATATATATATATATTTTTGAAATGCTATGTAAATATTTTATTATAGATAGAATGTGGTAGATATTTAGGTCATAAAAGGGAGGATCGCATTTGCCCACTTTGTATTAATTTTTATATAGAGACTGATGTTCTTCCAAAATGTTATCCCTCTGAAGTAAAATTAACTCAATTGTTTTCCTCAAAGAATGCTTTTGTCATCAATAATCTGGCAATTTTCTTTTGCTATGAAAAAAAGTAACAAATTTCTTGTAACCACAAAAACATAACGCTCTCTCTCTCTCTCTCTCTCTCTCTCTCTCTCTCTCTCTCTCTCTCTCTCTCTCTCTCTCTCTCTCTCTCTCTCTCTCTCTCTCTCTCTCTCTCTCTCTCTCTCTCTCTCTCTCTCTCTCTCTCTCTCTCTCTAAAAACATAACGCTCTCTCTCTCTCTCTCTCTCTCTCTCTCTCTCTCTCTCTCTCTCTCTCTCTCTCTCTCTCCCTCCCTCCCTCCCTCCCTCCCTCCCTCCCTCCCTCCCTCCCTCTCTCTCTCTCTCTCTCTCTCTCTCTCTCTCTCTCTCTCTCTCTCTCTCTCTCTCTCTCTCTCTCTCTCTCTCTCTCTCTCTCTCTCTCTCTCTCTCTCTCTACCCAGTCTTGACAAAACATTAATGCATATACCCAGTCTTCACAAAACATTAACCTAACCTTTAGAAACACTGATTATAAACAATTTAAAGAATCTTTATTATTGATAAGATAATGTCAAAGAATATTGACAACTGATATTACCAACATGACAAGGGCTTGTATTGCTGAAAATAATACTCCTACACCAAAGGTTCGTTCACTGACAACTATCTACTACTTATTAATGTATGTTACTTGTTAACGTCAGTGATGTCAAGGAAACCAACCCTACAAGAACAGTTTCAAACCTCATTCGCTCGAGGTTAGTACCACTCCTTCATCCACACACCCTTATCATCACAGATGCCCAATTGCATGGACACAATGTGGAGCCTTATGATAATTCTCTTACTTATACGTGACATTATCAGTTCCCACGAAAAGGACAACAGCAAGCCTAAGAAGCAACTGTGTCTCAGATATATCAACTGTGACACTGCAGATCTATGCTGGGTTAGATGTGGCACTCAGTGTACCTCTGCTCTCCGTGTTTTGGATGATCTGCACATGACATCTAGAAATGATTTGGTAAATGGGAATTTTATCAAAATCTGTAAAATATTTGCTGATTTATACTTACACAAACCCAAGACCAGTTCAACAAAGATAAGTTCAAATGCGTCGTCGTTCTTGATGTTTGATTTTTCTAAGTCGATGTATGAACCAAGAGATTTTTGGGTAGGATCGATGCAATCGAAGGCCATGATGAAAACGGGCGTAAAGGTCGAGGGAAATCTTTTTGGTTGGATTTATGACAAAGTGCAAAATGCTATCTTTTGGTCTACACAGGCTGGAATATTCAAGAACGTCATTGGCACATTTTCTGAAGTAAAGCTAAGTAATTATAGTAGTTACTCTTTGAGTGTGTACAAAAACTATTTATATTACACGGACCATGGAATCATTATGAGACAATCCACATCACCTGGACTTGGAAGCGAGGAATGGCACCGTTCAAAGGACACAAGGTACGACATTGATCATCTAAGCATCAGTGATACCCTTATTTGTTGGCGGTACAAGGCGAGGATCGAATGCCGGAATTTTTTGACCAATTCAACGGAAATTCAGGATGTGGGCCCATGTTACTTTTACAGTGTACACGTTTCTCACAACAAAGTTACATTTGTCTATCTACCATCGTCAGGAGACAAATTACATCTTACCCTCAAAATATTCAAACGTAATACTGGACTTGAATTATGCAATGGTAGTTTTAAGGTGATGAAAAACTTGAAAACATTTTATGTCCACGGTAATTCTGTATACTATAAATCTCACACAATAGACAGGTTGGAAGCACGGGAATTTGGTATGAACTGTACCATCGGTGCCAAACTGTTATCGGTAAGGTCATTTAAAGGACAGAAAGTCGGATTTATCTCTTTTTGATATTGGCTTTTGGAATACCAATCTGAGAATCCAGACACTCCAAAAGAATAAAAACAAATTTATGAATTGGTTTATTCATCACCACCAAACAATGAGTTGTTACGAAGGATATCGGTCTAACAAATTGGAATCAATTAATCAATCATCTAACTAACAAATCAATCAATCAATCAATCAATCAATACTCTGCATATTTGATAGTTCAGAAATGCCTGAAATACAATATTACATTCGACTGACATATATCTTTAATGTTTCTTCTCGTGGAGATATACTTGATTTTCGGAATCTATATGTTTCATTCCATGAATGAAAACGTAAATTTCATTAAATAAGCTAAATAAAGCTTACATTTAGCATTATCAATTAGCATTATCAATTTATCAATTTGATATATCGAATATAGTGACAGTTCTCTGCCGGAGAAGTAGCAATGGCGAGGGGCATATCCTGAACCAACTTGCCTCCATCCTAGTGTCTCATTTTGTTAATCATGCTTAATCAACTCGTCCTTTCTTTCATGGATGGCAATGCTCACTATGTTCAGAACAACGGGGGTTAGCGCGTACGACTTCGGATCAAGAGGTCCGGGGTTCGAATCCCGCCAGGGGCACGGCAACTGTGTCTGCATTTGAGAACTGTTCTACACACAGTAAGGTGTGGGTGCAATGCTACACTGAATTTCAGCATAGTACCATCCGTGGCTCGCTAGTTCCAGCCGATGCTCGCATGTTTCACCATAGCCACATGGCGTTGCGGGCTTTCTCCTTGTCATAATACTGGTAGCCGCGATATAAGTGAAATATTCTTGAAAGCAGCGTTAAACCCCAACTCACCTCAGCTCAGAACAACGCCATTACCCATCTCCCCAATCCTGCTATCAGTCGGAATTTGAATTCCGTAGAACATGAACATTTATGGGACAACATTGGACGTCGAATACAAAGAGTAGAACCTCGTCTGCAAAAATCGCTGATTTGGAGGCTGCATTACATCGTGAGTGACAGCTGGTGCCATTAAAACGAATTCGTAGACTCACTGGAGGCGTGAGGCGTGAGGTTCGACGCCGTCATCTAAGGTGGTGGGGAGTGCACTCGCAACTGACACTTTGTTGGTGATTGTCATCTTTAGACCTCGTTACAATTAATTAACAGAAAGGAACTTATCTGGACTTCAGTCGATCTCCACAACAGTTGCATAGTGGATCAAATTCTCAATTAAGAATAAAATGTCCATTGTGTGTTATCCCTTACTCATTGTATTCAGCTTTTATGATAGAGCAGTGTCAGACTCATGCCTGACTTGCTGGGATGGCAGTTTGAAGTCAAACATACGAAAAGTTGAACAATCCGGTGTCGCTTAAGGAATTTTCATGTGTATGTAGACAGTAACTGATTAAGATGAAAGGGTAACCTTCCTACAAAATATATTAATACAATAAATACAACATTTTAATCATGGAAAGTAAGCTGAAACGAAAACAAAAATAAAATATTTATAGTCAGAAATACCAAAGACAGAAATGTCACAGTTGAAGATATGAACAACTGAAGATGAAAGTGGCTGTGATAGATATCCAAATAAGGTATATATCTAACGACCTACTTTTCCTGGGAGCAGCAGACATCAGACTCAACTTCTTCTTCAGAAACCACTGCAGAGTATGAAGACCTCAACACATATCTAGACCAGGTGAGGTGGGCTGAGTTGGGGCTTAACGCTACGTTCAAGTGTATTTCAATTTTTCGGCTGCTAGTATTATTGCAAGGACAAATTTATAATAGTAACATGAGGTGATATCACTCAGTTTAACTAATTTACGCATATACTATTGCGAGAGATATCGCCTTATTTCCAGTTTCAAAATAGCTTAATTCATGGTTCATAATATTGTTTCTGTATGCTATAAGTATGCAAGGTACACATGAAGATTAGAAGGCTTGGCGACTATCATGCCATTTTCTTGATTTCATTTCTCTGATACACTGTCCCTATTAGTTACAATGAGTAACTTGATTCTGTGAATGTGAATGTGTACAGTTACGACTTCCGGTTGCGTATGGAAAGAGAAGAGGTGAGGTGAGTTAGAGTTTAACGTAGCTTTCAAGTTTATTGCACTGTTCGTGCTATTGCAGAGAAAGCCCGCAACTGGTGCTGTGCAAAGCCACGTGGCTATGCGTTGCGGTGAAACCCGAGAACATCGGCTAAAACTAGCGAACCATGGGTGGTACTGCACTGAAATTCAGTGTAGTCAATCTTTATTTCAGTACTCAAAAAGGCCACAGGCATGTAGTACATTTACAATTAATATGAGTAGTAAGTCTTAACAGGTTCTTATTTATTACAATCTGTTTTCTTGAATCCATTGCGAAATATATGTACATTGCAAGATTCTGTAGTGATTATAAGCAGAAACCATGATACCAAGGATATGGTAAGGTTGTGGACCCTGATAGGACCTTACCATGTCCGAGGTAGAATGGTTTCTCCATATTATCAACCGTTTTAAAGTGTAAAACAGGCTTTGTAATTGTTATCGCGTTATATTGAGGTTCCCTGGTAAATAGAGTCGTTCATAAAATCCTTGTTTAGAACCGAAATCAGCCTGTTACCAGCCGCGCTATATGAGTGAGTTGCTTTTGTACCGAGGAATCTCACCTGCCTCGTTTGCGCAGTAGTCTAAGGCGCTACCTCATGTACTACAGGTGTTAGTGGTTACGGGTTCGAGACGCACTTTCTTCAAAACATTTGCTGCACATGTTATGTCATAACTTAGAGAAATTTTTCAAAATTAGTGAAAGTTAGTTTCTTCAGATCTTTACTTTAAAGTCGTCATCTTTGCCTTTATATCAGGGTTTACAATCATTGTAATTCCTTCTAACAGGGTTTACACCTGTCTGTGTAAACCCTCCTGGAGGGACTTACAATGTTGTAAGTCCCTCGTACCGGTCATTTCAAATATCATGTTATGTAGCCAGTAGGTTGATAACATGTGTTAGTATATGTTAACAGTGATATTAATTTTCACTTGGGTATTTATGAACGTATGGTTTTAGGTACTTACGAGTAGTTCGTTAAGTGTTATACACAAGGAAGATGAGAAAAAATGTAATTCATTCTCTATAGCATTATGATAACATCATTTACATATTCTCTGTTCAGAATTAGTCACTTATACTTTCAAGGCTTGTACTGACGCTTATTTCGTGTGTTAAGACCATGATGAGCTATTAGAGAAATATACGCCGAGATATTTATAAACATTGGTTGTTGAAGTAAGTTACCTTTATAATACCATTTTTTTTAAATTTAGATAGTTTTCTACACTAAATTTTGGTTTGTCTCTATTAATACTTAACTTGTATTGGTATGAACATTTGTCTAGTTCGTATACCGTATTTGTTTTTGTAAACCACTAACCGTGCTAGAAAATAATACAATATCGTCCGCAAAGAGTAACAGAAAAAGTTGAATTGTGTCCGGATGTAGTTGGATTCCATTTGTACATGTACCGAATATTTGTATTGCCAGTTCATTAATAAAAAAGGAAAATAAAAATGGGAATAAAATACAGCCTTGTTCAACACCTAAATCACTAATAAAAGGTTCAGATAACCCGTGTTTATTTCTAACTGTCACTTTAACATTTTCATATATACTCTGCAGCATTTTGTTAATTTTACTACTTAGACCATGCGATTGCATAAGTCCCCATAGTTTCTCCCGTTGTACAGAATCAAAGGCTTTTGAAAATCTACAAACAATGCATAAAACTGTCCCTCTTTTGTATTTAGATATCTTTGTATCAAACTGTGCAGAATAAAACTATTATCTGTTGTTGTACACTGACGGGCAAAAGAAAGTATATGGCTCAGTTATTTTTGTCGTATGAATAAGTCAATGCAATTATCTCGAGTTTTCGACGTCGTACTAAAAAACGGACTAGTTTGTGAAATTAGTCCAAAACATTAAATCAGTCAAAGAATACCTCTACGCTGTTTGAATTTATTTCATTAAAATTTAAAAAATTTAATTTTGAAATTCCCCAAAATTAATTTGGATAAAACACAACTGTTCATCGACATATAACACATACTCTGTGTGAAAATTAAAAAAAAGTGCTTCGTTGTGCACACATTTACAAGATTTTGAACATGGTAGGGGGTCATGTTGGTGGAAATTTCATTTCTTACCCCTGTCTACTTTAAATAATGTTATTTTAGTTATAAAATAAAACAGCGACTAAACAAGTCATTCAAACAATCACTGAGAGGTGTTATTGTATCGTTCCATAATCAAATTCATCTCATTTCTTTAAAATATTGAATTAATCGAAAACAAGTGAGTGTTATACTTTCTTTTGCCCGTCAGTTTACAGAACAGAAGTTTATTGCATTTCAGGGCCAGGAGGCCCAGAGTACAGGTACAGATATATATAATGTATGTAATACAATTTCAGAGCGCTATATATATCTTAATTTAAATACTTTATACAGGTAGGTGGCAAGGCGGAGCAATATATTACTATTGGTTGTTGATAACAGAGCAATGAAATGTTGCGTAGATAGATGTTTATAATAATAATTTGGTATATAATGTTCACGGAGTTGAGAGTAATATGGACATATGAACAAAACATGATATTCATCTTCTTCACCTTCTTCACAATACGGACATATTAAATCTACAGGGTTAAGATTGTGTACATGTTTGTATTTATTAACTTTAAAATTATTAGAACAGCATCTGAACTTTGTTAACGCCCTTCTCAATTGCCCGTCAGTTTATATCCCTCTCTAAAGCCCGCTTGACCCTCGTATATTTTATCCATAACATCAGCCCATTTAACCCGTCTTTTGTTGATGATATAGGTGAATAGTTTGCCAAATATACTGAGTATGGTTATTCCATGGCAATTATTAGTATCATTCGGATCACCCTGTTTAAAGATTGGTACAAGGATACCCATTGACCAAGATTCGGGGAAGTTTCCTATGTTGAGGATAATGTTGAATATAAGCTCAAGATATGGAAGTAAAAGATCAGATGAATGTTTAAAAAATTCCTGTAGGGCGTTGTCTATACCTGGTGATTTATTACACTTTAGGTGCTGTATAATGTTTAAGATTTCATCCCTAGTAATTGGGACATCCAGTATGTCGGAGGTAATATCTGAAATGGGGAGTGACCTATTTTCGTTAAAATTGTCCTGTCTAATTCTATGAAGACTATTATCGGAGGTAGAATATATAACAATTTAAAGGAATCGTGCCACTCGATATTGTTGTTTTGTCTAGTTTTAGGACTTAGTGTTTTAAGCTCATACCAGAATATTTTTGAATCATTTAGACTATTTGTTTCTGTTCCATGTATGTTTTTCTATTCTCATTACAAGTTCTGCTATATATATTTCTAGATTTGTGATATCTCTCCAGGGAATGCAATGTCTTAGTTTTTCGAAAAAGGTTTAGAAATTTACATCTTTCTTTCTTTAGATGATCACATTCGTTATCATACGAAGCATTTGTATTATATTTAACTGGTGACGGGCGGATCCGCTTTTTCATATCTGAAGCTGTTAGTCACAGTGCCTCTACAACATGATCTACACACATACTTATATTTGTGAACGCTACATCAACTGATATCATCTAGATCTTGTACTTCCTCCGATAGTAAGTTATTTCGGAATTGCGTCAGCATATTGCTATTCCAAATAAACCTGAAAACTTCATGCTCAGTATCTGTTTTAGATTTTCTCCTTATAGGCTGTGTCTGTGCTAGTGAGATATCCGTGTGTGAATCTAGGGTTATAGGTAAACGGGATGAATCTGCATTTGATGGTATGTTAAAATCTAATACTTCATCGAACAAATGTGCGGAAGCTACAATGTAATCTACTACACTCGTTCCATGTGTACCTATAAATGTAGATTCGCCCTTTTTGAAAACTCTACCACATCTTCCATTCATAATGTGTATATTTAAAACGCTACATAAGTCTAAAAGACATCTACCGAAATGGTTAACGACTTTATCACAGGAGAACCGTTCTAGATTAAAATAATCCAACATGAAATCAAACATGGAATTATCTTTACTTTCGGTTTGATAAATTATAACGTCATCAACAAAGTCGGATAGCGTACCCGTACGGGCATTAAAGTCCACCCCAGAGAGTAAATATATATCTGGTAGATCGGACATTATCTCGAACGGTTTCTCCTGGAAAAGCGTACTACCAATTTTACAATATGCATTTGATTTAGTTTACCAAGAGGAACCTTCTGGTTGTATGTATACACAGCTATATAACAAATCTCTATCAAAGTAAAAAAGTGATTGTTCAAATAGTATAACAATAGAATTTGCTGTTGTCCTTGTCCATTTAACATATTTACTTAATGGTTTTCTTATCAATACCAGTATACCACCAGAGAGTCTACCAGACGAGGCTATCTTATCTCCATATTTATATAAGCAGTCAAAATCTGAAAAGACCTCATCGGCACAATCTTCATTGCTCAAAGTCTCTGTAAGACCTATAATATATATTATATATTGTAGTGTATTTCAGTGTAGCATTGCACCCAATCTAAATAAATTTAGATCGACATATTGTTATAATGTTATATCGACTGTATTTACATAAAATAAAACACTAGATCTAAATTTATTTAGATTGCATTGCACTCAAACCTTAATTACTGCATGTATATATATATTTTTATTTTTCAACAAATTACAAAGAAATACAACAAATTAGTAAGTTATGATAATTAAATAGTAAAACTTTTAGTATTTCTCCCGTTTTTTGCTGTCACTCGGTACAAAATGTGTCCCTTATTATCTTGCAGTTACATTCCAAGATAAGGAGAAAATTATAGATAACAGAACGCCAAGGTTCAAGTTGTCTGTAGTTTTACAACGTCGACGGAAACATATTGAAATGAAGACTCTGGTCTGCTTGTTCGTCCTCTGTGTAGTGACATCAAGTAAGAGATTGAATATATCTACATGCTTTCGAATGTAAAAAGGTGTTACGTAAACTGAGAAAAACGCTGTGATTTTACTAATTTTGCATTTTTTTAATACTAAAACATATTCAAATCCACTCAAATATCGTGATAGAACTATCTCTTTGAAGCCAGTATCCAGTTTATTCATAATCACCTGTAGAATCATGTTAATCCAATATACTACAGTATTTACCAATTTCGTATTATATGCTGACAGTACACTTAAAGAAACACCCAAAGACATTTCTCACTCTCGTTTAGTCAAAATCACCATTCCATGTAACCAATCCCCCCCCCCCCCCTGTTATTCAAACGTTCTTCGAATCGTATGGGTGTCAATTACGAAATATTTTAAAGATATTAAATTACAATCAATATATAACAGAAGCATCCCTTCGTATAATTCAAACTTTGTTCCTGAACTAAACACGTGACCCTCCAGGTACAGGTATCAGTATGAATTACGAACAAATCTTAATTTCAAATTCACACATATGATATAATTATCCCTTCCTATAATCAAATTTGTCCTCCTCAAAGCATGTGCTTCTTGAAGTATCAGTATCAATTACAAAACATGTAAGATATAGAGAATCTCACCAAAGTGCGTTCTGATATCAAATATATCAACACGAGTTGATAAAAGTTGGTAAAAATATCCGAGGCTTGCATTGTGCAAAATCTACTGCCAAAACAATATCTCCTAGGAGATATCGCTTGATCTCATACAAGCGATATCTTCTGTGGAACACAGTTTTGGGTGATACATTAAATTGAAATCCATATATAAACTGTCCGGCAAAAGAAAGTATACATCTTAGTTGGTGTCGATTAATTCAATATCTAAACGAAAACAGATGCAATCATACTTATCTGCAGTAGTTTGAATGAATTAATTGGTCACTGTGGTTGAATTTTAATTACAATATCTTTCGGTTAATGAAGACAAGGAAAGAAATGAAATGTACACCAACATGAACCTTACCATGTTTAAAATGTTGTAAATGTGTGCAGAATCAGGCACATTTATCAATGTTCACATTCAATATGTCTTATATGTCGATGAACAGTTGTGTATCATCAAAAATGATTTTTGAAGAAATATCAAATTTAAAATTTATTTAAAAAAAACAAAAAAAAAACATCTAAAAGTATTCTTTGACTGCTAACTAAAAACCTTAAAATCGAAAACTTGAGATATTTGCAATTGAAAATCACACATGATAAAATGAACAGAAGTGTGTTCTTTCTTTTGCCTGGCAGTTTATGTACATCTAAAATAAATTATCTCTTTGTGTAATACAAACTTCTTCTTCTGTAATGCATGTATTGCAATATCATCCATTGTCAAATTCAAAGTAAACTTGCATGTTTTCTAAGAAATAATTATTTGAATGGCAGTTGTCCTACATAATACATTAAAAATAACTGGGTGGGAATTGTCCTAGTTGGGAATTGTCCTGGGTGGCAGTTGTCCTGGTGGCAATTGTCCAGGTGGCGATTGTCCCAGGTGGCAATTGTCCTTATGGCAATAATTGTCGAGGTGGCAATTGTCCTTGTGGCATTTGTCCTGCTCCTGTCCTGCTTGCGGTATCAAGATCAATTATGAAATACGCTAAAATTATCCAATCACTATTAATTTATCATATATTTTGTAACATTGTTTCATTTGCATGCCAAAGGTATTCAATTAACTGCCCGTCCATGACTATAAAATAGAATAACTGACTTCGTGTTTCAGATGCATTGTTCACGCACAACGCCTGCACAGCTAAAGGTGGTTTTTGCATCAGTATTATTGACGACCGACTCTGTATGAAGAGAACATCAGATAGTTGTGGCAATACCGCAGGTATTCTGGGTATGAGTTCCTGCTGCATCAACACTCCAATCAACCTCGGCAAATAATGTCTCACGAATTGTACCAGAAATAAAGAGACATAACGTAAAGGCTTTTAAGTTTTGTCTTTTTGACCCATCAGTAAGGATTCATTTCAGTCGATCTGTCTAGAAATCAGCCAACATTTTCAGTCAATGTTTTCAATCCCTGTTATTTTCGTCAAAATGTACATTGCCTGGGTGAATTAGGCAATCTACAGCTGCGTACCGAAAGTTTGTCCTCCTTCATGTGTATCTTAGTGCAAATATCATGTAAAGTGACGTTCATCACTAAAATTACATCACATGCAATGACAATGAATCATAATTTATCCATGAGTTAAACAGTCATTCTCAAACTATCTTGTGATTGTCAAGGCAATGGTGCATGTTATGCAATGTAGCATCATGAAACAGACAGTAGTTGTCGAATTTTGAAAATTCATAATAATTCCAATAATTGTATTCATATTGACTAACTGAGAATAATTTCATCACAAAACATTGAATTAGTATAAGAGGAAATAGATGATGCATGTTTGACCCAGTTGATCACATACTGAATATTTCACAGAAGAGAATACAAACTGTAATTTTGAAAATATTGACTTCTGGTCACTTCAAAAAGCTACCAAATGTGTAACTGTTCACTTTGAAGTTATGGAACACTCATCTTTCAATGCAAAATGCAATATTCGGTCTAGATCGATATAATGCCAAATTAATGATATTTGCACTAAAATGGACGGGTAGGTGAACAAACTTTCGGTACGCAGCTGTACAGATTGAATAACAATTTGAAACTGATAAAAGCAAATAGCCTGCATCAAACATAATCAGGTTTACAAAACTAATTTCAAGATGAGAGATCACCAGCATAATGAAATGTTCTGTCCATACATTAAGGGAGGTGAGGTGAGTTGAGGTTTAACGCCGATTTCAATAGTATTTCACTTGTATCATAGCTGCTGGTATTGTTGCAGGGGGAAAGCCTGCAATGCCATGGTAGCTATGCATTGCGGTGGAACTTGTAGGCATGGCTTGAACGAGCGAACCATGGGCGGTACTACATTAAAATTCAATGTAGCATCGCACCCAAACCTTACTGCATGTAAAACAGTTCTCCACAACAGACAAAGTTGCCGAGCCCCTGGCTGGATTCCATGCATCAGTAGACAATTTTTCATTTTGTATGCCGCATATTAATATTGTATGTGTCATTCTCCTCATTAATGAGTCTGTGGCCCCTTTCCGAAAAACATTATCAATGATCAACATTAACAGTGTTTATTGTTAACTTTTTACCCCTTAATTCTCAGGATATTGGAGATGTTAAGGGTTTTATTTCTGTCTTTAAACAACGACATTCTGATAATCTTTCACAAGATTGGTATTCATCTCTTCATAATACAGCTTCATGCTCTAATTATATACTTTTTAAGTCCCTCCTGAATGTTGAAACATATCTCAGTTTAGATATCCCCCCTTATTTAAAAAATTGTTTGATAAGATAAGATAAGATAAGATAAGATAATTCTTTAATGTCCATTGGAAATTTGTTGTACACTGTTTTCAGGAAAAACAAAAATACATAAAATTTATATATCACATAGAGATAAATATATATACAATATATACAATATTTTAGATGTGGTAGATTTAAACTTAGTTCAGAGACTGGTAGATATAGCAATGTCCCCTATGAATTAAGAGTTTGTACTTTTTGTAAAAAATCTAATCTTAATCAAATTAAAGATGAAGTACATGTCCTACTTTATTGTGAGGCCTACCTAGATATAAGGAATATTTTTCTTGATAAATATTTGAAACCCCGGTATCACAATACAGTTTTGTTAATCTCATGTCTTCAACAAATATAAATGTTATAAATAAGTTATGCCTATTGTAATATCATGCAAGAAAAATAAAAAAATTCGGATGTTTTTTTGTAAAGCTCATGCAATATATTTTTGATATATATCTGTAGTTTGGGCCAATGGCCTTTTACTGAATAAAATGTCTGTCTGTCTGTTTTTACCCTTTCCCTAGAAAGGAGATGTAGTGAAACAGTTTCTTTTACTTACACTGAATAAACATAGTCTTACATATCCACTGAATACTTACAAAAGGGAGGTCGAGTGACACAGCGGCCTTTATCTTACATTTTATCAATTTCCAGGCATTCTGATACAGAACCGACTGCGGCGGACCTCCCGTTAACGTGTGTAACTGATCAACTTATATACACCGTCCCCATGGTTACACAGCCATCTCCACGAACTTATTTACATATTCCATGTTTCCGTCTTGTAAAAATCAGAACTTCCCGAAATCGAATCAATAAAACTAACATACATCAAAATGGATGTTGGATATAATTGTGATCTTGGAGTGAAGATACATTTCAATTTGACATCAGTTTGTGAGGAAATAACGCCGAAGCTTGTATCAAGCACGATGGAGTTCGTCTGCAGTTTTAGGGATAAAAATAGCTCTCCAAGATGTGTGCAACTCAGCCGCGTCAACACAGCACACCAGCGCCGCAGCGGCACTTCACTTAGGAAATTCTCGGAATTCTTTGGTTCTACTCGGAGATTGTTCTCAGGTGTTTGTAAGAAGTCACTACCACTAACATTATCTTTCCACAGAGGCTACCCCCTTCAAATTTCAGATCCAAACGATCGGAGATCTGAAGGGAGTAACCTCTATTGGATGAGAATAAACCACTAAATACGTCAAATTTAAAACACTTCAACATTGGTTCCGAAGGTGTCACTGTCATTAATAAGTTCATTCATTCCCAAATAACTTCTCCAGTTTACTTTGGTTTATTCATTCATGTATTTATTCAACCGTGACTAAGAACGAATATAACACATTTCCATAGTGTTTAAAGGGGTAGTAGCACGTTTTTTGCAAATTTTATTTTTTCAAGTTTTCCATTTAAAATGATTGTTTATGTCATTTATAGTTAGTTAAGAGGCTACAACATCTTATTACACAAACCAATTATCCGTAGTGGTAATAACGGTGTTAAGTATAAAGCAAAAAAATGCATGGCAGCCATTTTATTGTGAACACAATTTATTATTTCGAATGACAAAAATGATTCCCATGGCTTTACGGAACCATGTACACTCATTATTTTAACTTGATTTTCTGAAGAGTGAAGGGTATTTTACTTTTGATGACATTATTTTTCAAATACATTTCATCGACTTATTTCAGCGAAAAAAACGTGCTACTGCCCCTTTAAAGTTATTTAATTACACACAATTTACAAATGAACGTCACTTAACGTTTTAAACATACATGGTCGGCAGTTGCGTTAATTAGAATTATATAGATATTTTATTTTCTTTCATGTTGACCACTTTGTTAGGAAAATTACAGTTAGTGATGATATTTGGAACCATAAACATATACAAATATTGTGATTGAAAAGGGCGTAGCCAATGATAAAAACAGAAGGCGACACGAAATTGTGAAAAACACAAAAAGATACGTGTTCAAAGAACGAAAGAGAGTAGACAGAAAGTGAGGTGTGATATAGTAGGTTATAAAGCAACTATTGTTTTACCATAAAACAAACCATTTCACACAACCATAACACCATTTCCTTTCTTTATTATAATTTGATTTTTAATGTTTCTCACATCACGCTGTTGATGAAAAATAGACCTATATTAAAATTCTATAAGGTTCTGAGGGTGAAAATCTGACAATTGGAGATGTGCATGGGCAATTGTCTTTAAGAGAGCCTTTCATTCATATATGCTCGACAGTTGTATAGATATTATGTTTCATGTTTAAAGTTGCAAATTAGTAATGACATTTTTAACCATACAAATATACAGAGAAAAACATGTAATCGGAAAGGGGTGTAGCCGATGATAAAGGCAGAAGAGTAGAAAGATAGTAAGGGGTGATTTTAAAGGTGAAGTAGCAGGTCTTTTCGCATAAATAAGGTAATGAAAACTTTTTGAAAAATAATGTCACCTATAGTAAAACACCCTTCTCTCTTCGGAAAATCAAGTAAAAAATGTGTGTACATGGTTTGGTAATGCCATGAGAATCGTTTTGGTAATTCGAAATAATAAAATGTGTTCACATTAAAATGGCCGCGATGCAATTTTTTCTTCGTACGCAACACCGTTATTACTACTACGAGTAATTGGTTTGTGTTATAAGATGTTTTACCCTCTTAAGTAAATATAAATGACATTAACTTTAATTATAAATAGAAAATTTGAAAAACTGAAATTTGCAAAAATGTGCTACAACCCCTTTAATGAGTGGTGGACACAGACACACGGGGAAGAAGACGTAGGGACAAGAGAAAAGTTCGACACTGACACACACTAAAAGGAGGTCAAGTGTTGCTGTGGACACAGGACTATAAGCAACAGGACTGATAAATCAAATGTAGAGAGCTGATATAGTTATCCACAGCGGCGGACCTCCCGTCTTTGGTTGTTCCACTCACATTATAAATACCCTGTCTAGCGCTACCGTCTCGCAATTGGTTCATCTCATTACCATACTCGCAATGATATGGGAGGTATTTGCTTAAACGATTTCATTTTTTTTACCAAATTAAAAAAGTGTGTTCAGAATTTACCAGACATAATTTTGGATCACCTTTCACCCTCGGTACAGCTTCATATATTCTCGGTACAGCTTAATATATTATGAAGCTACATGTTTCAAGTTGAATTATCTATTGTAAGCCGGTTATGTAGACTGCCTACAGTCAAATACTCTATTTATAGCACTCAAAGACTTCCAGGAACTCTATAGCGCTGCTCGCTGGGAAGGTTTAAGAGATTGTGCTTCGGAGGAGAGAATATGAAGTGCGTGTTCCTCAACTATGATCATTAAATATACCTACACCACTTACTTAATGCCTATCGTTAGGCCCGAAAAATAAAACAATGAGGTTTCTGGTCTTTACAGGCTAAGAAAAATGATGCGACGACGCGATTTTTTCTATTTACGACATTTTTTTTCGAATGAAGAGATACATATCATTTTGTACTAATTCTCACCGATTAAAAAACTAAATTATAACAATTATTTATATAAATAAAGCGAAAACTCTTTTATATATGTGTTACTATACGAAACGAGTGACATTTTCAATGTCCAATATTTTCTGAGGCTAAAGAATTAAAATTATCTGGGGCAGGATAGCGCAGAGGAGAGCGGGTTCGGCTTCGGATCAAGATGTCCGGGGTTCGAATCCCGCCAGAGACACGGCAACTTTGTCTGCAGTAGAGAACTGTTTTGCACGCAGTAAGGTTTGGGTGCAATGCTACACTGGATTTCAGCGTAGTACCACCCATGGTCGCTAGTTCCAGTCGATGCTCGCAGGTTTCGCCACAAAGCGTTGCGGGCTTTCCCCCTGCCATAACACTAGCAGCTGAAATATAATAGTACGTTTTTGATTAAACGTAATTATTTATACTTACCTGTTGACTAGACCTACTTTGCCTTACCTCCTAAGGGTAATGCTATTTCAACCTTAATACAGACGAACTTGAAGAGTGGAGAAGGGGTGCGTAAAATCCCTTATCCAAGGGCCGGTAAGTCTAGGTGGTCTCGTGACGTCACTACCTGTTCATATCACTCTCCGAAAGTCCCAAAGGCAAGACAGACCAAGTGGGGAGGATGGGAGGGCCTAGAGCGTAGGTCTAGTCAACAGGTAAGTATAAATAATTACGTTTAATCAAAAACGTACTATTATTTAAATACCTATCTGTTGACTAGACCTACTTTGCCTAGAATCCCACCGCAAGGAGGCGGGTCAGTAGATACATGGTAGTGACGAGACCAGCGACTAGCCCTGAGTGTAAGCTAACCTACGAGTCCTCCACCCTGTGGTGAGGACAAGGCACAGCCCGGGAGATACCATCTCTACCGCTAAGCGGATCGAAGAGACAACCCTGCCACTCAACTTCCGATCAACACACCGCCCCCCAAACCCCAACAGGGAGGGGGGTGTTAAAGCGAATTAAAGAAAAAACCAACAGACACGAGAGCTAGTAATGTAAACCATGTTTATTTACAATAAGTCTCAAAAGCGTCTAAGAAGGATGACCCCTTCTTGGTCTGGTTGGGGGGACCACCTTCGTCTGCGGGAAGACCTGTGGACCCAGCCTAGAGATGCCTTCAAGATCTGCTGTGGAGACCTCTCGTAGGTAATGGTAGGCGAAAACCTCTGATGAACGCCAAAAACACCCTGCCATGACATCCGAAAAACGCGATGTTGCAGTGATAAGCCATTGTGGCTGAAACTGCTCGGATCTCATGAGGGATGGAACGCGACGGCTGAGGCAAATCAGCGGCCTTGTACGCATCAATTACCGCCGACCTTAGATACACCCCCAACGCTCGCTTATCAAGCTCCTTGGTGCTCCTCGGTGAGTGAGGCAAGAAACAGACGACGCCTGCCATCCCTCAGCCTGCGGGTACACCCTCAAGGCTCTCACCGGACACAGAGAGAGATCTCCTGAGTCAGAACCCAGAACCGTGATAGAGAACGTACGGTCAGCTTCATAAGCTGCCTGGTCCTTACAGACAAAGTCGGGAGCCAACTCAAGAGAGGTCGATCCCCCCCTCCCTGACCTCATAACGTAGAAGGTCCGCCTGCAACGCATGGATTTCCGAAATCCGCGCTGCGGAGGCCATAGCCCCCAGAAAAAAGACCTTGCATGTGAGAGGGAGAAGGGACACGTCGGAGAGCGGTTTACGTATCGGAGCGAAGGTGGTTGAGCACAATGGCTAAGTCCCACTCAGGTGGACGAAGCCTGGACCTGCCGTCAACCAAACGGAATGTTTTAATGAGGTCCTTGAGGACCGACACATCCAACCCTGGCGATCTCTTCCTGAGGACAGACAGGATAGCAGACATGTTGGTGTTGATTGATGGCTCGAGCCCACGACCGCGAGACTAGGAGTCTCCCGCTCTACCGACTGAGCTAGCCCGAGACCGCGATGTTACAGTGGTAAGCCATTGTGGCTGACACTGCACGGATCTCATGCGGGTTGGAACGCGAAGGAGGAGGCAGGTCAGCGGCCTTGTACGCATCAATGACCTCAGGTACACCCCAACACTCGCTTATCTAGCCCTTGGGCTCTCCTAGGCGAGTGAGGCAAGACCAGCCTCAACAGCTGCCTGGTTTTGTAACAGTTCCAGACTTGTTGCAAAATCCAAAACAAGGGACGATGAACCAGTTCTTAAATAACAAACTGAAAGAATGCAAAGATTCAGAGGGGTGCCGAACAGGAGACACAACCCCCTGAAGACTGCCACGTTCCGTTGCCACTGCGCTTCCAGGAAGAAGTACCAGACCTACGAATGGCCGAAACATACTCCAGGAAGTCTGAAGACGGAAGAATGACACCCTCGTTACACAGGTCCTTGCACTTCATACAAGGCAAGACCTAACAGACTTCCTACCTCCGCAAATGTACAAAATGCAGAGTACGTAGTGACGCAAACACCGAGGTAGTAGAGTAACTAGGTGACTGATAGTCGAGTCACTGACGAGACCCTCGAGACACTACCAGGTGATTGACAACGAGTCACTGACGCATGTAAGCTAGGGGAGGTGAGTGAAACTCAAATCACTTAACAGGTGAGTGACAGACGAGCCACTGACACGAGTAAGCTAGACGATGTGAGTGACAGGAGATACAGCCGAGTCACTTAGTAGGTGAATGACAGACGAGACACTGACGCGTGTAATCTAGACGAGGTGAGTGACAGTCGAGTCACTTAGTAGGCGAGTGACAGACGAGCCACTAACGCATGTAATCTAGACGAGGTGAGTGACACTCAAGTCACTTATCAGGTGAGTGACAGACGAGCCACTGACGCGTGTAATCTAGACGAGGTGAGTGACAGTCGAGTCACTTAACAGACGAGTGACAGACAAGCCACTAACGTGTGTAGTCTAGGCCGGGTGAGTGACAGGTGAGTGACACTCAAATCACTTAACAGATGAGCGACAGGCGCGTCACTAACTTGCGTAAACTAGACGAGGTGAATGACACACGAGTGAGTGAGTGAGTTGGGGTTTAACGCCGCTTCCAAGAGTATTTCACTTATATCGCGGCTGCTAGAATTATGGCAGGGAGAAAGCCCGCAACGCCATGTGGCTATGCACTGCGGTGAAACCTGCGAGCAGCGGCTGGAACTAGCGAACCATGGTTGGTATTACGCTGAAAATCAGAGTAGCATTGCAGCCAAACCTAACTGCGTGTAGAACAGTTCTCTACTGCAGACAAAGTTGCCCTGCCCCTGGCGGGATTCGACCCCCGGACCTTTTGATCCGAAGCCGAACCTGCTAACCACTGCGCTATCCCGCCCCTGAATGACACACGAGTCACTGACGCGAAACACCTACATAAGGTAGTGTAAGAACTAATTCCTGACACTAAGAAACAACACTTCCGATAGCTTAATTACTCCAAAAACACCAACACGCACTCGTCACAACGAAAATCCTTCTCACACAAGTCCTTACACTTCCTAAACAGCAAGTGAGGATCCTTGATAGTGGACTTCCTACCTCCGCAATTCGTGCAGAAGGCAGAGTACAAATTGAAGTAACAACGTGAGTGATAGTCAATCACTGACCCACGCGCGTAAGCTGATGAAGTGAGTGACAGGAGATTGACCCTCAATCAGTTAACACTAACGTGGGCGAGGTGAGTGACAGTTAGGTCACTTACTGACAGGCGCGTGGTGAATGACAGTCGATTCACGACGCGAAACGCAAAGTAGAGTAGTGTAAGAACGAAGTTCTGACATAGGAAGAAAACAACCCTTCTGATAGCTAATTACTCCAAAAACACCCAGAGTGTAAACTCACGAAAACGTAGAACGAAAACGCTTAAGTGAAAACACGCAAGGCGAGACGAGAGAGACTATCGAAAGTGTTGAAGGCAGAGGCTCCGAACCCGAAGGGTGCGAAGTCCAAAGACTGACGAAGCGAGACACTGGCGAAACGAGTCACTGGCGAAACGAGTCACAGACGACACGAGGCAATCAAGTCGAGTCGTAGGTGAAGGCGAGTGACAGGCAAGGCGAGTGAGACGAGCCACTGACGAAAGAGAGCCAAAACAAATTGACAACCTAAAGGGGAATGACTGGCTACGCGAGTGCCTGGCGATGCGTCACTTGCTAGCCGAAGCGAGTCAAGTAGAATCGAGCCTAAGGCGAGAGACAGGTGAGTGACAGTCCGTTCCCTTACGCAGGTGAGCGATAGACGAGATACTCACACGTGAATGTAGACGAGGTGAATAACCGGCGAATCACTGACTAGCTAAGTAGCGTAGCGTAAGACACAACAAATCTTCCGATTGCTAATCGAGAGAGAGTTGAAAGCGGACCTGCCACGCTGACTTGACTAAGTGGAACTTCCGCGAACGAAGCCACTTCGGATAACATAGCGATTGCGTCAACCACTGGCGGATCCTCCGACAACCCCGTACCCCCAGCCTTCGTTTCTATACTGATGAACGGAGGGTTCGACCCGTCGACGTAGCGGACGTCACGCTCCGGCGAGGAATCACGTGGGGGTGACACCACCGTGACACGACGCGTAGGGTGTGAGGGGTACGCGATGGGGTCGCGGAAGCGGAGGCCCTAGCGGACGTAGAACGCGAACCCTGAGGTACGACATCCGCATTGGGTTCACAACCGCTTGTCTGGCGAAGGAGGGGACAACGGGCGAGTCCGCGGACGAGAACTGGAACACGACGGCGGAGGGCGGGAGCGCGAATCCTTCGACCCCCTAGTGGGTTCGGACAGGACCGACGATTCCCTGTCGAATTCATCCGCCCGTTCCGTGAGGACAATGTCTACGTCCTCCTCCGGAGACGGATGACGAATGGGAGACATCTCCCTACGTTGAGCTGACGACGCACGCTTCTGAAGCGAAGCCCTATCGGCCACAGACTTGCGTATGGCGGAAACGTACGCGTGGAACTCCGATTCGGAGAGAGGAGCGCACTCGTTGCAACGGTACTCCTCTTCGCAAAGGTCCTTACACTTCCTACATAACAAGTGCGGATCCTTAGAGGCGGACTTCCTGCCTCCGCAATTCGTGCAAAAGGCGGAGTACATGGCGGACGAAAAGATAAGACGCGTAACGTAAGCGAAGGAAGGGACAGTCGAGTCACCTACGCGGCGTGGCGAAACGCGAGACACTCGCTCGCGTAGCGTAGACGAGGTGAATCCCTACAGAAAGACACCTAAGTAGCGTAGCGTAGACGAGGTGAGTCACACACGTGAAACACCCAAGCGGCGGAGCAAAAGCACAACAACTCGACGATATGCAATCAAGAGAGTTGAACCAAAAACTCTGAACTCGAAGAGCACAAAGTCAAAATCAAGTAACGACCCGCCAAGGTAAACAAAGACGAACAAGCCAGACAAAAACTAGGCTTAACACTTACAAGATAATTCAATCTTTATTTCACAAAAGCACAACAACTCTGACGATATGCAATCAAGAGAGTTGAACCAAAAACTCTGAACTCGAAGAGCACAAAGTCAAAATCAAGTAACGACCCGCCAAGGTAAACAAAGATGAACAAGCCCACTCGTGCGTGTACCAAACCGTAAGTGACTGGCTAGCGAGTCACTTGAACCAAAGTGATTCACCCTAAGGATGAGTCGCGTAGATTCGACTTAAGGCGATGCCAAAGGCGAATGGTAGGCGAAAGCTAGCAACGGGCAACGCGTGTCACTGACGAGGAGTGTATCCACTGCTCCTTAACCAAGCTAGTCACCCACCTTAGGCGAACAACTAGCGAAGCCAGTGACAGGCGAGGCGAGAAGCCAAGCGAGACGCGAAGCACTTGAGTAAGGACCGCAGGCGTATGACAAGCAAAAGAGAATGACAGGCGAAGCAAGCCAAACGCGTAGGAGAGATTCCACTGCTCCTTTACCCTACGCAAGTCAACAACCCACAGTTCCCTAGAGTACAGACCGAAAGGCGTATGACAAGCGAAAGCGAATGACAAACGAAGCAAGCCAAACGATTAGGAGAGATACCACTACTCCTCTACCATACGCAAGACAAACACCTAACAGTTAGCACTAGAGTACGGACCGACAGGCGTATGACAAGCGAATTAGGAGTGATTCCACTGCTCATTTACCGTACGCAAGTCAACAACCCACAGTTAGCACTAGAGTACGGACCGAAAAGCGCATGACAAGCGAAAGCGAATGGCCAGCGAAGCAAGTCAAACGATTAGGAGAGATGCCACTACTCCTCTACCATACGCAAGACAAACACCTAACAGTTAGCACTAGAAAACGGACCGAAAGGCGTATGACAAGCGAAAGCGGATGACAAGCGAAGCAAGTCACACGCGTAGGAGAGATACCACTGCTCCTTTACCCTACGCAAGTCAACAACCCACAGTTCCCTAAAGTACAGACCGAAAAGCGTATGACAAGCGAAAGTGAATGACAAACGAAGCAAGCCAAACGATTAGGAGAGATACCACTACTCCTCTACCATACGCAAGACAAACACCTAACAGTTAGCACTAGAGTACGGACCGACAGGCGTATGACAAGCGAATTAGGAGTGATTCCACTGCTCCTTTACCGTACGCAAGTCAACAAAGAATCACGAGCTGCACGTGCGGCGCATGCAATCCACCTACTCCGGGTGGTCGCTAGCTAGCACATGTCAACAAGGCCCCTTGAAAACTAACACCTACTTCAAAACAGATTGCAAACACAACCTGCACTATCGAAGAATAAAGTTGAGGGTATCTCTTGGTCCAAACAAGAGAAAAATAGCGAGTTAGCAACACAAGCCGCTAAATACCCAGTCACAAAACAAAACACGTCTGCCTTGCTCTGCAACTTTTAGGAGAGTGATATGAACAGGTAGTGACGTCACGAGACCACCTAGACTTACCGGCCCTTGGATAAGGGATTTTACGCACCCCTTCTCCACTCTTCAAGTTCGTCTGTATTAAGGTTGAAATAGCATTACCCTTAGGAGGTAAGGCAAAGTAGGTCTAGTCAACAGATAGGTATTTAAATAATAAGTATATATGTATATATGTATAATAAGTATATAAGTGAAATACTATTGATAGCCGCATTAAACCCTAATTCACCTTACCATTTGTCCATCAAATGTATGGGTCTGTAAGAACGTGAGTTGCTTCAATGTTATTTGCTTCTTGCTATATTCTGACGCAATAAAATGAAATGTACACTGTCGGCCAAAAGAAACGCCTACCAGATATCTTATCAGATTTCGTGAAATCTATAATGAGCAGATTAGCAATATAACAGCATTATGAAGTTGCACCATTTGTGAACAATAACTTTAAATTTAAAGTTGTCATGTCACAGAAGAATGGCGATTGTTGAAATGAGATCAGTGCTTTAACAGAAAAACATATGAAACAGATTTTCATACAACCACGAGCAACAATAAAGGTACGCATTCGCATTAACCTGGTGATGACGCTACCGACGTACATTGGTCCGGTACGCAAGTGAATCAACCGGAAATAGCGGTCTTCAATGGACTTTCATATAAATTTATTTTCAGCATTACTTGGAAACCACCATTGATTATAATTCCGAAATTATTTTATCTTTCATTTAAAGGAAAATCAAGTAGGCGTTTCTTTTGGCTGACATTGTACCCCTCCCTCTTCATTATTTGTTCCAACAGCATATATAAAGAAAGTCAAACTGCCCTCTTTAAAAAAAATGCCCGAGAAACCTTCTTATGCATCCCAAACTGGAACATCTATACACTCATGGGAAAAAGAAAGTATGCCTTATTTGAGTCAAACACAACATATTTCTGCCGGATAAAGTCAATTTTAATGTCTGTGATGAGGATATATCTCGTAAAGAGACATACACAATTTCGTTCAAGAGAGTAATTTTATTTCTATTCAAACACACATAGTGTGCTGAAATTTCAAAAAACAATTTAGGCAAAATGTTTGGTATTTCAGGTGAAATTGTATGACATATGGAAATAATATAAGTACAAGATGAAGTCGGCATAATTTACCTTTTTTACTTTAATTATCTTAATAAACTAACAAGTAAAAAGATACAAAGAGAAAGCGGTGGTAACTTTTTCAACATTATTCATTAAGTAAACTTTGCTTTACCGAAATACATTTAAAGTATTCTCAAGGAAAACATTTACTAAAAAAAGAAAATTCAATAGGTTTACTTATTAATCATGTCTTATCATATCTGTCATTGTGTAGACTTTTTCTCTCTTTTTTTTTTGTAGATCTTAATGGTCATAAATTGTATAGCTACTTCTAAAGATAAGTGATTTTAAAGCGTTGCTAATCACAACAAGGCACCCCGCTATCTCCTCACTTTTTTTCTGTTTAGAACTAATGATTTATGTCAAAGTAAAGTAACTTACATTGTGTTTAACTCTTTATTTTTGCTTCTTAAATTGTATGGTTAAGTGATTTTAAATAATGTTGAATTATTTTCATCTTTGTAAACCATATTTCAGGTGTTATCGTGATAGTGTCTTTGAATTATTAAACATCAATGATTATACGTTATAAGTCGGCAATTTCTAAGGATTCTTTTTTGCATACAGTTGTTTTCTTTACCCTGGTAAGTTGTAAATACAGACGATATTAACATGTTTGAAACTCCATTTTTTCTTTATGAGATTCACAATTTATCTGGTGTGTATACAATTGAGGGACCTGTTTAAAAAGACCATGTATATAGACCTTTCCACGGCCTATTTCATGGGCGCAGCCATTTTATGGCAGCCATTAAGCGGCTGCAACGTTAAACTAGCCTATGTTATTTGCAATGCTGCGGCAATCAAGTATGACGTAATCAAGGATAGACGGTGCCTAGTCAACGCTTGCGCGGTATAAAAGACGTCAAACTTACTGACCAAATCATGATTCATGATTTCATGTTATATTTGTGACAAACAGTGCAAACAACGATTCACGAGAAATAGATGGAAGAAGTTAACAGATAATAACAGTTCTGTGTGTTGTCTGACGTAAATCGGCGATATCAAAGCGCACAGAAACTTAGGTATTTGAATGGAGGCGAATATCACTTGAACGTAGATTTGAACTAAAGCTTACTTGTATTATCTGTATTTGCAAAAACGTACTACAGCCCCTTTAATGAGTGGTGGACACAGGCACACGGGGAAGAAGACGTAGGGACAAAAAATAAGTTCGACTTGGAGACACACTAAAAGGAGGTCAAGTGTTGCTGTGGACACAGGACTATAAGCAACAGGACTGATAAATCAAATGTAGAGAGCTGATATAGTTATCCACAGCGGCGGACCTCCCGTCTTTGGTTGTTCCACTCACAGTATAAATACCCTGTCTAGTGCTACCGGCTCGCAATTGCTTCACCTCATTACCATACTCGCAATAATATGGGAGGTATTTGCTTGAACGATTTCATTTTTTTACCAAATTAAAAAAGTATGTTCAGAATTTACCAGACATAATTTTGGATCACCTTTCACCTTCGGTACAGCTTCATATATTCTCGGTACAGCTTAATATATTATGAAGCTACATGTTTCAAGTTGAATTATCTATTGTAAGCCGGTTATGTAGACTGCCTACAGTCAAATACTCTATTTATAGCACTCAAAGACTGCCAGGAACTCTATAGCGCTGCTCGCTGGGAAGGTTTACATAGATTGTGCTTCGGAGGAGAGAATATGAAGTGCGTGTTCCTCAACTATGATCATTAAATATACCTACACCACTTACTTAATGCCTATCGTTAGGCCCGAAAAATAAAACAATAAGGTTTCTGGTCTTTACAGGCTAAGAAGAATGACGCGACGACGCGATTTTTTCTATTTACAACATTTTTTTTCGATTGAAGAGATACATATCATTTTGTACTAATTCTCACCGATTAAAAATCAAAATTATAACAATTATTTATATAAATAAAGCGAAAACTCTTTAAATATGTGTTACTATACGAAACGAGTGACATTTTCAATGTCCAATATTTTCTGAGGCTAAAGAATTAAAATTATCTGGGGCAGGATAGCGCAGAGGATAGCGGGTTCGGCTTCAGATCAAGATGTCCGGGGTTCGAATCCCGCCAGAGACACGGCAACTTTGTCTGCAGTAAAGAACTGTTTTGCACGCAGTAAGGTTTGGGTGCAATGCTACACTGGATTTCAGCGTAGTACCACCCATGATCGCTAGTTCCAGTCGATGCTCGCAGGTTTCGCCACAAGGCGTTGCGGGCTTTCCCCCTGCCATAACACTAGCAGCTGAAATATAATAAGTATATAATAATTATGTATATATGTATAATAAGTATATAAGTGAAATACTCTTGATAGCCGCATTAAACCCGAATTCACCTTACCATTTGTCCATCAAATGTATGGGTCTGTAAGACCGTGAGTTGCTTCAATGTTATTTGCTTCTTGCTATATTCTGACGCAATAAAATGAAATGTACACTGTCGGCCAAAAGAAACGCCTACCAGATATCTTATCAGATTTCGTGAAATCTATAATGAGCAGATTAGCAATATAACAGCATTATGAAGTTGCACCATTTGTGAACAATAACTTTAAATTTAAAGTTGTCATGTCACAGAAGAATGGCGATTGTTGAAATGAGATCAGTGCTTAAACAGAAAAACATATGAAACAGATTTTCATACAACCACGAGCAACAATAAAGGTACGCATTCGCATTAACCTGGTGATGACGCTACAGACGTACGTTGGTCCGGTACGCAAGTGTATCAACCGGAAATAGCGGTCTTCAATGGACTTTCATATCAATTTGTTTTCAGCATTACTTGGAAACCACCATTGATTATAATTCCGAAATTATTTTATCTTTCATTTAAAGGAAAATCAAGTAGGCGTTTCTTTTGGCTGACAGTGTACCCCTCACTCTTCATTGTTTGTTCCAACAGCATATATAAAGAAAGTCAAACTGCCCTCTTTAAACAAAATGCCCGAGAAACCTTTTTATGCATCCCAAACTGGAACATCTATACACTCATGGGAAAAAGAAAGTATGCCTTATTTGAGTCAAACACAACATATTTCTGCCAGATAAAGTCAATTTTAATGTCTGTAATGAGGACATATCTCGTAAAGAGACATACACAATTTCGTTCAAGAGAGTAATTTTATTTCTATTCAAACAAACATAGTGTGCTGAAATTTCAAAAAACAATTTAGGCAAAATGTTTGGTATTTCAGGTGAAATTGTATGACATATGGAAATATTATAAGTACAAGATGAAGTCGGCATAATTTACCTTTTTTACTTTAATTATCTTAATAAACTAACAAGTAAAAAGATACAAAGAGAAAGCGGTGGTAACTTTTTCAACATTATTCATTAATTAAGCTTTGCTTTACCGAAATACATTTAAAGTATTCTCAAGGAAAACATTTACTAAAAAAAGAAAATTCAACAGGTTTACTTATGAATCATGTCTTATCATATCTGTCATTGTGTAGACTTTTTCTCTCTTTTTTTGTAGATCTTAATGGTCATAAATTGTATAGCTACTTCTAAAGATAAGTGATTTTTAAAGCGTTGCTAATCACAACAAGGCACCCCGCTATCTCCTCACTTTTTTCTGTTTAGAACTAATGATTTATGTCAAAGTAAAGTAACTTACATTGTGTTTAACTCTTTATTTTTGCTTCTTAAATTGTATGGTTAAGTGATTTTAAATAATGTTGAATTATTTTCATCTTTGTAAACCATATTTCAGGTGTTATCGTGATAGTGTCTTTGAATTATTAAACATCAATGATTATACGTTATTAGTCGGCAATTTCTAAGGATTCTTTTTTGCATACAGTTGTTTTCTTTACCCTGGTAAGTTGTAAATACAGACGATATTTACGTGTTTGAAACTCCATTTTTTCTTTATGAGATTCACAATTTATCTGGTGTGTATACAATTGAGGGACCTGTTTAAAAAGACCATGTATATAGACCTTTCCACGGCCTATTTCATGGGCGCAGCCATTTTATGGCAGCCATTAAGCGGCTGCAACGTTAAACTAGCCTATGTTATTTGCAATGCTGCGGCAATCAAGTATGACGTAATCAAGGATAGACGGTGCCTAGTCAACGCTTGCGCGGTATAAAAGACGTCAAACTTACTGACCAAATCATGATTCATGATTTCATGTTATATTTGTGACAAACAGTGCAAACAACGATTCACGAGAAATAGATGGAAGAAGTTAACAGATAATAACAGTTCTGTGTGTTGTCTGACGTAAATCGGCGATATCAAAGCGCACGGAAACTTAGGTATTTGAATGGAGGCGAATATCACTTGAACGTAGATTTGAACTAAAGCTTACTTGTATTATCTGTATTTGCAAAAACGTACTACAGCCCCTTTAATGAGTGGTGGATACAGGCACACGGGGAAGAAGACGTAGGGACAAACAAAAAGTTCGACATGGACACACACTAAAAGGAGGTCAAGTGTTGCTGTGGACACAGGACTATAAGCAACAGGACTGATAAATCAAATGTAGAGAGCTGATATAGATATCCACAGCGGCGGACCTCCCGTATTTGGTTGTTCCACTCACAGTATAAATACCCTGTCTAGTGCTACCGGCTCGCAGTTGCTTCACCTCATTACCATACTCGCAATAATATGGGAGGTATTTGCTTGAACGATTTCATTTTTTTACCAAATTAAAAAAGTATGTTCAGAATTTACCAGACATAATTTTGGATCACCTTTCACCCTCAGTACATCCTCGATAATCCAGCGCTATTGTTCCGATAAATCTACACACAAGCGCTGGAAAACAGTAAGGGTATTTATCCCTAACCTAGTTACCTACTCTTGGGTCCATGTTATCCAATCAGAAACGAAACGCAGACACTATCTGCGTAAACAACTCGACCAATCAAAACGCATCATTACCGTTGTTTATAGAAACAAACATGGCGGCGGCCGACTCACTCGATAACGATAAAGTTTGTAACAAATTCAGCGTAGAAAACCTGACAGAAACTCAAAAGAAAGTTTTAAGAAGTCTGAACGAGAAGAAGGGTGTATTCATGTCCATCAAAACGGGTGGAGGTAAATGATTAATGATCTGCGAAAGCCAAGATCCTGACACGAGAGTGCTTGTTATTTCACCCTTGATTTCAAGTGATCTCATTGGTTGTTAGAAAGCAAGCGTTTCGCTGAGTCATTGCGAAGGGAGGTAACTAGGTTAAGGATAATACCCTTACTGTTTTCCAGCGCTTGTGTGTAGATTTATCGGAACAATAGCGCTGGATTATCGAGGATGCCCTCGGTACAGCTTCATATATTCTCGGTACAGCTTCATATATTATGAAGCTACATGTTTCAAGTTGATTTATGTATTGCCGGTTATGTAGACTGCCTTCACTCAAATACTCTATTTATAGCACTCAAAGACTGCCAGGAACTCTACAGCGCTGCTCGCTGGGAAGGTTTACAGAGATTGTGCTTCGGGGGAGAGAATATGAAGTGCTTGTTCCTCAACTATAATCATTAAATATACCTACATCACTTGCTTAATGCCTATCGTTTCAATGTCCAATATTTTCTGAGGCTAAAGAATTAAAATTATCTTGGGCAGGATATCGCAGAGGTTAGCGCGTTTGGCTTCGGATCAGGAGGTCCGGGGTTCGAATCCCGCCAGAGGCACGGCAACTTTGTCTGCAGTAGAGAACTGTTTTGCTCGCAGTAAGGTTTGGGTGCAATGCTACACTGGATGTCAGCGTAGTACCACCCATGGTCGCTAGTTCCAGTTGATTTTCGCAGGTTTCACTACAAGGCGTTGCGGGCTTTCTCCCTGCCATAATACTAGCAGCTGCGATATAAGTGAACTACTCTTGATAGCCGCGTTAAAACTTACATCACCTTACCATTTGTCCATCAAATCTATGGGTCCGTAAGAAGGTGAGTTGCATCAATGTTATTTGCTTTATAAATAAAATGAAATGTACTCTGTAAGCCAAAAGAAACGCCTACCAGATATCTTATCAGATTTCGTGAAAACTATAATGAGCAGATTAGCAATATTACAGCATTATGAGGTTGCACCATTTGTGAACAATTAATTTAAATTTAAAGTTGTCATGTCACAGAAGAATGGCGATTGTTGAAATGAGATCAGTGCTTAAACAGAAAAAACATATGAAACAGATTTTCATACAACCACGAGCAACAATAAAGGCACGCATTCGCATTAAACTGGTGACGACGTTACCGATGTACGTTGGTCCGGTACGCAAGTGAATCAACCGGAAATAGCGGTCTTCAGTAATTTTATTTCTATTCAAACACACATAGTGCTGAAATTTCAAAAAACAATTTAGGCAAAATGTTTTGTATGTCAGGTGAAATTGTATGACATATTAAAATTATAAGTACAAGATGAAGTCGGCATAATTTACCTTTTTTACTTCAATTATCTTAATAAACTAACAAGTAAACAGATACAAAGAGAAAGCGGTGGTAACTTTTTCAACATTATTCATTAATTAAGCTTTGCTTTACCGAAATACATTTAAAGTATTCTCAAGGAAAACATTTACTAAAAAAAGAAAATTCAATAGGTTTACTTATGAATCATGTCTTATCATATCTGTCATTGTGTAGACTTTTTCTCTCTTTTTTTTGTAGATCTTAATGGTCATAAATTGTATAGCTACTTCTAAAGATAAGTGATTTTAAAGGGGCAGTAGCACGTTTTTTGCAAAATTTAATTTTTCAAATTTCCCATTTATAATGATAGTTTATGTCATTTAAACTAACTTAAGAGGGTAAAACATCTTATTACACAAACCAATTATCTGTAGCAGTAAAAAATATGTTGCGTATAAAGCAAAAATTGCATGGCGGCCACACAATTTATTATTTTATATTACAAAAACGTTTCCCATGGCTTTACCGAAACATGTACACTCATTTTAAACTTTATTTTCCGAAGAGAGAAGGCTGTTTTACCATTGGTGAAATTATTTTTCAAATACATTTCATCAACTTATTTGAGCGAAAAAACTTGCTACAGTGCCTTTAAAGCGTTGCTAATCACAACAAGGCACCCCGCTATCTCCTCACTTTTTCTGTTTAGAACTAATGATTTATATCAGAGTAAATCAACTTACATTGTGTTTACATTTTTGCTTCTTAAATTGTATGGTTAAGTGATTTTAAATAATATTGAATTATTTTCATCTTTGTAAACCATATTTCAGGTGTTATCGTAAAAGTGTCTTTGAATTATTAACCATCAATGATTATACGTTATAAGGCGGCAATTTCTCAGGAATTTATTTTTGCATACAGTTGTTTACAGACGATATTAACGTGTTTGAAACTCCATTTTTTCTTTATGAGATTCACAATTTATCTGGTGTGTATACAATTGAGGACCTGTTTAAAAAGACCATGTATATAGACCTTTCCACAGCCTATTTTATGGGCGCAGCCATTTTATGGCAGCCATTAAGCGGCTGCAACGTTAAACTAGCCTATGTTATTTGCAATGCTGCGGCAATCAAGTATGACGTAATCAAGGATAGACGGTGCCTAGTCAACGCTTGCGCGGTATAAAAGACGTCAAACTTACTGGCCAAATCATGATTCATGATTTCATGTTATATTTGCGACAAACAGTGCAAACAACGAATCACGAGAAATAAATGGAAGAAGTTAACAGATAATAACAGTTCTGTGTGTTGTCTGACGTAAATCGGCGATATCAAAGCGCCAGAAACTTAGGTATTTGAATGGAGGCGAATATCACTTGAACGTAGATTTGAACTAAAGCTTACTTTATCAATCTTTATTATCATACTGAAAGGCCTCAGGCCTGTAGTACATATTACATTTATTCATTTGGTGGTAGCAACACAGTTTGTCTAAGAGTAAAAGCTTTATGGATGTAGATGGACAAATTTTCTAATTGAACTTTAGAAGAATTTTTCATCAATGATATAAACTTAAAAAGTTTCAGGGTGTTCATAATAGTATTTCTTTATATATACAGTTCTTAACGATAAGTATGCTGGGCAAACACACACAAAATGATACTCATCTTCGACATTATTCAAATTGCACATTTGACATAATCTATTTTCTTTTTTAATATTTTTATATCTTCCAGTTTCCATATATAAATCATGCGAAGAGCAGCGTAGTCTAGACAATGAAGATTTATATTTCCTTATTGTCAAGATCGAAAGGTACTGTTCTGCATGAATTGAATCTTTTAGCATTTTGTAGTAGAAACATTTATTAGACAATGAGAGACTTGTTAACCAATTTTGCAGAAATATATCTTTAAGTCTTTGTTTTACTAGGAAGACAAAATGAGAGTGGGATTCTACAAATTGATCATGCCAGGCATTACCGAAGCCAATAGATGATAACAAGTGTTTCGTGTGTGTTACCCAGTTAGTTTTACCGTGGCTATCATAACGTAACATCATATCATAACATTTTCTTGGTATTCTATGTGAAGGCATTTTTAATAACCTTAACCAGTATTTAATTATTTTTATATTAGACTCAATGTACAATGGGTATCTGCCACATTCTCCATAAACCATACAATTAGAAGTGGCTGTTTTTACACCAAGAAATTTTTTACATGCATACAAATGAACTTTTTCGATAACATCAACTGATTTAAAACCCCATACTTCCGCACCATATAACAACAATGGGTGGATTTTGGTGTCAAATATTTTGAAAAAGGAGTTGTAGGACAAGTCACCTAAGATATGTATATATTTTATTATACCTTTTAATATTTTCTTTGCTTGAATAGATGCCTGTGATGTATGGACTGACCATGAAAGATGGTTGGTAAAATGCACACCAAGGTATTTATATGAAGTGGTTGTTTCTAGTTTTTTCCTTTATAAAACCATTGTTCGTTTTTGGCGAGTTTCCCTCCATTTTTAAAAACTACCACCTTTGTTTTAGCCTGGTTTACATTAAGTTTCCAGTTATCGCAGTAATTTTCTAATTCCTCAATTTCTTTTTGTAGACCTTTAATTGTGCTTGAAAATAATATGATGTCATCGGCAAATAATAACAGGAATATTTGTATTATATCTGGATGCAGTTGGATACCGTTTGAACAGTTGGTTTGGATTTGTGTTGCTAATTCATTTATGAAGATTGTAAATAGGAAGGGGCTTAATATGCAGCCTTGTCTAACTCCTACTTGGCTCACAAATGTATCTGATAATTCATTGTTATTCCTTACACACATTTTCACATTTTCATACATGCTCCGCAGTAATTTCCCCATTTTGCCACTGACGCCTTGTTCATCTAAGAGATTCCATAGTTTATTTCTGTTTACTGAGTCGAAAGCCTTGGAAAAATCTACAAATAGAACATAAAATGTCTGTCCTTTTTTATTAAGGTATTTTTGGATGATAGAATTAAGAACAAATATGTTATCAGTAGTGGAATATCCTTTTCTGAATCCAGCCTGTGATTCTGTTATCTTATCTAAAGTGTCAGCCCATTCAACTAATCTCTTATTTATGATAGATGTAAATATTTTGCCAAATATGCTTAATAACGTTATGCCTCTATAGTTTTCAGGGTCATTTTGGTTACCTTTCTTATGAATTGGAACTATTATACCAGTTGACCATGTTTTAGGGAAGTAACCCTTTTCTAAAATAATATTAAATATCAGTTCTAAGTGTGGCAATAACAAATCGGCAGAATGTTTAAAGAATTCAGAGATTGTTGAATCTGTACCAGGGGATTTATTCGATTTTAAGTTTGTGATACTTTGTAATATTTCCTCCTTACTGATTGGAGAGTCAAGAATATATTCTCCAAAACTTGAATCAATATCTGTACGATCAGAATGTATTGCTTCTCTATCGCACTGGCCATATAAATCAACGTCACTATTAAACTCGGAAAATAAGTTGCTTAAGTGTTTGTACCAGTCTTTAGTTTGGATATTATTTCTCGAATATACCTTTCCGTTTAATGTCTTCAGCATGGACCAAAATGTTTTGGAATTTCTCAGGAATTTATTTTTGCATACAGTTGTTTTCTTAACCCTGGTAAGTTGTAAATACAGACGATATTAACGTGTTTGAAACTCCATTTTTTCTTTATGAGATTCACAATTTATCTGGTGTGTATACAATTGAGGGACCTGTTTAAAAAGACCATGTATATAGACCTTTCCACGGCCTAATTCATGGGCGCAGCCATTTTATGGCAGCCATTAAGCGGCTGCAACGTTAAACTAGCCTATGTTATTTGCAATGCTGCGGCAATCAAGTATGACGTAATCAAGGATAGACGGTGCCTAGTCAACGCTTGCGCGGTATAAAAGACGTCAGACTTACTGACCAAATCATGATTCATGATTTCATGTTATATTTGCGACAAACAGTGCAAACAACGATTCACGAGAAATAGATGGAAGAAGTTAACAGATAATAACAGTTCTGTGTGTTGTCCGACGTAAATCGGCGATATCAAAGCGCACGGAAACTTAGGTATTTGAATGGAGGCGAATATCACTTGAACGTAGATTTGAACTAAAGCTTACTTGTATTATCTGTGATAATAATTGTTTTAAAAAAAATTGTCAATAGTGACACTTTTAAAGCTAGGCCTTTCCACACATATTGACTATTAAAGATTATCTCAACCAAATGTACATAGACTTAACGTGTTAATTAGCTGTTGCGAAAATAATTTCCATAAATTAAATAAAGATCCCATTACTGTCATGTTTTGCGGACATATTGATAATCATATCATCTACAGGCACATAATTACCTTTCGTCTATCAGTTCATTCGTTTTCGAATGACACTTGTTTAAACATCGCATGTAAATTTTTATTCCAATGTCCGAGTGACGGCCATGTTAAATCTAATCGGTATGTTGTATATGTGTTGTTTGATAAGAAGTAGGTTTCTTCATAATTGTCAGAAAATATTATGGAAATTATGTATCTGTAGCTGAGATGATTTCCTATATTTTTGTAACGATTTCAGAATTTATGGACTCACAATATTTTCATGAAAAGTAGTCTCGCAACAGCTAATTAACAGGTAAGTCTATGGGAATTACGCTACATGTACGTAATAATATGGCCACCTGCTGCATAAACTTTTGTTCGTATGTTATTTTATTAGAACAGAATGCAATACATATATAGAACATCATACTTGTGCATTTGGATCGTTTGTATTGAACGAGAAGATGTCATGGAAGCGGAGGAACAACGAGTTCGAAGAACAAGTTGTTCCTCCGCTTCAATGACAGCTACTCCTGTTGAAATCGTGTCGAAATACAAATATCTCGGTACCATTATTGATGATAAATTGAATTGGAAAAGTAACACTGAAGCTGTGTACAAAAAGTGTCAACAGAGACTGTATTTTATGAGGAAATTAAGATCATTTGATGTTGATGTGAAATTATTGAAAGTTTTTTTTACACATGTTTTGTACAAAGTGTTTTGTCCTTCGGCATGCAATGTTGGTTCGGTTCCCTCAGTCTTCAAGATAAAAACAAATTAAACAGGATTGTTAATATAAGCTCGAAAATTGTTGGTACCATCCTTGATCACCCGGCGTCAATAAATGATTACAAAATAGTATCACACGCTCGGAAGATTATTTCAGATCCATCACATGTCCTGCACTCACAGTATTCACTTTTGCCACCCGGAAAACGTGTTAATATGCCTTTTCACAAATCCAACAGAACTCGGAAATCATTTATACCCTCAAGTATTTCCATTCTAAATAAACAGTCCGCATGAGAAATTTCAGATTCCAATACCAATATTAGAACTTATCGAGTTATACAATTATATGTGTTGTGTGAATGTGTGTTTTTGTTTTACAAAATTTCTATGTTTAATAATCATGTATTATATAAATTTGGTATACATTTCATGTCATGCTCTGTTGGATGTAAGAAGAATTCCCTTTTGGGTAATAAAGTGTTATCTTATCTTATCTTATCTTATAATATAAGATACCCACGACAATAAAACACAGGCGGTCAATGGGACCGACAGCGTGCTTTATGAGACAATAAAACATGCTCGTGATATTAGACGTCAGTTTGAGTGTCGCTTAGTAAATGACGTCATATGTAACGTCACGTTGATTGTTCAATGCTAGTGGATGTGTTCTACGACGGGAGGCATTAATATTTTCAAAATATAGTTTATACAAACAACATAATATCTCCACGGTTTTTATATAAAAGCGAGTAACTATTTGAAGGCATCTCATATAAAAAAAAATAGAAGACTCGTTTGTCGTGCTTTATCGTAGAATAAAACATAGCAGAGAGCATAAAACACTCAGGGCTGCGCCCTTCGTGTTTTATGCTCCTTGCTATGTTTTATTCAACGATAAAGCACTCCAACTCGTCTTCTATTTCTTAAATAAACAACATTCAGGCTTCCGTCCGTCGTGCTTCTTTCGAATGACGTAACCATGGTTATGACGTCACAATAGTAAATCGTTGTGACGTCACAATGACGCAGCATCGCTAGTGAAGCTTTCGGCAAAGCGCTTTTCTTCCTTGGTAATGATAATTTGAGTAAAATTTTCCCTTCTTGTACTTTTAATATTAGGTCTAAATCCAAATTGATACTTTAATCAACTGAAACATTACTAGCAGTGTTAATAAAACATAAATTTCGGTGATTGAATAGGGAAAACATTGAAAATTACGGAAAATTCCGAGAAGTGCCGAAGTTTAGAGAAAGTAGAACCGTCAGCCGTGCAATACGGAATTCACCGTGCAATACGGAAATCGACGACTGAAACCGTATTGCACCCCTGTATTACTACTATCTTAAGTTTACATGGGCATATAATAAAATGATGGCCGAGAGGGGACATCGCTTTGGTGGCACGTACCCGATTATCAAGCTAAGGATAATGATAATAATATATTTTGCAAATTTTATTTAATTGTAAATGTCACAACAGCACAATTTTTATTGCTGCATAACTTAACTGAAAAGTCCAAATCGAATATTGCACATTTGCAACAGTGTTATTGATCACATGTTAGACCGGTAAAGTGAGCTAGCCGTTTCACCAATTCATTGTTCATTGTCAAAAGAATGGAATAGATAATAGAATCCAGGAGCTCCAAATAACTCTGGATGAACACATTGATCACTTCATTGTTTGATATGAAGATATGGAGCCAATTCACCAATCCATAGATTTGCGACACTGGATTTTCATTATTGCACCCCAAAAATACAATATCAGAAGAAAAGATATCTGAATCCAAATAACTTTGGGTGCTTAGCTGTTAAAGTTGTGGTACCGATAGTACAGTCTTTTCCAAATTCCTTTGTCTCTAATCTGTCTATTTTGGGAGATTTATAGTATACAAAAGAGCCATGGACGTTTAATATGTAAGGGCGTTTCTTCACCTTAATACTACCATGGCACAGTTCCCGTCCAGTGTCACGTGTGAAAATCTTGAGGGGAAGATATATTCTGTGTCCGACCTTTGGTACATAAACAAATACTACCTTATTGTGTGAGACGTGTACACTATAAATGTAACACTCCTCCATCTCCGGAATTTCCTTCGATTTTGTCAACAAATTCAGGCATTTGATCCTCCAATGCTGCAGCCAGCAAATGAGAGTATCACTGATGCTTAGATACTGAATAAAGTAATCTCCTGTACGATACCATTCCTCGTGCTCAGGTCCAGGTGACGTGCTCCGCCTCATAATGGTTTCTCCTTTCAAATAATACAAATGGTCTTTGAATACACATAACGCATCTAATTTCGTTTTTGATAACGTGACTTTAGATTGTTTTCTGCCAATAACTTGCTTAAATACTCCATCATAGGTACTCCAAAAGAGAGTGTTCCACTCTTTGTCATAAGCCCAATAATGAAGATAACCTCTGATCTGTATTCCCGTTTTCCTCGTTAACTTCGATGACATTGATCCTACATAAACATCTCTCAGCTTGGAAGTACGGCAATCAGTCATCAGGAATGACACTGTTGATCTTCTCTTTGGCTTGTGTAAATACAAATCAACAAATTCCCTACATTTCCGAATAGAATTTCCCTGTACCAGATCATTCATTAGGATCGTGGTCAGATTATCCAAACCTAAGAGATCCTTCATACACCAAGAGCCATACCGTACCCAGCACTGATCTACAATGTCACAGTTGATATATCCGAGACATTCTTGCTTCCTAGGTTTGCTTGTGTCATTTTCATGAAAACTGATCTCTACATTTATCATTAGGAGAAATATCCAAATGATCTGCATTGCGTTCTTGTAAGCAGACGTATTGAAGATTTGGGTGATTGGTTGAATGTGTGGAATGAATGTTGAGATAGTTTGAGTCAGATTTGTTTCCTTGACTACAATGACGTCACGATAATTCAGCATGTGGTTCTATATAAGTTATAAAAATCCCGAGTCAAAATAGAACTCGGAAATTTTTCATAATTTTGTTTTGTATATATTTTGTTTCCACTTATTAGATTCACAATTTATATTATATTATATGCTATATAAAGGAGTACAGTGTAGAAGACGTTTTGAAAGTAGTAATTTTATTTGTCAAATTGTACATTTGAACTCTTCTGGATAGTTTGCTGTTGTATTTTACGGCCTTTTTGTTGTGATTTTTTTCTTTTGCAATTATTTAAAAAAGTTATCAATTAACTTAAATTTCGTATTGCTAATGGCTATGACGTTGAATAGTAATAATAGAAGTCACTCACTCATTGAGTTGTAAGTCGGAGAGAGGGAACATAGTAATAAACAATCACATGTTGAAAACGGGGTGCGATGAATTCTTAGCCGCAACAAATTCTCACTCACATATTTTAATAAAGTATTGTTTTTTCATTCTTGATGGAAATCCAAAAATACTCAAACTGTATTTACACTGACACCTTTATGGTCAAAATAAATTTATAAGACCGCATTTTTGCCAGATGATTTTGAAATAAGCTAATTACGAATGGAATATTTCAGTCTCTTGGTAAAACCAATTGAAACAGTTACCCATTTGTTTAAACTTGCTCTAATTGGCGTTTTGTTAATACGATATGACACTAGCCCGGCCAGTGAGTAAGGTTACCCGTATCAGATCATAATGAGATTCTGTGCTTAGGATATCAAGGGAAACATTGATGTATTTTGAAACGTGATTTTACATGGAATTTGATTACATTTAATTGGGAGCAACTGAGAGTAAATTTCTGTTTCCGCATGTGATGCTTTTCCAGCGGCTTAGGATATCAGTTGGTTCGTTGATGTATTTTGAAACATGTGTTTTTACATTGAATTCAGTTGCTATTAATTAGGAGCTACCAAGAGGTCAATTTCTGTTTTTGCAAGCAGTGCTTTTCCAGCGGCCAGTTTCAACATTTAAGAAATAGTTACAAGAATAGTATCTGAGTTGTTTACAATTAAGAAGAGCTACCTAGAGGTTAATATCTGTTTCCGCAGTTGATGCTTTTTCAGCAGTTTCCATGCCTAAGATATCAGTTGGTTCGTTGATGTATTTTGAAACATGTGTTTTTACATTGAATTCAGTTGCTATTAATTAGGAGCTACCAAGAGGTCAATTTCTGTTTTTGCAAGCAGTGCTTTTCCAGCGGCCAGTTTCAACATTTAAGAAATAGTTACAAGAATAGTATCTGAGTTGTTTACAATTAAGAAGAGCTACCTAGAGGTTAATATCTGTTTCCGCAGTTGATGCTTTTTCAGCAGTTTCCATGCTTAGGATATCAGTTGGTTCGTTGATGTATTTTGAAACATGTGTTTTTACATTGAATTCAGTTGCTATTAATTAGGAGCTACCAAGAGGTCAATTTCTGTTTTTGCAAGCAGTGCTTTTCCAGCGGCCAGTTTCAACATTTAAGAAATAGTTACAAGAATAGTATCTGAGTTGTTTACAATTAAGAAGAGCTACCTAGAGGTTAATATCTGTTTCCGCAGTTGATGCTTTTTCAGCAGTTTCCATGCTTAGGATATCAGTTGGTTCGTTGATGTATTTTGAAACATGTGTTTTTAAATTGAATTCAGTTGCTATTAATTAGGAGCTACCAAGAGGTCAATTTCTGTTTTTGCAAGCAGTGCTTTTCCAGCGGCCAGTTTCAACATTTAAGAAATAGTTACAAGAATAGTATCTGAGTTGTTTACAATTAAGAAGAGCTACCTAGAGGTTAATATCTGTTTCCGCAGTTGATGCTTTTTCAGCAGTTTCCATGCTTAGGATATCAGTTGGTTCGTTGATGTATTTTGAAACATGTGTTTTTACATTGAATTCAGTTGCTATTAATTAGGAGCTACCAAGAGGTCAATTTCTGTTTTTGCAAGCAGTGCTTTTCCAGCGGCCAGTTTCAACATTTAAGAAATAGTTACAAGAATAGTATCTGAGTTGTTTACAATTAAGAAGAGCTACCTAGAGGTTAATATCTGTTTCCGCAGTTGATGCTTTTTCAGCAGTTTCCATGCCTAAGATATCAGTTGGTTCGTTGATGTATTTTGAAACATGTGTTTTTACATTGAATTCAGTTGCTATTAATTAGGAGCTACCAAGAGGTCAATTTCTGTTTTTGCAAGCAGTGCTTTTCCAGCGGCCAGTTTCAACATTTAAGAAATAGTTACAAGAATAGTATCTGAGTTGTTTACAATTAAGAAGAGCTACCTAGAGGTTAATATCTGTTTCCGCAGTTGATGCTTTTTCAGCAGTTTCCATGCTTAGGATATCAGTTGGTTCGTTGATGTATTTTGAAACATGTGTTTTTACTTGAATTCAGTTGCTATTAATTAGGAGCTACCAAGAGGTCAATTTCTGTTTTTGCAAGCAATGCTTTTCCAGCGGCCAGTTTCAACATTTAAGAAATAGTTACAAGAATAGTATCTGAGTTGTTTACAATTAAGAAGAGCTACCTAGAGGTTAATATCTGTTTCCGCAGTTGATGCTTTTTCAGCAGTTTCCATGCTTAGGATATCAGTTGGTTCGTTGATGTATTTTGAAACATGTGTTTTTACTTGAATTCAGTTGCTATTAATTAGGAGCTACCAAGAGGTCAATTTCTGTTTTTGCAAGCAATGCTTTTCCAGCGGCCAGTTTCAACATTTAAGAAATAGTTACAAGAATAGTATCTGAGTTGTTTACAATTAAGAAGAGCTACCTAGAGGTTAATATCTGTTTCCGCAGTTGATGCTTTTTCAGCAGTTTCCATGCCTAAGATATCAGTTGGTTCGTTGATGTATTTTGAAACATGTGTTTTTACATTGAATTCAGTTGCTATTAATTAGGAGCTACCAAGAGGTCAATTTCTGTTTTTGCAAGCAGTGCTTTTCCAGCGGCCAGTTTCAACATTTAAGAAATAGTTACAAGAATAGTATCTGAGTTGTTTACAATTAAGAAGAGCTACCTAGAGGTTAATATCTGTTTCCGCAGTTGATGCTTTTTCAGCAGTTTCCATGCTTAGGATATCAGTTGGTTCGTTGATGTATTTTGAAACATGTGTTTTTACATTGAATTCAGTTGCTATTAATTAGGAGCTACCAAGAGGTCAATTTCTGTTTTTGCAAGCAGTGCTTTTCCAGCGGCCAGTTTCAACATTTAAGAAATAGTTACAAGAATAGTATCTGAGTTGTTTACAATTAAGAAGAGCTACCTAGAGGTTAATATCTGTTTCCGCAGTTGATGCTTTTTCAGCAGTTTCCATGCTTAGGATATCAGTTGGTTCGTTGATGTATTTTGAAACATGTGTTTTTACATTGAATTCAGTTGCTATTAATTAGGAGCTACCAAGAGGTCAATTTCTGTTTTTGCAAGCAGTGCTTTTCCAGCGGCCAGTTTCAACATTTAAGAAATAGTTACAAGAATAGTATCTGAGTTGTTTACAATTAAGAAGAGCTACCTAGAGGTTAATATCTGTTTCCGCAGTTGATGCTTTTTCAGCAGTTTCCATGCTTAGGATATCAGTTGGTTCGTTGATGTATTTTGAAACATGTGTTTTTACATTGAATTCAGTTGCTATTAATTAGGAGCTACCAAGAGGTCAATTTCTGTTTTTGCAAGCAGTGCTTTTCCAGCGGCCAGTTTCAACATTTAAGAAATAGTTACAAGAATAGTATCTGAGTTGTTTACAATTAAGAAGAGCTACCTAGAGGTTAATATCTGTTTCCGCAGTTGATGCTTTTTCAGCAGTTTCCATGCTTAGGATATCAGTTGGTTCGTTGATGTATTTTGAAACATGTGTTTTTACTTGAATTCAGTTGCTATTAATTAGGAGCTACCAAGAGGTCAATTTCTGTTTTTGCAAGCAATGCTTTTCCAGCGGCCAGTTTCAACATTTAAGAAATAGTTACAAGAATAGTATCTGAGTTGTTTACAATTAAGAAGAGCTACCTAGAGGTTAATATCTGTTTCCGCAGTTGATGCTTTTTCAGCAGTTTCCATGCTTAGGATATCAGTTGGTTCGTTGATGTATTTTGAAACATGTGTTTTTACTTGAATTCAGTTGCTATTAATTAGGAGCTACCAAGAGGTCAATTTCTGTTTTTGCAAGCAATGCTTTTCCAGCGGCCAGTTTCAACATTTAAGAAATAGTTACAAGAATAGTATCTGAGTTGTTTATAATTAAGAAGAGCTACCTAGAGGTTAATATCTGTTTCCGCAGTTGATGCTTTTTCAGCAGTTTCCATGCTTAGGATATCAGTTGGTTCGTTGATGTATTTTGAAACATGTTTATTTACATGTATTTCGTTTACAATTAATTGGGAGCTACCAAGAGGCCAATTTCTTTTTTTTTGCATGTAATGTTTTTTCTGGCGGTCAGTTTCAACATAGAAGAAATAGTTACTAACAAAGTTTCAGAGTTGTATCATGGTATTTCCCGATGCAACGAGAAAACTATGGTAGTAACTGATTTACACCGAGTTCAATAAGACCAAAAATTAAAAGCATTTAAAGTATGTCAATTTCCATAAACTTAATTAGGTATATTTATTAATGAATTAATAAGGTGTGTAGTGTTACGGATCTCTGCCTGACCATGAAATATATGGTTGTCAAAATTTAATGCTAGCATTCAGTATGCACAGACTAAATTTCAAAGATCCTGCAGGCTAGTCCAATTTATTGTATTTGCGACGGAATTGTCAGTTTCATGGTTGGTTTTGGAGGAGTTGATTGACATATCAGCGTGGCGATGTGTCAGTGGAAATTGAATGTGGCTTGTAAATAGCATTAAACTCGGTAAGATTTAAATTTTTTAGGTAACTTGAAAATTCTTATGAATTGTTTTTTTTTTTAATGTTCTTTTCATTGTGCATTAGTTTGTCTGCTTCAAACTTATTTATTATTATTTATATCATTATTTATATTTATTTATATTTATTATTAAATTATTATTACTAACGTAACTTTCTAAACATTTACGAATGTTACTCATTTTTTTGGTAGAAAAAATATCTAAGTTGTATTCATCTGCTGCTGATTCTAATTTGTTTGGTGAATTTTCTTGAAGAATTCAATTAATTGATTCAAATATTTTAATCCCGACAGTATCAATAAGTGAATCATCAAATTCGTTTTCTTATCTTATTTATCAAACTTTTACCTTCATTTTGATGTCATTGTCGTTGATAAATTTATCTAGTCCTGCTTAAAAGTGGTTTACAAAAGTGTCCTTGTGTCACATTATCAACTCCGTTTGTACCGTTTGATAAACACTCTACTGATGTTAGAATATGGTTAATTAGTTACGTACGAAATGGAATAACTCAAGTGCTACACTGGATTCTTTTCATATTTTGCATATTGGTACATTATAGGTAGAACAATGTTGAGTGTTAACGTTGTGACCTGGACGTTCATTTCAAGGTCACAATGATACTTTGTCATTTTACCCTTGTCAGTGGGATAACTCAAGAACCTTTCGCTGGAGTACATGTATCTTCATATCATACACATAGTTTCTCCAAGGGAAGGCAAAGGGCTGATTTCATTTTGGTGACCTTGGATGTTAAGCTTGTCAGTGGCATTTCTAAAAACCGTTCACAGGAATTTCATCATATCTTACACAAAGTACCTACTAGGGAATATAAAGGGCTGATTAGAATTTGGAGACCTTGAGCTTTGCATTTTTCGACATTTCAACGTGCATGGAAAGCTTGTCAGCGGGATATCCCAAGAATCTTGCACTGGATTCACTTCATATCACAAAGCACCTCCTAGGGAAAACAAAGGGCTGATGGAGACCTTGAGCTTTGCATTTTTCGACATTTCAACGTGCATGGAAAGCTTGTCAGCGGGATATCCCAAGAATCTTGCACTGGATTCACTTCATATCACGAAGCAAGTTTTTCGACATTTTAAGCTTGTTAGGGGGATCGATATCACAAGAACCTGTTCGTTGGATTTTCATCATTATCTCATTCTTTTAGGGAAGATTCAGGGCCTAGTAAAGTTTGCTGATCTTAACATTATTTTCAATTTGAAATATTAATTTCTGGCGAGGAATCATGTCACCTTAGTGACAACTGCTTGGTGAATAGCACATATACAGTATACAATATACAATTATTTTGTCAATCAATTATTAACCATCATCAAATCAATTATCAAAAAGCATCTTAACAGCTTACATAATAAATAATGCGTTGTGATATTATTTTTTGACTAGCAGCTGTTCTGAAATATTGATGTATTTTAAACATTGGTACAATGAATAGGTCAATCATCTTAAGGATAATTTAACAACTAGAGGCCCATTTAAATTAAGCGAAAATAAGTGTGTTCTATAACATTTGTTAGTGCTTAGAATGAAATCTTATGTTCTTGTTATGATTGAAATATAAAAGTGAATACAATTTATTTGAATTTATTATTTTACATTGACACCAATCATCTATCTCACATACAAAATATCATTTCATCACGGTTTGAATGTTAACGACACATCAATCTCATGCTGTTGTGCTTAAACTTATATGTATCTGATTCCATTGAAACTATGTGGATGTTGTGAGCGTGAGCAAACGTTTCCAAATCTTTAAACAATGTGAAATATTTGCAGCACTTTGACAACCGTCATGGGCATGACTAGCAGTGATGGTAATGACTGAATGTGATGGTAATGCGAAATTAACGTCATTACCATAACAATTTGTCATTACCATCACATACAATTTGTGTTCATAATGACAATTATGTGATGGTGATGACACTTTTGTGATAGAGATGACTGTAATGGTAATGACAATATTTCCTTCAAAAGAAACAATGATATATAAAGACTTTCCAGGCAGACTATATTTGGACATGGGTAACCTGTTATGTTTCTGGAGAGCTGAACTATACATTAATTTCTTGAAAAGCATTAGAAATATGAAGCGTTTGGTAATGACAATGATAAAACATACTAGTTAACTTGCACCTGATAAAATGATAATTTATGACTGACCCTATCAAGGATTTATCAAAAGCATGATGTAAGCTGATAGAGGCCATCTTGAACTTCAGTCTGATAATTGATAAGTTTTGGAATTATCTCCCCTTTGACTGTCATCAACAATATAAAACAGTGTGATGGTAATGACATTGAATTTTGGGACAGAGATTTTCAGATTTGAAATTATCGAGAAAAAAAATTGCTGATATATTGAACCTGTTTTTTTCCACCATTTACAATTAAAAGTTTATGCATTAAATTGTTATTCCACATCACATTTATTGTTTATTGTTAATAAGTTTATTGTAAATGAAATTAAATCATAAATATTTTAAGAATAGATATGTTTGTACATATTTACTGAGTATTAGTAGATATGAAGTTACGGATTTATATGAAAACTAAAATAGCTTTCTATAATCACATTTTACTCATTTATTGTTTTGTGAATCCTTGGGACGTGATATTGGCCCCTAGTTGTGAAATCACCCCTTTAACTTATTCTCCAGATTTATATGTTTCATTATACGTAAAACATTGTTATGTTTGAGTGAAGACTGTTGCTTGATGGTGGAATACTTCAGTTCTTCCAGACGTATATCTGGAAGACGTATTGTTCTTACCCGGATTGTTTTCTTATTATTTCTACGGTTTTTTATGATGCGGATTATGAACTAACGACTGAACTCATTTGCATGAAAATTCCAGGTATGATAACCTGTAAAAAAACTAGTCCTTTACGCCAGCCGAATTTTGATTTTCGACTTCTTTCTTGAGTTATCTTCCCTTGAAGTCAAAACTTTAAACCTTAATAGCTCAACAACTAATATAGATATTTTCATCAAAATGTGGGCAACAGCATTCCCCACCGATTAGGCATATATTAGTGTATAATAATAGATTTATTGCTATTTTGAAAAAACCCTGAAAATGTTGTCAACTTTCGCGGTTTTGAGGGTACACGTCTTCAAAAATCTTCTCCTTAATCACGGCATTACATACAGTCATGTGTCATAGATCATATGATAGCTTAACGAATTTAGTAAAAAGTGATCTAGACCGAATTTTTAATTATGGCCTCGAATTTCAGTAATGTGTCCTTGAATATGGACCTTTTTGAAAATGGCGTTTTTCGGAGGCATGTTCAAAGGGACATAATTCTGTTACAAATGAACTTATGTCAAAGTAAAAACTTACTGCAATCTCTTTCTAATGATTTGCTTTAGAATTCCATAACATGTCACTATCATATAAAAGTTGATAGTTTGGGCACAATTTGGACATGTTTCCAAAAAGTAAAATTTAGTGATTTTGACCATTTTCGAGGGGTCTTTCGTTTGGAGAATTATTGATCGTAAACAACTGAAGATAGGAAGACGTTTAATAGCTCATTTTGAAAAAGAAACCTCATTAATGAAGGACATTACATGCCAAGCACCTATCTGTCATAGTGTACATCTGACAAGTCATATAAGATTGTCATTTTTCTAAATTCGTCATGTTCAGCCAAGTTCAAATATTGATAACTGCTTAACTAATTTAGCTATTGAACTTCTATGCATACCTCCCTATTTTCAATTTCAAGAACAACAGCTTTTATGTTGAACACTTTCATCAAAAAAGTTGATAGTTAAGATCCGAACATCGCAAAAGTTGTCTAGGGGTCAAAATTTAAGCATTTTTTTAGTATTTTCTTGAATATTCAAAACAACATAACGCATTACTTATGTATGCAATCTTAAGGATGATTACATCTACTTAGGTGGAAATCAAAGCATAATATGTTCTATGTTGCACCTGAGTATGAAAATAGTAACTATTTTGTCTTAATCGTCAGAAAGGTCATGTAAGGGCCATTATTAAGCTATTGTTCCATTGTCAGAGGTCATTGTCTTTGGAGAATTTTTCTATAAAAAACTGCTGAAGATAGAGACATGTTTGATAGCTCGTTATAAAGCAGAGAAAAGGGTGAATAACCGAGGGTCTAACAAGGTCAAGCAGAAGTCTTGAAAACCAAAGTATAGATGCGTCAATCCTAGTTTTCTTATTTTTACAATACATAATGGTTAGAATATGAGAACGTGTACTTTCAGAGCTGCTACTAAGTGCTTAATCAGTACGTCCCATATTCAGGTACCCATTTGTACAGCTGGGTAGAGTGAGTGTAATGTGGATTAAGTGCCTTGCCCTAGAACACAATACAGTTAACGACCCAAGTCACAGATCTTTGATGTCTACATCGGGATTCGAACTCAGGTCGTAGGCGTGAGTGGCCATCGTGCTAACCACTACAACACCATGCTTAAGAAATCTCCAAATAAAGAAGTGACCTCTACGGGACGTACTTGATCCAGGTGTGTTAAGCTGAGTAGTTGAATGTATGCGGAATATCTGCTACTGATTTGTGTCAGCCGAGTGCACTATTATTTGGAATTACAAATGAATTGGGTTTTTTTTTTTTTTTTAGAGAATTCCATATAGATTTGAATTTAAAGAAATTGATATACATACGTTTGTATTTTCAAATGTGTCAATACTTACTGTCTTCCTGTAAACATTGTGTAAACAGTGGAATCATTATTTGGACATGAGATTTCCTATAAGTGATATTCCTGCTTTCCAAGCATAGAATGTCGTCCTGTCAACTGTTACATAGCTTACAAATAATTGTTTAAGTGACATCAATGCAAATTGGCATTTTGGTATAGGAAATAAAGATTATTATTTATTATACAGTCTTTTATAATATTTGAATCAGATCACTGTCCGACCTTCGGTCAGTATGCCAGAAGTGACATGAACACAAATTGGCATTTAGGTATAGAAAGTAAATAATTGCGATTATGTGGTTATCAAACCAGTTTGTAAGAAAAAAGTGTAACATACCTAATAATCCTACATTGCCGCTGAATGTATGTTTTAAACGTATTTATTCACAAGACAGTGACGGGATTGGCAAACAAGCAAATCTGTGCTTATCTGAATGCCGCTCCCTACAAACATACACATATATATACATGAAACGTGAGTGACGTTCACAGAAACACAAATTTAGAGCCTTACACACACCAAAAGAATACATCAAAATTAATAATAGCATTCATAACAGCACTTATTACAAAGAAACAGTTGAGGGCAATATTTAGATAGATTTACGGTTTAAACATTTTGTTTTTTATTTACTTGCAAGGCGTTAGGGTAAATTATGAAAAATCTGAAAATCTATGAGTATGTAAAATATAATGATGGACAGATTTTAATAGTTCGTCGTTTTCTTGATTGGTTGAGCCAGCATTTCCGTACAGGATAGATGGTAGGTTATAACCTTTGGTAAAAAAGTATGTGTTTAATCTTATTGCGTTGTAATGGGGACAGGTAAGGAAAAAATGGAGTGCATCCTCCAATTGATGTCCACAGTTACAGGCCGGTGTATTGGAGATAAATCTCGCGAACTGATCACCGTTAAGGTCGCTGCAGCCAAGCCGAAGGCGGGAGTGAATTATCTGACAAAATCTTGAGCCGTGGTATAAATTGAAATTTATTGGGTTAGCATTGGTTTCTTTTAATTTTCTTTTAAATTCTCCGAGCGTGTTTGAATTGATAACGTCTGGGGGAAGGGAATTCCAGATGCTAATTGTATCTGGTAAAAAAAGATTTGGAATAATTACTTGTATTACATTTAATAGTTTGTAGGTCAGCTTGGTTTCTCAGATTGTATCGACTTGCGTCAGACACATTCTCCGGTACTAAATCTGATAGATACTCAGGAGCCAAATTATTTACCATCTTATAGAATACATATAATTTTTGGCGAGTTCTCCTTTTTTCCAAAGAGGTAATACTTGTCTCCGAGTACAATTTTGTATGGCTTGTGCCACGGACTGCGCCACAGATAGTTCTGATTGCATCGAGATTAAGTTTTTCAAGAAGCAGCGACTGTTCCTTAGTACAGTTGTCCCATATATGACATGAGTAATCAAAAATTAGTAATATGATAGATTTGAACATGGATTGGAGGGTTTTTCTGTTGAGACGGTATTTAAAACTTCTTAAACAATTTACCATCGGACTCACCTTTTTAACAATGCTGTCAATATGATTATGCCACATGCAGTCCTGTTGCAGAATGATTCCAAGGTGTTTATGAGACGTTACTTCATTAATAGTTGTAGTATTCATAGAAAGGTCCGGTTTGATAGAATGGGTTTGTTTACGGGTAAATTGAATTGAGACGGTTTTACTTGAATTGAAGTCAACTTGCCATTTATTAGCCCAAGTTGTAATAACGGCTAAATCCTTATTTAGACATTGAGCAGCTACATTAGGGTCGTTTATTATTACGTAAATTGATGTGTCGTATGTTACTGTCAATATCGTCAACGATATCAATCAATCAATCAATCTTTATTATCATACTGAAAGGCCTCAGGCCTGTAGTACATATTACATTTATTCATTTGGTGGTAGCAACACAGTTTGTCTAAGAGTAAAAGCTTTATGGATGTAGATGGACAAATTTTCTAATTGAACTTTAGAAGAAGTTTTCATCAATGATATAAACTTAAAAGTTTCAGGGTGTTCATAATAGTATTTCTTTATATATACAGTTCTTAACGATAAGTATGCTGGGCAAACACACACAAAATGATCCTCATCTTCGACATTATTCAAATTGCACATTTGACATAATCTATTTTCTTTTTTAATATTTTTATATCTTCCAGATTCAATATATAAATCATGCGAAGAGCAGCGTAGTCTAGACAATGAAGATGTATATCATTGATATAAATCAAAAATAGCAGTGGTCCTAAAACGGAACCTTGCGGGACGCCGGCAGCGACGAGTTTTAATTCGGAGCTGTAACCGTTGATAACGACGCGTTGTGATCGGTCATCGAGATAGCTTTCGAACCATTGAAGTAATTTTCCGGAAATACCGTAAGATCTTAGTTTATGAATGACTCCCCTGTGCCATACTTTATCAAAGGCTTTGCTTATATCACAAAATACCGCTCTTATTTCCTTACCTTTGTCAACTTCTCTGGCAATAAAGTCATAAAGAAAAGTCAATTGATTAGATGGTGAATCTCCCGGAATAAAACCAGATTGGAGGTTTGTTAATAACTTATTGTCTCTTAGATAATTAAATACATATTTGAAAACACACTTTTCAAAGACTTTAGCTAGACAACTTGTCAGAGCTACAGGTCTATAATTGTTGCAGTCATTGATACTTCCCTTATTATGAATGGGTATTATTGCCGCTATTTTCCAGATGTTGGGAAACGTTGACTTTGCTAGGGAGGTATTAAAAAGTTTAGATAATGGGTCAGATATTACCGAGGCACTGAGTTTTAGTAAACGGTTACCGATGTCATCATGACCGGTCGCTTTAGTGATGTCAACGGAGAGTAAAATATCTTTAACTTCATTAACAGTCAAGGAAATAGAAGATAAAGTTTTGTCTGTTTTAATAATAACATCCGGCAGATACTTATCGGGATGTTTGACGGTTGCCTGATCGCAGAAGAAATTATTCATTATTGTAACGATATCTTTAAGGTCATCATAATTATACTGAATCTTGGTATGTAATCGATATTAGATACAAATTTTCTCTTTGCAGTGCGAACTGCTGATATTACTTTATTACGAAATTTACGAAAAAGATCCCAGTCCGAAGGTCGGTTAAATTTTTTGGCTATTTTGTGCACACGATTTCGTTTTCTTATTAAACTACGCACTTCACGAGTTACCCACAAAGGATCTCTGGGTCTAATGGTGACGGTTTTATTTGGGATATGGTTATCGCATATATCTAGAAAAGACTGCTTCATCAATAGTATCTGTTGACAGAACGTTTCGCCATTTAACTAAATCTAAGCTAGCATTGAGGTTTTCTTTATCAATCATGTTATAGTTGTAAATTTTTCTTTGAAAATGGCTATTTTTTGGGATGTCATCCTTAATAGTTACGCTTACAGGACAATGATCACTACAAATAGGATCAACCACACCTGAATTTAGCACATCATCAACATTAGATACAAACAATAAATCAATCAAAGTTCTAAAAAGTGGGTGTGATCCTAGTTGGTTCCATTATGAGCTGTGTCAATCCGTACATTGCCTTTAGGCTGTCAATTTTATGATTATTTTCATTTAGAATATCGAGGTTAAAATCGCCGGTAATTATAGTTTGCATTTTTAAGGTCATAGCATTGCAAATTGACTGATCTATTAAATCCCAATATGCTTCACTTTTGTCTGCACGGTAAAAATTTCCGATTAAATATCTCTTATTTTTGCTTTTAATTTGTATCCATTGTGCTTCAAGTCCAGGTATAGAGAGATGATCCATGTTAATAACGTATAAGTTATCTTTAACATATATAGCTACACCCCCACCCCGGCTTGGGCAATCGTTACGGTAAGGCAGATGGAAATTTGGAATGGAAATGTCACTCTGGAGAATACCATTATGCTACCATGTTTCGGTCAGGCAGATTACATCATAAGAATGAAATTCAAACGATAATAGGTCTACTTTGTCTTTCAAACTTCTTACATTTAAATGAATAATTTTCAAATCGTGTTTTCGGGGACCAGGATTTGGATGAATATCACCGCAACATAACAGTACAATAAATATGTAAATGGGAGTGTTTAAATTGTAAAGACAAATGGCAGAAAACAGAGCTATTGAAAGTATAAGGTTGAAATGTGCCTTGCTGGAAATTTGCGGAAAGAATAATCCAACCGCCCGCCGATATTGAGCTATATCAGCTGGCATCGAAAATTAACACCAAAAAAATACACATGGCGGTGGTTGGATTAAAAACTATAAGTGATAGTAGTTTCAGATGTGGCCAACAACTTTCTTCAGTGTAAAAAGGCATAAAACATGATACGTGAGAATACAATAAGTATACAGAACAGTCAAGGTACTGGTGTGTAGAACTATGAGGCAAAGCAGAAATATTTTTGTAATAAGAACAAACAGAAAGTATAATAATAAAAGCACAGATTAATACCATAATCTGTAAGAAAGGTAATGTTTGGTGGAATAAAACTCAGAATAGGTGATAATAAGAGACCGCGCTACAGGTTGATAACGCGTCATGGATAACGTGGTGCACGTGCATGCGTGTGAACTGGATGGTGATACTGCTGTATTAGTGTGTTTACAGTGATATTGGATAATTGCTAATATGGATGGATATTTATAAATGTGAAAGTAATGGACCCTGCATTAAACTACCGCACGGATATATGTGGATGTACATGTGGATGGATATTTACTGTGCTTTGGAAATTCTGAAGACTGTAAGTAATTTTCTAATGTCATTTACTGTGCATCGGAATTTCTTAAGACTAATGGACTAAGTGTAGGTAATTTTTGTATGTCATGTTATTTACATAAAACATAGTTAGTGTAAGTATTGCTTGTAGAAAGTAATATATGTGTTTTGCATTGATACTTGATCAGGACGGCGAAAGATAACATTTGAAACAAAAGAAATAGATAAATAAGAAATAAAAGATCAATATTTAAGAGATTGTTTTTCGGGTTTTGTTGGTCTAAAACAATCAGATGTGAGACTATCAACGTGAAAAAATAATGCAGCAAATTGCGCTACTGCGACAAAGGGGGTATAAGAACAAAACAAAAACAGAAAGAAAACTCAAGTAGTCATTTGCCAAGCGACTTAATATACCGACATCTAACTGGAGAACTTGTTTGGGAATCAGAACAATGGATGTGTATAGATGACAATAACATCAGGACATAACACTAGCAGTGTCATATTAAAAAGAAGTAAAAAACTGGGAACGTACCTATTCAGAGGTAATGTCAATTTACACATCTGTTATATATACGACGATAAACTAATCATCGGGAGAAGCCCGTAACATACAAATGACTAAGATGCATTAGAAAGTGTAATTTAATGCATAATTATCTGATTTCATGCATTTGATTCAAAATGTCGAGACACGTTCTTTCATAGAGTAGAAATCATACACTAGTTGTGCTGGTACTTTAACTGTTCGAGGCATGATATAATATGTCCATTAGAGTCAATGACACCGAATATGTCCATCAGAGTCACAATGACACCATAAATGTTATAAACAATGAGCCGGTGAAACAAACACATGAGTAAAGAGTTAATTGGCAATGTCATGGGTTAGATTGATCGTAATTTTTAGCTCCGTAGCTGCGAGTATCGCCTGAAATTGGGTATCATTTGCTGCCTTTTTCACGGAGCCATCTTTAACAGGCTGGGGATACCCCCTATGTAGTGTGTATGGACTCAACTTAGGTGTTACACCCCAACTAGGGGAATAAACTAGCCCAAACGAGCCTATAAATAACGTTATTTCCTTGCCTGTGGCGTTTCATATTAACGTCGCAGGATGGTAAGCTTACTTTTGCACACTACTGTATTCCCTCACAACATAGAGCCTGCACTGGCAGCGAAACTTTGCCTCAATAAACTCTACGTTATCGCTAAAGACGACCCCTATATAAAACATTCTACTGAAAAATGGCCACCGTTTGTTCATTTTGTACAATAAAGTATCAAATTTTACCTCATACATAGATCTTTATCGCTGGAACACTCCCCGGCTGCTTGCCTGCGTCTTCGCTCCCTCAAACTCTTAATGGCCGCCAATAACTACTCGTCATCAGCCAAAGTACACAAATCTATTGAGGGCAGAAAGGGACATTTTTATTTTCCTCAAGGGAGCTAACCCACTTACTTAAATGATCATTTTATGCGAGGAAACACTTCAAAATTCAATATTTTTCATCTGCAATGCCTGTCAAGAAGCATATTTCTACCGAACTTTACAATTAACGTTTCTAAGTCGTCTAACACATCCCTAATTACCGCTTTGAAGAAAAAAAACAACCTCATAGCACACACTGACATTTTTAGAGAGCTCATTGAGGTCATTTCGCTTCATGTACATTACCTATTTATATTCAGTCACTTTTTCTTGTCCCACTATTACTACACTTTTGCACTTACGATATCTATACATTACTATATGTACAATTAATATAAATGATTCTTCTTTATTTATTTATTTTTATTACGTGTATACTTCTTGTATCATTATATATGCCAGTTAACTGACTCCAAACTAAGTATGAAAAACGTGTTATAGAAACATATCCTTAATATGCCTAATTGAAAAACGAAGAATTCCGATATCGAACCTTTCATGGAAACATCTGCTGAATAACTCGGATGTAATTTAAGAAATAGATTTCATAATGTGTTTTTTCACTCCGTTATAAAAGGTTAGAGAAATCCATTTTACACTGGTATATAAGCTGGAGGTTGTCGGCATTAATACAACTTTTTAACTGGGTCTTTCAAACCTTTTAAAAGCCAGTAAACAAACACATTATTAAATATACTTCTTATAAATTAAAACTTTGCAATTTAAGCGATTTATAACAAGTATATGAAAATTGAAAATAAACTCTCGCAAAAAGAATACAGATCATTATAAAATCAATTGTTTGTATTGTCTTACGTCAGCCGCTTATTAAATTATGAAATTGTTTGTTCTCACATGCTGTTCTTATCTAATTATTAATCAAAATGCAAATAGAATTACCATTGTATTTTTTAAATTATAAATCTAGATAAAGAAAAAAGCATGTGATAGCACTGTTAAATTGCACAATGATACATTGATGAAGTAGCCCCGCAGGTTATTTTCTATATACACGTGAAAATATGAAGGTTATACATCAATGTCGTGTTTTGGGAATGTAGACCATTCACATGATCTTGTTTAATCCAATCAGCAGAGAGCATATCGCTTAAATTTCAAAGTATGGACTTATTTAGGTTTATGATATCTTGCATACACGTCACTCATCGGGGTTTTTGATTTTGCAGATGCAACAACTGTAAACAACTAAAAATGCCAAAACGCAAAATAAATACTTGCAGTTGTCGTTCTCACGAGCAGTATGTAAAAGATTCAACGTCTTTCACAGTGTCAAAGATTTCATCTAGGGTACATCCAAAAACTGTCATAGATGCCCTTAAAAGCCATGGCGATCCGACTCATGACAGCCATTACATCTGCAGTGCGTGTGCTAGTTACGCCAGTGAACACCTTTTCGTTGAGAAACAGAATATATCGTTACAATGTGTCATTAAAGCCATTAAAGAATGTACACTAAATGATAATGAAATGAACGAACTCTTATCTGCTGTGGGGTCGTTCCTTCACAAGAACATTGAAGAAGAAACTGATCTCATGAGAAATAAGTACAAAGACACTGATTATTCCAAACATCTGAATTATGAAGGGTGGTTGAATGGCCGCAATTCCCATTTAATGACACTGCTATGCAGCTTATGTGACCATGTAGTTTCAAATACTAATGATCCACAGATTAAGAAAAAAAACATTCTCCTCACCAGGGTTATTGAGAACCTTTGTTTTATTTCCTCTGGCAATCTGATAGCACCGTTAGCATTTACGCTAAACATGATTCAGTATTTCCTTACCGGTAGTAAGGCTGCTACCACATTGAACAATCACGCGTCCCCATCTGGGTCTTACAGCACTAATGCAAACTGGCTGGACTCTATATGCACCCCCAACACATGTAACAAACAAGGTTCAGTTATGGTGTTTTTTGACAATAATCAAAAAGTAGAGAGGAACTGGAATGTTACTCTGAATTACAAAACCAAGTGCAGTGTAACTACAAATGTTATCTTCATAAGAAACCCAGCGTGTTCTTTACAAACTCAGATCAGATTCACCCCATTCCAATGGCTGTATTCGGTGGACTTAAAACACAAGTTAAACCCCTTACTGAATCAGCTATCCGAAAACTGTACAGGTTTAATGAATACCATATTTCTGGAATTCATTCAAAATAGAATAGATGGCATAACACGTGATCAGATAGTGGACAATGGTACCATCAAGGATTCACTAGATAGCAATCAACACTCGGTTGAACAATGCCCCAAAAAAGACTCCCAAGACCCTTATGAGTTCATGCATGAATGCCACCCAGCTAACCCCCCAAACGTTACACTAGGTGATCCTTTAATGGAAAATCCAAATGGATATGAAAGCGTTGATAGGGTCCTCCAAAGTATTGTCCAGCAGTCGGGAATGGGCACTGACAGATTTTGGATCACTCTTGGGTGTGACGGGTCCCCCTACAACATCGTTTCTAACATAATAGAAAAGTGGATGGTATGCCCTATCTGTAAGAAGGAGTATAGGGCAGGAAAGCAACAGATTTTGGAACATCTCACCAACTTTCATTCTGATGAACAATTTGACATTCGGCATTGTTACAAATATCCAAACATGTGTGTGGTTCCTGGGCTTGGCCATGTAGAAATGAACATGGTCAAGTCATTGTTCAAGCTGTTGTGGAAGCCGTTTTTAAAACCCATAGCCATTCTTAATAAAACTGATCCTCGGACCAAATCAAGTTTAAATCCATTAAGTACTCAAGGTCGAACTCTGTGTGATGCTGAAGGAATCTTAAGTGGTTGGGCCAACCATTTTGAAGAAATATACAAAGATAAGGACAAAGATCATTTTGACAATGCGTTTAAGAGAGATATTGAGCAAACTGTGAACATGATTAGAGCCAAATATTTAACTGCTGATTATGATGGACCTTCTGTGACACCCGAAGAAGTTACAAGGATTTGCTCCTCTCTGAAAATAAACAAAGCTGGGGGACCAGATGGAATAGTTTATGAACATTTAAAGTATGGAGGGAAAGTTCTGATGCAGCACCTATCTCAACTTTTTAATATGATCTTGAAAAGTGGATGTATTCCATCACAGTGGAAAGATAGTCTCATCGTCCCAATCTACAAAGGTGCCAATAAGTCCCGTCGTGATCCTAACTCATACCGTCGAATATCCTTAAGCCCTGTTATATGCAAGATCTTTGAAACGGTTTTGCTCTCACGTATGGAAGGAATACAAAACTCAGATAGATTTCCTAGTACACAACAGATGGCATACCAAAAGGGACTGTCAGCTCTGCATTGTTCTTTCAATCTCCATGAGACTGTCAGCTACTACAAAGAGAGAAAATCTCCCGTTTATGCTACATTCCTAGATACATCAAAAGCATTTGACACCGTGTGGCACTCTGGCCTTTTATTCAAACTGCACGAAAGTGATGTGTCTGGTAAATTGTGGACTATCATTGACAGTATGTACAGAAACATGACCTGCCGGGTCCTTGTAGGGGGTCAAATATCAAGAAGTATCGGGCTTGAGCAAGGAATTCGTCAAGGGGGTGTGTTGTCCTCTCGGCTATATCTCCTTTATATAAATGGCATGCTTAAACGCATAGCAAAGAGAAATCTTGGAACATTCATCACAGACCTACATACAGGAACACCAGCCCAAGCTGATGATGTTGCCTTGTTGAGCTCAAATAAGGCATCACTTCATGAAATGATAGGAGTTTGTGAACTGTACAGCTGTCAGTGGCGGTTTACCTTCAACGCTTCAAAAAGTGAAGTGATGACTTTCAGGCCCACCAGTCCATCACACCTCCACAATACAATGGCTTCTTTGAAGCTAAACCGCGAACCACTGCCCTACAACAAGTGTGTGAGACATGTCGGTATGCTTCTTACTGAAACTCTTTCACCAATGGAGCATATACTCAGTTCCTGCACAAAAATGAAAGCAAGTATTCATTCGCTTATAAGACGTGGCTTCACAGCAGAATTTGTTAGCCCAATTGTGTGTTTAAGATTAATTCACAATATAGTTCTTCCACGTGCACTATATGGATGTGAGCTATGGTGTGATCTGACAAATACTCAAATAACAATGTTAGAACGAGCATATCGATATGTACTCAAACGTGTCCAGTGTCTTCCTATAAGATGTAGAACTGATGTCAGTCTTGGATTACTTGGTGCCACCACTTTGGTTTCACATATCGATAGGAGAAAGTTATTTTTCATGGAGCGCCTCATTCATATGGACTCGAACTATCTACCGCACAAAATATTCCTCACACGGCTGATGCAGTATAGTCACAACGCTTCAGCAATATCTCATGGTTTCATTCCAGAAGTCCACAGTATACTAAATAAGTATAAGCTGGCAACTTATCTCTCAGACTTTAAAACATCTGGAAGCTTTATAAGTCAGGATAAGTGGAAGACTGTTGTCAAGTCGAAAATACTTGAGTATGAGCACAACTCGTGGAGAAGCAGGCTGATTTCTGATCCAGATCTCCGACTCTTCAGTCAGATTCACAGGAACCTGCAGATACATCCGGCCTGGCAAGTCATTCACTCGGATCCTTCGATTAGGAAAGCAGCAGCCTTTGTGATAAAAATATGTGTTTCAATTAGAGAGCTATATGATTTAAGACTGTGTGACCAATGTGGCAAATTCTTTAAAGATCCAATCTGTCACATTGCAACACAATGTGATCAAGTATCAGAGTTGAGGGACAAACTCTGGTGCAACCTCATCGACCTGTTCCCGGTGGAGCTCAACGTGCAGCTCCACAATCTGAGTGACACAGACCTGACTCTCTGTCTGCTGTCATGTGACCCTAGTTACGGACTGTCCCAACCAGATATGATGATGTTCGCGTGCCTGGCAGTGCGGTACATATTCTCTGTATGCTGTGCATCCAGACTAGCACTATAGTATCCTGACTCTACCCCAGCCTCCTGGCGCCTGACATGATATAGACTTTCCTGTCGCATTTCTTTTGTGTTCAACTCTTCATTTTGGAGGAAATAAAGTGATTATTATTATTATATGTCCGCAAACACCTTCATGACGAGTCCCTGCTAAATGCTTCTTGCTTTGTTCAATACATGCAAACAGTTCAAAACCCCAATCACAAATTCATGTGGAACGTCCTTTCCAGTTTCGTGATACCCCTATTCTTGTTTCGGTCAGCAGTCCGTAGGAACAACCCAGCTCTCATCTTAGCAACAAAGCATGTCATGTCAGATCTCTTCTATGGTATGAACAACACCACCTACCAACAGATTGTATTCAGAGATGAGGCATTCAGGAATGCGAGGTTCTTACTCAAACCGGTCATAAGAGCAAAGGTGAGGGGGGAGACTTTGTCTTGGAGTCCTGGAACCGCCGTATCAAGATGTGGATACCCCCGGGGGTACCAAGTGAACAGACCTGGCGTCGTAGTTGCCGTAACCTGGAAAGGCTTGAGCAGGTAAATTTTCACGGAAATGATATAGTTATTAATTACATATATAATACATATCTGTATTTTGTAATAAGTCATTTTGGAGAATTAAGTACTCTGCTAATTCATTCACTAGCATTTGCTTATAAAAGGGTTCAGAATTTTGAAATAACCGAACAACCATGACAAATTGGAATAAAACTCAAAATGAGATTAAGAGCAAGCTAACACGGCCGTGTCTCGGCTACCACAGGGTTTGTCTCAAAAGCAATAACGGCTATTAACCGTATGAACTCAATTACAATCATTGCTGATAATTTTTTCGATTCTAAACTCTTGTATTGATATTAAAAGCAGATTTGAAGCAATTTTTTGTTTAAAATGCATGGATATTTCAATTAAGAATACCCATAAATTGTTTAAAAAAAAATCTTTTGACACATTCCCCTATAATAAAGAAATATCTGTTACCTTAATAATTCCCAATTTCCCACTTCAAGTTAGTAAAAAATAACAAAAACACAGGTCCTTTTACTTCTTTATGTATAAATGATTATGCTCAGGACAGAACATCTTTAAGGGTTTTAAATTTCTAGCTGAGATAATGTGTATTCCTAAACAGGAAATATGGCACCAATAAGTGCACGTTGTGTCAGTGTCATGGTCACACCCAACCCATTCCTTGAGGCGCGGGTCAGACTGTCCGTATGGTACCTGACACAACGGGCAGTTATTGGTACCAGTTTCCTTAACATTATTGGTTTGTTTGACAACATTACTTTTCACACATTGTCTTTTGGGGGCAATTGGAGATTTGACTTTTGACATCGTTGAGGTCGCTGGTTTTTCAATGATAGTAGATTTCCCTTGTTTTGGAACGACATCTTCTTTTGGCGCAGATGATTTTGAGGTTTTATCTGAATCAGTTGAGATATGGGTTGGGGGAGGTATGGTTACATCTTTATGGAGTGGTTCGGCTCCCTCCGGCACCTGTTAGTGTAGTACATGAAGCATTAATATAAGAGCCTTACTCAAAGATATCGAAATATGATATAGAAACAATTTATATTGACGTAAAATAATTTATGACAATATATACGCTATATTTTTCTTTGAAAAGTGGGGTGGCTAAGTAGTTGTGAGCTCCCCTGCCTTCAGCCAAGAACTCAAAATAAACTTCGGCCCCGGTGACGGTTACGAATTCTTGAATCTATATATAACAATAAAAGTTAAGTTTCAGTGGCGAATTATATACATAACACAAGTAAATTAGTACGTTTTTTAATAAACGTAATTATTTATACTTACCTGTTGACTAGACCTACTTTGCCTTACCTCCCAGGGGTAATGCTATTTCAACCTTAATACAGACGAACTTGAAGAATGGATGAGGGGTGCGTAAAATCCCTTATCCAAGGGCCGGTAAGTCTAGATGGTCTCGTGACGTCACTACCGGTTCATATCACTCTCCGAAAGTCCCAAAGGCAAGACAGACCAAGTGGGGAGGATGGGAGGGCCTAGAGCGTAGGTCTAGTCAACAGGTAAGTATAAATAATTACGTTTAATCAAAAACGTACTATTATTTAAATACCTATCTGTTGACTAGACCTACTTTGCCTAGAATCCCACCGCAAGGAGGCGGGTCAGTAGATACATGGTAGTGACGAGACCAGCGACTAGCCCTGAGTGTAAGCTAACCTACGAGTCCTCCACCCTGTGGTGAGGACAAGGCACAGCCCGGGAGATACCATCTCTACCGCTAAGCGGATCGAAGAGACAACCCTGCCACTCAACTTTCGATCAACATACCGCCCCCCAAACCCCAACAGGGAGGGGGGGGGGGGGGGGGGGGGGGGGTCAAAACGAAGTTAAAGAAAAAACCAACAGACACGAGAGTAAGCAATGTAAACCCTGTTTATTTACAATAAGTCCCAAACGCGTCTAAGAAGGATGACCCCTTCTTGGTCTGGTTGGGGGGACCACCTTCGTCTGCGCGAAGACCTGTGGACCCAGCCTAGAGATGCCTTCAAGATCAGCAGTGGAGACATCTCGTAGGTAATGGTTGGCGAAAACCTCTGATGAACGCCAAAAACACCCTGCCATGACATCCGAAACCGCGATGTTGCAGTGATACGCCATCGTGGCTGAAACTGCGCGGATCTCATGAGGATTGGAACGCGACGGCGGAGGCAAATCAGCGGCCTTGTACGCATCAATTACCGCCGATCTTAGATACACCCCCAACGCTCGCTTGTCTAGTTCCTTGGTGCTCCTGGGTGAGTGAGGCAAGAACAGACGACGCCTGCCATCCCTCAGCCTGCGGGTACGCTGCGTGTACACCCTCAAGGCTCTTACTGGACACAAAGAGAGATCCACCTCATCTGAGTCCGAACCCAGAGCTGGGATAGAGAACGTACGTCCCGCTTCATCCGCTGCTTGGTTCTTACAGACAAAATCAGGAGCCAACCCCAGCGAGGCGGAGCCCCCCTCCCTGACCTCAAAACGTAGCAGGTCCGCCTGCAACGCATGGATCTCTGAAATCCGCGCTGCAGAGGCCATGGCCACCAGAAAAATGACCTTGATGGTGAGAGGGAGGAGAGGCACGTCGGAGAGCGGTTCATACCTATCGGAGCGCAGGTGGTTGAGCACAATGGCTAAGTCCCATTCAGGTGGGCGAAGCCTGGACCTGCCGTCCACCGAACGGAAGGTCTTAATTAGGCCCTTGAGGACCGACACATCCAATCCTGGCGATCTCTTCCTGAGAACCGACAGGATGGCCGACATGTTGGTGTTAATTGACGACGCCTTAAGATGTCTAGTGTTGCGAAGGTACACCAAGTACTCCGCAACCTGAGGCACTGAAGCCTCTGCCGGAATGAAATCCCTCTGAGCACAGAACGAGGCGAAGGCCTGCCACTGGAAATCATAGAGCTTCCTAGTGGTTTTCCTATGCGAGGTAGCTATTGCGTTGGCGACGCACTTAGAGTATCCACTACTCCTTAACCCTCTTTTAATACAAGCCAAGCGTGAAGGGAGAACACCTGAGGGTTCTCGTGTAACCTTCCGCTTGGCCTGCTGATGAGCAGATCCCTCCGTATCTGAATCGGAACCGGTTCCTGCCGACAGAGCCGACGGAGAGGAACGAACCACGGCCGGGCTGGCCACCAAGGGGCGACCAGCAGGAGACGAAAAATCCGAGTTTCCCCTATCTTGGCTACAACTTGGGAGAGGATGGCCGGCGGCGGAAAAGCATAGGCGTCCATCCCCTCCCACCCTAACGAGAGCGCATCTAAGCCCATCGCTAGCGGGTCTGGCACTGGGGAGATGTAGGTTGGCAATTGGTGGTTGAGACACGTCGCGAACAGATCTATCAGCGGGGTGCCGAACTGGAGACACAACCCCCTGAAAACCACCGGATTCAGTTGCCACTCCGTTGGGGGAGGGGCATCCGGACGTGACAACGCGTCCGCCAAGACGTTCTTGGCACCTGGAATGTGGACCGCTCGAATGTCCAGGTCCACCTCGTCCACCAACTCGAAGAGCTGGAGTGACACGCGTAGCAGAGACTGTGCCTTGGTGGACCCCTGCTTGTTTATCGACCAAGCAGCCGCCGAACTGTCCGTGTGTACTAGCAGGCACTGGCCCCTCAAGGGGACCTGCCAGTGCTGAATGGCAAGACGTACTGCGTCCAACTCGAGGACGTTGATGTGTAGGTTCCACTCTGATGGGGACCAAACTCCCGCCACCTGTTCGTGACTCATGTGCGCTCCCCACCCTTGGGTGGAGGCGTCTACAAACAGGTGAGCTGAGGGGGGGCGAGGACGAAGTGGAACGCCTGCGAACACACTCTCGTCTACCCGCCACCAAGCTAGGAACCGATGTAGGTCTGGGGTTAAGACTATGTCGTGACGACAACGCGTCTCCCTGATGTGGGGATTCAGGAACACCTGTAACGGGCGAAGGAACAACCTCCCCCTGCGGGTCAGGTCCTGAGCTGACGTTAATAACCCCAACACTCTTTGCCACTGACGTAGGGAGAGCGAGGCGTCGAGCGCGCGATCCATAAGGCGATCGTAACGAGCCATCCGCTCCCTCGTGACGAAACCGCGGAACAGCCGGGTGTCTAGGATAGCCCCTAGGAACTTCAGACGAGTTGCCGGAACCAAGTCCGACTTCTCTAAGTTCACTAGCCACCCCAGACGACGGAACAGGTCCATCGTGAACCTGAGCTGCGCCTCGAGAACGACCGGGGAGCGGTCGTGAGCGATCCCATCGTCCAAGTACATTAGGAACTGAATGTCGCATTGGTGAAGGAATTGGACGATGGGCTGAGTCACCCGTGTGAATAACCAGGGGGCGGACGAGATCCCGAACGGGAGCACGCACCACTGAAAATGTCTGCCGTCCAGGATGAAGCGGAGGTACCTGCGGTCCCGATAGTGAATCGGAACGTGCAGGTACGCATCCTGTAGATCGAGAGACACCATGCAGTCTGAGCGCTCCAAGGACCGCATCACTGAGGGAAGCGTCAAGAGTCGAAAATATGGCGGCCGAACGAGGAAGGAGCGGTTGAACACCTTCAAATCGTGAATTAGCCGCCATTTTTTCGAGTTCCTTTTGGGTATTACGAACACTGGGGAGTAAAACCCCGGCGTTAGATGCGGGGTCAGGACCTCCTGCACCGCCCGTTTGGAGATTAATATCTCCACCTGTTCCAATGTCAATTTGAGCCGGTCCCCTGCTAAGGGACGCTCTATTGGAGTACAGGTGAGGGGCGGCGGAGACGAGACGGGAATGCGGAACCCCTGACCCAGAATCCGACACACGTAAGGGTCTAACCCTAACTGTACCCAGTTGCTGACAAAGTCTTGGAGGCGACCCCCCACCAAGCCCTCCGACACCGGAACGAGTGGAGGAGGGAGCAGCGGGGGTGACCACGAGTCACTTCCTCCACTTCTTTTGCGGGGTACGACCTCCGGCGCCAGGCCGGGGGGACTTGGGGGACTGACCCGTGGATCCACGGCCACGACCTCCCCGCCGAAAGTCCGTTTTCGCTTTCTTGGGGGAAGGTTGGCCACTGCCCTGGCCTTGCCCCTGACGAAAATTGGTCTGCGGACGCTTTGGTGTCGTTTGCCTCTGCGTGACGAGCCGATTAGTGAGATCTTGCTGTTGGGCCTCCTGTCGTGCTCTCAAAACCTCCGGGATACAACCACCAAACAGAGTTTCAGCGTGAGCAGGGGCATGTCGAAGGAAGTTCTTATGATCTGGGTTGAGACCTGACCGGTAGAGGAAATTGTCTCTGCGAAGCACTGTTATACTCGATGAAATTCGCGACGCTGACAACATGATCTGCGCAAGGTCCGCAGCCACATCACCAAACGCTTTGAACAACACCGGGTCCCCCGCCTCCATGCCCGCCTGCTTAGCACAAGCCAGCATCGCCTGACATGTGAAAGCCACGTTGTTCCCCAAGCCTAACACCGAACGCGCCTCCCTGTCAAGATGAGAGAACTGTGCCTCAGACACACGGTGAAGCAGGTTGGTGGTAAACAACCGGGACGCCCCCTGATCAAGGGGAGGCGGAACAAGCTGAAAAGGGACCGGATACAAGGGCAGACGCTGTCTGCGCTTGTCCGGCACCACCAAAGGCGGAAGCAAACGATTGGGCATCGCAGATGATACGACTTGCTCCATATCCTCGGTGGCCTCCAACAGAAGCCTATGAGGTGGAAGGGCAAGACGCGCAGGAGGTACCTCGCCATCGGGGCCAAAGGAAGCCCTCCTGGCCGCCGACGTGCGCGGACCCGTCACGCTGACTTGGCTAAGTGGAACGTCCGCAAACGAAGCCACTTCGGATAGCATAGCTATTGCGTCAACCACTGGAGGATCCTCCGACGATCCCGTACCCTCCGCCTCCGTTTCTATACTGATGAACGGAGGGTTCGACACGTCCACGTAGCGGGTGTCACGTTCCGGTGAGTCCGGCGAGGAGTCACGTAAGGGTGACATCACCGTGACACGCCGCTCCGGGGTGCGAGGGGTACGCGAAGGAGTCGCGGGTGCGGAGGCCCTAGCGGACGAGGAACGCGCACCCTGAGGTACGTCATCCGCATAGGGCTCACACGATCGCGTAGTCGTAGTGTGAGTAGGTAAGTTCCGCGGACCCAAACGCGCATCGAGCAAGGAAGAGACCATATCCTTGACGGATGCCAGAAGGAGGGAAGGATCGACCTTGTCGAACCTAGCCTTCTTGGATTTCTTCTTCTTGCTCTTGGGCGTAGCGGGTCCGCCCACCTTAAGTCTAAGCGGAGACAACCGTTGGTCCGGCGAAGGAGGGGACAACGGGTGAGTCCGCGAACGAGAACCGGAACACGACGGCGGAGGGGGGGAGCGTAACTTCGACCCCCCAGCGGGTTCGGACAGGTCCGAATCCCTGTCGAATTCATCCGCCCGTTCCGTGAGGACAATGTCTACATCCTCCACCGGAGACGGATGACGAATGGGAGACACCTCCCTACGTTGAGCTGACGACGTACGCTTCTGTGACGCAGCCCTATCGGCCACCGACTTGCGTATGGCGGAAACGTACGCGTGGAACTCCGATTCGGAGAGAGGAGCGCACTCGTCGCAACGGTAATCCTCTTCGCAAAGGTCCTTGCACTTTCTGCATAACAAGTGCGGATCCTTAGAGGCGGACTTCCTGCCTCCGCAGTTCGTGCAGAAGGCGGAGTACATGGCGACCGGTAACGATAAAACGCGTAACGTAAGCGAAGGTAGAGACAGTTGAGTCACCTACACGGCGTCGCAACAAAAACTCTGAACTCGAAGAGCACAAAGTCAAAATCAAGTAACCACCCGCCAAGGTAAACAAAGACGAACAAGCCAAACCAAAAAATAGGCTAAACACTAACAAGATAAATCAATCTTTATTCACATAACATTCGTGCGTGAACCAAACCTTAAGTGACTGGCGTAGCGAGTCACTTGAACCAAAGTGAGTCACCCTAAGGGTGAGTCACGTATAATCGACCTAAGTCGAACCAAACCCTAAGCGACTGGCGTAGCGAGTCACTTGAACCAAAGTGAGTCACCCTAAGGGTGAGTCACGTATAATCGACCTAAGTCGAACCAAACCCTAAGTGACTGGCGTAGCGAGTCACTTGAACCAAAGTGAATCACCCTAAGGGTGAGTCACGTAGAATCGACCTAAGGCGAATGGTAGGCGAAAGCTAGCAACGGGCAACGCGAGTCACTGACGAGGAGTGTATCCACTGCTCCTTAACCAAGCTAGTGACTCACCTAAGGCGAACAACTAGCGAGCCAGTGACAGGCGAGGCGAGAAGCCAAGCGAGACGCGAAGCACTTGAGTACGGACCGCAGGCGAATGACAAGCGACAAGCGAATGACAAGCGAGGCGAGTCACCCGCATAGGAGAGATACCACTGCTCCTTTACCTTACGCAAGTCAAACCCACAGTTTCCTAAGGTACAGACCGATAAGCGTATGACAAGCGAGAGCGAATGACAAACGAAGCAAGCCAAACGAATTAGGAGAGATACCACTTCTCCTCTACGATACGCAAGACAAACACTTAACAGTTAGCACTAGAGTACAACCGACAGGCGTATGACAAGCGAATTAGGAGTGATTCCACTAGCTCCTTTACCGTACGCAAGTCAACAACCCACAGTTAACACTAAAGTACAGACCGAAAGCGCGTGACAAGCGAAAGCGAATGGCCAGCGAAGCGAGTCAAACGATTAGGAGAGATGCCACTACTCCTCTACCATACGCAAGACAAACACCTAACAGTCAGCACTCGGAACGAATGGCGAATGACCAAGCGAAAGCGGATGACAAGCGAAGCGAGTCACCCGCGTAGGAGAGATACCACTGCTCCTTTACCCTACACAAGTCAAACACCCAACAGTCAGGTGAGAGAAAACAAAGAATCACGAGCTGCACGTGCGGCGCATGCAAACCACCTACTCCGGATGGTCGCTAGCTAGCACATGTCAACAAGGCCCCTTGAAATCTAACACCTACTTGAAAAACAGATTGTAAACACAACCTGCACTAACGAAGAACAACGTTGATGATATCTCTTGAACTAACAAGAGAAAAATAGCAAGTTAGCAACCCAAGTCGCTAAAACCCCAGTCACAGAACAAAACACGTCTGCCTTGCTCTGCAACTTTTAGGAGAGTGGTATGAACCGGTAGTGACGTCACGAGACCATCTAGACTTACCGGCCCTTGGATAAGGGATTTTACGCACCCCTCATCCATTCTTCAAGTTCGTCTGTATTAAGGTTGAAATAGCATTACCCCTGGGAGGTAAGGCAAAGTAGGTCTAGTCAACAGATAGGTATTTAAATAATAAGCCGTTTTATTATTAACATAGCCGAATGGCATCGCTTATGAAAAAGTATGTAACCCATTTCCTACATTATAGATGCGAGAAACTGTATATGAAGAACTTGGGATCACTGAAATTGAGAGATTTGCCACCATCACTACAAGAAGTATGGCTCCGGAGATTATGGGTTGGCGTTGCTGGCTGCGAAACTTAGAGTACTTTGGGGATCCACAACGAGATGGCATCCACACAGGTCAGGGAAACAATAGTATATGATTTGGTTTATGGCTGGCGGATATATAAGAAACTGAAGGCATACCTTTACCTAATACGAATAATTGTATTAGAGAACATATGGAATGAAAATATATACCGTATGTCATATCTAATTGTAACATGAGGAAGTTTGTTTATGGGATAATAGTGAATAGCTATTGTATTTGGTTTCGCTATGCCTAATATAAGTGTTCACAATATATAGGAAAAATAGTCACCCCTAATTATGTTAAACGTAATAACGATGTAATCCGACGTCTACATTATATGTATTTTTTGTTATGATAGGTTTGGACCCTACTACAGTGCTTGACAAAGAACTTGTCAGATGCGTGGACGTTTGTAGAGAAAACAGAGCAGTGTACAGGTATTTCTCGTTTTTTACTCATAAGATATTGAGTAATATTTACGGGGTTATCCATAAGCATTGTGAATATTTTCAGCTTAGGTATGCTCTTGCCATATTAGTTACTTTTATGTAATTTAAAGGGAATCTGAATATAGGAGATTAATGAGTTGATGTTTGATAATGTTTACAGAATGAAGGCTTTGCAAGGAGACTTCAGTCGCCGAGGAAGCCCTCTGAAACGAATCCACATAACGCCAGAAGAACGACAATCAAAGGAAAGAATAGAGATGAGGACAAAAGATGACCTCATCACTTTGATTGAATTGAAACTTCAGCAGAATGATGTAAGTTGTTTATACAGTTTAAAACGGTATGTCAATGTAAATTCTTCAACTCAATTCAATTCATTATTCATATATGTGTTTCAGATGGAGGACGAATGGATTCACAAGTGGAAGAACGTTAAACGGGGGAAGAAGCCAGACCTCCTTGCCTTTTACACTGAAATAATGGAGTCAATTGATGAGAAGGACGTCCCGGAAGAAGGTAGGATTTACAGGAAAAGTTTAATGGTACTGTTTAAGTGACAAATATGTGATATACACTGACCATTTTAATCAATGTGGCCTTCCTCTTATGGAAGATTTTGGCCCGGTCCGACGGCTTTGTCATGTATTCCTGTCCCCTAGGACCAGTGTGGTGGACACCTTTCTTTACTTTGTTGGGTGGGATTTCTCCATGGGTCCATTTCGCACGATTTGTTTTACCCAGAAGGGTCAGTTTCCTATTCTGTATTGGATATAAGTAATTATGTCAAATGGTTGAATTCAAGGTGTTGACGTTAGTTCGTTAAAATAGATGAAATGCATTGGGTTTTTTTTATCAATTGAATCAAAAGTGTAGTAATAGTGGGACAAGAAAAAGTGACTGAATATAAATAGGTAATGTACATGAAGCGAAATGACCTCAATGAGCTCTTTAAAAATGTCACTGTTTGCTATGAGGTTGTTTTTTTCTTCAAAGCGGTAATTAGGGATGTGTTAGACGACTTAGAAACGTTAATTGTAAAGTTCGGTAGAAATATGCTTCTTGACAGGCATTGCAGATGAAAAATATTGAATTTTGAAGTGTTTCCTCGCATAAAATGATCATTTAAGTAAGTGGGTTAGCTCCCTTGAGGAAAATAAAAATGTCCCTTTCTGCCCTCCATAGATTTGTGTACTTTGGCTGATGACGAGTAGTTATTGGCGGCATTTACGAGTTTGAGGGAGCGAAGACGCAGGCAAGCAGCCGGGGAGTGTTCCAGCGATAAAGATCTATGTATGAGGTAAAATTTGATACTTTATTGTACAAAATGAACAAACAGTGGCCATTTTTCAGTAGAATGTTTTATCTAGGGGTCGTCTTTAGCGATAACGTAGAGTTTATTGAGGCAAAGTATCCCTGCCAGTGCAGGCTCTATGTTGTGAGGGAATACAGTAGTGTGCAAAAGTAAGCTTACCATCCTGCGATGTTAATATGAAACACCACAGGCAAGGAAATAACGTTATTTATAGGCTCGTTTGGGCTAGTTTATTCCCCTAGTTGGGGTGTAACACCTTAGTTGTGTCCATACACACTACATAGGGGGTATCCCCAACCTGTTTAAGCTTAATTAAGATCACCCCTCCCGTGACCCAAGCTGAATCAAAACGCCCTTCCTTGACCAAGCTTCTGGCCACCCTGGCCAGATCGGCCCTCGGTTTTGTCAGGTCTTCGTTTATGAAGATGCGTCCAGAAGAATAGTCGGTTGTGGCAAATTTCAGTTTTGAGCGATTTTTAGGAAATTCTCGCTGTGTCGCGTTACTCTCAAACCTGGCTAGAATAGGTCTGGGAGTACTCCGAGGGGTGGCAAGGCGGCGGGGCACCCTGTGACTGACGTCGATATCTTCAGCGGTGACATTAAGTCCGAGCGTTTCGGCGATTTTTAGGACGTGTGCGTTGGTATTTTCCCCCTCAATTTCTGAAATACCGGAGATCCGGATGTTGTTCCGGCGGGAGTACTGCTCACTCCGATCGAGCCGCTCGTTGAGTGTCCTGATCTGATCTGTCTTCTCCTCTAACGACTTCTGTAATGTGCACACAGCGGTTTCCAGGGCCTGATTCTTAGACACCAAACTCTCCATTTCCTGCCTGAACATACATGTAGGCCTGATTATTTCGGACACCGTGGAACAAATTGTAGCCATTACATCCTTACTTTGTTACACTTTTAGAAGTTTATCATGGAAAGTGTCCTCGCCAATAGGGCCCGCACTGACATTCATGTCCTCCATTATAACGGACGTGTCTGAACTATCAAAACTTCTGTCGCACGACCGTTTTACGCACTCAGTCTCGGGTGTTGATACTTCAGAGCGATTTCGTTTCCCTGCTGTCGTATTTTCAATAAGGAAAGTAAATTCAAAAGCTGATAAAGTTCGATTTGGATGAATGTTATTATTGTAAGATAGAAGATATCAAACCTCCTTTCTTAAAAGTAGTTCACGCACTCTGTATTCTCGGGCTAGTGATAATTTTACAGAATTTTCAGAAGTCAATCCATCGTATATTTCAAAGTTGATGCACCATCCATTCACGTATGATCAATAAAATGGTAATAAACTTCATATATTTCACATACCATTCATTTGCGGTCAATAAGAGTAGATATAATTCCACCAAAACTAAAAAGTGTTACATCACTCCTCGAGAGCTCACATTGTTGCGTCCGACCATCGTGACGTCACCGGAAGTTGTTGAATGTATCTATTATTGACAGTCGTCAAACGTCAGCATTTTCCTCAAATAAATATTTAATTAGAATTTAAACAAATCAAGGAATTAGTACCAACCCTAAAATGATATATTATGTGCTAAATGGAGGATTTAAGAGATCTTTGATGGTATCCACAGACTAATGGTAAAGCAGCAACCTAGTCCACTCATAACCCTGACACCAGTTGTTCAAATGTATTGTAAATTGATACATATAATCACCATGATCTGTACATCTGCCTTTTGTATGTTTCATACCAACATTTGCATAATTAATGCAAATATCCTTATTTTTTCGAATTCGTCTTACACACTTTTCTGTCCCACTCATTACTCAGACACTAATTGTTCAAATGTTACGAAACTTGATAGTTTTAACCACTGATGTGTACGTCTGTCATTTGTTTAGTTCATACCCTCATTTGCATATTTGTATATTACATACCCTCATTTGCATATTTAATGCAAATGTTTCCAAATTGTTCGACTTCGCCATTGACACTTTTTGTTCCACTCATAACCCTGACACCAGTTGTTCAAATTTTACGAAACTTGATACATATAATCACTGTGATGTGTACATCTGCCTCTTGTTAGTTTCATACCAACATTTGCATAATTTATGCAAATTTTCTTCGTTTTCCGACTTCGTCTTTCAGACTTTTCTGTCCCACTCATAACTCAGACACTAATTGTTCAAATTTTACGAAACTTGATACTTTTAACCACTGATGTGTACATCTGTCATTTGTTTATTTCATTCCCTCATTTGCATATTTGTATATTTCATACCCTCATTTGCATATTTAATTTTTCGAATTTACTTCTAAAGCACTCTTACAGGTGTACCTATGAAGACATACTTACTATTAGGCCATGGGCCGAGCCAGCTTATTGTAACAAAGTGCTTCAGGCTGGAGGGTGAATATGATATTTTTACATGATAAATAAGATTTTAATGTATTAAAGCATATTTGACAAAGTTCTCCTAAAATAATGTGGTCATTAATGAAAAATAAGCATTTTAGTAGCCCAATTGCATTTAGCAATATTGACCAATCAGAAAGCAGCAAATCCAGTTTGCCCGTAGCAGTAAAATGGCGGTTCCTTTGAAGGAGTGTTTCTGCCACTTGCTTAAAATTGACAAGGAGCCAATTTTACCTTGTTCCCAAGTTTCTTGGACTAAGCTGTATGAGAGTGCCAGAGTCTGGGTATCCATAGATGGTTTGGAGAAGATCGTTTCAGTCAGGATACTTGATAACAGTGACCTTGTTGTACCTGACATTGCCGGTTACCATAGACGCTGCTATCAAAGATTTACAGACCTGAAGAGGATTAGACAGGGTGTTTCCAGGAAGGAGAAGGGGCGGCTCCGGCCACCAAGCGAACTTCCTGACAACAGTGAGGTCAGTGATCTTTTTGCTTTCAAATTTTAGGTACCTCAGAATGTATCAAATTCAAGCAATTGTCCAGTTTTCGATCACCTTTGAATCCCAGTTAAAAAAAGCACATCACTATTTTCAACTTGTTTTTACATTAAATTAGTTATTTTTCAGAAGGTAAGTAATCTTTTTGCATTTTGATTTTAGATATCTTAGAATTTTTATTATAAAATTAATATTTAATTTGTTATTGTTCAGTTTTAGATCACTTTCATTCACACCAAAATTATAATAACACAAAGATTACAGATCAATTGCAGCTTGTATATATGCATTGTATTAGGTTGGTAAAGTAGTCACATGTTCCTGATGTTAATATGCCTATAATGTTTTTAATATTTCAAGATTTTTGTTCATGCTTATTTATAGAAATAGGTGAGGTGAGCTCATGTTATGGAAATGTTTATCATATGTAATGTAATTATTTAAATTGACTTTGATAATTTTGGCAGTTATTGCCCCTAGACCCGGCAGGTAGCCGGGTGCGCGGAAGCTATGCCCAATTTTTTAAATTATATTTATAATATTAATTTAATTTGTATCGTTCATAATTTACAAATTGAATTTTGTCAGTGGTGAATGTAAATACCAATAATTTCCTGATTAGTATGGATACAAATTTATTGTTCTTTAATATGCAGCCGCTATATTCCTATTACTAAATATCAATGTTATTTACTTTCAGATTTCTACATCTGAGCCTCCTGCAAAGTTACCAACACTCCGGTCCAACTTCCTATCATCAAATTCTACACGCAGATCAGAGCATGTTCTTCCAAAAGAATGCATCATCTGTAGGAAGACTAAGAAGATTGTTGACAGATCTACAGGGAAGAGAAAAATGGAAGGTCTAATAACATGTGAAACTGATGCAGAAAAACTGTTGGGGGCAGCACAACGTAAAGGGGATAACAGAATTCTGCTACAGATTGGAGATCTTGATCCTGTATGCATTGAAGTTCGTTATCATGCTTCATGCTACAAAGCCTACACTAAGTGTGTCTATGATGGAAAGCAAACTAATGTCCGGCCATTGACTGAATCTTTTGACATTTTCTGTGCAGAGGTAATAGAAAAGAGGCTAGTTTCAAATGGGGAAGTGCTGAAGATAACTCATCTCACAAACATGTTCATTGACACTGTGAAGGATGTAGAAGGACTAGATATCAGTGGCTATCGCAACTTTCAGTTAAAGGACAGGCTTAAGAAGAAATACACTGATCTTGAATTCATTCAACCTGAGTCAAGATGTTGTGAGTTAGTCCTATACCATTCTGCTGATGCTGCCAACACCTCATCTTTGATTACCATGACAGCAATTGATGATATCGACTCTCTCTCTGACACAGAAGAGGAGAGTGAACTTCCATTCAGTCATTCATTCACCCAGCCTTCAACACAGGATGAGTTTGCTGATCTATACAGAGCTGCCATCATGGTTAGAAATGCCATTCAAGCATCACCATCTGTGACAATGTGGCCCCCTTCAGCCAACAATCTGACTCTAAGCCAGTGTTTGGAAATAATTCCAGCAAAGTTGTTCAATTTCCTAGCATGGTCATGTGGCATATCTGACAACTTTTGCACTGATAAAGTTGAAATTTCCAGTAATGATGCACAGAATAAACTTCTCTCCCTATCACAAGATGTTATCTGTTTGGCAACACAGGGTAGGAAGTTGATGCCCAAGCATCTTGCGTTGGGAATGACTGTACGGCATCTAACCGGCTCTGCAAGGCTCCAGAATCTACTGAATGCCTTTGGACATTGTGTGTCACATTCAGTAACACTTGAGCATGACACTGCTCTCGCCGCACAACAGTTACGCCGTGAAAGCCCCGTCCCACATGGATTTGCCCCTGATGTCTTCACCACCCTCGTCTGGGACAACAATGACTTTGGAGAGGAAACTCTTACTGGTAGGTGTACATAAAGAATCAATTGTTAAAACTTAGTTAATAATAAATTTTCTTTAAAGTTATTTTAATTGATTTATGATATGTTCAAACAGGTTTTGATCACATTTATGTTTTTTTCTTTTAAGACAGGATGGAATTGGGTAAGATAGATGTAAACCATATTACACTGTCTGCTTATGCTTCAGTCTATACTCTATAGTATGTGTACATAACCTTATCTGTCTGTTAACCTGCACTCTCTTCATCTGTCTGCACCTCTTTCAAATCTGTCTGTGGTGATGGTATCTATCAAATTGTTGTCCTTAACAATATAGCATATATATAATAATGTAGTGAGTTATTGTGTAACGCCACTTGGGCAATATTGCAGCCATTAGCGGCGAATAATAATGTAATATATTATTATATAGTATTGTGAATGAAATTACCATTCACTTAGTTCACAAGATTTCAGTAGTTAGACTAAAGTAAGAAATAAAGTTGATTATTAGACTTATATATAATATATATAAATTATATATAAATAACTATAATATAAATAATTTTTTAAAGCATTAAATGACATGTAAATAAGACTGTTACTAAATATAAGTATAGAATTATATTGTTATTGTATCAAATTGTCTTTTTAAAACTTTGATTTTGTGAAAGTAACTGTCAATGAATATTTTAATAGGCAAGGGAACAACACACAACACCAATGGACTGATCATCCAACGTGCCTCTGATGTGCAGCCAGAAGAAGAGGAATGTGAGCCTATGAGCAGAGATAGGAAGCGTACCATTGATGCTCCAACACCTGATATCCAGCATTATCATGGGCAGAAACGAAAAGGACCTGTTCAGTTTCAAGGTACATTGCAAAAAAATTGTCATTTAATTCTGATGTTTTATGCACTTGTTTACAGGCTTGTATGTTAAATATTTTAAGTCTGCTCGGAGTGTCTAGTAGCATTAATGTACATTTATAACTAATAATTTTCTTAAAACTCTAAATCTTCAAATAAATAGAGGATATTTGTCTTTTCTCGACTATTACCTTGTTTATCTCATCGAGTGAGGTAAGGTAGAAAGGTTATATTTTCAGTGGTGCAGCCTCTACCTCACAAGATGAGATAAGCATGGTATTTGTCAAGACAAGACAAATTTCTATTCATTATATGACCAAATCCTTGCATATTCACCGAAATCGACTTGCGTTTACGTTAAGTCGGCTCCAGAATGAGCCTGTCGCCTCAGCAATAATGTGACGTCATTTATTTTCATTGATAGATCCCGGTATTTCACCTGCAATCATATAATAAACTTATAAATCATTGTTGATACAAATGATCATTTCAGGTGAGAATCTGGATCTCAACAGGAAACTTGATGAACAAGAAGAGTCCACTGTGACTGACAGAGGTTACTTCCTTGCCAAGTACTGCCAGGTTAGTATAAGTTTTGTTTGTTTGTTACTTTAGAAATTTATTTTAACCAAAAGTAACATGTATGAATGATTTTAAAACTATTACTTACAAGAAAAGTATTGCTAATGTCCTCACTGCTATTATGACTGTTATTAGTGTTAATTAAACATTTCTTATATTTTTCAGACTGATGAATTACTACCAGGGTGGACAGGTTGGAATCAAGTGCTACACAAAGACACGCATCCCATCAACAAAATTGGTTACTTGCCAATAATTGATGCCAGTCCAACGGACAAGTCAACAGTTAACACCATTCTTCAAAAAAGCCTTGATATTGCCAGTGCTTTGAACCTACCATCAATTGTTCTTGTCATGGATCAAGCCATTTATGCCAAAGCTCAGGAAATACGTTGGCAAGGTCCTACGGATTTCAGGGACAGGATTATCCTAAGACTAGGCGAATTTCACACAGCCATGGCATTCTTAGGTGCTGTTGGCAAGCGTTTCAAAGATGCAGGATTGTTGGATGTCATTATTGAGTCCGGCACTGTGGCAGAAGGATCCATTGCTGGTGTTCTAAGTGGCCATCACTACAACCGAAGTCTTCGCACCCACAAACTCATCTGTGAAGCTCTCCAGCGTCTGAGAATGCAAGACTACATTGGTCAACTCCAGGAATCTGAATATCAAGACGCATTGATGATCATGGATAATGTTCAGGTGGATTTTAAATCAAGGTTCCTAACAGCAATCCAGAGTGATTCAGTTTGCACGTTCCTGAGAAGTTATCAAGAGTACATTGACCTCAGATCCAGAGAGAATGCCATGTTTGCATTCTGGTCCTCGTACTTGGAGATGATTGAACTACTCCTCCGCTTCTTACGTGCAACAAGAGAAGGAAATTGGGATCTGCATTTGTCCTGTGTTAGAAACATGATACCATGGTTCTTTGCATACGGAAGAATTAACTACTCAAGATATCTTCCAGTATACTACTTTGAAATGGCAAGTCTGCCATCATCACATCCCTCAGTTTATGCAAGATTGAAAGATGGAGAGTTTGCTGTGAAGAGACATGATGACCATGGTTTCGCAAAGACTGCATGTGATCAAGTCATAGAGCAGACGTTCAACCGTGATTCCAAGACACGAGGAGGTATGACCGGCATAACTCTGAACAAGGGAGCAGTCAGACGCTGGATCCTGAGTCATCCTGCTAGAGCTGGCATTGCTAGTGAGTGTTACACGATGGCATCTGGCAAGAATGACACGTCATCATCTCAAACAGATCTTCTCAACTCTAGGATACAAACTGATGAACAGGCTGTTCAAGATATCATGGCAACTATCACAGGATTCTCAAACCCTTTCACATTTCAGGACAATTCAGACATTGTCAACATTTCTTCAGGCAAGGTAGCTCCTCAAAATGTGAAGTCTGACTTATCATCAGCTTTCAACCGTGGAGAAGAATGCTTCAAATCCTTTGTCAAGGAGAGACTTACAGACAACCAAAAAGATCTCTATGGTAGCCTTACTCTTCCGTCATGCAAGACATTTTCTGACATTGACAGAAAACTCAAATCAAAACAGTCTTTCGTCAGTGATTCATTGAAAGAACATCGTAACATCTTATCACGATTACTTGTCATTGCCCAAGAAAAAGGATTGGATTTGAAAGGTGTCATGGCCTATGCTATTTTCAAAGTCAATTTATTCTGTAGTGACCAAACCTTTTAAGGAGAACATTGTCATTTTTTGATTAGAGGGTGATAGAGATTATTTTGGTATAAAGTTCTTGTATTCACCCCTGAGCCTGAAGCACTTTTAATTTTTAGCCTTTATTCGGATCCTCGGCCCACAGCCTATATGATGACATAAATACTCTGCTCTCTGTAGTCTGTTCATACAAGAGACATTGATGTCTGTTTGCTATTTTAAAACATTTTTTCTTTGACCAATATTAAAAGCCGGGGTATATTAGTGAGCTGTGCTCACTAATTCTCTTGTTATAAGTTGTAGAATCAACATTCAAATAATCGCTGCCATCTCCTGAAAACTACCAATTTTTTTTATAGAGCAGTTATTTCTTATGATAATTACAATATTGCATGAAAAGATGCTCTCCTACAGACTTTCATGGTAGAAACAAATCTTTTACATCACTCACGTAATTCACTTGCACTTATTCACGATCTCGATAAATGGTAACTACACATTCTCGAATCTAAACTTACTTTTTGACGGCTTTTTTCGTTGTCTTCACTGACGATGGTTGCTTCTACACAAACTGCAATACGTAATCAAGTCATTGGAATGAAATGTACAGTGTCAACCAATCGCGTCACCTCTGGTTACTGTCATTGTTAGTGTAAGAACTGTACAAAGAATGACAAAATACTGCAGAACCATGGAAGCCAACGGGTTGAACTCGTTGAACTACAGACTGCAAAAACTGTCTGTTATGACGTTTAACGCAACGTCAACGATGTTTAACCACCCTGACTGTCATTCAAATTCCAATGTCTAGACAGACTGTGACTATGAGGTTATTTTTTACATCGATGTATGGTGAGAAGGGCTGTCATAGTACCATTTAGGGCCCGCCAACAGTGTCATGCACATTTTGCTTAGGTGCAGTGTTTCCGCAACTTTCGAGTACATTGACCTCACATCACATTTACCGATGAATCTTGTTTCAAGATTTATATACCTCCGAGCAAACAAATTGAGGCAACTTAGAATTAACAGTTATAAATTACTCGTAGTATTTACCTGATATTTGGTACAGAGAATCTCACATTATTTATAAAGTTCAATGTTCAATAGTCTGTAACAGTGCTGTTTATTTTTTCTAGACACTGCGCAATGTGACACAGCATTGAGTCTGTGAGATTCTCTATCAATTCCTGAGACAGACTTACCAATGTTTGCTAATGTTAATGTCTTTTGGTTCAAATTTCTCAACCTTGTCCTTTACGATCTGCCAGCCTTTTTTCAATTTGGTTATTAAAGTCAGGTGAAGCGGCCGAAAATTCATTACTGTGATGTCATGTTGACGCATCCACCTTAGCGTATGCACGCACGCCTTGTCCTGCTGGAGCATAAAAGGAATGCCACTTGTCCCAATGCATGAGTCAAGCAGCCTTTCTTGTATGATGGCACAGTATTTGTCCGAATCAATGCGGCCTCGAATTTCCATTAGCGGTGTCAGTCCCAACTTTCCAATCCCACCCAAACCATCACAGACGGGGAAAACTTCACACAATTTTTTTTAGCTCATCAGGCCTCAAAAGCCCGATGGGTTTATGGCATGGCATGGCGTCCGACGTCCGTCCGTCCGTCCGTCCGTAAACTTTTCGCTTTTTCAACTTCTTCTCCAGAACCAATGACTCCACAGAGCTAAAATTTTATGTGCATACTCCTTTGCCAATGGGGATTCTAAATTGTAGATTTCGTGACCCCGTGACCTCAAATGGGCTCACAGGGCTCGCATCCTTAAAAACCTATTTTCATCTCCTTCTCCATTTCCAAAAGGTCTAGAGAGCTGAAAAGTTGTGTACATACTCCTTGGGGATTCTAACTTGTAGATTTCGTGACCCTAAATGGGATCACAGGGGTCACATCCTTAAAAACCTATTTTCACCCATTCTCCACTTCCAAAAGGTTTAGAGAGCTGAAAGTTTATGTGCAGACTCCTTGGCCAATGGGGATTCTAAATTGTAGATTTCGTGACCCCGTGACCCCAAATGGGCTCACAGGGGTCACATCCTTAAAAATCTTATTTCACCTCCTCTCCATTCCAAAAGGTCTAGAGAGCTGAAAAGGTATGTGCAGACTCCTTTGCCAATGGGGATTCTAAATTGTAGATTTCGTGACCCTGCGACCCCAAATAAAGGTCACAGAGGTCATACCCTCTTGACCTGAATAGCTATTTTCATCTTGAGATGTTATGGCTCTTCAAAGGGAAATAATAAACAGCAGTGATGAATTAAATCTTCAAGTGTGTCTTTATTTGTAGGGGATTTTATCTCTGGCCTCAAAGAAAGGTCAGAGGGGGAAGGACCTTAAGACCTAGTTCATCTTCTCCATTTAAAGTGCGTGCTTCCTCTCACCTAGAAGTTGACATTTTGAATTAGTTAATGTAGTCTATATAAAGCCTGATGAGCTACAGAGCCAGTGGCTCTATTTTTTTCTGCACCACCGTTTTCTTGTGATTCTGAAGAATTGAAACTTTGATTCATCTGTGAACATCAAATTTTAAAAGACAGTGTTCCAATATAGCTGTTGCTCATGATCATGTAAACATACTTATTGACAGTATGCCAATGTTTGTTGCTGCCAATGATATAACAAAAGGTGGCGCCACACATTATGGTCAGTATCACAAGCCATTATATCACTATGTTAATAATGGGTAGTTGGACATTTTGGTCAGTAGTTGATGTAATACAAATAACATACTGCACTAACTGATTCAAACACATGTCCCACTTTGCTATCTTTTTAAAAATTGTGTTGTCTCCAAAATGAAACAGTAAGTATTTGATTAACGATCTTTTTCAAAATTCAAAATTATTATTAGGATGACAACCATTATCGGTTAAATAATAGCTGTAAAAGCTTAGTTGAAGTGGAAAATATGATTTTCCCATGGGAACCAACTTTCATGTTATTTATCTTCTCAAACCCGCTTCTTAAGTTGTCTATTTAAGTCAAATATAATATTATAAAATCAGTTTTACTGTAATATACCATATTTCAGTTGTTATCGGGAAATTGTCTTTGAATGATGAATCATTAATGGTATTAAAATAGAACTCGGAAATTTGTCATAATTTTGTTTTTTATATATTTTGTTTTATTTATTTTATAAGTTTGTACAAGCAAAGTTTATCAGGGCTTTCTCAAATCTATTTCGTTTCCACTTATTAGATTCACAAATCTTATATTATTTTATATGCTGTATAAATGAGTACAGTGTCGTAGACGTTTTGATAGTAGTAATTTTATTTGACAAATTGTACATTTTAACTTTTCTTGATAGTTTAATGTTGTATTTTACAGCCTATGTTTCGTTAATGTTTGCTTTTGCAATTATTTCAAACATTAATCAATTAACTTAAATCTTTTGCACTGCTGAAACGGTGTTGAACAATACTTATATAACTCACTCACTCATAGAGTTGTAGAGGGAACATAGTTATAAACAATCACATGTTGCATTGAAAATGGGGTGCGATGAATTCTTAGCCGCAAGAAATTGTCACACGCATATTTTAATATTGTATTGTTTTTTTATACATTTAATCAAACTTGATGGAAATCAGAAACTACTCAAACTACATTTACACTGACACCTTTATAGACCGCATTTTTGTCAGATGATTTGGAAATGAGTGGATTATTTCAGTCTCTTGGTAAAACCAATTGAACCAGTTACCCATTTGTTTAAACTTGCCGTAATTGGCCTTTTATTAATATGATATGAAACTTGCCTAAGTGAGTAACTGTGCCCGTATAAATCTTAACTAATTCTCCAGATTTACATGTTTCATTATGCATAAAACATTGTTATGGTTTTTAAAAAGAAAATACTCATGTTTCAAGCATCTGTTCCTACATTCATATGAATTATATTTGTTGAAATGTGCAAACAAAACTTTCTGGCTTCATCATACAATATCCTGTCTTCGGCATAAAACAACAACATACCCTGACGACGAAGAACAGTGACGATGTACAGACGAGTGAAGACTGTTGCTTGATGGTGGAATACTTCAGTTCTTCCAGACGTATATCTGGAAGACGTATTGTTCTTACCCAGATTTGTTTCTGATTATTTCTACGTTTTTTATGATGCGGATTATGAACTAACGGCTGACCTGATTTGCATAAAAATTCCAGGAATGATAGCCTGTAAAAAACTAACCCTTTAACGCCGGCCGAATTTTGATTTTAGACTTCTTTCTTGAGTTATCTTCCCTTAATAGCTCAACAACTAATATAGATATTTTCATAAAACTTTTATCAAAATGTGGGCAACAGCATTCCCCATCGATTAGACTTATATTGCTGTTTAAATAATGATTTTTTTTGCTATTTTGAAAAAAACTGAAAATTGTGTCAACTTTGGGGGTTTTGAGGGTACACGTCTTCAAAAATCTTCTCCTAAATCACGGCAATACATACAGTTATGTGTCATAGATCATCTGAAATTTAGTAAAAAGTGATCTAGCCCGAATATTAATTATGGTCTCGAATTTCAGTAACGTGTCCTTGAATATGGACCTTTTTTAAAATGGCGTTTTTCGGAGGCATGTTCAAAGGGACATAAATCTGTTACAAATGAACTTATGTCAAAGTAAAAACTTACTGCAATCTCTTTCTAATGATTTGCTTTAAAATTCCATAACATATCACTATCATATAAAAGTTGATAGTTTGGGCACAATTTGGACATGTTTCCAAAAAAGTAAAATTTAGTGATTTTGACCATTTACGAGGGGTCTATCGTTTGGAGAATTATTGATCGTAAACAACTGAAGATAGGAAGACGTTTAATAGCTCATTTCGAAAAAGAAACGTCATTATGAAGGACATTAAATGCCAAGCACCTATCTGTCGTAGTTTACATTGTGTAAACAGTGGAATAATTATTTGGACATGAGATTTAATATAGGTGATATTCTTGCTTTCCTAGCATAGAATGTCGTCCTGTCAACTGTTACATAGCTTACAAATAATTGTGTAAGTGACATCAATACAAATTGGCATTTTGGTATAGGAAATAAAGATTATTATTTATTATACAGTCTTTTATAATATTTGAATCAGATCACTGTCCGACCTTCGGTCAGTATGCCAGAAGTGACATGAACACAAATTGGCATTTTGGTATAGAAAGTAATTATTATTATTATGTAATAAGAACGCGGACTGAGTACAAATTAGAATAGATACTGTGGTTATCAAACCAGTTTGTAAGAAAAAGGTGTAACATACCTAATAATTAATCCTACATGGCCGCTGAATGTATCTATTATTGACAGTCGTCAAACGTCAGCATTTTCCTCAAATAAATATTTAATTGAAATTAAACAAATCTAGGAATAAGTTCTAACCCTAAAATGATATATTATGTGCTGAATGGAGGATTTAAGAGATCATTGATTGGTATCCACAGACTAATGGTTAAGCAGAAACCTAGTCACTTGAATGAACAAAACATCGCCTAAATGAGACATAACATATATGCGGTTCCGTAAGAGGAAATGAGTGGAACACCCCCTGGGATTATTTGGTGAGAGATTCTAAAGGTACATGTAGACCAAGGACTGTATGTTCTGGTTATCAACTGATGTGAAAAGATGATATATGATATATATCTTTCTTATTTGCATCAACACGTTATGCTCAGACCATTACGTTAATGATAAAGACCTTCCCAAATCAACTTCGTTGCAACAAGTGTTGCTATTTGGATAGATCTCAATAACTTCATCTTGCTGAATACGTTTGATCCAGTATTATTATTTGCATTTCCAGAGTGAATACACGATTTAGAATTGTTTTTGTTGTTGTTCAGATTGATTGTGACGTCACTAGGTATGAATGCATGAGATATGACTGCAAATGTTATCTGCATTCATCAGGAAATGGTTGCATGTTTCTCTCGACCAATTAGAATCACGAAAATAAGTCTAAAAAAATTTTTTTTATGACATGGGAATTCAAAGCAAATACAACGAGGATTAAAAAAGAAAAAAATAGCGTTTTCTCTTACATATCTATTTCCCAAAATAGCAAAATAGCTTGTGTTTTTTAACGTGGGACCGATTTCGGATCATTACATTATGAGATAAGTACTCTAATCGATCTATGCTTGACCAGCAGAGTGATACAAAACATCTCTCCGACTCCACCCCCTGTGGTCGTCGTTAAAGGAACATATTGTTGAGGTAAACGTTTAATCACTCTCAGGGAATCAAACAATAGAGTGAACTTATTCAGGGAATCAGACATATTTGTTCAGGCAATTGAACATATTTATTCAGGGAATCAAACATGCTTGTTCAGTGAATCAAGCATGTACAGCCTGAGATCAAGCATATAGAATAAGACAATCAATCATTTGTGATTATTGAATCAAGGATTACATACCCAGGTAATCAAACATACATGATCAGGACTCAAGCCTATGTATAAACAAATATCAAATGTATATCATCAGGTAACAAAGCATATATAACCAAGGAATCAGTCACTAACTCACCATGTAACCAATTCATTGTTTGACGGGTAAAGTGAGCCAGTTCACAAATTCATCATTTGAATAATTGCTATAAAAAAAGACATATCTGAAATGTGACAATCCAAATGACTTTGGATACTTAGCTGATAACGTTTTGGAACTGATAGTACAATCCATTCCAAATTCCTTTGCTCTCAGCCTGTCCATTAGGGAAGTCTTATAGTATACAAAAGAACCATGCACGTATAACGTGTTTAGGCTACTCTTCACCTTAATTATACTATGGCACAATTTCATTCCAGTGTCACGTGTGAAAATTTGAAGAATAAAATGTAATTTGTGATCAAACTTTGGGACATACACAAATACACTTGTGTTGTGAGAAACATGTACACTGTATTGGTAACTATCCATTATCTCAATCTCAATCTCCATTTCCTTTGTCATCAAATTCAAGCATTTGATCCTCCTCGACTGTTGTAGCCAACAAAAGAGGGTATCACTGATGGTTTGACCCTTGATATCAGTTCCCGTATAATACCATACCTTGTATCCAGGTCCAGGTGACATGCTCCGCCTCAAAATGCTTCCTTCTCTGTAATAATAGAGATGGTCTTTGAAGACACTCATTTTGCATAATGAATTCCTAGTTATCTTGACTGAATGCGTTGTGCCGATGACTTGCTTGAATGTACCAGCAGAAGTAGACCAAAAGAGAGTGTTTCGCACTTTGTCATAAGCCCAACCATAAAGATTTGTCTTAATCTTTACGCCAGTTTTTCTCATTACATTTGATGACATCGATCCTACCCAAACATCTCTCAGGTCAGTTGAAACAGGTTGTATCACCAAGAACGACATTGGCGAATGGGTATTTGACTGTGAAGCTGGCGGGCTGGTCTTTGGTGTGTGTAAATATATATCAACAAATTCCTGACAGGTTTGAATAATATATCCATTGACCAAATCATTTCTAAATGTTGTGTCCAGATCATCCAAACCAAGGAGAGCAGAGGTACACCGAGTGCCACATCTTACCCAGCATCGATCTGCAGTGTCACAGTTGATATATCTGAAACACAGTTGCTTCTTAGGCTTGCTGTTGTCCTTTTCGTGGGAACTGAGCATGTGATTAATATTAAGGAGAAATATCAAAATGCCCTGCATTATGTTAACACAGCTGACTGTCCGTGTAGATAAGGCTGTCTGGACGACTATATGCAATGGAATAAAGTTTGAGATTTGAATATGTGTACGTCAGATTCGTTTCCTTGACAACAATGATATCGTGATGTCTCAAAAAGAGTGCTTCTATGTTTAAAGGAGCGCATTCATCAGAAGTATGTTTCTAATTTATAGTCTATAGTCTATATAGTAATATGAATAATTCATAATCCAAGAAAGAGATAGTTACAAAAAAGGATAAAGTAAATGAATACAATGCTTACTGATTTGTGGAAGCGAAATGTTAGTTGTTTTTGAACATTCAAGATTCCAAATGATATTAAATTGTAAATACTAATTGTTATCTTTTGTAGAGCTCGTTGTAAAACAAAACAATAAATGCTCCTACAAATGGCCATGTAAAACTCTTTTTAATATTCGAAGTAGTATCACTACCTCATAAGCAAAGGAATCAGTAATATCATTATTTTATATGAGCGCATGCCATTTTTAAAAGTGAAAATGAATTGGAAACTTCGAAACTCATTGAAATTCCTATCCCTTCATCTAAAGCCCTGTTTATACGGCGAACTTTGCACATATGCAATATTGCTTATGGTAGTAATATACACACGTGAGTAAAAGTAAATTTGCTATTCGTTCATTTGTGTTTAATTTCTGCCTATGCAAATGGGCTTCCAACTTGTTTAATATATGAAAAGAGAATTCTAAAACATGCCAATTAATATTTATTAGATATAAACTAAATAAATGACATTAATTTATATCTGTCAACATTGTTTTGACTATGCCGCCCTAATTATATAATGAAAATCGGATAGTCAGATGGATTTCGAAGGTCTATGCCGATCTATCTATGCTTGACCAACAGATTGATACAAAACACCCTGTGGTCGTCGTTAAAGGAACATATTGTTGAGGTAAACGTTTAATCACTTTCAGTGAATTAAACAACAGAGTGACATATTGTTGAGGTAAGCGTTTAATCACTTTCAAGGAATCAAACAACAGATCTAGAGTGACATATTGTTGAGGTAAGCGTTTAATCACTTTCAGTGAATTAAACAATAGAATGACATATTGTTGAGGTAAGCATTTCATCACTTTCAGGGAATCAAACAACAGATCTAGAGTGACATATTGTTGAGGTAAGCGTTTAATCACTTTCAGGGAATCGAACAATAGAGTGACATATTGTTGAGGTAAACGTTTTTGTTCAGGTAAATGAACTTTTTTGTTCAGCAAAATGAACATATTTGTTCAGTGAATCAAGCATGTACATTCTGAGATTAGGCATATATAATCAGATAATTAATCAATTTTTGATTGTGAAAGGAAGGATTTTATAGTGGGAAAATCAAACATACTGGATCAGAACACAAGCGTATATAAACAGGTAACCAAACATATATGATCCGGGAATCTAATATGTATAACCTAGGACTAATTCAGTAAGTCCCTAACCATTTAATTAATTCATTGTTTGACAAGTTAAGTGAGGCAATTCGTCAATTCATTGTTTGAGGATTAAAGTGAGCAATCCACCAATTCATTATTGGATGATTAAAGATAGCCAATTCATCAGTCTATTGTTAGACGGTTAAAGTAAGCCAATTAAGTGAATTCACCAAGTCCTCGTGTGGCTGCGATAACGAGCATATTCATAAAGTCATTGTTTGACTGAGACATTGTGTCAATTCACCAAGTCATTATTGACTAGTTTGGATTGCCAGATCGGTATAAAATATTCAGAAAGACATATATTGAAACTTTGTCCCCCTCATGACTTTGGATACTCAGCTGATAAAGTTTTGGTACCAATAACACAGTCCATTTGGTGTGGTCTTGAAGATGTGTCACTTGAAAACTCAAGCATTGCTGGACCAAAACAAAGTGTTTCGCTCTTTCTCAATTCATTGTTTGACCAGATTTTCAGATTGGTATGCTTAAAACACAATATCAAAAGAAGAGATATCTGAAAAGGTATCCTCGAAATGACTTCGGATACTTAGCTGAAAAAGTTGTGGCACCGATAGTACAGTCCATTCCAAACGCCCTTGCCTCCAACCTGTCCATTTTGAGGATGGATAGTACATAGAAGTACCACTAACATGTAATGTCATCAGTTCTTTCTTCACCTTTATACTACCATGGCACAATTCCCGTCCAGTGTCACGTGTGAACAATTTAAGGGTAAGATTTAATCTTAATACCTTTGGTACATAAACAAATACTACCTTGTTGTGTGAAACGTGTACACTGTACCGGTAACATTCCTCAATCTGAATTTCTTTTGATTTTGTCAACAAATTCCGACATCTGATCCTCGACTGCTGCCGCCAACAGATGAGAGTATCGCTGATGGTTAAATACTTAATACGTTCAGCTCCTGTACGGTACCATTCCTCGGGGTACTCATGTCAAGGTGACGTGCTCCGCCTCATAATGGTTCCTCTCTGCACAAGATACAGTTGGTCTTTAAACAAACTCATTTCGTAATGTCGATGCTGAGTTAACCTGACTTTAGAATGTGTTTTGTCTATGACTTGCTTGAATGTTCCTTGAAGGGTAGACCAAAAGAGCGTGTTTCGTCATAAACCCAACCACACATAAATCCCTTGATCTTTAACCCAGTTTTTCTCATTGCATTTGATGACATCGATCCTACCCAAACATCTCTCAGGTTAGGTGAATAAGGCTGTACCATCAAGAACGACAATGGTGAAGCTTTTTTTGGCTGTGAAGCTGGCAGGCTGGTCTTTGGCTTGTGCAAGTATAAATGAACAATTTCTGACAGGTTTGAATAAACTTTCCTGTACAAGATCATTTCTTAGCAAAACCAAACAGATCAGTCATACACCGAGAGCCATACCGTACCAAGCACTGATCTACAATGAGACATTCCTTCTTCCTATGTTTGCTGTTCTCATTTTCCTGAAAACAAACTTTACATTTATCAGTAGGAGAAATATCCAAATGATTTGCATTGCGTTATTGTAACCAGGCGTCTGGGGCCTTGACTACAATGACGTCACGATAATTCACCACGTGGTTCTATATAAGTTATAAAAATCCCAAGCACGTTTAATTTTTGTACTGGATGAATAACTTATAACCATAGTTCTGTCAAAAAGAGAGGGAAACTCAGATATAAAAGAGATTGTGTCAATTTGATAAAGTGAGTTTTTTCGTTGTTTTTTTCACAAAATGAGATATCTGTTCTCACGGAACTTGTTATACCCTTGCTATGAAGTAGTCGGGGTATAAAGTCCGGTTTTTGTTCCACTCATAATTCTGAAACCAGTTGCTAAAATTTTACAAAACTTGATATGTACAATCACAATGATATGTACATCTGCCTTTTGTATGTTTAATACCCTCATTTGCATAATTTATGCAAATTTTCTCCGTTTTTCGCCATTGACACTATTTGTTCCACTCATAACCCTGACACCAGTTGTTCAAATGTATTGTAGATTGATACATATAATCACTGTGATGTGTACATCTGCCTTTTGTATGTTTCATACCAACATTTGCATAATTTATGCAAATATCCTTATTTTTTCGAATTCGTCTTTCACACTTTTCTGTCCCACTCATTACTCAGACACTAATTGTTCAAATGTTACGAAACTTGATAGTTTTAACAACTGATGTGTACGTCTGTCATTTGTTTAGTTCATACCCTCATTTGCATATTTGTATATTACATACCCTCATTTGCATATATAATGCAAATGTTTCCAAATTGTTTGACACTTTTTGTTCCACTCATAACCCTGACACCAGTTATTCAAATTTTACGAAACTTGATACATATAATCACTGTGATGTGTACATCTGCCTCTTGTAAGTTTCATACCAACATTTGCATAATTTATGCAAATTTTCTTCGTTTTCCGACTTCGTCTTTCACACTTTTCTGTCCCACTCATAACTCAGACACTAATTGTTCAAATGTTACGAAACTTGATACTTTTAACCACTGATGTGTACATCTGTCATTTGTTTATTTCATACCCTCATTTGCATATTTAATTTTTCGAATTTACTTCTAAAGCACTCTTACAGGTGTACCTATGAAGACATACTTACTATGAAGACATAAATACTCTGCTCTCTGTGGTCTGTTCATACAAGAGACATTGATGTCTTTTTGCTATTTTAAAACATTTTTTCTTTGACCAATATTAAAAGCCGGGGTATATGAGTGAGCTGTGCTCACTAATTCTCTTGTTATAAGTTGTAGAATCAACATTCAATTAATCGCTGCCATCTCCTGAAAACTACCAATTTTTTTTTTATAGAGCAGTTATTTCTTATGATAATTACAATATTGCATGAAAAGATGCTCTCCTACAGACTTTCATGGTAGAAACAAATCTTTTACATCACTCACGTAATTCACTTGCAGTATTCACGATCTCGATAAATGGTAACTACACATTCTCGAATCTAAACTTACTTTTTGACGGCTTTTTTCGTTGTCTTCACTGACGATGGTTGCTTCTACACAAACTGCAATACGTAATCAAGTCATTGGAATGAAATGTACAGTGTCAACCAATCGCGTCACCTCTGGTTACTGTCACAGGACCAAAACCAGTGGAATCCAATTTCCGGATACCTGCCGGATTCTCCCGTATCCTTTCCCATTTGGTATCCGGGAATCCAGAAATGTATTCTCTCCCGTATATCAGATCCGCCCATATTCTCCCGGAAATTTTTCCGGAAAGTATGTTTCTAAGAATACTGGAATCCGGAGATTATACTTTTCCATATCCCAGATCCGTGTGTCTTCTCCTGGAAATATTTCCGGAAAGTATGTTTCTAAGAATACTGGAATCCGGACAGAATATCTTATCCGGATACCCTTCTAAGCTATTGGGTAATATTACCGTCTTATGTTGAAAAAGTGCTCACATTATTTTATGATAGTTATAATGATAAAAATAATTTATTACTGTGTCATGCTGTTGCAATAAACTATATATACACAGCTTTACGCTACACATATAATAAAAACATTGCCTACTAGAGTCTATAAGACACAACTTTTACCTTATTGAACAACAGAAATACATAAATTAAAATGTTATATGGATATACATACATACAATACTTCTTGCATACCTTTCACCCAACTCACTCAATCTGATGCAGTGACTCATAGACTGTCGCATTGATTCACCCTAAAAGATGTTAACTGATTCACCGACCTTCATACACACTCATAATAAACTCTCCAAAAGATTCAAACACACAATATGACACTCCCTAATACATATCTCCACTCAGACCGACACACACAGACTCACCAACATATGATATTGTGCAAGGTACCAAAACCAATCAAATTTATGAAACAAAGTCCATTTTAAATTGAAACTGCTTTCAGGGACATCAAGTATCATACACGGACACATACAGAATGACATACCTTCAGAATAAATTAAGGGAGACAACTCTGTCCCCGCACCTCACTGCATGCTGCTGATGTTTTTGTTCACAAACTTGTCGCATGTGTTTACAGACAGACAGACAGACAGACAGAGTATTTTATTAGTGTCTCACTCGTAGATACAAATTATAAAATTGTTGTATATAATAAATAGAATATGCTACGACCAGTCGCTCAGCGACTTATGAGAGACAATATATCTTTAAAAATACAGAAATAAATGAAAAGAGCTAAAATATACAAATAGGTAAGAAAATATAAACACATAGACAACATGGAAATTCTAAAACATTAACCATATAAGATACCACGGCGTTTAGTTAAAATATCCTGGCAGGTTTTGGAAACGGTAAAAATTAGGTCATGGGAACTAAAAATATAAATAAACATTTCTTCACAAGAAAGTGAACTAAAATGAGGTAAAGTTCTCCGGCATGAGTTAAAAAGCACTTCCCTAATAGAGGTGTAAGCGGGACAGTAAAATAAAACATGCATTTCGTCTTCCACTTGATCAGGACAGTTAAAACAATATCTTTCGCTGTGTGGTATACTCTCATATCTACCCGTTTCAATTCTTAACGGGGCCACTCCACACCGAAATTTCGCCAAAGCACTCCTGTGGTTACGAGAAAGTGGACATCGAACATAGTACTCTGTTTCATAATTTTCTTTAAAAAGTCTGTAATTTCGGAGCTTATTCTTCCCTCGCCTTCCTTCAACCTGTGACAAATGTTCTTTCCATGTAAGATGATATTTATTGAGTAGGATATCTTGTATAGATGTAAAGAAAGATTTTTTCTCAATGACACCAGCATATGTCAGGTGTTCGAATCCATGATCTTTTAAAACGTTTTTATTTTAGAATTCCAATTTTTCTTCTTACAATCATTCGCCCAGAGAAATATCCTCTTATTAATTCTTCTACTTGTTGTATTCACAGCTCTTGTCCAATGTCTTAAAACAGATAACCAATTTCGAACTTCTGGTGGTATCCATCCCATTTCACCGTTGACAGCGATATTCAGGGCATATTTTCCTAGACCAAGGAAGAAGCGTTGTGCTCTGTGTTGGACGGTATTAATACATGAATGTTGTGCGGTTCCCCATATTTCTGCTCCATAGTTTAACACTGAGTAAACCATGGCGTCGTAAAGTTTCGTAAAAACACTATACGGCATACCACCAATACTTTTAAACTTGGATATTAGAAGTCCCAGTGCTCTGTTTGCTGATTCATTACATGAAACAGCATTTATATATATCAACATTTCATATCAATGTTTGTTACAATAGAATAGAGGGAGTATCTTTATAATTGTTAAGTTTGTTCTTGCGTTATTTGCCGTACAAGGTATGTGCAATATTCTGGTCATCACCTATCGGCTAATTAACACCTTGACTAATTGGATGTAAACAATTAATGTCTCGCTGTGGCAACAGGTGGGAGGGGTTATTCCCATCTACCCAGCCCTGCGTTAATTAATCCTATCTATTAGGGATTAGGATTAGGCTGGCTAGCCTCGGTGAAGGGGGAGAAAGTTACCTGCGAATTTATATCCATGTAATTTTAAATCCAGGAGAAAAATGTATGTAGACAGTGAAGTAAACTTTACCAGTGACGAATTGGTATTTATTTCAAAGCCATTTTCATTGATAACAGTGCAATCAAAGTAGCATTGAAGGCAATTAGTTTTGACAGGTGAACTGTTAATCATCCCGGTATGATTGCACTCAGTCGTGAGTGTGCTTGAGTACCAGTTCACATCAAATAATTATGTTTATTTAACTGAGTGAACACATATCATAAAGAATCAGTATAAATGTGTCCTTGAAAGATGTCAATGTCACTTCACCATGGCAAACGCACAGATTGCAAACAGAACTCGCTTCGACTGAAGGATTCAAGGACTACGTGACAGGCTACTGGGTTGAAGGTGACCATGGTCGTCAGATGTGGAACCACTACAACACCGTCGGTCCCAGAACAACGAACCACGTTGAGGGGTGGCACAGAAAGCTGACAACTGTAACATCGGAGTGCCACCCAAACCTCTTCAAAACCATCAGCTTCTTGAAGAAGGAGCAGGCTTACACTGAGGCCTGCATCATACAGCTGAATCATGGTGGCAGAGCTCCACCAAGGAAGAAAAAGTACCGTCAACTTGATGATGCTTTGGACACTTACAAAAGACGCTATGCAAGTGGGCAAGTGCCAATGTCCATTCAAAGTGCTACTACAAATGTATAAAATAAAAAATTTAGTTATATTAATAGTGTTTGTCCCTTTTTTCATGGGTTAACCCTTTTTCATAGGTATCAAATTTGACCCAGCACCTGTTGTTTTAAGGGATTATACCGCTTGACTGGTTCAAGTACCCTAGATAATAGGGCTGGGTGGATGGGAATATTCTGTTGCTTTAAATAGCTTATTTCCTTTTATCATTTACTTTCACATGTTGTATATATATGCGATACATTTTTAACAGTGTCTTATTGGCCAACTGAAGGCTGTTTGTTAACCATATTTTAGTTTGTTTATGCATTTTACAATATAATTGTCTCAATGATAGAAGACTAGGAACTTGCCATTGATGACACAACGAGTAGAAATGAACAAATCACAAACATATATGTAATGTAAAAAATATTGATTTTATTAAAATACATATTTAAAATAATAAACCATAAACTGGAAAATGTTTATATTAATCATCAAATCAACATCAAATTGATGTAATTAGAGCATTTCATTCAGTATTTATATATGGTATATCAATATACAATAGAGGCATTGCCAATTTATTATGACACAATGCGACACACGTCCATAACTTCACATCTCACACTCTCACATCTAATTTGGACATTGGTATTAGACTCATAAACAAATTCTGCGTAGAGGTCATGAGGCAATATGGCAAAGAATTCGTCACACCCAACATGCACCTGCATTGCCACATACAGGAATCTATTGAGAACTTTGGCTCAGTTTATGGCTTTTGGCTGTTTAGTTTTGAGAGATACAACGGACTGCTTTCAGAACATGAATGATTTGCCAGTGAAGCTGATGCGAATATTTAATATGTTTTCGACTTTCCAATTAGATTCAGTTAATGAACTATTTCAAGATAAATATCTAAAACTTTCAGAAATGAGGTCAAAGAGCTCTGAATCATCTACACACGTGTCAAAGTATTCAGATTGAACTAACAGTATTTGCGACAATACACAGAGGTGCTTATTTTTAATTGATTTGATTAATTTAATGAATTTGCCCACTTGCATTAAACACATATCCCAGATATTACCTGGCTTAATTACATATTTTATTTAGTTGAAACTGAACAACACTGTAATGTGTAAATATTTGCTCCAAGACAGCTTGAATTTCAAATTCTTTCAGATAGGCAGTTGTCATAACTTTGGTCATTACATTTAACGATTAACAACATCTATTATCGTTAAACTAATGTGTACGGTTATTGGAAGTGTCGTTATAGCTAAATATCCATGCAGTTACAAAAACAGTGCGTACTACACGTTTGTATTTCGTATTCATCTTCTAATGCGTGGTTTGTAAGCACGTGTCTTATCGTGAATACATGTATCATACAATACGGAGACATCAAATTCTACGTTCCATAACTCTCTCATTCAATAATGTGTATTCATGTTTATAGAATATGATAATTAAGTATTGCGTCGATTCATATATTATTCAATAACTGTACTTCATTTTGAATATTCATTCATTCGTCTCACAGTTCAGATTATATTTAGATTGTAGTTTAATTAATGTGTCTTATGGTTAAATTGCTACTGTTTACAACAATCAAACTAATAGCATATGTGTTGGATCACTGCAAACAAATATCCGAAGTGTATATTCATTATGTACAATACAATTAAATACTTATGGAAATAAAATATACAGCGGATATTTTTTCGTTAATACCATGATTATCTCATCGAGGGAGGTTGAACAATTTTGTAGCAGCCACGAGTGAGAATATATTACTCTTCTATCTCATGAGATGAGATCAGATAAACATGGTATTTGTCAATGATTGTCAATCATTCTATTTATTATATCGACATTCCTCTGAGTTTGAGTTTTGAGGAGATTATACATCTTAACAGTACAACATTAAATGTAGAGGTGATAAATAACTTTTTTGACAGCAAATGCATGTGTTTTCTGTGTTTATCCATGCGGACACAAAGTAAGATAATTAGTTTATGAGTGCGTGTTTACATGGATACGATATTCGACTGAGTCTTTACTATACACAGTCTGTTAATGTACGTGATCATTGAAGCTTGTTGAAATACACAAATAGTTCAGTGAGGGTCGGTATTGCCTTCCTCATCACATGTTATATAATACGTGTGCGTTAGATCAATAAGAACATATGAAGGTGTCAAAATGTTTATCTCCCCCTACTAGTCTGGTAGCTAGTGGTATGTCGAAATACACAGAAGCTTAAGTGACGGTCGGGACAAGATAATTAATTTATGATCACCGCTGCAATTGTTCCTGGGATATGTTTATACTGAACGAAATGCGATGTTTGTTCGATATTTCAGTATGCATGCATACACATGAGAGCTCACCACTAGTTCACTGTCAAGGCTATTATTTTGTTATATTTTCGATCTCTCGTGGAATGCACTACCATCAACCTTGTTGTTATTTTCATGTTTTTTTCTCAAATATTTGAAACAGTTGTCCTATTGAATGTTTTCAGCTATTCAGAAAAGCCATGACATCACACATATGGATTTAGAAACGTTTTACCTTCAGTCTATAAGGCTATATTCCTCTGACCAACAATCATCATATTCGTAGCCACAATGTTTCATAATTAGGAAATAAACTTACTGTGTTTGAAAATCAGCGGTATATAACGGAATTATTATACGTAACTACGTTATAAGGTCTCGGAAAACAGCGAAAGTTTCGGAGCTCACTCTATTCTATAGACGGTAGAGTTTTGCAATCGGCGTCAACATTCAAATTATTTCTGCAATATTTTCTAAATAAACATCGGTATTATTGCGTATATTTTAAAATAAATTTAGGTAAGTGTATTTTGCATTCCGATAGTTTTCGGATGGTATAATGCCGGCTTTAACTATTTTGTCACGCGCATTGAATTTAGTGAAGAAATGTTTCTGAAATGTCAAATTGTGATATATGTGATGATAGATTGTTCAAACTGCATTGTTAACTTTCCCCGCTTCGGGTCTAATTTTAAACGCTTTCAGATTTATTATCAAAACTATTTTAATCACAACAAAAGCTCATTTACAACATCTTCATGCATGTAAGTATTTGGAGAATTTAACGCATTCGTTATTCTCGCTTGGCATGTATGTATGTATTTCTTTTTAAATGTGTTTTATTCTAATGTATACTATATATGTTTAGTAGCGCCTTGTCACAATTACATAAAATATGTTATTCTTCTTGAAAATGGAATTATAATGGAATTGTCACAGATGTCAACGTACGCTCATGTATAGGTGGGGATACTATAGAGAGAGAGAGAGAGAGAGAGAGAGAGAGAGAGAGAGAGAGAGAGAGAGAGAGAGAGAGAGAGAGAGAGAGAGAGAGAGAGAGAGAGAGAGAGAGAGAGAGAGAGAGAGAGAGAGAGAGAGAGAGAGAGAGAGAGAGAGAGAGAGAGAGAGAGAGAGAGAGAGAGAGAGAGAGAGAGAGAGAGAGAGAGAGAGAGAGAGAGAGAGAGAGAGAGAGAGAGAGAGAGAGAGAGAGAGAGAGAGAGAGAGAGAGAGAGAGAGAGAGAGAGAGAGAGAGAGAGAGAGAGAGAGATATAAACAAGGCAACACAGGCATACCTACAAACTGTCATACTTTCGCACAGGATTCATATATACTTACAAACTGAATATGCAGGTTTGCATTTTCTACAAAAACAAGAAAAAAAAGATTAGATTAGAGTGACGATTTAAAAAACAAGGAGTTTAAACTTCAGTGTTTAATTACGCATTATCAGGAAGTTAGAGACGTTGCATGCGTACGACAGAACGTTGGATCACCTGCCAATCACCCTCATTACACTAGAACTGTCATGTATAAGATTAGATTGACCATATAAAAACGAAAGAATTTTAACTTCACTGTTTAATTACGCAGTAACATGAAGTTAGAGACGCTCCACGATCCTCCACGACAGTGCTTTGAATACCCTGCTAATCACACTTGTACAGGTGTCATCAATACCTATGGCAAGTGGTTCCCAATGACCGGAAACTGTCCAGTCATGTACAGTAGCCCTAATTGTTTAATCACGTGTATGCGCATACGTCTATATACAATACGTTGCAGCACTGATTTACACACGCCTCTCTTATACAGCTCTTTGGCGGCCTCCGCAATTGTGTTTTATGAGTTCACGCAAAAGAGCGCCGACATATTTATACATTACAATTACGCACGCTTATTTCCCGGCTCCATTGATCTATTGGTTCCAGGACAAAATTGCCAATAGCCCCACTAAAGTTGAAAAGACTTTCAAAAATATACTAATTTAGTATGGACATGTATTTCAAAATGTTTATAAACATTTTACGGACTGGTACTAAATGTGCATTCAATGGGTCTTATGTTTTATTTGTCGAAGGATTCTTGAGAACTGCCGCACCATATTATTAACTTGGATATTTGTATCAAAATCATTTCTTAAATGCCCAATATCAACTGAATTTTAATTCATTAAACGGGGTTAACTGATCCAATACTTACTGTAGTTTATTAATTATCAATAATTTGATATAAGCAAAAAAATGCAAATGACTTTAGGTCTACTCAATAAATAACTTTAACCGAAGCCCCCTATCTTGATGAAATACATTTGGTGGATGAGATAAGATTTGATATAATTCAACAATGTATAGTATGTAAGCCGAACAAACAAATTCTTAGCCGATCATAGGAACTTCCTAGTGAACAAACTCATGTAAATTCTAAGTACTTCACCAACACAATGATAAACTTTCAGTATACAATCATATGATATACTTCCCATTTACCACGGCCGTGTAATTTCAGAACTTTTACTTGTCTAACCTGACAGGGTTAATAACTTTGTATCAACGACTACACCTTATGTAAGCTAATTTTCATTGCCACGCTAGGTTAAATTCGTGTATTTTCATACATTTCAACGGTTAGAAATAATAACACATATGTAGTGTTGGAATATTTACAGAGTAAGAAATAATTTATCATTAAGTTAATAAACAATGTTATGTTGTTCGGTAACAAAGAGTTCATAACTCGTAGCGCCGATGCATAGCCCTCCATTGTTTTTATTTTATTTTGAATGATTGTGTAGTAGTCTTTATCAATTTGTCAAGTAACAAATCATACGAATATTCCCCTCATTAATGTTACACCTGAATTGTGCAATAAGCACCACAGCAAAAATGAGCTGGTTTCCAGAACACTGAAACTAACAGGATACCCAATGGAAACCAGTATTTCCAGTTGGTATCCAGACAGTTTTTAACAGTTTCCATGTGGTTTCCAGCAACACTGAAACTGAATTTTGCACCAGTATCCGGATGGTATCCAGTGCGAATAATTACCCACTCCTCCAAGTGGTATCCATTTGGTTTCCATGAATAACTTTCTTGTAGGTTTCAACTCAGTTTCCATGTGATAGTTTCCACTTGGTTTCCACTTGGTTTCCATATTTCTTAGTTTACACTTGGTTTCAACTTGGTTTCCATGTTCAGGTTTACTGTAGGTTTCAGTCTGGTTTCCATGTTTAGGTTTATTGTAGGTTTCAGTCTGGTTTCCATGTTACGGTTTACTGTAGGTTTCAACCTAGTTTCCATGTTGAGGTTTACTGTAGGTTTCAGTCTGGTTTTAGTATAATGGTTTACTGTAGGTTTCAGTCTGGTTTCAGTGTAATGGTTTATTGTAGGTTTCAGTGTGATTTCAGTGTGATTTCAGTGTAATGGTTTACTGTAGGTTTCAGTCTGGTTTCCATGTTAAGGTTTACTGTAGGTTTCAGTGTAATGGTTTACTGTAGTTTTCAATCTGGTGTCCATGGTTGACATTTGCATGTTGTGCTAAACACGCATAACAAGCATGTTATGATTTAAATGAATACAGTGTCAACACCTACAGCATCAACTGCTATCTCCATACATAGCAATATATAATGCTTCGGAGAAAATAATTCTAGTAATGACAAAACTAATTGTACTTTGTTATAAAGTTTATTACATAAAGTGCCAATAGCAAAGTCAATCTTGGAATGTTATTTTAACTCATTGCAAAAAAGAAAAGACATTTTGCCTGTTGTACTAGTAATACAACACAAGTGTGTTGTATTATGAAGTTTATTACTTAAGTGTCAATTGCAGAGCAAATACTTGACTAATGCTGCAAAAAGGAGAAGACATCTGACAATTAAATCTAAGGAATGTATTCAAATGATATCAAGTACAAAATACTATATAGTGATCTTATTTATGAAGATCCTAGATATACATTTACAAATTGCTTTATTTAAAATTACTTCATAAATCATCCAGCAAAATGTCATAACTGGATGACGGGGTAAAATAACAGGGCATTGCTGCTGATTAAGAAAGAAAATCACTGATAATTCTGTGGTTATATTCTCGATTTATACTTTGCTGCCGGCCAATCACTATTCAATAGTTAGGAACAGGTGGTTTTATTTTCCTCGGGTAAACGGCCGGGGGGTTAATTACATCACTAATCCTCCGGGGTGATTTCACCCTCTTCAGCTTAATACTTTCTCCGTCCTCAATGGGAATGATCTTTCGACCAAATGGTATGCTCATCTTCAAGCGTAGAAGTCTTTGACCGACCACATGCTTCCTTCGTGTTCTTCTAGGCTGTAAAAGTAAAACAAACATAAAAATGATATTAATAACCTCAGTTTTACTTATTTGAAGTGTTTTAGTAAGATACACAATCATACATTCTGATTTGCCAGATATTATTATTTTGTATACTGCAATTATTACATTAGTTCTTAGGTTAAGTTTTGAAACACATGTACCTGTTATAGGCTAAGGTGAGAGGTCATCTATCGCCTTCTTCAAGTTTCCCATGTGCAGGAATGCTGAAATGTTATAAAAGTATCAAATTAATAAAAGAAACATGAATATTCAAAGGGGTATTTCATATTCTAACTAAATATAAAGGTCATAATATGATGTTCAAAAATATACATCAGTACAAAAACTCTTACTTGGTCGTTTTTTAGAATGTATTTTTTATGTATTCGTATGTTATAATGAATCAAGAAAGTAGAATCTGTTTGTCTTGATACAATTAACATTGACATCGTTTCATAATAAATTTTAAAAATTCCATTTTGCTTTCATAACAAACATCACAACACAATCTGTCTGATATATCATGCGGCAGAGTAAATATAAAGAAATGTTCTACATAATGATATTTGTATAATTTAGTAAAATGGTACATATTCTCATAAATAATGTATTTGAAGTCTGTTAATTCTGAACGTCGTATGGGATTTACATTCTAACATATTCCCATGTCCCTATATTTGAATTATAAATTTGGAAGATACGTGATGTTTTTTTGAATAATAAATTTGTTATAGATAATGACCAAAGTAATTTATTGTGTGTGAATTTTAGTTTCAAACCTTTCGAAAAAAGTCCATTGTCCAAAATCAATGAGGTTGTCTATATAGAGTTATGACTTATGTGTATTAATTTTGATTTTTATTCGCATGGTTAACGTTTTAAAATAACTTTAGGTACGTCTTGTTCAGTTTTGCAAGTTTTGATTTATTTTATATTATAAGAATGAAAACGTTTCATACAGGGTGTGCCCTGACTGCTTTCAGAAACACAATTACTTTATTTTCAATGTTACAATATTTCGAAGGTATTTGATCAACTTTATTTAATTAGTTATTTCTATCATTAGCATATTGGACACACAATAAGAAAAACATGAACTGTAAGTATTACATGAAATGCGCACTGTACCTGCATGCAGTTGTAGAAATATCATGTTGTTTTGCCCTCCGTGAATGACAACAGTTGTTGCCATTGAAGTTCACGTACACCCGGCAGACAAGATTCTGTTTCTTCAACCAGTCACGGGTTATACTGACAATTTAATCCCGCCAAAATGTGGATGATGAACAAAGCTCTTTGTCTGAGAGAGCACGTGGTCTGGCTATTATATAACACCATATGGTGGACAGCGAGCGTCCGGCGCATACATTTGACCTACACCAAATAATAAACTAAGGCTCATGCACTGAATCTTAGTGTTTGTAATTGATATTATTGTTTAGATGTTAAATAGTAAGTCCAACATTACACACGCAATACAATGAATAATACAATAACAACATATAATGGTTGATATAAGTTATGGCATTGTCGAAATGAAAAGGAATACGGTACATATCATATCATATCAATCAAGGGTTTCAGTTATTTAGTTTATTTGCAAGACTTAATTTTTCTCAAAAGTATAGTTATCCATTCTTTGTTAAAGCTTCATCTGAAAAAAATATTTGAACATGTGTATCATAATAATTAATATTGAATCATTTTGCTTTGAATACATGTGCAATTTGAAATAATGGATAACTTATTTGGTTTCTATGGGTCTTTTCATTTGAACAAATGGTTAACAAATGGATACACGGGTTCTTAATTATTTCATTATCTGTTTCCATTACACTACATTACACCATATATGCACGTACACTATTAATAACAAATGTGTGTAAACAGGCATGTCTTCTCGATTTTTGTTCCATAAAAATTATCTAGCTAGAACCATTTCTTTAAGTGGTTCGAAACAGATGATTGATGGACATTTAGAATTTATCGTTTTAATTAAAACTAAATGTTTATTCTCTCCGTTGGCGTTACATGAGATAAGCAAGATATTAGCTTATTGAACGGATAAAACTTCTGTCCTAAATACATTAAGTAAATGACTGACAGGATGCCCTTTTTCAAATATACACAACTTCCGTCTTTTAATCGGCTTGCATAATCCATGACATATCTGTGCCTTTTCGGATATATTAATATCACTGTCCATATGTCATAAATAAATAACTGATTAACATTAATATCACAAGAAACACTTCGTTATTTCCACGAGAATTTCAAAATAAACGCAGGAAATCAGTGTCTCACATTGTAAACACAAGTACATTTACATAAAATTTGTGAATACGCTCATTTTTCACCTTATATGGATACAACATAAATATAGATATTACCGACTGACCTTTATGTTTTTAACATTTATGTATGAAAATAAATTATACACAATGTTTTCGTTTAATAATGGGCGTATTTCACGTACTGGGGACGAACTATGAACATGCCTTGTTAAGAAAAACATTTTAATGTAGCAAACAATATATTTAGGGATCTAAATTTATGTTGGGATCTTTATGTTTATTTCGGGTTATATGTTTTCATTCAGGTGTCCCCATTATTATATGGATGATAAATTGTAGCAAGACAGTTGATGTAACACCTGGGCTCCTGAACGACACGGTGCAAATTCCGCGAAATTTGCTCGCCTTGTTACGTAGCGCTACATTGAGTAATCGCGTTCAAGAGAGGTTTAAAAGTCTTGAAACCTCTATTGAACATAGCCCAGTCATGTGAAGATATTACACACGGGTGTGTATGTTATGTAATCAAGTGATGTATATTCATTGATAAACCAAGAATGTCCTCTTCAAACACACATCCCAGCCCTTGATCAGCTTGCATGATCTGCTTTATTGTATATTTCCGGATTTTTAAAACTTGGCCGACTTTATAAACCGAAAACTCTCTTATAACAGCATATATGATATCATTATAAGTTTCCATTGTTGAGAACGAGACGCATTTACAACAGGTCGTTTATATTCCTAATTGAGAGTCACCTTTTTAAATCTCGTCTATGCTTATATTTTAATTTGTAATTGTTTATTATGTATTATACGCCTGTCATGTCGCCGACTTGCAAACAATATACAGTGCGTTAGTTTGTAGCCTTATATAATTTTTTGAAGCCATGCCGAATTGTGAGTGGGGGGGGGGGGGGGGGGAATAATGATATTTGGAATGAGTTAAGTTAGATATAGGAGGAGGGGATAGATTTAAGTTTAAGCTTTGTATGTTGTTGGATTTTTATATACAGGACATGAGGGTCGATTTCTTGGTGTATGCGCCTATAATGTTAAAAAGATAGCTGAGTTTGTTCTAGGCTCGAGGCAGCACCTGAGATCTTAGATGCCGCTTCATATCAGTTGGTGTCGGTGAACTTGTTATTCACAATAAACAAGAAAAAGCAATAACATGTTTTATCGCCATATCTATGAATGAATTAATGTACAGTCGTCCTGGATTGCATGTGTTTTATGCCATCCTCCATTGTCGATATTGCAGTATGTTACGCATGATATGATAAAGTCGTTTCCTTTCTCCGCTGATGAAGGCATTGATATGATGTAATGAAGATACCATTTTATCAGTGTACACATCTATAACATTCTAAAACAATCGCCAAGAAAGCCAATATTTTATAAAGACTACTTTGTCAATACCATATTATTGCATTTATATTTATATACTTATAAACTTGGATGTAATGGAATAATGCAATACCTATAGTGAATTACAGACCGCATGGCTCGATTTTAGTAATTTGAACACAGCTAGTGAACACATCGCTTTGAATCTCATTTGAAATTAATTGACTTTCTGCATCCAAGTATGTCTTAAAGGTGCATCAATTGTTTTTCATAAAATTTTATGAATTAAATTAAATGTTATTTTCACCACATGTGCTTTCTACAATACAACTAAGTTCACTCAACTTGCATATTTATCCCCAATCGCTAAATATATCATAATTACTAGTTTCCAATTAAAATTGAGTAATATCATTTTGCATGTGCAGAAACCGAAACTGCACGTCCAATTTACATGCACAGTAGTTATGTGACCTATGAAACATTATCAACTCAAAGTTATGTTCTTGTCTGTTATAAATAAGATTCCAAAATTACGTTTGACTCATTGACGCGCGCCACACGCTGTGCATTGCACGGTTTTCGATCAGATATCACTACTTTTACCTTAATATCGTCAATTTTTCCAAGTATAATCAAAATGGTAGTTTTCGGTAACAGTCGGTACTTCTCGATAAAGTAACACCATTTATAACGTTTGGAATATGTGACCCCAAACAACACAATGGATGGACCTTTAATTACAATTATGGTGAGCATGCATAGAGCTACTGTTTACTGCAGAACAGACATTCACAATTATAGACAAAATCCAATATAGTGACAAAAACAAACAGCACATAGCTGATATTTTCAATATTTAACAAATATGGCATGTTTTGAGAATGATCAATCACAAATCATTAGATGCACACATTTTTCAATAGTTGGATATGTACAGAAATACTGCTCAAGCACTTACATTCTTGCACTTGCTACAGACACTTAGTCAAAGTGTTAATTTGCCGACAGGTGATGTGTAATGAAGCATGACCAGAATTTTGCACATACCTTGTATGGACACAAATTAAATTAACAAACTTTATTTTAATATATAAATGTAGGATTCTAAAACGACCAGCTTTTACAACTAGCTAAACGTCAACAAATGTGAAATCACCCTCAAACTGCTCTCACCTGTTACTACAGCGAGACACTAATTGTTTATATCCAATTAGTCAAGGTGTTAATTAGCCGAGAGGTGATGTGCGGTCAAGCATGACTGCCATAATGTTCTTTGTGTGGCAAATGTCAATGCAAATTTTGAAAAGGTTCAATCACATGTCATGAGATGCACAAATTTATCAATTGTTGGATGTGTACCGAAATACTGCTGAAGCACTTACATTCCCACCTGTTGCTACAGACACTTGTTAACTAGCAGACCGGTGATATGTGGTCAAGCATGATGACCAGCATATTGCACTTACTTTGTGGCAAATAAAGCAAGAACAAACTTTACAATTATAAAGATACTCCCTCTATTTTATTGTAACAAAACATTGATATAAAATGTTAATATATATTAATGCTGTTAGTGTATGATACTTGATGTCCCTGAAAGCAGTTTCATTAAAAAAGTTAAATGGACTTTGTTTCATAAATTTGATTGGTTTTAATACCTTGGACAATATCATATGTGGGTGAGTCTGTGTGTGTCGGTCTGAGTGGAGATATGTATGAGGGAGTGTCATATTGTGTGTTTGAATCTTTTGGAGAGTTTATTATGAGTGTGTATGAAGGTCGGTGAATCAGTTAACATCTTTTAGGGCGAATCAATGTGACAGTCTGTATGCGTCACTGCATCAGATTGAGTGAGTTGGGTGAAAGGTATGCAAGATGTATTAGCCTTTATGTATGTATATCCATATAACATTTTAATTTATGTATTTCTGTTTTTCAACAAGGTAAAAGTTGTGTCTTATAGACTCTAGTAGGCAATGTTTTTATTATATGTGTAGCGTAAAGCTGTGTATATATAGTTTATTGCAACAGCATGACATAGTAATAAATTATTATCATTATAATTATCATAAAATAATGTGAACACTTTTTCAACATAAGACGGTAATATTACCCAATAACTTGTCTATTCCTAATAATAGAAGGGTATCCGGATAAGATATTCTGTCCGGATTCCAGTATTCTTAGAAACATACTCTCCGGAAATATTTCCAGGAGAAGACACACGGATCTGGGATATGGAAAAGTATAATCTCCGGATTCCAGTATTCTTAGAAACATACTTTCCGGAAAAATTTCCGGGAGAATATGGGCGGATCTGGTATACGGGAGAGTATACATTTCCGGATTCCCGGATACCAAATGGGTAAGGATATTGGGGAATCCGGCAGGTATCCGGAAATTGGATTCCACTGGTTTTGGTCCTGTGTGTCATTGTTAGTGTAAGAACTGTACAAAGAATGACAAAATACTGCAGAACCATGGAAGCCAACGGGTTGAACTTGTTGAACTACAGACTGCAAAAACTGTCTGTTATGACGTTTAACGCAACGTCAACTATGTTTAACCACCCTGACTGTCATTCAAATTCCAACGTCTAGACAGACTGTGACTATGAGGTTATTTTTTACATCGATGTATGGTGAGAAGGGCTGTCATAGTACCATTTAGGCCCGCCAACAGTGTCATGCACATTTTGCTTAGGTGCAGTGTTTCCGCAACTTTTGAGTACATTGACCTCACATCACATTTACCGATGAATCTCGTTTCAAGATTTATATACCTCCGAGCAAACAAATTGAGGCAACTTAGAATTAACAGTTATAAATTACTCGTAGTATTTACCTGATATTTGGTACAGAGAATCTCACATTATTTATAAAGTTCAATGTTCAATAGTCTGTAACAGTGCTGTTTATTTTTTCTAGACACTGCGCAATGTGACACAGCATTGAGTCTGTGAGATTCTCTATCAATTCCTGAGACAGACTTACCAATGTTTGCTAATGTTAATGTCTTTTGGTTCAAATTTCTCAACCTTGTCCTTTACGATCTGCCAGCCTTTTTTCAATTTGGTTAAAGTCAGGTGAAGCGGCCGGAAAATTCATTTCTGTGGTGTCATGTTGACGCATCCACCTTAGCGTATGCACGCACGCCTTGTCCTGCTGGAGCACAAAAGGAATGCCACTTGTCCCAATGCATGAGTCAAGCAGCCTTTCTTGTATGATGGCACAGTATTTGTCCGAATCAATGCGGCCTCGAATTTCCATTAGCGGTGTCAGTCCCAACTTTCCAATCCCACCCCAAACCATCACAGACGGGGAAAACTTCACACAATTTTTTTTAGCTCATCAGGCCTCAAAAGCCCGATGGGTTTATGGCATGACATGGCGTCCGACGTCCGTCCGTCCGTAAACTTTTTGCTTTTTCAACTTCTTCTCCAGAACCAATGACTCCACAGAGCTAACATTTTATGTGCATACTCCTTGCCAATGGGGATTCTAAATTGTAGATTTCGTGACCCCGTGACCTCAAATGGGCTCACAGGGCTCACAATCTTAAAAACCTATTTTCACCCTCTCTCCACTTCCAAAAGGTTTAGAGAGCTGAAATTTTATGTGCAGACTCCTTGGCCGATGGGGTTTCTAAATTGTAGATTTCGTGACCCCGTGACCCCAAATGGGCTCACAGGGGTCACATCCTTAAAAATCTAATTTCACCTCCTCTCCATTCCAAAAGGTCTAGAGAGCTGAAAAGGTATGTGCAGACTCCTTTGCCAATGGGGATTCTAAATTGTAGATTTCGTGACCCTGCTACCCCAAATAAAGGTCACGGAGGTCATACCCTCTTGACCTGAATAGCTATTTTCATCTTGAGATGTTATGGCTTTTCAAAGGGAAATAATAAACAGCAGTGATGAATTAAATCTTCAAGTGTGTCTTTATTTGTAGGGGATTTTATCTCTGGCCTCAAAGATAGGTCAGAGGGGGAAGGACCTTAAGACCTAGTTCATCTTCTCCATTTAAAGTGCGTGCTTCCTCTCACCTAGAAGTTGACATTTTGAATTAGTTAATGTAGTCTATATAAAGCCTGATAAGCTACAGAGCCAATGGCTCTATTCTTTTTCTGCACCACCGTTTTCTTGTGATTCTGAAGAATTGAAACTTTGATTCATCTGTGAACATCAAATTTTAAAAGACAGTGTTCCAATAAAGCTGTTGCTCATGATCATGAAAACATTCTTATTGACAGTATGCCAATGTTTGTTGCTGCCAATGATATAACAAAAGGTGGCGCCACACATTATGGTCAGAATCACATGCCATTATATCACTATGTTAATAATGGGTAGTTGGACATTTTGGTCAGTAACTGATTCAAACACATGTCCCACTTTGCTCTCTTTTTAAAAATTGTGTTGTCTCCAAAATGAAACAGTAAGTATTTGATTAACGATCTTTTTCAAAATTCAAAATTATTATTAGGATGACAACCATTATCGGTTAAATAATAGCTGTAAAAGCTTAGTTGAAGTGGAAAATATGATTTTCCCATGGGAACCAACTTTCATGTTATTTATCTTCTCAAACCCGCTTCTTAAGTTGTCTATTTAAGTCAAATATAATATTATAAAATCAGTTTTACTGTAATATACCATATTTCAGTTGTTATCGGGAAATTGTCTTTGAATGATGAATCATTAATGGTATTAAAATAGAACTCGGAAATTTGTCATAATTTTGTTTTTTATATATTTTGTTTTATTTATTTTATAAGTTTGTACAAGCAAAGTTTATCAGGGCTTTCTCAAATCTATTTCGTTTCCACTTATTAGATTCACAAATCTTATATTATTTTATATGCTGTATAAATGAGTACAGTGTCGTAGACGTTTTGATAGTAGTAATTTTATTTGACAAATTGTACATTTTAACTTTTCTTGATAGTTTAATGTTGTATTTTACAGCCTATGTTTCGTTAATGTTTGCTTTTGCAATTATTTCAAACATTAATCAATTAACTTAAATCTTTTGCACTGCTGAAACGGTGTTGAACAATACTTATATAACTCACTCACTCATAGAGTTGTAGAGGGAACATAGTTATAAACAATCACATGTTGAAAATTGGGTGCGATGAATTCTTAGCCGCAAGAAATTGTCACACACATATTTTAATATTGTATCGTTTTTTTATACATTTAATCAAACTTGATGGAAATCAGAAACTACTCAAACTACATTTACACTGACACCTTTATAGACCGCATTTTTGTCAGATGATTTGGAAATGAGTGGATTATTTCAGTCTCTTGGTAAAACCAATTGAACCAGTTACCCATTTGTTTAAACTTGCTGTAATTGGCCTTTTATTAATATGATATGAAACTTGCCCAAGTGAGTAAGATATTTTCATAAAACTTTTATCAAAATGTGGGCAACAGCATTCCCCATCGATTAGACTTATATTGCTGTTTAAATAATGATTTTTTTTGCTATTTTGAAAAAAACTGAAAATTTTGTCAACTTTGGGGGTTTTGAGGGTACACGTCTTCAAAAATCTTCTCCTAAATCACGGCAATACATACAGTTATGTGTCATAGATCATCTGAAATTTAGTAAAAAGTGATCTAGCCCGAATATTAATTATGGCCTCGAATTTCAGTAACGTGTCCTTGAATATGGACCTTTTTTAAAATGGCGTTTTTCGGAGGCATGTTCAAAGGGACATAAATCCGTTACAAATGAACTTATGTCAAAGTAAAAACTTACTGCAATCTCTTTCTAATGATTTGCTTTAAAATTCCATAACATATCACTATCATATAAAAGTTGATAGTTTGGGCACAATTTGGACATGTTTCCAAAAAAGTAAAATTTAGTGATTTTGACCATTTACGAGGGGTCTATCGTTTGGAGAATTATTGATCGTAAACAACTGAAGATAGGAAGACGTTTAATAGCTCATTTCGAAAAAGAAACGTCATTATGAAGGACATTAAATGCCAAGCACCTATCTGTCGTACTTTACATTGTGTAAACAGTGGAATAATTATTTGGACATGAGATTTAATATAGGTGATATTCTTGCTTTCCTAGCATAGAATGTCGTCCTGTCAACTGTTACATAGCTTACACATAATTGTATAAGTGACATCAATACAAATTGGCATTTTGGTATAAGAAATAAAGATTATTATTTATTATACAGTCTTTTATAATATTTGAATCAGATCACTGTCCGACCTTCGGTCAGTATGCCAGAAGTGACATGAACACAAATTGGCATTTTGGTATAGAAAGTAAATAATTGCGATTATGTAATAAGAACGCGGACTGAGTACAAATTAGAATAGATACTGTGGTTATCAAACCAGTTTGTAAGAAAAAGGTGTAACATACCTAATAATTAATCCTACATGGCCGCTGAATGTATCTATTATTGACAGTCGTCAAACGTCAGCATTTTCCTCAATTAATATTTAATTGAAATTAAACAAATCTAGGAATAAGTTCTAACCCTAAAATGATATATTATGTGCTGAATGGAGGATTTAAGAGATCATTGATTGGTATCCACAGACTAATGGTAAAGCAGAAACCTAGTCACTTGAATGAACAAAACATCGCCTAAATGAGACATAACATATATGCGGTTCCGTAAGAGGAAATAAGTGAAACACCCCCTGGGATTATTTGGTGAGAGATTCTAAAGGTACATGTAGACCAAGGACTGTATGTTCTGGTTATCAACTGATGTGTAAAGATGATATGATATATATCTTTCTTATTTGCATCAAAACGTTATGCTCAGACCATTACGTTAATGATAAAGACCTTCCCAAATCAACTTCGTTGCAACAAGTGTTGCTATTTGGATAGATCTCAATAACTTCATCTTGCTGAATACGTTTGATCCAGTATTATTATTTGCATTTCCAGAGTGAATACACTATTTAGAATTGTTTTTTTGTTGTTGTTCAGATTGATTGTGACGTCACTAGGTATGAATGCATGAGATATGACTGCAAATTGTATCTGCCTTCATCAGGAAATGGTTGCATGTTTCTCTCGACCAATTAGAATCACGAAAATAAGTCTAAAAAACAAATGTTTATGACATGGGAATTCAAAGCAAATACAACGAGGATTAAAAAAGAAAAAAATAGCGTTTTCTCTTACATATCTATTACCCAAAATAGCAAAATAGCTTGTGTTTTTTAACGTGGGACCGAGTTCGGATCATTACATTATGAGATAAGTACTCTAATCGATCTATGCTTGACCAGCAGAGTGATACAAAACATCCCTCCGACTCCACCCCCTGTGGTCGTCGTTAAAGGAACATATTGTTGAGGTAAGCGTTTAATCACAAACAATAGAGTGAACTTATTCAGGGAATCAAACATATTTGTTCAGGGAATCAAACATGCTTGTTCAGTGAATCAAGCATGTACAGCCTGAGATCAAGCATATAGAATAAGACAATCAATCATTTGTGATTATTGAATCAAGGATTACATACTCAGGTAATCAAACATACATGATCAGGACTCAAGCCTATGTATAAACAAATATCAAATGTGTATCATCAGGTAACAAAGCATATATAACCAAGGAAGCAGTCACTAACTCACCATGTAACCAATTCATTGTTTGACGGGTAAAGTGAGCCAGTTCACAAATTCATCATTTGAATAATTGCTATCAAAAAAAGACATATCTGAAATGTGACAATCCAAATGACTTTGGATACTTAGCTGATAACGTTTTGGAACTGATAGTACAATCCATTCCAAATTCCTTTGCTCTCAGCCTGTCCATTAGGGAAGTCTTATAGTATACAAAAGAACCATGCAATTATAACGTGTTTAGGCTACTCTTCACCTTAATTATACTATGGCACAATTTCATCCCAGTGTCACGTGTGAAAATTTGAAGAATAAAATGTAATTTGTGATCAAACTTTGGGACATACACAAATACACTTGTGTTGTGAGAAACATGTACACTGTATTGGTAACTATCCATTATCTCAATCTCAATCTCCATTTCCTTTGTCATCAAATTCAAGCATTTGATCCTCCTCGACTGTTGTAGCCAACAAAAGAGGGTATCACTGATGGTTTGACCCTTGATATCAGTTCCCGTATAATACCATACCTTGTATCCAGGTCCAGGTGACATGCTCCGCCTCAAAATGGTTCCTTCTCTGTAATAATAGAGATGGTCTTTGAAGACACTCATTTTGCATAATGAATTCCTAGTTATCTTGACTGAATGCGTTGTGCCGATGACTTGCTTGAATGTACCAGCAGAAGTAGACCAAAAGAGAGTGTTTCGCACTTTGTCATAAGCCCAACCATAAAGATTTGTCTTAATCTTTACGCCAGTTTTTCTCATTACATTTGATGACATCGATCCTACCCAAACATCTCTCAGGTCAGTTGAAACAGGTTGTATCACCAAGAACGACATTGGCGAATGGGTATTTGACTGTGAAGCTGGCGGGCTGGTCTTTGGTGTGTGTAAATATATATCAACATATTCCTGACAGGTTTGAATAATATATCCATTGACCAAATCATTTCTAAATGTTGTGTCCAGATCATCCAAACCAAGGAGAGCAGAGGTACACCGAGTGCCACATCTTACCCAGCATCGATCTGCAGTGTCACAGTTGATATATCTGAAACACAGTTGCTTCTTAGGCTTGCTGTTGTCCTTTTCGTGGGAACTGAGCATGTGATTAATATTAAGGAGAAATATCAAAATGCCCTGCATTATGTTAACACAGCTGACTGTCCGTGTAGATAAGGCTGTCTGGACGGCTATATGCAATGGAATAAAGTTTGAGATTTGAATATGTGTACGTCAGATTCGTTTCCTTGACAACAATGATATCGTGATGTCTCAAAAAGAGTGCTTCTATGTTTAAAGGAGCGCATTCAGTAGTATGTTTCTAATTTATAGTCTATAGTCTATATAGTAATATGAATAATTCATAATCCAAGAAAGAGATAGTTACAAAAAAGGATAAAGTAAATGAATACAATGCTTACTGATTTGTGGAAGCGAAATGTTAGTTGTTTTTGAACATTCAAGATTCCAAATGATATTAAATTGTAAATACTAATTGTTATCTTTTGTAGAGCTCGTTGTAAAACAAAACAATAAATGCTCCTACAAATGGCCATGTAAAACTCTTTTTAATATTCGAAGTAGTATCACTACCTCATAAGCAAAGGAATCAGTAATATCATTATTTTATATGAGCGCATGCCATTTTTAAAAGTGAAAATGAATTGGAAACTTCGAAACTCATTGAAATTCCTATCCCTTCATCTAAAGCCCTGTTTATACGGCGAACTTTGCACATATGCAATATTGCTTATGGTAGTAATATACACACGTGAGTAAAAGTAAATTTGCTATTCGTTCATTTGTGTTTAATTTCTGCCTATGCAAATGGGCTTCCAACTAGTTTAATATATGAAAAGAGAATTCTAAAACATGCCAATTAATATTTATTAGATATAAACTAAATAAATGACATTAATTTATATCTGTCAACATTGTTTTGACTATGCCGATCTATCTATGCTTGACCAACAGAGTGATACAAAACATCTCTCCGACTCCACCCCCTGTGGTCGTCGTTAAAGGAACATATTATTGAGGTAAGCGTTTAATCACTTTCAAGGAATCAAACAACAGATCTAGAGTGACATATTGTTGAGGTAAGCGTTTAATCACTTTCAGGGAATCAAACAACAGAGTGACATATTGTTGAGGTAAGCATTTCATCACTTTCAGGGAATCGAACAATAGAGTGACATATTGTTGAGGTAAACATTTTTGTTCAGGTAAATGAACTTTTTTGTTCAGCAAAATGAACATATTTGTTCAGTGAATCAAGCATGTACATTCTGAGATTAGGCATATATAATCAGATAATTAATCAATTTTTTGATTGTGAAAGGAAGGGTTTTATAGTGGGAAAATCAAACATACTGGATCAGAACACAAGCGTATATAAACAGGTAACCAAACATATATGATCCGGGAATCTAATATGTATAACCTAGGACTAATTCAGTCAGTCCCTAACCATTTAATTAATTCATTGTTTGACAAGTTAAGTGAGGCAATTCGTCAATTCATTGTTTGAGGATTAAAGTGAGCAATCCACCAATTCATTATTGGATGATTAAAGATAGCCAATTCATCAGTCTATTGTTAGACGGTTAAAGTAAGCCAATTAAGTGAATTCACCAAGTCCTCGTGTGGCTGCGATAACGAGCATATTCATAAAGTCATTGTTTGACTGAGACATTGTGTCAATTCACCAAGTCATTATTGACTAATTTGGATTGCCAGATCGGTATAAAATATTCAGAAAGACATATATTGAAACTTTGTCCCCCTCATGACTTTGGATACTCAGCTGATAAAGTTTTGGTACCAATAACACAGTCCATTTGGTGTGGTCTTGAAGATGTGTCACTTGAAAACTCAAGCATTGCTGGACCAAAACAAAGTGTTTCGCTCTTTCTCAATTCATTGTTTGACCAGATTTTCAGATTGGTATGCTTAAAACACAATATCAAAAGAAGAGATATCTGAAAAGGTATCCTCGAAATGACTTCGGATACTTAGCTGAAAAAGTTGTGGCACCGATAGTACAGTCCATTCCAAACGCCCTTGCCTCCAACCTGTCCATTTTGAGGATGGATAGTACAAAGAAGTACCACTAACATGTAATGTCATCAGTTCTTTCTTCACCTTTATACTACCATGGCACAATTCCCGTCCAGTGTCACGTGTGAACAATTTAAGGGTAAGATTTAATCTTAATACCTTTGGTACATAAACAAATACTACCTTGTTGTGTGAAACGTGTACACTGTACCGGTAATATTCCTCAATCTGAATTTCTTTTGATTTTGTCAACAAATTCCGACATCTGATCCTCGACTGCTGCCGCCAACAGATGAGAGTATCGCTGATGGTTAAATACTTAATACGTTCAGCTCCTGTACGGTACCATTCCTCGGGGTACTCATGTCAAGGTGACCTGCTCCGCCTCATAATGGTTCCTCTCTGCACAAGATACAGTTGGTCTTTAAACAAACTCATTTCGTAATGTCGATGCTGAGTTAACCTGACTTTAGAATGTGTTTTGTCTATGACTTGCTTGAATGTTCCTTGAAGGGTAGACCAAAAGAGCGTGTTTCGTCATAAACCCAACCACACATAAATCCCTTGATCTTTAACCCAGTTTTTCTCATTGCATTTGATGACATCGATTCTACCCAAACATCTCTCAGGTTAGGTGAATAAGGCTGTACCATCAAGAACGACAATGGTGAAGCTTTTTTTGGCTGTGAAGCTGGCAGGCTGGTCTTTGGCTTGTGCAAGTATAAATGAACAATTTCTGACAGGTTTGAATATAACTTTCCTGTACAAGATCATTTCTTAGCAAAACCAAACAGATCAGTCATACACCGAGAGCCATACCGTACCAAGCACTGATCTACAATGAGACATTCCTTCTTCCTATGTTTGCTGTTCTCATTTTCCTGAAAACAAACTTTACATTTATCAGTAGGAGAAATATCCAAATGATTTGCATTGCGTTATTGTAACCAGGCGTCTGGGGCCTTGACTACAATGACGTCACGATGATTCACCACGTGGTTCTATATAAGTTATAAAAATCCCAAGCACGTTTAATTTTTGTACTGGATGAATAACTTATAACCATAGTTCTGTCAAAAAGAGAGGGAAACTCAGATAAAAAAGAGATTGTGTCAATTTGATAAAGTGAGTTTTTTCGGTTTTTTTTCACAAAATGAGATATCTGTTCTCACGGAACTTGTTATACCCTTGCTATGAAGTAGTCGGGGTATAAAGTCTGGTTTTTGTTCCACTCATAATTCTGAAACCAGTTGCTAAAATTTTACAAAACTTGATATGTACAATCACAATGATATGTACATCTGCCTTTTGTATGTTTAATACCCTCATTTGCATAATTTATGCAAATTTTCTCCGTTTTTCGCCATTGACACTATTTGTTCCACTCATAACCCTGACACCAGTTGTTCAAATGTATTGTAGATTGATACATATAATCACTGTGATGTGTACATCTGCCTTTTGTATGTTTCATACCAACATTTGCATAATTTATGCAAATATCCTTATTTTTTCGAATTCGTCTTTCACACTTTTCTGTCCCACTCATTACTCAGACACTAATTGTTCAAATGTTACGAAACTTGATAGTTTTAACAACTGATGTGTACGTCTGTCATTTGTTTAGTTCATACCCTCATTTGCATATTTGTATATTACATACCCTCATTTGCATATTTAATGCAAATGTTTCCAAATTGTTTGACACTTTTTGTTCCACTCATAACCCCTTACACCAGTTGTTCAAATTTTACGAAACTTGATACATATAATCACTGTGATGTGTACATCTGCCTCTTGTAAGTTTCATACCAACATTTGCATAATTTATGCAAATTTTCTTCGTTTTCCGACTTCGTCTTTCACACTTTTCTGTCCCACTCATAACTCAGACACTAATTGTTCAAATGTTACGAAACTTGATACTTTTAACCACTGATGTGTACATCTGTCATTTGTTTATTTCATACCCTCATTTGCATATTTGTATATTTCATACCCTCATTTGCATATTTAATTTTTCGAATTTACTTCTAAAGCACTCTTACAAGTTTACCTATGAAGACATACTTACTATGATGACATAAATACTCTGCTCTCTGTCGTCTGTTCATACAAGAGACTAAACATCGATGTCTTTTTGCTATTTTAAAACATTTTTTCTTTGACCAATATTAAAAGCCGGGGTATATGAGTGAGCTGTGCTCACTAATTCTCTTGTAATAAGTTGTAGAATCAACATTCAATTAATCGCTGCCATCTCTTGAAAACTACCAATTTTTTTTTATAGAGCAGTTATTTCTTATGATAATTACAATATTGCATGAAAAGATGCTCTCCTACAGACTTTCATGGTAGAAACAAATCTTTTACATCACTCACGTAATTCACTTGCACGTATTCACGATCTCGATAAATGGTAACTACACATTCTCGAATCTAAACTTACTTTTTGACGGCTTTTTTCGTTGTCTTCACTGACGATGGTTGCTTCTACACAAACTGCAATACCTAATCAAGTCATTGGAATGAAATGTACAGTGTCAACCAATCGCGTCACCTCTGGTTACTGTCACAGGACCAAAACCAGTGGAATCCAATTTCCGGATACCTGCCGGATTCTCCCGTATCCTTTCACATTTGGTATCCGGGAATCCAGAAATGTATTCTCTCCCGTATATCAGATCCGCTCATATTCTCCCGGAAATTTTTCCGGAAAGTATGTTTCTAAGAATACTGGAATCCGGAGATTATACTTTTCCATATCCCAGATCCGTGTGTCTTCTCCTGGAAATATTTCCGGAAAGTATGTTTCTAAGAATACTGGAATCCGGACAGAATATCTTATCCGGATACCCTTCTAAGCTATTGGGTAATATTACCGTCTTATGTTGAAAAAGTGCTCACATTATTTTATGATAGTTATAATGATAATAATAATTTATTACTGTGTCATGCTGTTGCAATAAACTATATATACACAGCTTTACGCTACACATATAATAAAAACATTGCCTACTAGAGTCTATAAGACACAACTTTTACCTTATTGAACAACAGAAATACATAAATTAAAATGTTATATGGATATACATACATACAATACTTCTTGCATACCTTTCACCCAACTCACTCAATCTGATGCAGTGACTCATAGACTGTCGCATTGATTCACCCTAAAAGATGTTAACTGATTCACCGACCTTCATACACACTCATAATAAACTCTCCAAAAGATTCAAACACACAATATGACACTCCCTAATACATATCTCCACTCAGACCGACACACACAGACTCACCAACATATGATATTGTGCAAGGTACCAAAACCAATCAAATTTATGAAACAAAGTCCATTTTAAATTGAAACTGCTTTCAGGGACATCAAGTATCATACACTGACACATACAGAATGACATACCTTCAGAATAAATTAAGGGAGACAACTCTGTCCCCGCACCTCACTGCATGCTGCTGATGTTTTTGTTCACAAACTTGTCGCATGTGTTTACAGACAGACAGACAGACAGACAGAGTATTTTATTAGTGTCTCACTCGTAGATACAAATTATAAAATTGTTGTATATAATAATAAATAATAGAATATGCTACGACCAGTCGCTCAGCGACTTATGAGAGACAATATATCTTTAAAAATACAGAAATAAATGAAAAGAGCTAAAATATACAAATAGGTAAGAAAATATAAACACATAGACAACATGGAAATTCTAAAACATTAACCATATAAGATACCACAGCGTTTAGTTAAAATATCCTGGCAGGTTTTGGAAACGGTAAAAATTAGGTCATGGGAACTAAAAATATAAATAAACATTTCTTCACAAGAAAGTGAACTAAAATGAGGTAAAGTTCTCCGGCATGAGTTAAAAAGCACTTCCCTAATAGAGGTGTAAGCGGGACAGTAAAATAAAACATGCATTTCGTCTTCCACTTGATCAGGACAGTTAAAACAATATCTTTCGCTGTGTGGTATACTCTCATATCTACCCGTTTCAATTCTTAACGGGGCCACTCCACACCGAAATTTCGCCAAAGCACTCCTGTGGTTACGAGAAAGTGGACATCGAACATAGTACTCTGTTTCATAATTTTCTTTAAAAAGTCTGTAATTTCGGAGCTTATTCTTCCCTCGCCTTCCTTCAACCTGTGGCAAATTTTCTTTCCATGTAAGATGATATTTATTGAGTAGGATATCTTGTATACATGTAAAGAAAGATTTTTTCTCAATGACACCAGCATATGTCAGGTGTTCGAATCCATGATCTTTTAAAAACGTTTTTATTTTACAATTCCAATTTTTCTTCTTACAATCATTCGCCCAGAGAAATATCCTCTTATTAATTCTTCTACTTGTTGTATTCACAGCTCTTGTCCAATGTCTTAAAACAGATAACCAATTTCGAACTTCTGGTGGTATCCATCCCATTTCACCGTTGACAGCGATATTCAGGGCATATTTTCCTAGACCAAGGAAGAAGCGTTGTGCTCTGTGTTGGACGGTATTAATACATGAATGTTGTGCGGTTCCCCATATTTCTGCTCCATAGTTTAACACTGAGTAAACCATGGCGTCGTAAAGTTTCGTAAAAACACTATACGGCATACCACCAATACTTTTAAACTTGGATATTAGAAGTCCCAGTGCTCTGTTTGCTGATTCATTACATGAAACAGCATTTATATATATCAACATTTCATATCAATGTTTGTTACAATAGAATAGAGGGAGTATCTTTATAATTGTTAAGTTTGTTCTTGCGTTATTTGCCGTACAAGGTATGTGCAATATTCTGGTCATCACCTATCGGCTAATTAACACCTTGACTAATTGGATGTAAACAATTAATGTCTCGCTGTGGCAGGGCTGGGTAGATGGGAATAATCCCTCCCACCTGTGGGTTATTCCCATCTACCCAGCCCTGCGTTAATTAATCCTATCTATTAGGGATTAGGATTAGGCTGGCTAGCCTCGGTGAAGGGGGAGAAAGTTACCTGCGAATTTATATCCATGTAATTTTAAATCCAGGAGAAAAATGTATGTAGACAGTGAAGTAAACTTTACCAGTGACGAATTGGTATTTATTTCAAAGCCATTTTCATTGATAACAGTTCAATCAAAGTAGCATTGAAGGCAATTAGTTTTGACAGGTGAACTGTTAATCATCCCGGTATGATTGCACTCAGTCGTGAGTGTGCTTGAGTACCAGTTTACATCAAATAATTATGTTTATTTAACTGAGTGAACACATATAATAAAGAATCAGTATAAATGTGCCCTTGAAAGATGTCAATGTCACTTCACCATGGCAAACGCACAGATTGCAAACAGAACTCGCTTCGACTGAAGGATTCAAGGACTACGTGACAGGCTACTGGGTTGAAGGTGACCATGGTCGTCAGATGTGGAACCACTACAACACCGTCGGTCCCAGAACAACGAACCACGTTGAGGGGTGGCACAGAAAGCTGACAACTGTAACATCGGAGTGCCACCCAAACCTCTTCAAAACCATCAGCTTCTTGAAGAAGGAGCAGGCTTACACTGAGGCCTGCATCATACAGCTGAATCATGGTGGCAGAGCTCCACCAAGGAAGAAAAAGTACCGTCAACTTGATGATGCTTTGGACACTTACAAAAGACGCTATGCAAGTGGGCAAGTGCCAATGTCCATTCAAAGTGCTACTACAAATGTATAAAATAAAAAAATTAGTTATATTAATAGTGTTTGTCCCTTTTTTCATGGTTTAACCCTTTTTCATAGGTATCAAATTTGACCCAGCACCTGTTGTTTTAAGGGATTATACCGCTTGACTGGTTCAATTACCCTAGATAATAGGGCTGGGTGGATGGGAATATTGCGGTGGGAGCAACTTCTGTTGCTTTAAATAGCTTATTTCCTTTTATCATTTACTTTCACATGTTGTATATATATGCGATACATTTTTAACAGTGTCTTATTGGCCAACTAAGGCTGTTTGTTAACCATATTTTAGTTTGTTTATGCATTTTACAATATAATTGTCTCAATGATAGAAGACTAGGAACTTGCCATTGATGACACAACGAGTAGAAATGAACAAATCACAAACATATATGTAATGTAAAAAATATTGATTTTATTAAAATACATATTTAAAAAAATAAACCATAAACTGGAAAATGTTTATATTAATCATCAAATCAATAACAAATTGATGTAATAAGGGCATTTCATTCAGTATTTATATATGGTATATCAATATACAATAGAGGCATTGCCAATTTATTATGACACAATGCGACACACGTCCATAACTTCACATCTCACACTCTCACATCTAATTTGGACATTGGTATTAGACTCATAAACAAATTCTGCGTAGAGGTCATGAGGCAATATGGCAAAGAATTCGTCACACCCAACATGCACCTGCATTGCCACATACAGGAATCTATTGAGAACTTTGGCTCAGTTTATGGCTTTTGGCTGTTTAGTTTTGAGAGATACAACGGACTGCTTTCAGAACATGAATGATTTGCCAGTGAAGCTGATGCGAATATTTAATATGTTTTCGACTTTCCATTTATTTCAAGATAAATATCTCAAACTTTCAGAAATGAGGTCAAAGAGCTCTGAATCATCTACACACGTGTCAAAGTATTCAGATTGAACTAACAGTATTTGCGACAATACATAGAGGTGCTTATTTTTAATTGATTTGATTAATTTAATGAATTTGCCCACTTGCATTAAACACATATCCCAGATATTACCTGGCTTAATTACATATTTTATTTAGTTGAAACTGAACAACACTGTAATGTGTAAATATTTGCTCCAAGACAGCTTGAATTTCAAATTCTTTCAGATAGGCAGTTGTCATAACTTTGGTCATTACATTTAACGATTAACAACATCTATTATCGTTAAACTAATTTGTACGGTTATTGGAAGTGTCGTTATATCTAAATATCAATGCAGTTACAAAAACAGTGCGTACTACACGTTTGTATTTCGTATTCATCTTCTAATGCGTGGTTTGTAAGCACGTGTCTTATCATGAATACATGTATCATACAATACGGAGACATCAAATGCTACGTTCCATAACTCTCTCATTCAATAATGTGTATTCATGTTTATAGAATATGATAATTAAGTATTGCGTCGATTCATATATTATTCAATAACTGTACTTCATTTTGAATATTCATTCATTCGTCTCACAGTTCAGATTATATTTAGATTGTAGTTTAATTAATGTGTCTTATGGTTAAATTGCTACTGTTTACAACAATCAAACTAATAGCATATGTGTTGGATCACTGCAAACAAATATCCGAAGTGTATATTCATTATGTACAATACAATTAAATACTTATGGAAATAAAATATACAGCGGATATTTTTTCGTTAATACCATGATTATCTCATCGAGGGAGGTTGAACAATTTTGTAGCAGCCACGAGTGAGAATATATTACTCTTCTATCTCATGAGATGAGATCAGATAAACATGGTATTTGTCAATGATTGTCAATCATTCTATTTATTATATCGACATTCCTCTGAGTTTGAGTTTTGAGGAGATTATACATCTTAACAGTACAACATTAAATGTAGAGGTGATAAATAACTTTTTTGACAGCAAATGCATGTGTTTTCTGTGTTTATCCATGCGGACACAAAGTAAGATAATTAGTTTATGAGTGCGTGTTTACATGGATACGATATTCGACTGAGTCTTTACTATACACAGTCTGTTAATGTACGTGATCATTGAAGCTTGTTGAAATACACAAATAGTTCAGTGAGGGTCGGTATTGCCTTCCTCATCACATGTTATATAATACGTGTGCGTTAGATCAATAAGAACATATGAAGGTGTCAAAATGTTTATCTCCCCCTACTAGTCTGGTAGCTAGTGGTATGTCGAAATACACAGAAGCTTAAGTGACGGTCGGGACAAGATAATTAATTTATGATCACCGCTGCAATTGTTCCTGGGATATGTTTATACTGAACGAAATGCGATGTTTGTTCGATATTTCAGTATGCATGCATACACATGAGAGCTCACCACTAGTTCACTGTCAAGGCTATTATTTTGTTATATTTTCGATCTCTCGTGGAATGCACTACCATCAACCTTGTTGTTATTTTCATGTTCTTTTCTCAAATATTTGAAACAGTTGTCCTATTGAATGTTTTCAGCTATTCAGAAAAGCCATGACATCACACATATGGATTTAGAAACGTTTTATCTTCAGTCTATAAGGCTATATTCCTCTGACCAACAATCATCATATTCGTAGCCACAATGTTTCATAATTAGGAAATAAACTTACTGTGTTTGAAAATCAGCGGTATATAACGGAATTATTATACGTAACTACGTTATAAGGTCTCGGAAAACAGCGAAAGTTTCGGAGCTCACTCTATTCTATAGACGGTAGAGTTTTGCAATCGGCGTCAACATTCAAATTATTTCTGCAATATTTTCTAAATAAACATCGGTATTATTGCGTATATTTTAAAATAAATTTAGGTAAGTGTATTTTGCATTCCGATAGTTTTCGGATGGTATAATGCCGGCTTTAACTATTTTGTCACGCGCATTGAATTTAGTGAAGAAATGTTTCTGAAATGTCAAATTGTGATATATGTGATGATAGATTGTTCAAACTGCATTGTTAACTTTCCCCGCTTCGGGTCTAATTTTAAACGCTTTCAGATTTATTATCAAAACTATTTTAATCACAACAAAAGCTCATTTACAACATCTTCATGCATGTAAGTATTTGGAGAATTTAACGCATTCGTTATTCTCGCTTGGCATGTATGTATGTATTTCTTTTTAAATGTGTTTTATTCTAATGTATACTATATATGTTTAGTAGCGCCTTGTCACAATTACATAAAATATGTTATTCTTCTTGAAAATGGAATTATAATGGAATTGTCACAGATGTCAACGTACGCTCATGTATAGGTGGGGATACTAATAAATTCATAACATTTTAATGAAAAAAATAGTATTCATAACGAGAGAGAGAGAGAGAGAGAGAGAGAGAGAGAGAGAGAGAGAGAGAGAGAGAGAGAGAGAGAGGGAGAGTGAGAGAGAGAGAGAGAGAGAGAGAGAGAGAGAGAGAGAGAGAGAGAGAGAGAGAGAGAGAGAGAGAGAGAGAGAGAGAGAGAGAGAGAGAGAGAGAGAGATAAACAAGGCAACACAGGCATACCTACAAACTGTCATACTTTCGCACAGGATTCATATATACTTACAAACTGAATATGCAGGTTTGCATTTTCTACAAAAACAAGAAAAAAAAGATTAGATTAGAGTGACGATTTAAAAAACAAGGAGTTTAAACTTCAGTGTTTAATTACGCATTATCAGTAAGTTAGAGACGTTGCATGCGTACGACAAAACGTTGGATCACCTGCTAATCACCCTCATTACACTAGAACTACAATGTATAAGATTAGATTGACCATATAAAAACGAAAGAATTTTAACTTCACTGTTTAATTACGCAGTAACATGAAGTTAGAGACGCTCCACGATCCTCCACGACAGTGCTTTGAATACCCTGCTAATCACACTTGTACAGGTGTCATCAATACCTATGGCAAGTGGTTCCCAATGACCGGAAACTGTCCAGTCATGTACAACAGCCCTAATTGTTTAATTACGTGTATGCGCATACGTCTATATACAATACGTTGCAGCACTGATTTACACACGCCTCTCTTATACAGCTCTTTGGCGGCCTCCGCAATTGTGTTTTATGAGTTCACGCAAAAGAGCGCCGACATATTTATACATTACAATTACGCAAGCTTATTTCCCGGCTCCATTGATCTATTGGTTCCAGGACAAAATTGCCAATAGCCCCACTAAAGTTGAAAAGACTTTCAAAAATATACTAATTTAGTATGGACATGTATTTCAAAATGTTTATAAACATTTTACGGACTGGTACTAAATGTGCATTCAATGGGTCTTATGTTTTATTTGTCGAAGGATTCTTGAGAACTGCCGCACCATATTATTAACTTGGATATTTGTATCAAAATCATTTCTTAAATGCCCAATATCAACTGAATTTTAATTCATTAAACGGGGTTAACTGATCCAATACTTACTGTAGTTTATTAATTATCAATAATTTGATATAAGCAAAAAAATGCAAATGACTTTAGGTCTACTCAATAAATAACTTTAACCGAAGCCCCCTATCTTGATGAAATACATTTGGTGGATGAGATAAGATTTGATATAATTCAACAATGTATAGTATGTAAGCCGAACAAACAAATTCTTAGCCGATCATAGGAACTTCCTAGTGAACAAACTCATGTAAATTCTAAGTACTTCACCAACACAATGATAAACTTTCAGTATACAATCATATGATATACTTCCCATTTACCACGGCCGTGTAATTTCAGAACTTTTACTTGTCTAACCTGACAGGGTTAATAACTTTGTATCAACGACTACACCTTATGTAAGCTAATTTTCATTGCCACGCTAGGTTAAATTCGTGTATTTTCATACATTTCAACGGTTAGAAATAATAACACATATGTAGTGTTGGAATATTTACAGAGTAAGAAATAATTTATCATTAAGTTAATAAACAATGTTATGTTGTTCGGTAACAAAGAGTTCACAACTCGTAGCGCCGATGCATAGCCCTCCATTGTTTTTATTTTATTTTGAATGATTGTGTAGTAGTCTTTATCAATTTGTCAAGTAACAAATCATACGAATATTCCCCTCATTAATGTTACACCTGAATTGTGCAATAAGCACCACAGCAAAAATGAGCTGGTTTCCAGAACACTGAAACTAACAGGATACCCAATGGAAACCAGTATTTCCAGTTGGTATCCAGACAGTTTTTAACAGTTTCCATGTGGTTTCCAGCAACACTGAAACTGAATTTTGCACCAGTATCCGGATGGTATCCAGTGCGAATAATTACCCACTCCTCCAAGTGGTATCCATTTGGTTTCCATGAATAACTTTCTTGTAGGTTTCAACTCAGTTTCCATGTGATAGTTTCCACTTGGTTTCCACTTGGTTTCCATATTTCTTAGTTTACACTTGGTTTCAACTTGGTTTCCATGTTCAGGTTTACTGTAGGTTTCAGTCTGGTTTCCATGTTTAGGTTTATTGTAGGTTTCAGTCTGGTTTCCATGTTACGGTTTACTGTAGGTTTCAACCTAGTTTCCATGTTGAGGTTTACTGTAGGTTTCGGTCTGGTTTTAGTATAATGGTTTACTGTAGGTTTCAGTCTGGTTTCAGTGTAATGGTTTATTGTAGGTTTCAGTGTGATTTCAGTGTGATTTCAGTGTAATGGTTTACTGTAGGTTTCAGTCTGGTTTCCATGTTAAGGTTTACTGTAGGTTTCAGTGTAATGGTTTACTGTAGTTTTCAATCTGGTGTCCATGGTTGACATTTGCATGATGTGCTAAACACGCATAACAAGCATGTTATGATTTAAATGAATACAGTGTCAACACCTACAGCATCAACTGCTATCTCCATACAGAGCAATATATAATGCTTCGGAGAAAATAATTCTAGTAATGAAAAAACTAATTGTACTTTGTTATAAAGTTTATTACATAAAGTGCCAATAGCAAAGTCAATCTTGGAATGTTATTTTAACTCATTGCAAAAAAGAAAAGACATTTTGCCTGTTGTACTAGTAATACAACACAAGTGTGTTGTATTATGAAGTTTATTACTTAAGTGTCAATTGCAGAGCAAATACTTGACTAATGCTGCAAAAAGGAGAAGACATCTGACAATCAAATCTAAGGAATGTATTCAAATGATATCAAGTACAAAATACCATATAGTGATCTTATTTATGAAGATCCTAGATATACATTTACAAATTGCTTTATTTAAAATTACTTCATAAATCATCCAGCAAAATGTCATAACTGGATGACGGGGTAAAATAACAGGGCATTGCTGCTGATTAAGAAAGAAAATCACTGATAATTCTGTGGTTATATTCTCGATTTATACTTTGCTGCCGGCCAATCACTATTCAATAGTTAGGAACAGGTGGTTTTATTTTCCTCGGGTAAACGGCCGGGGGGTTAATTACATCACTAATCCTCCGGGGTGATTTCACCCTCTTCAGCTTAATACTTTCTCCGTCCTCAATGGGAATGATCTTTCGACCAAATGGTATGCTCATCTTCAAGCGTAGAAGTCTTTGACCGACCACATGCTTCCTTCGTGTTCTTCTAGGCTGTAAAAGTAAAACGAACATAAAAATGATATTAATGACCTCAGTTTTACTTATTTGAAGTGTTTTAGTAAGATACACAATCATACATTCTGATTTGCCAGATATTATTAATATGTATACTGCAATTATTACATTAGTTCTTAGGTTAAGTTTTGAAACACATGTACCTGTTATAGGCTAAGGTGAGAGGTCATCTATCGCCTTCTTCAAGTTTCCCATGTGCAGGAATGCTGAAATGTTATAAAAGTATCAAATTAATAAAAGAAACATGAATATTCAAAGGGGTATTTCATATTCTAACTAAATATAAAGGTCATAATATGATGTTCAAAAATATACATCAGTACAAAAACTCTTACTTGGTCGTTTTTTAGAATGTATTTTTTATGTATTCGTATGTTATAATGAATCAAGAAAGTAGAATCTGTTTGCCTTGATACAATTAACATTGACATCGTTTCATAATAAATTTAAAAAATTCCATTTTGCTTTCATAACAAACATCACAACACAATCTGTCTGATATATCATGCGGCAGAGTAAATATAAAGAAATGTTCTACATAATGATATTTGTATAATTTAGTAAAATGGTACATATTCTCATAAATAATGTATTTGAAGTCTGTTAATTCTGAACGTCGTATGGGATTTACATTCTAACATATTCCCATGTCCCTATATTTGAATTATCAATTTGGAAGATACGTGATGTTTTTTTTAATAATAAATTTGTTATAGATAATGACCAAAGTAATTTATTGTGTGTGAATTTTAGTTTCAAACCTTTCGAAAAAAGTCCATTGTCCAAAATCAATGAGGTTGTCTATATAGAGTTATGACTTATGTGTATTAATTTTGATTTTTATACGCATGGTTAACGTTTTAAAATAACTTTAGGTACGTCTTGTTCAGTTTTGCAAGTTTTGATTTATTTTATATTATAAGAATGAAAACGTTTCATACAGGGTGTGCCCTGACTGCTTTCAGAAACACAATTACTTTATTTTCAATGTTACAATATTTCGAAGGTAATTGATCAACTTTATTTAATTAGTTATTTCTATCATTAGCATATTGGACACACAATAAGAAAAACATGAACTGTAAGTATTACATGAAATGCGCACTGTACCTGCATGCAGTTGTAGAAATATCAAGTTGTTTTGCCCTCCGTGAATGACAACAGTTGTTGCCATTGAAGTTCACGTACACCCGGCAGACAAGATTCTGTTTCTTCAACCAGTCACGGGTTATACTGGCAATTTAATCCCGCCAAAATGTGGATGATGAACAAAGCTCTTTGTCTGAGAGAGCACGTGGTCTGGCTATTATATAACACCATATGGTGGACAGCGAGCGTCCGGCGCATACATTTGACCTACACCAAATAATAAACTAAGGCTCATGCACTGAATCTTAGTGTTTGTAATTGATATTATTGTTTAGATGTTAAATAGTAAGTCCAACATTACACACGCAATACAATGAATAATACAATAAGAACATATAATGGTTGATATAAGTTATGGCATTGTCGAAATGAAAAGGAATACGGTACATATCATATCATATCAATCAAGGGTTTCAGTTATTTAGTTTATTTGCAAGACTTAATTTTTCTCAAAAGTATAGTTATCCATTCTTTGTTAAAGCTTCATCTGAAAAAAATATTTGAACATGTGTATCATAATAATTAATATTGAATCATTTTGCTTTGAATACATGTGCAATTTGAAATAATGGATAACTTATTTGGTTTCTATGGGTCTTTTCATTTGAACAAATGGTTAACAAATGGATACACGGGTTCTTAATTATTTCATTATCTGTTTCCATTACACTACATTACACCATATAACGTTCACGTACACTATTAATAACAAATGTGTGTAAACAGGCATGTCTTCTCGATTTGTGTTCCATAAAAATTATCTAGCTAGAACCATTTCTTTAAGTGGTTCGAAACAGATGATTGATGGACATTTAGAATTTATCGTTTTAATTAAAACTAAATGTTTATTCTCTCCGTTGGCGTTACATGAGATAAGCAAGATATTAGCTTATTGAACGGATAAAACTTCTGTCCTAAATACATTAAGTAAATGACTGACAGGATGCCCTTTTTCAAATATACACAACTTCCGTCTTTTAATCGGCTTGCATAATCCATGACATATCTGTGCCTTTTCGGATATATTAATATCACTGTCCATATGTCATAAATAAATAACTGATTAACATTAATATCACAAGAAACACTTCGTTATTTCCACGAGAATTTCAAAATAAACGCAGGAAATCAGTGTCTCACATTGTAAACACAAGTACATTTACATAAAATTTGTGAATACGCTCATTTTTCACCTTATATGGATACAACATAAATATAGATATTACCGACTGACCTTTATGTTTTTAACATTTATGTATGAACATAAATTATACACAATGTTTTCGTTTAATAATGGGCGTATTTCACGTACTGGGGACGAACTATGAACATGCCTTGTTAAGAAAAACATTTTAATGTAGCAAACAATGTCAAAAATATATTTAGGGATCTAAATTTATGTTGGGATCTTTATGTTTATTTCGGGTTATATGTTTTCATTCAGGTGTCCCCATTATTATATGGATGATAAATTGTAGCAAGACAGTTGATGTAACACCTGGGCTCCTGAACGACACGGTGCAAATTCCGCGAAATTTGCTCGCCTTGTTACGTAGCGCTACATTGAGTAATCGCGTTCAAGAGAGGTTTAAAAGTCTTGAAACCTCTATTGAACATAGCCCAGTCATGTGAAGATATTACACACGGGTGTGTATGTTATGTAATCAAGTGATGTATATTCATTGATAAACCAAGAATGTCCTCTTCAAACACACATCCCAGCCCTTGATCAGCTTGCATGATCTGCTTTATTGTATATTTCCGGATTTTTAAAACTTGGCCGACTTTATAAACCGAAAACTCTCTTATAACAGCATAATGATATTTGGAATGAGTTAAGTTAGATATAGGAGGAGGGGATAGATTTAAGTTTAAGCTTTGTATGTTGTTGGATTTTTATATACAGGACATGAGGGTCGATTTCTTGGTGTATGCGCCTATAATGTTAAAAAGATAGCTGAGTTTGTTCTAGGCTCGAGGCAGCACCTGAGATCTTAGATGCCGCTTCATATCAGTTGGTGTCGGTGAACTTGTTATTCACAATAAACAAGAAAAAGCAATAACATGTTTTATCGCCATATCTATGAATGAATTAATGTACAGTCGTCCTGGATTGCATGTGTTTTATGCCATCCTCCATTGTCGATATTGCAGTATGTTACGCATGATATGATAAAGTCGTTTCCTTTCTCTGCTGATGAAGGCATTGATATGATGTAATGAAGATACCATTTTATCAGTGTACACATCTATAACATTCTAAAACAATCGCCAAGAAAGCCAATATTTTATAAAGACTACTTTGTCAATACCATATTATTGCATTTATATTTATATACTTATAACCTTGGATGTAATGGAATAATGCAATACCTATAGTGAATTACAGACCGCATGGCTCGATTTTAGTAATTTGAACACAGCTAGTGAACACATCGCTTTGAATCTCATTTGAAATTAATTGACTTTCTGCATCCAAGTATGTCTTAAAGGTGCATCAATTGTTTTTCATAAAATTTTATGAATTAAATTAAATGTTATTTTCACCACATGTGCTTTCTACAATACAACTAAGTTCACTCAACTTGCATATTTATCCCCAATCGCTAAATATATCATAATTACTAGTTTCCAATTAAAATTGAGTAATATCATTTTGCATGTGCAGAAACCGAAACTGCACGTCCAATTTACATGCACAGTAGTTATGTGACCTATGAAACATTATCAACTCAAAGTTATGTTCTTGTCTGTTATAAATAAGATTCCAAAATTACGTTTGACTCATTGACGCGCGCCACACGCTGTGCATTGCACGGTTTTCGATCAGATATCACTACTTTTACCTTAATATCGTCAATTTTTCCAAGCATAATCAAAATGGTAGTTTTCGGTAACAGTCGGTACTTCTCGATAAAGTAACACCATTTATAACGTTTGGAATATGTGACCCCAAACAACACAATGGATGGACCTTTAATTACAATTATGGTGAGCATGCATAGAGCTACTGTTTACTGCAGAACAGACATTCACAATTATAGACAAAATCCAATATAGTGACAAAAACAAACAGCACATAGCTGATATTTTCAATATTTAACAAATATGGCATGTTTTGAGAATGATCAATCACAAATCATTAGATGCACACATTTTTCAATAGTTGGATATGTACAGAAATACTGCTCAAGCACTTACATTCTTGCACTTGCTACAGACACTTAGTCAAGGTGTTAATTTGCCGACAGGTGATGTGTAATGAAGCATGACCAGAATTTTGCACATACCTTGTATGGACACAAATTAAATTAACAAACTTTATTTTAATATATAAATGTAGGATTCTAAAACGACCAGCTTTTACAACTAGCTAAACGTCAACAAATGTGAAAACACCCTCAAACTGCTCTCACCTGTTACTACAGCGAGACACTAATTGTTTATATCCAATTAGTCAAGGTGTTAATTAGCCGAGAGGTGATGTGCGGTCAAGCATGACTGCGAGAATGTTCTTTGTGTGGCAAATGTCAATGCAAATTTTGAGAAGGTTCAATCACATGTCATGAGATGCACAAATTTATCAATTGTTGGATGTGTACCGAAATACTGCTGAAGCACTTACATTCCCACCTGTTGCTACTGACACTTGTTAACTAGCAGACCGGTGATATGTGGTCAAGCATGATGACCAGCATATTGCACTTACTTTGTGGCAAATAAAGCAAGAACAAACTTTACAATTATAAAGATACTCCCTCTATTTTATTGTAACAAAACATTGATATAAAATGTTAATATATATTAATGCTGTTAGTGTATGATACTTGATGTCCCTGAAAGCAGTTTCATTAAAAAAGTTAAATGGACTTTGTTTCATAAATTTGATTGGTTTTAATACCTTGGACAATATCATATGTGGGTTAGTCTGTGTGTGTCGGTCTGAGTGGAGATATGTATGAGGGAGTGTCATATTGTGTGTTTGAATCTTTTGGAGAGTTTATTATGAGTGTGTATGAAGGTCGGTGAATCAGTTAACATCTTTTAGGGCGAATCAATGTGACAGTCTGTATGCGTCACTGCATCAGATTGAGTGAGTTGGGTGAAAGGTATGCAAGATGTATTAGCCTTTATGTATGTATATCCATATAACATTTTAATTTATGTATTTCTGTTTTTCAACAAGGTAAAAGTTGTGTCTTATAGACTCTAGTAGGCAATGTTTTTATTATATGTGTAGCGTAAAGCTGTGTATATATAGTTTATTGCAACAGCATGACATAGTAATAAATTATTATCATTATAATTATCATAAAATAATGTGAACACTTTTTCAAAATAAGACGGTAATATTACCCAATAACTTGTCTATTCCTAATAATAGAAGGGTATCCGGATAAGATATTCTGTCCGGATTCCAGTATTCTTAGAAACATACTCTCCGGAAATATTTCCAGGAGAAGACACACGGATCTGGGATATGGAAAAGTATAATCTCCGGATTCCAGTATTCTTAGAAAAATACTTTCCGGAAAAATTTCCGGGAGAATATGGGCGGATCTGGTATACGGGAGAGTATACATTTCCGGATTCCCGGATACCAAATGGGTAAGGATATTGGGGAATCCGGCAGGTATCCGGAAATTGGATTCCACTGGTTTTGGTCCTGTGTGTCATTGTTAGTGTAAGAACTGTACAAAGAATGACAAAATACTGCAGAACCATGGAAGCCAACGGGTTGAACTCGTTGAACTACAGACTGCAAAAACTGTCTGTTATGACGTTTAACGCAACATCAACTATGTTTAACCACCCTGACTGTCATTCAAATTCCAATGTCTAGACAGACTGTGACTATGAGGTTATTTTTTACATCGATGTATGGTGAGAAGGGCTGTCATAGTACCATTTAGGCCCGCCAACAGTGTCATGCACATTTTGCTTAGGTGCAGTGTTTCCGCAACTTTTGAGTACATTGACTCAAGATTTATATACCTCCGAGCAAACAAATTGAGGCAACTTAGAATTAACAGTTATAAATTACTCGTAGTATTTACCTGATATTTGGTACAGAGAATCTCACATTATTTATAAAGTTCAATGTTCAATAGTCTGTATTAACAGTGTTGTTTATTTTTTCTAGACACTGCGCAATGTGACACAGCATTGAGTCTGTGAGATTCTCTATCAATTCCTGAGACAGACTTACCAATGTTTGCTAATGTTAATGTCTTTTGGTTCAAATTTCTCAACCTTGTTCTTTATGATCTGCCAGCCTTTTTTCAATTTGGTTAAAGTCAGGTGAAGCGGCCGGAAAATTCATTACTGTGATGTCACGTTGACGCATCCACCTTAGCGTATGCACGCACGCCTTGTCCTGCTGGAGCACAAAAGGAATGCCACTTGTCCCAATGCATGAGTCAAGCAGCCTTTCTTGTATGATGGAACAGTATTTGTCCGAATCAATGCGGCCTCGAATTTCCATTAGCGGTGTCAGTCCCAACTTTCCAATCCCACCCCAAACCATCACAGACGGGGAAAACTTCACACAATTTTTTTTAGCTCATCAGGCCTCAAAAGCCCGATGGGTTTATGGCATGGCATGGCGTCCGACGTCCGTCCGTCCGTCCGTAAACTTTTCGCTTTTTCAACTTCTTCTCCAGAACCAATGACTCCACAGAGCTAAAATTTTATGTGCATACTCCTTTGCCAATGGGGATTCTAAATTGTAGATTTCGTGACCCCGTGACCCCAAATGGGCTCACAGGGGTCACATCCTTAAAAATCTAATTTCACCTCCTCTCCATTCCAAAAGGTCTAGAGATCTGAAAAGGTATGTGCAGACTCCTTTGCCAATGGGGATTCTAAATTGTAGATTTCGTGACCCTGCGACCCCAAATAAAGGTCACAGAGGTCATACCCTCTTAATCTGAATAGCTATTTTCATCTTGAGATGTTATGGCTCTTCAAAGGGAAATAATAAACAGCAGTGATGAATTAAATCTTCAAGTGTGTCTTTATTTGTAGGGGATTTTATCTCTGGCCTCAAAGATAGGTCAGAGGGGGAAGGACCTTAAGACCTAGTTCATCTTCTCCATTTAAAGTGCGTGCTTCCACTCACCTAGAAGTTGACATTTTGAATTAGTTAATGTAGTCTATATAAAGCCTGATGAGCTACAGAGCCAGTGGCTCTATTTTTTTCTGCACCACCGTTTTCTTGTGATTCTGAAGAATTGAAACTTTGATTCATCTGTGAACATCAAATTTTAAAAGACAGTGTTCCAATATAGCTGTTGCTCATGATCATGTAAACATACTTATTGACAGTATGCCAATGTTTTTTGCTGCCAATGATATAACAAAAGGTGGCGCCACACATTATGGTCAGTATCACATGCCATTATATCACTATGTTAATAATGGGTAGTTGGACATTTTGGTCAGTAGTTGATGTAATACAAATAACATACTGCACTAACTGATTCAAACACATGTCCCACTTTGCTCTCTTTTTAAAAATTGTGTTGTCTCCAAAATGAAACAGTAAGTATTTGATTAACGATCTTTTTCAAAATTCAAAATTATTATTAGGATGACAACCATTATCGGTTAAATAATAGCTGTAAAAGCTTAGTAGAAGTGGAAAATATGATTTTCCCATGGGAACCAACTTTCATGTTATTTATCTTCTCAAACCCGCTTCTTAAGTTGTCTATTTAAGTCAAATATAATATTATAAAATCAGTTTTACTGTAATATACCATATTTCAGTTGTTATCGGGAAATTGTCGTTGAATGATGAATCATTAATGGTATTAAAATAGAACTCGGAAATTTGTCATAATTTTGTTTTTCATATATTTTGTTTTATTTATTTTATAAGTTTGTACAAGCAAAGTTTATCAGGGCTTTCTCAAATCTATTTCGTTTCCACTTATTAGATTCACAAATCTAATATTATTTTATATGCTGTATAAATGAGTACAGTGTCGTAGACGTTTTGATAGTAGTAATTTTATTTGACAAATTGTACATTTTAACTTTTCTTGATAGTTTAATGTTGTAGTTTACAGCCTATGTTTCGTTAATGTTTGCTTTTGCAATTATTTCAAACATTAATCAATTAACTTAAATCTTTTGCACTGCTGAAACGGTGTTGAACAATACTTATATAACTCACTCACTCATAGAGTTGTAGAGGGAACATAGTTATAAACAATCACATGTTGAAAATGGGGTGCGATGAATTCTTAGCCGCAAGAAATTGTCACACACATATTTTAATATTGTATCGTTTTTTATACATTTAATCAAACTAGATGGAAATCAGAAACTACTCAAACTACATTTACACTGACATCTTTATAGACCGCATTTTTGTCAGATGATTTGGAAATGAGTGGATTATTTCAGTCTCTTGGTAAAACCAATTGAACCAGTTACCCATTTGTTTAAACTTGCTGTAATTGGCCTTTTATTAATATGATATGAAACTTGCCCAAGTGAGTAACTGTGCCCGTATAAATCTTAACTAATTCTCCAGATTTATATGTTTCATTATGCATAAAACATTGTTATGGTTTTTAAAAAGAAAATACTCATGTTTCAAGCATCTGTTCCTAAATTCATATGAATTATATTTGTTGAAATGTGCAAACAAAACTTTCTGGCTTCATCATACAATATCCTGTCTTCGGCATAAAACAACAACATACCCTGACGACGAAGAACAGTGACGATGTACAGACGAGTGAAGACTGTTGTTTGATGGTGGACTATTTAGTTCTTCAAGACGTATATCTGGAAGACGTATTGTTCTTACCCAGATTTGTTTCTGATTATTTCTACGTTTTTTATGATGCGGATTATGAACTAACGGCCGACCTGATTTGCATAAAAATTCCAGGAATGATAGCCTGTTAAAAACTAACCCTTTACGCCGGCCGAATTTTGATTTTAGACTTTTTTCTTGAGTTATCTTCCCTTAATAGCTCAACAACTAATATAGATATTTTCATAAAACTTTTATCAAAATGTGGGCAACAGCATTCCCCATCGATTAGACTTATATTGCTGTTTAAATAATGATTTTTTTTTGCTATTTTGAAAAAAACTGAAAATTTTGTCAACTTTGGGGGTTTTGAGGGTACACGTCTTCAAAAATCTTCTCCTAAATCACGGCAATACATACAGTTATGTGTCATAGATCATCTGAAATTTAGTAAAAAGTGATCTAGCCCGAATATTAAGTATGGCCTCGAATTTCAGTAACGTGTCCTTGAATATGGACCTTTTTTAAAATGGCGTTTTTCGGAGGCATGTTCAAAGGGACATAAATCTGTTACAAATGAACTTATGTCAAAGTAAAAACTTACTGCAATCTCTTTCTAATGATTTGCTTTAAAATTCCATAACATATCACTATCATATAAAAGTTGATAGTTTGGGCACAATTTGGACATGTTTCCAAAAAAGTAAAATTTAGTGATTTTGACCATTTACGAGGGGTCTATCGTTTGGAGAATTATTGATCGTAAACAACTGAAGATAGGAAGACGTTTAATAGCTCATTTCGAAAAAGAAACGTCATTATGAAGGACATTAAATGCCAAGCACCTATCTGTCGTAGTTTACATTGTGTAAACAGTGGAATAATTATTTGGACATGAGATTTAATATAGGTGATATTCTTGCTTTCCTAGCATAGAATGTCGTCCTGTCAACTGTTACATAGCTTACAAATAATTGTATAAGTGACATCAATACAAATTGGCATTTTGGTATAGGAAATAAAGATTATTATTTATTATACAGTCTTTTATAATATTTGAATCAGATCACTGTCCGACCTTCGGTCAGTATGCCAGAAGTGACATGAACACAAATTGGCATTTTGGTATAGAAAGTAAATAATTGCGATTATGTAATAAGAACGCGGACTGAGTACAAATTAGAATAAATACTGTGGTTATCAAACCAGTTTGTAAGAAAAAGGTGTAACATACCTAATAACTAATCCTACATGGCCGCTGAATGTATCTATTATTGACAGTCGTCAAACGTCAGCATTTTCCTCAAATAAATATTTAATTGAAATTAAACAAATCTAGTAATAAGTTCTAACCCTAAAATGATATATTATGTGCTGAATGGAGGATTTAAGAGATCATTGATTGGTATCCACAGACTAATGATAAAGCAGAAACCTAGTCACTTGAATGAACAAAACATCGCCTAAATGAGACATAACCTATATGCGGTTCCGTAAGAGGAAATAAGTGAAACACCCCCTGGGATTATTTGGTGAGAGATTCTAAAGTCACATGTAGACCAAGGACTGTATGTTCTGGTTATCAACTGATGTGTAAAGATGATATGATATATATCTTTCTTATTTGCATCAAAACGTTATGCTCAGACCATTACGTTAATGATAAAGACCTTCCCAAATCAACTTCGTTGCAACAAGTGTTGCTATTTGGATAGATCTCAATAACTTCATCTTGCTGAATACGTTTGATCCAGTATTATTATCTGCATTTCCAGAGTGAATACACGATTTAGAATTGTTTTTTGTTGTTGTTCAGATTGATTGTGACGTCACTAGGTATGAATGCATGAGATATGACTGCAAATTTTATCTGCATTCATCAGGAAATGGTTGCATGTTTCTCTCGACCAATTATAATCACGAAAATAAGTCTAAAACACAAATTTTTATGACATGGGAATTCAAAGCAAATACAACGAGGATTAAAAAAGAAATAAATAGCGTTTTCTCTTACATATCTATTACCCAAAATAGCAAAATAGCTTGTGTTTTTTTTACGTGGGACCGAGTTCGGATCATTACATTATGAGATAAGTACTCTAATCGATCTATGCTTGACCAGCAGAGTGATACAAAACATCCCTCCGACTCCACCCCCTGTGGTCGTCGTTAAAGGAACATATTGTTGAGGTAAACGTTTAATCACTTTCAGGGAATCAAACAATAGAGTGAACTTATTCAGGGAATCAAACATATTTCTTCAGGCAATTGAACATATTTATTCAGGGAATCAAACATGCTTGTTCAGTGAATCAAGCATGTACAGCCTGAGATCAAGCATATAGAATAAGACAATCAATCATTTGTGATTATTGAATCAAGGATTACATACTCAGGTAATCAAACATACATGATCAGGACTCAAGCCTATGTATAAACAAATATCAAATGTATATCATCAGGTAACAAAGCATATATAACCAAGGAATCAGTCACTAACTCACCATGTAACCAATTCATTGTTTGACGGGTAAAGTGAGCCAGTTCACAAATTCATCATTTGAATAATTGCTATCAAAAAAGACATATCTGAAATGTGACAATCCAAATGACTTTGGATACTTAGCTGATAACGTTTTGGAACTGATAGTACAATCCATTCCAAATTCCTTTGCTCTCAGCCTGTCCATTAGGGAAGTCTTATAGTATACAAAAGAACCATGCACGTATAACGTATTTAGGCTACTCTTCACCTTAATTATACTATGGCACAATTTCATCCCAGTGTCACGTGTGAACATTTGAAGAATAAAATGTAATTTGTGATCAAACTTTGGGACATACACAAATACACTTGTGTTGTGAGAAACATGTACACTGTATTGGTAACTATCCATTATCTTAATCTCAATCTCCATTTCCTTTGTCATCAAATTCAAGCATTTGATCCTCCTCGACTGTTGCAGCCAACAAAAGAGGGTATCACTGATGGTTTGACCCTTGATATCAGTTCCCGTATAATACCATACCTTGTATCCAGGTCCAGGTGACATGCTCCGCCTCAAAATGGTTCCTTCTCTGTAATAATAGAGATGGTCCTTGAAGACACTCATTTTGCATAATGAATTCCTAGTTATCTTGACTGAATGCGTTGTGCCGATGACTTGCTTGAATGTACCAGCAGAAGTAGACCAAAAGACAGTGTTTCGCACTTTGTCATAAGCCCAACCATAAAGATTTGTCTTAATCTTTACGCCAGTTTTTCTCATTACATTTGATGACATCGATCCTACCCAAACATCTCTCAGGTCAGTTGAAACAGGTTGTATCACCAAGAACGACATTGGCGAATGGGTATTTGGCTGTGAAGCTGGCGGGCTGGTCTTTGGTTTGTGTAAATATATATCAACAAATTCCTGACAGGTTTGAATAATATATCCATTGACCAAATCATTTCTAAATGTTGTGTCCAGATCATCCAAACCAAGGAGATCAGAGGTACACTGAGTGCCACATTTTACCCAGCATAGATCTGCAGGGTCACAGTTGATATATCTGAAACACAGTTGCTTCTTAGGCTTGCTGTTGTCCTTTTCGTGGGAACTGAGCATGTGATTAATATTAAGGAGAAATATCAAAATGCCCTGCATTATGTTAACACAGCTGACTGTCCGTGTAGATAAGGCTGTCTGGACGACTATATGCAATGAAATAAAGTTTGATATTTGAATATGTGTACGTCAGATTCGTTTCCTTGACAACAATGATATCGTGATGTCTCAAAAAGAGTGCTTCTATGTTTTAAGGAACGCATTTATCAGAAGTATGTTTCTAATTTATAGTCTATAGTCTATATAGTAATATGAATAATTCATAATCCAAGAAAGAGATAGTTACAAAAAAGGATAAAGTAAATGAATACAATGCTTACTGATTTGTGGAAGCGAAATGTTAGTTGTTTTTGAACATTCAAGATTCCAAATGATATTAAATTGTAAATACTAATTGTTATCTTTTGTAGAGCTCGTTGTAAAACAAAACAATAAATGCTCCTACAAATGGCCATGTAAAACTCTTTTTAATATTCGAAGTAGTATCACTACCTCATAAGCAAAGGAATCAGTAATATCATTATTTTATATGAGCGCATGCCATTTTTAAAAGTGAAAATGAATTGGAAACTTCGAAACTCATTGAAATTCCTATCCCTTCATCTAAAGCCCTGTTTATACGGCGAACTTTGCAAATATGCAATATTGCTTATGGTAGTAATATACACACGTGAGTAAAAGTAAATTTGCTATTCGTTCATTTGTGTTTAATTTCTGCCTATGCAAATGGGCTTCCAACTAGTTTAATATATGAAAAGAGAATTCTAAAACATGCCAATTAATATTTATTAGATATAAACTAAATAAATGACATTAATTTATATCTGTCAACATTGTTTTGACTATACCGATCTATCTATGCTTGACCAACAGAGTGATACAAAACATCTCTCCGACTCCACCCCCTGTGGTCGTCGTTAAAGGAACATATTGTTGAGGTAAGCGTTTAATCACTTTCAAGGAATCAAACAACAGATCTAGAGTGACATATTGTTGAGGTAAACGTTTAATCACTTTCAGTGAATCAAACAATAGAGTGACATATTGTTGAGGTAAGCATTTCATCACTTTCAGGGAATCGAACAATAGAGTGACATATTGTTGAGGTAAACATTTTTGTTCAGGTAAATGAACTTTTTTGTTCAGCAAAATGAACATATTTGTTCAGTCAATCAAGCATGTACATTCTGAGATTAGGCATATATAATCAGATAATTAATCAATTTTTGATTGTGAAAGGAAGGATTTTATAGTGGGAAAATCAAACATACTGGATCAGAACACAAAACAGGTAACCAAACATATATGATCCGGGAATCTAATATGTATAACCTAGGACTAATTCAGTCAGTCCCTAACCATTTAATTAATTCATTGTTTGACAAGTTAAGTGAGGCAATTCGTCAATTCATTGTTTGAGGATTAAAGTGAGCAATCCACCAATTCATTATTGGATGATTAAAGATAGCCAATTCATCAGTCTATTGTTACACGGTTAAAGTAAGCCAATTAAGTGAATTCACCAAGTCCTCGTGTGGCTGCGATAACGAGCATATTCATAAAGTCATTGTTTGACTGAGACATTGTGTCAATTCACCAAGTCATTATTGACTAGTTTGGATTGCCAGATCGGTATAAAATATTCAGAAAGACATATATTGAAACTTTGTCCCCCTCATGACTTTGGATACTCAGCTGATAAAGTTTTGGTACCAATAACACAGTCCATTTGGTGTGGTCTTGAAGATGTGTCACTTGAAAACTCAAGCATTGCTGGACCAAAACAAAGTGTTTCGCTCTTTCTCAATTCATTGTTTGACCAGATTTTCAGATTGGTATGCTTAAAACACAATATCAAAAGAAGAGATATCTTAAAAGGTATCCTCGAAATGACTTCGGATACTTAGCTGAAAAAGTTGTGGCACCGATAGTACAGTCCATTCCAAACGCCCTTGCCTCCAACCTGTCCATTTTGAGGATGGATAGTACATAGAAGTACCACTAACATGTAATGTCATCAGTTCTTTCTTCACCTTTATACTACCATGGCACAATTCCCGTCCAGTGTCACGTGTGAACAATTTAAGGGTAAGATTTAATCTTAATACCTTTGGTACATAAACAAATACTACCTTGTTGTGTGAAACGTGTACACTGTACCGGTAATATTCCTCAATCTGAATTTCCTTTGATTTTGTCAACAAATTCCGACATCTGATCCTCGACTGCTGCCGCCAACAGATGAGAGTATCGCTGATGGTTAAATACTTAATATGTTCAGCTCCTGTACGGTACCATTCCTCGGGGTACTCATGTCAAGGTGACGTGCTCCGCCTCATAATGGTTCCTCTCTGCACAAGATACAGTTGGTCTTTAAACAAACTCATTTCGTAATGTCGATGCTGAGTTAACCTGACTTTAGAATGTGTTTTGTCTATGACTTGCTTGAATGTTCCTTGAAGGGTAGACCAAAAGAGCGTGTTTCGTCATAAACCCAACCACACATAAATCCCTTGATCTTTAACCCAGTTTTTCTCATTGCATTTGATGACATCGATCCTACCCAAACATCTCTCAGGTTAGGTGAATAAGGCTGTACCATCAAGAACGACATTGGTGAAGCTTTTTTTGGCTGTGAAGCTGGCAGGCTGGTCTTTGGCTTGTGCAAGTATAAATGAACAATTTCTGACAGGTTTGAATATAACTTTATATATATATAACTATAAACTCAGATATAAAAGAGATTGTGTCAATTTGATAAAGTGAGTTTTTTCGGGTTTTTTTTTCACAAAATGAGATGTCTGTTCTCACGGAACTTGTTATACCCTTGCTATGAAGTAGTCGGGGGTATAAAGTCCGGTTTTTGTTCCACTCATAATTCTGAAACCAGTTGCTCAAATTTTACAAAACTTGATATGTACAATCACAATGATATGTACATCTGCCTTTTGTATGTTAAATACTCTCATTTGCATAATTTATGCAAATTTTCTCCGTTTTTCGCCATTGACACTATTTTTTCCACTCATAACCCTGACACCAGTTGTTCAAATGTATTGTAAATTGATACATATAATCACCATGATCTGTACATCTGCCTTTTGTATGTTTCATACCAACATTTGCATAATTAATGCAAATATCCTTATTTTCTCGAATTCGTCTTACACACTTTTCTGTCCCACTCATTACTCAGACACTAATTGTTCAAATGTTACGAAACTTGATAGTTTTAACCACTGATGTGTACATCTGTCATTTGTTTATTTCATTCCCTCATTTGCATATTTGTATATTTCATACCCTCATTTGCATATTTAATTTTTCGAATTTACTTCTAAAGCACTCTTACAGGTGTACCTATGAAGACATACTTACTATGATGACATAAATACTCTGCTCTCTGCAGTCTGTTCATACAAGAGACATTGATGTCTTTTTGCTATTTTAAAACATTTTTTCTTTGACCAATATTAAAAGCCGGGGTATATGAGTGAGCTGTGCTCACTAATTCTCTTGTTATAAGTTGTAGAATCAACATTCAAATAATCGCTGCCATCTCCTGAAAACTACCAATTTTTTTTATAGAGCAGTTATTTCTTATGATAATTACAATATTGCATGAAAAGATGCTCTCCTACAGACTTTCATGGTAGAAACAAATCTTTTACATCACTCACGTAATTCACTTGCACTTATTCACGATCTCGATAAATGGTAACTACACATTCTCGAATCTAAACTTACTTTTTGACGGCTTTTTTCGTTGTCTTCACTGACGATGGTTGCTTCTACACAAACTGCAATACGTAATCAAGTCATTGGAATGAAATGTACAGTGTCAACCAATCGCGTCACCTCTGGTTACTGTCATTGTTAGTGTAAGAACTGTACAAAGAATGACAAAATACTGCAGAACCATGGAAGCCAACGGGTTGAACTCGTTGAACTACAGACTGCAAAAACTGTCTGTTATGACGTTTAACGCAACGTCAACTATGTTTAACCACCCTGACTGTCATTCAAATTCCAATGTCTAGACAGACTGTGACTATGAGGTTATTTTTTACATCGATGTATGGTGAGAAGGGCTGTCATAGTACCATTTAGGCCCGCCAACAGTGTCATGCACATTTTGCTTAGGTGCAGTGTTTCCGCAACTTTCGAGTACATTGACCTCACATCACATTTACCGATGAATCTTGTTTCAAGATTTATATACCTCCGAGCAAACAAATTGAGGCAACTTAGAATTAACAGTTATAAATTACTCGTAGTATTTACCTGATATTTGGTACAGAGAATCTCACATTATTTATAAAGTTCAATGTTCAATAGTCTGTAACAGTGCTGTTTATTTCTTCTAGACACTGCGCAATGTGACACAACATTGAGTCTGTGAGATTCTCTATCAATTCCTGAGACAGACTTACCAATGTTTGCTAATGTTAATGTCTTTTGGTTCAAATTTCTCAACCTTGTCCTTTACGATCTGCCAGACTTTTTTCAATTTGGTTAAAGTCAGGTGAAGCGGCCGAAAATTCATTACTGTGATGTCATGTTGACGCATCCACCTTAGCGTATGCACGCACGCCTTGTCCTGCTGGAGCATAAAAGGAATGCCACTTGTCCCAATGCATGAGTCAAGCAGCCTTTCTTGTATGATGGCACAGTATTTGTCCGAATCAATGCGGCCTCGAATTTCCATTAGCGGTGTCAGTCCCAACTTTCCAATCCCACCCCAAACCATCACAGACGGGGAAAACTTCACACAATTTTTTTTAGCTCATCAGGCCTCAAAAGCCCGATGGGTTTATGGCATGGCATGGCGTCCGACGTCCGTCCGTCCGTCCGTCCGTAAACTTTTCGCTTTTTCAACTTCTTCTCCAGAACCAATGACTCCACAGAGCTAAAATTTTATGTGCATACTCCTTTGCCAATGGGGATTCTAAATTGTAGATTTCGTGACCCCGTGACCTCAAATGGGCTCACAGGGCTCACATCCTTAAAAACCTATTTTCATCTCCTTCTCCATTTCCAAAAGGTCTAGAGAGCTGAAAAGTTGTGTACATACTCCTTGGGGATTCTAACTTGTAGATTTCCTGACCCTAAATGGGATCACAGGGGTCACATCCTTAAAAACCTATTTTCACCCATTCTCCACTTCCAAAAGGTTTAGAGAGCTGAAAGTTTATGTGCAGACTCCTTGGCCAATGGGGATTCTAAATTGTAGATTTCGTGACCCCGTGACCCCAAATGGGCTCACAGGGGTCACATCCTTAAAAATCTAATTTCACCTCCTCTCCATTCCAAAAGGTCTAGAGAGCTGAAAAGGTATGTGCAGACTCCTTTGCCAATGGGGATTCTAAATGGTAGATTTCGTGACCCTGCGACCCCAAATAAAGGTCACAGAGGTCATACCCTCTTGACCTGAATAGCTATTTTCATCTTGAGATGTTATGGCTCTTCAAAGGGAAATAATAAACAGCAGTGATGAATTAAATCTTCAAGTGTGTCTTTATTTGTAGGGGATTTTATCTCTGGCCTCAAAGAAAGGTCAGAGGGGGAAGGACCTTAAGACCTAGTTCATCTTCTCCATTTAAAGTGCGTGCTTCCTCTCACCTAGAAGTTGACATTTTGAATTAATTAATGTAGTCTATATAAAGCCTGATGAGCTACAGAGCCAGTGGCTCTATTTTTTTCTGCACCACCGTTTTCTTGTGATTCTGAAGAATTGAAACTTTGATTCATCTGTGAACATCAAATTTTAAAAGACAGTGTTCCAATATAGCTGTTGCTCATGATCATGTAAACATACTTATTGACAGTATGCCAATGTTTGTTGCTGCCAATGATATAACAAAAGGTGGCGCCACACATTATGGTCAGTATCACAAGCCATTATATCACTATGTTAATAATGGGTAGTTGGACATTTTGGTCAGTAGTTGATGTAATACAAATAAATTACTGCACTAACTGATTCAAACACATGTCCCACTTTGCTCTCTTTTTAAAAATTGTGTTGTCTCCAAAATGAAACAGTAAGTATTTGATTAACGATCTTTTTCAAAATTCAAAATTATTATTAGGATGACAACCATTATCGGTTAAATAATAGCTGTAAAAGCTTAGTTGAAGTGGAAAATATGATTTTCCCATGGGAACCAACTTTCATGTTATTTATCTTCTCAAACCCGCTTCTTAAGTTGTCTATTTAAGTCAAATATAATATTATAAAATCAGTTTTACTGTAATATACCATATTTCAGTTGTTATCGGGAAATTGTCTTTGAATGATGAATCATTAATGGTATTAAAATAGAACTCGGAAATTTGTCATAATTTTATTTTTTATATATTTTGTTTTATTTATTTTATAAGTTTGTACAAGCAAAGTTTATCAGGGCTTTCTCAAATCTATTTCGTTTCCACTTATTAGATTCACAAATCTTATATTATTTTATATGCTGTATAAATGAGTACAGTGTCGTAGACGTTTTGATAGTAGTAATTTTATTTGACAAATTGTACATTTTAACTTTTCTTGATAGTTTAATGTTGTATTTTACAGCCTATGTTTCGTTAATGTTTGCTTTTGCAATTATTTCAAACATTAATCAATTAACTTAAATCTTTTGCACTGCTGAAACGGTGTTGAACAATACTTATATAACTCACTCACTCATAGAGTTGTAGAGGGAACATAGTTATAAACAATCACATGTTGCATTGAAAATGGGGTGCGATGAATTCTTAGCCGCAAGAAATTGTCACACGCATATTTTAATATTGTATCGTTTTTTATACATTTAATCAAACTTGATGGAAATCAGAAACTACTCAAACTACATTTACACTGACACCTTTATAGACCGCATTTTTGTCAGATGATTTGGAAATGAGTGGATTATTTCAGTCTCTTGGTAAAACCAATTGAACCAGTTACCCATTTGTTTAAACTTGCCTTAAACTTGTTTAATTGGCCTTTTATTAATATGATATGAAACTTGCCCAAGTGAGTAACTGTGCCCGTATAAATCTTAACTAATTCTCCAGATTTATATGTTTCATTATGCATAAAACATTGTTATGGTTTTTAAAAAGAAAATACTCATGTTTCAAGCATCTGTTCCTACATTCATATGAATTATATTTGTTGAAATGTGCAAACAAAACTTTCTGGCTTCATCATACAATATCCTGTCTTCGGCATAAAACAACAACATACCCTGACGACGAAGAACAGTGACGATGTACAGACGAGTGAAGACTGTTGCTTGATGGTGGAATACTTCAGTTCTTCCAGACGTATATCTGGAAGACGTATTGTTCTTACCCAGATTTGTTTCTGATTATTTCTACGTTTTTTATGATGCGGATTATGAACTAACGGCTGACCTGATTTGCATAAAAATTCCAGGAATGATAGCCTGTAAAAAACTAACCCTTTACGCCGGCCGAATTTTGATTTTAGACTTCTTTCTTGAGTTATCTTCCCTTAATAGCTCAACAACTAATATAGATATTTTCATAAAACTTTTATCAAAATGTGGGCAACAGCATTCCCCATCGATTAGACTTATATTGCTGTTTAAATAATGATTTTTTTTTGCTATTTTGAAAAAAACTGAAAATTTTGTCAACTTTGGGGGTTTTGAGGGTACACGTCTTCAAAAATCTTCTCCTAAATCACGGCAATACATACAGTTATGTGTCATAGATCATCTGAAATTTAGTAAAAAGTGATCTAGCCCGAATATTAATTATGGCCTCGAATTTCAGTAACGTGTCCTTGAATATGGACCTTTTTTAAAATGGCGTTTTTCGGAGGCATGTTCAAAGGGACATAAATCTGTTACAAATGAATTTATGTCAAAGTAAAAACTTACTGCAATCTCTTTCTAATGATTTGCTTCAAAATTCCATAACATATCACTATCATATAAAAGTTGATAGTTTGGGCACAATTTGGACATGTTTCCAAAAAAGTAAAATTTAGTGATTTTGACCATTTACGAGGGGTCTATCGTTTGGAGAATTATTGATCGTAAACAACTGAAGATAGGAAGACGTTTAATAGCTCATTTCGAAAAAGAAACGTCATTATGAAGGACATTAAATGCCAAGCACCTATCTGTCGTAGTTTACATTGTGTAAACAGTGGAATAATTATTTGGACATGAGATTTAATATAGGTGATATTCTTGCTTTCCTAGCATAGAATGTCGTCCTGTCAACTGTTACATAGCTTACAAATAATTGTGGAAGTGACATCAATACAAATTGGCATTTTGGTATAGGAAATAAAGATTATTATTTATTATACAGTCTTTTATAATATTTGAATCAGATCACTGTCCGACCTTCGGTCAGTATGCCAGAAGTGACATGAACACAAATTGGCATTTTGGTATAGAAAGTAAATAATTGCGATTATGTAATAAGAACGCGGACTGAGTACAAATTAGAATAGATACTGTGGTTATCAAACCAGTTTGTAAGAAAAAGGTGTAACATACCTAATAATTAATCCTACATGGCCGCTGAATGTATCTATTATTGACAGTCGTCAAGCGTCAGCATTTTCCTCAAATAAATATTTAATTGAAATTAAACAAATCTAGGAATAAGTTCTAACCCTAAAATGATATATTATGTGCTGAATGGAGGATTTAAGAGATCATTGATTGGTATCCACAGACTAATGGTAAAGCAGAAACCTAGTCACTTGAATGAACAAAACATCGCCTAAATGAGACATAACATATATGCGGTTCCGTAAGAGGAAATAAGTGAAACACCCCCTGGGATTATTTGGTGAGAGATTCTAAAGGTACATGTAGACCAAGGACTGTATGTTCTGGTTATCAACTGATGTGTAAAGATGATATGATATATATCTTTCTTATTTGCATCAAAACGTTATGCTCAGACCATTACGTTAATGATAAAGACCTTCCCAAATCAACTTCGTTGCAACAAGTGTTGCTATTTGGATAGATCTCAATAACTTCATCTTGCTGAATACGTTTGATTCAGTATTATTATTTGCATTTCCAGAGTGAATACACGATTTAGAATTGTTTTTGTTGTTGTTCAGATTGATTGTGACGTCACTAGGTATGAATGCATGAGATATGACTGCAAATTTTATCTGCATTCATCAGGAAATGGTTGCATGTTTCTCTCGACCAATTATAATCACGAAAATAAGTTTAAATTTTTTTTTTTATGACATGGGAATTCAAAGCAAATACAACGAGGATTAAAAAAAGAAAAAAATAGCGTTTTCTCTTACATATCTATTACCCAAAATAGCAAAATAGCTTGTGTTTTTTAACGTGGGACCGAGTTCGGATCATTACATTATGAGATAAGTACTCTAATCGATCTATGCTTGACCAGCAGAGTGATACAAACCATCCCCCGACTCCACCCCCTGTGGTCGTCGTTAAAGGAACATATTGTTGAGGTAAACGTTTAATCACTCTCAGGGAATCAAACAATAGAGTGAACTTATTCAGGGAATCAAACATATTTTTTCAGGCAATTGAACATATTTATTCAGGGAATCAAGCATGTACAGCCTGAGATCAAGCATATAGAATAAGACAATCAATCATTTGTGATTATTGAATCAAGGATTACATACTCAGGTAATCAAACATACATGATCAGGACTCAAGCCTATGTATAAACAAATATCAAATGTATATCATCAGGTAACAAAGCATATATAACCAAGGAATCAGTCACTAACTCACCATGTAACCAATTCATTGTTTGACGGGTAAAGTGAGCCAGTTCACAAATTCATCATTTGAATAATTGCTATCAAAAAAAGACATATCTGAAATGTGACAATCCAAATGACTTTGGATATTTAGCTGATAACGTTTTGGAACTGATAGTACAATCCATTCCAAATTCCTTTGCTCTCAGCCTGTCCATTAGGGAAGTCTTATAGTATACAAAAGAACCATGCACGTATAACGTGTTTAGGCTACTCTTCACCTTAATTATACTATGGCACAATTTCATTCCAGTGTCACGTGTGAAAATTTGAAGAATAAAATGTAATTTGTGATCAAACTTTGGGACATACACAAATACACTTGTGTTGTGAGAAACATGTACACTGTATTGGTAACTATCCATTATCTCAATCTCAATCTCAATTTCCTTTGTCATCAAATTCAAGCATTTGATCCTCCTCGACTGTTGCAGCCAACAAAAGAGGGTATCACTGATGGTTTGACCCTTGATATCAGTTCCCGTATAATACCATACCTTGTATCCAGGTCCAGGTGACATGCTCCGCCTCAAAATGGTTCCTTCTCTGTAATAATAGAGATGGTCTTTGAAGACACTCATTTTGCGTAATGAATTCCTAGTTATCTTGACTGAATGCGTTGTGCCGATGACTTGCTTGAATGTACCAGCAGAAGTAGACCAAAAGAGAGTGTTTCGCACTTTGTCATAAGCCCAACCATAAAGATTTGTCTTAATCTTTACGCCAGTTTTTCTCATTACATTTGATGACATCGATCCTACCCAAACATCTCTCAGGTCAGTTGAAACAGGTTGTATCACCAAGAACGACATTGGCGAATGGGTATTTGGCTGTGAAGCTGGCGGGCTGGTCTTTGGTTTGTGTAAATATATATCAACAAATTCCTGACAGGTTTGAATAATATATCCATTGACCAAATCATTTCTAAATGTTGTGTCCAGATCATCCACACCAAGGAGAGCAGAGGTACACTGAGTGCCACATTTTACCCAGCATCGATCTGCAGGGTCACAGTTGATATATCTGAAACACAGTTGCTTCTTAGGCTTGCTGTTGTCCTTTTCGTGGGAACTGAGCATGTGATTAATATTAAGGAGAAATATCAAAATGCCCTGCATTATGTTAACACAGCTGACTGTCCGTGTAGATAAGGCTGTCTGGACGACTATATGCAATGGAATAAAGTTTGAGATTTGAATATGTGTACGTCAGATTCGTTTCCTTGACAACAATGATATCGTGATTTCTCAAAAAGAGTGCTTCTATGTTTAAAGGAGCGCATTTATCAGAAGTATGTTTCTAATTTATAGTCTATAGTCTATATAGTAATATGAATAATTCATAATCCAAGAAAGAGATAGTTACACAAAAGGATAAAGTAAATGAATACAATGCTTACTGATTTGTGGAAGCGAAATGTTAGATGTTTTTGAACATTCAAGATTCCAAATGATATTAAATTGTAAATACTAATTGTTATCTTTTGTAGAGCTCGTTGTAAAACAAAACAATAAATGCTCCTACAAATGGCCATGTAAAACTCTTTTTAATATTCGAAGTAGTATCACTACCTCATAAGCAAAGGAATCAGTAATATCATTATTTTATATGAGCGCATGCCATTTTTAAAAGTGAAAATGAATTGGAAACTTCGAAACTCATTGAAATTCCTATCCCTTCATCTAAAGCCCTGTTTATACGGCGAACTTTGCACATATGCAATATTGCTTATGGTAGTAATATACACACGTGAGTAAAAGTAAATTTGCTATTCGTTCATTTGTGTTTAATTTCTGCCTATGCAAATGGGCTTCCAACTAGTTTAATATATGAAAAGAGAATTCTAAAACATGCCAATTAATATTTATTAGATATAAACTAAATAAATGACATTAATTTATATCTGTCAACATTGTTTTGACTATACCGATCTATCTATGCTTGACCAACAGAGTGATACAAAACATCTCTCCGACTCCACCCCCTGTGGTCGTCGTTAAAGGAACATATTGTTGAGGTAAGCGTTTAATCACTTTCAAGGAATCAAACAACAGATCTAGAGTGACATATTGTTGAGGTAAACGTTTAATCACTTTCAGTGAATCAAACAATAGAGTGACATATTGTTGAGGTAAGCATTTCATCACTTTCAGGGAATCAAACAACAGAGTGACATATTGTTGAGGTAAGCCTTTAATCACTTTCAGGTAATGGAACAACAGAGTGACATATTGTTGAGGTAAGCGTTTAATCACTTTCAGGGAATCGAACAATAGAGTGACATATTGTTGAGGTAAGCGTTTACTTATTTTCATGCAATCAAACAATGGAGTGAACATTTTCAGAGAATCAAACATTTTTGTTCAGGTAAATGAACATATTTGTTCCATGAATCAAGCATGTACATTCTGAGATTAGGCATATATAATCAAATAATTAATCATTTTTTGATCGTGGAAGCAAGGATTGTATAGTGGGAAAATCAATTGTTAGACGGTTAAAGTAAGCCAATTAAGTGAATTCACCAAGTCCTCGTGTGGCTGCGATAGCGAGCATATTCATCAAGTCATTGTTTGACTGAGACATTGCTTCATGGCACCAAGTCATTATTGACTAGTTTGGATTGCCAGATCGGTATAAAATAATCAGAAAGACATATATTTGAAACTTTGTCCCCCTCATGACTTTGGATACTCAGCTGATAAAGATTTGGTTCCATTAACACAGACCAAATGGTGTGGTCTTGAAGATGTGTCACTTGAAAACTCAAGCATTGCTCGACCAAAACAAATTGTTTCGCTCTTTCTCAATTTATTGTTTGACCAGTCTGGATTTTCAGGTTGGTATGCTTAAAACACAATATCAAAAGAAGAGATATCTGAAAAGGTATCCTCGAAATGACTTTAGAATGTGTTTTGCCGATGACTTGCTTGAATGTTCCTTGACGGTTAGACCAAAAGAGCGTGTTTCGCACTTTGTCATTAACCCAACCACACATAAATCCCTTGATCTTTAACCCAGTTTTTCTCATTGCATTTGATGACATCGATCCTACCCAAACATCTCTCAGGTTAGATTAATAAGGCTGTACCATCAAGAACGACATTGGTGAACCGTTGTTTGGCTGTGAAGCTGGCAGGCTGGTCTTTGGCTTGTGTAAATATAAATCAACAAATTTCTGACAGGTTTGAATAGAACTTCCCTGTAATAGATCATTTATTAGGATCGTGGTCTGATCAGCAAAACCAAACAGATCAGTCATACACCGAGAGCCATACCGTATCAAGCACTGATCTACAATGTCACAGTTGATATGTCTGAGACATTCCTTCTTCCTATGTTTGCTGTTATCATTTTCCTGAAAACTGATCTTTACATTTATCAGTAGGAGAAATATCCACATGATCTGCATTGCGTTATTGTAACCAGCGCCCCGTTCAATAGCAGCGAGCGCTTAAATTGCTCAATGTAGCGCTCAATGTAGCGCTCAATGAGCGCTTCTTCTCTCTTGAACGACACAGTGCAAATTGCTCCAAGTTTGCTCGCCTTGCTACGTAGCGCTACATTGAGCAATCGCGTTCAAGATAGGTCTCAAAGTAATCGCTCTGGTAAACGGCACTGGTGTCTGGGTAGCTTGGTTGAATGTGCGGAGTTAATCTTGAGAAATTTTGAGTCAGATTCATTTCCTTGTCTTGACTTGAAGGGAACCTCAGATATAAAATAGATTGTGTCAATTTGATAAAGTGAGTTGTTTTATTTCTCTCACAAAATGAAATATCTGTTCTCACGGAACTTGTTTTAACCCTGCTATGAAGTAGTCGGGGGTATATAGTGGTCAGCATGTCCGTGCGCCAGTCTGTGCGTCCTTCCGGTTTTTGTTCCACTCATAATCCTGAAATCAGTTGCTCAAATGTTACAAAACTTGATATGTACAATCACAATGATATTTACATCTGCCTTTTGTATGTTTCATAACCTCATTTGCATAATTTATGCAAATTTTCTCCGTTTTTCGACTTCGCCATTGACACTTTTTGTCCCACTCATAACCCTGACACCAGTTGTTCAAATGTCTTGTAACTTGATACATATAATCACCACGATGTGTACATCTGCCTTTTGTATGTTTCATACCAACATTTGCATACTTTATGCAAATGTCCTTAGTTTTTCGAATTGGTCTTTCACACTTTTCTGTCCCACTCATAACTCAGACACTAATTGTTCAAATGTTACGAAACTTGATACTTTTAACCACTGATGTGTACGTCTGTCATTTGGTTATTTCATACCCTCATTTGCATATTTGTTTATTTCATACCCTCATTTGCTTATTTAATGCAATTTTCTAAATTTTTCGACATTTACTTCTAAAGCACTCTTACAAGTTTACCTATGAAGACATACTTACTATGAAGACATAAATACTCTGCTCTCTGTGGTCTGTTCATACAAGAGACTAAACATCGATGTCTTTTTGCTATTTTAAAACATTTTTTCTTTGACCAATGTTAAAAGCCGGGGTATATGAGTTAGCTGTGCTCACTAATTCTCTTATTATAAGTTGTAGAATCAACATTCAAATAATCGCTGCCATCTCATGAAAACATCCCGAGTTTTTTTTTATAGAGCAGTTATTTCTTTTGATAATTACAATATTGCATGAAAAGATGCTCTCCTACAAACGTTCATGGTAGAAACAAATCTTTTACATCACTCACGTAATTCACTTGCACTTATTCACAATCTCGATAAATGGTAACTACACATTCTCGAACCTAAACTTACTTTTTGATGGCTGTTATTTTGTCTTTTAAATCATACATTTCACTGACGATGGTTGCTTCTACACAGACTGCAATACGTAATCAAGTCATTGGAATGAAATGTACAGTGTCAACCAATCGCGTCACCTCTGGTTACTGTCATTGTTAGTGTAAGAATTGTGCAAAGAATGACAAAATACTGGAGAACTAAAAGCAATGCAGAACCATGGAAGCCAACGGGTTGAACTCGTTGAACTACAGACTGCAAAAACTGTCTGTTATGACGTTTAACGCAACGTCAACTATGTTTAACCACCCTGACTGTCATTCAAATTACAACGTCTAGACAGACTGTGACTATGAGGTTATTTTTTACATCGATGTATGGTGAGAAGGGCTGTCATAGTACCATTTAGGCCCGCCAACAGTGTCATGCACATTTTGCTTAGGTGCAGTGTTTCCGCACCTTTCGACTACAACATTGACCTCACATCACATTTACTGATGAATCTTGTTTCAAGATTTATATACCTCCGAAATTGGAAAGCCCAGTGCTCTAGGTCAAGGGCCATAACTCTGAAAATATTCATCAGATCGGTCCCAAACTGTGGGAGGGGTTTTCAGAACACAAGTACCCTTTTCGGGATGAACGGACGGAGAGACGGGTTGCGCCACGACATATAAACCCCCTTGGGTTTCACCCGATGTTAAAAAAAACCTGGTCACTTCAAAGAGCTGTCTAAACTGTAACTGTTTACCATGAGGTATCAAAGCACATTATGTTATGGAACACTCAACTGTCTTCTAAAATTGCCTAAATGCAAAGGTGATCGGTCTAGTTTTCGCATTGATACGATGCTTCAAAGACCCAAATTACATGATATTTGCACTGAAATACACAAGTAGGTGAACAAACTTTCGGTATGCAGCTGTACGTCCCCGAATACGTCTCAGTAGTACTTGGGGGACGCATCACGGCACTGATAGTTTCAACTAGACTGACCAGGGCCACCACTGTACTACTGTGCGAGTCAACTAGAGATAAAACGATGAAATACGCATGGAGACAGAACTTTATTGATTGACAACTGCTTTATCCATTACACAGCAAGTACCCAAGTAGAATATAGGTAAGATATGTCAGAACATGCTAGAACATAAACGTAAATACTTTAAGCAGGTCGTCATTTGATATTTAAATTTCAAATTTTTAAAATTTTGCAAAGACGCTTTTTATCTTCTTATTGAGTTAAGCCACTAAAGCATAAAACACAAGATCCAAAAAGCAAGAACATATTTACTATTTATAAGCATTACGGTAAGAACTAAATAAAACATGTAGACATCAGTTTAGCACACTCACAGTTTCCGATCATTATGTAACTATAAGATAAGAGGATACTGTCACAATCTTCACATAATCGTCTTTCCAGAGCCCATGTGCACTACAAAACCAATCAAATCGCACAAATTTAATCATAGTTGGTTTCTCCAGGTTTTGTTGATTGGGCGTTTGGGCTTGTGGACTGATTGGAAGCCTGTGGTTGTGTATTGACTATGCGTTTGGCCTTGCCAATAATACATTTCTACATTATATATACAGCTTCATTTCCCAAATGTTTGGTAATGAAATCAACGTTAATTCATTCCATCAAGGTTATAATACACCATCATTGAATATTATTGTATAAATGTTTTTCATTTGGTAAATATCGCACCACCCACTTGTTATCAGCTAGTAAAACTCGATCTTCAACTTCATCATACACAAGGTGCATAGAAAAACACAGTTTAGATGGCCTGCTGTATTAAGCGTAAGAAAATTGACAATGCAAGATAGAATTTGATGGTGTCGTTGTAGCAAAGTAAAGCTCACAAAATCAGCGTAAAATAAAGTGAAATCAAAATGGCTATTTGGGACGTTACAAAATACACAGTTCACGTTACATCAATGTTGAACACACTCGTACCGCCCACAGTAAGTATATGTTTATAAATAAACTTATATTTACTATAGATATGTAAGTAAGTATAAGTATATGACGTAACCGTCTCGTACATCTCCACGCTGGCTCTTGTTGGTCATCAGACCTTGGATTCTCTCTTACGGGATACCCGATGGGTAAACTCCTGAAAGTTCAGGGCCATGTTCAAGAGAGGTTTCAAAGTAATCGCTCAATTAGCGATTAGTTTGAGCGATTACTTTTAAACCTCTCTTGAACGCGATTGCTCAATGTAGCGCTACATAGCAAAGCGAGCGAACTTTGAGGTTTTGCATCGTATCGTTCAGGAGAGAATGAGCGCTACTTGAGCGCTACATTGAGAAATCAATGAGCGATTATAAGCGCTCGCTGTTATGGAACGGAACCCAGAATTGGAGGATCCCTTGCTCAACATTCAAATTGGTGGTGCGATACTTTTGATGACGTGTATATTTGGTTTACAGTTTAAGCTATGAACACTGACTTGGGTATAATTCATTATGTAAACCAACTTTAAACATATAGCATCTTTCATAAATCACAAATACAGTGTTTATATTCACTGTAATTAAACAGTAACACTTACATTCAGTGAGGAAACGTATATACAGTCAAGCCGCGATAATCCGGCCTCCGATAATCCGAATCTCGCAGTTTCCGAACGGTAGGAAGATGTAACCAAACTAATCTCTTTAGTAGTCCTCAGTACTCAGTAGTACATGTAGATACATGCAAATGATCTCAATTACTTTATTATATGTACACGGAAATTGTTTTTTTAAAAACATTACTGTCTAAGGAAATATAAACACATATACATAAATACATATCAATTAAGCTGGTTATTAGAAATTAATTGAATACTGAACTAATTTTCTGTTGATATTGACAAATGTTTTTACTTCTTTTGTTAATGATTGGTTACATACATACTGGCATGCTATTTTACAAACTGAACTTACGGTAAAAGGCACAAAAGAAAACGTACGTGCTCATGGCATAAATTTATAATTTTTAACTTTTCACAATGAAACCATTCATAGTTCAATACAGTGGCGATATATGACTTCGTGATAACGAACTTCCCCGGAAGGCATAATTCTCGTCAATCTATCACTGGCTACTTTAAGCCTTGCTGTAATTCGTCAACTGTTCTGGGTCATAATAGCAGCGTGCTGCACGTGACAGTGCTTCAGACATCTATGCCACGGAACAGGCGACGAGATGCAGCAATGCTTGAATTAGCCAGTATTAAAGGGGCAGTAGCACGTTTTTTGCAAATTTTATTTTTTACAAATTTTCGATTTATAATGAAAGTTTATGTAATTTATATTTACTTTAGAGGGTAAACATATTATTACACAAACCAATTATTCGTATTGGTAATAATGCGTATAAAGCAAAAATTGCATGGTGGCCATTTTATTGTGAACACAATTTATTATTTCGAATGACAAAAACGATTCCCATGGCTTTACGGAACCGTGCACGATCAGTTTTAACTTGATTTTCTAAAGAGAGAAAAGTGATTGACTATTTGTGACATTATTTTTCAAATTCATTTCATCGACTTATTTGAGCGAAAAAGCGTGCTACTGCCCCTTCAAAGACTGGCGCGAGTTACGTTGTGGACTCAGCTCGAAATCCACGATCTCATGGGTTACAGCTCAGTAATATGTTGTAACGTTGTAATATTTTTGGTCACGTGGTATTTGCTACACACAAACGTTTTTCACAATTCATAACAACTGTTAAATACATCTTGCATGTGTGGTGTATATAATGTCAGCAATTATGCAAATAACATTGGTGCCTAGATTACATAAGAGCTAAATTGTACACAGTTGCCACAATTCCCACTAGAGCGAAACTTCTTTCATTTTAAAAGAATGCCTTTACATCAAATGAAACATCAATGTTATTCATGCACACAGATAAGCTAAACCATCACCAAATACATAGTAATATTCTTGATGAACCAAGCCACAAAAAAGTGTGTGTGTTGTTATATATTGTTTTTAAAGTGTTAATAATGGCCTCAGCCCATAAAATAGCAAGATTTCAGATATCGCCTTTTTTCCCAAGGTAATTGACCATGTTTTTAACGAAAATCATTGAGTATCACCGCACCAGAGTTACGTCCCCTTTGAGTATGCGGATCGTTTCAATTAAAACATAACATTAAGACCTCACATGTTGCCCATTCTCGGCAACCAAAAATATGTTGACATATGCCTGACATATTTACATATATATTTACATTGACCTGCGCCAATTTGTCAAACGTGATTGTTTAATCTTATTTAGAACAGACACAAAGACAAATTTGGGTTGATAATGTTAAATAGGGTCAAATGTGCATGTTAATGGGACGTGTTTCGGTTTCTGTGCATGCATAATGATTTCTTTCGATTATAATTTGAAACTTTATATATATATATATATATTTGGCGATTGGGGATGAATATGCAAGTGCGTGACATTATATGTACTGTAAACAGCACATTGGTGTGTTGGAACGTATTAAAGCCAAATAAACAGTTTATGAAACACAATGGATGTATCTATCACATATAACACGTTTAAGATATAGTTCCCAAGGTAGTTCCGATATCTTTGGGATAACTCCAAGAAAAGAGCCAAATATGGTTACTCCTTCTCTGTAAACGTTAAGGATGTCTTCCTCCAGGGTATCTCTTCTCAATACTGTAGCTTACTGGACCTTGCAGGGTTCCTCGACCTCTGGCTCTGACAACGAAACAGAACGCATTTGTATCTCGAGCTATTCTCAACTTCTACTTTCGTTTCACAGTCACAGGTCACCAAATCTACAATTTAGAAACCCTATTGGCCAAGAAGTCTGCACATAACAGTTCAGCCCTCTAGTGTCATTGGTTCTGAAGATGAAGTCGAAAAAGCCAAAAGTTCTAACGGACGGGGTCTGTACACAACATTCCAGCTTTCTAGAGCTTTTCAAACTTGAGAAGATGAAACTATGTTTGTAGGTCATGACCCCTGTGACCCACATTTGAGGTCACAGGGTCACCAAATCTACAATTTTAGAAACCCCATTAGCCAAGGAGTCTGCATACAGCATTTCAGCTCTCTAGACGGGTACTGTAGAAGAAGATGAATCTAGGTTTTGAAAGTCGTGACCGCTGTGACCTTATTTTGGGTCACAGGGTCACCAAATCTACAATTCAGAATCCCATTGGCCAAGGAGTATGCACATAAAAGTGATTCTCAATTGGTCATTGGTTCTGGAGAAGAAAGTTTACGGACGGACGGACAGACGGATGTACGGACGCCATGCCATGCCATAAACCCATATATGATAATACTATATAAGGTGTTTGTCAAACGTTATTTTCCGGAAACGAATCAAAGTTCTAAACTTTGGCCGTTTTGGGTCAAAACGTCAAAAACTATTTGCACATGGGAGTTGGAACCCAACATCACTTGATAGGTTACTTCAAAATAAATAGTTTTCCAGTTGGACTTTAGGAACGATTTCACACGAACGGTAGGACACGAGGAGTGCTATATACGTATTTGGGATATACAAATGAAACTCACTTTTCTTGACTGTCCTCCTCTCAATAGGTTTATCACATAGCGGACAGGTGTTGACAACCAGACAGCACTCTCGACACAGAACCTGTTGTGCAAGTAATCATTCAAATAATCTTTATTTATTTTGGGACAGTCAGCTTGTGGCCAAATCTACAGAGTGAAACAAATTCATTCAAAGCTGGTTATATGTTATATGTACATTAAAAAACATTACTAAATTCAACAGAAATCAACCACGGAGACCAACCAAACATGCATGTGTAGCTATAATGGTAATCTTATAACAGACATACCAATAAACGCCTTACTTATGGCGGACTGTATGCAGACGGTGCTTTGCTTTTGACGGACTGTATTCAGACGGTGCTTTACTTTTGACCGACTGTATACAGACGGTGCTTTACTTATGACGGACTGTATACAGACGGTGCTTTACTTATGACGGACTGTATATGCAGACGGTGCTTTACTTTTGACCGACTTCATACAGATGGTGCTTTACTTTTGACGGACAGTATACATAAGGTGCTTTACTTTTGACGGACTGTATGCAGACGGTGCTTTACTTTTGACGGACTATATACAGATAGTGCTTTACTTATGACGACTGTATATACAGACGGTGCTTTACACTTGACGGACTGTATACAGACAGTGCTTTACTTATGACAGACTGTATATACAGACCTTGTGCTCACACGGGTGGACTGTTATCTCCGCCATCTTCTGTCTGCACTTGAGACACGGGAGCTCCAGATCTAGCATACCCCCGGGACCAACCCGTATTCGAACCTGATCCGCTCTTGGTGATGCTACCGTCGAGGTCTTCTTGATCGCTCCTTCACTGTTGACCATGAAGTAGAACATTACTTACCGACAGTTGGTCAGTATTAACTGATGTGTGTCAAACTTGACACTTGTCAAAGATATATATGATATTTATCATATATATGATACACATGATATATGATGCATGATATATATATGATATATGATAGGATATATATGATCTAAACTGAATCCCAGCGTATCCCTACCCAGAGCATGGCGCTGACTCCACCGAAAGGGAGTGTTACAACACAACAAAGCAAATTTCTCTGAACACGTCACTTTTTATGATATTCAAATTCAAAGAGGTGTAACATTTCTTTTGGCGTTCACTTTATATGACACACAACTCTACTCGGAATGTTTAGGTATAACGACATCATTTAGATCACTTGAACTGTCTTCGAGCGGCCATTTTTGATGAACAAGTATGGACCGAACTACGTACATTTGTTTTAGAACTCTTTTTATTGATCTAGAAGTGTTATTTAGTCATTCGTATCACTTTCCTGTTATTTCAGGAAGAAAAAAGTGTTACAGCGCCTTTAATCGATTGCATGTCGTGTTAGCGTAGCGATTGACCCAGGAGCCGAGTCGGATAGACCGAGGTACCATGCCTTTTCTTAGGGATTACATTCTCAAGCTGTCAAAGTTAGGGGGCCGTCTCAAACGTTTTATTATTTTTTAAATTTTGAGAATAGCAATAAGCCAAAGGGCCTGTGCCTGGGTATCCACTGCTCGGCTAATGAAAGATTAAACGTTTGTAACATTACTTTGATGAAATTCATCATTAATTCAGCGGGTAAGTGACTCGTCATTCCATTTCATTGTAATAAGATAGATTTGAGCGACTTTCACGAATTAGAGAGCTGATGTGAGACATGTTCACACAATATCATTTTTTGCATTTTTTCATTTATGTCGCCACGTCATTATTTACACAAACAGGAAAGGTGATAAAATTACACACAAGACCATAATTTTGTCTTGGGATATGAACGTATGAAATGGTTACTAACTGTTGGCGAGCGTAAAGTTGCACTGCCTGTCTGACTGTATCACTGCGCGCCACCTGCAGGGGTGTGTGGCCCTTGTTGTTTGTGGCGTTGATGACGGCGTCGTGTTGTAGGAGCAGACACGCTAGCTTCACTCGTACCTCGTCGTCATTTCGGGGTGTTAAGCCGAGCAGCGCAGCCAACTGAGGTGCCACAGCATTATTACATTACGACATAATTACATTATTACATTGTTAAGGATGTCAGAAAAAAAAATACATATTCATATACCTTATACCAATGTCATGATAGTATTATTTATTTTAAATGAAACATTCTTAATTATTTTAATGTGTTCATCTCGATTCCATGTTAACCTGATGATTACACTACGGCGTTACCAAAAGTAGATTATCAATGGTTTAAACATATTTTATTCATTGAGAAAAGAATAAGGAACACTTGTAACGCATACAAACTACCAGTGACATACATATAAAGAAACAAGTAGTTGTCACTAAGGTGACATGATCCCCCGCCGCAAATTAATACTTCAAAATTTAAAAATAATGTCAAGATCAGCAAAATCGACTGTCAAATATGTCGAAAAAGTCAAAGCTCCACTGTGACGTTGAGAAAAATCTCAAGGTCACCAAAATCTAATCAGCCCTTAGTCTTTCCTAGGAGGTGCATTATGTAAAATATGATGGAATTCCAGTGAATGGTTCTTGAGATATCCCAATGACAACCATTACATGAACATTAACATGTCGAAAAATATAAAATTCCACTGTTACCTTGAAAATATTGTCAAGTCACCAATATCTAATCTAATCTTTTGCTTTGTGTAAGATATGATGAAATTCCGGTGAATGGTTCTTGAGATATTCTGCTGACAACCTTTACAGGTACATTAACATGTCGAAAAATTCAAAGTTCCGCTGTGACCTTGAAAAATAATGTCAAGGTCACCAAAATCTAATCAACCCGTCGTCTTCCCTAGAAGGTGCTTTGTGTAAGAAATGATGGAATCCTGGTGAATGGTTCTTGAGATATCCCGCTGACAAGCTTTACATGTACATTAACATGTCGAAAAATTCTTAGAACTCAACCTACTTTCTCAGCCAATCAGACGGTCGTATTTTCCTGACAAAATAGACTCTTAATGATTAAGAACTCAACGCTAAAACGCTCTTCATGACACGCCCTCTCTGTGCCTGATTGGTCAAAAACAAATGACAACAATGTTTTACAACTTTTTATTGACATGTGCCCCACGTGACTCGAAGTAAACACGACCTCGACACTACGCTACACAGGCGGTATAAAGATACTGGCAAATGAGTTTCGAAATATTTTCCATGCAGCATGCATTTGTTAGTTAGCATAATAAGTGTACACTTTGTTCCAGCCTTATTAAAGTCGTTTTACAAACAAAAACGTTCAGTCTTTTAACGAACTAAAACCAAAAAAAGGCGACTTTAGTTTTATTATAAAGTTATGAATTAATTATATTCTATTTTTCTGTTATCTTAACACAAAGCATCATAACTAAATAGATATGTCCTTCCATCTGCATTAAATTATGAAACAACAATGTTAATTTTAATGACTCGCACATTCCACAATTTGATTTAGACAACGGTTTCTACATGGTTAAAATAACCTATTTCCGAATACAATGAACAGAGGAAAATGAGCTCACCTCAAAGTCAGACGGAAGATTATCTCTAGTTTTACCATAACAAATGTTACGATCAAATAGGCTACGTTTTTCGAAAAGTGAGAGTTCATAAAAACACTTCCATACAGCTCGGCGACATCGCGTCATATGAAACGATTACGTAGGAAATCACGGAAACAGTGACGTCATTGAACCTGTCAATCAAAAGTAGGTGGAGTTCTAAGTCAGTTAGAAGCTATGAAGAGAAATCTTCGTGATTAAGAAGGGGCTCGCTCGCTACGCTCGCTCCGCCCCTTCTTAATCACGAAGATTTCTCTTCATAGGTTCTAACTATTACAAAGTTCCGCTGTGACCTTGAAGATAATGTCAAGGTCACCAAAATCGAATCAGCCCGTCGTCTTTCCTTGGAGAAGCTATGTGTAAAATATGAAGAGAATCCAGCGAATGGTTATTGAGATATCCCGCTGACAAGGGTAAAATGAAAAAGTCTCGTTGTGACCTTGAAATGAAGGTCAAGGTCACAAACCTCTGTAGGAACATTACTCTTCCTATGATGAACCCATATGCAAAATATGGAAAGAATCCAATGAATAGTATTTGAGTTATTCCATTTCGTACGGACGTACGGACGGACGGACGGACAGACGCAGCCGAATACTATATTCCCCGCTTTGCGCTGAACGCGCGGCGGGGGATACTAAACATATGTGCTATTCGATACTATTGTTATGATATTCATAGTAATTTTCATTACCAGCTGATGTTCGCCGCCAGAGCCTGACTTTTTGGACCCAACAGCCCGGTGAAGAGCAGTGTTTCCCTCTATGTCCTTTAAGTTCGGATTTGCACCTGCGTCAAAGAGAAAATGCATTATTCGAATCCCATACTCTAGTCAGCTTAATAACACCTGCGTCAAACAGAAAACTCGAGCAACCTCGTCAAACAGAAAACTCATCATCCAAATTCCCTGAACTTGTGAGTTCATTTTGAGCAACTGCGTCACTCATCATGCGAATTTAATTAACTATTTACTTGTTTAGCATGTGCGTCAAAGAGAAAATACATTATGCGAATTCCATAAACTGGTCTGTTTAATTTGAGAACCTGCGTCAAAGAGAAAACTCATCTCCGAAATTCGATAAACTAGCCAGTAATTTGAGCACCTGCGTCAAAGAGAAAACTCACCATGAGAATTCTGTAAGCTAGTCAGTGTAATTTGAGCACGTCAAGAAAAACACCTCATAATGCGAATTCAATAAACTAGTCAGTTTAATTTGAACACCTGTGTCAAAGAGAAATTTTGTTTAAGCAGTTTGGTTAATTCGGATTCGCAGAATCAGTAGGCTAAAATGTTGATCAAAATACTTTGCTTTAAACATATTTTACAAACACATCATCCTTAAAATTACAGGGCATGTCATCACAAACTGATAACAAACCAGTTGATGAAGACTTTTGAAATCATTCCAACAACATAAACGTCTTCATAATAAAAACTAGAAGAGCGTTTGCGGGACACCGCAAAAGCAGAGCAGCTCCGAAACTTTGGGTCTCGCCTTTCCCTGTTCATTATTCAAGTTATTCTACCAAGTTGAATCATCACTGGGGTCACTTTTCACAACTTTGTTCTTAAAACCTATTTCTGATTTCAAAATTGGATCAAAAGATTAACATGGCCTTAACCAATATCTCATGACCTTTAACTTTGACCTTCAAGGTCACACCATCAATGATTACTTTTCATTGTGTATAACAATCATGCAATGACTCAAAGTGTTCATTGTTAACATAAGGCATATTCACAATAGCAAGCTTAAGTTGTGACCTTGCTGTGACCTTGACCGTTGACAGATTTTAGCAAAAACGTTTTCAAATCTTGGTCTTTCTCCATAGTTGATATATACCAAATAAGAGCCTGACAGCACAACAATGTTTGAAGTTATCTTGTTTACAAGGATAATTGTAGTGATTTAAGAACTCATGACCTTGACCTTGAATGTGAACATGTCAAAATCATTCACCAGATTTATAAGAAAGAAGCTATGTATATGAGGTGTTTATACCTTTTTGGAAAAAAGTTAGAGATTTCAGAACTGGTCACCATGACCATATCTCGTGACCTTGACCTTTGATCTTCAAGGTCACACAGTCAATGATCACTTTTCATTGTGTATAACAATCATGTAATGATTCAAAGTGTTAATAGTTAAAATAAGGAATGTTCGCAACTGCATGCTTAAGTTGTGACCTCGCTGTGACCTTGACCTTAGACAGATTTTAGCGAAAACCTTTTCAAATCTCAGTCTTTCTCCATAGTTGATATATACCAAGTAAGGGCCTGATAGCACAAAAGTTGTTGAAGTTATCGTGTTTACAAGGATTTTTGTTGTGATTTCAGAACTCATGACCTTGACCTTTGACCTTGAATGTGAGCATGTCAAAATATTTCCCCAGGTGAACAAGAAAGAAGCTGTATATATGAGGTGTTGATACCTTCATGGAAAAAAGTTATTTAGTGATTTCAGAACTGGTGACCTTGACCATATTGCGTGACCTTGACCTTTTAAATTCAAGGTCACACAATCAGTGATCACTTTTCATTGTGTATAACAATCATGTAATGATTGAAAGTGTTAATAGTTGAAATAAGACATTTTCGGAAAAGCATGCTTAAGTCGTGCCCTCGCTGTGACCTTGACCTTTGACGGATGTTAGCGAAAACCTTTTCAAATCTTGGCCTTTCTCCATAGTTGATGTACACCAAATAAGGGCCTGATAGTAAAAATATTTTTCAAGTTATCGTGTTTACAAGGATTTCTTTTAGCAATTTCAGAACTCGTGACCTTGACCTTTGACCTTGAATATGAACATGTCAAAAAAATTCCCCAGGGGCATAAGTAAGAAGTTATGTATATGAGTTCTCAAAACCTTCTAGGAAAAAAGTTATAGCGAATACTAACGCACCGGTGGCGGCGGCGGCGGCGGCGGCGACGGAAACTGCGCACAAACTGATAGCAGCTCCGACTAAGTCGGAGCTGCTAAATATAATAGTTAGATATTCTATCAATTTCATTTCGAGGGCTAGGATCCTGAAAGAAACCCGAGATTATTTTTGAAGATAATAACGTTTTACCATTCTTGAGAAGGAATTCCGCCATGCCCACGTATGCCTCATTACAGGCCAGATGAAGAGGAGTATAGTTATCACCTCCGGGCATATCTATGGTAGCCTTTCCCTGGGATATGGAGAACGTTAAAATATGTTAAAGATGCATGATCAGTTTGCATGATATTATATTTGGTTCTAAAATGTACAAAATTGCAATAGGTGCTGGTTTAGATTATATCGTGTTACTCGACTTTCATTTTCACCCCAAAATGCTTAAAATATAAATTATATATGTTTCAATGACAACCAAGAAACGGCCTCATGCAAGTGTAGTAGCCGACAATTATGGCTCCAAACACGTATGTACTCGTTATAAGACCCATTAAACGCTAAAGAAGCAATTATGTCTTCCTCTCTACTTCATTAGTTTGCAGCAAACCAAGGTCCATTGTTCGGTTTTCGATCATGACAACGACTTTGAATGGTTGTATTTTCGCTATACTGAACTGATAATGATTAGATAATCTCCTATTACATTTAAACCGCATAATGAAAATTTTCTATATTCATAATCAATCTTAGATCTAAAATATTATTTGATAAAATGTGAAGTAATACGTTTGATAACTTTGAACGTTTTCCGGTGATCAATCTTGTCATATAAGATATCATTTTGGTATAGACAACTATAGAGAATGGCTTACGTCCTGTTTCTTCATATATCATATATAATGTTGTACTTTTCTTGATCCGGGGAAGTTTCTTCAAAAAGTTTCGGTGGATGTTGTCTAGAATTGTTAAGCTTTTAAATCCCCATATTTCTCATCCGTAAGTCAAAATTGGAACAAGTACATCAAAAAGTTTTAACTGACAGGGAATTGATGAATTGAGATGTCATATCCTTCATTGACTACTTCAAACTTGATTGAAGGAGTTCAATTCAACACAGCCGTGTGAAGCCACTACGGAAAATATTGAGGGGTGGCACAATAAGATCAACAGACAATGCTAAAGTGTCACCCCAACATCTACTAGACCGTGTCTCTGTTTCAACGGGACAATTTCAAATAATAGAACTAAAAACCACCTATTCAGTTTATTATATACGGTAACATGGATCAGTGGTTATGTCCACCGCCGGGGGAGTCACATTTATAGGATTACCTAATCACCCACACCGCCGGGAGAGCAACGCCGTTTTTAACCTCATTTTCTTAAATGTGGCTTTCAAGGGCTGTAACCATACCAAATTGTCAATACCAGATTAACGAGAAGTCGGGCACAGTCCGTGTGGTCGTTGATAGCAGCGATATGTAGAGGGGTGAACTTGTCATCCTGTTTGCCCAGGTTAACTGTAGACGTGTCCCTCTTCAGTATGGTTTCTGTAGCACTGAAATACACATTCAGAATGTCTTTGAAAAATAGATGAAATCGCGTTTTCATTTTGATTGAGTTAATGAGCTATTGTGCATGTTGTTGGAATCACATTATGTCAAACTTTATAAATGGTATTATTTTGATGAGAAGTACTGACTGTTGCTGAAAAGTATCAATGTAATGTTAGTTCATTAGTGTAGTGACAATATAAAAATGATCGCCATTTATGATCGAAAACCGGACAATGGTGCACGTCAACTTGTCAATCAAACTTGGAAATTTAACTGTAACAGACAAAAAGATGTTGGTTGATAATAATTACTGTGCTTATATATGGGACGTGTAATTTCAGTGTCTGCATATGTAAAAGGCTGTTGCAAGATTTCCATTGGAAACAAGTGATAAATAATCATATATTGGCGATAGACTATGAATGTGCAAATCAAATGAAATTATTTGAACTTGAATATGGATAGGTCTTTCAAATCGCAAGAAATCGGATGAAATGTAATTAAAACAAAACAAATTTACTTTATTATTCTACTTTTGACAAAATCGAAGTAAGAATCATTATATAATATAATTCTTTAAATCATAAATCATATCTTCGCATCAGCACAGATTCTTAAATTGGCCGTTATTATATGGGAACCAATGGAGAAAAGGGGCAAAAATGTCGGTTCTTTGCTATTTGAAATGCAAATTTTGACACGTTGCTATAAAATTGAATTGTATAAATCACTTACAACACATTGCCAGTGAAACAACTGAATTGTAGTGGATTGAAGCCTCGGTTATTTGGAATAGCTAGGTCGATCTTTGCCGCTCGCAGCATGATGGCAATCGCTTCCTTGTTTCCTTTCTGAATAGCGTCATGGAGGGGTGTGTCCCCCGCTAAATCCTGGTGATTTAGAATAGTTCTTATATTGTTAAATAAAATGATTGAAATGTGTTTAAAGGCGCTGTAGCACGATTTTTCGTTCAAATAAGTCAATGAAATGTATTTGAAAATAATGTCACCAATAGTCAAACACCCTTTTCTCTTCGGAAAATCAAGTTACAAATGAGTGTACATTGTTCCGTTAAGCCATGCAAATCGTTTATGTTATTCGAAACAATAAAATGTGTTCACAATAAAATTGCCGCAATGCAATTTTTGTTTTATACGCAACAGCATTATTACCACTCTGGTTAATTGTGTAATAATATCATGTTTTACCCTCTAAAGTAAATATAAATGACATAAACTATCATTATAAATGAGAAATTTGAAAAAATAAAATTTGAAAAAAAGTGCTACAGCGCCTTTAAAAATAGATTCAAAAGTATTCAAGGCATTTAAAAATCCCATGTCCCTGTCAGTAAGAACTTATATTTGACCATTCGATCTCGAGTTATCAACATAGAGAAAGGGGAAAATGACAAATTGAGTTGAGTTTCATGATTTAGTCATCCTGTTCCATCAGGCAATTGTATACACAAGGCAACGAGAATCGCCTGATTGTCTAAACAGCTTTCGACTCGTATCCCTTGGGTGGTTACTCATCGCTATATATACATGTATGAGGTATTTTGTCAGCCAATGAAATGATTTTAAATGTTATGATCTCTCATCGGTCTTCTCGTCCGAGCAGAGCCAAAATAGGTAGATTTATGGTCATTTTATTCGTTGGTCATTTAAAGAGATATACGAAGCGAAAGTTGCTTAGAGAATCAGGAGGCTGCAATCCGAATACAAACTGTACAGGATTGTAACTCGTCTAAGTGGATATTGTAATAAATCCTGCCCTGTCGTAGAGACGTACGCGAGATGTGTTTGTACAATGGCTGTCTACATTTCAAAGAACTATATGAGATTAACCATTTATCATATCAAACAGATTCGAAACGTTTAACGAAGTACACAACATTGCGGCCAAAGGGTCACCAAATCTACGATTTAAAATGCGAATTGGCAAAGGAGTAGTTCAGCTTTTTTTGGCTTTTCATTTTCAAAGCTCGGCCTGTGATGTCCTTATAAAGGGTTTAAGTGTCAACAACTCTACATTTTACAATTTTCATCGATTCTCATTGGTTTAACCTATGTAGGCCCAGTGAGCTAAACATGTATTTACGTATACATGTTGATTTTACTTGTATAATGCTATTGTAAGAATAAATAATTAAAATAATTCGAACAGAAAAATAAACACCCACCCTTGCATTAACCGGGCAACCATGACGAATTAGGTCTGGCATGATTCCATGAAGATTTGAAAACGCAGCGAAGTGAAGAGCCGTTCTTTTCTGGTTGTTCGAAGGCGTGGCGCTGGCTCCTTTTTGTAACAGTAACTGGGCAGTCCGCTCTTTGCGCCTATAAAATATATGGACAGTTTACACAAGATTCAATTTGTCGTGATATTGTGTACTATTTTCGTGTATGATGTTGTGAGACTTATGATCAGTCAAAAATTGATGTAGCCAAGATTATATTCACAAATTTTGAAAAAGAATCTCAAGAGAGATATGATTACATTGGAAAATGTTTCGTAGGCGCATTGACACAAGTCATTAAAGGTACAACCATTGTGTTATTGGGGGTCACATATTCCAAATGTTATACATGGTGTTATTTTATAACGAAGTACCGACTGTTACCGAAAACTACCATTTTGATGATAGTAGACTTAGCATATTGACGATATGAAGGTTAATGTAGTGATTTCTGATCGAAAACCGGACAATGCACGTCGTGTGGCGCGCGTCAATGAGTCAAACGTAATTTTTTAATCTTATTAATAACAGACAAAATGCTAAGTTTGAGTTGATAATGTTTAATAGGTCACATAACTACTGTGCATGTAAATTGGACGTGCAGTTTCGGTTTCTGCACATGCATAATGATGTTACTCAATTTTAATTGGAAATTAGTAATTTTGATATATTCGGGGATTTGGGATAAATATGCAATTTGGGTGAATGTATTTGTATTGTAGACAGCACATGTGGTGAGTTGGAACGTATTAAAGCCAAATAAAAATTATGAAACACAATGGATGCACCTTTAACCCATATACTGCTGTTGTCAAACTATGGCTGATTGTTATACTGGCAGTGTTGCTTGGCAACAACAGCAAAGTTGTCATCCATTAAAATTGTCTCAGAAATCGTTTGAGTTCCCTCAAAAGAGGAGCGTGCCATGTGTATCAGTTTATCAAACTTTTCTGTCATCGCTTTAAATAATTAACCTTTTTTTTAACAAAATAACTGTCATTTCATTTCGAAGTTCAATACGTAAGAAAAACATGATGGCTGAAGGATAACATATTTTGTGTAAACCGACAAACGTTTCTGTCATCAGATACTATAAGTCACCAGGGCCCCGTTCTATAACAGTGAGCGCTTATAATCGCTCAATGTAGCGTTCATTGTAGCGCTCATTCTCTCCTGAACGACACGGTGCGATTCCTCGAGGTTTGCTCGCTTTGCTACGTAGCGTTACATTGACTATCGCGTTCAAGAGAGGTTTAAAAGTAATTGCTCATTGAGCGATTACTTTTAAACCTCTCTTGAACAAGGCCCAAGTGAAACTCTTACCCAACAAGAGCAGCGTGCAGTGCTGTGTGTCCTTTCCCGTCAGTAGGCGTGGTTTTTGCGCCGTGCTCCAACAGCGCACTGACTACTTCTGTTTGACCTTCGTGGGCAGCAAGGATCAATGGAGTAACTCCTTTATGTGTAACGTTCGCCTGTAGGCAAAATAGGTTAGAACCAATGAACTTCACATCTTAAAGAGAAGGTTCTGCACTCTCTCTCTGAAAAAAACACGCAATCCTTATCTCAATATATGACAACATCCCCTGAACAAAAATAGTGAGCGTAAATTCTCTTAATGTGTGTTCTTATGATTAGTACAACCTCTCAAACGCAGCCTTTGTCACGCACGCTGACATTTTATCAGATTTTGTTTGAGAATGTGCGAAAAGGTCATGTGTATCATGCTAAAAGTCGGTTGCACGTGCAAATGAAGGAAAACACAGTTGATGTAGAGGTCTATAAAAGGAGGCATAGTTTGGCAATTCAGTCAGTTCATTTACTCCGCAAATCAAAACAGATAATGCCCCGGTTGAGTACAGCCGATCGAAATATTGTCATTGGTCGCATTGAGGCCGGGAAAACTTTGGAACAGTTGCCCGTCATCTAAATGTCAACGATATATCAATAACGTTTTGCAGTCTCATCTTCTGCCGCTAATCGTCCAACAGGGGGAGCTGTTTCAACAGGACAATGCCCGCCTTCACACAGCTCATGCAACAGTGGATTTTCTACGAAATTCCAATGCCAACATCTTTCCATGGCCCTCCAGGTCGCCCGACATTCGTCGTATTCGTGCACGTACACCTCCACCGCAGACGTTGGATGCACTGGTCACAGCACTACAGGAGGAGTGGAGAGCAATACCCAAGGAAAGGATTCGCTGTCTTATCCGTTCTGTTCCGAGGAGGTGCAATACTGTGATTGCAGCTTATACCACGGAAACATAAGTTTAACCATGTAAAATTTTATTGTGTTATCTTTTGTAATAATACATGTGTAGTAACAAGTTAAAAATTGATATAAACACTTCTAAGTTCAGGGGTTGCGTTTCTTTTTTGAGAGAGTGTATTTGTGTATTTTTTTTAAAAACGAAATTCGATGTCATATTCCTCCTTATAGTTACATATAACATGTTATTAATACATGAATATAACACTATCAACTTAAAGCATATTAGTGAGGGTTATATGTTTTGATGATAAGAACATTTTACATTTGTAAAATACAGCGTTTTCCTCACATCGATCTCGTAATGCACAAAAACAAGAATGACGGATATTCCGATAGAACCCACTCTTTAAGGAGACCTCAATGTAGTTTTGGTGATTTAAGTGTAACTTTGACGTCCTATCGTGTTATTATTGAACTATCAACCTAGGAGTGCATGATGGTAGAACAACTATGAGTTGATTATACCAGGCGATGTTTATTGGTTACCATTTCGGACACACATAGTAATATATCTACCGCGAATATGTTAACGTGCAAGGTAAAGGTGTCAAAATTGTGTGTATATATATATATATATATATATAAATAAAATACTTCAGACGACACTTTCTGTAGATATCATTTATATGATGACTGGATGCGCCGTATTTCGACTTGTTATAAGTCTTTCCAACAGTATATATATAGAGAAAAAATAGAATGTTCGAAGAAATTACGATGATTTAATCAGTTTCACAAGCATGCTTTCGACCATTACGGGTCTCATCAGGTCTGATATTGGGTCTGATGAGACCCGTAATGGTCGAAAGCATGCTTGTGAATCTGATTAAATCATCGTAATTTCTTCGAACATTTTATTTTTTCTATATGAGACCTGGGAGTTGGAAGATGTTTTAAACTGTTATATATATATGTAACACGTGATGAACGAATTGTCTTTAAATTACCAGAGAGGGATTTTTATATATATATATATATATATATATATATATATATATATATATATGTAACACGTGATGAACGAATTGTCTTTAAATTACCAGAGAGGGATTTTGCTTGCAAGTAGCCTTGACAGCAGCAACGTCGCCTCTGCCTATTGCCTGATAGAGAACTTCCGGGTCAGCGCTTGACCTTTGTTGTCTTTCCTGCATCATCACCGCCGCCATTAGCTTTAATAGGTCACCGTGCACGCCTGAAGGTCAAACATCCTCGTAGAAACAGATCCAACAACAGGTCAAACACGTGCATCATCAACAAGATGCGCATAATCATTACCAAGTATAATACTGTCATTTATTCTCTCCCAACAAAGTTTACTCCACTCAGTTCTACCCCGATTGAACATTGGAACATTGGAACACAAGACAAACAATCCACTCCAGGGATGTCCTCAACTTCATCTAATATTCTACAAAATCGAACAATAAACATTATCAATATTGTCAAAACCAGTCAGGGAGGTAACAGCTTTCAGTCGTTATTTTTTTACGCATTAAACTCAAGAGAACCTTTCACATAGCTCACTACAAAAGATCAGGACAGTCAGCCGTTACACTAGCAAAGGAAAGTTAAAGAAATACGACAAGACTTCAAAATTCTTTATTTCAGTACTGAAAAGGCCACAGGCCTGTAGTACATTTACAATTCATATGAGTAGTAAGTCATAACAAGTTCTTATCTATTACAATTTGTTTTCTTGAATCCATTGCAAAATATATGTACATTGCAAGATTATGTAGTGATAAGGTGTTAGTATCTGTTAACAGTGATATTAATTTTCTTTCGCTTGGGTATTTATAAAAGTATGGTTTTAGATACTTAGTTCGTAAAGTGTTATACACAGGGTAGATGAGAAGGAAATGTAATTCATTTTCTATAGCATTATGGTCACATAATTTACATATTCTCTGCTCCCTTGGTATACCTAGGTATCTGCCAGTTTCAATAAATAATTCATGGGAAGAGCAACGAAATCGGGTGAGAGATATACGAAACTTTTTTCACGTCAACATTTGCTAGATACTCTTCGAAACATATCCCGATTTCCATTGGTTGTAAAATGAACATTTAGTTGATAGGAGTAGAGATTCCGACCATTATTTTAAATACATATCTTTCATTCTTTGTGTAAATGATGTGATAAAATTAGCATAGCATGGAATTTTCTGACCCAGCCAAACATATCCGTAGCCTGTTTTGTGCTACAGTTCTCTAATATCAGTGACCCAATTTTGTTACCCATTTTGGTCATACAGTACCATCATTTCATAACATTTTTTCGAAAATCTGTGGCACGGCATACTTAATAACTTTATCCAATACTTTATCGCATTAATGGCTGAATATGTAAATAACGGGAATCTACCTACTTCTCCATAAACTATAGTAGTACATGTGCTTGATATTACACCAAGATACCTTTTGCATGCATTAAGGTGAACTCGTTCAATGCTTTCATACTGCCTTAAACCCCATATTTCAGATCCATACAGAAGTATTGGACATATCTTGGTATCAAATATTCTAAAGAATGTGTTAAAAGACATTTCACCCAGAGATCTCATATTTCTACAGACTCCCATTAAAACTTTCAAGGCTTGTAATGACGCTTGTTTCGTGTGTTTAGACCATGATAAGCTACCAGAGAAATATACGCCGAGATATTTATCAACATTGGTCAGTGATGGAGACTGGGAAGAGTTATGTCATGTTGGAGTAAGTTGAGGTTACTTAGGAAGAAATGTAGCATGTGGGGAGAAAAAGCAAAAACAGTTTAGTTTCTGTTACATCCAGCTATTTTGTAAGCTTGCACCACTTACCCGCCGCACCCCCAGACTCCTGACCAGGGTTGCTGGTTCCCTCCTCCATACTGTGGACTTGACCCCCGGTTATCGTGCAACAACCAGCGAACATCAGAACGGTCTTCTTACCAAAACCAAGAACCACATTTCCGTCTTCTCCAACCTTCACCACCTTGCCGCACTTTCCTTGAACCTGTCAGCAATTTCCAACCTTACTAAGACGCCGGACATTGTCAGAAAATTAGCACGGAGTTCCATCATAGCAGTGTCATATTAATATTTAGTTTTCTCATGCTAGTATACAATTAATTATCATATATGATTTTACATCCTAATTCAATATTGATATGGTTTTTAACAAGGATAATGGATCGAAATATTGATTTTCATAAGGTAAGCAACGTGTACATGTTTAAGTTTTTATACTTTTATGATAATTACTTGAACAAATTTCACTTATAACTATGATTTTCATTAACGTGAAAAATTCAAAATAACCATTTATTGTAATTTAAAGAGTCAGTAGCACGTTTTTTGTTGAAATAAGTTGATGAAATGTATTTGAAAAATAATGTCACTTATAGTAAAACACCCTTCTCTCAACTGTTTGAGGCATTCTAAAAGTTGGTGTGATGAAGAAGATACATTTATTATGGATGATCAACTTCTTTATTAGCAATAGCGACGTTCTCTCTTCTCTTACCCTTCTCTCTTCGGAAAATCAAGTTAAAAATGAGTATACATGGTTCGGTAAAGCCTTGGGAATCTTTTTTAAAATTCGAAATATTAAAATATGTTCACATTAAAATGGCCGCCATGCAATTTTTGTTTTATACACAACACCGTTATAACCACTACGGATAATTGGTTGGTGTTATAAGATGTCTAGAGTAAATATAAATGACATAAATTATCATCATAAATGGGACATTTGAAAAATAAAATTTGCAAAAAAACCTGCTACAGCCCCTATAAAAGGACGTTAAAAAGAAAATAAACAAAACAAGGATATAACACAGTAGTGACCTACCAGTTTGATATCCTGTGACCACTCCACGTGACCTTTCATCAGGTTTCTCAACTTCTCCTCATCTCCCTCCACCTGGACTACATCGCCAACCTTTAGCTCTGGTACCTGGGTATATAATGTCAGTTGAAGATATTTAACACAGCTATCACAAAATGCTACACATTATATAGCAAATACCCCTGGACACGAGTCAAAATAAAGATGCATATCGAATGAACGGGGGGGGGGGGGGGGGGGGGGGGAGGGGGAGGGGATAGCGCAGTGGTTAGCGCGTTCGGCTTCGAATCAAGAGGTCCGGGGTGCCAGTGGCACGGCAACTTTGTCTGCTTTAGAGAACTGTTCTACACGCAGTAAGGTTTGGGTGCAATGTTACACTGAATTTCAGAGTAGTACCAACCATGATTCGCTAGTTCCAGCCGATGCTCGCAGGTTTCACCGCAAAGCATAGCCTCATGGCGTTGCGGGCTTTCTCCCTGCCATAATACTAGCAGCCGTGATATAAGTGAAATACTCTTAAAAGCGGCGTAAAACCCTAAATCACCTCACCTCACATCACCTATATGTGTATCTTAGTGCAAAAATCATGTACATTGAGATTGTAACATAGATAAAATTAAGTAATATACGATGACAATGATCGATCCTATATCAATGTTAAATATAATCATACTTCGTATCCTGTGATCGCCATGTTGGGGAATGTTTTAAAATTTGGCATCATGAATTAGACTGAAGGGTCAACTTTGGAAATTTAAAATTTCAGTAATTTGAGAATAAAAAGTTTTCATATCAACTAAATGAGAATAATTTCCTCACATATATATTGAATGAGTATAAGATGAAACATATCATGTATGTTTGACCCAGTGACGGCAGATGAATATTTCACAGAAGAAAATAAAAACTGTAGTTTTGAAAAGATTAACCTCTGGTCACTTCAAAGTGCTGCAAAACTGTAACTGTTTACTATGAGGCATCAAATCAAATTATGGTATGGAACACTCAACTGTTTTCTTATTGAGCACAAATGCAAAGTGGTCGGTCTAGTTTTCAGGTTCACACGATGCTTCAAAGACATGACAAATAACATGATATTTACACTGAAATTTACAAGTAGATGAACAAACTTTCGATATGCAGCTGTCGGGGTTAAACGGTTCACAATTACAACAGTTGAACCGCAAACATTTTGCTTTGGTTTGGTGCACCAGACATCAAAGTGTGCTTTCGGTTTGTACCGCATATTGGATACTATATTGTACGTTATTAATTCCAAAAAATAAATGATTTTTTTGTTTTTCTCTCCAGTTTTACAATCATCAGATTTTATTTATAAAGTCTTGTAGTTACTTTAATTTGTTGTTGTATTCTTGGTTCTAAACACAACCGAAAATGTACCTAACCGAGGATTTTGTACCGAATAGGTATTGAACCGAATCCCGAGTGTACCGTTTCACCCCTAGTCTACTACACTTATAAAAACATCGTCCACCCTCAGCTCGGGCATCTGATGTAGATGATGAAAATGCATAATGATTTCAACATTGGTAGGAATTTTATTCAAACGGAATATTGAACATAAAATTATTAAAAAACTAGAAGAGCGTTTGCGGGACACCGCAAAAGCAGAGCAGCTCCGAAACTTTGGGTCTCGCCTTTCCCTGTTCCGCCTTCTCCTCAGCATAAATAAAATGGGAATTTTTTTTACAAAAATTTGTTCATTATTCAAGTTATTCTAACAAGTTGAATCATCACTGGGGTCACTTTTCACAACCTTGTTCTTTAAACCTATTTCTGATTTCAAAATTGGATCAAAAGATTAACATGGCCTTAACCAATATCTCATGACCTTGAACTTCAAGGTCACACCATCAATGATTACTTTTCACTGTGTATAACAATCATGCAATGACTCAAAATGTTCATTGTGAACAAAAGGCATATTCACAATAGCACGCTTATGTTGTGACCTTGCTGTGACCTTGACCTTTGACGTATTTTAGCAAAAACGTTTCCAATCTTGGTCTTTCTCCATTGTTGATATACACCAAATAAGAGCTTGACAGAACAAAAATGTTTGAAGTTATCGTGTTTACGAGGATTATTGTAGTGAATTAAGGACTCTTGACCTTGAGCTTTGACCTTGAATGTGACATGTCAAAATCATTCACCTGATTTATAAGAAAGAAGCTATGTATAAGAGTTGTTAATACCTTCTTGGGAAATGGTTATTTAGTGATTTCAGAACTGGTGACCTTGACCATATTTCGTGACCTTGACCTTTTAAATTCAAGGTCACACAATCAGTGATCACTTTTCATTGTGTATAATAATCATGTAATGATTCAAAGTGTTAATAGTTGAAATAAGACATTTTCGCAAAAGCATGCTTAAGTCGTGCCCTCGCTGTGACCTTGACCTTTGACGGATGTTAGCGAAAACCTTTTCAAATCTTGGCCTTTCTCCATAGTTGATATACACCAAATAAGAGCCTGATAGCACAAATATTTTTCAAGTAATCGTGTTTACAAGGATTTTTTTAGCGATTTCAGAACTCGTGACCTTGACCTTTGACCTTGAATATGAACATGTCCAAAAAATTCCCCAGGGGCATAAGTAAGGAGTTATGTATATGAGTTCTCAAAACCTTATAGGAAAAAAGTTATAGTGAATACAAAACGCGCAGGCGGCGGCGGCGGCGGCGACGACGGAAACTGCACAAAAACTGATAGCAGCTCCGACTTAGTCGGAGCTGCTAAATACAAAAAACATCCTCCATCCTCAACTTCCTCCATTTGACTTTTTAATTGATACATTAAGTAATCTTAGGTATGGGAAATCCTGACCGTTGTCGAATCCTTTTCAGAGTATGGAGTTTAAAATACAGTTTAAAAAGTATTTTGGTCCTGACTTAATCAAAGCTGTTATCAGTGATCTCAAAAATGTTTTAGATTTCATTAAAATTTTGAATTTTATTAACAAGGAAAACGTTATCAAAGTGTTCTTGCCTTCTTCAAAGCTCCTGGAAAGAATCGGAACCTGAGCCCACCAAACTCGACAGTTGCATCTCCACTTGGCGCAAAACCCTTGATCACTCCTATCTTGCCAATACACTGAGAAAAAAGAATCACCGATAGAATAAATAAAACAACGTTACATTTTGGATGACAAATTGTTTTGTTATCCAACATGTAACGTTGTTATATTTGTTCCGATCAATGGCAAGCATTTCTAATAACGAAAGAATGGTTCTCACAATAATGATATTGAGGATAATAATGTTAAACACACTTCAGCAACAGAACCTTCATCACGGTCACCAGGTCGGTACTAAAATATCAGTTGGGTTAAAGGGGCAGTAGCACGTTTTTTCGCTGAAATAAGTCGATGATATGTATTTGAAAAATAGTGTAACGAATAGTAAAACATCCTTCTCTCTTCGGAAAATCAAGCTAAAAATTGGTATACATGGTTCCTTAAAGCTATAGGAGTTGTTTTTGTCATTCAGAATAATAAAATGTGTTCACAATAAAATGGCCGCCACGCAATTTTTGCTTTATACGCAACATCGTTATTACCACTACTGATAATTGGTTTGTGTAATAAGATGTTTTACCCTCTTAAGTAAATATAAATGACATAAACTATCATTATAAATAGGAAATTTGCAAAAATAGAATTTGCAAAAAATGTGCTACTGCCCCTTTAATAGAGGTACAATTTGAACAAAGTGACACAACTGACGGTTTCCACGACTTGCGAGCTGTATTGAGTTAAGTATTTTGTTCTAGCTTGGTTACGTGTATAATGATATATATTCAGATGCACCATTTACGTTATGCTCATATCTGCTGATAAAACAGTGATGCTTTACTTCACAGACGGCGAAAAAAACAGGACCATGCCGGTGCCACAAAACAAACATATATTTAGTTTCAATTAATGCATTTCAGAAGTTATATAGGACAAAATGGCAGTTATTGTTAACAACATGTTCTTGACATATCCGACATTTCGGGACCATATCATGGGACCTATATCATTGGACCTATATCAGCTTCTTCATTGATGAGACAAAAATATAAAAAAAACAATTCATTATTTTTGTTCAAATTTTCATATTTCATCTAAACATGTACTTGATATATACATAAATATTAATATATCTTTCCATGCTATTGAATACTAAATTGGTGAATCACAGAGATGAGTACGAGGAGTAAAACTGGTAATGAAATCTCTCCTCTCTACTCACATCACCCATGCCGGAGGTCCATCCAGACCGCTGGTTCTGCATGGCCTGTAGTGAAGAGACGGACACCTGGATACAGACCTTGTCTCCTTCCTGTAGAATATCTAGCTCTCTCTTAGCGCTCTGATTGGCGTCACTTGCATCTGAGGACAAAGAGACAAATATTTTACTGGCACTTCATTCATAAATTTGATTCAACATCTTATAATAACTTGTCTAATTCCTGAAGAAAATCCAGCTCTCTTTTACTGTTGTGCTGGACGCCACATACATCTTAAGAGACGCATATTTTATTGGCGCTTTGTTCACGTATTTGACTCAAAACCATTTATTGAACTGAAGGAAATCCATCTCTCTTATTGCTGTACTGGGCATTACGCACTTCTAAGGGTAAAGCGTTAGGTATTGTACACGTGTTTCACTCATGTATAAACTAAGAATATAATACCTATAAGAAGACTTGTTCGCCATTAAACATGAAACTGTAGGAAAGCTAGCCAACACCTGGCGCTTTCAGGGGGTATATTGAATTTATTGGTATTAGAATACCTTGTGTGTTACTATAAGTGAAAAATAAGCTTTATCATTGCAGTGCTTCAACTGATTAAACCTTAAGAGAGCAGGTGTTTGTTAAAGAATCCGTGTTTAAAATAATAACTTTGTGAAAAGTTATTCATATTGTATACTCCAAAACATCTTCACAAGCGAAGTGTTCCTTAAGACGATTACATTTAATTACATAGCTTGCTCAGACATCGGGCCCTGTACTCGCCCACATACTCTTCTATTCCAGTTCTCGACTTCTCGAGAACCACTTAATCAAGTCATCCACACAAGGCAGGGGTTCCTTTATAACAGTACGTTTCAACTATTCGTTCAAGCCTAGCATTTCTGAAAAGAATTAAAGAAAATATTTCTTTTATACTTGGGATTTTATGAACGTTTCAATTAATTTTACCTAAGCAAGGCAGGTGTTCCTTATAATAGTAAGTCCCCTGGCTTTCTTCCTTGTATTTGATGTCCATCTTTCCTTGGTAACCAACTCTGTGATCCCCCAGCTGACCACTTGACCAGCGCACCTTGACCATGTTGCGAGTGGACGGCTGGGACACATTGTTCACTATGGAGAGCAGCTGGCCAGGATATCCTCCTGCAGACATATAATGCCTGAACAATTTAACCCATAAAATGAAGGGAATAGGATTTTAAAACACGCTTCAATGAATTTCGTCATTTTAAAAAAGATAGTTATTGTTTTTTGTCAACATCGTGAATATGACGCCTTTCCGTTTTGGAAATACGGTCTTTCCAAAAATTGGAAACGTGTGGAAAGGAGGGTATTTACTCCCTCGTTGATAAACAGTTACCTAGAGAACAGTGTTTCTTCATTAGAAAGATCCTAGGTTCGAATTCCGTCACCCATGCATGGATCTCTAGTTCCAAAAGACGTTCACAGGTTTTGAACCCATTTGACCCCAGTTACTCCCTGCAGTTATACCTGTGTATATGACCTTGATAATAATGTCAAGGTCACCAAAATCTAATCAGTCCTTTGTCTTCCCTATGAGGTGCTTTGTTTAAGATACATGGAATTCCGGTGAATGGCTTGAGATATCCCGCTGACAAGCTTTACATGTACATTTACATGTCGAACAATTCAAAATTCCACTGTGACCTTGAGAATAACGTCAAGGTCACTTAACTCTTTGGTCTTTCCTCTTTCCTAGGAGGTGCTATGTGTATGATATGAAGAGAATCCAAAGAATGGTTCTTGAGATACCCCGCTGACAAGGGTAAAATGCCAAAGCCTCGTTGTGACCTTGAAATGAAGGTCAAGGTCATAAACCTATGTAGGAACGTTACACTCCCTATGATGAACCCATATGCAAAATATGAAAAGAATCCAGGGAATAGTATTTGAGTTATTCCATTTCGTACGGACGGACGGACGGACGGACGGACGGACGAAACAGAATACTACTATACCCTAATCCTATAAACAAAATTAAAGTTAAAAGCCACGCCAAATACTCTTTGATCGATGACAATGAATCACCCATCAATTATCTATAAATTAAACAATCATTCTCAAACGTATCCTGTGATCGTCAGTGGTTCATGTTATGAAAATTGGCATAATGTAATAGGGGGTCAAATTTTGAAAAATCAAAATTTCATTAATTTTCGAATAAAGGTTTTCATATCGACTAAATGAGAATAATTTCACCACAAATACATTGAATGGATAGAGGAAGAAACATATGATGTATTGTTGAGCTCGTTGATCCCTTAGTGAGTATTTCACAGAAGAAAATAAAAACTGCAGGTTTGAAAATATTGACCCATGGCCACTTCAAAGAGCTGTAAAAAACTGTAACTGTTTACTATGAGGTATAATATATATAGATTATGTTATGGAACACTCAACTACTTCTTATAATGAAAACATACAAAGTGAACGGTTTTGTTTTCGTATTGATACGATGCTTCAAAGACATGCCAAATTACATATTTGCACTGAAATACAGGTGAACAGACATACGGCATGTAGCTGTATTTAGTTTTAGTGTATGACGTCAAAAACTTGAATATTTATTGTTGGAAATCATACATATGATAAAATCAATTGAGGTGTACTTGTTTGTCTATTTTAGTTAACTAATTGAATAATTTCCCCAAAATGACCACTCACCGTCGATGTCTCCGCTGTTCCAATCCTGCCCCCTCACCACACTAGCACCAGGGAACAAACCCATGGCTCTGATTTTCAGGCTCGAAGAACGTCGCTTCACTGGCACTCTTATACAATATAATGACAATAAATAAGTTGAAAACATTACCAAATATTATGGTATTTCACTTTTTATGAATAATCTAATTTATACGCTTGGATTGAGTTGATAATATTTCGAATCCAATAAATTCCATTTGATTTTTGGCACTTGGACCATAATTTATTTACTGACTGAAGTTCTAATATCCCCTGATTGGCCAATCGCCCTCAATGGTGTAGTTTTAGTAAGTGAGTTAGAAAGTAAGTAAGTAATTTTCTATTCCGTCTAGTTCTTCATTTTTCGAACAACAAAGAACCAAAAAACGAAGCGGCAGCCAACTTCTGGACACCGTAAGATTTATATAAAAACGATTTAAACACGCAGAACCTACCCTTCGGAAGTGGGCGTGTCATATCTGACAAACGCATGTGATAGGTCGTGCTTGTCGGTGACGTAACACAGCGAGCAGAGGTTGCACTTCTTGCATTGGCTGCACTTCCACAACATCCCGGCCACGCCCCTCGATTCACATCCGTCACATTCCACAAGAGGATGGCGGACACCTGTTGTTTTTTTGTCAAACTAATTTTTAATTTGTTAAATCCACATATTTTTAATGTTTGCGGCAATTACGTATATTCATCTTCAATTGGACATGCATCAGACAGTAATATTTTTCAGACATTTTTAAAAGACATTAACAACCAGAAATTAAGAAATAAATCGCTGTCGCCAGAAATAACTTTGTATGAGATACTTCTGTTTACTAAACTTCTTAATATTCGTTTTCGTCGATGAAGGAAATGGTAATTTTAAAATCATGATAATATTATAGATAGACGAAGTGCTTATATATGACCAACTGGGGTTAATAATTGATATCGTTATTTAACAATTCTCTAAACGTGGGCATCAAGCCAAGAATTCGAAACTTCGATCACAAAAGTGTGTCAGGTCACTGTGACCTTGGTGTTGTTTAGTTGTACTGACACTTAGTTCCATATATCGTTACGAGGCAGGGCGCATGTATAGTACAATATTTTCCTCTTCAGTTGTTATGGAGTCACCGTTATTTATTACATTACTTCCATGATAGTGTTTACCCAGTTTCTGTTGTGAACTGCGTTAGGCTAAGTGCCAACATTTTTCATAGCAAACTCTCTACTTTTTTTTATTAGGCCTGGTCAAACGAGCTGAAACACACGGGTCCTTTGGGTCATGTTATCTCACACACTATTTTAAAAATTAGAATTTTTTTTTCGATGACCCCCCGATTTTCACGCCTTCGGAATCTAACTGAATTTTATTTATTTATTTTTATTTTTATTTTTTTTAAATCGCGTGTGAGAAGACATGACCCAAAGGGCCTGTGGTTATGTATACAGTCATAACTCACAGCCGTCTGTAAACTTACAAGGTATATATATACTGACTGTTTGGTCAATTGGGGTTATTAATTGTTGATTAGGGACTCTTATATGACTCCAATGTTGACCACAAGAGTCACATCTTGATTACCGTTTTTCTACCTTGCTATTTAAGTTCAGATAGGTACATTAAAGGCACTGTAGAATGATTTTCTTACTGAAATAAAGTGCGTTCACAAAAATATGAACAAGTGTTACCAATAGCTAAATAATACCCCTGAATCAAAATAAATTCTAAAACGAATGTACATAGTTCGGTTAAGCTATTCCATATTTCCACCGAACGACCAGTTTAATGTTCACACCACTGTCGATTTATACGTCGCATCATTTTTTTCGAATACAGATAACCGTTTTCAATGCACACGGCATACCGGGTCATGTACTGAGAGGTTTTAGCCATTAATGTACCAATATATTGTATATACTTTAATAATATATGTAACAAATTTGATAAACCATAATATACACAAAAAACGTGTTACAGCGCCTTTCATACTCTATGTTCTTGTGCACAGACTCGTTGGCCAATTGGAATATATAATCTTTAGATTGAGTGACTCATAGGCACTGCCCAGACATCATTGGTATATGCCTCACAAATTCACAATGCTGTAGGGTAAAATAAACCCTGATGACATCACATGACGCCTTAAGCTTAATGACGTTAAAATGCTATGACGACATTTTGTAACATATTTGTGATCCATGTTGCAGTATATGATATCATTAAATTTGATCCTCGTATAGTAGGTACCACTTTACGTATCGTCTTATGTATTCTTATAAAACCCTTTATTTCTATTTTGAGGTATTATTCTTCATCATCTTGTTAAATCGTGTTTGGAAATGTTTCTCTGTTTGATATGTTGGATTCATTCTTTAGGAGTGCGCCACTGCAGGTGAACTGTCAGCTCTCCGAGAAAATGCTTTCATTGTAGTGCAGTCTGATTTGAATCGACCTTGTTCCGAAGAATAAAATTTGCAAAATAATATATCTACCGGGATACGAATAGGTTCTGTAGATTCCTCGCGACAAGGTCTGAGAACATCCCGTATAGGCGTGTGTTCCGAACCAGTTTAGCGCAGCCAAAGCCCAGTCAAATAGCTGACCAATCACATCATAGTATTTAAACGGTCGCTGATTTGAAAGCATTCGGAACAGACAAAATGATAGCTGTTTGGAGTTATCTGCCCCTAGCTTCTCGCACCGAAAGCAATTGTTAGGCATCTTTTGATTGGCTACCTGAATTGCGCTCGAACACGCTAGTCTACGGGCTGTTATCAGACGGTTTGGCGTGGAACCTACGACTGATATGAGTTCGTATCCCGGTAGATGCACTATTTTGAAATTTTTATTCCACGGAAAACCGTCGATTTTAATCAGACTTATTGTAGTGAGGCGACGAATAACTTGCACGAGTAAATCAATACTGACGAACAAAAGAAACGCCATCTCATTTTCAACAGAGTAAAACAAGACATACTTCTTCCGAGGAAAGTCTAAAAAACTAAATGTTTTCAATAGGCACGATTTGTAAAAAAAGTACTCATAATTTCTGTTCAAATACTCTTGGGGTGCAAACATCGCTTTTCCAAAATGTATTTGGCCAGAATGTTTGACATTTTAGTTGTTTGCTATGTAAAATGTAGAAATTTAATTAATAAAGATGTTAATAACCACCCTTGACTAACATTTGTAGGACAGGACGTAAAAAGCAAACAAGCCAAATAGCACCCTTTGACACCGCCGTCTACTTTTTTTCATTCTAGTCTAGATTTCTTAAAATGTGTTTTTTTTAGAAAAAGGAACAAAACATGTTTTAAAAATTGCTGGCTTCTGAAGACGTGTTATAAATTGTTTCAGTCGCATTTATCACTCGTTGATTGAAATATTTTGTATTTTGTATGTGATGTTTAATTGTTTATCTTGGTCGTGAGTTTACCATTCTCTTCCCACAGAGGTTACTCCCTTCAGATTTCCGATCATAACCTCTGTTCTATATTGCCTGAAATCGAGAGCAGAGGGAAAATCCCCTAGCGGAGGAAAGCGGAATCTCATACTGTATCCCTGCTTCTTAACCAATGAAAACTCATCTTTCAGTGGCCCTGTTGACCGAGTGACCTCAAAGATCTAGGCATTTGACTCTTTTGCTCATTTGCATATGTCTTTCGAATATGTCTGATGTAAATAACAGAGGAGCTATTTTTGGTATTTGTCTCTGATTTGGTCTTCTTTATTCATAAGCATGTTTATGATCAATAGTTTTCACAAAATCAAATGGCATGTTTCTAGGGAAACACAATAAAGGAGAAAACGTTTGTCTTACGTTTATTTTATCATTATGACGTGTCACTGGTAAACGACACTTTTACAACGGCGTCGCTGATTGCACAACCAGATTCAATTGCAACCAGTCAGGACACTCCCTTTCTGCCCTAGATTTCAAGCGTGAAACAACAGAGGTTAGGATTGGAAATCTGAAGAGAGTTACCTTTGTGGGAAGAGAATGTGAGTTTACATGCATTTCACGCAAATATTGTAAATTTACATTGGTACGTTTAAGTGAAGTTACTGAACTTACCAATAGGTGCGTTGTCGAGTATACGGAGGTCATGTTTCCCTAGTTTACCAATCCGACAGAGCCTACGGGTCCCGTTGTCCCACACCACCTCGCACGTGCTCTCACCGCCCAGACTGATCACGGTCCCCACGTGACCTTCCCCGCCATCGCGGTCATCGTCACTAGGCCAATCAGGGCCTCGTAGCACCCGCAGACCGATAGCCATTGATTAAAGGACAATAACCTAGAACGAGACAATGCAGCGTAATCGTCGTTGAAATAATTCTAAGTAGTGAAATCACCAACACCAACAGACTGATTTCTTTCTGTTTCTTTCACACTTATATATGAACTAAAACGGTTAAGAAACTAGCTTCTTTACCAAAATGTGTTTCAGAGTTTTGAGTTATTTACGCAGACCACTCGCGGAGGCCATTAAAACAACACACTTTTCTTGAGCTGTAATTATTATCTCTTTCAGCACTGTACCTTCCTTCCTGGATTTGACTATTATGCAATTAACTGGTCTCCAGCAATCCACCCATTAGCGAAATCACTCCCACTGTACTGTGAAAACCAATGAGACCAGTGTCTCTAAATTCCTTACTTATGGTGCTACAGACATGACAGTGGGCTCTGACATTTGAAAGGCGTAGCTGTTTACATTGCCAATACGTTTACATTGCTCATTTTATCAAAAAGAGATATTTAGGTCCTACAATGAATGCACCATGCACGTCCTTAGTTTTGTGAGTAGGGCAATAAGTATATGTTATTAATTAATACTTCTCAATACGAAAATACATACAATAAATATTAATACATCATCACTGACATAAAGCAATGCTTGAGTTCAAAAGACTTTTTAATAATCAATAATAAATTAACTAGAACGGTTCGTTCAGGTAAAATAGTGATTGACAGGTTCTACAAGTTTAAGTTGATATCGTCAGAAAAAGTATAATTTTCAAACACAACAGTTTGAACATCATAACCATTGACGAAAAAGAATCACTTTAATCGAAATTGAAACTAATATAATATTCATATAACACAAATAGATAATTTATAAGATTAATAAAAGCTTACCTTAAATACCTCAAACACAATTGTAGTACTCACATAACGACACCAATATCCAATAACATTGCCTTGCTATCAAAATCCCGAAATCTATTGAAGAACTAATTGTCAACCTTTAAATATACCTCTTCTCTACATTCGTATCATTGTTCAACAACTGTATTACATAAAACCTGTATGGTTACATATCTATTTAAGGATAGCAATTGTTATTTATACGTGATTATTATGCAGTATTTATGTATACACCGTGTATCATGTGAGACACCAATAAAGGAACAACCACTTGAGAGATTTATGCAGAGTTCGTTTTACCTGGAAAACCGAATAGTCTATTTATATAAAGGTCACAATGACATGAGGATTAAATCATACGCATAAAGGCATTGAAATAGCCCATGCTTGTTCCCGGAGTCTGTTGCGCTGCATAACTGGCGACTGGCTTATCTTTATTAAGTCAGTCGCCAGTTACGCAACGCTACAGACTCCGAGAACCATAATGTGAAATAGCCAGGTGGAGCAGGTGTGAAGTGACATAAGGATCAATCTAATATATTTTCTTTTTAATTGACAAATTGTATTTCCAGAATCCCCGAGTTACAGAGAAGGCGTGCTTTCAGGGTAATGCAATCCTCTTGTTAAAAATCTGACAAGAGATACTAGAAGTGTTACTATCATCATATACGTTCTTTCATACATTCACACTTTTATATGTTCCAACATACATTCACACTTTTATATGTTCCAACATACATTCACACTTTTATATGTTCCAACATACATTCACACTTTTATACGTTCCTTCATCCATGCACACGTTTATACGTTCTTTCATACATTCACACTTTTATACGTTCCTTCATACATTCACACTTTTATACGTTCCTTCATCCATGCATACGTTTATACGTTCCTTCATACATTCACACTTTTATACGGTCCTTCTAACATTCACTATTTTATATGTTCCTTCATACATTCACATTTTTATACGTTCCTTCATACATTCACACTTTTATACGTTCCTTCATACATTCACACTTTTATACGTTCCTTCGTACATTCACACTTTTATACGTTCCTTCATACATTCACACTTTTATAAGTTCCTTCATACATTCACACTTTTATACGTTCCTTCATCCATGCACATGTTTATACGTTCCTTCATACATTCACACTTTTATACGATCCTTCTAACATTCACTATTTTATATGTTCCTTCATACATTCACATTTTTATACGTTCCTTCATACATTCACACTTTTATACGTTCCTTCATACATTCACACTTTTATAAGTTCCTTCATACATTCACACTTTTATACGTTCCTTCATACATTCACACTTTTATACGTTCCTTCATACATTCACACTTTTAAACGTTCCTTCATACATTCACACTTTTATATGTTCCATCATACATTCACACTTTTATACGTTCCTTCATACATTCACACTTTTATACGTTCCTTCATACATTCACACTTTTATACGTTCCTTCATACATTCACACTTTTATCCGGTCCTTCTAACATTCACTATTTAATATGTTCCTTCATACATTCACACTTTTATACGTTCCTTCATACATTCACACTTTTATACGTTCCTTCATATTAATTTGTATATGTTCCTTCATACTTTCACACTTTTTCAGTGTAATATGGGAAACTAAACCAACCACTGACTCAGTGACAGTATTAGATATAGCCATGGAGAGACTTGTGTAGCGAAACAATGGAACTGACCTGATATTTCTGATATTTAGAAATAAAACATGTACAGGAGAATTACTGTTTAATTTAAGTTTATTTATCTATAAATGCAAACAGATTCAATCCCTCAAGCATTCTTAAAATGAATTAAAGTTAAAATAGGAAAAAACATAGAAAGACACATTCTTACGAACAGGTGTGAACAGAATGATATTATATACAATGACTCACCCACCACTCTCTGTTCAAGACTCCAGATTAACTGGGTCTTCTTCTAAGAAAAAAATTTAATATCAACCACAGGGGCGTGTATCGCTTAGAAACACCGTTTGGAAGCCCTATTACTATATAAAAGGAAAGTAATATATACGTATCATTTAGGGTAATCATATCATCAAGCATACTGCACCTCTTCTGACAATACAAAATCCCGGATAGCATACCATATCATAATATCATGTTTTCAGATCACAGCATAGCCATATTCTACTTCTTATGCTTATAATAAATGTGTATATTGATGAATAAGCCCAGACATCCACTCTTGGTAATAATACGTAGACGAAGATCACCGACATTACAACAAGAAAAGCGTGACATTTCCATAATTCTATTTGAAGTACTACGGCACAATATATTTTACTTAAATGAAACAGGTTCATTAACATAAATGTGAACATTTCCACCTTGTTTCGTTTTTCATGTAAATGGTGAATGAAATACGCTCTGAAAAATAAGTTCTTATCATTACTTCGAATAAAAATGACGGTCACCTGTTTCCGGGTTGTTCTGATGTTGGTGATATCGTGTTTTTGTTTATAAATCACATGCAGGCACGTTATCAATCTAGGACAAAGTTGACATGACGTAAGTTTGTAATCGGTATACATAACTTTACCAATCATAATAGATATACATACATAGTCCTGTCCTGGTGTCACGGTGCATATTTAAAGTGACAGTAAGTATGTTTCATACAATTTTATTTGGTTTTCATACGTGCAAAATATCTTTGCGCTGTTTTACATTCAAATCATCTCACTCAACTAATATATTCATTCCCACATGACAAATATATGTGGCAATTACTTATTTCCAGTGAAAATCGAGCAACGGCTGAAAGCGTACACCAGCAAAATCCCTACGCAAGGCATAACTCTTTCCAGTCTCCATTACTGGTTGATTTAAGCCTTGCAGCATTTCCTTCGTTTTTCCGTGCTGCGATATTGGATCGCTGCACCTGCACCAAGCATAGTGGGCTCTGATTTTCTGGCACGAAATCCTCAATGAAATACGGCAAGGCTTAATGGAGACTGGCAAGAATTATGCCTTGGTAGGGAAATAGGTATAGCTGTATGACCTGTGAATATCAATAATATATCGATAATCTTCGACAACCGTCAGTAAGTCTCGATAAATAACATAATTGATGACGGTTGACATATGCGACTCCGACAACAGAGAGAGAGAATCACATTATAATGATAGTATTACAGGATTGTGTAATAAATGTAACTGGACCCTACTACGCATACATAGGCGCCTGACCCTAAATATACTATATACGTATGCCTACCTATATAATATATTACATAGGTAGGTAGATAGACGTACGTGTATATTAGAATCTGGCACCTGTGTACGCATAAAACGACAATTTCCTGTTCAGAGAAAACAAAGGAGTTCGTAATCAATTTGGATAAATAAAACAGAATATTTTACTGTATATGCCGTCACTACACCAACATATATAAAACAATAATAGATAAATAAACAAAAGGTTATCATTCTTGATAAAAGCAAACGTTCAAATTGAAAGTTTATACATTACCGTGACGCAGTTACCAACGCGTTGAAAACATTCCAAAATTTAACCTAAATCATCAACAACACAAACAAAATTGTTGATATCCTTATTGGCCGAAGTTGATATTGTTCAGTCTTATGGTATAAATGCATGATAACGCGTGATAATTTAAATGCTTACCTTAAACTATTTGATATGGAGACAAGGAAGTTGAGCCTTCATCAGGATAATGAGAGCATGGAAATTACATCGTACTTTCGTTTTCTATTTATAAAGTGTGTATAGATTTCCTTACAGTGTTAACAATGGAGCGGTTTGAATCTATGAGCGGGAAAATAATTTCCGTACCGTATATAAATAAAATGCGCTAAATTGTAATTATGTCTCCACATCATTGCAATTGTTACGTTTTCTCCATATCATTGAACTTAGGCCCAAAACATAACAACAAAATTTTATACCATTTTATATCCATTTTATACAAACTTCTCACTGGTTGAAAACAAAATTGACACAATTATTTATAAAAAATAAAACACAAACCCTCTTAAAAATGTGTTACTATTCCAAATCTCACCCCTACACTCCATATCAATAGAAACGAGTAACATTATACCTCACTTCCGGTCTCGTTGCTATGGTTTCTATTGTTACAAGTGTAGGTGTATTAGCCGATATACCTACACTTTTTCTGATAAACTTATACTTTTTCTGATATACCTACACTTTTTAACAACTGAGAAACAATGGAGTAAATTTTCTAAATTTCCGAATCAAAGTGATGATACTTCATAAAATGTCAGATTATAAGTGAACATATAAGGCATCTGGGATCGAACCTGTGTCCTAGGCTTTTGCTTTCTGGCCAAAGAACCTAACGATTACACCACGAAGCCAGTTGAAACTTTGAACATTTTTTCATGACCAAATGAATAAGTTTCTTAACTTCTGATAATGCTTGAAATAATATCACAAATTTATGTATTTCTTTTTATATAAGAATTAATTTAATTTTTGGTGCAAAATGTCTGAGAGTTGTTTCTGTTTTCTCTAAACATTGGCCACGTTGACACTAGCCATGCAGTTTATAGCGTTAAATGTACATTTCAGCAAGATGCACGTGCATCTGCATTGACAATACCGTCATTGGGCCATATCCATAGAACTTGTTCTTATTAATCAACTAGGTCTTGATGTGTTGTAGCAATGATTTTCTATCTCTTAGCGCTGACGAATGGCTTCACTTCTCATTTTTAAAAATATTTGGAATGAATGTGCGCTAGATTTTATACAATTTGGAAATATAAAGCCATAAAAATATTACCATCAGTAATGTGTTTCACTTGGATTGTGTAATAAGCATGTATAAATAACATGTGTATAAACAGGAATGTCCTCTCGCAGTAACAATAGGTGTTTATCATTTCCTTGATAATGGTAATACTGGGTATGTAAAAGTTACCGACAACCACCGAGATGTTCAATGCAGTTTGGTCGAGGTGTTCATGTTTCATGTTCACAAGGGTTCATCTAACTTGAAACGAGGTCAGTAATTATTTAACACACTGGATCAACACTATACAGTACCAAATCACATACAGAATGAAAACACTTTTCGTGTAAATTTCAGGGATCTGGTTGTCTTTGTCACAAAAACGGTATCTTTATCATTCAGCTTACACAAGTCTGAGCGGGTCGTGATGCTCGTGCAACACTGTTACACACTGAAATGTACAAACCATTACAATAGACTGCACGGCCATTATCAATACAGGGGTGGGTCAACCTCCCTGGCCCCCTCTGGATTTTCTACTAACACTACCAAGCTCAGAGCTGACACACAGCAAAAATGACTGAGTATCCTGCAATCTGGAAACCAACTGGAAACTGGGTAATAGGAGTATCCACTTGGTATCCATCTGCTGAAACTAGGTAACCTGGTTTCCAACTAGAATCCAATTTGGATTCTATAACATTAAGTATTTCCGTGATGGAAACCAACTGGAAACATTGATTATGTGTTTCATGTTGGTTTCCATTCCTGGAAATTGAATTCAATGTTTCCATGAAATGGAAATCAACATGAAACCACAATATGAAGTTTCATGTTAGTTTCCATTCCTGTAAATTGCAATTATGGATTCCAGAAAATGAAAACCAACATGAAACTATCAAGTGAGGTTTCATGTTGGTTTCCATTCCTGGAAATCTGCATTGAAGGATTCCATTAAATGGAAACCAACATGAAACTACTACAGCACACATGACTGAGTATCCTGAAATCGGGAAACCAACTGTTAACTTGGTAATAGGGGTATCCACTTGCTATCCTATTCCTGAAACTTGGCAACCTGGTTTCCAACTAGAATCCATTTTGGACTCTATGACATATAATATTTCCGTAAGGGAAACCAACATGAAACTCTAATGTGAAGTTTCATGCTGGTTTCCATTAGTGTAAATTACAATTATTGTTTCCCGAAAATGGAAACCAACATGAAACTATCAAGTGTTATGTAGTGTAATGTAGTGTAATGGAAACAGATAATGAAATAATTAAGAACCTGTGTATCCATTTGTTAACCATTTGTTCAAATCAAAAGACCCATAGAAACCAAATTAGTTATCCATTATTTAAAATTGCACGTTTATTCAAAGCAAAGAACTAGAAATTCAATATTAATTATTATGATAAACATGTTCAAATAAATTTTTCAGATGAAGCTTTAACAAAGGATGGTTAACTATACTTTTGAGAAAAATATTGTCTTGCAAATGTTATATTTATATAAACAAGTAAATAACTGAAACCCTTGATTGATATGATATGATATGTACCGTATTCCATTTCATTTCGACAATGCCATTAACTTATATCAACCATGATATATGTTTTTTTTTTGTATTATTCATTGTATTGCGTGTGTAATGTTGGACTTACTTTTTAACATCTACACAATAATATCAATTACACTCTAAGATTCAGTGAGCTTTAATTTAGTAATTAGATGTAGGTCAAATGTATGCTCCGTATCGCCGGGCGCTCGCTGTCCACCATATGGTGTTATATAATAGCCAGACCATGTGCTCTCCCAGACAAAGAGCTTTGTTCATCATCCACATTTTGGCGCGATTATTTGCCAGTATAACCCGTGACTGAATGAAGAAACAGAATCTTGTCTGCCGGGTGTACGGGAACTTCAGTGGCAACAACTGTTGTCATTCACGGAGGGCAAAACAACATGATATTTCTACAACTGCATGCAGGTACAGTTTATGTTTTTCTTATTGTGTGTCCAATATGCTAATGATTGAAATAACAATTTAAATAAAGTTGATTAAATACCTTCGAAATATTGTATCGAAACGATGTCAATGTTTATTGTATCAAGACAGTCTCTACTTTCTTGATTCATACGAATACATAAAAATTACATTCTAAAAAAACGACCAAGTAAGAGTTGTTGTACTGATGTATATTTTTGAATATCATATTATCCCCTTTATATTTAGTTAGAATATGAAATAGCCTTTTGAATATTCATGTTTCTTTGATTGATTTGATACTTTTATAACATTTCAGCATTCCTGCACTTATGGGAAACTTGAAGAAGGCGATAGATGACCTCTCACCTTAGCCTACAACAGGTACAAGTGTTTCAAAACTTAACCTAAGAACTAATGTAATAATTGCAGTATACAAAATAATAATATCTGGCAAATCAGAACTTATGATTGTGTATCTTACTAAAACACTTAAAATAAGTAAAACAGAGGTTGTACCACTTTCAATTTATGTTGGTCATTAATATCATTTTTACTTTTACAGCCTAGAAGAACATGAAGGAAGCATGTGGTCGGTCAAAGACTTCTGCGCTTGAAGATGAGCATACCATGTGGTCGAAAGATCATTCCCATTGAGGACACAGAACGTATTAAGCTGAAGCTGAAGAGTTTGAAATCACCCCGGAGGATTAGTGATGTAATTTTCCCCGGGCTGTTTACCCGAGGAAATAAAACCACCTTTTCATAACATACATTGAATAGTGATTGGCCGGCAGCACAGTATAAATCGAGAATATAACCAAAGAATTATCAGTGATAATCTTTCTTAATCAGCAGCAATGCCCTGTTATTTTACCTCGTCATCCAGTTATGGCATTTTGCTGGATGATTTATGAAGTAATTTTAAATAATACAATTTTTAAATGTATATCTAGGATCTTCATAAATAAGATCACTATATGGTACTGTGTACTTGATATCATTTAAATACATTCCTTAAATTTGATTGTCAGATGTATTCTCCTTTTTGCAGCATTAGTCAAGTATTGACACTTACGTAATAAACTTCATAATACAACACACTTGTTTTGTATTACTAGTACAACAGGCAAAATGTCTTTTCTTTTTTGCAATTAGATATGATTAGATTGACTTTGCTATTGGCACTTTATGTAATGAACTTTATAACAAAGTACAATTATTTTTAACATTACTAGAATTATTTTCACCGAAGCATTATTGCTCTTGATGAAGATAGCAGTTGCTGTATGTGTTGACACTGCATTCATTTAAATCATAACATGCAAATGCCAACCATTGACACCAGGTTGAAACCTACAGTAAACCATTACACTGAAACCTACAGTAAACCTTCACACTGAAACCACACTGAAACCTACAGTAAACCATTACACTGAAACCAGACTGAAACCTACAGTAAACCATTATACTAAAACCACACTGAAACCTACAGTAAACCTCAACATGGAAACTAGGTTGAAACCTACAGTAAACCGTAACATGGAAACCAGACTGAAACCTACAATAAACCTTAACATGGAAACCAGACTGAAACCAACAGTAAACCTGAACATGGAAACCAAGTTGAAACCAAGTGTAAACTAAGAAATATGGAAACCAAGTGGAAACCAAGTGGAAACTATCACATGGAAACTGAGTTGAAACCAAAAAGAAAGTTATTCATGGAAACCAGATGGATACCACTTGGAGGAGTGGGTAATTATTCGCACTGGATACCATCCGGATACTGGTGCAAAATTCAGTTTCAGTGTTGCTGGAAACCACATGGAAACTTATAAAAACTGTCTGGATACCAACTGGAAATACTGGTTTCCATTTGGTATCCTGTTAGTTTCAGTGTTCTGGAAACCAGCTCATTTTTGCTGTGACAGGATCTGGTTTTATGGTATAACCTTTGTCAGGATGTTAGTTTGAGGTTCGAATACAGGTTGTTTCATAGCAAAACGTATGAGAGGAGTTATCACTTCCCCACTGCATTGGAGCATACAACCTAAAATGGACGCTTGAGGTAGGACCTTTAAAACATGTATCCTACCACATGAAAGAAACTTGATTTGTTATTGGTTCATATGATCCTTAAAGTAACTGGTCCAACCCCTCTTAAGCAGGGTCCATAAATTGATTGAATGGTGATACCCAGTAATATGTGAGAGATATACCCATACTTTTCCGAGTGTATCGAATGATACACTACACTTTTCCCGGTGGGGCCCTTACGTAGCCGAGTAAGGCTCCGCCGGGAAAAGTGAAGGGTATCATTTGATACACAAGGAAAAGTATGGGTATATCTGTCTTATACAGACAGACAGACAGACAGACAGTAGTTTATTTGTAATATCGGCCTCATGGCCTATAATACAGTCATATTTAAATACATTTCATTGAACAGTGGTCATAATTAGTTTTGTGATCTTATTTTAAATACATAATGCAGGAATAGAGCTGTGCAATAAATAACTTGGGGATTTTTTGATTGGAGAATACACTTCAAAGTTAATGGCCCTTTGTATACATTTTGCAATTGTTTCGAATAGTTTTCTCTGTACGCCCTGTACCTGTCACACCGGAAGAATACATGATCTTCAGTTTCTTTTTCTGCAGCTTCACAGAGTGTACACATGTAGCTTGTATTTTGGGCATCCTTCTGATCATTACGTCTGTACATGTTGACCTTAAAGTTGTTGCTTGATATACGAAATTTGATAAGTGCGCGGATCAGGTGCTTGTACCTTAGCTCTGTTATATAGGATTCCAACTGGAGTTCATATTTAAATTGTGAATAGTGACTTAGAAAATTGGAGTTGTTAATTTCGTTGTGCCAGGTTTGGTATGCAATATCCTTTATAGTCGTTGTTCGAAAATGTACATAAAGAGATGAACGTTTGAAACTCCCTGGTTTAACCAAACATGAGAAAATCCATTTTTGAATAGTAATATTCTGACACTTGACGTCCAGTTTGTTCTACCCATGTCATCAAAGGTTTTCATCATTCTGTAGCTCTGTAAAGGGTAACGGTGTTCATCCATGGCAAGTATCTTAAACCAGAACTTGATCACCCGGATCTGTGATGATACGTGGATAGGATATCGCCCAAGTTCTCCAAGGGTGGCTTTATTTGAAGCATATTTTCCAATGTTCAGGAATCGTTTGAAATACATGGTCTGCACTCTTTCGATTGCATCGTAATATTTGTGTCCCCATATTTCCGAACCGTACAGCAATATTGGTGCTATTTTCCGATCGAATATAGTTCTGGCACTGGAATATGATAAATCTTGATACTTGCTGAAGAGTCTGAAAATTGAAAGGCAGGCTTTACTTGCTTGCTGGGCTAGTGTTTCACAGGCTTTCGTCCACACGAGTCTTGATGAGAATATTATACCCAGATATTTGTAGTAAGTAACTACCTTAAGTGGATTTTTACAAAACGTCCAATTTTCCGAATGCCTCCTAATTCCTCCATTTCGAAATACAATTATATTTGTTTTCTCAAGGTTTAACTGTAGTCCCCACTTGTTGCAAAATGACTCCAGAATATTAAGTCGGCGTTGTAGTCCTATGACACTTGTAGCAAAAAGGACGATGTCGTCCGCAAACATTAATAACAGCAGATCTTGAATATCTTGTGTAACGAAGATTCCATTGTCACATGATTGATATAGCTCTGTTGCGAATTCATTGATGAAGAGAAGGAAGAGGAGGGGGCTGAGGATGCACCCTTGTCTCACTCCACGTGAAGTATCAAAAGCCTCAGTTCTTGATTCAGCATCCACTCTTACACAAGCCTTGACAGAAGCATACATATTTCTGATGAGCATAGTAATCTTACCATGACATCCTCGTTGAATCAGAATGAATAGGAGCTTTTCTCTGTCTACAAAGTCAAATGCCTTTTTAAAGTCTATGAAACAACAGTAGAAACGACCTTTAGGTTTGCACAAGTATTTTGAACACAACGCATGTAGAGTGAATATATGATGCGTAGTTGAATAATGTGGGCGAAATCCGGCCTGACTTTCAGATAATATTTCGTTAAGCTCGACCCACATTCGTAATCTTTTCTCAATAATTGTAATAAAAAATTTCCCCATTGTATTTAGAATGGATATTCCTCTATAGTTTGATGGGTCTTTCTTTGAACCAGATTTAAACAGCGGTATAATAATACCTATATTCCAGTTTGAAGGAAACACACTCTCGTCCAAAATCTTATTGAATAGCATCTTCAGATAAGGAATAACCATCGAACATGATAGTTTGAACAACTCTGGTGGTAGTCCGTCAGTTCCTGGTGATTTGTTTGATTTAAGATGATGTATAGAATATCTTATTTCTTCCTCTGTAATTTCACTATTTAAGAAGATATCTTGGTGCGCTAAACCATCGCAGTCTTTGCATGAGTGGTAATGAAGAAATTGTTTTACTTGTTGGTCAAACTCTGAAGCCGATTCTTCAATTTCCGGATTTAACAGTCCAATAAAGTAATCTTGCCAATCGGCTGCGGAAATACATGAATCACCTTTAATACGAAATGCCTCTTTTACTTTAGTCCAAAATTCTTTACAATCTCCTTTTGTAGCCGCAAATGTTATATCATCTGTGATTTTCCTGTTATATGCAGTTTTCTTTTCTTTACAACAGTCTTTGAATGAACGTTTTGCCGTAATATAATCCTTTCTGTTTTTATCACAATCAAAATTCCTTAACTTGTGGAGAAACCTGTATTTCGCCGTTTTGAGTTGCTGGCATTCCCCATCAAACCAGGGGGGTTGTTCTAAAACTTGACCATTGCTTGATTCCCTTCGTACACCTTGTTGTCCTGTTGCTGCAACGATATCTGATAATTTCATAACTGCACGATTTATGTCAAAGTTTAAATATTCTGAGAATTCAGATATCAATCCATCCATTTTCTCCTTTGCAAAGACGTCAATTAGTTGCTCTCTGTCGGTTTTACTGTATTTGTATTTGGGGATCCTATAAAGTGGCATGTCTGCCCCAGCCGCTGATGAAGTGTTGTTGTTTATGACGTCACAAAGTGAACATGATATTGGCATATGATCTGATTCCGTTCTTGCTATCACAGTCATGTCAACTACTTTGGGAAATAGAATGCTTGATACTAAGACATAGTCCACTACACTTGCGCCTTGTGCCGATATGAATGTGAAGTTACCAAGTACATCACCCGCTGTCCTCCCATTTACTATGTGAAGATTGAGCAATTTACACAGATTTAGTATGCTTCTACCATAGTTGTTGGTGTGTTTATCACATGAATTTCTTGGTATATCAAACGAATCTTCTCTATAACCATCGCTTAGAGGCAAGTAGTGTGTGTCGTCATTTATTATACAATCAGATTCTTCTGCAGTTCGGGCATTAAAGTCTCCCATTAGGATAAAACTTGCATCGTCGCCATAGTCTGACATGATATGCAAGAGCTTCTTTTCCAGAGTTGAAATTCCATCCTCATCTGTATTATCATATTCCCTGGAATTTTCGGGATGTATATATGCAAATATAAGAAATACGGAGGTAGGACATACATTTTCGGTCACTTTGAAAACAACTATATTTGTCCAATCAACATATATTCTCTGAAAGAAAGGGGATATTTCATGGCTAATGAACACACTAATTCCTCCTGAAAATCTACCAAGTTCACTTTTTCGTTTGGCATCTGAAATAAAACAATCGTAAAGGTAATATATACTTTTCAGTTTATCATATGCATCAGTTACCGTAGGGCACATAGTTTCCAAAAAACAGAATATGTCAAAAGTTTTACATAATCTGTGAAAATCATGATTGTCCAATTTTGAATGTAATCCGTGAATATTCCAGGAAAGAAACGATAAGACAGTGTTAGTATTCATTTCATTTCTATTGTTCTCAGGTTTACTCAGTTGAATATGTTCAAAGTCACGAGGTCCACGGCCGATATCCTATTCGGAAGACGTCGCCTGTTGTTTCGGTGATGTAGTTCCTGTCAGCTGACGTCGTTCCCAGTTCTTCCTCTGTCCTACTTGTTTGACGTCACCGGTTTGCTCGTCATAGGCATACACGCTGCCCTCTATTATAAGCTTATCATAGCTCATAAACGAGAATTTATCTTCACTCCTCGCTTTCTCCATCACGGGAAATAATTGCGATCGTATCCATCGTACTCTCTCAGTGAGGTCTTCCGATACCCGATACTGTTTGTCACCCTTGAGTATAAGCCTTGCCGACTTAACTAACCTCTGCTTATCCTTGTGGAATGCGAATTTCACAATTATTGGTCGGTTGTTGCCCTTAGAATTCATTCTATGGGCCCTCTCGATAAGAACAGTGTCACTGTCTTCAATAATGTCCTTGTCTTTACAGAATGCTCTCACTTTGTCTTCTGTCTGGTCCCAGGTCTCCCCTCTGCTCTCCTCCAAACCGTAGAAAATCACATTGTTTCGTCGTGAATATGCTTCCAATGTATCGGTTTTCTTTTCAAGAAAACCAACCCGTTCAGTCAGACTAGCGTTTTCACTTTTGAGACAGTCCAATCTCTCACTGAACTCACTCGTAAAATCATCGAATTTTTTGTTCAGTGCATTGACATTGTCCTGTATGGAGCTCATATTGCTCTGTATGGCCTTAAGCGTTATAGCGAGGTCATCCAGTTTGGTTGGATTTTCAATTCCACGACTCACATTTTGGCTAGATAGTCTTGTCTGGACAGAAGGATAACTAGATGGTGGGTATTTTTTAGGTGGACCGGGGTTGGACTCTATATCGCCTGCTAGCAACAAGAGGGATACTGCAAGGTACAGCACTACACACCTGACTGTTGCGCGTTTACCACCTGGTAGCGTTATAACGGGGATCGGGCGGGGAGTTCGCTTGACAGGGTGACAAAACGTTCCAATTCTCTGCCTCCATGCTTCTACCGACACCGACATGAATGCGAAGTATGTTCACTGTACCTTTATCAACAACTGTGTGTGTTCAGTTTCTCAGTTTATATGCTTGTTGAGTAGTTTCAGTCCAAATTTGACCACAGCTAAGCACAGGTGAAATCTGTATCAAGGGAGGTAATCCAATATTATACCCCATTTACGGTCGAGTGAAAGCGGATACTATTTCATAATATTTCTAAAACAAATACAGCTGTTAACAAGCTTGTGTATGAAATGCACAACCCAAATAGGGCCTCGTCTGTGACAACTCCCGGGTACACTCAGCTCGTGCTTCATTGTATGGTTACCCATGTTTGGGGCTCGAAATCTAATTGATATGGCCCAATGACGGTATTGTCAACGCAGACGCACGTGCATCCCGCTGAAATGTACAGCTAACGCGAGTTCGTTAAACTGTATTGCTAATGTCAACATGGACACAGTTTAGAGAAAACAGAAGTAACTTTCAGTATGTTAAGACATTTTGCACCCAAAATTAAATAGCATTCTTATATAAAAAGAATTACAGAAATTTGTGATATTATCTCACGCTTTATAAGAACCGTATTCATTTGGTCATGAAAAAATCTAAGAAGTTTCAAGTCACCTCGTGGTCTAGTGGTTAGTTCGTTCGGCCAAAAAGCAACAGGGCACAGGTTTGATCCCAGGTTTATGTTCTCATATAATCTGACATTTTATAAAATTATCATCACTTGGAATTGGAAATTTAGAAAATTGTCTCAATTGTTTCTCAGTTGTTAAAAAGTGTAGGTATATCAGAAAAAAGTGTAGGTTTATCAGAAAAAGTACAGGTATATCAGAAAAAGTGTAGGTGTATCGGCTAATACACCTACACTTGTATCAAAAGAAACCATAGCAACGAGACCGGAAGTGGGGTATAAAAGTATATGCTACTCACAAGGGTAATGCGATCTCATGTACCAGTCTCTCCAGTGTCTCAACAGTGAATATGTCTTTCAAAGTCTTTAGAGAACTTTTCAACTTAGGTATAATCCGTATTCTATTTTTCAGCTCTCAAACACAAATACATCTTTTGACACATAATTATATATGTGGGTTTACATGAGTGAACTAAACCAAAAAAGGAATTTTGTCAATTTGAAATCATCAATATATCTTCCAATCTAATCTTGTAGTTGGTTATAATAATGTTTGGCTTTATCATCATCTTCTTTTTGATGACATACTTAAATTAATTAATAAAAGCTAATAACATGAAATCTTGTTTTACATTTTATTTCTGTTAACATTATATACACTAAATGTCTAATTAGATATTTACATATGTATATCGTCAAAAGCAATATTGAACAAATGAAACTCTTTCTCTTTCTGCAATTAACATAATAATTCCATGAGCTTTTAAATGGAAACACTGCAAAAATGTTTAAAAAATCATATTTTGTCAATATACAAAACATTTTAAGTGGTCCACATACATTATACAAGCATGATCATGAAAGTTCAATCAGTATGTTGAACATATTGCAGATTGTTTCCCAGTGTTGTATCGAGAAATTTGGAACTAAAAGGAACATTCCCATTAACTGTTACATAAATGACACTAAGCAGGGATCAGTTATGGATAAATAGAGATTATTACCCGAGGAAAGTGCATCACATGACGTTTACGAAACAAGTGCGAATATTTGCAATGCCCGAGCGAAAGCGAGGGTTATAAACAGTTTCTTAAGTCATATAACACACTTTCACGTGTAATAATTTCTTTATCATCTAGATTCCTTTTGAATCTTGTAAGGTCAGGAAATAGCCACAAATTGCAACAAGAAGCCACAGTGATGTCAAAATTTTTTTTATGTCGTCACAGACTTGCTAGGCAAAAGTGGTATGTGCACATGTGCTTGTATAAAAAATATCAACTCGTTTATTTTCAACCATATAGGAAATAAAGATATGAACTTTATATTGATGTGGTAATGACAATACTACTTGTGTATTCACTTTTCAGATATGGCTGGCGACCTTCTTTTTTTTTTTTACGGCGGGCGACGTTATTCACGTTTCCTTTGAAGGTGATGTACATAAATAGGAAATAATTCAACACTCATGCAGCCTAGATGCAACACTGCTGTTTCTCTATACCCTAACAAAAATATTTCAGTAACAAATACTCGAAAACAATAGAATAAACATGTTATTTTTACCTGTTTTAAGAAGTAACATCTATTCAAAACATAACATAACAAATCATTAAAAAAAATCAATTCTTGAAAATCTGATTTAAAGCAATTACAGATAATGCCTGATGGACAGTTAGATTGTTTTTTCTCTGTAATAAATTAATCATATTTGATGATTACCGATGATATCTAAATGAGCAAGTTCCAAACTTGCATAATTTGCTAAACCAGAAATATACATCAAATCGTCTGTTTGCTTTAAAACAAAATTTAAATGGCAAGTGTTCTGAAAATTATACTCTGTAGTCTGGAGCAAAACGGTAATTTGCAAGAAACTCTTTCTTCTCCCTGTTGAAATATCATGGAGCTTGCACAATAAATAAATGTTTAGGAACTTTTGTGTCCATTGATCCTTAACCTTTGGGGTCCATCGAAGTTGCAAAATATTTTAAAGGGGAGGTGGGGAGCCACTCATTGCAAAAATTCCTTCCCTCCAGATTCGCCACTGAGCTGTTGAGACAAACAGATGACCATGGCTCGCCAGTATGCAAATCAAGTGTACCCATAGATATTCTCACAAATGGACCCTTTACCTCCAGGCCAAATAAGGCATCCTGGAGCATAATAAGATTTCAACAGGAATGACTATCTATAATGACAATATATAATGACAAGTTTATTTCCTCAATGTTTCCCCCTCTTGTTGCCAGGCTTGAAGGTAAAACTCTTGTTGCCACGGTTACTGTTTTTGTGTCTCTGAAAATAATAACATTGTCCAAATATTTATAATAGGAAAACAACCAATATCTATTTTTTCAAAATCATAGCGATTACTCTGTTGATTTATTAAATAATCTGTGATATTATAATTGGAAAACAAACATTGGTTTTTTTTTTTAAGATCTACTAAGATCCCTAAATGATGGCTTATGATATTTTTTATTGTTGGTTAATGATATATAGTAAGTAGATTCATTACGTACCTTATCTTTCTTGCCTCTTTTGAAATTTCCATCACCAGGACTGAATTCATCTTTTGAATTAGAACCACCTGAAATGTGAGGAAAAAACAATGAGAAATTTCCAATACTGAAGAAACAAGGGGGTTCTAAGAAAAGAATAGAAGACAAAGAGTAGCACTACAGCACTTGTACGGTGAAAGTGCACCATCTCTCTCGCAAAAGGGGGGTTCCCCATTGTTTTGAGTATGGTTTCAATGGTTAAAAAAAAATTCACATGAAAAGGGTGGATGTGCACCCCCCTCTGTATCCGCCCCTGTTTGAAATTCCGGCCCCTTAGATCTGAAGCTTACTAACCTACTCCCCTAAAAACAGATGACATCCAGAAAATAGGGGGTTTGATAAAGTACATGAAATAAGTACATTAATAAGTACTAAATTGTACTAATTGTAATAGTGACAAGAACGATTATGCTAAGTTTCAAAACTTTGTCAATCAACCAATAACACATTTCTGCTAAGTCTTGCTAAATATCTTCAACGTGTACCGATATTTGAATATATAAAATAAAAGAAGGTAGCTCTGTAATATATTGATGTAAACATTTTTGTATTTTGGGTCTTTGGTCTTTCTACAAATAAAACATCTTGAATCTTGCATCTTGAATCTAATTGTGCTGAAGAGATTGTTCTAAACCTCTCAAGTACTACAAAACATACCTTGAAATATACTTTTATCAGCAGCACCGTAATCATACGGTTGAAATCCTTCCGCCATTTCCTCCAACCCTCTCTTCTTCTTCTTCTTCCTCTTCATGTGCTCCTCCTGCACACTACTTGAGGTCACCTCCTCCTCCTCCTCCCTCGGCAGATCCTCCTCCTCTGCTCCGAGGAAGTTCCCTCTCAGGGGTCCATCTTGCATCGACTCCGGAACTTCTGCTTCAAACTCAGTCTCGTGCTTCTTCTTCTTTTTCTTCTTCTTTGGCATCTGGTTTAGAATTCATAAGAAAATGTTTTAAAATGTTTTAATTAAACTAAAGACATTACTGAAGGTACTAAATAGTCCAGTTCTTGCTTTCTCAAGAGCAAAAAGGTTTGAAAATGTCTTCATTAATCTGAACCGTCACAATCTTTAGATGTAGTACTCGGTGATTTTAATGAGCACAAATTATCCTTATTACTTCTTTGGAATTTGGCTTTAAGCGAAAGTGAAGATTCCTGTATGGGATACTGATCTAAATCTAACTCTTGCCCATTGGCATAATAAGGATTAAACAAATCATTCACTGCCTGACTTTCAGATAACTCTGCTTAAAGAAAGGGACAAATTAAGACTGCAATAACAGGCATAGGGTTAAGAACAAAAGGTTTGCTTTGTCAACAAAGTTTGACTGACAGAAATCAAATAGAATATAAACAACTCAATCAGGATTGTACTTTGACAAGATTCACTTTTCCCATAAACATCTTGACCCACAGTTTAGGGACATGACTAACATTGGCCATGTAGGAAAATGGCAAATGTTTTACTTCACATTTTTTACTCAATGCCTATTAACATGGAGGAAAGCAATCTGCCAAAAATATAGCGCTTAAAGGCCATTAAATGACCAAGTACCTATGAAGACTTAAAGTCTCTAAACTCCTATGGGAGTCTCTATGGAACAGAATAAATCCTTCAACACACAGATGACCCAGCTATGTCACCCGTCTGGTAATAAAATAATCTCACTGCAGGTGAACTTCACTGATTGAACTTCAACTGAACAATGCACAGGAGCATGAATGCATATGGAACCAAATAAAGGTCAGATGGGAATAGAGAATGGAAGGAGAAGCAACTGACATCTTGCCGCAGTGGCACTTCTGTCTCCATTTCCTCCTGTGTGATGGTCGGGTTGGTGACGGTGTCCACCTTCATCTTCTTCTTTGGGGGTTCTGGGGAGGTAAACAGAACAGCAGTTTTAGGAGCTTCCATTTCTTAAGAGTATCATGAGTTTGTTGGAAAGTAGAACCATCAAATAGGACATGCAGGAATATCATCAGAAATAGTTATTGACATGCATTATCAGCGATAGGCTGCGGAATAAATCTGTTCCTGTTCTGAAAGGTCTAAAATAACCACAACTCATTAACAAAGGATCTGTAAACTGTTCAGAGAATATTCTTTTCCCCACCAGTCTGATTAAAATCGACCTTGTTCAGAGGAATAAAAATTAATATTCAAAATAATGCATCTACCGGGATACGAACAGGTTCTGTAGATTCCTTGTCACAAGGTCTGACGACACCCTGTATAGGCACGTGTTCCAAACCAGTTCAGCGCAGAAAAAGCCCAGTCAAATAGCTGACCATTCAAATAGTTTTTAAATGGCCGCTTTATTGAAAGCATACGGAACAGACGAAAGGATAGCTGTTTGGAGTTATCTGCCCCTAGCTTCTCGCACCGAAAGCTTTTGGTGGAGGTCTTGTGATTGGTAAACTGAATTGCGTCCGAACATGGGAGTCTATGGGCTGTTATCAGACAGTTTTGCAACTTATATTCCTAAGAAAACAGTCAACGTTAATCAGACTGTTTCCCCACTAAGCTTGAAATATCTTGTCAATTCCTTGGGACTAAAAACCATCACACCCAGGTGAAAATAAGTAACAAGGATCTTTCCTTAATTTCATTTTTCAAAGGCACAAATCTTCATATAACTGAAGAGATAAAGCCCCAAAGACTCACCATACACGTGGACGGGCTGACCGGTCAGTGGGTCAGTCTCTAGACGAGGGCTCTGTCTGTCTGTACTTTCCTCCTCCTCCACTGCTGTGTTGGGTTTCAGCTTCCACGGGCTCACAGTCTGCAAGGAGATCATTTTTTTTTCATTATTTTACTTTCAAGGTTATTTTAAATAGGTGTATAGATGGGTATAGCAACTACTACGGGGATATAGCACAGTTGGTAGAGCATCCGAACCAGCATCATTACCCAAATCGCTGAAGTTTGATTCCTGGCTACGTCATACCAAAGACATCAAAACATGGGAATTGTTGTTTCCTTACTCAGTGCTCAGCATTGAAAGGATAGAGCAATGCTTGAACTGGTGCTGCACTGTGCCTGCCTGATGCCAACAGCACTTACCTTGGTCTCTTGGTTATAAGAATACATTCAAGCCTAAGACCACCCCCACATTTTGGAGGGTTATCCTAGTTGGGGTTATTCTCAGGTTATAGCCCCAGCCCAATTTTCTCTGGTATGAATTTTCATCTGAGTTGGAGCCTTTCCTGTCTAAAAGCCTACTCCTATATTTTCAAGATGTTTGTTTTTGAAAACTAACATTTTGATGATAGTCAATTTAGTATATTGATGATATGACGGTAAAAGTAGTGATTTCTGATCGAAAACTGGACAATGCACTGCATGTGGCACGCCAATGAGTCCAACGTAATTTGGGAATCTTATATAAAATAGACAAAATAACAACTTTGGGTTAATTATGTTAAATAGGTCATATAACTTCTGTGCATGTACATGGAACGTGCAGTTTCGGTCTTTGCACATGCAAAATGATGTTACTCGATTTTAATTGGAAACTAGTCATTATGATATATTTGGCGATTGGGAAAGAATATGCAAGCTGAGTGTATTTGTTTGTATTGTAAACAGCACATATGATGAGTTGGAGCGTAATAAAGCCAAATAATCTTTTTTGGAAACACAATGGATGCACCTTTAAGAGCTTAAGAGTTTACTCATACCTGGGAAAGTGCAGCTGTATCTCTGGCAGATGCTTCCGGTTTCCTCCCTCTGTTTGGAGGCAAATACTGAAAGGGAAATGTTATCAATCAATTGTTTGATCCTTGGAAACTTTTCACATGTTTTGTAGCAGTAACCTATTTCTACTTTAGTTGATTAGTCAACTTCATTTCTTTAATAATAATATAGAAGAACTTTTGACATCTATTCATGAGTAAAATTAGAGCCAGGTGGTAATGTAGCTTATCAGGCTTAAGAATAAATGTTTACAGACTTGAGCTTTCAAGGGCACCAAGTTCTCAAAAAGAAAATAGGTCTTTAGGGTGTTATCTCTGCGGCCCATACTAGGGTCCTTCTAGACACTATATTTACAATTCACAATCCTAATTTGTCAAGGAATCTGTACACACCATTTCACTATTTTAAGACTTTTAGTTCCTGAGAAAGAGAAATAGGTTTCAAGGGTGTGACCCTTATTATATCTGCATTTTAATTTTCCAATCTGCCAAGGAATGCGTCTGTTTTATGCTGATTAATTGTCATATCAGTGGCGGATCCAAGGGGGGGGTTCAGGGGGTCCGGACCCCCCCCTTTTCAAATCCATGTATAAGTTGGGATATACATTTACACCCCCCCCCCCCCCCCCCCCCCCCACTGAGTGGAGAAAAATTGTTTTGGGACCCCCCCCTTTCAAAAATCCTGGATCCGCCCCTGCATATAGTTATAATAATGATGGCAATATTTCAATATGAATATAATTGTATGAAGATGAACTTGGGGAACATCTTACCATCTGGAAGGGGCTCATAAACGACCTCCTTATTGCCTCTGCTTTTCTCCCTACCGCCGACACAACGGCATCTTCTCTCTGTGAACATTGAGGATACAACATGAGTGTTTACCATTGGTTCCATGTAGTATATGCTGAAATTTAGGTATGAGTGTCATAAAGATATTGGCACAAGATAATGTTATTCTCATTACAGATGTCATTACATTGAAGGAGGATAAATTCGCCAACAAAACATTAATTAGACTCTATCCCACAAAACATGAAAATATGACCAAACAAAATGGAGGCACTTCCTGTCTAGGTGTCAGGGGAAGTAATAAATTTGATGCAATTTGCATACCACCAAAAGAAATAACTTTTAATAGATAATTTTTTTCTTATTTTTTCTTTGTATACCACTTCTGATAAGGTATATTTATGCAATAATTTGGAAATTTGAAATCCAGAGTGAAAAGACTCCTAAAATATCAAAAGAACATATGACGTCACTCATAACATAGCAAGAAGTCTAATCTAGCAACAGTGAAATGTCGGATGTATCATAACATTTTCTTGCCAAACATCAAAGACATAATTTTCTATGTATCTTGTAATTACCGTTTTTCTGGAAATAATTTTGAAAATTGGGGGCAGGGGGGACCCATTGTTTGGTTACCTTGCTAGGCCAGGTGAAAGCCGTGACGAGTGCCTTGTCTCTGAGAGCTATCTGTATGCTATTGTCCATGAACATTGACGAAGAGTTCTTTATCAGAGAGGAATCTGAAATAAATTTATTCTTTATTTTGCATAAAAAATATTATTATTTGGGTCACTCCTGAAAACCTCAACCCTCAGAAGGTGTGGGTTTGAATCCAACAAGGGACACGTCCCCAAAAAAGTTTTTTTTTTTTTTTACTATATCAGATAGTGTGATCTCAAATATAACAAGAGTCATCAGAAAATGACATATTCCATAGGTTACACATAATTTGTAAAACACATCTATATCTACTACATGCAGAGTTTCAGATATGATGAAGGGTTTTGGAGTTCTGCTCAAAGTTCAAATCAAACACGTTTCTATGGAAACGGAAAAAAAACATTTAAAAAATCTGAAAATATCAAAAGGCACCACTTCAGTTAGTGGGTAATACACATGCAGAGTTTCAGGAAGATATGATAAAGAGTTTTGGAGCTTTGTCAAAATTCAACACGTTTCTATGGAAACGATACAAAATTTAAATTTTCTGATATCTGAAAATATCATAAGGCCCGACTTCAGGAGGTGGGTAATACGTATGGGAAGTTTCAGAAAGATATGATGAACAGTTTTCGAGTTCTGTTCCGGAAACAAAATGATTACAGACGAATGGACAGACAGGGTGACGACTGTATCCCATGGTATTACATACCGGTGGGATAACAATGTTACATTTGTTCACTATATAAACGGTGTGTATTTCAAAGGAAGCTTTTGTGTATACGTAGACAGTCTTTATTTTGTATAGGCAGACATAAATCTGAATATTTTTTCTTCTGTCATATTAAAAACAATGGAGGACTCAAATTGTTAAGTGTGCATAGTTTTGACCTCTTCAACTGCATATCTATCTGTGAAATTTTAGGTATCTAGTTTATTGTACCCACCTGGTTGTTTCTGACTGTCTACTAGAGAGTTGTTAGAATGTGACAGATCATGAGGACAGTTGAGGAGGCTGTTGGAGTCATACTTCGGATGATGACTTTCGAGTGGATAAACCGGCTTGGGTACCTCCATCTGCAATACATATTTATACTACAAGTCATTTATCTCTGGCTGGAAGTCCACTTCAGAAGTATCGTGCATGTTAAACGTGCAACTTGAATAAGAGTTTCGTTCTAAAAGTCATTGATGACTTTTTGTACATGCATTCTGTTTCAAGTAACTAACTAGACTTACTAATTTCTGAGAGCCATATCGTCACTTTGTAGCAGAGGTTGCTGATTATTTGAAGAAGATCCACCTTGCAGTACTCAAATAGCACAAAATACAAGCCTTGATCTTTAGCAAACTCCTGTTTCTGCATTTACGCTAATCCACGGTTATAACACAATAAATTGAGAAAATATTGCTTTGCATCTCAACAAAGACTACCCCTGTGGTACTGTCTCTTTAACAGAGACCAAGGGCTTATCTTGCATACTAGCAAAGTCTGCACATACTGCACAAAAAAGAAACTTAAAGGCCTGCTCCTTTCGATTTATCGAACATTGCTCCGAATGTCCGGTACATGCGTGAAGTGAAAGAAGTGACTCCGAACACTGGGAGTGCGGAACATGCTCTTCTGCTGAGCGGCTTGCACCTGTGTTTTCGGAACATGTTCAGCACACCCGGAACACTGTTCTGAGCCACTCCTTTCACTTTGCACATGTACAGGATGTTTGGAACATACACCAGTTATTAAAAGGAGCAGGCCTTTGTGTTTCGTGTAAAGGGAGACAACTCCAACCTTGAGTAAGGGAGCTTCCCGGGCCTGTAGGATGATATTGTGTATCTCTGACAGGTTTTGTCGCACGAGGGGCGGGATCGGGTTGCAACACGCTAAGACTCCTTGCTTCTCTCTCGGTAAGATCTCGGACATCTGTAGCATCATGTGGTTCGGTAACACGTACCTGGAAGAATATACACACTGAGTAGGCTAGATACAAAGCCCCCTGTATATTAGTAGAAGGGCTGGAAACATCATTAGATTGAAGGCCTGTAGTTTGTATTACTTTCGTCAAGTGGAGAATGGTAGCCCTGTTAAGCTGTATGAACTTGAAAATATACCCTAGACAGTAGTAGAAATGTTTTTTAACCAACAATACGAAAAAGGGAATAATTCTTATTATTTAGAAAAATTTCATTCAACAGAATTTGTTAGTGCAGCTTTAAATTCAATTATAAAACTATAAAAAAAACGTGCTGGGGTTTTTATTCTGGGCTAGCAAAATGATAACATTGTTTTTCTAAGTGTGCCTCTGTAGTGATTTTCAATAAAGATGAAGGAGGATGGAAGTTGGTGAGAATGATTTGTATCATATCCGTGAAATAAAAGGGTTTACCAACACCAATTCTTGCAAATCACATGCATCTGATAGACGAAAATAATCCTAAGTGATACAGATCAATGAGATCACCTCGCCCTAAAAAAATGAACAGGAATAGTCAGTGTCTTCTAGCAATTGTGAGAGGAAGGACAAGGAGATATTGTACTTGTGTGAATTTAATCATCATCATCATAACAAGATTTATATAGCGCCAGTTCCAGTCCATAAGCCCTGCTCAGTAGCGCTCTCTCAACAACAAGAATGAAAAGTTATGTACTGTATGTTTTCTGGAATAGGTAGATCTTCAGTTTACATTTGAACATTTGTAGAACTTGGACAGTCCTTAACTCCAGGGGGAGTTAATTCCAGAGAGAAGGTCCAGCCACCTGAATGATCGATTCCCAAACCTGTTAGTAGACTTGAAGTGTGAGACAACAAGAACAACATAGGCTTGGTTGATTTCTTGTGATCAGGTCAGACAGATACTCTGGAGCTCGCTTATTGAGGCACTTGAAAACAATCAGGATGAGTTTGTAATTTATTTGCTCTGATATGGGAAGCCAGCGTAATTTCTGCAGAATGTGAGAGTGTTTGTGTGATCTTGGATTTCAAGGAAGGGGAGGGGTCAAAGATGTACTACCTACCCGATACTCTCGTCCTCAATGCGCGACACTTTGTTCCTCCAGGAGTATATTTCCCTTAGCGCCTGCTGCTGCTGGGAGTTGAAGATCTTCTTACTCTTCCTGTACATCTCCTGGTAATGCTGGCCGCTGAATACCGGCTTCTTGTACACCTGGCGGGAGGAGATGGTAGTGTACTCAGTCATAGCAGTCTTACAATATTCTCACATCTTTCTTCCTATGGTACTGTTAGACTGAACAACAAACAACTCCAAGCCCTGTTGGGCACTGAGCACTGGATGCATGTAAACCTGTTTATAGGCCCATCCAGGAATTTTCCAGGGAGGGTTTATTGTATTGGAGGTGTTCACCTAGGGGATTTAAATGCATAATTTTTCAAAAGGGGCAAGGGTTTCAAACCCCTAAATCAACCCCAAACTCCTCTGCTTGATTTGCCACTGCTGTCGGGGCAGGAAGACCTAACACAATGTAACACAATAGTCATGATATTTATATTCTATCTATGCTTTAATTTGGCATGTCTTCAGCAGGTAATTATTTACTGGAATTGCAGCTGAAGGCAGGCTTAAATTCAAACTTGTCAGACAAAATAAAAAGGCAAAACTCACATGACAAAAATACAGTTATTTGTTAACTGGTATTGTAGCAGAAGACAGGTTAAAATTTAAACGTGACAAACAAAATCAGAGGGCTCTACTAAGATGACTAAATAAAAGAAGCCTGTGAACTTGCCAACAAACAGTTATCTTATATCCGCCAGTGATTTATCTCTAATCATACCTGAGCACAAAGCCGGGAGCTCCTGGAGAGAACGGACGTGAGGAGGTTCTTCTGTTGGTTGCCCTGCTGGATGAGCTCCGACTTCATCTTGTCGTAGATGTACAGAAGATAGTGAGTGTCTTCCCTCGCATACTTTATCAGCTCAGCGGGAAGCGGTCTGTGGGGATATAAAATTATTTGTCCTGTATTTCCTCAAATACAAACCTAAGTGTTTTATTTCCATCAGCACGAAGAGTGCTAATTCAATTATTCCCGTCTACATCCAAATTCCCTTAAGCTATAACACAAAGAATTTAATTTTCGGTTGAAAGAAACAAAGGTGAGGTGAGGTGAGTTGAGGTTTAACGCCGCTTTCAAGAGTATTTCACTTATATCGCGGCGGCTAGTATTATGGCAGGGAGAAAGCCCACAACGCCATGTGGCTATGCATTGTGGTGAAACCTGCGAGCAACGGCTGGAACTAGAGAACCATGGGTGGTACTACTCTGAAATTCAGTGTAGCATTGCACCCAAACCTTACTGCGTGTAGATCAGTTCTCTACTGCAGACAAAGTTGCCGTGCCCCTGGCGGGATTCGAACCCCGGACCTCTTGATACGAAGCCGAACACGCTAACCACTGCGCTATCCCGCCCCCTGAAAGAAACATAAATAATATAAATATTAATAGATGCATCTATAGATAATTTAACATTCAACTAGAAAGTGTTTTTACCCGTAAAAACAGATGTCTCCCCCTTCCTCAAATGCTCCAAACCTCTCAACAATACTATCATAAAGCACGAATAATGTTCTCTGTATTATTCAACTTGAATAAATAACCTATTAACTCCACAATTGTAGCAAACAAAATATTCAAAATTCTTAATGATTTGATGCTGAAATAAAAGCCAGTTTTTTTAAAAAGACTAAGTCCAAATCGTTAAAATTAAAATTTAAAAAAATATCTAACCCCCAAAAGGCACATCTACACGATATGGAGAGACAGTATACCAAGTTTGGTGATGATTGGTCACATAGTCTTAGAGACTTGCCTTGGAAACGAAATGGGAACGCCGACGCCGACGGGAACTCAGCTAAAACCAATATGTCTCCCGACCCTTCGGGGGGAGACATAATTCAGAATGTGTATGTGTAAGATTGGAGAAAAATCTGCACTATCAACAACGTCTGTGATGACACAACTCAAGTCGTTCTAGCAAAATCAAGGAGTATGTTCTCGACCCAACTCTCAAGTTGAATTGACCATTCTCACTGTTTGATTTGCGAACTCAACACTCGGCAAATCAAACAAAGTCACATGACCTAACCTGATCCTCCAATCAGCAAGCTGATATTGTCCAGTATTCAATCAAAATACCAACCCAGGTGATCTATTTCCTTCAGTACTTTGTAACAATCTGAAAGTTCATGTTACCATAGATAAACATCAACACTTACATAAACACAAATAATCATATCTGGCAGTCTTCATAAACTTATTCAATATTCAACCAAAATCCTACACCATCTTCAGCCAAGGGAGGTAACTGATGTGCCAACAAACAGGAAGTCACATGACCTAACCTGATCCTCCAATCAGCAAGCTGATACTGTTTGTCTGCATCCACCTGACAGTAGATCTTGAGGAGATGTGCCAGGGAGAAGCGACTGTGTTGAAGGACTCGCGCCGCCTGACCCGTGTCGAACATGTTCACCACATAAACACTGAAGTCACGCTGCAACCACCCGATGTCTCCCTCTGCTCCGTGGAACACCTGGTTGCATTAAAAACATTGTGACTAGGTTTACTAACAGAGTAAGTTTAATAACACTGTCAAAAAATACATCTTTGCGAGTTTCCGAGTATCAAGACTCAAAATTAAATTTACTTGTAAATTTCTGAGAAAACTTGATCCTGCTTATCGATCAATAATCAAGGATCAATCTTTGAACCCGCCTGGCTCAAGCAATTGTGTAACCAACTTTTGCCTCATATCACACTATAAATAACCAGCAAATTAAATCAATCAATATTGGCAGTGGCTGGATGAGAAGTCTGATGAGCCTGCGAGTATCGGCTGGAACTAGCGAACCATGGGTGGTATTACGCTGAAATTCAGTGTACCCAAACCTTACTGCGTGTAGAACAGTTCTCTACTGCAGACAAAGTTTAAATTGCCCCTGGCGGGATTGGAACTCTGAACCTCATGATCCAAAGTCGAATACGCTAACCATTGCGCTATCCTGCCCCACATAGATATGTAACTGACAAGAAGCCACCCTACCTTCACTATAGCAGGGTTAGTGAACACCTCGTTGAGCAGATGCATATGTTCCCTCAGTACCAGCGTGTCCACTATATAGTCACGGGCTCGGGTCGATATCTGCATCAGGCACGTGATTCCCAGGAATGTCCTGTACGAGTGGGCCTGGTGGAAAAATAAAAAAAATTGTTGAAATGAAAATAAAAATTCTTTTTATAATATGAGTAAGGACATCTGAAATCTAATATAGGGCAAGTTTAACTTTATTAAAATCTTTTAAAGAAACAGTTTTGTTCTTTCAATATTAATACATTTGAAATTCTAATACAAAGTAGATCTCTAACCTCTCTTTAACTAAGATACAATCTCAAATGTGAACCAAAGATTTCCAGTCTCTCTAGAGAAAGATTGTCAAAGTTGACAATCCTTTTTACCTCTAAGTCCACAGCGACCTCTGTGACCGTGTTGAGATACTTGACAAGTTGGTCGAGATCTTCCTTCCTGTCTATAATCTTCAGCGGAGTGTCGTCCAGAGGGAGCGGTTCCTGATATTCGTAAATGCATGTAGCAATGAATCAATACATTAGAAAAGAATAAATGAATAAGTGATTGAATAAATGAATGAAGCAATGAAAGAATGAATGAAGCAGTGATAGAATAAAGCACGAAAAAGTAAATGAAAAACATAAATGAATAAGGGATTGAATAGTAGAAAGAATAAATGCAGTGAATGAATAAATGAAAGAATCAATAAATGATTGAGTAATAGAAGGAATGAATGAAAAAATAAATGAAAGAATGAAGCAATGACCGAGTTAAATGCAAAAGATCCATATATCAAACAAGCAGATGGAGTAAACTATATTCCATTTATCAAATAGTATTCCTAAAAGATGATCCCTTAGAATGGCGGACTGTCGCTGAGTGAGTGAGTTATTGTTTAACGCTGCTTGGGCAATTTTGCAGTCTTTAGGGGCGAGGATTGTCGCTGATCAATTCTGCAGGCCAACGGTCAACATACTGGTAGTTGGAGCTAGTAATATCCTACACCACTAAAGTGAAGGTACACTTCCTACACTTTTCCTATCCTACACCACTATCTACAGTGAAGATTGCTTGTTGAGTGTACCTGTGGTTTGGCTTCATTAAGCAGACGGACATCAGCCTGCAGATGATCCAACTCGTACTGGTATGGATGTGGGTATCTGAGAAATGAACAAGATTATCTTGACTTCAAACAGAGACAGGTGTCACAGGATAAAGATTGTTAACCAGTAACTGTGTCATCAAACACATGTGCACAAATGCAAAATAAGATTTACAACTACAACCAGTTTGTACACATCTAGTCCTTGCAAATCTTCCATTGAAGCTGCCCAACATAGACTTTAATTGTTTAATCATTTGTTCTGGTTTAATTAAAGCAACTACTTACATAAAATCGGGTTGCTCCAAATCTTCAAGAGTGATGTTCTCAGGTAATTTCAAACTCTCTGAAAAAATAAATATTGAGTAGGTGAGGTGATTTGGGGTTAATGCCACTTTTACAAAAAATTTTCACTTATATCATGGCGGCTAGTATTATTGTGACTATGTGTGACATTGTGACTATGCATTGCGGTTAAACCGGCGAGCATCAACCGAAACTAGCAAACCATGGGTTAGTACTACGCTACATTGAGTAACAAATATAAATAATCAAGGAGGTCACAAAGATTATCACATCATATGAAAGATCCAATATGTCATATAAAGATTATCACGTCATATTAAAGATTATCAAAGAAGAAGGCAGAACACCACCTACCATCTAGAGGTATCTGAGCATTTGGTTTGTCTTTAATCTGTGGAATGAACGGTCGGTTAGAGTTGTCGATCTTGTCTTTAAACCTCAACTGAGGTCGCTGGATGTTTCGAGCTGCTAGAAGGCGGAACGTACTACCAGATGACGGGCTGCTCTTCTGAAAACAAATGTAAAAGAATTTTGATTGAGGACGGTTGATTTTAGGTTTCATGAGTATTATATCACAGACACTTTTCCAATTGCTGGAGAAAGCCTGAAACACCGTTATGTTTATGAGGTGAGGTGAGGTGAGTTGGGGATTAATGTTGCTTTCAAGAGTAGATTTAAGTCCTACAATTTCCTCCAGTCCTGATATTTCGTCCACTTATCAAATAAGGCGAATTTACAGCCTGTCCTACCCTCAAATCGTTGTTTTGGTTGTTATTTTTCTTGCTAGGAATAGCAGTAACATCATATTAGTCACATGATACATACAGCAATGTTAAATGGTTGATACAACGTGACGAAGCTGTTACGTTACGACATTCCCGTCCGGGAGACTTGAAAACGACATAAACAAGTGGACGAAATTATAATACAGTGTCTCCTATACTTAAAACTGTGTGGACGAAATTATGAGATGGTGGACGAAATTACCCGACGCATACACTTACGTTTACGCTATTACATTCATAGGAGTTATCCCCCTTAGAATATCATCCAATCATTTTTCTTATAACAAAGACTCTTTGCCTCGGCTAACTGTTGAACGAAAGGTACCGAGTGAGGCCTGTGAGGGTTAGAATGCCGGCGAGCGAGGTCAACCGTTAAAGTGAACGAAATATGAGGACTTTACTCTATTTCACTCATATCGCGGCTGCTAGTATTATTGCAGGGAGAAAGCCCGCAACGTCATGGAGACTAAGTATTGCAGTGAAACCTGCGAGCATGAGCTGGAACTAGCGAAACATGGGTGGTACTGGCACTACTGTGTTGTGTAGCATTGCAACCATACTGCATGTAGAACAGTTCTCCACCTGGCAGGATTCGAACCACAGACCTCTTGATCCGAAGTTGAGCGTGCTAACCACTGCGCTATCCCGCCCCTATTGTGTTTATGTATGTGGTAAAACCCTCAAGCAGTGTTGACCCTGGGTGATCAGCTAAGGGAACATTTGGCTAATTCTAAAGAGATGGGGTAAAAAGGTAAAAGTAATCTACTTCTCCAAACTTTAAGGGACATCAAAACAAAATGTTGAGCAAATTTCCCCAAGCCTCCTCTAGGAATAACACTGCCGTAAGCTGTAACTAGAACAAGATAGCCAGAAATGAACTGAATTTCATGTAGCAGGTAAACCAAACTGTATGGCATGTAGAACAGAACCCTGCTGCAGACAAAGCTGCTGAGTTCCAGGATTCAAACTCAGACCTCTGGTTCTGAGATGAGGTGAGGTGAGTTAGGGTATAAGGATGTTCGCTCCTTCCTGTTGAGCTTCAAAAATGAAACATGATTAAGCAAAGATTTTTTTGTCATTTTTATTTACTTCCTGATATTCGACATCACCTACATACTTTTAAAAAGCAAATGAAATAAAGAAAATGTGACTTTAGAACCTCTAAAAAGTGCTTAAACAGCATAAATGGCCTCAATTTGACTAAAAAGGGAGGTTTTCAGGTACATTGTGTGTCAAAGCTTAAAAAAAAACACACTACCATATATATGTTTTTATCGATTTCAGTAGGGGAACATGAACTTTGTAACATATCAAAAAAGGAAAAAAAGTTTAATACTAGAAATGTAGTATTTTAAAGTTTTTAGCAGTTTTTTTCTCATTTTCCAATAGACTCCCATGTTAAAATTATACTTCACCCCACTATCTTACAGGCATCATATCTCGACAAAACCCACACTATCCCCTATATTTTATTGCTGATTTTTCCATCATATACTTTGATTTTTTTTTAAATATAAGTTAGAAAAAAAGTTTAATTCTATAAATTAGAGGACCGAACATCCTTAACACTGAGTATTTCACTTATATCGCGGCTGCTAGTATTACGGCAGGGAGAAAGCCCGCAGTTGGTGAGGGATATTAAAAAGCTTGTTCAAAAACAAATCTTGTTGTGTTTATAAACATAGGATGTGTAAACACCATTTCATTTTAAGTTTTCTTTCAAAATCTCGGGAAACACAAATATCAATTTACTAAGTAATCTGATATTTACAACAAAAATACCAAAAACAGACATAAGCTGATATTAAATATTAAATGAATAAAACTCAATTTCCCAAAGCAGGGCATAACTGTGCCAGTCATTGGTTGCAGGGATGCAGAAATCGGTCTATTTGCCGGACATATCCGATTGTAAATCCAGTTTGACCGATTGGAAAATTGACCTATCGGACATCAGTTGACCGATTGTTGAAAATAAAAGGAAAACTAAACTTACAAGCATTAAATAAAGGCAAACAGCCCTGCTTGTGTCGGTCATAATTGTTTATGAAATTGAAATACGTTGATCCAGTCAAGAAGTCACATTTATTCTTCACAGCACGAGGCACGACATCAATCATCATTATCTACAGTAAATTAAAATTTTCTGCAGAAAAAAACACTTACCGTTGGATATTTAATTAAATTTTTAAGTGTCATTTAGTGACTGAAAGATGTGACTCATTTCACAACATTATTTACGAAAAAGATTTCATTAACATCGCATTGTAAACAAATTTTGTCAAAAATAAACATTGCATGAACGTGTGGCTTCACCGTACCGGTGATTCATGAATTTGTTACAGATTAAAATTTTGCTACTTTGAATCTCGATAAATTTAATAATATCTCAGTCATAAAACATAGGTGACATATTGTAACAAAATATGATAGATCAATATCGATGTATGGTAAAGCTATTATACAAATTCAAAATAAATAAACCTATCAAAAACCGAATAATTAGCAATATTATTTCACAAGGCGTTATGTAGTCAAACACCGTTTGTATGACGCTACGAACACGCGATCCGATTTACATGATGACACACGCTATAAAGAGGTATGCTAATTTAAAAACTCCAATTTCTCTTGCGTTTACATTAGTTCTTTTTATTTTTTAATTATTTATCTCCAATTGCGAAATATGTCTCCAAATAAAATATAAAAGTAATCTTATTAGAATAAGTTCAAATTCGTAACTACATCTTGAATAGGAAATAGTCGTATGGAAAATATTTGGACCACGTGCTCTGCCGAGTTGTGAGTTTACGTAAATTATATTGCTATTGAAAACGAGTTCCTTTGAATTTAAAATGATTATTTAGAAAGTACAAATCATTTGGTCCATGATTTGAACTTTTGTTGAAATATGTGCAATTAAATTATTTGAATTTTCTCGTCTATCTTGACGCAAATTCGCTTGTAAACTCGCTTGTGTAAACTCGCTCAAACTCGCACTGTCAGTAAATCGTAGTTATTGATTTTAAATTATGAACCATTTTATGCATGTTAATGATAAATTTAATAGTTATCGTTAATTTCTTTCGTGTTATGTTTTATAGTATGCAATGAATGAAGAACCAACAAATAGTTATACTTTCTCATACTTTATGCATAAAAACATATTTTACTTCCGGGTTCGTCTTTTTGGGTCAAAGATGAAATGTCCGACTGGCAAAAATTTGAATCTGCATCCCTGATTGGTTGCTTTAAGCCAGGCAGTATTTCCCCCACTTATCCATGCTAATATATATATGCACCCGAAATGCAGTGGGCTCCAATTTCCTAGCACGGATATCTAAAGAAAAATGCAGAAAGGCTTGAAACAGCCAGTGTTCCAGAGTTACCGTATATTACCGGGTATAAGTCGACCCCGCGTATAAGTCGACCCCCTTTCTCAACTACCCAAATACTGGTCAAAACCCTATATCTCATGTATAAGTCGACCCCCCTTTTACCACGTGCTGACTGACACCGAGTGACAAGTCGACATGGCCAAGAGTCAACACAGCGGCGATATTGGTAAGCAGTGATGTCGATCGACTTATCAATTGTTTTGCCCTAAATATTATTAAATGACAATTTATTTTTCAGACGTTGTAAACAACCAATAAAAAGATACAACTTGTGACTCACGGTGTCTGTTATTATTTGTTTCAATCAAATTACATTTTCCTCTCATCAAGCCGAATAAACTACGACCAACATGTTGACAAAACTTTATTAGATAACCGGTGAATAGTTAAATTGTTACCTAGAAAAAAAAAGACGTAAAAAGACATTGCTTTTACTTTTGAGATGAGAAGTGACAGGCTTTAATTACTGTTAATTACTATCAATTAATGTTAATTTAACATCAAAGCTTCGATAATTACCGGATGCGCTAATGAATCACTACCCTGACCGGCAATTAACAAATCTATTCACAACTTAATCACACGTCTGTCTATTAACAAGTATTGAATATACACTGTTATACAAAATTAATGGTGAACATCTCAGTAACAATACAATGACAATCGGCAATTTACATTTGTCTAAATATTTTTGAATATATGCTATTATGTTAGAACATCTCAGAAATTATACGTCTACTCGTACCGTACTCGTGCACTTCTCACTGCGTAAACACTTGATTATTTTTTCATGAGTATCTATCTCGCATGTCACCGGCTTCTACGTAGAATCTCATTGGTCCACGTGACCTTATCGGGTCACTCGACTTACATCAAGGCTAGATATCGATCGATGTTTGTCAGGTAATAGTGAAGATAATAATATAAACTTTAATGAACTTTCGTGATTGAAATGTTATTTTTTATTCATATATCACGCTATATTTGTATTTAAAAAAGACAACAATAAAGCATATGTTTTTTATTCAATGATTTTAATATTGTCGACTGGACATCGATGTTTGTGAATTGTTTCCGGTGTAAACATCGTCCGTTCGACTTGCTGGGCTGGCAGATACTTACCTGGCATCTAGATTTTTGGGGCTGAAACATAGACCCCGTGTATAAGTCGACCCCCCTTCTTGACCCCCTAATTTTTGGTATCAAATTCTCGACTTATACCCGGTAATATACGGTATGCCTTGAGGAGGGAAGTTGCATGTAACCATATGAGAAAGGGCATTGGATACACTTACTGCTTTGTTCCAACTGGCTGCTGTTGCAGTTTTTGGTGTTGCCGTAGCAACCACAAGTGCTGCCTCTGGTTTCTTGATTCCCGATGCTTCGTCAAGACTCGACCCCTGGAAGATCACGTTACATCAAAGTTATGCCTATTATATAAATTTGAGAAAATGAACATCAACATTTATTTAGACAATTAGATTAATTCTCCTTGGTTTACAATGTTGAATTTGGAATCGAAATAAATGAGGGAAGTTTAATGATCTTTAACAAGAGGACAAGATTGGACTATTCCTTTAAAGAGTTGCGGTAACTGTAAACTGGCGACTCAAAATGGTTTTAATGCCAAACCCTTGACATTCTGAATATGTCATTGCCAAACTATTATCCAGAACTGACTTACAGAGCCAATTTTTTAACAAAGGGAGTTACTGTTTTGAGGGGGTAATTGTAGACTTACAAGGAATATTTCTACAAGAGGTGGTTGGGGTTAAAGCAGATAAACTCAAGATGAAGAGCTTTAGACTTCTTCTCCTTGTTACCCATTGAATTATATTTATGAGGGTATATTTGCTGCCTACCACTCTTTCCAGGATCTGATCGTTAGCGTCCATCAGCACATCAAACTTGTCCTCCAGATCGATTGCGTCGCTAGTGCTCGACATGGTCGACTTGACATTCTGCTGTCGTAAGATACTCTTTATCCTGCAGGAACAGATCCAAGTGTTAACAAATGCTCAATCGCATGAAAGAACAAAACAATCAATCTTTTCAAATGTAACTAATTGATCATCCACTTACAATAGTTGATTAAGTAAGTAAATAGGGCTGTGTATTGCCTCAATTTTTTTATTGCGATACGTATTGCTGAACTGTAATTTATTGCAATACGTACCACAATATATTGCAAGATCCTCTGACAATGAGATATTTCTGTAGAAATATTTTAACTAGTGCCAATGATATTGCAACATGCTAAATGAACTCTACATTCAACTTTCATACTTCTTTTTGCAGTTGAAACATGACACATTTGATAAAAGGACTTTCAGATCTTTAAAGGCGCTGTAGCACGTTTTTTCGCTCAATAAAGTTGATGAAATGTATTTGAAAAATAATTTCACCAAAAGTAAAACATCATTCTCTCTTCGGAAAATAAAGTTTAAAATTAGTGTACATGTTTCGGTAAAGCCATGGGAATCGTTTTTGTTACACAAAATAATAAATTGTGTTCACAATAAAATGGCCGCCATGCAATTTTTGCTTTATACGCAACATAATTTTTACCACTACAGATAATTGGTTTGTGTAATAAGATGTTTTACCCTCTAAAGTTAATTTAAATGACATAAACTATCATTATAAATAGGAAATTTGAAAAAATAAATTTTGCAAAAAACGTGCTACTGCCCCTTTAAAACGATCATTTGTAATATAGTCCAACACATATTCTAGCACTTCAAAATAATTTTCCTAATCCAAGTTAAGCCAAATAAGATAAATGAATAAATTTGACTAAATATTTGTTCGTGCAATATATTGCGATATGAAAATCGTATTGCAATACGTGTATTGGACAACTCTGTATTGCAATATATTGGTATTGCAATAATATTGCACAGTAAATAACACTTATAAAGATGCAAGTAATAAACCATATTATTATCTGTCACAGTGCAACTGATTAACATAGATGCAAAATTATAATTGATGACATGATGGCCTGTCAGAAATATATTCTTGCTGACAGCATTGCGTCGGCCAACTAAATAAAATAATCAGCAGATTTCTTCTCATGAAAGCAGCATAAAAAATTATTAGTGGCAATTCAAGCATTAACTACAGGAGTATAGAAAAAAAAGAGTTCAAAGAAAAAGCTCACAAGTGAAGTATCCGTTTTCCCTCGATATCCAGCACATCACGTACAGAGCTGTAGGTGGAGTAGAAGTCATAGTCGTCTCCTGTCGGCAAGTCATTGGATGATCTGGTCGCCTCTAGGACCCCTCTCAATGCTTGCTGAAAGTGCAGGGTTATTAACATGAATCACAGTAGACCCCTTAGGAGTGCTTGTTAATTTTCATACAAGTTTATCAACATGACTTTAAAAAACGGTCATTGTTAGAGTCTGCGATTTCATGGAGTGAGTGAGTTGGGGTTTAACGTCGCTTTCAAGAGTATTTCACTTATATCGCGGCTGCTAGTATTATGGCAGGGAGAAAGCCAACAACGCCTTGTGGCTATGCATTGCGGTGAGCGATTTCATGGATGCAAAACAAACATAAAAAAACGACTGCTAAGGGAAATAAGAACTTCAGGGCTAGAAATTAACACTAGTCCTTCGGCCCGAGGCTAGTAAAAATGACACCGGGCTAGTAAATGTTAGCTTCTACTAGCCCTGTTGGCCTTTAAATATTTCTGAATCCTTATGAAATACTCAAAATATGACCCCCAGAGATTCTGGTTTTTTTCAGCAACGATATCAGATGTGAATGATTGAAGTAGGGAAAATACTTGCCATTGTAGTTAAAACATAACATTTTATTATTGTTTGATTACTAGAAGATACGGGCTAGTGATAATTGTATTGGGCTAGTATAGGCTACCATATGTTTGAAGTTAATTTCTACCCCTGAACTTACTTGCAGAATTTACTTTATTTAAGCATTCTTCATTCACTGAAGAAAGAGATTAAGAACAGTTTCAATTTTGATTTGACTTATGGAAAGGTTAGCAAAGTGAGCCTCTATTAGGAGGGAGCTGCAACCGAAGCGCAGCATTCTTTCGGCACAAACATTTTTCAGTTGGCTGACCTAGTTTTTGTGTAAATGTTGATTCTTTCGACATGATGCACAGTTGAAATGACTGAATGTAACAGAAAAACAACACTTTTTCTTGTGTTTTAGACAATTTTATTATCTCGATCCGAATGTCACTACTCAAGGGGTTCCAGTGCCAGAGGTTCCTTGTTAATGTTTATTGCCTTCAAAGTAAATAATTAGTGAGTTTCAAATCAAAACTTGCCAAAGTGGTTAACGGCGTGTCTGAAAACGGCATGCGTTAATCATCCGGCTAAAATCCTCAGAATATGTCCGTTTAAAAGGAGAGTTCTATCGGGGTATTTATTGTGGAGATGAAATTCCAATGGTTATTCCTGTTTACACATACATGATATGGGATCTGGTCAAATGGGCCGAAGGATGAAAAGGCCGATAAAAAAAGTCAGAAGGGCCGAAGTAAATAGTCATAAGGGCCGAGGAAAAAGGGCCAAAAATAAAAATGATTATATATTCATTGTATTCAACCTACAGTTGATAGTTGTAATATCTTTAGTTAGCCAAATGATCCCAATCGATTCCAAAATTATTATATTTATGACTAGTGACTGTAATTGTTCCACCGTGTATGCACTCATATAACCAAAAACAAACAAATGTATTAGTCTTTAATGTTTTATTTTTAGACTGATATTCATATTATTAGTCAATGAGACCGTGATGTATGTGAATCTCTCATTTGTCACATTTCACAGTTCTTTGTCACAGGTCACACTACTCATAAATAAAATATAAATATGATAAATTTCTATACCGGGTATTATAATTATATTTTTTATTATTTTAAACATATACATATTTATGAGTGCATAAGAGAGGTAATATTGTGACATCAATTTCTTGGAAAGATGTGTGCGTGTTTGGTGAAATATTTATTCTTTATTTTTATTTTTAAATACCAAATGTCACAGTTATTATTAAACACAATCACCCTTTTAAAATTAAGAAACTTAGCAAGGAAAGATATTATTCCCAACCTTCCTTTCCCTTGTACGGGGTCTAAGAAGACAGTAAGGAGAAATCATGCGGGTAGTTGCGACCAATATTTACACAAGCAATTGTCAATTAATCCAGTTATTGTTTACATTAATTAGCTTCTAACGAGGTAATAGCAATTGGCTGTGTTAATTAATTAAATCAATCAGTAATCGTGTATTCATGGTTGATCGCATTTTATGTGTTGGGTCTACAGCTGCTGAACAAAGTTTGTTACATTGCTGTTTACATAACTTTGGAGACTTCAGACACAAATAAAACTTCGCTACGGCCTAACAGCATATTAATAAATAATTGTTTATTACTTTTATGATAAATTATGTGTTACTATGTGAATATGTTTTATTATAACAAAAATTCTCAATTTTGTTAAATATAGCGTGTTTTCATTTCACGAAATGTCAAAGATGCGGATGCTGCCGATAGATCGTTGATAGAACATTCCCTTTTAGGGTTTCACCAACCTGCTGTAGTTCTGAGCCTGAGGATATATCACCATAAACAAAGTATCTATCCGTGGAAAATATGTAACAATTGTAAAGTGGCTACCTGTGAATACTCATTAACATTAGCATAGCCTGATATGACGCTCTCAGTCGGATTGTCATCTTTAACGAGTTTTCCATGTTCTTCTTCCATGCTTTCACTGGGCTGCGCCATGTTGAAATATTAAGTAAAGCTTCAATGAAGGGAAACTTTCGTACTAACTGAACAACATATTAAAGTCGTAAATTAATACAAGAATGAAATAAAAGAATATGTTAAATTGTTTCATTTCAAAATTGTATAAGAAGAGCAAACGAAGTTGTTTCATTATTAATTTTCAAAGTAGCTGTAGTTTGGAATCCAAGGGTAGATAACTCTCAATTTCAATGAAGAGTGGTGTTTACAAACAACGATCAACCTACGAACATGTGCAATGCACATCGTTTTGTTGGCCATCCACATTTTAGAATACTTCCTGATTTTAAGATATAATATTTTGAGGTAAACTTATTCCATAAACTTAATAGATCTGAGTTCTATTATAAGATTCATAAGTGTTAATGTTTATAGGCCTACTGTATGTATCAAACTGCACGAAAACAAAAGTAGCTCTTCAATAACTTCAAAACTTGTAAGATTGAGTCAACGTACATGTTCTTTGATGTACATCTCCAAACTTCGTCCCGAGGTCTGATCAACCTTATCCCTGGGTTCTCTTGGTCATGCAGGATACCTGACATCAAGGTTTAATTACTACTTTCCAGAAGTTATTTATCATTTTAACATATGGTAGGGTGCCCTAAGTTCGTTAGTATCCTGAGTTCGTGACGTCATTTACACATGTGCGCGCTCCATTATGACTCTCGCAAAATATCTGAAACGCCCGGACTATTGTTTCAAAACACAAACAAAATTGATTTATACAAATTGCAGTAGCATTTAACCAATTAAACATTTACAATGCCAATTTTGTCAACAAATATGCTCAAAATCACTGTTTATTCTACCTCCAAAATGTCTTGATTTTCAAAAGTCGATATTTTTTTTCTCAGAATTATGTATGATTTTCATTTCATGTCGTCTGCTTTCCAAAAGTAGGTCATGTGGCAGTGTGCCAACAATCAAATACTGGTCGTCACACAACTTATTTAATTAAGCCAGAGAAGTCGTCTGTTGGCTTGTCAAAATATTCATAGAGATGTTAAAAAATAATAATTTCAAAATAAGTTACTTGAGAAAAATATTTATCATTATTTAATTTCATATTCATTTATTTGAGCATTGGTTATTTCTTCACATGGTGTTGTCAGTCAATCAATGTATAAAGTTGTTTGTGAATAAAATATTCTCAAAATAAATATTAAGCAAGTTTGTCATAATTTTTCTGGAAAATAAATACATTAAGAGTTTTCTTACCTCTACAATAACAAAATATATTAAATTGTATAAAGAATGCCTTCAATTCTGAAAGAAAAATATGTCAGGTCAACAGATGACCATACTTGACTAATCACACATAATTAGTCTTGAAGAAAACAGCATTAAATCAAAGGTCACGAACTTGTGTCCCAAGGCCACTACACTCGTTTTTTGACAGCAAATGTTTCTCCTTGGTCAAAGCTTCTGCTATAATATAAAATATCCACCTGATCCTGTCAGGTAATTCATAAAATGTTATAATTTTGCTTTAAACTTTCAAACTAGGCTGACATGCATTTATTGAAGAGAAATTATTGATAGATGCTTAGGGCCACGAACTTTGGGCACTCGAGGATACAATTAAAGGGGCAGTAGCACATTTTTCGCAAATTTTATTTTGTCAAATTTCCCATTTATAATGATAGTTTATGTCATTTATATTTACTTTAGAGGGTAAAACATCTTATTACACAAACTAATTAGCCATGGGCCTAGTGGTAATAACGGTGTTGCGTATAACGCAAAAATTGCATGGCCGCCATTTTATTATGAACACATTTTATTATTTCAAATGACAAAAACGATTCCCATGACTTTACGGAACCCTGTACACTCATTTTTTAACTTGATTTTCCAAAGAGAGAAGGGTGTTTTACTGTTGGTGACATTATTTATCAAAAGCATTTCATCAACTTATTTCACCGAAAAAACGTGCTACTGCCCCTTTAATGTAATGAAAATGCTCTTGTCAGATTTCAATATCTAGTTTATAAAGACACCTGGCTAACATCAAAATAGCCAAAATGATCAGGAACAATGTTACAGAATAAGGTACAACACTGTGAGTAGTCTGAAGTACTAAAGTACTGAATGATGTAACAATATTGTTCACTGTGACCATCTCCAGTAAAGCTCCATTCCCACAGTAACAACGGGGTGTAGGGGGCTAGACCGAGGCGAGCACAATTGTCTACTTAAAGTACATAAGTTTAATTAAATTTTCTGACGGCAATGCTGCTCGCAGGTTTCACCACAATGCATGGCGTTGCGGGCTTTCTCCCTGCCATAATACTAGCAGCCGCGATACGTGAAATACTCTTGAAAGAGGCGTTAAACTCTATTTCACTCACTCACTCACTCACTGACGGCAATGCAATTTAACTAATGTCGTCAGATGTGTAAAACGTTATATATTGCCATGTAAAATAGTTTTACAACTCTGTACGGTGTATATTATGTTGAAGAATTATTGTAGCCAAGATGATTCCTCGCAAATTTGGTAATGTGAATATGATCAGACAAAAGTCATATTCATGAAAATGTATCCCAGACTAAATCAACATGCAAGTCTATGGAAATAATTTTTAAAGTCACTGTCAAATGTAAGTGGTACTAGTCTGTATCTGATCAATCAACTCGTGTTGACCCTATACACTCCCGTCCTTATCCAAATTCGTCTTAGCTAGCAAAACGTGCATTCTAATTTTCTGTTGAAAAATATGAACAATGTAACTGTATAAACACACATATAGACTAATTAATGTGTGACTCATTTGGAATTTGGAAAGAATCTGCACTACCCATAATACCTTTGACATCACAAATTGTGGTGTTCTCGCAAAATTGGGGGTAGTCATTCTTGACTTGATTCGAGTTGAGTTGGCAGTACTCTGTTTGATAAATGAATGCAACACTTTAGCAAGTAACACAATAACACTTTGCAGGTTATTATATGCATCTATAATGTAGCATAATATATATAGATATTTATTACCCATATGGTTGAAAATAACCAAGTTAATATTATTAATATGAGCACATGTGTACATATCACATTTGCCGAGCAACAATTGATTCACCGCAGCTACCCATGATATTTTACGGTCTGTGACGATTATTCAATCAAATGGAAAGGAACGGGTAATAAAGACATTATTACACTCGAGAGTGTGTCATATGACTTTTACGAAACTCATGCAAATTTGTGTACAGCCCTGGCTCTCGCTTGGGCAATACAAAAAATCACACATTTCATAAAAGTCATATGACACACTTCCTGGGGTAATAATCAATATATACTATAAATATACAGCTTTTGTATGATGCTCATTCATCTTTTAATTTTTTGCAGAAGTACCCACGAAGCTGTGATAATAATTCCAACACTAATGGTAAGGTAAACTTTTAAGCCATCACAATGGGAATCAAAGGATTGTGGACGTTCTGCAAAAATCACATAAGTGAATGCTCCGAAACTGTTGATTTGATAGAGGTGGCCAGAGAACGAGATGGAATCGTTCTTCTTGCTGACTTCTATTCTTTCGAACACTCGATGATGGAACACTTCTGGAAAAGTATATCGCTAGCTTCTTACAACAGATATCTTCAGTTTGACGGAGGAGAATACAAGTCTCTCGATGCTTACCTTTCCAAATTCATCAATGATTTGAAAAGTCTCGGAATCCAGTTTGTGTTTTTTGTGGACGGTGCTAAAGGAAGTTCTGAAGATACTCTGAAACAAAAACTGGAAACTTGGAAGAGGCGTCACAAGCAGGATGTCGAACGTGTGAATGAGATCGTTGAGATGACCCGGGGCGTGTTGCCTGTTGACAATCTTTCTTCTGAAGCTAGAATGCGTCCAGTTTTGCTGGAAATTCAGTTCAAGGCAAGTCTGAAAAGTTGTGGATGTGAAATTCGCACATCTCCACTTGGGGAAGTGGATTTTGTAATTGCGAAAGAACTTCAGACAAACAATAAAGCATTTGCAGTCTTCAGCAATGACACAGATTTTCTAGTGTTTCGAGGTGGTGCAATGATATGCAAGGAGACCTTTGACCTCCAGGGTGACCTTCAACTTGGTCAAGGTCAAGCACTACCAGAAAAACCTCTTCGACTGTTGTGCAATGTCTTCAAATCAGAAAAAGTTGCTCAAATTCTCAAGGTATGTGTATTGATACATATATTGCTAATTTCTTTCTTAAATTGGTACCACGTATACATTTAAGATGAAATGACCATATAAATGATATTTTGGAAGAAAAGTTTAATACATGTGCTGATTGTAATTGTTATTTAATCTTTTCACACTGAAATGTGCAATTCTGTTTGATTGTAATTTGGTGTTGCGGGCTTTCTCCCTGAATAGTAGCAGTCGTGACATAATATTCTTGAAAATGATGTTAATCCCAAAATCATTTCACCTCACCTAAGTTGTCATTATATGAGAACTTCATAAATTGATCCCCAAAATAGTCAATGACACTTGTTTGGTAGTTTCATTGCGATAAACTTTTCATGACAACTTGAAATATACAATCTTATCATCTAAAACTGTGTTCAACAGGAGATATCGCTTGTGTGAGACCTCCTACTATAAATAATTATATACGTTTACTTTCGTTTCATGTTTAAAGCAAGTATTAATGATATATATGTGTAAACGGGAATATCTTCTCGAATTTTGTTTCCACAAAAAATACCCTGATAGAACCCTCTGTTCAACTGATTCTGCAGTAATTGTCATTCCTAACCCTTACGTTGCGTATATATATTTTACCCTTTTTAGCCCCTGTGGCGGAATTTACAGGCTCGCAGCTCGCAGCAGTAGTTTGAGCTTAGGCACTAATGAGCTCTGCTGGCGGAATTTCCAGGCGGCGATTCCGGTACCGTTTTTACGAAATATACTGCATCTACATGGCGAATACGGGCTATATACGGGCGTTGAATACAAATTCAAGTCGCGGCACCCGTACACAAATGGTTGCTTTATACCCGCATCTTTGAATTATTTTTTTACGATTTTTCTTTACTTTTCTATTACTTTGTAAAGATTGTCTTTAATTCGGGCTTATAACATCATGAATTTGGAGCGCGCTACTGAAATTTTTATATGGACTTGAAGACCAGATGTTTGTCTTTACAATGATATAAAAAATATTAGAATGCGACCTATGGTTATAATTCTATTGTCATCTAAAGTTTGTCTTTATTTCCAGCTTCATGAAATCAAAACTCCTGAGCGCGCATATTGCGAAATTTATATGTGCTTGTAGATAGTTTATTCCTCTTTACAATGACATAAAAATTATTAGAATACGACTTATGGTTCAGAAAATATAACCAACCAAAGGAGAGTGACGCTACCCCGACAGTACCACGTGAATGGTCCCGACGCGCACCAAGTTACTGGCACTGCTTGGTCCCCCCGGGACTGTGCTAATTACAGTACCGTTACCTCCTCGAGACCTCCTCGAGACCTCCTCGAGGGTGCCAGAGCCGAGCGCGCGTGGAACTAATGGGTACTAATGAGCACAGCATACACTAATCACCGCGGCGAACGCAATACATGTTGCGCGGTGTAAAGTTTGTCTTTATTTCCAGCTTTATAAAATCGTAAATTATTTCGCGCGCATGCGAAACACGTATGTACTTGAAGAAAATTTCTTCCTCTTTACAATGATATAAAAATTATTGGAATACGTCAAATGGTTCGCAATATATGAAGAGCGTAAGGAAGGCACCCCCAGTACTTAGAAAATTCATTTTTGAAAAACTAACTTTTTGCGACATCTGGCGCATCACTTGCCGCATGTTTATTTTTCGCTGCGCATATACATATGATACATGGAATTGAAGACAATTTATTGCTCTTTACGATGATGTAAAAAGAAAAAAAATGCGCAACTTCGTTCGGAAGCTATAGCGGGCCAAATGAAGGTACCCTCGGTACTTTGAGGCAACTTTTTGACTATCACGCATATCGGGGCACGTGCCGCAACTTTAGTTTTTCGTGCGCATGTATAAATTTTATATTGAATCAAAGCCGAATCTTTCCTCTTTACCCCATGTAAGTTTTATGAAAATCGGCCACCCGGTTCAGCATTTATGGGTGTTTTTTATGATGCGGTTCTGGTTGAACTTCCAATGAAAGCTCGCATTCACTTTCTCTGTCTCTTTGATAAAATAAAAAATATTTTGTTTGCAATGACATGTATTACAATGAAATTACAATGCATTTAGGTACAAATATACACAATATTTACCTGCGGTTGTGCGCAGAACAGCTTTAGGGACCTAACAAGGTATGTATATAATGTGTATATACTGGTTGTCCACACTTCGGCTCTCTTTACTTTCAATTTTCTTCTTCTTCATTCCCTTCTTCATTTCTTTCTTTTTCCGTGGCAGTGATGTAAGCCCTGGAATAGTCAGTGGCGGTGTGGTACAGTTTGAAGCATGGTGCGGCGCACAGAGAAACATTACAATCTGTACATTCATAAGAAGACTCTCTGCCTACTCGTTTTTTCTTCCTTGCTGGCCCATTGCCTTCTTCAATCTGTTTTGCGAGGACGGCGCGTTTTGCCTTAGAGCATACCACACACATCCTTGTGACGTTTTTCTTCCTTCCGACAGGCTCAATCTTCGTCGGAAAGTGATGTCCATGAAGACGAGTGACACTCTCGTCGCTCGTGCTCGGCCGACCACGGGGACGTCTGCAAAGTGATGGAACTTGTTCCTTGTCCGCAAATGTTACTATATGTTGCGCCAAAGCCTTCCTGTATTCCCGACTTGTTTTTAGAGGTTTATCTTTGCTGTATTCTTTATAAACGATGTAAGAGTTCAACATGGCAACGTTGAGAACGTGAAACCAAACCCGTTTCCACCACTTCAGGGTCTTCACTCGGAACGGCGTGTACGACAACATCTGGTCGGCCCGATCAACACCTCCCATGTACTTGTTGTACGTTGTTACAATGCGCGGCTTGAGAACTGGTTCCCCTGTTGCCCGGTTCTTCTTCCCTGTTTGTTCAAGTTGTGTATCTTCAACAGTAGACATGAGAAGCACTGATTTTCTATCTTCGTAGCGAAGAACGAGTAGGCCATGGTTGTGAGAAACTGTCATGTCCCCTTGCTTGGCTTTCTTTTTAGGTTTCTTGACTGAATCAGGAAGTCCCTTTCGATTGGCTCTCAACGTCCCCGTGGCACCTATTCCCCGCTCCCACAAATTTATGTACAGATTTGTGGACGAATAGTAGTTGTCCATAAAGATGTGATGCCCCTGTCCAACGTAGTCGTTCACCAAGTCCATGACTACATCATAAGTTTTGCCACCTTCAGAAACCGGTTCATTCGTTTTTCCAGTGTAGAGTTTGAACTTGCAAACGTATCCGTTGTGCGAGTCACACAACATGAAAGCCTTTATCCCATACTTCTTAGGCTTGTCGGGAAGATAAACTTTGAAAGATAAGTTACCTTTCCAGGGCACCATGCCCTCGTCGACTGAAATGTTTTGATGCGGTTTATACACTCTTGAAAAACGGTGAACTATCCGGTTATACAAGTGTCCCAGTTTATTTATTGGTGAAAAGCACGGGGTGTTACGGCCCGGCATCCTCCTGTTGTCAGCCAAGTGTAGGTAGGTTATAAGAAGCCAAAACCTGTCTCGGGGCATGCACTTGGCGAAGAAAGGCGTTGAGGTAACATCACTTGTTGACCAGTAATCAGCAAAGTTTCTCTGCACAACCAATGACATGGCAATTGTCATGGCTACAAATACCTTCATCTCTTCTGCATTAGTGTCTTGCCACTGTTGCATTCTTGAACGGGGTCTTAGAATTTTGTCCTCCATTGCTTGTTTGAAATATCTATTGGTTTCCGTTGCCATATCCTCATAGTCATCATTATGTATAAACAAATTGAAAAAGTCAATAGGTTCAGGGTTCCCAGGAAGTTCTATGAACTGGCGCAACCCAGTTTGACCAGTGAAAGGCAAGTTTACACGTGGCCGCGGACCATCCACCCACTCATCAAACGTCTGTGAATTATCATGATTATATTGTGGTATTTCGGCAAACTCCTCCTCAAAACCACTAAAGTCTTCTTCGGTGGAATTACCGGCGGCTAGAATCTTTCTGGCAATCTCTGTCTCTATATCACTCAGAGCATCTGTGTCACCATGTTCACTATCTATTACAGTGTCCCGATCATATGCATCATCACTGTCTAAACCACTGCTACCATCACTGTCAGTTGACTCCATATCAGAGGCTTCATCAGCATGGATCTCGTTGATGAAGTCGTCATCGCTTGAAACGGCTTCAAAGCTGCGTGTCCTAGTATGCAACGCCCTAGGCCGTCGCAGGGCCTTGCGTCCACGTCCGCGCAGCATTCTGCTTCAACCTGTAAATGATTGAAAATGCGTTAGATGTATGCAACATATAACATGTGATTAGAGACAATAAACATACAGAGATAATGAATGTGAGCTTCATGGACGTTCATTTGCCAGTTTCAGAACCTCCCGGCGCATCTAGGACGACTGCCCCGCAAGCGCCGACGGCTTCTGACATCGCGCCGATTTTTCCGACGCATATGTCAAACGGACCATTTTCTGATTTCCTCGGCGACGTGTAGCACCGGGCGCGAGGCCCGGAAAATAAACTACTATGTCAGGGAAGCTCGGGTTGTCAGTTGCCGAATGACTTCTCTTTTCGAGAAGCAGAGCATCCAAGGAGCGGTCTCTCGAGGCGGAGCCCGGACCCATGGGAGCATACTCCCATGCTCTCTGGGAATTCCCGTCCCCGTCTTCCGCGGCGGACCCCGGATTCAATCGCGGGACAGGTTTCCCATGTTCTCTTTTGAGAACGAGAGACTCCGAGGAACAATCCTATGGGACGAACCCCGGATTCTATTGGGAATGGGTTCCCATGCCCTCTCGACATATATAGCAGAAACCTTCATACCTCGGAATGACACGAACCTTTATTTCAAAGTAGAAACAAAAAAATAATTTGCACAAAAAGTTTGGGGGGTGGCGACCAAAAGCGGGGGGGTCCGCACAACCCCCGGTAGATATTTATACTTGTGGGTCGGTCCCGAAGATGACGGACCACGCCCATGTTCATGGGAATTTTTTCTCATTATGTCATGGCGAATCCCGTCGGAAATTCCCCTGCTCACGAAAAAACTAATACCTAAAAAAGTAATTGTGATACAAAAGAACTTTGGTAATAAAAGTGGTGAGGAATCAAATTCTCCATCTGCTCAGTTCAGTCCGCTACACATATAAATAATTCTTCAAATCTTATTGAATGAAACGTCTTTTATTCAATAATGTAAAAGATAAAATAATAAATTCAATTCAAATGGTTTGGAAAGGTGCGCCCTCGCATTTGAATTTTAGAAATAAGAACCTTTCGCAAATGGCATCAGTAACAAAAATGTTCACGCATTTTTAGAAACTCCGAAAAGTAAAATATTTTCCTGAGAAAATATTCCCACGAAAAGGCTTTTCCCCGAGCGGCGGGTCCCGTACTCAAATATATTTTCGCTTTTATGTTATATTTTTTTTTCCAAAACTGGAAACAAAATTCCGTCATGACAGTTGTTCATCGTTTATAAAGCTCTATATTTGCGTATCAAAAGAACAGTATTTTAGTTATATATTATCATACTTCTTCACTTATGCGTACATCAATATTGCGGCTCTTCGCGCATGCATAGTTCTTCCCAAAAACATGCGCATTTTATCTGGAATTAAAGACAATGTTTTTCTCTTTACAATGATGTAAAAATTATAAAAATCGGACTTGCGGTTCAAAAGTTATGAAGTGCGAACATTGGCGCGGCGCTTTGCGCATGCAGAGTTCTTCCCGAAAACATGCGCATTATACATGGAATTGAAGACAATGTTTTTCTCTTTACAATGATGTAAAAATTATAAAAATCGGACTTGCGGTTCACAAGTTATAAAGCCCGTAATGATGGTATATGCTAAGAGCGCCACTTATTCAAAGCCGAATATCACCTTCTGCGCGACACCTGGCGCATCAAAAGTTATTGCCGAAAATACACGTATTTTATATGGAATTGAAGACAATTCTTTTATCTATATACTGATAAAAAAATTATGAAAATATCCCAAGTAGTTTCTTAGAAATAGAGCGCCGAGGCATGTTGGGGTAAATGCGCCACATGTATCAAAATTCAAAAGTGCGAAAGTCGCCTATCTCTGTGCGATTGCTGTATTTTCAGTTATGTTAGCGCAATTGCGATTTTTATATGGGAATAAAGGCCATTCTTTCCTCTTTATTTTGGTATAAAAAAAATGAAAACAACCAATTGGTTCATATGATACGAAGTGCGAGAGAAAGGTAGCTTATCGCAATATCTTCCCGTAATTAGAAGCTATCTGCCCATGTGGCGAGATGCGAGACAGATAAGCATAGGCTATCTGCCCATGTGGCGGGATGCGAGACAGATAAGCCTGTACGGGCCTATCTCACCCCGGGGCAGTACAGACACTTAGGTGCTAATTAGCCGCCGGGCAGTGTAGCCATCGGAGCGAAGCAGGACAAAATTGGCCTTTTGTAAAGCTAATTATCGATGCGTTACGGGTCAACAATGCACACGCAAATTGGTGTGAATTTTGCTGGACGTTCTGACCAGACACTGAAGAAAGCTTTATTCTCATTGCGGGCTGCGAGGCATAAATACAGCCATTCTCATGCAGCGAGTCGCGGAAACAATCGACTCGGGACCCGGTATGGCAGATAGCCAAGTACATAGACAGCCGTGAATTCTTCTAAGTAAGCGATCCGGGATCCGTATTGAGGTACCTACGAATCGCTTATAGCCCGCCCGGATAATTCCGGGACCCGCATGTTAAGGGTTAGGGAGCCAAGACCAAAAGTGTGTCACTCAGCCTGCAAAGGGTTAAGATATTTTGTTTTTGGTTGATGAAGTTTTTCTCACATGTGATATTTTTCTGTTTAGCTGACAGACCCAAGCCAGATGGTCGAACTCAGTATTTTGGCGGGGAATGATTTCACCGCCCCCTTTCTACATCTAGGCATCTATCACGCTCTTGGCTTTCCCAAACCTCGCTCGATAGAAATGATGGCAAACTGGGTGAAAGAGTTTAGATTTGTTGAGAACAGCCCAGTGTTTATGAACGAAATGGTAAGATTATAACAAATTAAATTATTAAAATTAATTAAAATGAAGATAAATTTGTTTTTTTCATAAATAAACATATTGATATAGTATCCGCAAAGTAAAAATAATTTATCAGACTGATAAACAATGTATTGTTTATGCCGTAGCAAAACTTGTAGCGTCGATGAATAGCTTCTCTTTTCATTGTTTTTATTTTCTATGAACTTGCGCTAGTCTTTATCAAATTATCAAATATGAAATCATCAAATTATTACCATCAGTAATATGTTTCAGCTGGATTGTGTTATAATCTTGTATCAATAACATTTATGTAAGTAAACAGGAATGTCCCCTCAAATTTCATTTTCACAAAAAATACATTGATAGCTGTATCGTCCCTCCATAGGTTAAATAATCAATGTGACACACTCTTCCAGCAACAAAAGAGGAACTTTGAATACGCCATCAATCATTCGAGGAATTTCTACAACTTGTCTATCTGCCATGATGCCTTGCAGTCAGATGACCCATTTGTCAAGCTTCTGTGTCAAGGGATAGAAGATGGCATCTATCCTCCTCACGTCATGGGAATGCACAACAGCTTCTACTGGCGCAGAGTCATGATTGAAGAAATGTCGCCAAGACAACCGTCGTCTGAGACGGCCATGATTGATCTACGAACGTATATCTATCGAATGCTCTTGCCCCGTCATCACAATCAAGTCATCGAGCATGGGCGTTGTCCTGGGCGTGACTATGAGTATGCGACGGTGAGTCCTTTTTCAGGTCTTGTCCTTTTTTTCATCTATAAAGAATACAGTTAGACCATTCACAATGGCTGAAAATTAGTTGTTAGAAGTTGTAATCTGCAGTTTGGCAAGGTTGTGTATGTTCACAATGAAGAAGTTGTTATCCAGAAAATCTTGATTAGTCATGTATTTTGATTGTCTAAAAACATTTTATCTTTCCTTACAGTAAAATACTGGTTTCTGATTGGCTAACGGTCGTTACATTTTTATTAGCTCATCAGGCCTGAAAGGCCCGATGGGCTTATGGCATGGCATGGTGTCCGGCGTCCGTCCATCCGTCCATCCGTCCGTCCGTCCATCCGTAAACTTTTCGCTTTTTCGACTTCTTCTCCAGAACCAATGACTCCACAGAGCTGAAATTGTATGTGCAGACTCCTTGGCCAATGGGGATTCTAAATTGTAGATTTCGTGACCCCATGACCCCAAATGGGGTCACAGGGGTCACATCCTTAAAAACCTATTTTCATCTTCTTCTTCAGTTCCAAAAGGTCTAGAGAGCTGAAAAGTTGTGTGCAGACTGCTTGGCCAATGGGGATTCTAAATTGTAGATTTCGTGACCCCATGACCCCAAATGGGGTCACAGGGGTGACATCCTTAAAAACCTATTTTCATCTTCTTCTCCAGTTCCAAAAGGTCTAGAGAGCTGAAAAATTGTGTGAAGACTCCTTGGCCCATGGGGATTCTAAATTGTAGATCTCGTGACCCCATGACCCCAAATGGGGTCACAGGGGTCACATCCTTAAAAACCTATTTTCATCTTCTTCTCCAGTTCCAAAAGTTCTAGAGAGCTGACTAGTTGTGTGCAGACTCCTTGGCCAATGGGGATTCTAAATTGTAGATTTCTTGACCCCGTGACCCCAAATGGGGTCACAGGGGTGACATCCTTAAAAACCTATTTTCATCTTCTTCTCCAGTTCCAAAAGGTCTAGAGAGCTGAAAAATTGTGTGAAGACTCCTTGGCCCATGGGGATTCTAAATTGTAGATCTCGTGACCCCATGACCCCAAATGGGGTCACAGGGGTCACATCCTTAAAAACCTATTTTCATCTTCTTCTCCAGTTCCAAAAGTTCTAGAGAGCTGACTAGTTGTGTGCAGACTCCTTGGCCAATGGGGATTCTAAATTGTAGATTTCTTGACCCCGTGACCCCAAATGGTGTCACAGGGGTCACATCCTTAAAAACCTATTTTCATCTTCTTCTCCAGTTCCAAAAGGTCTAGAGAGCTGAAAAGTTGTGTGCAGACTCCTTGGCCGATGGGGATTCTAAATTGTAGATCTCGTGACCCCATGACCCCAAATGGGGTCACAGGGGTCACATCCTTAAAGACCTATTTTCATCTTCTTCTTCAGTTCCAAAAGGTCTAGAGAGCTGAAAAGTTGTGTGCAGACTGCTTGGCCAATGGGGATTCTAAATTGTAGATTTCGTGACCCCATGACCCCAAATGGGGTCACAGGGGTCACATCCTTAAAAACCTATTTTCATCTTCTTCTCCAGTTCCAAAAGTTCTAGAGAGCTGACTAGTTGTGTGCAGAATCCTTGGCCAATGGGGATTCTAAATTGTAGATTTCGTGACCCCGTGACCCCAAATGGTGTCACAGGGGTCACATCCTTAAAAACCTATTTTCATCTTCTTCTCCAGTTCCAAAAGGTCTAGAGAGCTGAAAAGTTGTGTGCAGACTCCTTGGCCGATGGGGATTCTAAATTGTAGATCTCGTGACCCCATGACCCCAAATGGGGTCACAGGGGTCACATCCTTAAAAACCTATTTTCATCTTCTTCTCCAGTTCCAAAAGGTCTTGAGAGCTGAAAAGTTGTGTGCAAACTCCTTGGCCAATGGGGATTCTAAATTGTAGATTTTGTGACCCTGTGACCCCAATCTTGGTCACGGGTCATGACCCAAAAACCTATTTTCATCTTCTTCTCCAGTTTATATTTAAAGCTCTAGAAAGGTGAAATGTTGTGTAGAGATTCTTTGGTCAAAGGTGATTCTTAATTGTAGGATTGGTGACCCTGTGACTCCAAATGTGGGTCACAGGGGTCATGATCTAAAACCAATATTATTTTGCTTGTTAACAATGTATTACTTGAGATAACTTAGATATTCAACCTTAGATAAAAAAAAATCATTAAAATTCTGATGAGCTACAGAGCCCATGGCTCTATTTTTCATGTACCCTGTCAGTCTCACGGTGTACAAATTTCATGTACCCCGCTGCCATAGTAACAGCTCCTAGCTGAGAATAGGTGTCGCATTATGGTGAGATGACGTTATAAAATGACGCACACGGTGTACAGAGTTTTGAACAGTTCGATCAGCTGTTTACGGGTCTATTACTTACAGACTTATTTTCCCAATAGTTGCTGCTATGTTGGGAAACAAATCTTATTTTGCATTGTTTGCACACTCAATTAAATAAAGAATAACTCGTTTTAAGTCATTTAAAAGTTTGTAGTAATACGTTATACGACTTTTAACATTTCAGTCGAAACGGGTGACGCCATTTTGTTTACGTTTAGGGTCAAGGTCATTCAAACGATATCAGCTGATCGGGCTTCGGCAGACAAAACGCAATGAATATAATAATACTATTTTTATTGACATGACGGAAAGATAAATACGTTGTATACTTCTCCCTCGGGTAATACGGTCTCATGTACAATCTTTGTACCAGTGTCACCCTCGCCTGAAGGCTCGGGCGACACTGGTACAAAGATGGTACATGATACCGTATTATCCTCGTGAGAAGCATACAACTTATAATGTTTCGACTGAACGGAAATCGTATTTACCTTGTGCTATATAACATTTAATTATAAAATCTGGGTATCACATATGACACATGGAATACTTCTGGTTGTAAGGAAAGTATTGTATTGTGGTCTATACACTAGACTGACGTTTAAGAATAATTTTAGGGTCTAAAACACACATCTTCACGTGATTCAAATAGAATGTGGTAAAATTAAAAACTATTTACACCTTTTATATTTGAGGAACTTTTTTGCACAGAGGTATACATACAATTAGTTACAGTTCATTTTTCTAATCAATGCTCTTGAAAGACCAGAGAAGGACTGTCATCCGCCAGGCAGCGTCCATTTTGACATTTTCGTCTTCCTCTGTACTTCTTTCCTCCCAAATTTTGTGGGGAGGTACCTTTTACCTAGGGATCAAATTTGGTCATTTGGACAATTGATTAGTTTAAGTTAACCCCTCAACCTCAGACCTCTATTACAGTATATTAATTTCTAAGATGCCTAGCGGTTAGAACAATAAAAAAAAAAGAGTACTTTATCAGACAATAAAGGTATAGTTTTTTTGATGACGTAACAATCAAATGACGTTCCCGCTGTTCCACACCGCTCCCTCGTGATCAAGTGTGCCCATGGTAACGTAACATCGATTCGCCTCAGCTGTCTGAACTCTTACATCGTAACCAATAAAGCATGTACTCCTTTCCATGGTTTGCAACTTCTGCAGTCGGTTCAAATTAGCGTTGGGACAATGAACATCAACTTTTATGACAGCAACAAACATTTGACAATTCGACAAATTACATTCCGCCAACACGATTTGACTGGATCAAGCTCTACCCACAATTCTTTTTGGAATGTTAGTCATGTGATCTTAGTTTATCTCAGGAGGTGGGTTTTACACAGGGAATAGCCGTCCGTTGGCCCTGTTCATGGATTATTAATATGAAGAATGGAAACAATATTTTTATTTCCAAATTATTGGAAGCAGAATGTTACCTGTATCTGATCATTTGGCATCTTAGAAAAGAAATAAAGTTTGCTGTACTAACGTCCTCGTGCTTTAACTTTAATAGTTCAGGGCAAAACTATACTTTATTACAAAACACATTGGGGTACAGCGAACTTTATTTCTTAAGTAAATGATACTGAATCTTTCTTTTATTTAAGATTTATTCGACCAATGACCGAATAGTGAAGAGCATTCTGGACATCAACCCCAGACAGATATTCCAGAATCTACGTCTCTTTGATAACATCATGTCCCACTACGAACCAGGAGGTGAGGCAAAAATACCATATCTTTGCGGGTACAATACTTTTCGGAGGGTTGTGCTGGTTGGGGTTGTTCTTGGGTTAAAACATTGAATTTCATCAGTCGCTCCTGGATGATCATTTATCTCATTTACTTTAAAGGGGCAGTAGCACGTTTATTGCACAATTTATTTTTTCAAATTTCCCATTTATAATGATAGTTTATGTCATTTAAATTTACTTTAGAGGGTAAAACATCTTATTACACAAACCAATTATCCATAGTGGTAATAGCGATGTTCTGTATAAAATAAAAATTGCATGGCGGCCATTTTATTGTGAACACATTTTATTATTTCGAAGTACAAAAAACGATTCCCACGGCTTTACCAAACTCTGTACACTCATTTTTAACTTGATTTTCTGAAGAGAGAAGGGTCTTTTACTTTATGTGAGATTATTTTTCAAATACATTTCATCGACTTATTTGAGCGAAAAAATGTGCTACTGCCCCTTTAAGAACATCCTGCTTCATCAGGGTATCTGCGTCCATGACTCCAAAACTACCCTGATTGTGTAGGTACATTTTACCTCGTATTGTCGAAACTTGGTACTGTAATTCTTCCTTAATTTCGCTCCCTCTATAACTTTGCCCACGTATGATCATCCGACAGCTTCATTTCAAAATGCCCTTCAAAATTACAACAGTTTGCCCGAAGTTCAGTTTTGACCCAAAAAAAATTTGACCATGTTCCAAATTTGGAAATTAAATTATTCACCAGAAATGCCAAGTCTATCACTTTACCCGGCAGCGTACCGGTTTCAAGACCATTCTACTGTCCTGCCGGGATCGAGGTGAATCTTCTACCGGATTTTCCCAAAAATGATAAAAACAATACAATTTAATGCAATGTCCCAAAGTTTACATTAAAAGACTTATATTTAATATTCTCTCAGTGCAGTAAGTTTAATATGAGAATATGAGAAAACAGCCATTTTTTTATAGCAAAAATATTGTTGAAATGAACTCTACCACGTAGCCCCGCTGGTCACAACTAGACATACTAATCGATAAATTAGCGGTGAAATATTTTCACACTTCCTAACTTACTCAGTTAGTAATGACATATTTATTGATAAAAATGCTACAAAATCAATATCCATTCCTAATAATGTTTGCTAAAACCTAATATATAATATAATAAAATTCTCCATTTTATCAAATACAACCTGAAAATATGTTCTTCACTTTTATCTGATAGTTTAGCAATGCCGGGCCTCACATCCTATATATTTTGACCTAAAAGTCTGACATCCAAGTGTTATGTGATTATTTATGATTTATGAATAATTAAACGTGATCAAATTGCGACAAGGTAGGGTCAACATGCAGCCAGAAACAAAACAAAGTTTTTCCTGGAATGTTTATGTAAGGTTAAAGGTCAGCCAATCAAATGTCTCTGATGTCGTAAACAAGGTCACAGGTAAACTTTGAAACAAAATATCACTGTAGAGACCGGAACTGTTTACATGACCTGTTGACGTTTGTTTGCTGTCATTTAAATAGCATTATGATTTATTTGAACATTCACTCACTGTAAGGTTCTTTCAACTTCATTTTGTATTTGAAAATAAAACAAATATAACAGTGGAAGGTCGTCTGAAAGTGAAAACATGGTCAAAACATCGTGTAACAAATCCATTAAACCTTGAATCTGAACAAGCTCTCGCTTTTATATTTTTGACAATTTTTTATAAAGACGATGTTGATGGAATAGTTTATTATCCCACCGGTATGTAATACCGTGGGATATAGTCATCACCCTGTCCGTCTGTCCGTCCGTCCGTAATCATTTCGTTTCCGGAGGAGAACTTGAAAACCGTTCATGATATCTTTCTGAAACTTTCCATGTGTATTACCCACCAACTGAAGTGGTGCCTTTATATATTTTCAGATTTCGGAAAATTATTTTTTTCTTTCGTTTCCATAGAAACTTGTTGAATTTGGACTTTGTTCAGAGACAGGTTTGTTTCCGGAGCACAGCTCCAAAACCGTTCATCATATCTTCCTGAAACTTTGCATGTGTATTACCCACCAACTGAAGTGGTGCCTTATGATATTTTCAGATATCTGAAAATTTTATTTTCTGTTTCCATAGAAACATGAGAGGGATGTTGGTTGTTGTTGATTTTGACTGCTTCTGGAGCAGAAGTCTAAAACCCTTAACATACTTGAAACTCAGCATCTGTAATACCCACTAACTGAAGTACGGTAGTAGATACACAAGTATCTGTCAAAGATGTGTTTTACAAATTTTGTGGAACCGGTGGGATATGTCATCTTCTGATGACTCTTGTTTTGTAAATAACAATTAAGAAATGTGTAACTCTTTTTCAAATGGGTTTTCTAAACAATTAAATGAAAATCTAAAATTACAACAATGGTGACGCACAACCCAAGGCTAAGTGGGGATAAGTTCGACCGTGAACATTTCATGAAAATATTTTGAAAATTTTAGGGTGGAATTTATGGAAGAATTACGGTAATCATTGTTGTCTATAGCATGCATGTGTCAGCAAATGAAATGTAGTGATTTGAAATTTTATCATCGCTCACCTTCTCATATGCACTGCTGTTATTTTTCGATATTTTATTGGCTGGTTATTTATAGCATGATACGAGGTAGAATTTGCTTACACAATCAGGAGAGTGTTAGAGCCATGCAGAAACAAATACCCTGGAGCAGAATGCCTTATGAATGATCTGTAGGTATTTTCTCCTGAAATTATTTTTGTCCCGCAAATAAGGATAAATAAATTTGACGCCAAAAAAGATAATACCCATATTGATCTTATATAATAATGTCTGTTTAGTTTATTTTGGTAACAATGTTCAGAATATTGTATTAATCTTTTTATCTTTACACAGTGTTATCAATATTGAAGATGGGATAATTCTAATTTTCATTTGTTGGTTGACATCTTTTAACTTCTAACCCTGGCTTGTTCGTACAACGTTACTGGTCCCTGGTAATATTGCAAAAATATGGTCCAATCAAAATGAGTCTAACAAACCTGTGATTGAAATAAATATGAAAAAAACAGTGGCCAGAGAAATATTCATATAGCCTAAAAGCGTTTTATTTATTGTTAGTCCTTCTATTTCGTAAGAAATATTATTTATGTAACTTTCATTTCCTTGAACAGTAATATTTTGAAAAATATGTTCATCCATTTGAGAAAGAGCATTTACTCATTATCACCAATAGGGCGGCTGGATTTATGCCAAGAAAAGTTTTCCTTGCATGGGAATATGTTAAAGACCGAACATTATGAATTTCACTTCCAGCCTTCCAGAAGACGTGGTTTGACCGTTACGGAAGGAAGAACGGCTTCATCTGCTACATCCTGCGATACTTCCTGGTGCTCAATTGGAACTATAACCTACGCATCTCACAGAATGAGTTCCTGGCTTTGGTTGCCATGGTGTTTGGTCGACTGGATGAGACGTGGTACCAGCAGGTTGATATCAGACCGTCCACCAGATGTGTTACCATTGGCAACTGGTTCCAGGTAAGAAATGAGAGTTTGGAGTGCTTCTAGAGATCGATGAATATCAGTAGTTAGTGTGATATTCCATGAGTCAATTTTCCAATATGTTAAGAGATTTCAGGAGTAAGGGGATCCCATGTTGTGAAGGAAAGGCGTAGGAGGATTCAATGATATGAAAGGATTTCCATTGAGGTTTTCAATCAGATTTGTCTGGATAATTCCAGAAAATGGTGTATTCCAGAATAATGGGGTATTCCAGAATAATAGGATATTCCAGAAAATGGTTTTTTTCCAGAAAATGGGGTATTCCAGAAAGAGGGTTTTCAAGAAAATGGGGTATTCCAGAATAATGGGGTATTCCAGAAAGAGGGTTTTCCAGAAAATGGGGTATTCCAGAAAATGGAGTATTCCAGAAACTGTTGTTTTCCAGGGTGGGGTATTCCAGGAGAAGGAATATGATTTGGTGTGAAAGATTTGAGGAGTAGGAGATTGGGAAAGTTGCAATTGATGCTTACTCATCTATATTCATCTCATTCTATTGCAGAATGTCTACCGCCACGCCTACCACTTTCTTGGCAAGGCTCTGCAACTGACTCACGAGTTTCCTCTGCCGAAAGAAATCTTTTCTGGATCAGTCTGGACGGCTTTCTATGCTTGCAGCAGTGAACAAGGTACATATTTATTGAGAGAGTTGAGTGTGTGATGTCAGCTTCGATAAGGTTATCGATAATTTACTGAATCTTCTCACTTTCTGCAAATGCAAAAGTCTTGATTTATCTCATTATTTGTCTGTTCCAGTGTCAAGAACATCTTAACATGGATTTAAAGTGCAATGATGAATGTAACAGTGATTACTTTTGCTGTAACTTCTCGATAGGGGAGTGAATATAATTTTAGTAGATAATTTTAGTAGAATCCTAACGATTGAAATATTTTTTGTCCTTGCTATAAGCCATTGATACATTATTTTTAGGAATATTTTGATCTGTGGATACTATGCTGGACAAAAATTATCTAGGAATAAAGGATGTTTTATTGTTAATATTTCATTAGTATTTCAAGTAATAAATACATCAATATTTATATTTTCAAAATTTCAAAAATTATATTTGTCCATTATACATCTGAAGATGATTCCTAATTTCCTGTGTTTAACAGCATGGCATGAAGGAATGAGACAAGTTGACAGAGACACTCTGATGCAGACCCAGAGAGACATGGACGCTGTTATCAAGGAGAAGAGACACATGATCAGATACCTCACAGAACATGTCTTCTACTTCGACGACAGATACTAGTCGGAAAACAGATTCTTGTCAAAAAATGGTTGCATGAGCTTTGAGGACAAAACATAGTAGGACAAGTGGCAAGACTTCATTCATCAAACTATAGAAAAAACTTTTGCATTGACAGTATTCGTTTTCTACTCTGATGAGGGTTAGTTGGTTTACAAAAAGATGCAATGTACAGAATTTGTTTTGCCATGAACATGACTTCTACCTGGATAACAGATACAAGATTCATGACAAGATGTTCCTTCTTATGTGATTTGATGATGGACGCAACATTGCAATACCATAGGCAGATCCAGAAATTTTGAAGGAGGGTGGGGGTGTGGGGGGGGGGGGGGGGGGGGGGGGGGGGGGGGAGTGGTGTTAAGATCCCCCTGAACCCCTCCTCTGAATCCACCGCTGAAGACAGGTGCTAGGTTTACTATGTATACAGATAAAACCCACAAACCCCTTAAGTAGGTAATGTTACGTTAAAAAATGTATGTATGGTTATGTTGTGCTAATGTTCTTTTGTGTAAGGAGGCTCTGGTCTTTCACATGATAAAATTAATTAGCTTAACAAAGAAGAAGCTAAATATCTCTGATGGATTGTTTACCAGACCCTTGTCTTCTGCTTTATATACTACTTTGATTTAAGTTTCCATAGCAACATATATCATCACGAGGAGTTTGCCAGCAATTTGAAACTTGCCAGAAATGTCTCATATTTGATCCTAGGTCAAATGTAAGTGTGATGTTTGCTTTAGAATCCTATGAAAAAGAATCAAATGGAGAATCCTTTGTTAGAGATTCCTTTAGGGGAAATCCTTTGTTAGTAAATCTGTTCGTGGAGAATCCTTTGTTAGAGAATCATTATTGGAGAATCCTTTAGTAGAAAATCCTTTGGTTAAGATTCTTTGATAAAGACTTTTGATACAGAATCCTTGATACAGAAACTTGGTACAGACTATTGATACAAAATCCTTGATAGACTATTTGATACAGAATCCTTGAAAGACTATTTGATACAGAATCCTTGAAAGACTATTTGATACAGAATACTTGGTAAAGTATCTATTTGATGTTATTCCTAAGAAACTGACACTGTGAACCTGTTTCATTGGATGATTAAAGTCTTTTCATCTTTGATTCTATAAATGTTAGGATATTTGATCGGATCACTTCTGGAGTTTACTGGCATAGTACTGATACATGCTTTAAATATTGAAATATTTAAATGTTTGGACAAGCGCATGTATGATGATGATTATTAAGATGATAGTATTGATGATGATACATGATTTCAAATTCCTTAAATCTCTTTCATTAATGGTTAATGTATTGGTACAAATCAAACTGAGCAAACTTGTGTTTTAGGTTTATTTTTAATGGCTTCATATTCCTTTGATCAAAGAGAACCAAATGTCACAATTATTAAAACTGATTGCCTTTGTTATTTTATTACTTCTGTTTTGTGTTATCTTTTATTAGTTACATTTGTTCTATTACTTTCCAGTTGTTGTATGTATTTATTATTATCCCCCGCCGCGCGTTTAGCGTGAAGCGGGGGATATAGTATTCGGCTGCGTCTGTCCGTACGTCCGTACGAAATGGAATTACTCAAATACTATTTACTTGATTCTTTTCATATTTTGCATATGGGTTCATCATAGGAAAAGTAATGTTCCTACAGAGCTTTGTGACCTTGACTTTCATTTCAAGGTCAACGAGACTTTGTCATTTTACCCTTGTCAGCGGGATATCACAAGAACCATTTTCTGGATTCTCTTCATATTTTACACGTAGCTTCTCCAAGGAAAGACAAAGGGCTGATTGGATTTCAATTTTGAAGTATTGATTTGCGGCGGGGGATCATGTCACCTTAGTGACAACCACTTGTTGTTATTCGTTCATTTTGGTATTCTTTATATTCGTAACCTTGTAATTCATATATATAAAGTGTCAGGTCATCAGGCATGCAAGGATTAATGAGCTACAGAACCAATGGCTCTATTTTTCGCATTTCACTTAAAGGAGCTGTAGCACGCCGTTGTTAGTGAAATAAAGTGATCTCAAGAAAAAGTACATTTAGCCTCACTAACGGCTAAATAATACTCCTGAATCAATAAAAATTGTACATGGTTTGGTTAAACCTTGGGAGTACATTTCCCTTTTGAGTGGCCATTTTAATGTGTTCACAGGTAGTTCAAGTAATCTGACTGATGTAGCGAGACCTCAGAGACACTCAGAGTAAAATTGTATGGCAACATGATGGAATGGTTATTCATCTTGCTGTCTGAACTCTCAGACCTACAAAAGCACCTCTCACCCCGAAGAGTTCCACACCACTGTGGCTTTATATATCACACAGTTTTCTTGTAGTACAGAGAACCATTTTCTATGGATAGGGCTTATCAAGACTTGTAATGAGATGTTTAACAATCTAACGTAACAATATATTATATAAACTTAAATTATAAATGAAAATTTTTAGAAACGTTTTTTTATACTCCTGCTACGAAGTAAGCGGGGGTATATACGGTCATTCCGTCGGGTCAATTTTCTCAAAAACCGTCAAAGGTACATCAACCAAACTTTGTACAGTTGTTACCCATGTTCTTCCGATCGCGCACAGACAATTTTCAATTTATTGAGATTGAAATTTTTTGTCGTTTCCATTGAAACGTCACTTTTTGGACTTTTGGACTATTGTGTTCAATGGGGACAAGTTTTCTCAGATACTGTTCAACCTTGGTTGTGAGTACTCATGACCATACTCTTTATCAAGTTAGAAAACCAGTTCCGAAATATTACTTTTATGGAGTTATGGCCCTTGAATCCGAAATTTAACTTACCGGGTAGTACCAAAAGAACTGTGATGCTTCAATGGGGACAAGTTTTCTCTGCAACTATTACATCTAGGTGAATGAAATTTTACATGTAGGTAGTCCAGATGATCATCGAGTTCACAGTCCATTTCCGAAATATTATTTTTTACGGAGTTATGAAGCCCTTGAATCTGTAATTGAACTTGGTACAAATTACTGGTGTGATGCTCTAATGGGAAAAATTAAGTTACCTGAAAAATATTACATCTGGGTGAATGAAATTTTGTAATAACAGTCAGTTCCTAAATTTATTTTGAAAATTTGATTATGATGCTTAAAGCTGTTTTTTAAACATAGTAACCTTCACATCTATAATTCTCAACGGACGGATAGCGGATGGCGGGGGTATGTGAGCCATGCTTACTTTTTTCTTGTTGCAAAAGCGTTCTACAGCACCATTAGTGTACAAAAACAAAATGGCAAATATTTCAACAGAATCCTCCCTTTAAATAACCCTTTACCAGATCAGATAATCCAATGACTTGTAGACCTGAGACTATTTTTATTGCTACCTACAGTTCTGCCGTATTTGATATGTTCATCATTATACCTTTGAGGTAATAAATAATGTAAGTTCTGATGAGCTACAGAGCCAATGGCCCTATTTTCATTATCCCACAGTAATACCGTGGAATATAGTCATGGCTCTGTCCGTCTGTAGGTCCGTAAGGATTTTGTTTCAGGAGCAGAGCTCGAAAACTGTTCATGATATCTTTATGAAGCTTTAGATTTGTATTACCTAATAACTGAAGTGATGCCTTTTGATATTTTTGTTTCTATAGAAGCACATTGGATTTGGACTTAAGTTTAGGGATAGGTTTGTTCGTTCACAGCAGATCTCCAAAACCTTTCATCATATCTTCCAGAAGCTCTGCATGAGCATTACCTACATACTGAATGTATCTTAAAGGTATACAATTATCCTTCAAAGATCTGTTTTACAAATGATGTGGGACCGGTGGGATATCTTCTGACGACTCTTGTTTAAATATTTTTTAAATTTGTTGACATGTGTTTGAATATTACTAGACTCTCAGACTTTCTGTGGAGACAAAAGTTAAACTTTCCAGTCCATATCTTCATTTAATTAGTCACCTTTTATAACAACCAAACCATGACTATTTATTTCAAATATTACATTTTCAGACAAACACTAAGCTGAGTGTAGTTTGATTTATCTTGGCAGAAAGTGTAATGTTCGCTTTTATCTCTTTAAAGGGACACTGCGTCGAGGATAAAAATGAGTCTCATCTTTATCTAACTAAGCTAATTAAAATGTCTGTTAATGAGTTACGCTTCGCTTTGCTGTCTGAATGCAGAAGTTTTTTTATTACCAATTACGTCAATTGTCTGAAATTGGGTGTCTGTGACTTGTTAAAAGACATGTTAATTAGCATAGGTAGATACACATAATCTGATTTTTATCCTTGACGCGGTGTCCCTTTAATTATGCTGGCGGTGATTGTTTCTATGACAAAATTCATGTCAATGATGTATTATTCAGTTATGTTGCAATAATCAGTTGTTAATTCAAAGTTACAAATCTTGTTACTAATGTTTAATAAACCACAAGGGTGTGTATTGCTTAGAAATTGTGTTAAAATACATCCATTGTGGGTCACATATACAAAATGTTATAAGCAATGTTTTATTGGGACGTACTGACTGTTGCCGAAAATTACCAATTTAATAATAGTCCATTTTATGGCGCCTTTCCATGCTGTAATATTATGCTCAAGAATGAGAACAAGTTCTATGGATAGACAACTTGTTAATTGATATGAGTGTGACGTTTCGATGCAGATACTAGCACCGTAATCAAGCAAGTGGTACATTATCTTGACAACCAGGAGAATATATACAATTTTGGTAATTATGTTTTTACATGTGATTGGATTGATGTACATAGTTGTAACAACATTGTTAAGGAGAGAATGAATATACACAAGAAATTTGGTTGATGTACATTGATGGGATGATGGACAATACTGATACAATACTGAAGAAGCCAGATGAGCAGATTGAGGATTAACTGGTGAGTGGATTTAATTAGATCACCAGTGCTAGTATCTGCATCGAAACGTCGCACTCATATCAATAAAGAAGTTGACTATCCATAGAGCTTGTTCTTATTCATCATACCAGCTTCTAAAATGCCTCTCAAAGAATATACAAATTAAATGCTTATTATACCCCCGTTACGAAGTAAGCGGGGGTATGTAGCGGTCATTCCGTCCGTCCTTCCGTCCTTCCGTCCGGTCAATTTTCTCAAAAACCGTCAAAGCTACATCAACCAAACTTTGTACAGATGTTAACCATGTTCTTCCGATCGCGTACAGACAATTTTTTTGGACTTAGTTTTATTGTGTTCAATGGGGACAAGTTTTCTCGGATACTGTTCAACCTAGGTGAATGAAATTTTGGTTGTGAGTACTCATGACCATACTCTTTATCGAGTTCGAAAACCAGTTGCGAAATATTATTTTTTACAGAGTTATGGCCCTTGAAACCGAAGTTTTCTCAGAAACTGTTACATCTAGGTGAATGAAATTTAATATGGAGGTAGTCCAGATGATACTCTTCATCGAGTTCGAAAACCAGTTCCGAAATATTATTTTTTATGGAGTTATGGCCCTTGAATCCGAAATTGAACTTAGTACCAAAAGATCTGTGATGCTCCAATGGGGACAAGTTTTCTCAGAAACTATTACATCTAGGTGAATGAAATTTAATATGGAGGTAGTCCAGATGATACTCTTCATTGAGTTCGAAAACCAGTTCCGAAATATTATTTTTTACAGAGTTATGGCCCTTGAATCCGAAATTGAACTTAGAACCAAAAGAACTGTGATGCTCCAATGGGGACAAGTTTTCTCGGAAACTATTACATCTAGGTGAATGAAATTTAATATGGAGGTAGTCCAGATGATACTCTTCATCGAGTTCGAAAACCAGTTCCGAAATATTATTTTTTTCGGAGTTATGGCCCTTGAATCCGAAATTGAACTTTGTACCAAAAGAGCTGTGATGCTGCAATTGGGACAAGTTTTCTCGGAAACTATTACATCTAGGTGAATGAAATTTTACATGTAGGTAGTCCAGATGATACTCTTTATCAAGTTCACAGTCCAGTTCTGCAATATTATTTCAAAGCCCTTGAATCTGTAATTGAACTTGGTACAAATTACCGGTGTGATGCCCTAATGGGAAAAATTAAGTTACCTGAAAAATATTACATCTGGGTGAATTAAATTTTGTAATAACAGTCAGTTCCTAAAATTATTTTGGACAATATTATGATGCTTGAAGCTTTTTTTTAAACATAGTAACCTTCACATCTATAATTCTCAATGGACGGATAGCGGATGACGGGGGTATGTGAGCCATGCTCACTTTTTTCTTGTCAGTTTAGTACAGTGATGATAATAAGGTAAAAGTAGTGATTTCTTATCGAAAACCGGACAATACACCATGATTGATTTGATGCACGTCAGTGAGCATCCTCGGTTACCCATGGTTTTATATATGCTCCGTTACTTTCCACTATATCACCCATGGGAAACCTTATCAGAAAAATCTGTACTCAAATTACCCGCCCTTGGCCGGCGTGACGAAGTCAGTAACCAAAGAAAATGCTCAATAGAATAAGACGGAAATGGTCAAGGGAGATAACCGGTGACGGATGGCTAACAAAATGACCGCGTGTGCTTTGCAAGGAAGTGATATGAATTGTCATTGGTTCGCAGGTAGCGTAGCAGTTTGATTGGCTCACGTCGGCCAAGGGCGGGTAATTTGAGTACAGATATTTCTGATAAGGTTTCCCATGGGTGATATAGTGGAGAGTAACGGAGCATATATAAAACCATGGGTAACCGAGGATGGTCAGTGAGTCAAAGGTAAGTTTAGAAATTTGTGTACAACATACAAAAATGCAGATTTCGGTTAACAATATTTATAATATTTTGCATATAAATATGGCATCTAGTTTCTACACATGCATAATGATGTTGCTAGATTTTAATTGGAAATTAGTAATTATGATATATTTGACGATTGGGATGAATATGCAAGTTGAGTTAAATATTTGAACTGAAATCAGCTCTTATGGTAATTTGGCACGTAACGAAGCCAAATGAAAAATTCTGAAACACAATGGATGCCTATATGAAAACCTAGCCTTCTACCTGATCATTTTGTAAAGGATATAAAAGAGTATAGGTTCCATAATCTTTCTAAAGCTATTCCTAAGCAAAACATTCCCCTCTGTCCTATACTGCATGGTGATATATGATGTGTGATTTAGATATGAATGTTAATATAAATGGTTTATGTTAGTAAGTTGTTTGCTGGTAAAAATCTATAGATAGTGATCGATGAAAGATTTTTATGTACATGTATTTTGTTATTTGTTTTTAGGATGATGCTTTCATATAAGTTCCTCTATTAATCAGCTTTTAGTTATCATGATAGACATTTTTAGACAAAACTTTGCAAAGTCCATTGATGATTAAAGAACAGAATATTGTCATGGTTTGTTTAAATGAGAAATTAATGACTAATAAACCCAATCACAATTTTAAGAAGATCTTTTTGTATTCTATCAACCAGCATATAGTGCTACACAAATGGGAACCAATCCATCCATCCATCCATCCATCCATCCATCCATCCATCCATCCATCCATCCATCCATCCATCCCTTCATCCTTCCCTCCATTCTCTCCATTCATCCATCCATCCATTCTTCCCTTCATCCCTCCATACATTCATCCAATAATCCATCCATCCCTCCACCCATCCATCCAACCATCCATCATCCCTACATACATTCATCCCTCCATCCAACCATCCATTCATCCAATAATCCATCCATCCATCCACCCATGCATTCATCCATCCACCCAACCACCCACCCATCCATCCATCATCCCTCCATACATTCATCCTTCCATCCAACCATCCATTCATCCAATAATCCATCCATCCACCCATCCATCCACCCATTCATCCACCCATCCATCCTTCATCCCTCCATAAATTCATCCAATAATCCATCCATCCATCCATACATACTTTCGTCCATGAGCCATCCATCCATTTTAAGATTACTTTAAAATATTTTATTTCCATTTCGATGGTAATGATTTGGATTTGGACGCAGGACAGAGATGTGTTAAGTTCTGGAGCAGCATTAAACCTCAACATTAGATAATTAGGTTTGGAAACTTTGCATGTGCAGTACCCAAAGTATTGAATTAGTGCCATTTGATGTAATCATAAGAATTTAGTTCAACATATCATACAACACCATCACTATTCAAAAGATTGGAACATTTATGTGACAACCAACATGTATTATTTAAGGAAACAACTAGCCCCGTCAACGTGGATAGTCAAAAACTAGCTACTAGAAAACATAAGCAGACGACGATCCTCTAGTTTTCTATGTTTGATGACAACATTCCAGAGACTTGATAAACGCAACCACAGGGGCGTGTATTGCTGAAAACAAACAGTTCCTTGGTCCAATACTTCGATACGATACACCCTACACTAATAAATAGGACCTAGGGACTGTTTGCAGCAATACAAGCCCCTGTGGTTTTAATGTTTGTCGAATCAGTGAAGTGACACTATGAAGGTGAAAGTAATGATTTCTAGCGGGACAGTGCTTTACTTTGACACTCGTTGATTAGTTGTTATGTTGGAAACCTATCTACAACGGAGTAGAGAAGCGTATAATTTGATGATCAACTTCTTTATTTAACAATGACCCTACTTCCGGTCTCGTTGCCATGGTTTCTTTTGTTACAACAGTAGGTGTACTAGCCGATACCGTATGTGTATTTCTCATATACCTACACTTGTTTGATACACCTACAATTTTAATTCAATCGAAACCTGGGATCGAACCAGTGACCTCTATCTTTCCTGCCCAGAGGTCTACCCACCCAGCTATGAGGGCAGATGAAAATTGATAACATTTTTCTTGACCAATTGATTAAGGTTTGTATAATGCCTGAAATAATATGTGTGGTTTGTGTATTTGTTTATGAATGTCATTGGTAAGTATTTTTGGGATGCAAACTGTCTTACACATATTGAATTTAGTTTGTTTATTCTCAAAACTCACGTCTTGTGACATTTGCCATTAGCTATGTTGTGAAGCTAGTGTATTTCAGCGAGATGCACGGGCGATCGTGATCCGTGCATGATGCGCATGCTTTTTCTGAAGCGCGCTGACAGTTTAGTATGTGAGGGTCTTTACCACTGAGTTCATATAAAAAAATCAAAGTTTATAAAAGTTTCATATTTTTGTTATTTTCAGAATAAAATGTTCTTTGCAAAAGAAACTCGACAGGAGTTGGGTATAAGTCAGATGTACCCACTCTTGCCTCGGTGCATTGGCTGATAAACCTATTGTTTTCAAGAATCGTGGAGCCTCCTCGGCTGACGCCTCGGAGGCCACACGATTCTTGAAATCAATAGGTGTATCAGCCAATGCCCTCGGAAAAGAGTGGGTACATCTAATACGTATACTCTATGTTATATAACTCGATATGGTAATTAAAACGTACGTAAAAAAAATCTACCGCCTATATATCATAGAGTATACTCTATGTTATATAGGGGGTACTAAAACGTAGGTAAAACGTAGGTAAATTACGATATCGAGTTCCTGTGGTGTCAGACCATACATTCATACTTTTTCCTACTTTACCGATACATCTATCCTTTACCCAATACACTTCGATATTTTTCTCAATGCACATTCACAGTCATACATGGCTAGTACATTTTACAAACAATAATGTATTTTGTCTTGAATCTGAATTGTATGCTAAAACATTTCAAATATGACAAATTATTTTTTGTAATGAATGAGTGGGATATCTAGCACGCGACCCTACGTTTATTAACGCAGCGCTTTTATCCATTAGGCTGCAAAGGGCTGTTAGAAACAGAATGATTGTTTGTCAGTCAGAACACTTGAACACTCTTGAAAGCCGCGTAAAACCCCAAATAACTTCATCTCACCTTAAAGTTAACCACGTGAGCACAAGTGTGCTTCCATAGAATAACATAATATCGATTTATTATGATATTTTTATGTCATTTATATTCACCTTAGAGGGTGAATATCAACATCTTATTACACAAACCAAGTATCCGTAGTGGTAATAACGGTGTTGCATATATTCCAAAAACTGCATGGTGGCCATTTTGATGTGAACACATTCTATTATTTCCAGTTACAAAAACGATTCCAATGGCTGGAACGAATCATGTACACTCATTTTTAACCTTGATTTCCGAAAAGAAAAGGATGTTTTACTTTTGATGACATTATTTTTCAAATACATTTCATCTACTAATTTAAGCGAGAAAAAACGCGCTACTGCCCCTTTTAAGTACACAACTATTCTAAATATTATGTTGTTATATTACAAGTTGCAGCTATAAACTGTACAGTGTGAAAGGAACCTTTTAGCAGTGATTTGGTTTTTATTGCAATATCACAATTCAGACTCCACGTTGTCACGGACTTAGAATTAACTTAAAGGTACACCCATCGTGTTTCATAAAATATTATTTGGCTCTAATACGTTCCAACACACATGTGCTGTTTACAGTACACATACATTCACTCAGCTTGCATATTCATTCCCAATCGCAAACTATATCATAATTACAAATCATTATGCATGTGTAGAAACCGAAACTGCACGACTCATTTACATGCACAGTAGTTAAACATTATCAACACAGATTTGCCTTTTTACCTTTTGTAAATAAGTTTCGAAAATTACGTTTGACTGATTGACGCGCGCCACAAGCGGTGCATTGTCCTGTTTTCGATCAGAAATCACTACTTTTACCTTCAAATCGTCAATATGCTGCGTGGACTATGACCAACATGGTAGTTTTCGGTAACAGTCGGTTCTTCTCGATAAAGTAACACTATTTATAACGTTTGGAATATTTGACCCCCACCAACACAATAGATGTAACTTTAAGTATGTAGTGTTGTTGGCAAAGTATAAGTAGAAAATAATGTAGTAATATATTTTATATCCATATAAATTGTAATCTAAATTATATTAGATATCTCTCATCGTTCATTTTGTATACATTTGTGAAAAACAACGGCAAATATGTCAGAAGTTAGTCATAACTGTATGATAGTGTGAAAATCAATACACTGCAGACTAAAACATGCGTTATTTTTAAGAGGATTACTGCACTGTACACACCTTCAGACATTGACCTAGATAGAGCAACAGAGTTAGATAAGGCATACTGTTCATACATTTATGAGCGTAATTCAAAACAGCCGTTCTCAAGCTAACACGCTGGCGATCTTATGTGAGTATAGTTGTATATCTGCTCAACATGCTGGTTCAATATTAAAATAATAACACTGAGATCCAAATGTGCTGACATTTTAGGCTTATGTATTTACTTTAATCAGATCGATCAAACTACTTGACTAACAGCAAGGGATATTGTAAAGTCCCTACGAACATGGACCTGATGGCCGACTAAGATAAGTCTGTAATAGAGAATGCATTAGAAGCAGTGGGTTCGTTAATAGTAATTAATAGTAATTATTTTTGCAGCGAATTCGATGCTCCCAATGCATGTCCAATGTTATCGAGTCCGGAGTACTTTTCACGGTAGAGGTTTTTGTGGTCGATTTTCGTGTTTGGAGAGCTATTACAGTTATCTTAGAGTGACATATTGTGGAAATCAGCCGGGTTTTGATGGGAAATGTATAGGTGATAGGTACGTGCGTTCATTTGTGGATGTCACCTATTCTTAGCATACATTTTGACCTGATGGACCCTTAAATATGCCTGCCCTTGTTCCTTTACTCTATATAATATAGGGTGTATTTTTTTTACCTACGTTTTACCAACGTTTTAATTACGATATCGAGTTCCTGTGGATTGACAGCCAACACTTTGCCTTTCACGCGTTCTGTCCACGCTTCCCACGTCGTCCTTGTACGCCTTGCACTTAACCCAAAAGCGGATCAAGGAATTTTCAGAGGAGCTGGGATTCACTTATTGTGCAAGGGGAGAGGGTGGTTTAAGAGGCGGGGAGATTCATCAAATTTACCTGCAATTCTTTTTCAAAAGGGGGATGGATCCGAACCCCCTGAAACCCTCTCTTGATCCGCCACAATTACTCCTCTACGGTAAAATACAGGGATCCTTCGCACAAACACTCGTAACGTTTCTATCAACCCATCGTGAAATGGATAAAAGTACTGAGTTAACAATCTAAAGATCGCGTGTTCGAACAACAACAATAAACCTCTTGAAGCTACAGTTAACATATATATTTCACCTGCTGTATTGTCCTCTTTTCAATATTTACAGTTTAGGAACCAGGACAAGGCAGAAGCCCATACCATAACAGTTGGTACAGCATTGTAATTGCAGGACAATGGGAATAAAGGGTCTCATGACATTCTGCCACCAAAACATCTCAAGGTGCTCCGAGGAGGTTGATCTCGTCCACCTAGCGAAACAACGAGATGGAGTCGTCCTCCTTGTGGACTTTTACGCGTTTGAATACATGGTGATGGACTACTTCTGGTCCAGCATGATCAAGATCTCTGGCAATAATTACCTCCCCTTTGATGGCGGAGAATATGGTTCGCTTGATTCTTACCTATCCAAATTCATCACTGCTCTGAAGGATGTTGGCTTGGAGCTTGAATTCTTTGTTGATGGCGCGTCAGGTAGTTCGGATGAAACTGTGAGACGAAAGTTCAAGACGTGGAAGAGACGTCATACAGAGAACGTGAAGAAAGTACACCAAGTCGTGGAAATGACCAAAGGAAATATCTTGGTGGAACACCTTTCACACCAGGCGAGGATTACTCCAGTATTGTTGGAAGTCCAAATCCAGGCAACTCTGAAAGCCTGTGGATGTAAAATTCATTATATTCCTTGTGGAGAAGCCGATTTCGTCATAGCGAAAGAGCTTAATTCAAATGACAAGGCTGTTGCAATATTGAGCGACGATTCCGACTTCCTTGTTTTCCCAGGTGGCAGACTGATCTGTAAAGACACGTTTGACATTAAAGGTGACCTTAAGTTAGGACGAGCCAATGCACTTCCGGTCCCGTCAAAACTAATTTGCAACGTTCTTCAGACAGAAAAGGTTTCAGCATGTCTTCAGGTATGTATAGAGAGATCTTTATTCATTTCATCGGCAATGAGTGGGTGACCATTGTTGGCAATCACTGACAAATATCAGACTTGCTGCACTTTGCTACCTCGTAGTACGGCCCACTACGAACTTCAGACTGGCGCGTGTGATGAATTATGGGTAAAGTTGAACCTTAATTTAAAAATTGTTGATTGAGATCAAGATTTGTGAATTTCATTGCCCAACTATCAACCAGAAGGATGTGTAGGGCAGCTAGGTCCGCCCAGAAGGACTGGGGGTAGGGGATGACCACAGATCAACGAGGGTGTGGGTGGGGCTCTTGGGAGCGTCAGGATCTATCCTCAATGTTTAGGATAAGCATATTTCAAGATGCTATTAATGCCATGTTAGAATTGATCAGACAAGGTATTGATGTCACGCCTTCAACATTTACTTGTTACTTCTCCCTTGCAAAATGCGAAAGTCTAGAATAATTATATTTTGTGTAGACAAGTAGTAGTAATGCCTGCATAATCTATTTTTTTAATACATAGGATATTTTTTTCTGCATTGGATATTTTTTTTGAATGGGCTTGTATAGTCTTAAATTAATTGAGTTGACCGATTTGCTTAAAATTCGGTCAAACTGATTTCTCATTTTATGTCCAGACCTGTAGCACAGGTGTTCTCAGTGACTATATCAACTGGTGAAGTTCAGTATAGTTCTAGACTTTGAACTGTTAAGACGTGTTTTTATACAATCGCTCTTATAGCATGGATTCCTTTGGGTATGAGACTGTTGTTGCTGATTGCAGTGGATTTTCAGTAAATTCTAACTGGACATCATTTGAGAAGCGACTTGATTCTTTCAAGGGCTGGCCTTTGCAAATGAAACAAAAACCCAGAGATTTGGCTCAAGCAGGACTCTATTATCTGAACCGTGGTGACTCGTGTATTTGTTTTAAATGTGGTATTCGTCTCAAAGACTGGATGTCTATTGATGACCCCTGGGTGGAACACGAAAAGTGGTCCCCAGACTGCGACTATTTACGTATGGTAGGGGTAATATGGAAAACGGAGATGTATCCCAGATCCAATAGGGTATAAACTTATTGTACATGAACTGGTATTTTTTATTTTTTTTGGTGTAATCCTGACCGTAGGAGGTTATTCTTTCATTAGACTCAGAACTGTACAGACGTGTTTTTAGTCGCTCTGATACTATGGATGTGTGTGGATGTCCTGATGAGACTTTTTTTTACTGATTGCTGTGCATTGCAACCTAAATGTGACTGGAGTTTGTTTGTGGAAAGACTAGATTCATTTAAGAACTGGCCAATTCAAATGAAGCAGAGTGCTGAAGATATGGCTCATGCAGGACTTGTTTACCAGAACAGAGGAGACTTGTGTGTATGTTTCGAATGTAATATTCGTCTTAAGGGATGGATGTCTACGGATGATCCCTGGGTAGAACACGGGAAAAGGTCCCCTGATTGTCACTATCTTAGAATGGTAGGACAACCAAACCAAAAGAGTGATACTACTGGCAAAACATGTTACCTTGGTTCAACAGTGTGATTGGTATATCATGATATTGTAATAAACATATTGTATGTATTTTTCTTGTGTTGGTCTTCTTTTTTGTAGATATATAAATAGAGTGAATGATATAGGATAGGCCGATTTATCCATCATGGCAGCTTGGGAAGAGTACTTGAGCAAGATTTATTATGATCCAAAACATGCTGGTAGTTATGCCGTACCAAAGAAGTTATTCGAAGCTGTGAAAGCTAATGGTCAATTTAAGATTCGATTTATTTTCACGTTATCTTTGGGTCTATCCACTCAAGTCTACCAAAGGTGGTGAAAGCCTTGACAGAAAAAACACAATATCATATACTTGGTATTTTTCAATCTGATAAGGGATCTGAATTCAATATAAGTTGACAGAACTTATATATATATATATATATATATATATATATATATATATATTATATATATATTAGGTCGAGATAATGACTAACCTCATTTGCTTCAGAACATTCAGGGAGGACACATCACCATGAGTCAGTATAAACTTTTTGTCCCAGACACCGAGAAATGGACTCGCTATTATATGTTGCAAGTACAGGGTAAATGTGAACAGCACGGCAACTTGTCTGTTGACAGAACACTGGAGCTTTATGATCCAGAATGGCCTAAAATTTTGGAAGAAAGGAAACGAAAAGAACAGGCACTGGCCATGCCTTATTCTGAACAACCCAAAATTAACTTTGTCTCTCCAACACAACAAGTCGTGGAGCAAGCCATAGCTCAAGAGAAACGCGAAAGGGCTATACAAAGGAGAGCACAGAAAGTGTGTGTCATTCCTGACAAGAACGTTAAAGAAAACACATCACACAAAAAGAAGTCTCTTCCAAAACAGGGAAAGCCAGATCGTTACAGTAAGAAGGCATAATGTACTCCTGTCCAGTATGTTTCAAGACATATTCTTGGCCAGATAGTCTAAAGCGACATATGACTATCAAACAACAACAACAACAACAACAACAACAACAACAACAACAACAACAACAACAACAACAACAACAACAACAACAACAACAACAACAACAACCACCACCACCACCACCACCACCACCACCACCAACCACAACCACCACCCACCACCACCACCACCACCACCACCACCACCCACCACCCACCACCACCACCACCACCACCCACCACCACCACCACCACCACCACCACCACCACCACCACAACAACAACAACAACAACAACAACAACAACAACAACAACAACCACAACAACAACAACAACCACCGCAAGAGGTTTCATTACGACACCCCTTCACCATGATCGTTTCCGGGCCAACATCATCAGGAAAATCGTATCTTGTTCGACACATTTTGGAAAGCCTCAAGATTAAACCTTACCCTCAACGGATCTTATGGCTTTATCGTCGCTGGCAACCTCTCTATGATGACATTCTACAATCCGTGTATCCTCCTGTAGAGTTTGTTCAAGGTATTCCCATAGATTTGGACCAAGACTACTTTTTTGACACAGGTGTAAGAAATGTCCTAGTTCTTGACGATCTCATGTCAACGGCTATTAAAGATCCTAAAATAACAGATCTATTTACAGAAGGTTCCCATCATCGTAACCTCTCTGTCATCGCCATCAATCAAAACCTTTTCTATAATAGGAACCCAACACAACGTAGAAACTGTCATTATATAGTCATGTTTAACAATCCAGTAGACCAACAATCCATCATGACCTTAGGTCGTCAAATGTATCCAACCCGATCTCAACATTTTATGCAAACATTTGAAGAGGCTACGAGCGAACCCTATGGCCATCTTTAAATAGATTTAAAACCTGATACACCAGCATACGAAAGACTTCGTCCTAATGGCTGTAAAGTGAGTAGTTTGGAAAACCATCCTCAGAAAGAGTCTACCCTCCGAAGCGTGCAGACGTGTGCCGAAAATCTCTGCGATATGCCTTCTTGCGATAGTTGTGGAATAGTCTTCCAATCTACTACGGACCTCATGAAACACAGAAAAACCTGGTGTCCTGGGAATGAAAGTTCACCTTCACCTCCCGGAATTGCCAATGAGCCAATGAAACGAAAGTTTGATGACGCCTTTCCCCCAAAGAAATCTCTAGAAAGCTGTTGTTATTGTGGACAGGTGTTTCTAAATAGTATTTGTTTACAGAAACATCTCCACGATAAGCAATGCCCAGAAGTGGAAAAGGATGATATTGATGATGATGATGATGACATGAAGATATTTCATAATAAATTACAAAAGACTAGCAAAGATAGTGAAGAAGAGGTTATAAGAAGTTTGATAAAGAGAGTTGGTCGGGAGAATGAAGATCTATTGAATATAAAGAGACAGCGGTATGAAAAGCTAAACATGTCAGGAGATATGATTGAAAATAAAATGAATAATATAGTTTGGAGAAAATTCAAAGAAATGTATGGGCAAGTTGTTGCCTATGTCTTTGGCTTGAGGCATGGTCCCAATACCTTGGACATTCTTAACTCTATGGAAGACACAGCTGAAAATATGATTGAACAAGTTATTTCCAAACTCTACAAGTACAAGCCATGGGTCATGGAAATCATAAAAGATGTTGATGATGACAGTGATGACGAATCTGAAGACGGTAGTGAGGATGATGAGGAAGAAGAAGAAGTAGCTCAATAGACATTCGTGGTTGTAAAGAAGACTTAGGGAGTGTTCCTAGCCTTAAGTCTTCTCATTGAAACGGGGCAAATAAAATGTGTGAAGATTAATATTCGTTTTGTTATTACTATATAGCAATTGTCACATATAATCTAGGAATGTGAAAACAGATAAATTAACCACATTTTCTGCAGGGCAAACTCACTATACTGGACGTCTTCCAAATTTATGTAGTTACGTGAAGTGTACCTTTATTATACACCAGGGTCACTTCTTTCCATGGTACCAAGAGCATGTTTGACCTTTATGACTAGTTAACAATGTCTCTCTCTCTCTCTCTCTCTCTCTCTCTCTCTCTCTCTCTCTCTCAACAATTGTTAAATAACATAAAATGATTGCCATGTAATATAACCTAACTACAATATTTCAGATACTTTTTCAACCATAATGACATCTTATAAATTTCATTTAACACATTTTCATTAAATACATCTAATATAGGATATGTACCTCAAATGGTGTATGTATGTTAATTGAAGGATTAGAATAAATTCAACTTTAGTATTACTGTCTAAAATTATGTAAAACCATTATCAAATGACATTTCAAGCATTTATATCCATCTGCCCATTGTCTTACATTTCTGAAGAATGCATTATGTGATAAAAGGAAAATGACCACAGAGTTTTCATTGTTGCTCTCTCAGTTCTTATAACTGAAAACTTGCTTCTTGCTTTCGCTAGAAGTTTCGGCCTAGAATTATAACTTGCGCTATGGGGAAAAGGTACCAGGTCTTCATGCCTAAAATTAACACACAAACAGCAGAATGATCAGTCAAATAAATGTCATTAACATATTTAACAGTACATCATATTCAATACAAAAGGTGATATATAAATAGAATACAGAACAACTTCAACTCCATTAATAATAATAGTTACATAAGTCCATATTACAATAAACATACATGATAGTCACTTATTCAAATATGCAACAATTGTAATACAGAATATCAATTCAACATTCATACGATATAGTTAGAATTCACCTTAAGATTCAATATAGAAATAGTAACATTATTCTTGAACAATGACATTTTTGATTACATTATGATTTTAGCTGAATAAGACATGTTCACTGAAGGTGAATGACATGGCCTAGTGAGTTGAATCAATTATGCGACCAGCCGTGATGGGTAAGGCTTTACTTAAAGATAACTTATTTATCTTTTATTTATAGATACTTTATTTGAACACCATATTGTCTGAATTTTATAAACTATTCTACGACATATAACACATACTATACAGTAATGTGGCGTCTATTTAACTTACATTAAAAGACTTATATTACACAAGACAGAGCCTGATTGCATACATTTGTGAAACTTAATACCACATGGGTGTGTGTCTCTCATTAAATATGACTATTGCAAACGGGATAACTTGCTATGAATATAATGGCTACGTATTGTCATCTACACATAAAACATATATTGAGAATTGACAAACAACACTGAAGTATTTTAGTACATGTTAGAAGTAATATCTTATCATGTTTCATGGTCATAGCATGCATCAACACATTGTAATAAAAATTTTATCATTAACTTAATGATCTGTCTTACAGGTAAACATATTGTCAAGTGTATTAAGGTTGGAGATATATCAAACCAATTTTATCAGGAGTAACTCCGATATACATCAATAATCATAAACTAAAGTAAGTCTAGTTTCACATATACAAGCGGTAGTCTAATATAAATAAGCATTTAGAAGTACACTTCTCAAGCACACATAAACATAGTTGATGTCTCTATTTTTAATTTATTATATATTTTCAGGGGAAGATTTTGGAAAACTAATGTCTAAAAATCATTTTCAACACCAGTTTACAGTTTTATGATAAAAGTCACAGTTTGATATTAATTTTTTCTGTCATTTGGTTATAAAAGATATAATTTCTATTATTATGAATGAATGAATATCTCTTTTATTCTTTGTGACACACGCCCGAGAGCCTTTGTTTGTTTCAAGAATTAGGAGGTATACAATAGAAAAGGGGTCACCCTAATTATATTCATAACTCAGTTAAGTCACCATAGTAACATATATGACGTTACCTAAAAATAGATAATTTTCAGCACATATGGGGAATAGGCCAGAGATGTTTCCGCTTACTCCATGCAGATACGCCAATCACAGTAGACACGCGCCTTTGTTTGTTTATTCAGTCCGGAGTGTTCGTAGTCTGTTTGTGTTGAGGATTAACGCTCCCTGTCCGATTGGACATCTAAGGTCACTAAGTGGTCAACAGCGAGGCAAATTTTTGCTACAACTCTAGAATAGCATAGACTGAGTGCAAGTCTTTTATTTCAGATTGAATATAAGTGAAGGAGTGTGAAAAAGAAAGCTCATGATAATTAAGCATTTTTTTCTAAATAAGATTGACACAATATTAACACGTTTTATGTAGTTACTCCACTGAAATCCCCCTAACCATTTATTGTAAATGAACTGTATTTTCTGATGAATGAAAAAATGAATGAATAGCTGATTTATTTTCCTCCAGATAAATAATCTGAATATACATTAAAGAAATAATCATCAAGTGAAAAAACTATATCTTATTCTTTAAAATTGTATCAGAATAATCTTCCAAACACGGGTTAGTCCCAGGGATGAAAATGCGAGACGAGGGTCATCTGAACATAGTTAAACATTAATCCCCCCTCTCTCTCATACATTGTTGACAGAGTCAACACTGGCTCGCCCGCTGCTGTGTTTGATGTTCTGGCTCGTGTCAGTATTGTGTCAACACTGGCTCCCCCGCTTGGCTTGCGCCTGAGGACACGGGTGGAGCTGGCTGAAGCAAATGATATCAGTCTGACCGAATTTTAAACAAATCGGTCAATTCAATTAACAATTAAATTGGTCAAACCATATATACGACACTGAGAACACCTGTGCTACAGGTCTGGACATGTCTGAGAAAATCAGTTTGACCGAATTTTCGGTCCACTCTATAAATATCCTTTACAAGCCCTAATTAAAAAATATCCAAAAAATATCCAAATTAAAATATCCAAGAAAATAGCCAAAAAATATCCTATACAGGCCCATTCCAAAAAAATATCCTATACAAGCCCAATAAAAAAGTCACTGAGGACACCTGTGCTACAGGTCTGGACATAAAATGAGAAATCAGTTTGACCGAATTTTAAACAAATCGGTCAACTCAATTAATTTAAGACTATACAGGCCCATTCCAAAAAATATCCAATGCAGAAAAAAATATCCTATGCATTAAAAAAATAGATTATGCAGGCATTACTACTACTTAGACATTCCTGACCAATGTGGATTATGAATTGCATTTTTTTCCAACCCGTCATAGGGACCATATGGACAATACCTTATTATTTGATATGTTAGCCTTTATGAATAATGAATAATGCAGTATCTGATGATATTGTTCTTAACGTAGCTAACACTATCAAATAGAGTGCATTGATTACGTTTAAGTATAATACAAATCTCGAACTTGACCTGTGCTGATATATGCACAAAGTCCATATTTTGCGTTTTCTATTTTTCCAAGGTAGCAAAGTAATTCATTGACATTATCGATTTGATGTTATTGTTCTAACTATACGTCCTCACCGGCTACTGTTTCTCTCCAGCTGACACATCCAAGCCAGATGATAGAACTTAGTATTTTGGCGGGGAATGATTTCACCTCACCATTCCTCCAAGGGGGGATCTACCAGGCGCTTGGACTCCCCAGGTATGCCAAATTGCCCGTTCTCGCCAGGTGGGTCAGAGAGCACAAAGAGATGGATAAAGATCCAACTTTAAAGAGGGAAATGGTGAGGACGTGTTAGCTATTGTGACATGATTTTGGTTTAATTATGATTGGTTGATTTAAAAAAATCCCTTTTTGATTGATATTTGAAATCCTGTAAATGAGATACGGTTCACTGAGAAAGGATACATATTGTTTACTGACTCTAACGATTTTTATTTTTCTCTTAATAAATGCCCTAACGCAAATCTGACAGGTGGCAATGCCATTTTTCAAACTGTATTTATGCACAAAGGGCACTCATGGCTCTTTATATGAATTAGTTTAAAAGTCTTTAGCTGGATAATGTTGCTGGAGTTGGCCGCCATGTTTCATGCGACAGGTAAGTTTAGAATATCGTTCTCATGATGTCTGGTCTTATCACCTACAATCCATGATTGATATAGTCATTTCAGGTAAGGTGTTTTTCTTAAAACTGTCATGAAAAAAACAAATCATTATATAACTTCTATACGACGTTGACAGACGCTGATAGCAAGATTGCAGTGAAGTATTGACAAAAAGTTCAAACCCAAAAGAATAAAACAGTTCTAAAATACACATTATAATGTAAAAGCCACAGAGAAAAAGGGGAAATGGAATCACATACTTTCACCGAACCATGCACATTCGTTTTAGAACTCTTTTTTTAAATTGAGGAATATTATTTAGCCATTGGTAACACTATTGTCCTTTTCGTGAAAGCATGTTATTTCAATAAGAACGGCGTGCTACAGTGCCTTTAAAGATAGTGAGTAAGGTGAGAAGTAAGTATTGTATTTTACATGTACAGGAACGTAAGGTGGACTTCAAGGAAGCAGTTCAACATTCCCACAAGTTCTACAACTTGACTCTGGAGGAGGACCACTATTCTGAGGACCTCCTATTCAATCTCCTTCATGATGGTATAGCAGCTGGAGAGTTCCCTCCTCCAGTGATGGAGATGCATAGAAGCTTCTTCTGGCGCAAACTGATGCCTGAAGACACGGAACCAGGCCATCCTTCATCTGAAGACGCTATGGTTGGTCTGAGATGCTTCATCTATCGACTTCTGTTGCCCAAGGAGAAGGAGAGTGTCACTGAACATGGCAGAACTCAGGGAATACCTTACAAAGCTGTTGAGGTTGGTTTCGTTGATGTCCGTTCTCATAGTACGAATTGTAGTTGCCGTTTAACTTAATTTACACTGTGAGAACATCCAAGTCCCATCAACCTTTCATCTGATGTACTGATGTAGAGGCTACATGTTGATACTATAAATTGAAGGGGTGCATTCAAGAAGGGCACATGTTCTATGTATATAACATAGCACATGTGCCCTTCTTGAAAGCACCCCTTCAATTGCAACTGCAATTTACACAATATGGACGGGCCTTCAGATAAACACACCGTAAGGTTAAAGTTAGGGTAAACACAACTTCCAACGCAAGGCATAACTCTTGCCAGTTTGCGTTTACTGATGATTTAAGCCTTGCAGTATTTCCCTCTTTTTGTCGTGCCAAGATAGTGAATCGCTGCACTAGAAATGCCCGGATTTCCAAGCACAGTGATGTTAAGGAAATACTGCAAGGCCTAAATGGCCAGTAATGGGAGACTGGCAAGAGATATGCCTTGCATTGGGAAGTTGTGGTAAACATTTGTAATATCTATTAGTAAAGTTGGGTTCGTTTATTAATTTCAACTCATACTCAAACTCTTTTATTTCCCATTAAACAATATCGATGGTACTAGAGATACATTATTTGATTGTAATATCTACATGGTACAGGCGTACATGGATCAATCTGTATTCTGAATATATATTCAATTGATTTTTTAATATAGCATCTTCAGATTTAATCACATATATCCTCATTTGAACTGTTAATATTTGACAGTCACATATATCACTCTTCAATGGAAGGTATGTATGGGCACAGGCCCTTGGGTTATTGCTTTTCCCCACCAATTTGAAAAAAAAATTAAAAATTAAAAAAAAATTGAAGTTTGAGATGACCCCCGGATTTCCATTCTGAGGGCGTAAAAATCGGGGGGTCATCTCAATTTTTTTTTTTTTTTTTTTTGTGTGGAAAATGTGTGAAAAGCAATGACCCGAGGGCCTGTGTGTATGGGTCCCAATTTCAAATGATGTAATGTATTTAGATATGTGCTGCTTCTGAAGAGAAGATGAAGAACTCCACCCTGTGTATGGCTGAGGACATCCAGGAGAACCTCAAGCAGTTCCACCACATCATGTCGCATCTTGAACACGGAGGTGGGTCAGTGGTAGTACATGCATGCACGATGCAATAATCTTCAATAACATCCTGACAACATAGACACATATTTGTGAATTCAAAGTGTCAAGTGCTTGATGATTTTTCATTCAAATATTTTCCGTCATTGTAAATCCAATAATTTATTATTTTCATGTGCTAATTGAACTCTATGTACGGTTAAATCATAGATAACCTAAGATATCTTTGAGTTTTTAAGAGATCATCTACGTAGCGAGTATATATTCCACAATGTTTTCATTATCATTTGTGTTATCATTATGTTTATTGTGTATTATTGTGTATTGTCTGATTTACCTGATGTACACAATACATTTCTACTATATTACTATCAAGAGATAAACAGTGATAAATATAATAACATTTTCACTTCCAGCCTTCCAGAAGACGTGGTTTGACCAATACGGAAGGAAGAACGGCTTCATCTGCTACATCCTGCGATACTTCCTGGTGCTCAACTGGAACTATAACCTACGCATCTCACAGAATGAGTTCCTGGCTTTGGTTGCCATGGTGTTTGGTCCTCGAAATGAGAAGTCGTATCAACAGTTGGCCATCAGGCCTTCCACCCGATGCGTTACCATTGGCAACTGGTTCCAGGTAAGAAATACGAGTATATAACGAATCTTTGAACCAATATTACCCATTTCAACTTTCTGATGGGTGCTTGTTGAATGATGGATATTTTGAATTGACATTATAATGATTTAAGTTATTGAAACAGTTAATTTAACAGGTTTAGTTTAACCTTTTTCCTCTATTACAGAATATTATTGTTAAAGATCATAAATTATCTGAAATATATGATGACAACATTTAGAGCATCGAACTATGTTGACACTGATTCTTAGGGCACATTATCAAGTGTTGCACTAAAATACATAACTTCTTAATCTTTATTTTAGATGATTTTAGACTATCTTTACTTTCATTTTAATACAAAATAATGCTTCTGATTTCTACAGCATTCCACATAGAAACTGTTGTCTCCCCCAAAAATCCACAGACACGTCTCTGTCTCCATTGGTAATTTTGAACAATACGTGTGGACTCCCACCCTCCATATTTTTTAGCACATGGGCCATTATTTGCAGAACATCTATCGACACGCCTACTTCTTTCTGGGCAAACTGTTGCATCTGGCCGATGAGTTTCCTCTGCCAAGAGAAATCTTTTCTGGTTCAGGGTGGACAGCTTTCTATACTTGTTGCACTGATGAAGGTAGGAGTTTATATATTCACAGTCACAATGGATAACTTTGTGATTATAGGCTCGGTACGTTTAAAAGCAAGGATAGTCAGATTTATTAGGTGTATTTTGTTGATGGATAATATTTCTATGAAAAAGTGATTTTCCCGGCAATTCTTGAAATCATTTGACATTTATAAGAATTTTAAAAAGAAAACAACATAGTTTGGTAAAATTTCGATTTAAGTCAAAATGTTTAAAAATAATAAAATTGCATTCTCTTCTTGCGTATCGTTCTCTTCCCACAGAGGTTACTACCTTCAGATTTCCGATCCTAAACTCTTTTGTACATCGCTTGAATCAGAGAACAGAAAGGGAATGTCCTGATTGGTTGCAATTGAATCTATTTCTGCAATCAGCGACGCCGTTGTAAAAGTGTCATCTGTCAATGGCATGTCATAGTGATAAGATAAACGTAAGACAAACGTTTTATCGTTTAAAGGTACATCCATTGTCTTTCATAAAATTTTATTTGGCTCTCATACGTTCCAACACACCATATGTGCTGTTTACAGTACAAATAAATTCACTCAGCTTGCATATTCATTCCCAATCGCAAACTATATCATAATTACTAGTTTTCAATTAGGATCAGTAAACATCATTATGCATGTGTAGAAACCGAAACTGCACGACTCATTTACATGCACAGTAGTTATATGACCTTTTAAACATTATCAACACAAATTTGTCTTTTTGCCTTTTGTAAATAAGTTTCGAAAATTACGTTTGACTGATTGACGCTCGCCACTAGCGGTGAATTGTCCGGTTTTCGATCAGAAATCACTACTTTTACCTTCATATCGTCAATATACTACGTGGACTATGACCAAAATGGTAGTTTTCGGTAACAGTCGGTTCTTCTCGATAAAGTAACATTATTTATAACGTTTGGAATATTTGACCCCCACCAACACAATGGATGTACCTTTAAAGGCTTTTCCTCGAAATATGCTATTTGATTTTGTGAAATAAAAGCGATCATAAACATGCTGAAAAATAAAGAAGACCAAATCAGACACTATTACCCATTTGTGTTATTTACACCAGACATATTCGAAGAACATCTTCTAATATGCAAGACCCTTAAGAGTCAAATGCCTAGATCTTTGAATACATTAGGTCGACATGGCCGCTGAAAGATGAGTTTTCATTGGCTAAGAAGCAGGGCCCATATTTTCGAAGCTCTCTTAGCGCTAAAATAGTCGTAAGTGCTATACATTAACATTGACTTACGACTATCTTAGCGCTAAGAGAGCTTCGAAAATATGGGTCCTGGGCTACAGTATGAGGTTCTCCTTTTCCCTGCTAGGGGATATTGCTGGAGCCTTCGGATTCAGGCGATGTACAACATAGGTTAGGATCGGAATCTGAAGGGAATAACCTCTGTGGGAAGAGAATGCATGCATATAAGTCTAACCATGAACATTTTAATCAAAGCTATAAATCACGAAATATGTTTATTGTTTTATGGTGATGGTGTGAAACGATATTTATTTTGCGACACCCCCACCTCTTATCTCGAACACGGTGACCTCTTTTTATATAACATAACTGGATTAAGCACATATTTATCATGTATGTACAGAAATATTAGCAATTCTAATTGGTAAGGAACTTCCTAAATCAACGCTGAACTGGGAAAACTGAAAACAATGACTTTTGCTGTTAGTTTTCTCCGAGTAACTTTCACTGCTTCAGCGAATACAATGATTACGTTTGCAGACATAACTAACATATGTTTTTACTTTTTTACTCGATTTTGAGTGAAACAACTTCCAATAAATTTCAAAGAAATGAAATTATTTTACACAATCATGAGCTGATGATACATGATAATATTTTATTAATTTTTTTTTATTGTTATACATTTCCGGACGATTTTTAATTATAACGAAATCATACGGATAAACGGGGTTTCACTGTGTATCCTTTATTTGATTACTAATTTCCTGTTTTGACAGAGTGGCATGCTGGTCTAAGACAGGTTGACAGAGACACTTTGATGCAGTGCAAGAGAGACATGGACTCTGTTATCAAGGAGAAGAGACACATGATGAGAAACCTGTCTGAACACGTCTTCTCCTTTGATGGATAACACGATAACCGTAACTGCCAAGGATGACTGCTTTCATCTCAATACCTATCAACAATGCTGTTTCAGACATTCTTACACTTTAAAGAATAAAACAGATGAAGTGTAATAGCCATTTGTTTAACTTATCTGTAGTTGTTTTTATTCTAGTAGTCGGCAAATGATTTATTTCCCCAAAATCGTAAAGGGGATACAAATACAACATTAATAATGCACCATCATTACATATAAGAGGTGCAGTAGCACGTTTCTTCGCTCAAATAAGTCGATGAAATGGATTTGAAAAATAATTACACCAATTGTTAAACACCCTTCTCTTTTCGAAAAATCACGCTAAAAATGAGTGTACATGGCTCAGTTAAGCCATGGGAATCGTTTTTGTCATTCGAATAACAAAACGTGTTCACAATAAAATGGCCGCCATGCAATGTTTAATTTATACGCAACATTTGTTGTTTTATATTTAAACAATCGAAAGAAAATCTCAACAGCGTCGTTCCTGATGACTGAATACAGTGGTAAACTGCGAGATGTTTATGTAGGATTAATGTCATCAAAGTTAAGAAAAATAGAAATACAGATCAGAGGTTCTCTTAATGATTGGACTTATGACGAAGAGCGAAACACTCTCTTTTGGTCTTCCTCGGATGAAGTATTCAAGCAAGTGATCGAAAAAGGTAATTCTAAAGTATGAACAAACAATACTTTATTAAAATATGTGAGTGAGAATTTGTTGCGGCTAAGAATTCATCGCACCCTGTTTTCAACATGTGATTGCTTATTACTATGTTCCCTCTCTCCGACTAACAACTCAATGAGTGAGTGACTTATATAATTATTGTTCAACGCCGCTTCGGCAGCGTCATAGCCATTAGCAGCAAGAAATTTAAGTTAATTGATTACTGTTTAAAATAATTGCAAAAGCAAAAGTTCACAACAAAGGCCGTAAAATACAACAGCCAACTATCTAGAAGAGTTAAAATATACAATTTGTCAAATAAAATTACTACTTTCAAAACGTCTACAACAATGTTCTCCTTTCTATAGCATATAATATAACATAAATTTTGAATCTCCTAAGTGATAACAAAATATATACAAGACAAAATTAGGAAAATTTTCCGAGTTCTTTTCTAGCATTATTAATAGTTCATCTTTCAAAGACAGTTTCACGATAACAATTGAAATATGGTATATTACAGTAAAAATGCTTTTATCATATTATATTTGACTGAAATAGACAACTTAAGAAGCGGTTATGAGAATATAAATAAAATGATAGTTGGTTCCCATGGGAAAATCATATGTTTCACTTCAACTTAGCTTTTTCAGCTATTATTTTGCCATTAATGGTTGTCATCCTAATAATAAATTTTAAATTTTGAAAAAGATCGTTAATCAAATGTTAACTGTTTCATTTTTGAGACAGAAATATATTTAAAAAGAGAGAAAAGTTGGACATGTGTTTAAATCAATTAGTGCTGTATGTCATTTGTATTACATCAACTACTGACCAAAATGTCCAACTACTCATTTGCAAATTACATTGTAATACAATGCCATAAATCATGGTAAACATAGGTAAAGACATAGGTTGGCTAGTAATATTGAACACAATTTGCGTTATCATTGGCAGCAACCAACCTTGGCAAACTGTCAATAAGTGTGTTTACATTAGCAACAGCTATATTGTCCCATTCATTTACGAGAGTGTTTGATAATTCAAGCAGGGTAGTAGAAGGATTATGCACAGGTCGAATGATGATACTGCCCCAAGCATGTTCAATGAGATTCATATCTGAACTGTAAGCCATAGACGTTTTCATATTACACTACATGGTTTGACGTTATATTATATTAATTCCACACAATACCCCAATAAGATGCTTATTGGCATGGACATTATGCAGAGCATTTGGATAATTCTCCTGCTTCCTGCTCGACTTGTCAGTTCTCAAGGGAAAGAAAACAAGCCTATGAAGCAACTGTGTCTCAGATACATCAACTGTGACACTTCAGATCGATGCTGGGAAAGATGTGGCACTCCGTGTACCTCTGCTCTCCTTGGTTTGGATGATCTGGACACAACATTTAGAAATGATTTGGTCAATGGATATATTATTCAAACCTGTTTTTTACGAGACGATTGTAAGTGTCTTTATACCTGCCTTAACGCTGTCATCATATGGCACCATACTTATAAGTAATTCATCCAGTACAAACGTGAAACGTACTCAGGATTTTTATAGGTTTATTTTAACATAAATATAATCACGCGTTGAGTTATCATGACATCATTGTTGTCAAGGAAACGGATCTGACTCAAACTTCTCAGGATTCATTCCACACATCCAACTGGGCACCCTTAGCTACCGTATACAGAAGCGTGGTTGCACAATGGAGAGCATTTTTGTTACAGGGAAACTCTTTTCAAACCTGTCGTAAATTTGTTGATATTTATTTACACAAACCAAAGAGAAACTCATCAGTCTCGTTCTTGGTGACGACTAAAGAGAGTGGTTCCAAACTGATAGATGTTTATGTAGGATCGATGTCATCGAAGTTAATGAAGAAAACAGGAATACAGATCAAAGGGTCTCTTAATCATTTGGCTTATGACAAAGAACGAAACACTCTCTTTTGGTCGTCCACAGATGGACTATTGAAGCAAGTGATCGAAAAAGGTAATTCTAAAGTCAAGTTAGCAAACCATGGTATAGTTTCGTTCGGTGTTTTCAAAGACTATCTGTATTATATGAAAGATGGAACCATTATGAGGCGGAGCACGTCACCTGGACCTGAACACGGGGTATGGTATCGTACAGGAGTTCTTGGTAGTACATATTTGACCATCAGTGATTCTCTCGTTTGCTGGATGCAGCTGTTGCGGATAAAATGCCTGAATTTGTTGACAAAATCAAAGGAAATTCTGGGGATGGAGTGTTTAGTCTATCGAGTATATGCCTCAAACAACAGAATTGTATTTTTTTATGTTCCAAAAGGTAGAGACATTTTACAAGGGAGCCTTAAGATTTTCACACGTGACAATGGACTGGAATTGTGCCATGGTGGTTTTAAGATGAAGAATGGCACAAGATCACTGGAGGTGAATGGTTCTTATGTATACTTTACATCTAAAACAACGGACAGGTTGGAGGCAAGGAAGTTTTGAATGGACTGTGCTATTGATACCAAAACTATATCAGCTAAATATCAAAAAGTATATGGAAGACAAGCGTTAGAATTTTGCTTATTTTGATGTTGTTTTTGGGATACCAGTCTGAAAATCCAGACTGGTCAAACAATGATTGAGGTCTCCCATTGAGAAAGTTCCAAACACTCTGATTTGGTCTAGGAGTGCTGGAGCATTCAAGTAACAGAGTGAAAAGTATCATCATAACGCTATCAATTTCCCTCTATTAAAGGGGCAGTAGCACGTTTTTTCGCTAAAAAAAGTTGATGAAATGTATTTGAAAAATAATTTCACCAATAGTAAAACATCATTCTCTCTTCGTAAAATAAAGTTTAAAATTAGTGTACATGTTTCGGTAAAGCCATGGGAATCGTTTTTGTAATACAAAATAATAAATTGTGTTCACAATAAAATGGCCGCCATGCAATTTTTGCTTTATACGCAACATATTTTTTACCACTACAGATAATTGGTTTGTGTAATAACATGTTTTACCCTGTAAAGTTAATTTAAATGACATAAACTATCATTATAAATGGGAAATTTGAAAAAATAAATTTTGCAAAAAACGTGCTACAGCGCCTTTAAAACCCATGATAACATCTCTTGGGTTTTTTTTTCATTTGTAATTCTAAATACATATGCACTCATGGTACACACGCAGGGACAGATGGTCAGTATGAATTCAACTGATCAGCTTATCATTTGAACAAGGGCCTCCCATCTCACAAACCAACTACTATATCGCACAGGCCCTTGGGCCATTTCTTTTCACAGCATTACAACAACACACCTTCAGAATCTATTAGTCTAGACCGCTTCTGACCGCTTCTGGGATCCTTGTACTACAATGAATATAGTTCATTCCATTTGTGATTCATTTAACCATTTAATGAGTAGAGCGTATACTGAAGGCTCAATTCGAACAATGTGATGTTGTTTAGAAGTTCTTAAAAAAAAAGAGTCATATGGTTTTAAAAGTGTTAAAATGTTTAAATGTTCTAAGTCACCATACTTATTTCCCCATGCTTCAGCTGTATATAAATCAAAGTTAAAGTTATTAGATGTCAATATTTACAGACCGGTGTTTCCTCGTAAAAAAGTTTTAAAAATCAGTATATATCAGTATATGCTTGTATTGTTATTGAGCATCTTTTGAAAATAGTTTTAAGTCTCTACGTGGATTTTGAATAGTTATCACTGGTTAAAAATGTGAAACCGTATTTTCTGTAACTTTGTACTCATACTCACGACCAGAGCATTTGGATAATTATCCTGCTTCCTGCTCAACTTGTCAGTTCTCACGGGAAAGAAAACAACATTTAGAAACGATTTGGTCAATGGATATATAATTCAAACCTGTTTTTTACGAGACGATTGTAAGTGTCTTTATACCTGCCTTAACGCTATCGTCATATGGCACCATCCTTATAAGTAATTCATCCAGTACAAACGTGAAACGTACTCAGGATTTTTATAGGTTTATTTTAACATAAATATAATCACGTGTTGAATAATCATGACATCATTGTTGTCAAGGAAACGGATCTGACTCAAACTTCTCAGGATTCATTCCTCACATCCAACTGGGCACCCTTAGCTACCGTACACAGAAGCGCGTTTGCACAATGGAGAGCATTTTGATAATTCTCTTTCTTATAAATGTCGCGATCAGTTCTCAGAAAAAGCCGGAATGTCTCACATATATCAACTGTGACATTGTAGATCAGTGCTTTGTAAGGCATGGCTCTCGGTGTATGACTGATTTAATTCCTTTGGATAATCTGACCACGGTCTTCAGAAACGATTTGTTACAGGGAAACCCTTTTCAAACCTGTCGTAAATTTGTTGATTTATATTTACACAAACCAAAGAAAATCTCAACAGCGTCGTTCCTGATAACTGGATACAGTGGTAAACTGCGAGATGTTTATGTAGGTCCAATGTCATCAAAGTTAAGAAAAACAGGAATACAATTCAGAGGATCTCTTAATGATTGGACTTATGACAAAGAGCGAAACACTCTATTTTGGTCTTCCTCGGATTGAGTATTCAAGCAAGTCTTTGGCAAAATTTCTAAAGTCAGGTTGACAAAGCTTAGAGTTGGTGAGCTGGGAGTATTCAAAGACCATCTGTATTATGCGCAGAGACGTACCATTATGAGGCGAAGCACGTCACCTGGAATTGGAGGTGAGCTATGGTATCGTACAGACACTGGGCGTATCCAGCAGCTTAGAATCAGTGGCACTCTCATTTGCTGGCTGCAGCAATCGAGAATCAAATGTATGAATTTGTTGACAATATCAAGGGATATTAAGGTGATTGAAGAGTGTTACACATATAGAGTACATGTCGCAGCAGAATTGTAATATTTTATGTATCAAAGTCCGGAGCCATGCGTGTTCCCCTTAATATTTACGCACGTTACGATCAGTTGGAATTGTGCCAAGGTGATATTAATGTGAGTGTACTGGATGTCCATGGTTCGTTTATATACTATAAATCTCCCGAAATGGACAGGTTGGAGGCAAAGGAATATGGAATGGACTGTACTATCAGTACGGACAGTTTATCAGCTAGGTATCCAGTGGTTATTGAAGAACGTTCGTTCACATATATCTTTTTTTAGATTGTTTTCAATTTCTCTGAGTTCAAATCTATGTGATATTCTCTTGAAATAAGCATCTTTCGTTTATAAAGTTCATTTCCAATTTTAAATAAGTATGCGCTCGTTGGACACAAAACAGTGGCAGATGGCAATTGTAGATTTTACTTATCATAAAGATGCATCCATTGTGTTTCGTAAAATTTAATTTCCCTTTAATATGTGCCAACATACGATATATGCTGATTTCAGTTGAAATAATTTCACTCAACTTGCACATTCATCCCCAATCGTCAAACATATATTTTTTTTACTAAGTTCAACATAATTATACATGCGCAGAAACCGACGCTACACGCCCCATGTACATGCACAGACCTACTTAACATTGTCAACCAAATTGTTTCTGTTTTTATGTTGTAAATAAGTTTCGAAAATTACGTTTGACTAATTGACGCACGCCAAACAAGATGCATTGTCCGATTTTCGATCAGAAATTGATACTTTTACCTGTATATCGCCGGTATACTGAGTCGACTGCCATCAAAATGGCAATTTTCAGGAAAAGTCAGTACTTCTCGATAAAATAACACACTTTGTGACGTTTGGCGTATAGGAACCCAAACAACGCAATGGATGTACCTTTAAAACGCTTGGATTCCGTACCTCTGACCAACCGTACTGCTTTATTTTGACATTTCTTTGTTGTGCATGAACACATATAACCAGTGGATTGTCTCAGGAGACTATCCATGACAGGGTCTCACAAGACTGGATATACCGATCCGGTTGACTGGTCACGAGACGTATGAACATTCAGTGATTCACTCCATTTTGTAGTTCAGTCGTCAACGACTCGGGCCGGACACAGCTTGGAGAGAGTCAAGTTGTGATTTTACCACTGGCCTCGTATCGGGAGTTTGGTACCACAACGGAAATTTAATAAATGGTCAATATCCAGAGTAATAGTTTTCATTCGTTTATACATCATATATTTATCGTCTTCGAGGTTGTATGTTGTCAAACAAGTCAATGGCAAACATATTTCTTAAGTCAGTATCTTAGACAAAATTATGATGCTTAAATATGTATTTAGACAAAGTGTCAATAACAGCTTTAATATTTATATTGGACTGATAGTTTTCTTGATGTTACATTTTCTTGATGTTACATTTTCTGTTCCTCCTGTCAGCGCTTATCAACGCTGCTTAGTTTATTGTAGTTTTCAAAGTATGTAAAATATTTTAAGGGCATTATTTGTATCCCGTCTGCTAAGTGTTTGAAATAATGACAGTTCATTGACATATTCTCTACATCCAGTTTTCGAAATGTGATTTGTGATCGGCTGTGTTAAACATTACTACTCTTAAACTACACTCATATATCCAACAAATATCTATGTAAATGATCTTAATGTAATACGATTAAAAGAAATTGTGAAATTCAAAAATGGAAATTAAATGAATCGGCTGACACACTGAAAGCGTTTGTATTACATTCTACCAAGGTAAAGAAAGCAAAATTAAGCAACAAATATAGTCGCGTCATTGACAGGATTCAACGCGTAAATGATTCAATAATTTGATATATTATGAATTAAGATATTTCTAAATGGAATGTTGTTACGCATCTTTTTGAAAAAGTTGCAAGTCTCTAACATGTCTGTAGGATTATTGAGATCCAAATTTCCCATGTTAAAATTGCACAATTCTTTAGAAAATCAAAACAAGACTAGACCAAGTGACCTATGAACTCAACATGATTTGCTTTTTTTCCTCACATGGTTATTGTGCATTGTTTAAAAAAGGTTCAAGTTTGCATCCACACTTTTCTCATGTTAAAAATAGTCATTAATAATCGAACTGGACCTTAAATGGCTTGAGCCCAAAAGCTGCTGATTTGTATTCCACATTAAGGGCTATCAACATTTAAAGTTTGATTGCATTTGCATCAGTTGATCGTTTTGGCTGAATCCTGCTGACAAAATTAGTAAAATAATTATAAATTTCACGAGTTCTATTTATAGCCTGAACGGCTGGTCTTTGTTGGGGTGTCCATTACTGTGAATTAGAAAAGACCATCGATAACAAAGTCACCGTATGAGATACAAACTATCCTCAATTACTTTTATGTTTGTATTGTTATTCCGCATATTTTCAAGTCTCTATGTTGATTTTTTACATCACCATACTGTGGAATGTATTTGTAAAAATAAATGTTAGGTAATAAAATAACACACTTTCTCAATGCTTCAGCTGTATATAAAGTTTAAGCTCTTAGATGCAAATATTGTCAGAGTGGTGTTTCCTCAATTTTGCATTGGGTCGGACGATTGTGAACCATGTGACCTACTAATTCAAAGATTTACCTTTTTGCTCAGATTTTCATTGCACATCTTTTTAAAAAATGTGCATGTATCACATATGTCTCTCGGATTATATAGATCAAAATACCATGTGACAAAATCGAACAATTTTAAAAAAATCAAAATCGCCGTGAAACCACGTGACCTACGGATTCGTCAAGATTTTCCTTTTTGCTTGTATTGTTATTTAGCATCTGTAAAAGTCTGTAAAATATCAAAAGGCAACATTTCAGTTAGTTGGTTATATACATACACAGTTTCAGGAAGACATGATGAAGGGTTTTGGAGCTGCGATCCGGGAAAAACCTATCCCTGAACAAAGTCCATATCCAACACGTTTCTATGGAAATGAAAAATAATAAAAAAAATTCAGAAATCAAAAGTTATCACCTAGTTAGTTGGTAATAAACATGGAAAAATTCAGAAAGATATCGTGAACGGTTTTCGAGTTCTGTTTTGGAAACGAAATGATAACGGACAGCTAGATGGACGAACAGATGGACGGACAGGGCGACGACTACAGTCAAACCGCGATAGTCCGGCCACCAATAATACGAATCTTGCGGTGTCCGAACGGTAGCAAGCTGTAACCAAACTAATCTCTATATAAACTCATTAAATGTTGATTCATTAATCCGTTGAATCCGTTTCCGAATCCGAACGCCAATTAGCCGTAACGGATTAGTTAATAACAACTATTTTTGCTTCATTAATCCGGTGACAAGCGATCATCACACTGATTGGATCGGTAAACTTCAATGACAGTGGATTGACACGGGAGTTAAGCGTGTCAGTAGTTTGTGATTTTAATATATTGAATTTCTCATTTTGTGCGATAGTTATAAATATCCAGCGAGTCAAATTCATTTAATATTTTAAATACGTTCTCGTCTGTCTGTAGATTCAAAGGTTATCAACTCCATCTTGTTTAATTCATTTCAGTAGTCCGAACATTTCACTATCCGAACGTTTTTGATGAAAAACGGAAGCGTTCGGATTATCGAGGCCTGACTGTATATCCAAAGGTATTACATACTGGTGGGATAAAAATGCTCATTGGTTAGTCTCAAACTTATTATGCTTTCCCAATTTGGAATGATCTTTTCCCTTTCTGACAAGTTGTTCAACAAGGTGCTATGATTATCCTTTGTTGATTTACAATATGACAGACTACACTGTGTAATGTTATGTCTTTCTGATCAGGTATTAAACCTATATTTTATAAGTTGTGGTTATTGAGTTATTTGAGTTATGAAATAACAAAATTACATCTATGTGTGTCTTACAACCCTGAAAACAATATTAAGTTCCCGACCCAGGTTTGTGAGTTATGTTCCCTTGAAGTGTGTATGTCTAATTTTGTCATTGTTTTGGACAACTTTAAAAGCTCACCGAGTACAAACCGCGACTAATTCAGATTTTCCATGAGACAGTCAGTTATTAAAATGCATCAGCTACACTAATATGTTAGTTTTAGAAATCCTTAAAAATTTCATGAGAAATTACCTAGTTTAAAAAAGTAAATTACTGATTATTATGAATTCAGAGGTAAATTAAAGATAACACCTAGAATAAAGTACATGAAATGTATTTAAAATAATTTAATCATACTTTATAGCACTCAAATATACAAGAAGCAACTGTATGTGAATAGAAAAACATAATGTAAGTTAGTTAAGTTGCCAAGATCCCATATTTTACATTATCATCTAAGCTTGTTATGCTTAATTCATTTCTTTGATATCAATCATTAGTACTAACAACCAGTAACCGGAGCACAACGGCGATACGAAAGTGCAATGCATTTTTGTGATGAGCAACACTTGAACATGACTAATCTTTCGAAGTTGCTATCAAATTTATGGCCGTTTAGATCAGCTGAAAAAAAGACTACACAATAAATAATATGGTATGCCATGATTTATACCTAAACCAAATGAAAATGGCTATTTCAGTATTTTCTTTACTTCTAATAATTTGTATGTCTTTCAACAAAGCAGAATTATGTATGATGCTGAGAAAATCACCCTGGCATTCACATTGCATCTTTTTATTTCTATCAACTTCCGTCTGAGTTTGACGCTAGTAAACAATGTTAGAGAATGACCCGGAAGAATCAGAGGTCGATATATTGTAAATGAGATAGGAACAAATAATGGGTATACTAATTGATTGTATGTTCATGCAATGAATATTTTCTCATAACATCCAACATGCTACATTCAATTCCAAACTTAAAGACATTTCAAATTTAAAATGTTTGAGAAATATTGCCAAATGACGATCACATAGTCATTTCATCTTATATATACACAATGACTTATGGCATAATGATACTTTGTCAGAGCTCCAAAAGAAACTCATCTGAAATCGAAAGGAAACCATTGTGAATTACATGATATACAGTTGCATACCGAACGTTTGTTCCACTGCATGTGTATTTTTGTGCAAATATGTTGCAAGTTTACGTTTATTGTAGCGTCAATAAAATTACTTCACATAAGATGACAATGAATCAGCTTATATTTATGAGTACCATACTTATTCTCAAATGCATACTGTGATGGTAACTTCAGCGGTACATTTTTTAATGAAAATTGGCATTATGAAAAAGACAGAGGGGTCAAATTTTGAAAATTAAAATTTCATTAATTTTCGAATAAAAGTTTTCATATCGACTAAATGAGAACACTTTCATCACAATTACATTGAATGAGTATAAGAGGATTTGACTCAGATATGGATGTGGCTTTAAGCCTGAGGTAGTTCTCACTACGTTCTACTCCTTCCAAAAAATATTGTAAAATGGCCTCGAATAGGACAGAAACGAGTAAGTTTTGTGTATAACTTTCCATACTGTAGGATGTGTTTGTATGCCCCCGAATCGGAGATTCCGGGGGTATATTGTTTTTCACCTGTCCGTCTGTCTGTCCGTCCGTCTGTCTGTCCGTCTGTTCACAAAAACTTTAACCTTGTCCATAACTTTGGATCGCTCTGAGCTAGGGCTTTCATACTTGGCATGTGCATACCTTGTGATGAGACCTTTCAGGTTTAGGTCATCATATTTGACCTTGTGACCTTGACCTTGCCGCAATTGACATTTTCAATACTACCCATGTGTTTTATCATGCACTGTATTTTTTGCACTGTTTTTTTTGTATTCAAACGTTTATTTACTTATTAGAAATCGCTTAAATTGTTTGAATTTATAAGAAATAGATTTAATAATGTGTTTGTTCACTGGCTTATAAAAGGTTTGAAAGTTCAAGTTTAATCCAATCAACAGAGAGCATATCGCTTCAATTTCAAATTCTGAATTTATGTTCTCATAAACACTAGATTGACGACTGACCTTCATACTCTGAGGTTTACATAAAATAACCTGTGGTACTACTTTATGTGAATGTAGAGTTAACTCAATATATTGCAAAACGTATTTCAATATTGGTTTTATGTATTGCAATATATCATATATGTGAACTCGGTTTGTGCGAGAGGCCATCGTAATAATAAAAAAAGCAATTGTGTAGGGTTTATATTAGGTGAGTGTCTTTCTAACGGTCTTCCTTAGCGACATGCCCCTGTGCTTCTTGCATTATCCTATAAAATATGATGTGTAATTGAACAATCATCTGTAAAACAACACACTTATCTGTAAATATCTAACACGATTTGGTGTTTTTTAATTGTTACAAACTGTGAATAAAAATTGATTTAAATTCATTTCCCCTAAAAAGGGAGGTCGAGTGACACAGCGGGCGTTATCTTACATTTTATCAATTTCCAATCATGCTGATACAGAACCGACTGCGGCGGACCTCCCGTTAACGTTTGTAACTGATCGACTTATATACACAGTCTCCATGGTAACATAGACATCTCAAGGAACCTATTTACATATTCCATGTTTCCGTCTTGTATGAATCAAAATTGACCAAAACCAAGCCAATGACAGTAAATGAAAACAATATTCATGTTTATTATATTTGTGAGCTTGGTGTGAATGTTTAATGTTAACTTAATATCAGTTTGTAAGAAACAAGGACGATGTTTCTGCAGGCATGATGGAGATGGGTGCAGCGTTTCGGATAAAAATAGCACTCCTATCTGCGGGCTCTCTGCAGCTCTCCTCACAACCCATCAACAGTGGCACTGTACGTCGGTAAATGTCGGAAGGATTCGGCACATCTCGTAGATTGTGTTCAGGTATTTAGGGACAAGGTTTCATTCAGTCTCATTTAAATCAGACCGTAATTAGTTGCACTTCGTTAATCAATATATGTATATGTGTAACGTAGTGGAGCTTAATTACGATCTGATTTGAATGAGATTGATGTTTCATCTAAATAAACAAAATAATATCCGCGTGTCTGAAGGATACTAAACTGTTTATTTGTGAAATGTTATATGTGAGTGTATGTTATATGGATCTAATTCAGAATTTAGAATGTATATGTCAATATTATGTAATTGTCGTATATATATTATTACGGTGATGGCAGGTGGTCCTGTGCAGTTGACCGCTATGAGTGAAGTTCAGCAAGAATGGCCAGGGTGAGTCGTTTGGGAGGGTTACCGGCAGGATAAACAAACATTGAGTCATGAGTTGATAGACTTGTGATATAGCCCACAGGAGCTTGTATTGCTGAAAACAAACAGTTCCTAGGTCCAATACTACGATGCGATATATACCCTATACTAATAAATAAAGAAAGGGATGCAACGGCAATTTTACCCCCTGCCCAAACAAGTCCACATTTCAAAATGCCAACACACATTTTACACGTAGGCCTACTTCATACTGCAGAATTAAATCACAGTGATTTCTCGATCGAGTAAAACAAACATCAACAAAATCGGTGCATTATTTCTCAAGTTACATTGTATGACACTGGAAACTTGAGTGGGCCAAAATGGTGTCTCAGAAATACATCGATAAAAATCGAGGAAAAAGTCGATATTTCATTCCTAGCATAAGCAATCAATCTCGAAAAGAGTTTTCTCCTATCACTTTACATCCCTGATACATTTGTCATACTTGAATAGCTCGGGTATCTTACCGTAACAACTTTATTGCAACTTCATAGTAACTACAGGCAAATATAGGTCACTTCCTCCAAGGTTCCGGGTCAGTTCGTACCAAAACCGGTTCCACTCATCATCATCATCATAATAGATATTAAAACGAACCGACCCTGGGACGTACCGGTTTTGGTACAAAGTAATCCGGATCCTCCTCCATGAGGTCTCTCGAAGATTTGCCTGTCTTGTTACTATAAAGTTGCAATAAAAGTTGTTACGGTAAGATACCCGAACTATTCAAGTATGATACATGTATTGGACCTAGGAACTGTTTGTTTTCAGCAATACAAGCCCCTGTGATATCGCCCTGGGTACATGCAGTACCAAGCAGTACATTGGGTACCTGGCGTTACATGATGGTAGTCTGAATTTTAATCTTGAGTGCCTGACCGTTGGTGTTCTCCTTGGGTAATCTTCTGTACCCGTGGACCAGCAGTGCCATGCACAATTAATGTACTATTATCATTATAATTGACAACGAAATGTACCACCCCTCTCATACCCTCTTAAGCGGGAGCGGTGTTAATATAATATAGCTTATTCACCAATCCCAATTCATTGCTATGAAAATATGTTTAAACAATACTCTCTTAAGACTGCATACAAAAAGTTAAATGTTTCTCGGGCACATTTTTTTTCAAAAGTGACGATGGCGGTGGGAAATTTTAAAAATTTATTTTGGAAAAAATAGCGGTACATTTTATTTTCCCATCAAAACATAGGTTTGAAGTTGTAGAAGTATAAAAAAAAAATAAAACGGAAACGATCGTTTCTGCAGATGCATATATTAGGTTGACAAATGCAATTTTTTCGCAAATTATATTGAATGACAATAAATATCTGTCATGCGCACAAACAAAAGCGATGCGCCGATACCCGAGAAACAGTTAATTGTTTAATACGGCAAATCATTAGAAACACACGAAGAAGACGGAATCGCATTATTAAATCGAAGTAAGACAACAGTTTGGACTAAGAGACCGAGAGAGATATACACAAGCACAGACAGACATTTATCACAGGCAGCAAGTATTGGGAATATCTGGGGAAATTGACAAGGACAAAAGAGAAACGCGGATAAATAGTAACATTCACTGGTGGTATAAGTGAACATTGGCAGCGATAAAAGAAATAACATATAAATATATAAAATACATATATACAATTAGAGACAGAGTGGAATGAGGAATTGTAAATATTGGGTAAAACGTTTAAAAATACACACAAAAGGAGGTCAAGTGTTGCTGTGGACACAGGACTATAAGCAACAGGACTGATAAATCAAATGTAGAGAGCTGATATAGTTATCCACAGCGGCGGACCTCCCGTCTTTGGTTGTTCCACTCGCAGTATAAATACCCTGTCTAGTGCTACCGTCTCGCAATTGCTTCGCCTCATTACCATACTCGCAATATTACGGGAGGAATTTGTTTAAACAAAAAAAATTCTATTTCCGAAATTAAGAATGCTATGAAACGTATGTCAGGTATAATTCTGATTCAATTAAGATATTCGGCATTGATGGGTATAACCTCAAATGCTGAATTTGAAGGCTTTAGATATCGGCTATATCCTCTGCCTCCTCTCCAAGAGTATATTTATAGCACTGCAAGACTGCCAGGAATATCTCCATCGGCAAAGCAAGGCACAGGCAGACAGAGGATGGATATGCTTAATATATATATGATATAATTTATTGTATGATATGATGTAATATAATATTTGATAATATGTTATATGTTAACTATCATTCAGCTTATCAAACTTGAAAGTATAAGTATTTATTCCACTGGAAGACTGCCAAGAACTCGATGAAGGAAGATTGTTAAAATATATGTCGAGGTCAAGATGGCCGAATGGGCAAACTGTTGGCACAGTCAGTGCTGGCGGTTAGTGCCTCACTCCGAGGGTTGGGGTTCGAATGACTCGTTCCGTAAAAAATGCAAGAATTTGTACTGTTGTAGATAGTGAGCCCTCACATAGAGCAATACCACATAGAAAGGTAGTTCCAAAATGTACATGCAGGTAGATGTTTTGAATGTGACTTAGAATGCGTTTACTGTCATTGGTTCCTCTATATGTAGAGACAAATATGTCTTATCTTTGAATTTTGATTTTAATTATACCTAATATATAGAGCCTATATAACATATACATATACTCATGGTAATAATGGTTGACACCCCCTAATAGTTACAGGAATGAAATGTTATATAAACAACATAACTTGTCATTTTCGATAATTGTTTTGGTAAAACATGTTACTACTGGATGTCTTTTTGTGAATAGTGTCCTTAAAGCATTTGCTATTTCTCCACTTCTACTTTAAAAGAAATGTAAGAAAAATTAAATTTAATGAAGTTCATTCCTTGTGTCTGGTGATCTTGGCATTGGTATACTGTTACAGTGTTTGAGTGTTCTCACTTTGGTTCTAATAAATAATGAAAAGTTGCATTTGAAAAAGAAATTCTACTGAACCCAAATATACACAAAATCTTTCACGGAGTCTCATTCGCACATAATACGTAAATGGCAAGTATTATCACGGACTAAATTTAAGTCCGTGGTATTATATAGTTTACATCATGTGTTTGTGCCATATGATTTCGAAAATACCATTATATGGAACAATATTAATAGTCCATGTATTTACTTTGCTAAAATCCATTTTCTGTTTAGGGGTGTCAACCATTTTTACCATGAGTATATATACTTAAGAAATAGAAGACGAGTTTGCGTGCTTTATCGTTGAATAAACTTAGCAGGGGGCATAAAACACGTCTCTGCTATGTTTTATTATAAGGATAAGTCATGATACCGAGGATATGGTAAGGTTGTGGACCCTGATAGGAAGGAAAAACCCGAGGATGTGAAGGGTCTACAACCTTACAATATCCGAGGTAGAATGGCTTGTCTATATTATCAACCGTTATTAAGTATAAAAGACGCTTTCTTATCCCGTTATCGAAAACCCCGGATTCTATATAGAGTCATTCGTAAAATCCTTGTTCACTGTCTCAATCCCAGTACGGCAAAGATTTCTATGTAAGGTTCTTCTTGACCGTTGTCTTCCATGTGCCTTCTTGGCGCAGCAGTCTAAGGCGTTGGATTATGAAAGACTGTTCTTACTGGGTACGGGTTCGAGACGCACTTTCGTCAAAACATTTGCGTTTCATAATGTGCTCTATTTAAGAAATCTTTCAAAATAGTTAAAGATAGTTTCTTCAGATCTTTACTTTCAAGCCGTCATCTTAGCAATTATATCAGGGTTAACAATAATTATAATTCCTTCAAACAGGGTTTACAACTGTCTGTGTAAACCCTCCTGGGGGGAATTACAATGTTGTAAGTACCTCGTACCGGGTGATACGGTTTAGAAAGGTCGTTTCAAGTATCACGTTATATGGCTGGTAGGTTGATAATCTACGATAAAGCACAACAACGAGTCTTCTATTTCTTATATGATATGCCCTTAAAAAGTTACTAGCTTTTATATAAATACCATGGTGATATATTATGTTGTTTGTATAAACTATTTTTTGGAAAATATTAATTCCCCCCGTCGTAGAACAATTCGCTAGCATTGAACAATCAAAGTGACGTAAAATATGACGTCATTTGCTAAGCACGCTGTTGGTCCCATTGACCGTATTTTATTGCCGTGGGTATCTTAATATGTAAAGAGGGCGTGTAATTTCAGCCTTTGCAATTGCAAAAAACAGTTGCTCGATTTTCATTGAAAACAGGTCGTTGGCATATATTTTGCATTTAAGGACGAATAATGCAGGTCGAGTAAGACGATTTCAACTTGAATATAGTTTATGAAACATTATAAATGTTCAATAAAACAATCGATAGAAACGAAGAGGTGGCCATAAAGTGCTCATGCAAATCGACGGTGACACCTCACAAACAAATTCACAAAGTCGTTCATCACACCAATGTCAAATCAGAAGGAAAGTTACACTCGTACTTTGTTCATTGATATGAACACTACCCGGCAGAGGTCATGAACAATGAACTTTCACTTTCAATAATTTCAGCCAATCAGAGGCCTTACTAGATTCGACATTGAATGCGGTGTTTTCTATGTCAACTCAAGTCGCCCCGATGCTTTTCTAGCCTCATCGCTGATTGGCTGGAGTGAAGGTGGGGTGAAGGTCACCTGACATTACTTCTATATGCAGTGTTCAGATTAGAAACGCAGCGAGTGTTACGTTCGCTCTGATTTACATGAGTCTGTGATCGCTACGGTCGTATGTGCTTTCTCCATGCACATTTGAGATTTGAAATATCTCAAGAACCATTCACTGGATTGTTTTCATATTTTGCAGATAGGTTGACCGCAGTCAGAGTAATTGATTTCATTCATTTCAAGGTCACAGTGAGACTTTGCCGTTTTACCCGTGTCATTGGGATATTTATCCTCGGTTACCCAGGGTTTTATATATGCTCCGTTACTCTCCACGATATAGCGGAGAGTAACGGAGCATATATCCCTGGATAACCGATGATGCGGGATATCTCAAGAACCGTTCATTGGATTCTCGTCCTATCAACACGATGGACTGATTCGATTTTTGTGACCCTGACATTATTCCCGAGGTCACAATGAAACTTTGAAATGTTCAGCATGTGAATTTACAAGCTTGCCATCGGGCTATCCAATCACTGCATGGCCTTTCTTCATATCTTCAACAATTGTTCTTTTTCGCTACTTCAACATCCTTACCCCATAACCATCTTCTTTCTATAAATAACCAGCCAATAAAATTAAATTTGTACAATGAATTTTAAATTGAGTATAATTGGCAATTCCCGGATGAGAAAACCGATCTGCGAACATGAAGGTGAGGTGAGGTGAGTTAAGGTTTATACCATGTGGCTATGCATCGCGGTGAAACCTGGAACTAGCGAACCATGGGTGGTACTACGCTGAAATTCAATGTAGCATTGCACCCTAACCTTACTGCGTGTAGAACACTTCTCTACTGCAGACAAAGTTGCCGTGCACCTGGCGGGATTCGAACCCCAGACCTCTTGATCCGAAGCCGAACGCGCTAACCACTGCGCTATCCCGTCCCCGCGAACATGGACCTTTTATTGAAATATAGTAACCAGTCTTCAGCGATACGAGAAAGGGGCGGTTACGGGATCAGGGTGAGTAGCCCTGTGTATAACAAACCCTGGTGGAGCAGGATGTGAAAACATAAACGCCAACAATTCGAGGAAATACGGCAAACGAAATTAACGAAAAAATGGAAATATAAGCGATAAGACTGTTATATGTATTTTATTTATTTATTTTATTTTACAAGTGACCCGATTAAGTCCGTGCTAGGGTCCTTGTCACACACATAATCATTTGCCGACAACCATGTTGGGATCGTATATACAACAGTACAAGTTGTTGCTACCACAGTTGTCGGCGGATCTCGTGCCCATACAGTAGACGTTGGTGAACATGCTGAAGCAAGATCCGCCCTTGGCGTGACAGGCCGAGTTCAGGATCGAGGCGTCCAGATCTGGAAACATCAGGGTAGACTCAGACGAAACCCTTAGACCAAACGCTCGACATACCATATAAAGAACTGTTCCTGTCGACTATCATTCTCTCCACAAAGATTACGAATGTCATTTCTTCCATTCTCTCCTCACAGCGTTACTCAAATCAGTTCTCTTATTCTCTCCCCACAGACGCTATTCAGAGGATGTTTCAAACTGGGCATTTGGCCTGTTACCGTTACTGTCGAGGAGATTAAAGTTCGTTCACCTGTACGATGCGCACATATTTATTACAAGACATATATCACCTATATACTGGACACTGTTGGTGGTGGAGGAGGGAGGGGGGGGGGGGGGGGGGGGGGGGGGGGGGGGTGTAGCTCGTGTCCCCTGGTGAGGCAATGACTCTTCAAATGACAACACTAGACAGACGTTCTCTATCCATACATATTGTTTTATTCGGACATAGAGGTTCGCCTAACAGGTAGCGAAACCTCTTGATCTAATACCCCCTACACCAAAGCCGTTCTCACTACGTTCTTAAATTATTGTTAGAACGGGCTCGAACTGTCCGAGAACGGAATGGAATTAGTATCAACTGTTTACTAACTTTATGAACTGGCTCGGATGTACTAAAATGGTGCTCCAGAACGTTCCCCGCGTTCTGAAATTGGACGGAGCACAAACGTATTAAAAACAGGATTGTCGTACTTAGGACGGAGCTGCCGTAATTCGAACGGAATTGCCGTACTTCGATCTTACTTCAGACGAGTGAGGACGTTGTGCAGTCGGAAAATCAATTGTAATACGTACGAGCACAGTTTCCACCCAGTCCATCCCGTCCACACACAGTTGTAACCCGACCACAGTACGCCCCTTTCAGTTGCTATTTCATGTAAATCACAGTTTTTACTCCTTTGGCAGTGCGATATGAAGGGACGGATATGAATACACCCGTTTTGATACGTTTATCATTTGGGATACATATTTAAACAAGTAAAATATAACAAATTGAAGCTGTAAACATGGTTTACTTCTACTCTTAGATGGTAGCCGATGACGATGACAGGAACTTTTTGGAAAAGAAATGGATTCGCTATGGCCAATCTTTTTTGTCGACACTATTCCATTGAAGATTTAAATTTTTAGCTCATCAGGCCTGAAAGGCCCGATGGACTTATGGCATTGCATGGCGTCCGGCGTCGTCCGTCCGTAAACTTTTCGCTTTTTCGACTTCTTCTCTAGAACCAATGACTCCACAGAGCTGACATTTTATGTGCAGACTCCTTGGCCAATGGGGATTCTAAATTGTAGATTTCGTGACCACATGAGCCCAAAGGGGGTCACCGGGGTCACATTCTTAAAAACCTATTTTCATCTTCTTCTCAAGTTCCAAAAGGTCTAGAGAGCTGAAAAGTTGTGTGCAGACTCCTTGGCCAACGGGGATTCTAAATTGTAGATAAACCCTGATGAGCTACAGAGCCCATGGCTCTATTTTTTCCATTGAAACCGAGAACGGGAGTAAGAACGGACAAGAACGTGCTGGATATTTGCAGAAATCGGGCCAGGACGGGATTGCGGTACAAGTACAATGTACTAAGAACGAAATGAGAACCTAGTGTAAACGAGAAGAACAGTGTCCGAAAACGGGTTGATCGGGAGACAAGCGGGTTATAACGGTAATGTGCGTATTAAGATCGAGATTGGTCTTGTTGAGAACTGATATGCTTGAAAACGTTTTGAACGGGCAATATTATCCCATCTAAACATGGTACCAGCTGGCAGAGGACGGGGTAAAGACAAGATGCATGTTCTGAGAACTGTCTGTAATCGTACTTGGATAGTAGTATGGAAAGTTATACACAGAAGTTTCTGTCCTGTTCGAGGTCGTTTTACACCAATCTTTGGAAGGAGTAGAACGTAGTGAGAACTACGTTAGTGTAACTCAGGCACGGTTCCGTATGTAGCTCTCTCGGTCGGGCGCCCGATTATATATCTTCTTCTAAGTGACATTGATATGTAAGTCTAAAGATTTCACTGATTACCTATTTCTGAAATGCTAAGACCTTTTTTAGGTTCAGCAGGAACTATTTTGTGGTAAGGACTTGTCGCAAGTACAGTCCGGCACTCACTAACTAACAGTATATATAGCTATGCTGACGTCAGTAATGTCCTTAGAGAGGAATAGAGATGACTTGAGTAACATATATGGGGACAGAATTCGCATCCATATGGCAGCCGGCTGATTTTATACATTGGTCACGATGATTTGTAACTTAACGTTATTATTTTCTGTTCCATCAACACACAATAATAATTTCGGAGTAATAAAAACGGTATTCTTATTGTAAAGCCTTTAAAACGTATTTTAGTAATTTATCATAACCGTTTTTAAAACTTTTACTTTCTGAACGGTAACCCTGTATATTTCAATATGGTCCACTCTTTAACATACTGCAGCGTACGTATACATGTAATAATCGCGATAATAGCTATGTCATATATACAGCATGTGCCACGTAAATAAAATATTCTTCATATACTTACTTGATACAACAACACACAAGAGAAATAGACACAGCAGCACTTTCATTTTGTATAGCCTACCTCGATTTGTAGCAATCTTTGGCAAAATACGAAACTTTCTTATCCTTATCTGTACTGGTTCTAACTGGCTTCGTCATTAAAAAAAACCAACAACACAGTTGAGATTGGATGGCATTCTACAGTTTGATTAAAACTAAGCGGAAATCCGGTGTGTGCAGAATATTGACTGAGATGGACGACAATCTCCTGATTGACTAACAAGTTTTTGTCTCGTATCTCTATAATTAACCAGTCAATAAATTAATTTTCATCGAGCAATATTAGCAATGTCCAGATGAGAAGTCCGATTAGCGCCAATCAAATTTCAAGTCACGACATTTCAAAACACATTCTATATATATCGATGAGTACCAAGCCTTCAGCGATATGAGGCAAAAGCTGCTATGACGATCAGCGGGTTGTAGAAACCTGTGTGGAGACAGGACGTCTTGAACTCAAGCAAAACCTAATCTCCCCTGACCTATATTATTAGGAGATCATGATTCACACGCGGCAACAGTGTATATAGGAGTGAACGGCAACTTACTGCTCGTATATACATTCAGGACTTGGCCCATACAGTCCCAACATTCTAGCTTATTGTTTACTAGCGTCCCAGTACTTGCAAATTATAGTTTATCATGAATAGTAATGCATTACCCCGAGTCGTTGAATAACGTTACGCTTTTGTGTCTTAAATGCGAATCATTACCTATGTGTCGGGTTTTAATCTACATGTAAAGACAGTTAAGTCACTAATATCGAAAGTTTCTCAGGTGATTTTACTGACGCTTCGAAGTGTCTGGAGCAGTACAATGTTGAGGAATTGTTTCTTTAGAATTTGGAGAGTAAAACAATTGCATGCAGCGACGTTGTTTCTAACTGAACACTCCGAAACTGTTGAAATGACTTGATTTTCAGGCTCTGAAAAAAGTACTCTGAATATATCGCCATTTTATTATATATTGAAAAGGAAGCTGTAAGAAATGGGATTTTCAGTTTTTTTTCGGTAAAAAGAGGCTCCTATTCAATATTTCGTAAAACAAATTACAGAATCTTAGTGTTGGGCTAATGAGTACCGTACGTTGCTTAATAGTTCTGAAGCGCACATGTTGTTTACAATAAAGATTCGGTCACAGATGTAAAACGATGTTTGATTGGGAAAACATTAGGACGGCACCAGTGCCGCAAAACTTGCACCGTCAGGGGATTTCGCGAGGATAGAAAATCTGAATGGAGTGGGAAGAGAATCGAATTCGAATGAGGGAGAATGTCTGAGTGATTAAAAACTGAAGTAATATATGTTGTCCATTAGAAATATGTTTATATTGAAATCGACGTATTCGTGAACTTGACTTTCTTAGCAAATAGTGGAATAAAATACAACGTTGCTGACATTTTGAAAAAAAAGTTTAAGTTATGATAAATCGGAAGAATGTTTTTTAAAAAGTTCACCTCAAATAAATTGTAAAAGTTTTTCCATTTATAATACGTGCACGCACATTTCAGTATAACGATACGTAATGTAATGTATTTTAAATATATTTCCATTTTAATACATTTCAGTATGACAATACATAATGCATATATAATAAAATATTTTAATACATATTTTCATATTTCACCAGATGGATTTTGTCAATAATTCTTCATCACTATTATTTTCACTGTCACAACAATATAAATAAATTGACAATATGAAAAGAACCTTTTTCCGAAACGTATTATGAATGTAACGTCATGAATAGGAATACTTGTTTTATAGCTGAAATCAGCTGGATAAAGTATATTAGTGTCACTAACAAAAAAACGCAAAACACTTTAATTCGCAAGCGATGCGCACGACATAAACATAGTCACGTGTTTTGTCCAGAAGCTAACTTACCTGGATGTTTAATTTTTGAAACTGAAACTTATCTCATTTCTGAAAAATCCGCCTTTTAAAATACACTGTTTTGGAATATCCATAACTAGGCGATATGGGAGGGTGAAATATTCGCTTGTGTGATAACATCCTATAGTAACGATGGGTGAACGAATTAAAGTCCAAGGAGGAATGTTATGTCGACAACATCTTGTGTTACTTCTAGGGGTGTAACAATGCATCGAACTTTCGATGCATCGCGATAGTTGGCTTGGCAATAGTACTATATCGATAGTATATACAAAAACACTATCGCTATCGCAATAGTAAGGTTAACTATCGATACAATCGAAACTATTAAAGTTCCCTTAATTATGAATGATTCACACAAGCCTCGCTGCATTTAATTCAAGATTTTTCATTTTAGAATGTCAAAATGAAAGAACTAGGGATAGGAAATAGCAAAATAACAAAAAGTCTTTTCATTTATGATTTCTTTACTGATTTTGGTTCCATAGTTCTGACATTAATTAAACATTTCTACTAAAACTCTAAGAAATCTAGCGGATCATTGCGCATATGCACCAAAAAAACCTATCGCAATAGTTATTCAATAGTGAGTTACAATAGTCTATTGATATTGCAATAGTAAGTGGCAATAGACTATCGCTATCGCAATAGTTTCTTTGGATCAATAGTCACCCCTAGTTACTTCATTAATTTATGCATATTTTGTAAATTATTATATATGTAAACCTTTTTTGTACAAAATCCCTCTTGAAAGAAGTGATTTCATCACCCATTTGGGTTTGAACAGTTTTGAAACTATAGGAATCATACCATAATGAGTGAATTTTTTTATACTTCTTTACGTAACATATACTTATCAAAGACATTCAAGATCGACTTTGTCTGGTGGCAGGATTTTGTTTTAACTCCGTTTAAACGTTGGTATTGTTTATTTTGAACACTAGTTTATATTCATTTGGTATCGTTTATGTTGATACTAGTTTATATTCATTTGGTATCGTTTATTTTGACACTAATTTATATACATTTGGTATCGTTTATTTTGACACTAAGTTATATACATTTGGTATCGTTTATTTTGATACTAATTTATATTCATTTGGTATCGTTTATTTTGGACACTTGTTTATATTCATTTGGTATCGTTTATTTTGACACTAATTTATATACATTTGGTATCGTTTATTTTGGACACTAGTTTATATTCCTTTGGTATCGTTTATTTTGATACTAGTTTATATTCATTTGGTATCGTTTATTTTGGACACTTGTTTATATTCATTGGGTATCGTTTATTTTGGACATTAGTTTATATTAATTTGGTATCGTTTCCGTTGGACACTAGTTTATATTAATTTGGTATCATTTATTTTGGACACAAGTTTATATTCATTTGGTATCGTTTATTTTGGACACTTGATTATATTCATTTGGTATCGTTTCCGTTGGACACTAGTTTATATTAATTTGGTATCATTTGTTTTGGACACTAGTTTATATTCATTTGGTATCGTTTATTTTGACACTAATTAATATACATTTGGTACCGTTTATTTTGACACTAAGTTATATACATTTGGTATCGTTTGTTTTGGACACTAGTTTATATTAATTTGGTATTGTTTATTTTGGACACTAGTTTATATTAATTTGGTATCGTTCATTTTGGACACTAGTTTATATTAATTTGGTATTGTTTATTTTGGACACTAGTTTATATTAATTTGGTATCGTTTCCGTTGGACACTAGTTTATATAAATTTGGTATCATTTATTTTGGACACTAGTTTATATTCATTTGGTATCGTTTATTTTGGACACTAGTTTATATTAATTTGGTATCGTTTCCGTTGGACACTGTTTTATTTTAATTTGGTATCATTTATTTTGGACACTTGTTTATATTCATTTGGTATCGTTTATTTTGGACACTAGTTTATATTTATTTGGTATCGTTTCCTTTGGACACTAGTTTATATTCATTTGGTATCGTTTCCTTTCTACACTAGTTTATATTCATTTGGTATCGTTTATTTTTGGACACTAGTTTATATTCATATGGCATCGTTTCCTTTGACAATAGTCTAAATTCGTTCCAACGATATGTTCTAGTCCAAATTATATCGTTGTAAATTGTGATTTTAACACAACATTTCTATCCAAAGAGTCTAATGTTTTTAAAGCCCAAAGTGAGTTTTCCTTTTCAATTTTGCTCAATTTGTTTGGTATAATTCAATTGAGCTCGGTGTGTTGTCAAGATATATTTAAAAAATTCATTCCAAGAAATTTAAGTTGGGTCTCTCTATCCAGTCCATTTTCTATTATCTTTTATTCTTCTCTTTTTTTGACCAAAAACCAATTTAGTCTTGTCTTTTCAGTCTCAATCTTAGGTTCCGAAAATATTGCAAAGAAACAGAGTGTTCGATGTTGCGTAGAGGTGTTTTTTCTGATCTATCTAGTGTAAATGCAGTGTCGTCTGCCAATTGCCCAAGAAGAAATATAGTATTTCCCATCTGTATGTTATGTATATATTGGTTGTTCATAACTGCTTTTGTCCCTGTACACAAAATAAAAAAATCTGTCTTGTTTTGACTCATGCAATGTTAATCTCACCGAGTGAGGAAGAAATAATATAACTTACTTATCTACCCTACCAGATTACAAAAACATGGTATTTGTCAAGAATTGACAAATATTCCACTTACTGTATGATGGTATCCTCGTAATTAAGCTCAGCAGGGTCGTTTTCATGTTGAGTGACGTCATAAGATAATTCGTTACGTCAGATCATTGCTTTACAATATACAAGATACAAGATACAAAATACAAGATACAAGATATTTATTGTACAGAAAACACCCATTATGGGCAGTGTACAAAGAAGTTAACAAATGTTAATACATATTATAAGTAAAATATATACAAGGACATTAATATATCTCAGTGTGAGACAATTATAACAAACAATGCATATTATAGATTGTACAATAATTAACCAATGTGGCTTAATCTCATTGAATACATGTCATAAAGTACTTTACAAGTAATAGAAGCATGATGACTCTTGGGGTTTATAATTGATGAGAGGAGCTCTTTCCTTGAGACCCCAACGAGACCAGTTGATGAAATTAGTTTCGAGCGGTAATGAACATATATTGGGCATTCAAATATAAAATGTTCTTCCGTTTATGTAATTAACACCATGACTGCATTGTTGACAGAGGCGTTTGTCTACAGGAGTGTTGTTATATCTTCCTCTCTCAATCTCAAGCTGGTGAGCGCTAAGTCTTAACTTAGTTAATACTTTTCTGTCTGTGGTCATTATTCTTAATGTTTAAATAGTCTTTGTAGCCAAACGAGTCTTCAATATGTCCAAGCAGGCGTAATTTCTTTCCTTTACCAGATGGTAGTTGATAAGTTTCCTGGAGGTATATTTGAATAAATTCAGTTTTTAAACATTCCATGAATTGCTGTCTTGAAATACTGTAAATGTTTGATGAATGGAATGATATTTGAAGACGTTGTTCAATTGTTGAGACCCAGGATGATTTTGAAAGACCCTTATCTTCTTGTAGGACAGCATATATAAGTCTGTCTTGATCCATTCGCAATAATCGTTTGTAGTAGTTGAATACGTTAGAAAGTATCTCTATAGATAGAGGCAAACTATTGAAATTTAACCTTTGAGTGATACATCGTATCGGTCACTGGTCTTATATAGTCAAAATATCAGATACAAATGTATTTTCAAAGTAGCTTGATAGACAATTTATTACACTGATAAATCCCAGTATCCCATTGATCATTGATAACCCCGGCATAACCTCTGGAACCTTTTTAAAAAGGCTAGCATAATAGTCACTAAAATGTAATGTATGCATGTATGTAGTCTGTCATCCAGGGCCCATATTTTCGAAGCTGTCTTAGCGCTAAGATAGTCGTAAGTCAATGTTAATGTATGGCACTTACGATTATCTTAGTGCTATGAGAGCTTCGAAAATATGGGGCCTGACCCCTTAGGTTCTAAGTGCCTATGTATGTCTACAAAAAGAATCAAGAGTTCAATGTTAGACAAGAATGTGTGCATCACGCCTGAAAGGGGATAGGGGATAATATAAGAAGGGCCCGTAAAATCATCCATGTGCACCGGCGATCTTTGCCTTGCATTTATTATGCTTTTGAAAGCCTTCAGGGTATAATATGTATCGGGCGGTTTATTCTGCGAACAGGATACATTTATGTGGAAGACCTGTGTTATAATCAATCTTTATCAACTTCATTTCAACAAGGTGCAAATTACATTTGTTCTTGAATAAAAATGAAATGTTTTACTTCTTTCAAAGGCATGAGAAGGAGGAAAAACGATTTTTATGGATGTACAACTGCTTTATTGCAGGATGCGACGTTTCGATGTAGATGCTAACAAATCATCATCAAATGCTTGATAGCGGTGTTAGCATCTAAACCGAAATGTCGCACTTCTGTAATAAAGAAGTTGTATATCCACAGAAATAGTTTCTCCTTTAGAATGAAAAGTGTTACATTCAAAATTAGGCGGTTAAACCAGTTCAAGATCTCCTTTCACAAATCAACCTTTACTAAGGTTAACCTAACTTCAATTCTTTAACACTACAGTAAGGTAACCTTAGCAGAGACCATAAATGTCTCTGACCTTAGTGACTTACGATCAGCTTCGCGCTTTGTGAAAGGAGGCCTAGAACTATCTAGAGTACCAGTGGGTTATTATTGGGCGACTCTTTCCCAACTACCCAATATCCCTTTTTTATAATGATTTTAAGCATGATTACCAATTTACCACTGATATCCAGGACTTTTCATAAATGATTATGATGACATAAATATGTGCGAGACCGAAGCCATTTTTCTTCAGAGGAAAACGTTTTTTCATATGACTAACCTGAAAATAATAATCTATGTCAACATTTTAACTCGCATCTATTTTACTAGAATCCTTAAAATATTCCATTTCTGCCTGACTTTTGATTGAAAAATATTTATAAATTTAAACACATGCTACATAAAATGTTTGAAACAATTTTAAAAAATAATTCTAAAACATATTTCTAGAACAAATTGCATCTGATAAATAGTAATATGACATATTCCTATATGAACTAATACCTTAAGATGTAAATGCTTGTAAGGGTTTAAAGGGGCAGTAGCACGTTTTTTCGCTCAAATAAGTTGATAAAATGTATTAGAACAATAATGTCACTAAGAGTAAAACACCCTTCTCTCTTCGGAAAATCAAATTTAAAATGAGTGTACATGGTTCGGTAAAGCAATGGGAATCGTTTTTGTAATTCGAAATAATCAAGTTTGTTCACATTAAAATGGCCGCCATGCAATTCTTGCTTTATACGCAACACCAGAATTACCACTACGGATAATTGGTTTGTGTAATAAGATGTTTTATCCTCTAAAGTAAATATAAAGGACATTAACTATCATTATAAATGGGAAATTTGAAAAAATAAAATTTGCAAAAAACGTGCTGAACTGCCCCTTTAAGGTTGGCACCAAGGTAAGAATTTCGTTAGTTAGAAATTGTTTGTAATACAAACAAATAACATTGAATTTTCAATTAAAATCACAATTTCAATTATGCGCAGTTGAATTATTCTAAAATGTGTTACTCAAATCCGTACTCAAAATGTCAAACGCACGTAGTACCGTCCCCGAGTTAAAAACGTAGTCGCCGTGATCCACTTCACATTTGACAGATCGGAACAGATCGGCAGTTTCCGAGCCAACTCGGAAAGGTGTCGGACAGTCACTGAATGACAGTGTGTTCATATCACCTGGACAAGGTAAAACTTTGTGCATGGAGTTTCAGTGAACACCTGTGGGATTTTTACCTGGATATATTCTACTGAGGAGGAAATACGAGCGTGAATTACTCTAGGGTGAATTCCAGCGATGGATACAACGCTGAATGGATTGTGTCGTACCCTTCTGGCAACGGGGCTGATCTTGGCTGTGTACCTAGATCGGACCGCGGCGAGGCCCAAGTCATCATGCGTTGAGCAACCCCTTGAATATAGAGAAGAAATGGCTAATGTCGTTATATCGGGCACCGTCAAGGAAATAATGGCCGATGCAACTGGGAAAAAAATGTACAAAAGTGAAGTTGAAGTTAAAAGAATTTTTAAAGGGGAAAACATTGTAAATGAAATATCAAACTTTGAAGATCCAGTTAACCATCACAAAATGTTAATGATCGACGGGTTTGGCGATGAGGAAATTTGTGAAAGTCAAGTAAGAAAATACGATACAAGGATATTTTTACTTAATAAAGGAACGAACGGAGATCTGAGACTGAACTCGAGTATTGTGCGAATTACGCTGAGTAATTTGGAATATACGGACGCCGTCGTAAAAGGTAGGCCCTTTCTCCCAAAACTCTCATTTGTTTCTGGCTTATATTTCATCCCTCTTTACACACATATGTGACACCCAACTTTGTTTCAGCCTTAGCACGACATGGATCAGAATTTCAGTCAACAGAAGAATCAGTGTTCTATCCAGGCATGAACTTCGCAACATGCCGAAAGTTCAAATAATTCCAGCGATTTCTATATTTATCGCTGATTACATGCGGGCCGCTTTATTTCCAAAACAAACACTCATAATATTTACCAAGACGTCTGTGCTGCCTTAAGGGGTCTACTTGGATAACTATAAAACACATTATCTGATAAGATGAAAGAAAAACGAAAGCTTGTCAATTTCATTCATAACAGCAACCGCACACTTTCGTTTCATAGCCTCGTCGCTTTGTTGCTAAAGCGATAGAGCCGCTCTATCACTTAGAATGTTGTCTAAACATTTGTTGACAGTGGAAACTCATGTAAGTTCAAAGAATTCTAAATATGCGTGAGAATATAATGTGTACATGTCAAAATGTCGCAGTGGGTGAACTTGTAGTAAACTATCAAAAAAAAGGGGGAAAAAACAGGCCAAAATCTTGTTGAAAATCAGACCGCAACGTCAGCAGAATTTAACTAGGTAAAACGTAGGGCTATTCATTACCATATATTATGAGGCCCTCGAAATAACTCTGTTGCAATAGCTCTACCCTGGTATTTGGGGTCCTAAGCTTTTGTTTGCCACCATCAATGAATCAACCCACATGGTGTAAGAGTCTATCTTTGGATACGTCTGTATGCTTTTCCCTATGAAATATAAAATGTCAACTCTTTACCATTGAATATATATTATATATATGCACTAATTCTTAATTATTTTTTATTGCAACATTTAAGTGTTATGAATACTATCAATTCTTTGTCTCCTTCATACAATAGACAGATAAGTGTTATGCATTCCTTCTTTCGTTCATACTGCATACCTCTTTTGAAGGTCTACTTCAGACTTTTTACAAGGGTTACATGCATGTTTACAAACCTTCTTTACACTGTGGCTTTTCAGCGCTGATTATTCAAACACACCAAATCTATTCAGTTTTAAGGTCCTTGGCCCATACAGCATACCTGGAAATTCGAATTGAAATTCCACATTATGCATTTATGCAAATCTTGTTATGCGTACAATGTAACATCTGAGTGATGTGCATTCATTTAATACTCGGCTCTTAATGTTTAAAAAAGACTTTTAAAAATTTCACTTCTATTGTATCTTTTCAAATGGTATGTTCCGTTTGAAATATACAAGACTTTGTTTATTTGATTCCCTTATAGGGAATGCATATTTCATTCATTCATTTTTTCATTCATTCATTCATTCTTCGTTGCATTAATTGTTAGAAACGTATATCGATATACTCTGTAGTCATATTGTATCAATCATGATTTAGTGTTCACCTTCATAGTTACATAATGCATCACATATTGTAACTTCTTAGAACTTAAAATCTTTTTGATGACCAATATGTTTTAAATTGTTTCATTCACATGTCATAATTTTCATGACAGATATCAGATTGCTGAGGCTCACATTACAGCAAACATGCTATCAATAATCAAACATTGAACTATTTTCTTTCTTTCTTTCTCATATTATAGTACATACTTTGAATTATATTACTTTCATTACACAGTTACAGTTTCTATCATACTTTACTTGCTTACAAAAGTGCATTATATTATTACAATAATGCATTACATTATTACAATAATGCATTACATTATAACAATAATGCATTACATTATTACAATAATGCAAAACATTATAACAGTAATGCATTCCATTATTACAATAATGCATTACAATAATACATTATGTTATTACAATAATGCATTGCATTATTACAATAATGCATTACATTATTACAATAATGCATTACATTATTACAATGATACATTTCATTATTACAATGATGCATTACATTACAATAATGCATTACATTATTACAGCAGTATGTAAAATGATTACAATGATATGTTACATTTTTACAATAGTGTGTAATATGATTACAATAATGAGTTACATTGTAACAAGCATGATGTGTTACATTCTTACAATTTTATCATGCTTTGTTACAAGTCTGATTATTTCCATCACAACACTAAAGCTCACAATTACAAGATCTAAAGATCAAATAAAGCATTATGTCTGAATGATTAACTTTGATCATGTTACATAGCAAGACACTAAGAACACAACTGCTGTTTAACACCCTGGTGCTCACAAGATCAAATTAAGTGTTAACGACACCATTGTATGTCAATCACATCTAATAGGATCATTATGATCTGAGGCAAGGAGAACTTAAAGGAGACAAGCGTACAGTATACTACAACCATTCGTAGTCAGTGTCTGTGCTCACAGTGTCAAACACTTTTACAGTAATGGGCATTTGTAATAGATGATTAAGTGTCTTGAAATAAATATATGTTTAAAATGATTTGGAAATTGGATTGTCAAATGATGTGTGATAGTGGGCATGGAGAATGAAATTGCAGAATGATTGGTGATAATGATTGTGTAATTCAATGATGAAGATGTCAATCAATTTGGAAGTAATTCATTGGGTAATTGTACTGAATGAACATGTGAACATTTGATATGAAGATGTTAATTAATTTGAAAATAAATAACTGGATTATTAGTTGTGAATGAATGTGTGCAGATGAAATACTGAAGATGTTAGGGAAGAGGAGAGAGGGAGAGAGAGGGGGAGAGAGAGAGAGGGGGAGTTGGAGAGGGAGAGAGAGTTGGAGAGGGAGAGGGAGAGAGAGAGAGAGAGAGAGAGAGAGAGAGAGAGAGAGAGAGAGAGAGAGAGAGAGAGAGAGAGAGAGAGAGAGAGAGAGAGAGAGAGAGAGAGAGAGAGAGAGAGAGAGAGAGAGAGAGAGAGAGAGAGAGAGAGAGAGAGAGAGAGAGAGAGAGAGAGAGAGAGAGAGAGAGAGAGAGAGAGAGAGAGAGAGAGAGAGAGAGAGAGAGAGAGAGAGAGAGAGAGAGAGAGAGAGAGAGAGAGAGAGAGAGAGAGAGAGAGAGAGAGAGAGAGAGAGATTAAAGGAGGAGATGTTTTTAAATTAATTCCTGTAATGTCATTGTACTGTTGGCCTTATGGCCATTCACATAAATAAATCAAAGTCTGTCTGTCTGTCTTGAGTTATGTACAGGGTATTACAACGATATCATTGTTACAGAAATCAAAACATTATATCTGTTGCTTTGTATAAACTTGCCCAATTTATCAATGGAAGGTAAATACACTATGTTGAAATTTGTGTATTTTAGATTACATATATCCTTTATTCAATGATGGTATTTACATGTGCTATCTTATCTGAAGTCAAAACAAAGATGATAGTTTTCTGTTATTTTCTTTACCTACTATCAGTTGGGATTATGATTACAAATCTAATATTCTATATATTCTAATATCTAAAAAATTATTATTATTTTTTTAGTTCCCTTAATTAATTATATACCTAATATATCTAGCTACACTATCTTTTAGTAATAATACAATACAATGCAGTTACAAACAATATGTTACACAGGATCAAGTTTTGAGAAATGTCATGTTTATGATAGATGTATATAAAGATAGTTTCTTATATCTAATTGACGGATTGTTGTGAAATGAAAGCAGGAAATTCAATGTTAATTGGTTACGGATCAAGTAATATGCAATGAAATTTAATCGACAGCAGTTTTCTTTCTTTTAATTTACAATTGGAAGAGACTGGTAGTGAGTATTTGAGTTCTATTCAACTAAGCCTGATGAGCTACAGAACCAATGGATCTATGTTTTTAATGATGCAGCTTTCAAAATTCCATGAACAACTATTAGCTAGATTTGTTGTAATGTTAAAGACTTGCTTTGGTGTTTAATTTTAAGATTTGCTCAACAAACTGAAATGTGTTAAAAAAACCAAGACAAGTATAGGAATCAAGTGTCGCATGTATTGCTTAGAAGATGCTGCTGTTACACACTGTTGTATGTTTCAACTGACAACCTCCAGTCTTGATGTCCAAGTTCTTTGTCAGCAGGGATATGGTTAAGTTTTGATCATTATAAGTTTTAAAATCATTCCGTGTTTTAAAAAAGACTCATAAAAAAGCCCAGAGTTTTTCTTCAAACTGGCAACTTTTTTTTAGTTTTGGTTAAAATTTACCTTTCAAATAATCAAAATACTTGTACAACCTGAATGGATAAGCTGTTAAGTCAGTCTCTGCTGGCAGTTGGTGCCTGAGTCTTAGGATGTGGTTCAAATCTTGGTAGGGACTTGTCACGAATACGAAGAGTCAATGCTATTGCAGAAAGTGTGATTCCAAAGATAACAACATAACGTTGTTCACTATCTAAATGGTATCTTTTTCTAATGCTGATCCTTATTCAAGCTTACCGGGGTATTTAAAAAACTGTAATAGTATCATTTAGTATTCGCTGTAGTGAGTCCATCAATATTAAGTGGACAATGTCCTCAGTGAGTCCACTACAACAGGTGACTGTGGTCAAAACATGTATTTTATGGCCTGAGGCAAGGGTGACCACTATCTCTGTGAAGTTTTAGTAATAAAATGAATCAGAGAGTACAATGGGCTGTAGTGCTTTGATTGTTCAGTGAAACACCACCAATAGTGATATTTTAAGTGGAGGACTTTGTTAAAAATCTTTCACCTCTCTTTCTGAAATTCTTGTGTGCAATGATGCTTGAAGGGATGTATATACAATGACTTACATCTAACAGTTACGGGATGAAGTGCATGTTGGCTTAAACCAAGAGTGACCGTGTTCACCGTTTGTTAGAATACAAATACTGAAATAGGATCATGTAGTTGATTATTTTTGTAACTGTAATTTTTGTCTAATGTCAATTGAATGTTAGTTGGTCCAAGATGTGTCTATCTACAACAATATCACTAAGTAATTTGATGTTTAAATTGAAGTTATCCAGTGATTTGATTTAGTGTTTTGTGAAAAACCAACATGATGAATAAATATATTTCAAGTATTTCTAGGGCAATGGGTAGTTCAACAGAATGTGTGTTGGACCAAGATAACAGTGAAAACAATCCATTTTACCTTTTACATAAGATCAGCGTTATAAATATTGCAGTGCAAGTGTCCAAGTAACTAAGTGCTTTGGTTGTTTGCGAAACACCACTACAGACAGTATATTTATTACTAAGGCAATGTCCAAGATGAGTCATTTCATGTCCTGAATGTGATGTATCAAATATTACATGGACAATATCCATACATCTCCATGAGTATTTTGGCCAAAAGGCATGTTGGGCTTCAGCAAGGGTGGTTGCTATCCCCTTCCCTTTTAGTGCTTTGAGCCAGCAAAACAGGGACTCCTTTGAGCAACTCTATAGTTTTATTGGTGTAAGGAGATAGAATGGAGGGTATTATTAACCAAGACCATTTGAATTAATGTGTGGATTTGATTCCATTTCAATAGTATTATAGGAAAATGATACTTTGGGAATGTAAAAAATAAAGCAGAATGCTCTAAAATGATACATAATGTGACAAAAAAGGTATTTGTGATATGGGTGGGTTAGAATTTGGGTGAAAGAGAGAATGGTGAACAAATTAAAGAAGAAATGAATACCATGGTCAATTTAACTCGTGAAATTTGATCAAGCAATTCCTTTACCTAAAGTGTTGCATTTTAAGGGATTCATAAATGATTTTATAAAGACTGAATAATTCTATCATAACAATAAAACATATTTTTTTCTAGGTTAGCTATTTACATTATATATGGTTTATGAATTCATTTACATTTTTATGCAGCCACATATAAGAAAATAATTTTTAGGAGTCAACCATCGTGACTCCTATTTCTCTAATCAAGTTATTATTATTTGTATCAGACTGTGAGACAATTTATTTGTTTTCAAGCTTAAAATATATGTTTATTATAATCTCTCTAACATAGCTATCTTCGGTAGTTCAAATAATTGTATTAACCTTGTCTTAAACTATTTTCATGTTTTTAAAATTAATCAATTTTGGCTTAAGAAGAATATGACATTTTATTTGTGTATTTAGAATTACATGTATTATTAATCCTTTTTGCGCTTGGAAAACTAATATCACATACATGTAGTTCAAAGGCGTCTCTTTTTATGCCTTTGGGTGAAATTACATTGATGTATCCTAATGAGTGACGCTGACTCGTCGATTTCATTAATAAAATCAATCATGTTGTAGACTTCATTCTGGAGTAATCAAAACAGGAAATAGTCTAAAATTAAAATTGCCGAAAAAGGGAGAGTTTATTTTTATATTAATGTGCTAATTATAGAGAATGGTAGTTTCAGATGAGAGGCTAAGTGACAGTTGAGTCCACCAAGGATAGAGGACTGAGAGCTGTAGACAAGGTTGAGATTTGATGTTTGTGACAAGTTGTTTACATTGGATTTTAAAAAATTACTCTATATGGATTTTCTTTCAGTAAAATTTCATTTAGGAATTAGTTTACATCATTTATCAATTTCTAGTTTCCTGTATCTCTAAATTTCACAAACTTGGTGCTTTTCAATGGTACAAATTTTGGACATTTTTGCCGATATATTTATTTCGATATTTATTTCTAAGATTGTTTCATGATATTTTGAAAAACAAAACAAGCTCATTCAACTCCAGATTAAGAGGTGTGTGGTTGGAAGTTTGGTACTTTTTAAGCCATATTGTCTTCTCTAGCAAACTTTTCTACATCTAATCTAAAGTTTTGGGTACCATGCTCTATTGAAATTAATATGAGTACCACCAAGGTTATATAATGCTTGGTCCAGACGCTCATAGGTTTTACTGTAATGTTAAGTCAACATTGTACTGTAGGCTTTCTCTCTGCAATAATATTTGCTACAGTGATTTATTAAATAAAGGGAAATTCTCTGAATAAAGGACCAATTACTGTCTCCTTCACTTCTTATACACTCTGACCCCTTTAAAACCTGTCAAGGGACTATCAATTGAATGTTAACATTAATTAACCATACTGACAACAAATTGTCAAAAAATCTCCAAGATTTGGTAACACATTTTTACAAGTATCAATGTTAGATTTTACCTGATGATTGGGCATTATGTTTGTGTGTCAAGTGTATTGACAATGTGATCTAAACTTTGTCATATAAAACTTAAGATTGTCAACAGTGTAAGACATTTGTGCAATAAGATTGATATAGGGGTTTACAATATGATCTATTTTCTGTCATTTAAAACCTCTGAAGATAGTCAAGCAACAGTTGCATAGGATAGAATTACGTGAAACTTAAACAGTGAATGAACGTAATAGGATAATGCAGTAGGCTGCAGGTGGGGGGTGGTACTGTATATATTGAAATTGTTGCTCTTGTGTAATATTATATATTTAATACCAAATATCTCATAGAAATTACAACATTGTTTAAACAAAATGTCAAGCACTTGTTACACCTAAATGTATGAATTCTTTGCTTGTAGTTTCCATGAGCTCCAGCCATTGGTCAATATTGAAGATTTCCCATTGTTACCGTGTATGATTCCTGTAAAGTGGACACATAGAATGGTTTTAGCACTAATTAATTCAGCAGGTTAATGTTCTATCATTTCATTAATGTTGTTTCTTTCTGTAAAGAGGCCCCAGAGAATGATTTGATACTTAGCAATTTGGCAGATAAAGTATGTAAATGTTCTACGATCATCTCTTTAAATGAAATTTCAGCAAAAGTTTATCTTTGCCACTTGACTAATGAACAGTATGTTCTCTTTCTCCCGCACCAGTTTTCAAAGTTCAACGTCTGAGATGTCATAAGGCAATTGATTGTGATATCCATTGAGCTAGTGCATTATTGCTGAAGAGGTGGACTATTGAAGAAGATGTTTATATTGCTATTTGTGTGGACAGAGGATCCAGGAATTTCAAAGGGGGTGGGGTTGGGTGGTTGGGGGTTTCAAGGTTAGGGGGTTGAGGGGTTTCATGGTTGAGGGATTGAGGGGTTTCATGGTTGGAGGGTTGAGGGGTTTCAAGGTTGGGGGTTGAGGTGTTTCAAGGTTGGGAGGTTGGGGTTTCAAGGTTGGGAGGTTGGGGGTTTCAAGGTTGGGGGGGTTGAGAGGTTTCAAGGTTGGGGCATTGAGGATTTTCAAGGTTGGGGGGTTGAGGGGTTTCAAGATTGGGAGTTTTGGGGGTTTAGGGGTTTCAAGTTTGGGAGGTTGGGGGTTTGGTTTTTTTTCACTTATTGAAAGGAGTGTAGGGTTTCACTCATTGAAAGTGGGGATCATTTATTGAAAGTGGGGGATTCCCCCAGTTGTCTCATCAAATTTACATGCAAAATGGGGTGAAGAGTTCAAACTGAACTCCTCTCTGCATCCTTCATGGACATATATTGGAAGATAGTTGGTATGAGAAGCATGGCGACCCATGTGTCTTGTCTCTGGTTACAGGGGGGTATGCTGGGACTGACAATTTGACGCTTATCAGTCTCACGTTCACAGAGGTGTTGGAAACTGTTGAGGAAATCAAGTGTGATACCCTGGGAGAAGTATCAACTAGTGGATGAATACAGATAGAAATCTGCTGTGTGAGCAAATTGCCCAAAGTTGTGTCTTTGTTTTGAGAAACTTGTCCATGATTATGTGATTACCTGTTAAACCAGATACAATTTGCAGAATGATGGCCAATTTGTGAACTACAGTTTCTTATCTGTTGAATCTACACATCTTTTGTTCAGCTTCCCAATGTGTAATTCAATAAGGCCTAAAAAATATATAAAATGTTTCTGGTCTTTTCAGGCTGATGCTATGATTATTTTTTGGAATGAAGGGATAAACACACAAAATTTATACAATTATTTATATAAATAAAGCACAAACCCTCTTAAATATGTGTTACTATTCCAAATAGTCAATAATCTTACCTCTACACTCCATCTCAACGAGTGACATTTTCTATGTCCAATGTTTTCTGAGGCTAAAAAATTAGAGTTATCTACTCCTTACTTTTGTTAAACCTAAAAAAAAGAGACCTGAGGAGTGGGTTTGAAACTGACTTTGAAACTTTTTTTGGGCCCAAGAAAAAATTATCTAGATTTTCTTCATATTCCATATCCATCACAAAATCATTGAACAGATGACCGTAGTTTCATATATGTTACTTGTGGCCAAGGGGCTGGATGTGTGCAAAAATAAAGATGCTTCTGGGGCAAATGCAGTATAGGACCATGGTTCATATTATTGGGGAAGATGTACATACATATATATATTCATTACATAAGAGAGCAATCATATCAGGGTTAATATTTTCCATATGATGCCTTAAGGCAAAATATCACTTTGTCATGGTGATGTGACGTCATAAACAATGTTACAACATCACACTTCTTCTATGACGGTGTGTTCTAAATGAGGCGAATGCGGGTCGGCCTATTTAATTTCACTACTTAAATTAAAATTAAAACAGAATATTATATTCGTGTCTATGTCATACTATATTTTCGACCCCCCTGTGCCTGAATATTGCTATGTCACTCGCTCTTGCTCGGGGAATACTATTATTCAGGCACTTGTGGCGTAAACTTAATATGTCATAGACACTCAAATAATATCTCCTGTCTGTCTGTCTGTCTGTCTGTCTGTGTCTGTCTGTCTGTGTCTGTCTGTCTGTCTGTCTGTCTGTCTGTCTGTCTGTGTATATGTGTTTATATATTTATATTCAAATGGTAGTTGAAAGTATAACTAACACCGTTATTCTTTCAACTACAATTTGAATATATACTGACTGTACACTTGAACAAACACCCGATTTTAAATATAAATCTATATATATATATATATATATATATATATATATATATATATATATATATATATATATATATATATATATATATATATATATATATATATATATATATATATACACACAGACTGCTCTATCAGTTGAGACACATACATACACACAATCAGTGATAACCTTTACCACACAAGTCATAGGTCACCGAAGAATGTTATGTCATCAAAGCAAGATTGGAAGATGTTGGGAAACATTGTGATTCAAGTTCAGTTTGGGTTTAGAACAGGGATGCAGATTCAAATTTTTGCCAGTCGGACATTTCATCTTTGACCCAAAAAGACCAACCTGGAAGTAATTTTTTTTATGAATAAAGTATGAGAAAGTATTACTATATGTTGGTTTTTCATTCATTGCATACTATTAAACATAACCCGAAAGAAATTAACGATAACTATTAATTTATAATTAACATGCATAAAATGGTTCATAATCTAAAATCAATGTTTACCAACTATGATTTACCTACAGTGCTAGTTTGAGCAAGTTTACACAAGTGAGTTTACAAGCGAATTTGGGTCAAGATAGACGAGAAAATTCAAATAATTTAATTGCACATAGTTCATCAAAAGTTCAAATCATGGACCAAATTATATGTATACCTTCTAAATAATCATTTTAAATTCAAAGGAACTCGTTTTCAATAGCGATATAATTTACGTAAACTCACAACTCGGCAGAGCACGTGGTCCAACTGTTTTCCATACGACTATTCCCTATTCATGATGTAGTTACGAATTTGAACTTATTCTAATAAGATTACTTTTATATTTTATTTGGAGACATATTTCGCAATTGTAAATGAATAATTATAAAATAAAAAGAACTAATGTAAACGCAAGAGAAATTGGAGTTTTTAAACTAGCATACCTCTTTATAACGTGTGTCATCATGTAAATACGATCGCGTGTTCGTAGCGTCATACAAACGGTGTTTGACTACATAACGTCTCGTGAAATAAAATTGCTAATTATTCGTTTTTGATAGGTTTATTTATTTTGAATTTGTATAATAGCTTTACCATACATCGATGTTGATCTATCATATTTTGTCACAATATGTTACCTATGTTTTATGACTGAGATATTATTAAAATTTATCGAGATTCAAAGTAGCAAAATCTTAATCTGTAACAAATTCATGAATCACCGGTACGGTGAAGCCACACGTTCATGAAATGTTTATCTTTGACAAAATTTTTTTACAATGCGATGTTTATGAAATCTTTTTCGTAAATAATGTTGTGAAATGGGTCACATCTTTCAGTCACTAAATGACACTGAAAATATCAATTAAATATCAAACGGTAAGTGGTTTTATTTCTGCAGACAATTATAATTTACTGAAGATAATGATGATTGATGTTGTGCCTCGTGCTGTGAAGAATAAATGTGACTTCTTGACTGGATCAACGTATTTCAATTTCATAAACAATTATGACCGACACAAGCAGGGCTGTTTGCCTTTATTTAATGCTTGTAGGTTTAGTTTTACTTTTATTTTCTGCAATCAGTCAACTGATGTCCGATAGGTCAATTTTCCATTTGGTCAAACAGGATTTACAATCAGGCATGTCCGGCAAATAGACCGATTTCTGCATCCCTGGTTTAGAATATTTTCTTTTTGCTTTAGGATTACTTTTAAAGTAAAATAAATGAATGTTGACGTATGTTCCAGAAACACTTTGTTGTGAGGTATGGTTAAAATAGAATGAACTCTTTGTTAAAGAACGTTTGAGCATGTTGTTTGAGTTATAAATGGTGTAATTTTGTTGAGAAGTACTCACTGTTGCCGATAATTAACGTTTAATGACAGTCGACTCGGATATAACGTTATGACGATATGAGTATATTACGATATAAAGGTGAAAACTGAACAATACACCACTCATGGCACATGCATGTCAAACTTTATTTTGGAAACTTGTCTACAAAAGACAAATTTGGGTTTGTAATGTTTAATAGGGAATATTACTACTGTACATATAATTGGGAGTTATAGTTTCTTACTTACTCATTCAGCAGTGTTCAGATACTTTTTATTATCCAAACCAAATCAGTTTATTCATTATTTTCGGCCATGTGGCCAGAGTACAATTGAATGTGACCACATAAACATGTCACGTGACATTATCCAAACCAGTGGTCATTTAACGCTTAGTTATTTATCCATAACCTTTAGCCAGCTGGATTGATTGAGAGCATGAGCTTTATAAAATTGTAACAATTTCATCACATGTATATGTATGGTGGATCTCTTGGGAAATAAGAAACATACTCAAGTTAAAAAATGACGTTATGATAATTAACTATATAAATGTCTTGAGTGATTCAAAATGTTTTTCCTTTTATAATATGTCTTAGTGCATATTGTATAAAATCATAAGTTTATAATAAGTTAATTGTCACACTGGTAAGAGAATCTTCTATCATGAAGAATTAACTGAAAAAACTATGACAGTGATTTTTTATGATTTATTTGAGGAATTAGTCACAGTCAAATCAATTTGGGGAGTGAGATAGCACAATGGTTAGCGCATTCAGCTTTGGATCAAGAGGTCTATGGTTTGAATCCCGCCAGGGGCTTAGCAATTTTGACTGTAGTAGAATACAGTAAGGATTTCAGTGCAGTATCACCCATGGTTAGCTAATTCCAGCCAATGCTCGCAGGTTTTGCGGGCTTTCTCCCTGCATTAATATTAGCAGCCGTGATACAAGTGAAATACTCTTGAAAGCAGTGTAAACCTAACTCACCTCACCTCAAATCAATTAATTGAACAGAAGATTAGTATTTGATAAAATACCTGCTTTTGTTATTGCAATTTGGAAGAATTAAAATTTGAAAATCCAAATGAAACCAAAGAAAAACAAAAAGATACATGATTTCAAAGCCAAACAGATGAAACACTGTAAGCCAACACTGTGAGGAGTTCTGGTCTGGTACACTTTATTAATTTCGCCATCTAGGTTACCTACCATAGTGAAACTGGAACTCCTCACAGGGTTATAATATCTGACAAGTTGGTAACAATTGCCTTTATTTGATAGGCCTCTTTTGTAAAGAACACCAATACTTGTAAAAGTATTTTACAGACTTTTGAAGATCTCCCATTAAAACAGCTCTTGAAGACACTGTGAGTCAAAACCTTGTATTTATGCCTATGAATCATCTAGTTGTATATTCCTCAATATGTTTTGAATAATTGTTTAAAGAAATGTATACCTATATTTTTTTTTAACAAGCATGAATAAACAGTTAGAGAAGCATGGATAGACGGATTCAGGAATTTTAAAAGGGGTTTTCATATATTGAGGTGAGATGAGGGTTTAACACCATTTTCAAGAGTATTTCACTTATATCATGGCTGCTAGTATTATTGGAAGAAAGCCCAGAATGCCATGATGGCTTACATTGAAACCTGCAAGCAACGGCTGGAACTAGCGAACCATGGTGGTACTACGCTGAAATTCAGTGTAGCATTGCACCCAAACCTTACTGCATGTAGAACAGTTCTCTACTGCAGACAAAGTTGCTGAGCTCCTAGCGGGATTTGAACCATAGTGCTATCCCGACCCTCATATATTGAAAAGGGGTTGTGGCCGGGAGGAGCGACGGCTTCTAATCCCCTCAACTCCCATTTTTGAATCTAAAGGTATTCTAGAAGTTGGTATTATAGAGAAGACAAAGATATTTATGGATGATCAACTTCTTTATTTCTTAATAGCAATACCACCATTGATAAACGAAGAACTTCTTAAGCATAAACGAATCAAAGGTAGGATTTTACACTATCTGTTGAATTTATGAGTGCCTAATCATTCTGAGAAGACAATTTACAGGAATTGCAAATCGTGAAGTAAAAAAAGGACTAATTTGTGATCGTTAATTACTGACTGTAGACAGACATAATATTCCCTGAACAGTTGGTGAAAGGTTTAAAAATGGTGTGAAGAGTCCAACAGCCACCTGAAGAGGAAGCTTTATTTTGTTGTCCTGAGATGAATATGAGCAATCTCATTAAAATCAGATTGAACATAATACTTCTAGCTCGTTTGTAACAAGTACTACATACTTTTATAAAAAGCATTTTTGGTTACATAAGCATAAATATAACGGAACCGAACCATTCAAGTTAAGTGAAAAGTACTGTAAATTCTTTCATGCTTTTCATTAGTTTTGCCATTCAAATTGTCAAAATTATTAATACATTATGCAACAGAAAACTCTTATAAGAACACTTTTAATGGCTAAAAAGAACAAAAATGTTTCTCTAGTATCAACACACTCCTTTAATGTATACACGTAACAGATTTCTAACATTATTTATAAAAACATTTTATAATATCCGCATAATTATTGCTAAACTCGATCAACCATTTGTCTGAATATGTGTCTGTAAAAATTAATGTGCTTTTGTCTTCTCTCCATTAAACTCACTGAAGAACTTTCAAGTAATATTTTCAATGAAAAAAAATCTTCTCTAATGAATTTTTTTAAATCATAAAAACTATATTCGTCACTGAAGAAAAACTGTGTCCGAGAAACATTTAACTTATTTATGAAGCCCAGGTTTCTCTGAGTTCTGGATAGAAAGACTTGACACTTGCCATTACTAAGATATATAATCATGGTCAGTCTATATATATTTCCGAGCTTGACCACTCCATGGAGTACATCACATTCCTTTGTCCATGTTCGTTTGTTTAGGTGATAGCGACTGGTCGACGTCCAATTTAGCGCTGTATACTTGAACTGCAGTGCAAATATGAGCACACCACACTTTGTTGTGTCGAGGTTGCTGGAATAAGAACATGGTTGAGATATAGTAACATGGAAAATTTCATTTAGTATTTAGTGTTAAAAGAAAACAAGGTTTTCTGTCTGGTGGTTGTTGGAATAGGTACGGGTTGAGAAATGTAACATGTAAATACTCATTTAACGAATATTAAGGTTTGTTTTCTGGTGGTTGCTGGAATAAGTAAATGATTGAGAGATGAAGAATTTAATTAAGTATTTAGAATAAATATAAGATTTGTTTTAATAATTTTGGATATTTTGATTTCTTTTTATGTTTTTGTGACTGAAACATGTTGACAAAATTGGAGAATTTTATTTTCATTAAAGTATTAATTTCAATTTCATAAACATACTATATAAGACTGTTTAGTGTGCATGTGCATCAATTACCTCAGCATTAAAACCAAATAAGCTTCTTTTCTAGTAATGTATTCATGTGCCAATAAACTTATGAACTAAAATCATGTTTTACTCCGAAGTATTGGGATCATTTCACGGTAATTAAAAACTAATGTTCCCAGACTAAAACCTACATTGTGAAATTATGCTTGTTATTAATTCATGGTAATTGAGAACAAATAATCATGAATTAATACCTAGTTTGTGAAATCATACTTGTTCCAATGTATTGGAATCATTTAAGCATAGGTGTTCATGAATTCCTAGACAGTTAAAATCAGAGAATCATTTTAACCCTGAGTAAAAATTACCTGGTTGGTTTCAGTCTGATCTGAGAAATTTAGATAAGCAATTTACCCATTGCCAGAAAATAAGAAATTATCAATTGTTGAACATCTGGATTGCCATCTTCTTCCTTCCCAGATTAGTTAACCTGTCTCTAACACCTTGGTAGGTGAGATGCAGGTAGACAATTTACCTGTTGTTACCTGATATGATGCTCTCCCATTTGCATTGTTTACACCTGTATCATGTGAACAATCAACAACATGCTCGTTCAGGTGACTGGCTGTTTTCCACTTTACCTGTCCCACCTGGTCAAAAACTCGTTAATTTTCAGAAATCTGCTACCTGTACAAAAGGTCACATGTTTCTCGGTCGTCTACTTGACCTGTTCAAGTGTAAAATCTTTTGTTGTGTTATCATTGGAATTTGTTTGATCTTCAAATATATTGAAATATTCGGTCTGCGAAAATCTTCAACTCTCACATCAGTAAACTGATTTTAAAGTGTTAAGGCCATTTACTCCTTGACTATTTAAAGTAGCAGGTGAAGTGGGAAATCTTTCATTGTGTTATGATCGGAAATCTTTTGAACTTCTTAAATCCAATTTGCCTACTGATCCTGAACTATATTACAGTTTTTGTCAATGCTTTAAAAAATATTAAAACTGTTGATTTTTTGCCTTGTTTAATGGCTATACTGCTCTTGAAATGTGATTTACTAATTTATATTGAAACCCCTATTCCAATCGTAGAAGTTTACATATCTCAAAACAATTTATTACCTCCCCTTTTAAGTTTTGAAAATGCTTTTTACTTAATTCAGTGTATGAAATGGGCTTATCTGTCAGCCAGTAATTAAGCTGGTAAATTTTCCCGGGTTGCAGTCTGATTAAAATCGACCTTGTTCCGAGGAATAAAATTTGCAAAATAATATATCTACCGGGATACGAACAGGTTCTGATAATTCCTCGCCACAAGGTCTGAAAACACCCCGTATAGGCGCATGTTCCGAACCAGTTTAGCACAGCCAAAGCTCAGTCAAATAGCTGACCAATCACAACGTAGTTTTTAAACGGTCACTGTTTTGAAAGCATTCGGAACAGACCAAAGGATAGCTGTTTGGAGTTACCTGCCCCTATCTTCTCGCACCGAAAGCATTTGTTGGGCATCTTTTGATTGGCTACCTGAATTGCGCTCGAACACGCTAGTCTACGGACTGTTTCCAGACGGTTTGGCGTGGAAATCTCCGAACGATATGAGTTCGTATCCCGGTAGATGCACTATTTTGCACATTTTTTCCCGCGGAATACCGTCGGTTTTAATCAGACTGCCCGGGTTGCTAAGTTTTTAAAGTTTTGCTTAATTTTCCAAGAAATCTGACAAATTTATTGTTCTGGCTTATTTCAAACACTGCCTTTGAATTTAGAAGTTTTGAGCCAGCCCCACATAATTTGCCTTTGTCGTTTGAAATTTTCCACTTGTGGTTAACTGCAGGTACTTATAAAAAGGGATTAGACCCATGTGGTATTTTCAGTTCTTTTTAAGGGTCTCTGTGCTCTTAAAATGGGATAGTAAAAGTGACAATGATAAATATCAGTGATTGACACCTGAAATACGTTGCATTTGGATTTTAATGGAGTTTGAAACAATAATGAATTTACAGAACTTCCAACTTTCAGAAAATCTTTTAATGTTCAAGGATAAAGTGCTCTGTTTTTCCATCTGTTTGCCGTATTTCATAGCAGTTTTGAGAATTAGAATATTCAGTTAGTGAGATTTGTTGAAAGTTGAATTGTTCTTCGGAGTAAGACAACGTTAAAAATATTTGGAACTTGTCCAACTATAGTCCCGTTTTTGACAAAATAAATGTTCTCTCCCTATAAGCACCTCCGAAAAAACATTTTTGACTCAAGAAAGTCTCCAAATTTATCGTACACACTGTTGGCTTAGTAGCTTGCATGACAAACCTATAACTTCTACTACAGTCAGGGCACAATATTACGAACAAATGATGGGAAACAAAAACCAAATATCAATTTTGTATATATCTAAATGAAGGGAGTTTTTTTCCTAACTCAGTGATTTCATTGATGCAGAATCAAATGATGCATCTGTGTTAACAATGACAATATGGAAATAAAAACATGTATTTGTTGCAATATTAATTACCACCTAAAACACGATTTTCAATGGAACATGAAACTGAAACATTCAAGATAATTTCTCAAGTACATTAGAGAAATTCATTCAAGATAGCAAACGCACTGAATGTTCATTGGATGATAGATGTAGAAAATTAATTAGATAGAAGTCATGAAAATATATACATTTCATTGGTTATATAATTTCGGCGGCCATTTGCAACAAGGGGCAAGGTAACTTGTGATAACAAGAAAGGGGAGGTTACTCTGAACCACCAAAAGCTTACTTTACATACATTATAAAAATAATAATAATGGTAATAGTAATAATAGTAACAACTGTTTATTAAATTTTCCATGACATTTAAAGATGTCTCATTTAGTGTAATGCACAAGAACAAAGTGGCGGATACTCGCCAGTCTCCTTATACGTCAAATACGGTATTCTGTTTTCGCAACATTTTTATGGAGTAATCTACAACAGTAAGTGGTGTGGGGGAAAGTAGGACAAATAGAGAGCAATGGATTAGAGAGATATCTAACACTCGGACAGTTACAATAACTTTTGAAACAAGATAAAACCAGGCTTAAGGAAGTTGATACATGAAGCTGTTTGATTCTTGCAGAGCGCTAAATTATAACCTTCAGGAGATTAATTGTAAGATTGCCTGTTCATCTTGCCATATCTTTCTTACCAGAAGATTACTTTTACCTGGATTTACTTTGTTTGGAGGATAAACATGCCACCTTTAATCCTTCGCATGTCAAGAAAAAATGTTCTGAGCTAAAATCTTGCATATGGGGGCAAACTCTGAAATTTTATGCCTTGATGACTAAATTTTCTTTTTGAGATGAACAAATACAATGAACTTTACGGTTGTTGCAAAGATCTTGCAAAACTGACCATTTCAGCAAAATTTTAAGCCTTATGATAAGATTTGATAGAAATCTCTCTTTTTGGGTTTCTTGAAAAGAAAGAATGTAATGACTGATATTTTAATGATCTGGCTTTAAAGCTGAAAGTTTTAGCCTTGCTGTATTACACAATTTTATGTAAGCCTCTATTTTTGGATCTTGCAATGCAAAAACTAATGTGCATGGTGTTATTGCAATGATTTGTACAAGTGGCTAAATCTGAAATGTTTAGCCTTAAATAATTACCAAATTTGATTAAAACCTCTTTTTGGGATTCTTGCAAAGAAAGAAAGTCATAAGCAAAATTGGTACTGCCAAGATATTTGCCCGCATGCTTGATATTACCTCTTATTTTGGATAACTTAATTTTGTCATCAAAGTGTTTCAAAATGTTTCCTTGTTGGAAGATATTGGTAACAAAACAAAGGTTAAATGTGTTAAACTGCATGGTTTTGATTTAACCCTCCCTTATCACACACAACAAATGTTTGCAGTTCTAACAAATCTACATACAAGAGCTTATGAAATAATAATTTGTAACAAATATTTATTAAACTGCATCACTTGAAACCTGCATTGTGCAGCCTGAAACACTGATTTTTAAAAATTCCTGCTAATAAACGATTTTTTTTTTCGTTCAGTTTTATTCAAAGTTGTTAGGACCTTGCATTACTTTAACACTGAGTAAATTGTCCGCACAAGACGTTTCCTTATTCAGCAAGTGTTACCTACCCCTGTAGACTACCTGACATCTCTGCAATCCAACACCTTTGTGATTATATCTGGGCAGGTGAGAATTAGCTGTTAAAACATGAACTCCACGCAGGGCCTACAATGAGGACATGAAGTATGAGTGATAATTGCTATAGCATGAGCTCCTTGCAGGGAAGAGTTCACATAGCAGGGAAGACGAGCTCATGGACTTTTCACACATTGTTGGGATGTTTAAGAATGTTTAAGTGATGGGTAGTCTGTCAACTGTTTCTAATAAAGAGCCCGGGACTTAAGTAATCAGGGTTTGTGATAGCACAGTTGTTAGCGCGTTAGGCTTCGGATCAAGAGGTCGGGGTTCAAATCCAGCAGGGGCACGGCAACTTTGTCTACTGTAGAGAACTGTTCTGCGTGCAGTAAGGTTTGGGTGCAATGCTACACTGACTTTCAGTGCAGTACCACCCATGGTTCGCTAGTTCCAGCCTATGCTTGCACCCTGTCATGATACTAGCAGCCATTATATAAGTGAAATACTCTAGAAAGCAGCGTTAACCTCACCTCACCTCACCTTAATAACTGACTTAATGCATGGGGAGAAAGTAGGCCTACTTGCTGTTTCCTTGCTTGTCATAGATTATTAAGGGAATCATTCACACATTTTTGGGATTTTTAATCTCTTTATTAAGTGATAGGTAAACTAATTTCCTAAATGGATCCCCTTACCTGTAAAAATGTAAAAATAATTGTTTTTAAATTTACTTCTGGACTTTCTTGAGGACTAGTTTGAGTCCATTAAATATTGTTATGAAATATTCCTCTATACACTGCATGGAACTTTCATATACATAATTCATACAGCACTTCACCCACAGGAGCAAGGTCCTTGACCTTTGAACTAGTAACCTCTGATCTCTGACCTCAGATTGTGAGCATTTGACAGACAGGAAGGAATGAGCATTATGAGTCTTATGGACTTTTTGAATAATGAAGCTCTCAAGATGTATATATTATTATGTTATTTTTCTGCATCTACGTGAAGATAAGAAAATTAAATAAATGGAGTAGTCTTGTATTTTGGCGTTAGTAGTCTTGAGACGACAACGTTTAGAGCCCTAATAGGTCAGGCAAATTCTGAGTAGAACATTTGGTTTTGGATAAAAAATATGAAGTGGGTGCTATATATTATTGCTTTTTAATTGATAAAGTAAACAAATTAATTCTTAAAATAGGTTGCTGGTAACTCTCAATATATTAGTTGCTTACCATCTACGGTTCCATCTGATATTTGTAGGTTTCATCGCCATGCATTGCCAAGATGTTGAGGGCTTTCATCCTCCAATAATATAAGAAGCCGTGGTATAAATGACTTTCAACTTTCAGGAACATAACCTTTTAGGAAAGGAATTAATTTGAGTCATTGTTTACTGTCATATTATATGCTTGTACTAATAGAAAAGGTAAAATGAAATATTTTGTTTTTAAACTTCTTGAGAAGAAATAAATGAGGATCCAAAAGATCCAAGCAACTTAACATAAGATAGGTAACACGACAAGTTACCCGGTGTTGTATTTATTGCTTGGAGTAGTGGACATGGCGTGCATTTGTCACACGTTGCAAGAAGCAGTAATCTTACGTAAACTACATGTGTTTGTCACATCCAGGTCAACTTAGGAATGTCTCGCATATTTCTTGTACAACTTCTCCGAAACAACAACTTCATGTTACATACCGTATTCTCTCGGATATAAGACCATATTTGAGCCTAAGACCAACCCCACTTTTCGGAGGGTTGTCCTGGTTGGGGTTATTCTCAGGTTATAGCCCACCCCCAATTTGCTCCCCATGTTCCATGGTCAGACTTTACATAAATCTATAATATTATTTTAAGTTATATGTCGGAAATCTACACAAAATCTATTCTGACTGTCTGACGGTCTCCGGTATGAATTTTCATCTGAGTTTGGGTCTCTCCTGTCTAAAAGCCCATCACCATGCTTTTATGATTGTTTTTTTTGCCTTGTCCCCTGGTCTTATACCAGAGAGAATACGGTAGTAGCTTTGGTATATGAAAATAAGGATCCGAATTGCCTCATTACAGTTACGTACATTTTAATTATATTGAAGAGAATATTTCTCAAAACATTTGTAAGCCAAAAACATTTTACCTCTCGAAATCAAAAGAATGCATTCACTATGATTTCACATTCCTCTTATAGTCCTTCAGTGCATTTTAAATGTGTTAAATGGTAAAGGAAATTATTATTCTGTCCACACCGAGTATAAATTAACAAAGCTGGCTCCTTGCCAGACACTTAGCTCACTTTGTTAACTCTGATAATATTTAAGTTCACGCCCTAAAAATCTTGAATGCTATATTTTAACGTTTGAGTTAGATATTTTATCGGGCATATGATTTACATTGTGTATTTTAGTCATGTTGATGATTGTAATATTTTTGTAAGGTATATTGTTGAAATATTTAAAGTGTGTTGAAAAGAATGTCTCACCATGTTTAATTAGACATTTTATAAAGTACAAAAGGTCGTTGTGAAGTTTTTAGTCCTTCATGAATAATATTTTTTCAAAGATATATTATCATAATTATCAAAGTTATTTTGAAATATATTTTCACTATAAACAATTTTTCAAGCTAATGTTAAAGACAAACTTTCGAAAGTAATAGAATAAAAAAGAAAAATCGTAGAAAATTTATTCAAAGTCGCGGGTATGAATTAGCCATTTGTGTACGGGTGCGACTTGAATTTGTATTGAACGCCCGTATATAGTCCATTTTCGCGATGTAGTTGGATGTATTTCGTAAAAACGGTACCGGAATCGCCGTCTGGAATATTCTGCCAGCAGAGCTAATTAGTGCCTTAACCAAAATACTGCTGCGAGCTGGAGGGTCTGTAAATTCCGCCACAGGGGCTAAAATTGGTAAAATAGAAATACTCAACGTAAGGGTTAAGTTAATCTTGTTCAGATTTAATATATGTTCTCATGAATTTGAAAAAAAATGAGTTCAATTGAAGAATCACGATTTAATTGTAGTGTTTGTAATGTATATTATATGAATTTATTTTTTTGTGGATTTCAAATTTTGAATTTCTTTCATTGATACAGGAGCTAATTGTAGCCATGTTATATTGTGAGTTTTATGTTTTTTAAGTGCTAGACAAATTCACTATTGCAATGCTATATGTTGTCAATTTTATCCCTTATATTTGTTGTATAAATTGTATTATTTATAAATAATATATTAAAATATAATAGTCGACGCAAATGGCTGCGATACTGCCGAAGCGGCGTTAAACAATAACTCACTCACTTAAAATATAATAGAGTCATAATCCAGAATAAAATTAACGCATAGCTTATCCTGCAATATTTCCTTCAATCACAACTTGGGATTCCTGTACATTGAGAAGGATTGTTTATTAATTGGTAACATTACGCTTCCATTTTTTGAGATCTCGTTAGAAGATGTGGCACAGCACCTTTAAAACTAAACAATTCTAACACCTAACAATATGTTTGATATTATACCTGAAATCAATAAAAACATTTATTCTATTATTTTAACTGAATATTATTAGCTGTCATTGGCAAACAGTTGATTTCAATCATGTATTTGATTCGTCAAAGTATGATTACAAAAGAAATAGCTTTCTTATCGTCAACGTATATGAAAACGTCTTGAAAATGATGTATATCATATAGATAGGTTTGCTTTCAATCATAGGCATATTCTCATACATATGCTAACAATTTGATATTAATTATGTGTGTGTTATGTCAACATAATGGCTAATTTAGTATGGTGACGGAAGACTTATGAGTTTAAGGCTAAACCTGTAAGATAGTACACAACTTGAAAGGACGCGACTTGACATTGACATGATTAATCAAACGAGAAATGATACCGTAAAACTTCAGAATATTGACACTGGAATTTTAATTTTCCTATAGAGAATATATTTAACTTTGAAACAGATTACAATTAACAAATTATAGTGTTGAGATTCGATGTGTTAATATTAAAATGGCTTAAAAAATAATTTTTATATTTTGCTAACATTTTGAAAATGCTGATAAAGTTTAGAATATTGCCACTGAAATTTCAATTTAGCAATAGGAAATATTAAGAACTTTGAAATAGATAAATTTACACTTTTGAGAATTTGATGTTAATGTTAATGTCTTAAAAAATCATTTTTGTAATATATGAAAAAATATTTGAAATAATGATATATTTTTTTTTACAAAAAAGGGCATGACGAACTATTTCAATACATGGGTTTAAAGGTATAAGGAACTGTCTACTGTGTGTTTGTAAAGCCATTGTGACACTGTGAAACGTACAACGCTACTAACCTAGTAGATTCACGACCTGTTGTCGAAGTGTTAGCAGATAAAAACACGAGCTTTGAAGAGGCAAACGGTGTCACTCGTCTGGGGCGACCATTCACACAGCTTGTTAGATTTCGTCTGAACTAATATTTTGACTGTGAAGACAGAACAGATCGCAACTTGACCTCTGACCTGCCTTGTCTGTCTCGGAAAATAAGAATGTCTGCTTATAATATTCCTTATTTGGGTTTTTTCTTTAACTAAAATGTTTTTTAAGTGAAAAGTTGTTCATAGTGTTGTAATGACTGTAAATTAAAATTTAGTCTATGGAATTTTTTTTATTACTGAACCTTCGATCATCCTTATGATTATATTTTTTTAATACTTTTGGTTCCTTATTCAGTTTAGCTAGACTTTCTGAAAAGGATCTAGACTGTATTAAGGCTGGTATTTGTTATACAGTCAATGGGTCAGGACTATCATAGTCTTGGATGAGATTAAACAAGTGTTTTTATCATTTCCGACAGTTCTTTAACATTAGATTACCTTTGTAAAGACATTTCGAACATATATTTCGTAAAAACATTTACGTTTATTCCTTTTACAGTACTCAAGTATGTTTACATCATACCTTTGTTAAATCGTTATAGAACAGGAAGATTTCTTGATTAACAACTTCTTAACCGTGAAACTACACAACATTTCGAAGTATAAACATCCTTCTTCATTCTACCTGATGAAGGAGTAAGTATATACTCCAAAACATCATGTAGTCACAAATACAAATACAAATATATAATTTGATATAACACATTTAGGATGAAAATCATCAAAAATGCAAAGTCTATCATGCTGTTGTTACGTATTCCACTTCTAAACAACCTTCAAAAACTTCTTTCGTTACACAAAATAGTACCTCATTATCAAATTTTATCCACAAATTTATTTTTATAATTATGTCATAACCAAAAATAAATTTATATATTAATGTTTTAATTTGTTTTTGATAAAGACGTGATAATAATTTTGGTGAAACAGTTACTCAAATGCAAATACGACACACGCGAATGTGGTTTAAAGAGCCGGAGTATAAAACAGGTTTATAGTGCAGTAACTCCCCTATAAATTGTAGGCTTGAGGAGGAAAGGCCGAGTTCTTTCCTTTATATACAGGACACTAGCTCCCTGTACCCGCATACCTCCACCGGGTCAATGGCCTAGCCCGCATTTACATACACACATACCTGAATGATAATACAGGCTAAGTGGTTTGCTTTTGGCTCGTACCATTTTTTTTATAGGGTAGCCATCTATATTGCTGTCCAATTTGAAGGGGGTAATGAATTGGTTCAGAAATCTGTTATGTGATTTATTTGTTTTATTGTATATATAGTGTTAAAAATATTCATGATATTCTACTAATTGTTAGTGCAGGTTTGGGTGCAATAAGTGAAATAAGTCGATGAAATGTAATTGGAAAATAATGTTACCAATAGTAAAACACCATTCTCTCTACTGAAAATCAAGTTGAAAATAAGTGTACATGGTTCTGTAAGGCCACTGAAATCGTTTTTTGTCATTCGAAATAATAAATTGTGTTCACAATAAAATGGCTGCCATGCAATTTTTGCTTTCTACGCAACACTGTTTTTACCACTACGGGAAATTGGTTTGTGTAATAAGATATTTTACCCTCTAAAGTAAATATAAATGACATAAACTATCATTATAAATGGGAAATTTGAAAAAATAAAATTTATCAAAAAACATACTACTGCCCCTTTAAGCACTGCGTACCACCCATGGTTCACTAGTTCCAGCCCATGCTTGCAGGTTTCACTGCAATACATAGCCACAACTGTGCTGCAGGCTTTCTCCTTGCAATAATACTGGCAGTCGTGATATAAAATCATCCCACCTCTAATTAATTTTAGTACAATCACATTTTGAACTGATTTGAATTTAATAAATAAAACTCAATTGTCTTTTGTGAAGGAGACATGATTTATATCTGTTGACTTTATATGTTTGTTGTTACTGTTTATATATGTATGTATCTATTAGTGACATATATATATACAGATAACTATCGTCAAGGTATGACAGTCTAATATCTGATAAATCTCAAGTTAGCTTCTTATCAATATCAATATGTCTGAGGTTTGAATCCTAGCTGCCAGGAGTATGGCAACTCTCAACTTCCAAACGCAAGGCATAACTCTTTCCAGTCTGCATTACTGGCTGATTTAACCCTTGCGGTATTTCCCTCGCTTTGTTGTATCAAGATAGTGAACCGCTGCACCAGAAATGCATAGCGGGCCTGGATTTCTAAACACAGATTTCTTAGGGAAATACTGCAAGGCCTAAATCAGCCAGTAATGGAGACTGGAAAGAGTTATGCCTTGCATTGGGAAGTTGGGCAACTCTCAGAAATATATATTTACATATACAGGCTCTCTAACAGTTAAATGATTATTATGGAACTTATAGATAAAACTATACACACACGCTTGTGTACATATAAATATTAACCCTTAACATGCGGGCGACGGAATTATCCGGGCGGGCTATAAGCGATTCCTAGGTGTCTGTATACGGATCCCGGATACAAGACTTAGAATAATTTACGGCAATCTAAGTATACTCTATCACCCATACCGGGTCACGAGTCGATTGTGTCCGCGACCCGACCCATGAGAATGGCTGTATTTACGCATCGCGACCCGACATGAGAATAAAGCTTTGTTCAGTGTGTGGTCGGAATATCAAGCAAAATTCACACCAATTTGCGTGTGCATTGTTGACCCGTAACGCATCGATAATTAGCTTTACAAAAGGCCAATTATGTCGGGCTTAGCCCCCGAAGCATTAATTCGCTTGAGGCTATTTTCACCCACGTGTTTGTATTGCCTCGGGTTTGCCTCGCCCGAGACTACTATCTGCCTCGCATCTCGCGAGACGGGGAAAAAAATCGCTAACTCGCCTTACTCCCGCACTTCATATCATGTGAGCGAATTGTTTGTTTTCAAAAAAAAATACGGCAAAATAAAGGGGAAACAATGGACTACATTCCCATATAAAATTCGAAAATCTCAAAAAAATAATAAAGACACAGCAAGCGCCGTGAAAAAGGTCATGTTTACACTTCATAAATTTTGAAACAATCGGCGATTTTCACAACTTCTAAAACATTTATCAAGGCTAAAATACTGAATGCATTTTCATAATTTTTATATCACAATAAACCGAAAAGAATAATCTTTTATTCTATATAAAATGCGCAGATTTATTCACAGAAATAAAGATACAATTTTACCTTTCTGAGAGGCATGTGAAACCAAACGGCACACAAACTAATCAACATATTTTCATCAGTTATGGTTCGAGGTTAGCGTTTATTTGAAAAGTCAAACAACATAACCATATTTGGGTTGACATGTGCTTATTTGTCAACTGGTTCGAGATTATGATTTCTTGGAAAAGTGCGATGAACGACCGTTTGCAATGCCGCATACATGTTGTAAGTATTGACGATTTTATAGGTGGGAATAAAGACAAACTTTACATAGCTATAGAATTATAACCAAAGGTCGCATTCTAATAATTTTTATATCATTGTGAAGCTAGACATCTTGTCTTCAATTCCGTATATAAATGGAATTTTTTTCGTTTCGTATTTATGATGTTACGAGGCCCGAATAAAAGACAATCTTTCGAAAGTAATAGAATAAAAACGAAAAAACATAGAAAATTCATTCAAAGTTTCGAGTGTGAATTAGCCATTTGTGTACGGGTTTCGCTACTTGAATTTGTATTGAACGCCCGTATATAGTCCTTATTCGCCATGTAGATGCGGTATATTTTGTAAAAACGATACCGGAATCGCCGCCTGGAAATTCCGCCAGCAGACCTAGTTAGTGCCAAAGCCCAAACTACTGCTGCGAGCTGCGAGCCTGTAAATTCCGCCACAGGGGCTAAAAATGGTAAAATATATATACGCAACGTAAGGGTTAATATACCTCCAAATATAGGTATATGTTCCATACATTAGATATATAACAGTTGCCGCTGTCAGATAAGACTCGATCTACAAATATGTGTATATTAATACTGATATAGGTGTTTGAAGTAAGTTATAGCTATCAGACAGCCGGACAGGATTGCAGGTGGTTTTGCAACAGTCCAAGTCAGAAATTTATTCACCAGGTGAATATTTGGAACTTTAAGGAACTTTTTTGAGTGTCTATGTCATACTAAGTTTATGACTAAATGCCTTGAGATAAGTATTTCCTGAGAGATGTACCGATATTCAGGCATAGGTGTTGTATTCACAGCTGTGACACGAATATCATGTTCTATATATTACCGAAGTCATGAAATTGAAGAAATACCCAAAATCTTTCAAGCAAAATTTTGCTACCCGCCGTCCCCACATTTGATCACATCATAGCCGAACATGACATCATGTTATTGTTTATGACGTCATGTCATCATGACGAAGGCATATTTTGGCTTAGGGCATGAAAAATATGAAATCATGTATAATTTCCCTCGCAGGTATTAAAATTATTAGATGTGAAGCAGGTACTCTAAGATAAAACTATCTACAACTAGCTGCCTGTAGTGTTTGATGTGGTCGATGTTGCATTCCGCAGTGTAAGGTCTGTTCCTGGGAGATGTGTGAGTTTATCACGGAAATCGGAGAATGCTGATATAGCATGCTGGGATATCGTAATCAAGAGGTGATCAGAGTGACCCAAGTTATTTAAAATTATAATCATGGCAATAATTTATGCTGAAGTGTGCCGCGAGGCTTGGAAATACCTCAGTCATATTGATTTATTTTTTTAGAAATGAACTATCTTTAATCAAAATATTATTTTACAAAATTATTTTAATTATAATCATGACAATTGAAGTGTGTGTGAAGGGGCTTGGATAAATCTTTAAAGTGATTCAGTCATATTGATTTATTTTTAAAAATTAACCGTAATAAAAATATTATTTAAAAAAATTATTTATATGATAATGTCAAAAATTGTTTAAATTATAATCATGACGATTGCAGTGTACTGAGGGCCTTTCTCAGAAAACATATTATTTTACAAATTTTATCTTAATCATAGTGTCCAAAATCATTTAGAATTATAATCATGACAATTAATAATTCATAGTTAAAATTATTGAAATCATAGCGGTCAAAGTTATTAAAAATTATTGTCAAGACAATAAATCAAGCTGACGTGTGTGGGAGCCTTGGATATGTCTCTTTGAAATAGCGTAGCTATATTGATTTAATTTAATGTTTTAAATAATAACTCATTATTAACTTTCGCTTTCTCTCATTTATGTTTATTTATTTAATATCCCATATACTAATGGTTAGACTTTCAGCTTTGGATAACAAAATTCTGGGATTCAAATCACACTACAAATTTAACTTTTACAAAGCAACTAACTTCCATTGATTAACATAGCCAAGGTTAACTTAGTGGCCTAAGATCACCTTAGCGCTTTGTGAAAGGAGACACTGTTCTACATTGAGTAAGGTTTGGGTGCTATACAACAATTCTTTTAAATTCTAAATATTTTGTTGCAGTTATACTAAGTTCAGGGATATATAAGTAAAGTATTCTTGAAGATTACCTGACATCACATACCTAGCAGAATTTCTGTGGCAGTGTATATTCCTAAAAGCAGACATTGCATTTCAAGGTAGTCATGAAATGCAAATAAACATACAATACTATAAGCCATATAAAATATGTATGAAGGTTAATAGAGAACGTTTTGTGCTTTACAGGTAAATTACCATACATGTATATAGATAATAGATATAATATTAGAGAGTATAATAACAACACCTGCAATTAAAAAAGGTTAATAGGAAGGTATGTATAAGATAAGATAAGATCAACTTTATTATCCCAGATGGGAAATTCGTCTTACATTCAAAGAGTCTTTGGTAGTATACAATACAAAATAACAATACATATATACAATATAAACAAAAACAAACAATAATAACATACATTGTGTTGATGGGTACTAAATATGACATTATAATGTGCCATATTTTAATCAGCCATGTCGTGTTTCAAGAGTTACATAATTGCTATTTGGTGTGAGGTTTAGAATTCTTATACTGTATGGGACAAACGATTTTGATGCTCTGTTAGTTTTTAAATGCCAGATTTTGAAACACGTCCAGATGGTAGAAATTCATAATATTCATTTAGAAAGTGCAATGGGTCTGATTGAATTCATGGCTAGAGCCTTGTTTTTAACTCTAGAATCAAACTGGAATGAAAGATGCTCAAAATTGAAGCCGCAAATTTTACTGGAGGTGTTTACAATTTTGTCAATTTTGTTTGTTGTCAATTTTGTATACATCCTAAAACTCCTTTGAAAGTCATTTAGATCTGGAATATTTAGGAAAAGCAATATTTTCTGAATAACAACAAACCTGATGAAGAGTAAGGATATACTGAAACATTTTGTATGTTCACAGTAAAAAGTTAGGAAAACAAGATTTTCTCGATAAGCTTTCTGATAATATCTTACCTATACCCCGAAACATTGTGTATCTACACAATATAGGAGTTGTTGTCCAAAATATATTGTTTTCTTATGTATATACTCCACATCTAAATCTTATAATTCGAGCATGGGAAATGGATCTGTTTTGTTTAACTGAACCATGACCATTCGTTTTAGAACTCAATTTATTGATTGAGGAGGATTATTTTGCATTTGGTTACATTTCTTTTCCATATCTTTATTTCCATTAGGAAACGTGCTACAGCCTCTTTAAGACGCTAACAGCATAGAGAGATCCAGCAATTTTTAAGGGGGGGGGGGGGTGGGTGTTCACATTTTGAAACGGGTTCACGGCGAAACAAATTCAATTGAGGGAGGGGGGTTTAAACCCCTGAACAACCCCCCCCCCCCTCTCTTTCTAGATCGGCCACTGAACAGTTACCTGTGCAGTATTCAACTGTTAACATCTACAGCTGATTGTAGATAGGAAGACTCCACATCTCCATGACTCCATTCTTCTCCTTGTGTATATGAGCATGCTTGATGAAGGGGGAGGAATTTTCCGTGTTCAGAACCTCTCGGTTCAATCTCCGACACAATACACCCCCCTCCTCTTTTCAGACTTTACATCAGCTCTCAGGATGTTACTCAACAGACCTTCATGCACCAGCTGAGTGAGTGGAAAGGGATAATTTATTGTGTTATAAACATTCTTACATGACTGGATTTTATAATCAAATCTGAGTCGGATTTTCTTATGGAAATATATTGGCATATTCAGGTATCCTGGGTCTTATTTATGTGAAATTGTATGCATTTACTTTGAAATGTTCAATGTTGTAGCTTAACATTTACCCTGCCTGTCTTGAAATTTGCCATTAATTTCCGTTCAAGATAGTCAACCTATATATCTACAAATATTGCACTAAATGCCAATGGAAGAAGGGGAGGGGGGAGTAGGAGGAAGGGGAGGGGGAAGTAAGGTTGGTAATAAACTCATGCAAATTTGGCTTGAAGGGACACTGCATCGAGGATAAAAATGAGTCCCATCTTTATCTCACTAAGCTGATCAAAGTGTCTGCTAACGAGTTACGCTTCACTTCACTGTCTACCTGAAGTAGTTTTTATTACAAATTACGTATATTGTCTGAAATTTGGTGTCTGTGACTTGTTAGCAGACATGTTAATCAGCATAGGTAGATACACATGATCTGATTTTTATTGTTGACGCGGTGTCCCTTTAAATTACCAAAATTCTCCCTCATTTGGTAAAAAACCATTTGACACACCTCCTTGTGTAGTATTCTCTATCGTATTTTCAGTACTTCCTACAATGTTTAGCTCTTGTTAGCTAAGGGAGAGTAGAGCCTTTATTAATATCATCCAAAAACGGTCATCATTTTCTTGGGTTTTAGGTTATATAGAAGAGCTATTATTATTGATGAGTTTTGATTCCTGTGAATTGTACATTCAGAATGGTTTGACAGTAATTGACTTAAAGACGCTTTAGGACAATTTTGTTACTGAAATAAAGTGCTCTCACAAAAATATTTATAAGTGTTACCAATGGATAAATAATACTCCTGAATCAATAAAAAGAGTTCTAAAATGAATGCACATGGTTATAGGCCATGTGAGTCAATTTCCAATTGAGCGGCCATTTAATGTGTTCACATTAAAATGGCTGCTTGAATGTATTTCAAGTGATCTCACTGATGTAGCAATACCTAAACACTCAGAGTTGAGTGTAGATATGAGACAATGATGGAATTGTCTACCATCTTGCTGTCTGAACTCTCAAATTCTCATGAGACCAAGAAATCTACCTCTCACACTGAAGAGTTCCACACCATTGTCACTTTATGCATCGCACCTTTTTCTGTCAATACGGATAACCCTTTTCCATGGATACGGCTTATCTGGTCGTGTAATGAGACGTAACAATATACAATATAAACTTGAAAAAACAACATATGCAAAAAATATTTATATTTTCAAAATCTTTATATCTTTCACATAATGTAAATAAAATGTTCTTGTATTATGTTGTAACATTTATAATATAGGTTGACTGCAGCTGTTTTGTGTCAAAATTTCTGAAGCGTGAAGCAATTTGACTTTAATTCCTATAGTTATCTTTATCCATTTGAAGTTATTCAGCTTCAAGTTGAGATTATCTATGAACCTTTGTGATTGTGGGAGGAGTTTATTATATAGAATTATATTTTTGTTCAAGGTATTCTGAAGAGAAACATGGTTTTAATTTCTTAGATTATTCAACTTTTAAATGTGAGAATGTTTAATGTTTTCTTTATGTTGATGTAAGTGAACTAAATATGTTTATACCAAACAATGACATATTTGTTGAACTTCAACCCCTACAGTTGCAGTGCATTACGAATCCCGCAACTTTGTCTGCAGTAGAGAACTGTTCTACACGCAGTAAGGTTTGGGTGCCATGCTACACTGAAATTCAGGTAGTACCAATGGTTTGCTAGTTCCAGCCGATGCTCACAGGTTTCACCACAATGCATAGCCACAAGGTGTTGCAGGCTTTCTCTCTGCCAAATTACTAGCAGGCGCGATATAAGTGAAATAATCTTGAAAGCGGCGTTAAACCCTAACTCACCTCACCTCACCTCAGTCTGAATAATCACTCTTGTTAGAGATTGCAGCTATTTGAAACCTTGAAACATCACGTTCTTTAATAGACGCGAGAGATTATCCTGATCTTTTGAAGATCAGTACATTAAGAGTTAACGTATATTCTAGTTTCATATAAGTATATGTATCACGTTCTTATAGACGCGAGAGATTATCCTGATCTTTTGAAGATCAGTACATTAAGAGTTAACGTATATTCTAGTTTCATATAAGTATATGTATCACGTTCTTATAGACGCGAGAGATTATCATCCTGTTTGATCTCACATGCCATTCTGCTGTATCCAGACTTCTCCGTGACTCCAGATTACCCAGAGTGCTGCCTCTCTCATCACGGTGAGGTGTTGGTGCGGAGCTTCTCCGTCATCGTGTTATATCTCGACATGTGACCGCCAGGGGGATTAATTTCTTTTAACTCTTTCACTGCAATTCTTAGTCTTTACCTTCGATTTTGGAATATTCATTTCTATTATTTTCTGTAATAATGATTTTGATGGAGATAACTGTGCAAATAAAATATAAAAGGATTCATTTAAAAAAAATTATTACTTAAATAATTCTGTGTAATTCTCTCTCTGTTCCCTGCATTATTGGCTTGAGACCTAGTTGAAATCTAATACAATAGACCTAAGGCCTAAAGCTGCCTTAAAGGCATTTTTCTGCATTTCTTACATGTTGCACATTTGCTTTTAATAGTAAAATTTTATACAGTATATCTTTGCTTACGAAGGAAAAAAAATATTACACAAACTGATTATCTGTATTTTAGAAAACGGTGTCACATATAGCAGAAAGAACTGCCATTTTAGTGTGAACACCTTTTAATAATTTGCAGATGGGAAATGGATCCGAGTTGCTTAACCGAACCATAACCATTCGTTTTAGAACTCTGTTTATTGATTGAGGAGGATTGTTTTGCAATTTGTGATTTTTTTTTTCATTTTGTAAGATCTCTTTATTTCCGTTTGAAAATGTGATAGGAAAGTTTCAATGTTAATCTAATGGGATTTAATTTGTTTGTCAACATTATCTTGTCAGATACTTTATATCTGTTAATGGAGCTGTAGCACATTTTTGCAAAATTTATTTTTTCCAATTTCCCATTTATATTGATAGTTTGTGTCATTTAAATTCACTTTAGAGGGTAAGTCATCTTATTACACAAACCAATTATCTGTAGTGGTAATAACAGTGTTGGGTATAAAGCAAAAATTGCATGGTGGCCATTTTATTGCGAACACATTTTATTATTTCGAATTACAGAAAACGATTCCCATGGCTTTACTGAGCCAGGTACTCTCATTTTTAACTTCATTTTCCCAAGAGAGAAGGGTGTTTTACTAGTGATGAGAGTATTTTTCAAATACATTTCATCGACTTATTTGAGCGAAAAAAACCTGCTACTGCCCCTTTAATATATGTTAATTTTTTGCTAAAGTTTTATTAATGATTTTATTATTCAAAACGTGCTACATTTGACAGGTATACTTGACCTTTGGTTATTTAAAATTGTAAATGTATTTATGATATTTCCAATGGCACTTGTAACATTTGACATCTAATTTTCATCATTTGTACATCCTTTTTAGGTAAAAAATAGTTGTTGTATAAATGGATGTGGAAATGAGAGTCAATTTGAAATGTAATTTTCTGAGACAAGTTTCCTGTCAAAGATTATTATTTTATTTCATTTTATTTTTTAAAGCTCTATAATTGTTATCAATTGATGTCATTGGACATATTTGACACTCAAATTAAAGGAATTCAACAATTTACATGAGATTTATTGTAAATACCTCTAATCTTATAAGTTAAGTGAAAAATAGAGAGTTACAATGACATATGCATAGTTTTTCAGTAATTCTGACATTCTGTCCTTGGAGTATGCTTGAAAATGTTTGTACAAATATCTGCAGTCATAAAGTGTGATTAATCTAAGTTAAAGCTTGTGTTTTTACCATGTGTATTTGATAGGAAACTTGAGTTATCCTTATTTTTCTAGATTTTATTGGAAGACTGTCTCTAGTTGATTTATTGTTTTACTGATTGCCTAGAATTATCTGTAGATATTGATTGAAAATCCATGTTTTTGATTAATTATTCCCTTGAAAAAGGTGAGTTGTCATCCAAAAACAATTGTAGTTATTTCACACTGAAGCAAACATTTATGGCGCTATTTCTAACTAACAAATACACAATGTCTCACGGGAGTAATTAGCATAACTGACATGTTATACGCATTGTTCATAACTTTTATAAACTTAATTCCATTTTATGAGGAAAATGTGGCATTTCCTGGTTGTGACTTTGACTCAAGAATTTATTCTTCTGTGTGCGTTGATGTGTTTGAGAAAAGAATCTGATAAACCATATTACTGTGCCCTGAAAATTTAAAGACTATGACAATTGATATGGGTGGAAAACATTAACCCTGTCTAATTCTATTCTCTGTATGGTGAATATTATAGTTTCAGAAAACATTTAATAGAACACATATGCAGGTAAATGTATGTATAGGAATATATACAAAAATATTCAGGTAAATGTTCAGGTGTACAGGTAAATGTTCAAGTATACAGGTAAATGTTCAAGTATACAGGTAAATGTTCAGGAGTACAGGTAATTGTTCAGGTCTATAGGTAAATGTTCAAGTATTTTATCACATTTTCATTAATTTCATGACTTTTGTAATAAATATAATTTTATATTTGTGTCTTTGTCATACTTTATTTAAGATGCTCACTCTTGTTTGGAAATACTACTATTCAGGCACTCGTGTTGTAAACATAGTATAACATAGACACTCGTATAATATCCTCTATATATGTTCAAGTAGACAGGTAAATGTACAGGTAAATGTTCTGATATTAAGGTAAATGTTCAGGTATAAAAGTAAATGTTCTGGTATTCAAGTAAAATGTACATGTTGTTAAATGTTTATCTGAGTTTCAGGTATGCATAATGGTATTACACCTGTGAAATATTCCTGTAATAACACACTACAATAAGATAAGTTGGACTCGGTGTCACTAGGTTTGCAGGTAAAGATCCCGTCCATGGACGACAGAGTGCCCCTATCAGCACGACCAATATCAAGCTGTTTTTGTCAACGATTCCTCATTCAGGCTGTTTAGTCGTGTGTTAAATTTGCTATCTTTGAAATATGTCCGACGACCCATGTTTTCTCTCGATGGGGCCGGTTTATCTGTTTTTTAACTAGACCTATTATTCTGTCAAACAGGGAGAGCATTGTGACGAGGACATTTTTGCATGTGTTTTAAACATATGTACATATTTGTCCCGTTTTCACATCCTTATTGTGTTCTTGGTTCAATATTTTCAAAGTATGGTGTTCGTACTGGTGTTACGTCTAAGCTTCGATTCACTTGAACTCCTGAATGTGTTAAGATAAATTATGTCTTAACAATGACCTGCATACTTTTGTGGGAGTGGGCGGTTTTATCACTGCACGCTTATCGGCGATCAATGCTTTTCTATATGGTTGACATTACTCTTTATGTCATAAGCAGGGTCTTTTTGTGTGCTTTTTGTGATAAGCAGAGGTTTGTCCCATACATTACAAGGCGCTTGTTGGGTGCTTATGTGATAAGCAGAGGTTTGTCCGATATATAAGCAGTTGCTTACTGGGTGCTTATGTGATAAGCAGAGGTTTGTCCCATACATAAGCAGGGGCTTTTTGGGTGTTTATGTGATAAGCAGAGGTTTGTCCCATATATAAGCAGGCGCTTTTTGGTTGCTTATGTTATAAGTAGAGGTTTGTCCCATACATAAGCAGGTGCTTTTTGGGTGCTTATGTATTAAGCAGAGGTTTGTCCCATACATATAAGCAGGTGGGTGCTTATGTTATAAGCAGAGGTTTGTCCCATATATAAGCAGGTGCTTTTTGGGTGCTTATGTGATAAGTAAAGGTTTGTACTATACTCAGGTCGCCGCTAATGGCTGCAATACTGCCGAAGCGGCATTAAACAATAACTCACTCACTCACTCCTATACACAGGCAGATTTTGTTGGTCAGCTCTTCAGAATTATGTGAAATGTACCATGGAAGACATAACATGATACTCTTTTCAAGGAGTAGGTAAATTTGGGTGTTTTGCCAAGAAAGGATGGGAAATATTAGTTTATCTTGTTAGATGTCATGTGAGTTATTCAGAACCAAATTGCTCAAATAATTTGCAACCTATGTCCAAATATTTCAAGATGGCAAGGAACTATTATTTGCCATGAATTTAGATGGAAATATTAAATTAATCAGTGTTTTATATTCAGAAACATTCATGTGGAATGGTGTATAGTATGTGTTAAAATAGTGCAAACCTTATATCGTTTTGATTTATCTTGTCAAAATAATATTTGATAGTTTACATGGCATTTTCATTATTGTAACATGAAAGGCTGTTTTACAAATATAAAGTGACAATTGAAATGTTTTCTGTGCCAATTCAACTCATGATATTTTAAGTGCAAATTTTATAATCTACTTTTACTATCGTGTGATATAGTGGGCTTTTATAATCTATAGTTTGTGGTTTCTCTGGGTTTCTTTTTCGGGGGTGGGATAACACAGTGTTTAGCGCGTTCGGATTTCGATCAAGAGGTCTGGTGTTTGAATCCTGTCAGGGGCACAGCAACTTTGTCTGCAGTAGCAAACTGTTCTACACGCAGTAAGCTTTGAGTGCAATGCTACACTCATTGTCCTTGTTAAATCCATCAATGTCTGTTTTTTTATTTCTCAGTAAAACAATGGAGAAAGAGTTGTAGTACTACCAGAGGATACTTCACCAAGGAATAGAACCAAAATGGCTCGTCTAAACCTTTTTCACAACTATTAACAACTATTAAATATGTACTTGAAATTTTTTTGTTTCTTTTAATTTTAATTAAATAACTGAAAATTACTTTATTCACCGATATTCATGGAATATAAATCTGTCAATAATAAACAAAATATGAAAAACTGCTGGTAGTAATTTATTTCTAGAACTGTTACAACATGAAAGCACTGACCATTGGTGTGATAGATCAATACGTTATATGGTAACACTTAGGATTTGATCATAATCGAGAATCATAAAATCAATGTATTTTTTATAGAAAGCCTGATTGCACAGTATCAAGACTGATTTCATTTATGGATATTTGATCAGCAAAAGTATAGATACAATGTATTAATCTATCGACTCTCGCAGTACAAACACTGATTCGTTACACAGAACATTGAAATGCTCTTTCTCTGTTGTGTTATCAGCCGTTTCTCTTTCTATAGTCCAACCAGTCTGGCTAATGAGTGGAATTAAGTCATATTATATTCATTGATTAGGTAAATATTAATCGTTAATCAAACGAAACAACTTTTATTTGATGATTTTTTTCTTTCAATGCTGCAACCAGTCAAGCTAGTGGAATTGTGTTAGTACGTATTTCCTCTAATACAAACTGTCTCGAATATAGCTCGGGCCTCGAATACAACTCGTGTATGCTGAAGTAAATACAAACCTGGTCTTGAATATGAATTAAAGGCCTACTTTATTTCCTCATTTACAAACTCAAATAGAACCCGGGGGTGAAGGGTGCTTAATGAAATAGCTCCAACCCTTGGTTGTATTTGAGGAAATACGGTAATTCTCATATTGTATCATTGATTAAATAAATATGAAGAACCATAATCTGAGTGAGACTGGTTGATTAACTGCATTTATTGAGATACAGGGAAGTGGAAATTTACAGTTATGATTGAAGATATATATTTAATGTATATCTCTCATTATCAAAAGTAGAGTCAATTAAAATCATCGTATTTTTAATATAAAAATGGTTTGAGGAGTTTCTAGATGAAAATGATCAAATGAACAACATAAATATTATCATAATAATAAATCTTGTATTCATATTTGTTCAACAGCATGACATGTCAATAATAATTTGAATGGTTTAACATGTTGAATGGCTCTTTCCAATCTGATTTGAAATGTTACTCTGTATGTTCTGAGAATATGTATTAAATTCAAAACATAACATTTTTATCCATATTCACAATTTGGAAGAATCTAGCAAATAGGTTTTAACAAGGAATGTTCATTTCACATGTAATGCAATTTTTTCAACAATTTTACAAGTTAGAATTAAATTGTTAAATGAGAAAACACTTGAAAATTCTCTGTTAGCTTTACAAGTAAATCAAATGTAGCAATTATACAAAAACAATGTCATGTTCTTTTTATAAATTTGCAATTTGGTCAACAATTTTACAAGTTAGGAAAACATTGTTAAAATAGAGAACACCTTTTGCAATGCCTATTTTCACTTACCTGCAAAACTCTTACCAAATGCCCCTATTTACTTACAAGTAGAACTCATTTTACATATATTGACAGACATGCTTTTCCCTGAGTGGAAAATGACATGAAGTTTTACCCTGTGTGCCCCCGCCCATCTACTTCACCTCTTGTTTGTCTTCCATTGTTAACTACACGCGGTACTATCCCCCGATAATTTATCTTATCGCGGCAACCTCGTTGACGTGAAACTGATATTTGCATAAATACTCTTTTATTAGCTTCTCTAGAGTGTTTGATATCACATTCCTTTATGATCTTCATTAGAAATTATTTTCGAGTGTCAAATATTTTTAGTTAGATTGAGCCTTAAAATATTGACAATTCTATTGTATATCCAACTTCCAAACGCAAGGCATAACTCTTGCCAGTCTGCATTACTGGCTGTTTAACCCTTGCGGTATTTCCCTCGCTTTGTTGTGTCAAGATAGTGAATCGCTGCACCAGAAATGCATAGCCGGCCTGGATTTCTAAACAGAGATTTCTTAAGGAAATACTGCAAGGCCTAAATCAGCCAGTAATGGAGACTGGCAAGAGTTATGCCTTGCATTGGGAAGTTGTTGTGTATCAGAATGTTTTTCTTATTCTAAATATCTTTTTTATTTTTATTAGAAATTATTTTCATGTGTCAAGTGTTTTTCATTAGATTTAACTTTAAAACCGTAGTCAATTGTATCTATTGTGTATATCAGGAGTTTGTTGTCTATCAAATTACTTTGGTATCTTTGTTAGAAGTAGTGTTTGAGTGTCAAATGTTTTTATTTAGATTGAACCTTAAAAATATTGACAAATCTATTTTATGTATTGTGTATATCAGGATTTTCATAAGAAATTATTTTGAGTGTCAAATGTTTTTAGTTAGATTTAATCTTAAAATGTTGTCAATTCTAGTTTGTCTTTTAGTGTGTCAATATTTTGTTTGTATCAAATTGCTTTTTGATTTTCATTAGAAGTTATTTTCAAGTGTCAAATGTTTTTAATTAGACTTAACCTTAAATATTGACAAGTCTCTCTGAGTGTCAATAGTTTTTTTGCATCAAATTGCTTTTAGATTTTCATAAGAAGTTTTTTCAAGTGTCAAATGTTTTTAATTTGATTTAACCTGGGAAGTATTGACTGTTGTTTCATTGTGGCTTCAAAATTCTATATAAAAATTATTTGCATAGCAATAAAAATGCTCAATCTGAATTTAACGTAGTATTTATTCCTGGTTCATTGTGCCTTCAGTCTGAACAGGGTTCAAGTTTATGATGTGAATAGAAATTGTCAAGAAGTTTATTTGATATTTTTAAAGATGTTTATATGTGTGCGTATGCATGCTTGCGGTATTACAATGAAAGCGATTCATTCTCCTTGAGGCAGAGTGGTTCATGACGTTTTTAAGATTTCCACTTCAGAGAAGTACATACATTAAACTACATTTTATTTAGAATTTACATAATGTTTTTAAAAATTTAATGTCTTTTTAAACGAGTATTTTCCTTTATTTGAAATAGTGTAGACATCATCTATTGTACGATTAGGGTTGAGGTTGAATTTGATTTTAAGGATGTCATTTTGAATATGTACAGACATCCCGCCAGGGGCTCTGCAACTTTGTCTGCTGTAGAGAACTGTTCTACATGCAGCGATATTTGGGTACAGTGCTTCATTGAATTTCAGGGCAGTACCACCCATGGTTCGCTAGTTCCAGCTGTTGCTTGAAGGTTTTACCACAATGCATGGTCATAATGGCATTGCGGGCTTTCTCCCTGCAGTTATACTAGCAACCGTGATATAAGTGAAATACTCTTGAAACGATGTTAAACACCAACTTACCTCACCTCCTACCAGTGGAGATAGGGTTAATTAAACTAATCTTTCCATGCAAGTGTTTAACAACTTACAATGAGGGTGTTTAACAACTTACAATGAGGGTGTTTAATAACTTACAACGAGGGTGTTTAACAACTTGCAATGAGGGTTTAACCGCCTGTCTTTTTGCTAAAGCAAACCTTGGAAATGAAGACAAATCTGTACCAAGTGTCAATCAGTACATTCTTTCTGGCGGTTTGATCTGATACATCGGGGCTTCTGCGAGTATTCCACCGTTTAGAGAAGTACAATAGCAGGTTACAATGCTGGAGAGTACGTGTGTGTCTCCGCTGTGCATTTCTGTGGAAGATTCGTCATGCAATGGTGTCACGTCCACGTTTGTGACAGTTTTGCCTCCATGTTTTCTTCTCCGTTTCATTAGGCCTGTTAGGGGTTAATTAAGCGTGACATGAGCCCAGTTAAGTGTTAATAAGTGGGTTACACTTGGCTGACCATGCGTGTTGACCAGTTGACCTCTGACTTTGCTCGTCTTTTTGTATCAGCGTTTTATACTAGGGTTTATTCGTAGGGGATGTGATTTGTTTGTATGAGCTGTTATGACACTTCAAAGAACAGAAATGTGATCTTGTGCTGGCACGTAGTCCTTTACATAACTGCATTGATCTTTATTGTGTAATGTACAAGTATCAAAGGAAAAAATGTCATATGAAAGGAAAGAATGTAATCGTGCACACATGATCATGTACATAACTGCAGTTACCTCCCCTACGAAGCAGAGTGTGGGGCTATTACAACTTTTAAAAGGGCTTCATTTTTGCAAATTTTATTTTTTTTTAAATTCCCATTTATAATGATAGTTGATGCCATTAACTTTAGAGGGTAAAACAACTTTTTACACAAACTAATTATCCGTAGTGGTAATAAAACGGTGTTGCGTATAAAGCAAAAATTGCAATGTGGCCATTTTAATGTGAACACATTTTATTATTTCAAATTATAAAAACGATTCCCATGACTTTACCAAACCTGAACTTGCTGAAAATTACCATTTTGATGCTAGTTCATTCAGTATGTGAAATCGTGATTTATGATTGGAAATGGACAGTGACCCACCAATTGGTCAAACGTAATTTTGGAAACTTGCCTATTATAAAAAAGACATATAAGAATTGGTATTGTTTAATAAGTCATATAAATGGTGTGCTTATATATGAGCCATGTAATTTCAGATTCTACACATGTAAAATGCTGTTGCTCGATTTTCATTGGAAACAAGTAATATTCAAATATTTGGCAATAGCGTATGAATATGCAAGGCATGGCAAATTATTTGAAGTTATAAAAGCCTATTATAAAAACTATTATGAAAAATACTCAATGGCTTTTTATCAATCTGTCATTACGTACGTCACAAAGTTGTGATTGCTTGAGAACTCCAAATAAACAGTTAATGAAATTTTGTCAAATTTAATACCAAGGTGAATCTTGATCTACCACAGTTTTGAATTTAAGGATTTTAAAGATCCCCCAAACACAAGTATTTTCTCAACTCCCCTTAACATAGTCCAGACATGTGTCTGTTAACCAAGCGATTGATCTAACTGACCAAGCGACTGCCGAACTATCCTTGTATCTGTCCATCACAGTTTTACGTTTTTACCTGACTAAACATCGAGAGAGGATGTTATGTAAACGCAGACCACAAACTAACACAGCTAGAGGGCAATGATCTGCTTTGCCCTGGTGTAAGTGCTCTTTTCCCTGGCACTATATAAATTGAAACCCCAAAACAGAAGGAAGTCTAGAAGTTGCAAAGATGCAGCCTTTATCAGAGAAATTGTTTCTGTTTTTCGAAAGAATATGGCTCAAAATTAATATGTTTTGTAATCATTCAGACCCCTTAATTTAAGAACCTAGGCAAGTCTATAACAAAACTACAAAGCTTAGTTTAAAAATTAACACAACTCAACCTTTTTTATTTTTTTTTATTTTTCAAATTTTGAAATTGAAATAAAAACACAGTTTTTAGACGCTGAGTGAGAAACTATAGCTAATTTATTTGCTCATTTAAGAACAACATTTAAAACCAATCTGAAGTTTGTGGGAAGTAGTTTTAAAATTAAAATCCTACAACATATGTTCACATGAAAGAGTTCAAGAAAGAGGAAGTTTTACACACACAACATATATATATGAGACCCGTAATGGTCGAAAGCATGCTTGTGAATCTGATTAAATCATCGTAATTTCTTCGAAAATTTCGTTCGGCTTTATATCGAATCCCGCCAGGGGCACGGCAACTTTGTCTGCTGTAGAGAACTGTTCTACACTCAGTAAGGTTTGGGTGCAATGCTACACTGACTTTCAGTGCGGTACCGCCCATGGTTCGTTAGTTCCAGCCGCTGCTCGCAGGTTTCACAGTAATGCATAGCCACATGACGTTGCGGGCTTTCTCCCTGCCATAATACTAACAGCCGTGATATAAGTGAAATACTCTTGAAAGCAGCGTTAAACCCCAACTCACCTCACCTCACATTACAATATGGACCTAGAGGGGATGCATATTTTGTTTGCTTTTATCTTTTTTTAGCCCTGAATGTAGGGGTGTATTCCCCTTCTATTCTCCTACCCTCTCATCCTCCCCCCCAAAATAAATATTCTGGATTCGTCTCTGATGGTATAGTTATGTCTATGTCATTAAGTGTGGCAAACGAAAGAACTAAGGGTAGAAAAAAATCCCTTCACTGTCAAACCAACACCATGTAGACAGTAGTTCCCTATTTATACAAGAAGCTGTCCTAACATCACATCCGGCCAGACAGTCTGTAATAAATAATGTCAATGTCACAGAGCAATTAGCACTTAGTGCACTGAGCTTACCAATTAGTAATTTCATCAACGAGCTTTGTTTGTCATCAGCCATCACTCACCCAGTACTATGTTGAAAGTGAGGCTTCGTCACCCGGCCTCTCCCAGGGAGATAGGGTTACCGGGATAATCCTGGTCTACCTGGACAAAAGCCCAATTTTGGTTCATGGTTCATAGAAAGAGATTTGGTTATCGTTGTTCAGACTTCTTAGTATCATTTTAAAGAAAATCATAATTTCTTGATCTTGGGGGTGAAGGGATATGATTGAAGGAGACATGTCTGTGATGGTTAAATAGTACAATTTTAAGGAGGGAAGTGTTTCAAAATAAATAAATAAATAAATAAATAAATAAATAAATAAATAAATAAATAAATAAATAAATAAATAAATAAATAAATAAATAAATAAATAAATAAATAAATGAATGAATGAATGAATGAATGAATGAATGAATGAATGAATGAATGAATGAATGAATGCATAAATGAATGAATGAATGAATGAATGAATGAATGAATGAATGAATGAATGAAATAATTTATTAATCTATGAATTTAATTAGATAAATAAAAATATCCATATGGGTCAAAATTAAATTATATTAATAATGTATATCATAAAGATAACAAATAAATGAATTGGAATGTACAAAATAAAAAATAATAGATAAATAAAATGAATGACTACACTGCAAGCTAGATCAACTGTACCCACCATCATGTCTCACACGAAGTAGTGTGAAGGAGACAGAATTATCAGAAAAGAGAAAAGTCACGTCCTACATGCAGATTAGCCTAGTGATGGGGAGTCTAGTCTGACTGGAGTAGTCGCTGTGAGAGAGGGGGCACTGAGGACATGGAGGACACATATAGAGGACTTGTATGGGAATAACAAATGTTAAATGAATGGAAATATACTTAAAATACTAGCATGATAATGTGCAGAGATAGAGACACTGCAATGGGCAGTATGAGGACTTGCCAATGTACCGTAAGCCAATGTTAATGGCAATTACAAGTATCTTAGTAGGCCTACTAAGAGAGCATCGAAAATACACGCTTTGGAAGCCGTTCACCTAATTAAGATTCGTTTGAAAAAAATAAGAAAAATTTGCTAAAATCAACTATGGGAGAAAATTATCTGTATCATAACTTGTATGTATATAGATTTTTAAACTTTGGTTAAAATTTCTAAAATAATTTATAAAATTTATTAATATATTTATCTTTAATTTTAACAATTAACTCAATCCCTTTATCATTTGACATCTAGTTTCCTATAATCCTCTATATAAGCCTGTATAGCCCTAGGGGCAATCCAATTATCAATTACAGCACTCTCTGTACGTGACAGTTTTTATAGCAGTGAAATCACTACAGGTGACAGGGGCATCAATTTCACTGTAACGCGGACACTTGTTAATGTGTGCTCATTAAAGGAGCAGTTCAACCAATGTCACGTTTGAGGAGAACCTCCATTTCTGCATTTATGTTATTAATGCATCGATTAAAGTTGATTTAAACATTTTTCTGACGATAATTATTTGATAATAATTTTCAACTATGATGATCTGATACTTTTAAAACAGAAATAACTTCCAAAGGGTTGTAAATTTGAATATAATCTGTTTTTCGTATCAGATTAACGTTGTCCAAGCTTCAAAATTTAAATTTTTTCAATTCTTTGCTTCAGGTTGAATTTGAATTTTTATTGTAAAATTTCAACTTGAATAATTAAATAATTTAAGTATTATATATTAGTCTCTTGTAAATATACATTTCTATTGTCTCATCTACTTTAACACATCTAAAGTATTTTTGCTGAGTCGTTAAGCTGTTCGGACAGTCTTTGTTGGTGATTCTTGCCTGACTCAGAGGGTGTGGGTTCGAATTCTGCAAGTGACTCGTCCCGAAAAAGTACAGAAAGTGGATCTCAAATAACACATTTGTTCATGATCTAACTCCACATTTATTTCTAATATTTGACCTGTTTTGCTTCAATAAATTATATCAATAATATATTCCTACCTGCCATGCAAAATTAATTCATAAAAACTATTGGAAATATCTAAAGCCAGTCTTTACTTTTCCTTTTTAAAGGCTTTTCTTGATCTTTTACACTGCACATTTGCCAAAACAGTCCCAATCATGTGTCTGTGCCCGAGGGTTCACGCGATGTGGAGACATGTTTTCTGTCTTGTTAACTCTCTGTGACGCAGTCACCAAATACCATGTCTCGCCACCCTCCTCCAAATTCCATCTCGGAGGTCATTTTTCGCTCGTTTGTTTCCTAAAGAAGAGAAACGTTTCCCCCTATTCATGGTCTTGAGGGCTGTCTGGGCCTTTGTTAATGGCTGGGTAATTTCTGAGCAATTTTGCCCTGGTAATACAAGCTTCATATCGGGCAGAAAGCAGATTGTTTGGGGTCATTTTGTGCGGGGTAATGTGTACCTTCATAATGGGATGAATAGGTGCGTTCTTCTGCCATTGAACACTCTTTATGCTGGCTAGTTTTATTTGCCGAAAATGACACATTTTACAAACACCTTTAACCGTAATTGTGCTATTATCTAGGCCGAGACCGACATGAAAGGTGCATGTTCGTCTGTTTCTATGACAATCTGGCCTGAACGACATTGCAGAATTGCTTCCTCGTAATTTAAAGCTAATTTTGAAATGTCTAAATTTTAAAGTTTAAAATAATTTTGGAACTCTCCTCAGTATAATGTTTACTTTAGTACTTGAGCATGAATAAAATTAAGTTGACTGGAGTCTGATTACTTATATATATACGGTATGTGGTTATACAGTGGATAAAGACCGCTCCAACAGCCTGGTTATTTTTGGTCTGGGGCGAGTAATGTTTTGAGGTTTCTGCTTAATTTTCCGATGAAAATTTTCCGAAATCATGGTTTTAAACAGTTAATTTTTCAGCCTTATTTCATACATTAGGATAGCGTAGTGGTTAGCGCATTCAGCTTCGGATCCGGCCAGAGGCATGGCGACTTTGTCTGCAGTAGAGAACTGTTCTACACATAGTTAGGTTTGGGTGCAATGGTACATTGAATTTTAGCATAGTACCACCCATGGTTCACTAGTTTCAGCCGCTGCTCGCAGGTTTCACCGCAATGCATAGCCACATGGCATTGTGGGCTTTCTCCCTGCCATAATACTAGCAGCCGCGATATAAGTGAAATACTCTTGAAAGCAGCGTTACACCCGTAACAGTTTATTTATTCAGATAATCAATTCATTTAAATTTCTCGCCGCTAATGGCTGCAATACTGTCGAAGCAACGTTAAGCAATAACTCACTCACTACATGATATAGGTAACAGTTTATTTAGTCAGATAAACTTTGAATAATTATATGAACCACTGAAGCATGAAGGTGACAATACTGTTGAACTATGTCAGGTATCTCAACGCGATACTCTACACTGTAACTACCGCCTACCATGTCAAGAGCTCTATCCTATAAGTCTATCGTAGTATCTTGTCAGTTATTGAATGGAAGTCTCTATTTGTTGTGTTCAAATGTCTGACCTGGCTCTTTCGCCTCCATACACCAGAAGCAGGACTGACAATTTGTTCAAAGTGTGATATTCGAGTTTGAGTGTATTTTCAAGTGAGATGTTTCACTTTAACCCTCTCCTCTCCATACACCAGAAGCAGAACTGACAATTTGTTCAAAGTGTGATATTCGAGTTTGAGTGTATTTTCAAGTGAGATGTTTTTCCTCAGCCTGTCACCTCTATTCAACAGGAGCTGAGTTTGAAGTATGAGGGGAGGGGGGGTGGGGGGGGGGGAGGGGGGAGATTGCACAGTGGTTAGCACGTTCAGGTTTGGATCAAGGGGTCTGGAGTTCGAATTCTGCCAGGGACATGGCAACCATGTCTGTAGTTGAACTGTTCTACACGCAGTAAGGTTTGGATGCAATGCTACACTGAATTTCAGCCTTGTACCACCCATGGTTCGCTAGTTCTATCTAATGCATAGCCACATGGCGTTGCGGGCCTTCTTCCTGCCATAATACTAGCAGCTGTGATATAAGTGAAATTATCTTGAAAGCGGCGTTAAACCCCAACTCACCTCACCTCACCTTGATCTTTGTGATTGTCAGATATGACAGTTTTCTCCAAAATAGGCCCACTATTTCATTTATACACTTCCTTTTGTCTGATGATGCATATAAGTTGAATTGTTTAAAGATTGTTATTGTTTGGAGGAGCAAAATGTATTTGTATGTAAACAGCCATTTACAAAAAGTAATATATGTACATAGTTTTGAAGTGCATTTATCCATGTATTTATAACTTAAATTATATGAAAATGGTGGATATACTCACAATACTGTTATTCAATTAATTATCCCCCGCCACAACGAAGTTGGCGGGGGATATAAAAATGAGCTCCGTCTGTCTGTCTGTCCGTCTGTGCGTCCGGGCTATTCCATTCCAGCCTCAAACTTAAAAACTATTCAATATATTTTGCTGAAACTTTGTACAGGTATCAACCAAGTAGTCTAGATGTGCCTTTTTCTATATAGAAATAAATGCATTATATATTCAAAATGCATAAATATATTCAAAATTCCTACATGGTGGGGGATATGGCCGACTCTGTCTGCTTGTTACTCTTTAGCTCAACTTTGTTTAACATTGTAAAGTTACACAGGATATAATTTATGTTACAATGATGTTCCATGTTCTTGAATGTGTTGATGTAACTGCACTTCTATCAGTGAACTCATGTTGTTATAACATGATAATGTCACTCAATAAGTACAGTGTTATCATCTGTAGTTGCTGTGTTGCATTATGTGTCACATATTATCACCAGTCGGTTTGTTTGTTTGAAGGAATTTTTTCTGATTTACTTTTTACCATATCTGAATAAATTGGGTGCTACTTAAAGAGACATATATATTTTGTTGTTTATATTGATACTGTATAAGAAAAATATGTATTTATCTCCTCTACTTTTAAATTTGTAAGTTACATTCAATAAACCTTGAATCTTAAAAAATCAAGTATCTGTCTATATAATGACCAGTAACAAGAAAAGTTGGAACAATTTTTAAAATAAGAGAATTGATTCTATATATCTGATAAAAATTGCTTTAATGATATATATAAATTTTCAAAACTAAGTTTGTATCTTACTAAAGTGAAACCTGATGAGCTACAGAGCCATTGGCTCTATTTTTATCTTACATTTTCCTTATGATTGCATTAAAATAATGCAGTGAGTCCTATATCCTCAACCAACTTGCTTTCATAAAATATCTCTCGAAACTCAAAACATTAATTCAGCGTATAAAACATAGATTTTCTTTCTTCTAAATCCCAGTTTCAGACGTCACATTACATTTTGTGATTTATAACATATCCCATGCAGACAGGTAAATTTAGTGTAAACAGGTGAATGCTTAACATTACATATTGCCATCAAAGCACCTGTTCTGAATGAAACTAAACCACAGATTTCAAGGTTATCAAATTCATAAATAATCAATAGTTATAAAAACATTAATCTATAAACCAATATAAATATTAATATTTATTAAACCTGTAAGTTTATAATGTAGGTATAAACACTCACAGTGTCAATTAAATGTTACGTTCTTCACACGCAATGTATTCCAAACTCACAACAACAATTTCATGGCTTTCAAATACTCTTTCTTTGAAAATAAATCTCCACTAAAGAGAGGACACGTTACACTCTGTGTGACATAAAACACATTCCGCATTCCCAGACAGGTAAATTTAGTATAAACTGGTGAATGCGGCCGGTATCTTAACATTACGCCATATCCAACACAAGTACCTGTTCTGAGTTGAGTGTAAACAAGCAACAGGTCGCAATGAACATCGCTGTCATTCAACTCCCCTGAAATTAGGGGACCTAATCTCTATCAATGGACTTAAAGTGGCCCCTTGACCAGCCCAGTTGATACAAGGGTCGTCTATTGAGGTCAAAGTGTAAGTAGGGGTCAAAGCGTATGTTGGTGACGTCTAGTTTAAAGCTTTGTGAATTGTCGCATGCTAAGTTTTAAATTTTTTGTCATGGTCTGTTTAACCTATTTAACCTTAGGTTTGTTGTATTATTAACACATCTCATGCCACGATAAGGATAAAAATCAAAGATCAAATTATTGATTATAGGGTGAATTAATTTTACATTTCATGTTACAGGCCCGTCGAGTATACATTACAAAACAATAAGGACAAGAGTATAGGCAGTCAAATTAATAGTAACACGCATTATTTTCCTCATTACAATGTAAATTTTGAAATTCTTTTTGTGCCATTGGCACCCGGCAGCCACAACGCCAGTTCAAGCTTTGTTCTATCCTTATAATGCTGAGCACCAAGCAAGAAAGCAACAACTCCCATCTTTTAATGTATTTTGGTATGACGCAGATAAGAGATCAAACCCGGACCTACGGTGATGAGCGAACGCTATACCAACTGAGCTATTAACTATTGATTGACTCTCACACTTTAAAAAACATGAAAAGAATACATAACACTTTATATAAAGTTGCTGATTCGGTCATTTTACAGCAGTCTATTATTTATATATATCAGCCCAGTTCTTCATATTTTGGCCCAAATCTTCCTATATTGGCTGAGATCTTCCTATTGGCCCAGTTAGCAGAATGATATGTCTGGGCAGTAAATACTATAATAGTGAATACATTGATCGGTATAAACTTGTCAAGCATATTCCACACTATATAGCACCATGTAATGTAGATAATACTCTCGTATCAAGGTATTTACCACGATTTTCTGCATCACCTCTTCTGAGCTGATTTGGGTATAGGATTGTGTATATTAGAGATTAAGTGATATCATCATAACAGCGTTATATAAGGAATTGTGGTCATTGTACCCACCTCTCAGACTATTGGATTATTACTTGCCAGTATAGATTTGTTGGGTGACTTATGTTGCCCGCAGCAGGGTCAGTGTTAAGAGGAATTTTCTGGGAATAAGTTATGTTGGTTTCAGGTTGAATGATAAATATTGAAACAATATTTAGTTTGTTCATCAAATAAAGATTTGTGTTTTTAGAATTATTTTGAATTAAAAAATTTGGTTTATAGAATAAATTGATAAAATAAATAAAAGTGCATTTCTTTTGATAACATGACATCTTAAAACAAAATATGTATGGTAAGAATTAAGTTTATGTCATTTCATGTGATTATTAATGTTCACTAATAATCTCTAATAAAACCTTTTTTAAATTGTTTCTCATTCTCAAATTACATAAGTTTGTTAATATCAAATATATTCCAACAAATGAAGTTTCTTCTATTTCTGCGATATCACTGCAAGAGTTACTCCCCTTGGGCTGTGTTCCCATAGAAGAAAATGTAAAATGTAATTTAATGTTTTTGGTAAAGAAACAATCTATTATATGAAGTGGAATTTCTGTTCTGAGGAGGAGAGGAGTGGAGTTTGGAGGATGGGAAGGGCTGTAAGGGGACACTAAAGGAAACGGAACCATGGAGTTCGAGAAAATATATGACAGAAAATTTCACTTTCGTTTGTTGATTCCCTTCAGTGGCTACAGGTGGCAAATGCTCTCAAGTTAACTTCACTTTAACTAAAATAGGAATATATGTCTCATTTATCTTTTATTTTCCACACAACAACATATTTGCACTTTAAAAAAGTTTCTAAATTTCTAAATTCACCATGTTTCTGAACTAAACACATTCAGCTGTCATAAACAACAAAACACACAAAAAATAAACGTAAAAAGCAACCTTTACATTTGAGCAACATGTTTTGCTCCATTTAAACCACTGAATGAACATAACCCTGCAGAGTTTATGAATGAAGGCCTGTCTATAAAGAGTTTATTGTGCAGCATGAAAAGCACTGACTGCTTTCCGGAGCATGTCACAATAAATCATAGTCGTGTGTGTAACTGGCTAGTGCAGTGAGTTTGATGTACGCTTATCTTGTGAAATAATGTGCCGCATTAATTCAGCAGTGGATGAAGGAAATTTGAAAGGGGGGGGAGGGGACTTTTGGGGTCATTATTCCCACCCATGCAAAAAAACTTTTGAAAGGGGGATCCAGAACTTCAAGAAATTTCAAGGTGTGTAAGCAGCTTTACGTTTGAGGTCCAACAAAATGGTGAGTTGTTCAAACCACCCGAACCCCCCCCCCCCCCCCCCCCCTCGCTCTTGATCCACCACTCTGGAGTTATCTGCTCCCTTTTCTAGGTTTAAACTCTGTTACTCTGTTCCTCTTTGCTTTCTGCAGATCGCTAAAAAAATTGGTGGATTTGAAAGTGGAATGGATATTTAGATAAAAGGAAATGTTAATTAACTTTTGAATGGTAGAAAATTGATGCAAAAAGAAACCTAGGTTTATATGAGGATAGAAGGAAGTTGCAATGAAGTTGTAGAACAGTCTTTAAAACTAAAGAAAGCTTCTTCATGATTGCAAAGTTTGAACAAAAAAACAAAATGGTTTTGTTTAGCTTGTGACATGTCAGTAAGGACACTTACCTTTATTACAAATCGCAATCATGTGGTCTGAATACAAAAAATGCAGTTGTTTAGCTTTCATCGTTAAAATCAAAAACTTTTAAAGCTTAAATGTCAGATTGATGTGTTTAATCTTTTAGTCCTTCCCTGATTGCTGCTAAAGGAATCCGTTCAATGAATTGGATAGCACAGTGGTTAGTGCATTCAGCTTCTGATCAAGATGTCTGGAGTTCAAATCCCGCTAGCGACTCGTCAACTTTGTCTGCCGTAGAGAACTGTTCTATATGCAATAAGGATGGCTGTAATGCTACACTGAATTTCAGTGCAGTTATACCATGTTTGCAGGTTTTATTGCAATGCATAGCCGCATAGGTGATATGGGCTTTCTCCCTGTAATAATACTAGCAGTCATGATAGAAGTGAAATACTCTTGAAAGCGGTGTTAAACTCCCAATCATCTCTTCTTGAGCTTGCTTCAATGCATTTGACCATTCTAACTATTTGGGTGACAGTTTGTTGAGGAATTAAAGGTCTCTGTTTAACCCCTCACCTACTGTAACAGAGGGGCTTAATTTCAGTGACAGACAACAGCAAGTCAACACAGTTAAGTGAAGAGACGCTGGTTGGATCCAACGGAGATTGATCCAAGGGAGACAACTCCTTCGGGACTATGTGTAAATATAGTTGAAAAAATTCAGAACTTCAATTTGCAGATTTTCTGCAAATTTGGCATCTGTCATTTTCTTGGAGAAAAGCCCAAACCTAAAAACATTTTAATTGAATCTTGAGGAATTTAAGACAGTGATGTACAGTATTTCTTTTCGAGTGTAATTAAATTATTTAATACAGATCTATAATCTTAAAACTTTTTGCATTTCCCACAACTTTTGCTGGAATGTCAGCTCTGTGTTTTCATTTAATTTAGCTTAGAGTTAAATCTTTCTTTTATCTGAAATATTGTTCTTATGAAGGTCATCCAAGAAATATGCTGATTAATGATTTGCAAGAGACAAGCCTTGGAGAGATTTTAACCCTTTTCAAGCTGAATTAACAGGGGCGGATACAGCTTTTAGCTTTTTAACTCCAAAATGCTTTCCCCTCTGTGTCCACCTCTGATTAAATAAATTAAGGTACATCCATTGTGTTGTTTGGGGTCACATATTCCAAACGTTATAAATGGGTTTACTTCATCGAGAAGTACCGACTGTTACCGAAAACTACCATTTTGATGATAGTTGACTTAGTATATTGATGATATGAAGGTAAAAGTAGTGATTTCTGATTGAAAACTGGACAATGCATCGCGATTGAAGCTCGCCAATGAGTCAAACGTAATTTTGGAATCTTATTTACAACAGAAAAAATGATAAATTTGGATTGATCATATATAATCGGTCATATAACTACTGTGCATGTAAATAGGACATGCATTTTCAGTTTCTGCACATGCATAATGATGTTACTCAATTTTATTTGGAAACAAGTAATTATGATATATTTGGCAATTGGGGATGAATATGCAAGCTGAGTGAATTTATTTGTACTGTAAACAGCACATATGATGAGTCGGAACGTATTAAAGCCTAATATAATTTTATGAAACACAGTGGATGCACCTTTAATACCTAATTTAACTATTGAACGGATGAACATCTAGAATTAGAACTGTTCTACACGCAGTAAGGTTTGGGTGCAATGCTACACTGAATTTCAGAGAAGTACCACCCATGGTTCGCTAGTTCCAACCGATGCTCACAGGTTTCACCGCAATGCATAGCCACATGGCGTTGCGGGCTTTCTCCCTGCCATAATACTAGCAGCCACGATATGAGTGAAATACTTTTTAAAGGGGCAGTAGCACGTTTTTTGCAAATTTTATTTTTTCAATTTTCCGATTTTTAATTATAGTTTATGTCATTTATATTTACTTTAGACAGTAAAGCATCTTATTAAACAAACCATTTATCCATAGTGGTAATATTTATAATTGCGCATAAAGCAAAATTGCATGGCGGCCATTTTATTGTGTTCACATTTTATTATTTCGAATGACAAAAACGATTCCCATGGATTTACAGAACAATGTACACTCATTTTTTAACTTGATTTTTTTAAGAGAGAAGGGTGTTTTACTATTGGTGACATTATTTTTCAAATACATTTCATCAACTTATTTCAGCGAAAAAACGTGCTACTGCCCCTTTAAAGCACACCTCACCTCTAGAATTAGAACTAATACCATCTAGATTGTGTACATGTGTAACATGGTTACATTTGGAATCAAACCAACCAATCAAAAGTACAAATACATATCCGGGATAAATCCATTGCAGAATTTAAACCCTCCCCCTCAGATTAAGGCACCTATTGTCAGCACTGAATATCCCAAAAGTGTGACCATTCAGCTACCAAGACCTCGTCAACAAAGGCAGATATAAATGCTAGGTAAGCTGTGTTACATTCAGTACCCCTCTATATAAAGTTGAATGCATAGAACATATTCTTGTAACTCTAGAAGAGAGGGGAAAATATTGGATTGAAGGCACAAGGTCTAGTGATAGATGATAGAGATATCACTGTATATAGATAAAGGGATTCAAGGTTTTTCACAATAAAATTTGCTTGTTTTGTTTATACAACAAAGTTTTTATTTTCCAACTTGACAACATCCAATTTTTTTATATATGCATGGTTTCAGAATATTTGAAAACTTCTCAATTTTCAAAGCAAATTTTGTAAAACAGTAAATAGACAAAAAAGAAAGCAAACATAATCATTAGTGTTTTGAATAAATCCAAATTTTGGAAAACAGAAAATCTTAACTTAAAATTACATAGAAAGGTGTAGATTTTTATCAAAGTTTTCAATTTGAACAGAATGCTAGTTTAAATAGCAAAATTACTATTTTCAATTAAAGTAAAAAGAAAAAATATTCAACTTTTGCTGTAGAATCATTATAGTGTATCTATAATTTGGAAACTCTTTGCTGGAAGTGAACGAAGCATTATAAAATCTAAAATATGTCTCAAACTTTGTGTAGAAAATGGGGAATAATAACTTACAGCCGCCATATTCTTTGATCCTTTGTAAATCCTTTAGGAAATCCTTTGGATGATCCTTTGTGATAGGAAATTGTAGGGTGTCCATCTTCTTGTCTGGAACCAAAAGCTTGAAAGTTGAAATCTTGCGTACAAACTTCTTGGCCAATGTGAATTGAAAATTGTAGGTTTGGTGACCTCTGACCCTTAATTAATAAGGCTGACTGACAGACCAACATAGCTGAAATCTTGTGAGTAAAATTATAAATTTATCCTCTTATGACTACTTTTAGAAAAATAAACCTTTTAAACTGTACTTTTTTAAGTCGGATGAGCTACAGAGCCAATGGCTTCTTGGTTTAAATGGATTATGAATTGTTGATTCAACCTGTTATTTCCAATACTGTAAGGCCACGTGCCTCTTAGTACAATAAACGCTATAGTATAATCAGTGCAGACATTGAATTGTTTTCAATGACAATATGCATGTAATATAACAAGATATTAATATGAAATTTTATTAATAATAATAATATTAATATCAAATTGTTGATTCATTTATCCTCCAATTTCTAGACAATTCTAGAAAGTCAACATTTTCAATCTTGTATAATGTATAATTTAAAGCCTAATGAGCTACAGAACCAATGACTATTGTTCATGAATAGCACAGTTCAGATGCTGTTCTATTATTCCTTGCATGCACATTTCCTAAGCATTATATGGTTTATCAATGCATGTATACGAACGACTAAACATGAAGATTCAATCATGATGATCATGCACGCCTGTACTTACCACATATATCAGCTATAATATTTCATAACCGACGAGAGTCTAAATGTCATTAATGTAAATTATTGACAATTATAGACGCTTTTGTTTACTATTGTATAGTGTTTATTGTTATCACCATGAACTGAGGCTATTTATGCTGATGCAGCATTAAGTAAAGGAAGATTTAATTGTTCGAGGCATGCCAACACATTGGAAATTTCATAATTGATTATAGCTTAACATGTTGCATGGAAACATCTGACAAAGTCAAACAAAAATTTTTTTTTTAACAATTGTTTATCAGACATTTTGGCATGTTTATGTAATGCGTCCTGCTGAGAGTGGAGATATAAACAACAATGCTTAGAATGTCTTTTTATATAAATCTAAGGAATAAATTTTTAATGTTAAAAATAAATGAAAATATAAATTATTTTCAAAAGGATTAATGGAATTAAAATCAACTAATTTAAAAGTAAATTAAACAACCTAAGATTACTGTCACCTTGCATGTGCCTGATTGTCTAGAAGCATTATTACAAAATTATGACTTCATATTCACATTCTGATTGATGTTTGCTCTGTCACTGTGACTTTGGGTGAGTTAGAAATATGCTTGTGAAACACAAAACTCTTTAAATAAATTTTTTGCTTGTCATGTGTTGGCATAGTTTTTAAATCACATCCCAAAAGTCTGCTCACACATGATACTTGTACCCGTTTATGATGTAGTTGGAGTATATATATAAATAACGATAATATAATACTTTATTATCCTCATTACAATTTTTTGTGTGCCTTTGGCACCCGGCAGGCACAGTGCAGCGCCAATTCAAGCGTTGTTCTATCCTTATAATGCTGAGTGCCAAGCAAGGAAGCAACAACTCCCATCTTTTAACGTCTGTTGGTATGACGCGACCGGGAATCAAACCCCGACCTTCCAGGTGATGAGCGGACACTCTACCAACAGAGCTACATCCCCGGCATATATCTGTCAACATGTCTGTTCATCCGCCTTCCTTCATGTTCTTGTTGCGATCATAACTTTGACATGAATTGTTAAAATGTTGTGAAATTGACCAAAGAAATCACTATGATGATACCTTTTGCCTTTTCTACCCTCTTAGTTTATACAAATTGTCTTATAACTCCTTTCTTGTAACTGAATCACTCCTAAAGTATTCAATTTCTGTGACTCTATGAGGAAGTAGGTGCATCTCAATACACATAGCTTCATGAAAGTTGATTCACATGTAAACCATGGATTTTATATCTAAATTGAAGTTTTTGACACTTTCATGACTTCCCTCTACAAGGAATAACTTGTTCCAATCTCCATCACTGGCTAATTTAAGTCTTGCCACATTTCCATAATGTTTCTGTGCTAGTGAATCGGAGCCCACTATACATTTCAGGTGTAATGCTATGCCATGTTAGCATGGAAAAGTAAAGGAAAACTGAAAGGCTTAAATTAGCCAGTGATAAAGACTGGGGGGAGTTATGCCTTGTGTAGGGAAGTTGCTGCTTTCAATTGAAATATGACTTCAACAGTGACTCTATGAGGAAGTACAAAACATATTACCTCAATCCTGTTAATAGAATATTAACTCCATAAATTATTTTTTATAATATCTTCTGTTAGATACCTTTTGCAATTTCATCTCCAATGAAAATAACACATGTAAACAATGATTCCTATATGTGCTTTTTGTGGGTTAAAGGTGTATGTCAGTAATATATATTTTGCTGTTTTGGTGGAATCATGACGAATATCTGTATCTCAGCATCTTGGTGTAAAGTTGGAGTACATCAGGGAGCTTCACTTAGTCTCTTGTTTTTGCTTCACTTCTCTTCTCATACTTGATAGCTGTAAATATAGACAGACTACCGGGATCAAAGAAGGTAATATCTATAGGAAAGCTCTGACAACAAACTACCCTCAGTGGTCTGAACAGTCGCGTGTAACCCAGTGAACCTTTCAATGTAATTATATGTTTTCGTTCGGTCGCCAAACATATTCCAGCATATATGGCTTTTCCTGAATTGATTTTGTGTTTATTCATGTCCTTACCTTGACGGGGCAGTATTAATATGCCCAATAATATCCATTTAATCATTTCAGTCTGCGGACAGTCGTAAGGGTAGTAATTGCTCGTCATTACGGGATAGATTGAACTCTCTGCTCCTTTATGATCTAATTTCTCAGTAGTCTAACTTGAAAAATAATGGAGATGTTGATGGTGGTGAATTTATTGTGCTGTTGATGGTGGTGTTGATGAGGATGATGTTGTTGTTGTTGTTGTTGATGTTAATGGTGCTAATAGAGGTTATGATGGTGATTGTGATGATTTTGATGATGATTTTGATGATGATGATGATGATGATGATGATGGTGGTGATGATGATATTTGTTTTGAAAATGATTTTGTTGTTGGTGATGATGAGGATGATGATAATGATTATTTGTTGTAGTTGTTGATGATGATCATGATTATGGTGATGATGATGCTGATGATGCTGATGAAGCTGATGCTGATAGTAGTTATGATGATGATGATGATGTTGTAGTTGATGATGATGATGATGTTAAGGATATTGAGGATGATGAGTATATGAACAATGTAATCAGTTTTGAATCAAGGAGATTTTATCAATATGTATTTGTACAATTCATTTTAAGATGTTGTTGAAAGTGTTGAAAAGTTTATCTTGAATTATCAAAAATATCAAAATTGTATTTCTTTATTTCATTTTCATTGATTATATATGCAAGAGAGGTCTTTGCAGTAGTGAAATTGTTTTCCAACAAGAATTTTATAAAATTATATTTTATAAATCTCAATGGATATTTCAATATTTTAGATATTAGATATTCTTGCTTGAATGTAACTGTAAAATCCAAATCTAATTTGGCGTATAGGATGTTCAATTTTTCATGATTTATTGAATATTATTAATGAAAAGGGTATAGTGCTGTTATTTTATGTAAAATTGTATGATCTTAATATTTTTTTAGGAAGAAAAATATTCCTTTCATAAATTTTCACATTTCAGGCTTTCATGATTTCGCAAAACATTTTAACTGAAAACATAAAACTGTTATATCACGTAATCGTATATAATCATTTGATTCTGTAACGACAATATTTTTTGCACTACTTTTCACATTTAATCAGTCAAATGTTTACTTTGGTTCACAAGATCTGCAACATCCATTACATTAGTGATAAATCTCGTCGATGAGTTGCATGAACGAACAATATCACCACTATAATAGAATAACAGGATATTTTCAGCCATAAACGGCCGTCCACAAGTGGGGAAACGGCGGCATTAAACATTTATTGAAATTCCAGAAACACTGATGTAGAATCATGCCTCTCCTCAAGTAATTCCTGTGCAATCTAAACCGGACCATAAACAACAGCTGACTTGTCAACTTGTCAGCTTATCTTTCCATTTGTGATCGGATTGGATAGCTCCGAAATTTGTGGTATTTTGTGTCACTAATCAATCTTAACTCTGATAAAAATAAAAACGAGTTAAAGCAAAAATTGCGTGGCGGCCATTTTAATGTGAACACATTTTATTATTTCGAATAACTAAAACGATCCCCAAGGCTTTACGAAACCATGTACACTCATTTTTTAACTTGATTTTCCAAAGAGAGAAGGGTGTTTTACTATTGGTGACTTTATTTTTCAAATACATTTCATTGACTTCTTTGAGGGGAAAATGTGCTATTGCCCCTTTAACTCTGAGGGAAATAAAAACGAATTAATTATGATACATCATGATGCTGTATAACTCCGATTTAAAATTTATGGTGTTATTTTTAAAAAGTCCAATTTAATTTAGGATGTTATTCTTTTATATATATAATTACTAACGTGTATCGTTTCTAATGTAATCTGCTTTGGAAGTGTTAAATTAAATGTGTGATATCAGAATACAGTGAAGAAATGACGTCAATATTATCCCTTGAGTCCTCTAAATATGATGACAAACTATGGCAACTATATGAGATAATGCTGTAAAACGTATTCGCAAATTTTCATTGTAACCGCAATAACTATATAGACTATCCTCCCGCTATAAATGAAAGCCATTTTTGTGAAGATGTCTAAAGCTTTAACATTTTAGCTGTTGAATTTATTAGTGCCAAGGTAATCTGATCTAATTTATAGCATTGTTAAAAGGAGGGTTCTATTGGGTATTTTTTGTGGAAACGAAATTCGAGATGATATTCTCGTTTACACTTCTATGCTACTGTAACGTAAACATAGTGAAGTTGAAAGGTATTAATGAAGTTAATATTTTGATGACTTTATATTTCACAACTTGATAAAGACAAGTGCACATTTGTTGAAAAATATAAACAATTAAGTCATTCATCGATGCTGCATGTGGGAATATTTCACTACGGACTAACAGCATATTATTTATTAGTTTTAGTATATGTTATATGTTACTGTGTGAATCTTCTATCATTGTATATGTTTTATTTTTTTTAAAGTGTAAAATTGGGTTAAATATAGCATGTTTTCATTTCACGCGAAGAATCCAAGAATCCAAGATGGCAATTGCTGCCCATCAATAGATCCGTGATAGAACTTTCCCTTTAAGTTATGTTCGATTTCGGATCAAGTGGTCCTGGGTTCTAATCTGCAGTAGAGAACTGTTCTACACGCAGTAAGGTTTGGGTGCAATGCTACACTGAATTTCAGCGTAGTACCGCCTATGGTTCGCTAGCTCCAGCCGATGCTCGCAGGTTTCACCGCAATGCATAACTATAGCCACATGGTGTTCATGCCAAGAGATGATAAATCTTATAAACTTTGTAACTTAAATGTAATCCGTGAAAAATTACTAGATATTCAATGGTAAATTCCAATACGGAAATATATCTACCCGCCACAAATGTCTAAACTATATCTTATTTACTTCTACACCATAAGATAAAAGAACATTTTGTCAAGTTAATATTAATTATGCAACTACAACCTGTGCTATCAAATATTTAAAGTTTCTAAATTTGGTGTGCTATTTATTTATCCACCTATTTATGGATATAATGAATTATTTATTGCATTCAACTGTCTGTCTTCAGACACATGCCTTTGAATAGATAATATATAAATCTGCTCTTGTACCATCAAAGTAGGTAAACAGTCAAACCGTCCAACAGCAAAATATTCACTTTCCCGGTATATTAAGGTTTCTTCCGGAAAGATCAAATTGTTACGTTTAAATGTCGCCACAGGCTCCAGCATAGTCTGTCATCCAGACCCCTTAATTGTTTAATCACCTAGGCAAGTCTACAACAAGACTCTGAGCTCTGAAAATTAACACATCTCAGAGGCTCCTTTTAATTTTTTTAATAGTTTTTTTAATTTTATGAAATAATTCATTTCAGAGGCTAAATGTTAGACTAGCTCCAGCATTTATACCAGTTTAACTTGCACTTTTCACACTGTTAATAAGCCAATGAACAAACACATGAAATTTTAGGCCATTCTTCTTCTACACACAATCGTATGAATCTAACTATCGTAAGTTTCACTGTAGTTTCAATTGTACACTGCAAAGAATTAATCTACTTTTCGAGACATTCAGAAATGTACTTGCAGATTTGGAATGCATGAAGGATAAGTTGGCATAAATCAATCTACTTTTCGACACGTTCAGACATGTAATGTAGCTTTACGATGCACCAATTATATGTTATATGTAAATCAATCTACTTTTCAACGCATATAGTCTGAAATTCCAAATGCACAGACATGTTGAGGTGCAAGTTGGTATGGTTTGAATTCCTTCTAAAGTAGACATGTCGCGGAGACAGCAGGAACCAATCAGCATTCAAGTGGAGAGAGACAAGGTGTTGTTTTCAGTCCCTCTTTTTTCTGCAGAATGAGGAAGAAAAGACTTGGATTTTGTTTAAAGATTTAGCTGTTGAGTTAAAAAGTGCCAAATCATTAAGAGAAGAATTCCTTTGTTAACAAAGGGTTAAATCTGGGATTGGGAAATAGGTGCCAAATCATTCTGTGCATCTTATTTGAAAGAATCATCTTTGTTGAAAACTTTCACATATGTAACCTTTCAACAGTTAAAGTTTTAAAATGGCATTGTTCATTTGTAACTTAAAATTTTTGGAGCATGTGAGTAAGTTAAAAACAAGTTGAACACAAGTTGAACAACAAGAAGAAGAAATCGTGCTTCATTACACAACTTTTGCATAGTATCTCAACACATATAAAGAAGCTTACAGTATAATCCACAAGAATTAACACCTGACAAGTGATAAGAAAAGAAAAGCTTCTAAATTAATTCCACAAATAGCATTTTAACTATATGTTATCAGTTTAAGGGTTAAATTCAGAATCTTCATTAGCATTTTAAAACTTCATGGAGCATGTGAAAATCGAAGCTCAAACTATAATCTACAAGAACATCCAACAAGTAATTAGAAGAGACATGCCTCTAAATTAATTCCACAAATTGCATTTTCACAATATATCAACAGTGAAAGGGTTAATTTCACAATGTTCATTAGCAATTTAAAACTTTCTGGAGCATGTAAAGAAGCTCCAGTATAATCTATAAGAACAATTGACAAGTCCAACAATCAGAAGAAATTAAGCAGACACTTTCCAGATCGTTAGCAGCCCAACAATTCAGTCGCGCTGGAGGCGTGAAGAGGAGAGGCCAGTAGCACTTATCGATGATTACTCTACTCCGTGCACATGTGCGCTTAAACACTTGCAGGAGAAAGATTATACTTTATCACTTGTTTTTTTTTCTCCCGGCTAATATATCATCGTTGGGGTAATATCATCTTCAGGGTAATATCTTCAGGGTAATATCATCTTTTGGTGAATATCGTCTTTAGGGTATTATCATGTTCAGGGAAATATATCATCTTCAGGGAAATATCATCTTCAGGGTAACATCATCTTCAGAGTTATATCTTCAGGGTAATATCATCTTTTGGTGAATATCATCTTCAGGGTAATATAATCTTTTGGTGAATATCATCTTCAGGGTAATATCTTCAGGGTGATATCATCTTTTGGTGAATATCATCTTTGGGGTAATATAATCTTCAGGGTAATATCTTCAGGGTAATATCATCTTTTGGTGAATCGTCTTTAGGGTATTATCATGTTCAGGGAAATATCATGTTCAGGGAAATATCATCTTCAGGGTAATAACATATTCAGGGTAATAACATCTTCAGGGTAATATCATATTCTTGGTAATATCATCTTCAGGGTAATATCATCTTCAGGGTAATATCATCTTCAGAGTAATATCTTCAGGGTGATATCATCTTCAGGGTAATAACATATTCAGGGTAATATCATATTCATGGTAATATCATCTTCAGGGTAATATCATCTTCAGGGTAATATCATATTCATGGTAATATCATCTTTAGGGTAATATCATCTTCTGGGTAATATCATCTTCAGAGTAATATCTTCAGGGTGATATCATCTTCAGGGTAATAACATATTCAGGTTAATATCATCTTCAGGGTAATATCATCTTTAGGGTAATATCATCTTCAGGGTAATATCATATTCAGGGTAATATCATCTTCAGGGTAATATCTTCAGGGTAATATCATCTTCAGGGTAATATCATCTTCAGGGTAATAACATATTCAGGGTAATATGATCTTCAGGGTAATATCATCTTCAGGGTAACATCATCTTCAGAGTAATATCTTCAGGGTAATATCATCTTCAGGGTAATATCTTCAGGGTGATATCATCTTCAGGGTGATAACATATTCAGGTTAATATCATCTTTAATGTAATATCATCTTCTGGGTAATATCATCTTCAGGGTTCGCTAGTTTTTTCAGCTGATGCTTGCAGGTTTTGCCACAATGCATAGCAGCATGTTCAAGGCTTTCTCTCTGCAATAATACTAGCAGCCGTGATATAAGTGAAATACTCTTGAAAGCGGGCCATACACAGCCATAATTTGATGCAGGTTTTTTCCCTAAAAGTATACTAGTCATTGTGAAAAATCCTGAAAACTGTGTTTAACACTAAACAACAAAGCATTGCATGCCTCATCTGTGATGATATTGATAACAATTAATATCAAAGCATCGGGGCTTTAAAGCCAAATTTCGTTCTTTTAAATACTAAAAAGTTCAACATAATTTATTGCAGAATAATGCATATTTGAATATGATTTTACAATCCCCATTCTGAAATTAAAGGGGCTGTATTATTGTTCTAATGATCAATAAATCTATATTTCTTTGAAGTAAATGAGAGATGCTTATTTCATTGCCTCAGTGTTCTGTTTATCTGTCTTGGACCAGGTTAATCCAATCGGAGAAAAGTTCTGTTTTCTTTGATCTTCAAAATGCATTATGAATTTGGAAAATCCGATCATCTTTCTTTTGTATTTTTCTAATTAAATGACAAAATCTTCCTGTTTGTGAGTGATAGAGATAGAGAAAATAAATTAGATTTTAAAGATTCTTCAAGGATGAATCTGACAATCAATGAAAATAATTTTTTGTCACTCTTCTTCTTAATGCTTAGCACTGTTTTAATTATTTTTTAAATTATGTTTTATTTCAAAGGCCAGTTATAGTATTCTATTTTTGCTTTTTGTATTTTCTCTTAAACATTTTTTAAAGCAGTACTTTTCAAGATGCCCTTTCTCTTTCTTTCAAAGTTTAAACTCTATTCATTGTCAAACAATTCCGAGTAGAAACAGGTATTTTTTTTTGGAAATGAAATTCAAGAGGATATTCCTGTTTATAAATATATAAGGGATATTTGGCTTTTCTTGACAAATACCATGTTTATCTCATCGAGTGAGGTAGAAAGTTTAGGCGCAGCCACGAGTGATAATATTTCAAGTTTCTATATATCTCACGAGATGAGATAAACATGGTATTTGTCAAGAAAAGACAAATTTTCTATTTATTATATGACCAAATCCTTACATATTCACCGAAATCTACTTGCATTTAAGTTAAGTTGGCTCCAGAATGAGCCTGCCGCCTCAGGAACAATGTAACGTCATGACGTCGGAGCATTGTTTTATGACGTCAGGTCATTGTTATATCAGTCATTAGTAACTGATAACACAGTTCATTGTTATTTTCACTAGTGACTGATAACACGTACGGTTTATTTGCATTGATAGATCTCGGTATTTCACCTGCAATCATATAATAAATGTTCATTACATGATCAAGACATAATCCAGTTGAAAATATAACTAAGGATCATATTTTGATGACTTTAAATATTTGACAATTTGATAAAGATTAGTGCATATTTGTTCATTGGTGATAATTCTAAGTGTGGAAAAATATTTTACGAAACAACAAGACATTGTTGATAAGTCTAATGATAAATGTTTTGTTACTTCATAAATATGTTATCAATGTATCTGTTTTATTATTAAAAAGTTGTAAAAAATTTTATAATACAGCATGTTGTTCTTACCACTTAATGCCAAAAAATCCAAGATGGCAGATAATGCAGAATAGTCACTTTAAACAACCATAACTCTCAAAGAAAATAGTCATGGATTTGCAGCTGACTAAAGATAGACTATACAAGAATATTTTAAGATCCACAGACAAAGGGTTAAGAAATATCTTTCAGCACTTTCAAAGGTCCTATCACAGTATGATATTGACAAAAATATGAAGTATATACATTGAAAGTCTTTGAAAAGACGTTAGAGGTGGAATACATATAAATACAATATGTACACAATACAATTATATACAATAAAAAAAAAAGTTCCAAAAAATTCTGGATAATACCTTCTCTTATTCTTTATTCTGCAGACACACAACGTATATACATTGAAATATACTAAAACACATTGTAATTTGGATTGATATTTCGGCTTTAAGCATAGATGGATCCGAAATCGATTTACATATTGAAAAGGGAGGAGGGATCACCCAGGTTTGGAGGCCTTTCAAACCCCCGAACCCCCCTCCGGATCTGCCAGGGACACGTCTTTAATCATCTGGAATAATACATTGTATGTATATACAGTATATACAAAAACACATAAAAGACTTAACTAGGTTGATTACATTCTGCCTCAAAGCAAAATTTTCATCTCCTTACTTATAATGACATGAAGAAATGTTTTTACTTTCCTCATGAAATCCTTTTAACGCGATTTTCCAGATTTGGATAGTGTGATTTGGACTATGTTATATTGAAGTTAAGTACGCCCATTATCACTCATTGAGTCGAGGAATTTCCATAGGAAATTGATACCCTGCCTCAAGCCTAAAAGCATCACCGTTAACTGTCGATAGCAGTAATTACGTCTTCTTTAAAGTAGTACCGGTACGTCTTATCCTCTTGCTTTGTAAAAGTTTACGATATATTTTGATGGTTTTTGGAATAATTCATTGAAATTTTGACTCTTCTTTGATATTTCGAATAATTCATTGATATTTTGACCATTCTTTGATATTTCGAATAATTCAATGATATTTTGACCATTCTTTGATATTTTGAATAATTTATTGATATTTTGACCATTCTACGATATTTCGAATAATTCATTGATATTTTGACTGTTCTTTGATATTTTGAATGATTCATTGATATTTTAACCGTTCTTTGATATTTTGAATGATTCATTGATATTTTAACCGTTCTTTGATATTTTGAATGATCATTGATTGCTAATTATATTTTGGTTAATGATGTAACATTTTCATTAGATATACAATTATTCAATATCTTTTTTTTAAAAATCCAAACACAATAGATTTAATTCACTCCTCGCCTCTCATCTCTTTATTTATAATATGACATCTTGTTAATTGAAATTTGTTCTTATCAAGTATGTTTATATCATATTCTGGAATTGTTTTATCTGATATTAGTAAGAGACTTAACTTCAGTGAATTGAAATGATAAAAATTTTGATTTTGATATATTCTTTAAAAAAAATTAGTCAGAATCTGACCCCCAAATTTGAATGCTCAAGGAATCCTTATATTTTCTGGAATTTTAAAATAGAACATGTATTGATCTAACAAAATTTCTAAAAAATCAAATTCTGCTAATGTAATTTTGAAAACCTCGCAATATGTGTCACATTTAGACTCTGAATATAATTTTCTTTTAAATTGATTTTTTTCAAAAATTTTTCATTATGTTTCATTTGTTTCCTCCTCAAATTGTCCTGGTCATTGCCCAACCTGGTCATTGCCAAACCTGGTCATTGCCCAACCTGGTCATTGCCCAACCTGGTCATTGCCAAACCTGGTCATTGCCAAACCTGGTCATTGCCAAACCTGTTCATTGCCCAACCTGGTCATTGCCAAACCTGGTCATTGCCCAACCTGGTCATTGCCAAACCTGGTCATTGCCAAGTAGTATATTTCAATATAAATTTATTTTCAATCTTTATAAAGGTTATAGAATTGTGTGTGAGGAATTTTACATTATGGCATGCATATAGTGCCTACCATTTAATTGTACCTAAGTCCGAACATCACCCCTCTTTATCCAATGTCATTTCACCAAAGTTTAAATATTTTCAAGCGCAAAAAAGCTGCAGAAATGTGACATTTGAAACCTATTACGAACAAGCTGGCACGGTTGAAGTTGCAATCAGCTGATGATACCGTATAAATAAGAAAAGGTTTGATTTTGACGGATCGGACGAGGAAGATAAGCAGATATCCCAGCTTGATTCCCCATTTGCTAATGGAGGGGCATTGGAAAAGTTCTTGCTTTTTCATACTGATTGTTGACCTTTTTGCAGTGTCCAATAGGTTTATTGATAAGACTGGGGATTACTTGCACAGGATTAATTGATGCTGAAATTGCAGGAGCAGAGGGGAGGGGAGGGGAGAGGAGGGGAGTGGAGGGGGAGTGGAGGGGAATGGTAGGAAAGGGAGGGTAAGGGGAATGGGAGGGAAATGGGAGGGGAGGAAGGGTAAGGGGAATGGGAGGGAAACAGGAGGGGAGGAAGGGGAAAGAAAATTGGAGGGGAGGGAGAGAGGGGAATGACAGGGGGAAAGGGTGGAGGGAGGGGAGGGAAAGAGAGGGAGAAGGGAAGGAGGGGAGGGTTAGTGATGGAAGGAGACTTGGGTATACTGGAGTTGTAGTTGGGTGTACAAAGGGTGACTTCTTGGAATTTGGGTAGAAAACATGGCCATAAACAAGGGAGACATGGAAAATGGATATTTTGACAAATTTGGGACATTGAAGGTGTGGAAGGTGCTAAGTTGACAACTTAATATTAAATGTGCTGGCTATAAACTGGTCGAAGCAACATGCGAAATACCTATCAGCATTCTTACTCAAGACCCTTGTCAAAATAACACATTAAGGATATATATTTTTCGAGCTTGTTTGTGCACAGTCCAAAGGCATGATCGAGTCCTGCTTGAACCAGAAGGGCCAAGGGGATCAGGAGTGTCTCGGGGACGAGGAAGAAGACATTTGATCAGCTATCAGATAATGGATGCAAGCTGTGAAATCAATTATAGATTAGCAACATTAGTTTAGTCTGCTGCATGCCCCATCAATATCTGGGGTAGGGTCACAACACTGGTTAAATAAATATCATGCTTATTAGTGGAGACAGATACATCAATTATCAGGAATCTCAGATTGTTGATGACGAGATGATGAATGAATTTTGAATCGTTTCTTAATCCCCCCAATTGATAGTTGGATATGCTGACACAGTATTATGCTTAACTTACATAATACAAAACTGATTCAATATGTATGATGTTTGTTAGTTCCAGACAGAATTCCAGATTGATTTGAAAATGAATTTTGATAAATTTTCAAAGCTACTCAGTTGATAGTAAGGTACGTTCAACAGAATCAAGAATACGTACACCAAAGTTGTGTGGACAGACAGAAATATATATATAACATTCTTATTATACACATCCTTATAACATAATCTAAAAGGTAGCCAATTGTCATAGTGAAAATAAATAATCACATTTAAATAATTTGTAAACTTGCTAAATTCATGGTTCAGTGATAGAGATTATTACCATAGCAACTGCGTTGTATGATTTATAGTGAATGAGCGTCCATTTTGTATGTTGCGAGAGCTAGGGTTACACAGCAATTTGCAAGAATTTTGTAAAAGTCTGATGACATAATTTTAGAGAATATAAATTTGTCTATTATCCATTTATTAATATTAAAGTAAACCATATCATACACCATGTACATACTTTTTTTTTATTATTCCGGAGTATTATTTAACCATTGGAAACACTTATTTATATTTTGTGAGAGCACATTATTTCAGAAAGGAAATCGTGCTACAGCACCTTAATTCTTGTTCATTCTACATGTAAAGACTGTCATAATGAGCTTATATTTCAAACATGAAATGTCATGCTTTGTTTTATAATTTCGAAGCACAATATTGCTATGAAAAAGTATACAAGACATTTATGAATTTGTTCCCATTTGACATCCATTAAAAAATGTCTTTCAAACAATTCTCTTATTCTCTTGAGCTGTTTCACAAGCAGCCCATAAATATTTGATGAAGTGTTTTTCGAAAGGTAGGAGCAAATTATGAGGCCCATGTGAATTTTAAGGTTGAATAATTTAGAACAAAAAAAAAGATTGATGTCTTTTTTATCGTAAAATCCATCCACTTGGGAACTATTAGTAACAATGACTGACAAGAGTTTAACCATGTACGTCCCTTGACACAACAAAAATGTTGGCAAAGAACGGTTTATCAGAGGATGGTTCCAGGATGTTTCCTTGATGGTGAAGGTTCTCTACTGAAATGTCTTTATTGTTAAAATAAAAAGTTAGTCATCCATAAACCTTTGTCATGTCGACAGTGTGTCTCACTCTTCTAAAAAATGCTTTGGCACAGTTCTAAGAATATATTTCTGAGTTCAGTAGTGTACGTACCATATTTCCTGTAATAGATGCCGGGCCTCGAATTGACGCCGGGTCTCTAATAGATGCTGGGTTATGACCGTTTGGAAGAAATAAATGCCAGGCCTTGAATAGAGAGGGCGGGATAGCGCAGTGGTTAGCGCGTTCGGCTTCGGATCAAGAGGTCTGGGGTTCGAATCCTGCCAGGGGCACGGCAACTTTGTCTGCAGTAGAGAACTGTTCTACACGCAGTAAGGTTTGAGTGCAATGCTACACTGAATTTCAGAGTACCACCCATGGTTCGCTAGTTTCAGCCGTTGCTCGCAGGTGTCACCGCAATGCAAAGCAACATGGCATTGCGGGCTTTATCCCTGCCGTAATACTAGCAGCAGCGATATGAGTGTAATACTCTTGAAACCCAAACTCACCTCACCTTGTATAGACGGCAGATCTAGATTAGATGCAGGGTGATAAGATGAGCAAAGTTTTAATGTATTGTAATGTATTTATGTTAACCAATGCCTTTAAACAAAACATTCGTCCCTTTCAATAAAGAATAAATATTCACCAAAACAAATTCATATTCAAGAGTATTTGTCATGATTGCATTTCTATATGTTTGCAAGTCGGGTTTCCAATAGAAGCCCGTTTTGAAGGAGGTGGGAAAACATAAACGCGTGGACGTCTATTAGAGGAAATATGGTATGTTTCATGCAAAAGTGCAGTGCCACAGCTGGTCGGGATTGCAAGTGTTCAAGCAAAATGTCAGTTTCTTTTTTGTATTACCATATTTTTAAAACTGTTTGATAATATCAGTATCTAGCTCTTAAAGGTACACAGAGACTGTTTCATATAGCATTACATTTGGTATCGATATGTGCAAAAATACCATCTTTAGATTTTAAGTTAATTCATTCATCATTCAAATGCAAAATATATGTTGATTACTTGTTTTCATTGAAAATTGTGTAACATCACTAAACATGTGCAAATGTCAAAATTACACATTCAATGTATACTAATTATATGACCTATTAAACACTACCAACCCAAATCTGTCTTTTTAGGGGGTGGGATAGTGTGTTTGTCTTTGGATCAAAAGGTCCGGGATTTCAATTCCGTCAGTGGCTCGGCAACTTTGTCTGCTGTTGAGAACTGTTCTACATGCAGTAAGATTTGGGTGCAATGTACCACCCATGGTTTGCCAGTTCCAGTTGAGGCTCCCAGGGGTCCGGGTCCGGGGTGGGGTCCGGGGTCCGGGTAAACGAAGTTACACTGTATATTACTGCTCCACTTCATACCCTGGGGTATTACCCCACTCAAAGCTGCTGGCTGTGACCTTTGATCCAGGAACTTTATAAAAATCGACAACCAAAGACAGTGCTCGAAAGACGAGTCGGCAATATTAACATGGCTGGATAGCACATGCTCTTGCCAGCTCGTTTTCATACGTAAGAAAACGTTTTCAACAGCATGCAGGTGGTCAAGTACCTCGGTCTGCGTTTGAGACAGTTTGAAAGAAAATTTTTCGATTTCAGCTCGCTCATCTAAGGATGTTGCCAATTTGCTTAAAAGTGGGGCTGTGGAAGCCAACTGCAGTTTATATAGCTCTCGGTGGGTGGCTGAAATTTTATCGCGAACTATCGTAATGTCCCATTTGGTTAATTGAGTTGACGTTTGATAACGGTATATATCTTGTGAATTATGACTGACCCAATGACATTTAGAGATAAAATGTGATAATATTTGATTAATTTAGTTTAAGTTTTAAGTTTGATAAAAGTATGTAGCTTATCTATAGTGCAACTGCGATTGGTATCAGAGAGATTTAGAAAAAGTATTAAAAAAATGGAGCAGTGTCATTTGACAGTAACGGTAAATACTGAAATTACCTTTACATTTACCCAACATATTGATTTACTCTCTCCCTATCAAGTTACCGACATTTGCAAGTAAGACATCGAGCAGAACTTTAGCTATGTTCCATTTCACTCAACATCTGCTATTGTTGCTAGAGAATTAAGATGTCAATACGACATAAGGTAGAACAGGTGCCCATTGTGTACAGAAAGCCCACGGCATACTCTGACATTCAACCCCTGTGATACACGGACAAGGAAATTGCTCTTAAAGGCACTGTAGCACAGCGTTCTTACTGAAATAAAGTGATCTTACAAAAATGTAAATAAATGTTACCAATGGCTAAAGAATACTCCTGAATCAATAAAAAGAGTTCTTAAATGAATGTACATGGTTCGGTTAAGCCATGGGAGTCCATTTCCCTTTGAGTGGCCATTTTAAGGTGTTCAAATTAAAATGGCTGCTGGTAGGTAGTTCAAGTGATATGAGATGTAGTGATACCTTAACACTCAGTAGAGTTTCAAATATGACATCATGATCGATGGAACAGTTAACCATCTTGCTGTATGAACAAATCAACCTCTTACACTGAAGAGTTCCACAAAAATGTCTTCTTATATGTCCCACCATTTCCTTCCAATACAGATAACTGTAATGAGATGTTTTACCTTGTAGTGTAACTATATATTGTATAAACTTTAATAATAAATGGCAAACTTGAGAAAATATAATTAAAGGCACATAATAAATTGAGGAAAACATCTTTAAATATTAATCTCATTTGTATAAATTAATGCTTTCCCTATTGGAATATATACTTCATATTTACATAGCCTTTAATAGTATAAATATATAACCATTAAAATCCTGCCTTAGAAATATTTTTCTAGTCTGATAGCCTATAAATAAAATCATAAGAACATCATATTTTTATGCTTGAACTTTGCTTTCCATTCTACTTATAATGCACAGTTTTAAACTTGTTATGGCACTGAGGGGCCCATTTGAATCCCTCATACATATGTATATCTAGCAAGAAATTTTCTAACATTTTCTCTCACTTTTTACGACTTCTTACTGAATAAATTATTGATTGAATTACATGCTTTATTGATTGTTGCACATGCATTTAATTTCTGAAGGAAATGAAGTCTTCTCAACCGAAATTAAAAAAAGCTTGTATTCCCTATTATATTATCCTATTTTGTGATGAGTTACATGGTTTGTTTTTTGGTTGGATCATGGTATATGTAAGATTGCTTTATTTATTTATTCCAAGAGCTTGTATTATTAAGATTTTTCCCAAAAAAATATCTATGCGATAAAGATAATTTAGCACCAATTAATCATAAGTTTGTGTGATTGTGCTTTGTCAATTGCACAGTCACTATGGCAATGCACATGCAATGAATCTTATCAAGTTCCTTTTGGTTTCTTTTACAACTCATTCTTGATTGTAATGAAATTATTAAAGTTAAAGCATGTTTCTAAACGTAATGTCAAAAGGCAAGTTTTTTAATTTTTACTTGTGAAAGTATTTTTGATGATCAGATGATTCTACCATAAGGCCTATAGTTGGAAAATCGAGTTATTGCAACATTATTTGGAATCCAGAATCCCAGTCAACAAACAATGAATTCTGAAAAAATCTGTTTATTTCAATTCCATGAGTATTTATTGAAAATTGTGTTATCTATATATATACAGTTACAACAAACTTTGTGATAATGTACAGATCTTGACATTGGAAATACAACTTAGCAAATGCAACTATTCATATCTCTATTCATCAAAACGGAAGATTAAATAAAGTTCAGGCAGTATGTGTAAATGGGTGCAATTTTGCAGTTCACAACTTATTGAGTATTAGAACGGAAATATCAGCTTTGTGATTAACTCAGTAGCTATGTGGCTTCTCTTTCACCGAAGCAGCTATATTTGTCGTAATTTAGGCAACTGGTGCAGTTTAGTGAGGCAATTCTTCATTTTGTCCAGGTGAAAAAATTTATTTAGTTTTCTGCCTTACTTAATCAATAATAAGTGTGTAGTTCATCAAGCAATTCTGTGATTTTGAAACAGGAAGTGTCACTTCCTTCTTGTAAATACAAATAAAGACGTCCATTGAGGCATGTTAAGATGTGATTAGGTGCAGATGAAAAATTGGTTGGCTTTGGCGCTTTTCACGCAACTCAACAAGAAACTTGACTTTGAATCTTGAAACAGGAAATATTACTTCTTTAAAACAAATTCACTCAAGTTCAATAATCCAGATATGTTCCACTTCTCACATCCAGTTAGTTGATGTGATTCAGTGCTCTTTCTGCAGTTTAGCAAATGTTTCTGTGTTTGTTGAAGACTTTGAAGTAGGAACACTGACTTAAAGGAGAATATTTGTAAAGATTTATATTTTGTTTTCGTAAAATATACTTTAAAAAACTTATTCCCCCGAAAATAATATGGAAAGCCGTGTTTAATTACTAATTACGCGATATAACAACCGCGCCTTCTGTTGCCTGTGCGCGTATGCATATTTGCCGGTAGCCTTCGGCAGGTTTAGGCCGTGACGTCAGAGATGCTCTACGGCCCCTTTGGTCCTTAGCGCAATGAAAGGGAAAGCATTAGAGTAGATGAAGAATCGGTTGAATACGTAGAATTCGGGTAGTTTCGGACTTGATATGGTATATTGTGCAGCGTTGGTGTGCAGTAATTCATCAAAGTCTGGACAGAAGTTTACATATTTTTAATTTTCAAGTGAAAAGACGGATGCAGCGCGGCGAAAGGTTTGGATAGTGTCAAAGAGGAAAGAAGGACCGAAAACCATCGGAATCTGTCTCACTATGTTCAGAGCATTTTGATCCGTTATATTAAAACAGTTTTATAAATAAGTGATAGTTAGTCTTAGAGTAATCGTAATTAACAGTCCTTTATAAGGATATAACTTATAATACCTTCTTATGGGATGTGTTATCCTCGGTTACCCAGAGTTTTATATATGGTCCAGCGGAGAGTAACGGAGCATATATAAAACCCTGGGTACCACCGAGGATGGGGATGTGTAGGCAGTGCTCTGACTGTGAAACTTGGTACACAGTTGTATAGTTATTTGTCATTGGCTAATAACTGTTTTAGATTAATTTCAATTTAATATGGCCAACGTGGCAGCTCAAATGGCATTGTCAGACACAAAAAAAGATGTCATGGTTATAAATCATTTGAAAACTATATAGTGATTATCAACGCTAAAATGATATTACAGCCCACCACCCCCACTTACTAAGTTCTAAATCTTGCCCCAACTTTTGAACCCTTCCTACGTCTATGTTGGATCCCGTTTTTTAATATATTTACTAAAAATGCATTTCCACTGATTGTTCACAATATCACAACAAATGATTTTTGCAAAAATAATAAGTTTCAGTGTTCAATCTTTGTGGGTGCTTGGTTTGTGTACTTGTGATAGGAGAACACGTAACTGTCTAGCAACTCAAGTTCAAATAATCACTGTTAAATGCCGTATGGACGCATTTGCACAAATTTATATTTTACTACCGTAAGCAAATGTTCACCTAGTCAGCGACGGTTGCAATTATTCACTACCGTGAGGGAATATAGTTTCTTTTTCAGAAGGGATCCTCCTTGGGGTACTTATTGCATAAAATCCTTGATTTTTGATATATGACAGGTTGTAACTATATTTTCCACTTAAAATTAGTTAAAAAACTAAAAAAACGTACTTTGGGTCACCCCTTTCGAGCCCCACCCCTTACGGTTGTCATGCAACCAGGGGCGGATAACTCTAATCTCACCACTTTTCTTCCTGTCATTGAACTGACAAGTCGCACGAAGTTTTCAAGAAGTTTTTCTGAGTTTACGTACAATCGCAAAGAAAATGGCCCAAAACAAAGCTGTATGTGTGGTAACTTCTACCTTTTCTACAGTAGGGTCGAATGGCTTTTCGGTTTTTGTACTAGATTTCGTGTATTTGTAACTTGCTTTCTCGCGTAGGGCGGGAAAGTGGACCCGAGGGCGGCCATTTTTTCTCGATCGATTTGTTTTGATCGTGGAATTTGGTTAGATCTGGGCTTTCCAGGTCCCACTCGGAGTCTTACGAGAAGCAGCTCGTCACTCCGGAGTGGGTCTTGCCACACCTGTTATGGTGGACCAATGTCGATCACCTGACTCGGGGTTACCCCCTGCAGCCTCCGGTGCCGACCCTGACGATCCAGACCGACGCCTCCCTTACGGGATGGGGCGGGGTTCTGGGATCTCTTACGGTCTCAGGCCTGTGGTCACAAGCCGAGTCTCAATTACACATCAATGTGTTGGAACTCAGGGCGGCCAGATTGGTTCTGCAACATCTGAGGGATCAGGTGAAGGGTCAGGTGGTCCGGCTCCAAATGGACAACAGGACCGCCATGACTTACATTCTCAAACAGGGTGGGACGGTTTCCCCGTCCCTCCTGGAGGAGACATGGCAGTTCTTCCTCTGGTGCGACGAAGTCGACACCCAGGTCCTGCCAGTGTACTTGCCAGGGGTGGACAATGTCCGAGCAGACGCGCTGTCTCGCCGGATCCTTGCCCCCCACGAGTGGCTACTGGATCGAGAGATATTCGAGATTATCTCCCAGTTATACGGGTCATTCCAGGTGGATCTGTTTGCGTTAGGGACGAACTTTCAGATACCCCAGTTTTGCTCCAGGATACCCGACACTCGGGCTCTATCCCAGGATGCATTCGAACTGGACTGGACAGACAGAGTTCTGTGGGCCTTCCCACCAGTGCCTCTGATCTCCAAGGTCCTAGCCCGTCTAGCCACTCATCCTCCGCGTCTGCTGGTGCTAATCACACCTCTGTGGGCAGCGCAAACTTGGTTTCCACAGGTACTCAGGTCTCTGGCTATGCCACCTGCTCTGTTACCGTGTCGGCCGGGACTTCTGTCCCAGGACGGAGCCCCCCACCCCAACCCCAGGGTGCAGTGGGTGGCCTGGCCTCTGTCCGGAATCGCCTCCAAAACAGCGGTATTCCTGCACGAGTTGCAGACACAATACTGGCTTCGAGGAGGGATTCAACGAACATTCAATATGAGGATAGATGGGCCTGCTACTCGCGCTGGTGTGCAGATAGGGACGTTCTCGATCCCTTTTCTGCAGATCTAGTGTTTGTCTTGGAGTTCCTGCAGTCTAGATTAGATGCTGGCTTGGCCGCATCTACTGTCAGGGGTTACTCCACGGCTATTTCAGCCTTTCATGTGCCAGTGGACGGCGCCCTTTTGGGGGTACATCCTCTGGTTCAGCGCTTTTTAGCAGGCGTGGACAGGATCCGACCTCCTGTGAGGCGGTCCAGCCCGGTTTGGGACCTTTCGATAGTCCTGGATTGGCTCTCGGGTCCGCAATTTAGGGATTTATCATCAGTATCACTGCAACTGCTTACTTGGAAGGCAGTTTTTCTAGTGGCGGTGGCGTCTGGCAGACGGGTAGGAGACATACATGCTATGTCCTCCAATCCCGAGCTTACAGTCTTCCACAGGGACAGAGTCAGCATTAGACTGCCAGACTCCTACCGGCCAAAAGTGGCCCACTCATTCCATGTCTCGGCCCCAATAGAATTACCGGCTCTGAGACAACCGGCTGCATCAGGGTCTCAGGCCTCGCACGCACACATTCTGGACGTGCGCAGGACGCTGAGAGCCTATCTCAAAAGAACGGCCTCCATCCGTAGAGATGAGCAACTCTTTTGTTGTTATGGGGGAGGTAAGCAGGGCTTGCCCGCTTCTACGCAGACCATATCAAGATGGATTGTCTCGACAATCTGTCTTGCATATGTTCATAAGGGCCGTGAGCCCCCGGGTAACCTCAAGGCTCATTCGGTTAGGGCAGTTGCGACGTCTAAGGCGTACGCAGCGGCCCTGCCCATCGAAGAGATCTGCTCCGCTGCTATCTGGAGCCAGCCTAGCACGTTCATTCGTCACTACCAACTCGACAGGCTCTCGGCGGAGCGTGCTCGGTTTGGTCAGACAGTTCTCTCCGGTGGGCAGAGTCGTCAACCCCCTAGCTGAATGAGCAGAGGAGGGTTGTGCGTTCTGTTTTTAAATGTTACTAATGCCACTAATATCACGTTGATTCTAAGGGCCCAAGTCCTTTTTTCCCAAGGTGACCTCCCTGGCTGAGGTCCCCCGCGGGGAGTTTATATGGTACCTTTTTTGCCCTCGTTCTCTCTTTTCAAAAAAAGGGGGGGGGGGGGGGGGGGGGGGGGGCGGGCGGGGTATTTTGACCAGTAAGGCGACTGCGAGTGCGCCAGGTAATCCCCAGGTCAATGTTGGTCTCCTCCATGGTGGATTCGCAAGGTACTTTGGGTGAGTTAACTTTGTATATTCGTATATTCTGTGCGCCTTTGGGTGCAGTCTGAATGCCACTGCCTTAGATTCAATCTTTGGGAGTCTGTCTTATGCAATAAGTACCCCAAGGAGGATCCCTTCTGAAAAAGAATCGAACTAACCTGTATAGGTTTCAGATTCTTTGAAGAGGATCCTCCTTGGGGTAGGGCCACCCACCTCCCCTTCATTCAGCCTGCATGACTGGATGGAAAAGTGGTGAGATTAGAGTTATCCGCCCCTGGTTGCATGACAACCGTAAGGGGTGGGGCTCGAAAGGGGTGACCCAAAGTACGATTTTTTAGTTTTTTAACTAATTTTAAGTGGAAAATATAGTTACAACCTGTCATATATCAAAAATCAAGGATTTTATGCAATAAGTACCCCAAGGAGGATCCTCTTCAAAGAATCTGAAACCTATACAGGTTAGTTCGAATTTTAACTATTCTAGTTACAGTTCGTCGTTTACAGACATATTGACTTCACATCGGTTGAGAAAACTTTAGAAATTCTTAATATTATTTTTCAAATTCTCTTTATAGGATAATCTCCTTCTTGCACGCGATGAACTTCGAAATCTATCTGACTTTTCGATTTTCATTATAATTAAGGCGACAAAGTCAAACCAATGTTGACAGATTTAAATTAATGTCATTTATTTAGTTAACATCTAATACATATTAATTGACATATTTTAGAAATTCTCTATTCATATATTAAACGATTTGAAATCCCATTTTCTTAGGCAGAAATTAAACACGCATGAACCCATAGTAAATTTACTTTTACTATCATGCGTATATTACTACAATAAGCAATATTGCATATGTGCACTGCAAAGTTCGCCGTATAAACAGGGCTTTACACGGCGCTATTACAGGCTTCTAATATCGCGAGTTCCTTATTGTCGTGTTAGTCCGATTTTCGTGACTACCAAATCTCTCACATAGCTATGTGTAAATCTTACTGTCTATCTTACTTGATTAGGTTTGAACAATGGTTTGTACGTTTGATCTAAATAATAATAATATTTAATATCAATACCTTTTTAAAACAAACATGATTTGAATAATCGAGAATCAAGATGGTTAATTTTGTCCTGTGCAACTGGTTACTTCAGCGGTACAGTATATAGACGAATAAAGCAGTATAATGTGTAGTAACATATTTTAATTAACTACATATAAGTTTTTGACACCCATGTAATCTACATGTAGACAATAACTATTTAATGAACGGCATAATCCACTACTTATTGTGAAATTGTAACATTAAAGTTTGCCAGTCCCTACGTACGAATCTCACTGTTTACTTCTGAAAGCTCATCCTCACTTGATGTTCAACTCAATGTTGATTCAAAATAGGTTCATACTGATAAGGAAAGATGTTATTTATGTCAGATAGTTGAAAATCAACGCTGCCATCGCTATCCGAGAAAGCCATAACAACACTGAGATCGTAGAAAATACACTGCTTCAGCGCGCGGGAGAGCATCTTTGACATCATATCACGTGACTGCTGCCAGCCTGATTAACTCTCGGGGATTTCCGGAAAACGACTCGCACCGAAAACGTTTTTTCAACGTTTCTACATAAAATGTCGCATTTTAATAATTCTTTTGACACACTTTGTCTTAAACAATAATGTTAAACATGTTAAAACAAAGTTTTTCTCTAATATTCTCCTTTAAAATTCTTTCTGTTTTAAACACATTTTATTTAATTAACAAACAAACTTGATGAGCTTCTATAAATGTTTCTCCCGAACATGTACATAATTGCTTAAACTATTTACTAGCTTTTAAATGAATAGGGGGGCGGGAAAGCGCAGTGGTTATCACGTTCGGCTTCAGATCAAGAAGTCTGGGGTTTGAATCCTGCCAGGGGCACGGAAACTTTGTCAGGAGTAGAGAACTGTTCTACAGGCAGTAAGGTTTGGGTGCAATGCTACACTGAATTTCAGCGTAGTACCACCCATGGTTTGCTAGTTCTAGCTGATGCTCGCAGGTTTCACCGCAATGCATATAGCCACTTTGCGTTGCAGGCTTTCTCCCTGCCATCATACTAGCAGCCGTGATATAAGTGAAAAGCGGCATTAAACCCAAGATCATCTCACCTCATCTTTAAATGAATACAATGTTATATGTTACATGTTTGCTCGCTGAATATTATGTTTTACGTTATGAATGTATTCTTATGTCTTGTCAAATCTTTTGAAAATTGGGACTTTAAATCGCTACACCTGAGTCTGAGGCGAGCTTGGAACACCAATTATCATCAAAATGTATGTCAAAGAAGTCATGCATTTTTACGAGCAGAAATTAAATGTTTAAATTCAGTTTGGTTAATAGCAGAGCATGTGGATTGTGTCAAATCGTTTCATTGTCTTACTACATCAGGTATAAATTCCTTCTTGTATATTTTGTTTAAAAAAATCCTTTTTTGAGATATACCTCTTGTTTGTAAATTATTCATAACATCCTGTGTAAGCTAGAACATTAATTTTGCCACGAACACAGCAGACTTGTGATGTTGATGGATGAATGTCTCTATTGTTTTTGACCAGAACATGAGCAGTCATATTCTGAACCATGTGTTTGTCAATGACGTATAGATAACTAGTTCATCAACGCATCTATAAAACCAATAAACGTTGTATACCAAGATCATTGAAATCCATTGGAGACGCTTAAATGAAAGAATAGAGTGCAGATGACTGATGATATTATATTTTGAAAATGATAAGCTATAACTGAATAAACACAATAACCACCGAAGTCTCTGAAAGTGATAAAATGAGAGAGCAGTGACTATACATCTTGGACTGGTACTATTTTACTGTCAAGTGTATTTTGTAATTAAAAATGACACTATGACACAATCGTTTGTCAAAAGTCTCTGGTTCGGCTTTGAAAAATAAACATGAAATGAGAATTTTTAGGAAAGATAAAATTCTTTGAATTTGCCAATGAAGTGTACATACTTAATTCTTTGAAGCATTCTTTAAAGGGAGGGTTCTGTCACCATCCTGGATCTTTCGCATTACGTGAAATGAAAACACTTTATGTTAGACCTAATTTTCCAACTTTTTAATAACTAAAGACATACACGGATAGAGTGTTCACATAGTAACACATAACATGTCATAAAAGTAATAAACAATCTGCTATTATTCTGTAGCAAAGTTTTCCCCACTCGCAGCACCGATGAATGGCTTTGGTTATCATTGTTTCTTTTTTCAACAAATTTGTGCTTGTGTTTATCAAGATGTGAAATATCAAGTCATCAAAATATTACTTTTATTAGCATCTTTCAATTTGACTGTGTTTTAATCATATATTAATAAGATAAATGTGTAAATGGGAATATCCTTTCGAATTTCGTTTCCACAAAAAATACCCCGATAGAACCCAACTCTCCTTAAATGTCATTTAAAACAAGTATTGATACTTAGCTGTTGAATAAATTAATTTGTCTATTCCTGAGTGGCTAATTTATAGGAATGACTCGTTACAAGGAATAATCAGCTTAACTTTCAGTTCACTAGCTGAAGGTCAATTATCCATTCGTGTTCTGGAATGATAAAGAATGCCGTTTGGCACCTCAAAAAGTATTGAAACTTTCTAAAAGTCTTGCGTTCGGCTTCGGATAAAAAGGTCCACAGATTCCCACCAGGGGCACAGCAACTTTGTCTGCAGTAGAGATCTGTTCTACACGCAGTAAGCTTTGGGTGCAATGCTACAATGAATGTCAATGTTTTACCACCCACGGTTCTCTAGTTCTAGCTCGCAGGTTTCACGGCTTTGCATAGCCACAGGCTTTCTCCCTAAATAATACTAGCAGCCGTGATAGAAGTGAACTTTTCTTGAAAGCGGCTTTAACTTAAACACGAAATCACCTCATCTCATCTGAAAGTGTTAATAAGAAGGAGCAGAAAATATAATTGTCTGTGACATGCTCTCATTCCAACATGGATAGGAAAAATTCTTGTTACTCAAATATCACCACGGCGGCTAATTAAATGTGAACTTCTCTAGAGCTTGTAGTTATAAATCTGCAAAATGTCATTTAGACGTAAATAAGATATCATCTTTAACACCAAAGATTACTCCATTTCGTAAGTGCTAAACTGGTGAAGGAGAAAACTTATTTACATCGACAGGTGCTGTATGTTAGTTATGTCAGTGAATGTAGATTATATATGATATATCTTTTCAAAATATTACAATTATTTAATAAAAATTTGGTTGCAATTTTGAAAAAGCTATATCATCTTTTAACACATTGCTGAAAGTGTATTAAGACACACAAGAAAAGTGTAAAAACTTTATCTTATTCAATATCCGAAAACTTGTTGAGGGATATAAACATTTGACAATTTTAAAATCACTAACGAAAACAAAGATTACTGAAAACCTCTGTAAATGTTTATTAAAGTTTAGAAAGCAAATCGTCTTCAAGTGAAAACCAAGGTTGATGGACTGTCAACTTCTTTATTACAATGAAAGTGATGTAACAGTGTAGATATTAACCATCACATTCTTTGTGTTAATAAATTTTACGAAACGAGTGTGAATTTTTGTATTGCCAGAGCCAGAGCGAGTAAAAGTCATATGGCACACTTTCGAGTGTAATAATTTCTTTATTACCCATTCTATTCCTTTTTATTCGCGTAAAATCAGTAAAAAAACGACCCACCTCTCTGGCGACGGCAAGCGAGAGTGATGTCACGAACAATCGTTTTATGACATCACAGACGACCAAATACAGTAAGTCGTGGTGAAACAACGGTTGCTAGGCAAACGTGATATGTGCACATGTGCTAATATCAATAATATTAACTCGGTTGTTTTTAACCCTATGGGTATTAAACTGACTAACCATTTATCTTGGTATTACTTCATCTCTACGACTTTTAAAATGCCTCAAAGTAGGAATCATTTGACCAGTTTAAATAAATCAGGGGAAAAAATCACCACAAGTGTCTGGAAATGTTCAAATGAAAGAGGAGAATAAAGCAAATCGTCTTCAACTCAGGTTTATTCACTGTCTGGTGAAGTTAGATGTAGTCCGTGAACAGAGCGCTAAGCGACAGCGTTTGACATGTTAAAAGGCACCATGGAGAAGTAATGCCCTTCCTCTGTGATGTGTTAGTGTTGAATGCCAGTCTCCATCGACTGCTGCTCTAACTATAGATAGTGTTCGTTATTCTCCAGACTGGTTCCACATGTATACATAGTGTTTGCTGTTCACTAGACATATGTGTACAGATGCTGTATACAGACATGCCTACCCTTACGATTATGGCGTAATCCTTACTAATTTTGGGGTCAACCTTACGATCGAGTAGAAAAAAATACGATAAAATCAAATAAATCAAAATAAATTTTATTTTATTTCTTTTTCGTAAATCGTCTGTATTTCTAATAAACTGTGTGTGTGAACTTACCTGTGTTTGTCATTTATTAACTGTTTTGATGAACGAAAAGCTAGTAATTCTTATGTAAACACAAATCAACAGTTACTGTCAAAACCAGGAAGTAAACAAATTGATAAATATGGCAGTGCGCATGACTGTTCAATTATCCGTTCGTAATAATTCTGTTATACCGAGTTTGTCTCAAAGCAAAGAAACGAAAGCCCCGAATCGAAACGAGTTATATGAATTATCTAGTGCTCATAAAATAGTTACCTTACTATTAATTGGCTGAAATTACTATTTTTTAAAGGTGTTCCTACTATTTCTTACAAAAAGTGGTAGGCATGTCTGCTGTATATGAAGTGTTTGGTAGGTTCCCCAAATGTAATATTTTTTTATAAGTTAAAGGTGTGGTGTGGGGTCACACATTCAAAATGTTATACATTGTGTTATTTTATCAAGAAGTACTGACTGTTACTGAAAACTATCATTTTAATGATAGTCAACTTTGTATATTGATGGTAAGATTAGGTAGAAGAAGGGATTTCTGATTGAAAACCAGACAGTTCACTGTAATTGAAACGCCCCAATTGGTCAAATGAAATTTTAGAATCTAAAAAGTATTTGGACTGTAGCACATATGGTGTGTTGGAACGTCATGAAGACAAAATAAACTTGAATGTAACACAATGAATGCATCTTTAAACTAATACTTACATAATGAATAGTAAAGACTCTTCGAGTAATAATTGTGTGCTTCTATGGAACTATTTTATGGTCTTGGGAGTGGGATGATCCAGTGGTTAGATCAGTTAGCTTTAGGTCAAGAGGTCTAGGGTTCTAATCCAACCAGGGGATCAGCAACACTGTCTGCTATAGAGAACTTTTCTACATACAGTTATTATAAGGTTTGAGGGCAATGCTGCACTGAATTTCAGCATTGTACCACAGATGATTTGCCAGTTCCAGTCGATGCTCGCAGGTTTCACAGCAATGCATAGCCACTGGTGTTGCTGGCTTTCTCCCTGCAGTATTGCTAGCAGCCGGTATATGAGTGAAATACTCTTGAAAGAGCTGTTAAACCCAAAACAGCTTGCCTAAGGAGTCTCAAAACAGTTGCGGATCCAGAGAGAGGTTCAGGGGTTAACACTGAAAACTTTTGCATGTAAATTTTAGATGTTCACTGGTGTCTCCTCGCCTCGAATACACCATGGGGGCAGGACAGCGCAGTGGTTAGCGCGTTCCGCTTCGGATCAAGAGGTGCAGGTTCGAATCCCGCCAGGGGCACGGCAACTTTGTCTGCGGTAGAGAACTGTTCTACATGCAGTAAGGTTTGGGTGCAATGCTACACTGAATTTCTGCTTAGTACCACCCATGGTTCGCTAGTTCCAGCCGATGCTCGCAGGTTTTTCTCCCTGCCATAATACTAGCAGTCGCGATGTAAGTGAAATACTCTTGAAAGCGGCATTAAACCCCACCTCACCTCACCTCACCTCACCTCACCTCACCTCACCTCACCTCACCTCACCTCACCTCACCTCACCTCACCTCACCTCACCTCACCTCACCTCACCTCACCTCACCTCGCCTCACCCAAATACAACACATGACAAACCCTTTGAAAATTCCTGGATTGTTTTGTTGAAGCTATTTTTATCGGGATTGTAGATGTTTCTCCATCATTTCTACATCTCTGTTGTTTTGAATTGTAATGCCTGGAACGAGTTTTGATGAGCAGAATTTGTATTAATGTATGAACAGGAACATATGTTTCCATAAAAATGCCCCGGTTGTTATTATTCGTTTTAAAACATCAATCATCATCTGGAGTAATCTGTTCGTTAATTGTTTCCAAAGTATTACAGTGATAACTTTGAAGTTTCTGTATAATCAAATGTTTAATGATAAATTTCATCATTTTGACGGTAATTACCTTTCCTCAAGTAATTCGTCTTCTTGAGAATGATCTAAAACTAAAATTATCGGTAATTATATTTAAAACATTAATCAGCCTTACTGTTTACAGATATCTTGAGTAATGACAATTGGTTTGCCAAGAATGGAAACAAGTTGGGGATGTTAATCTTTAAAGAATTTGAGGCAATAAATCTCCAACAGCATTCCTGATTAATGAAATGTTTTAACCAATTTGTATTTCGAAGAGCAATTAATAAAGGTCGGCCAAGAGAATGAGTAAGATTTTGTTGGACATTGATGCAAATGTTTATTTGTAAATAGTAAAATTTATAGATTCGAATTGTTTACATTTTGTGAGAAATTGGTGTTTGTTGAAATCTTTTTCTAAAAAAGATATTAGTATTTATATTCATTTCTTCAATGTGCTGTATTTTCCCTTAATTTTGAAAGAAATGATAATAAAAAACAGTCCTTCCACGTACTGCTATTTGATATTAAAGATTTTGATTACCGCCCGTTGAAAATATCGCTGTTTAATAAATCTACAATGCTGTTACACATTGTGTGATAACATCGCATGCTTCTGATTGACGTGGCGTCATAATGGTTAAAATCAACATATCACAGCCGCAATTGAGTGTGTCTCAAAACAAAGTTAAATTATTTTGAAATTCTCTGAGAAAGATGTAACTCATTATAGTGCTATAGGATTTTGCAATGGATGTTGAAACCTCACTACTGCTACAGTGTATAACCGTTACTCAACTTGTGGCCGGCCATACACAATGAAAGGGTTCCTTCTAACTTCAGCCAGCCTTTAGCTCAGTTGGTAGAGTGTCTGACTCTGACCTGGAGTTCCTGGTTTGATTCCCCTGGATGTCTACTTTTAATCTTTCTGCAGCACAAGTCTTTTACATGGAATATATCATTGTTATATTGGGATATCACACTATATCAACTTATCATATTTTTTTGGAACGAGTTCCTTGCAAGATTCGAACCCACACCTTCAGAGTCAAGCACCAACCGCCAGCAATAACTGTACCAAAAGTATACCCATTTAGCCACCTGAACTTGATAAAAATGATAAAAATGAGGTCCAGCAACCAGCAGCTATTTTTATCTTCAGTACCCCTCTGATAGATGTAATATGGCGCAGCTCCATAGGTTGAGTGTAAAGAAAATACATGCATGCCTTTTAGATAGTTAACAGACATTAAATTTGTAATCACACTATCTGCAATAGTACTATTATTTTACTTGATTGGATACTTTGAATATGTTGAGTATCTTATAACATGGTTACATTTGGATACATTGGGATAACACTACCTTCAATAGTAGAAATTTTTGTACTTTTTTAGGGCGAGTCCCTTGTGGGATTCGAACCCACACCCTCAGAGTAAGGCAACTATCGCAGCACTGATTGTACCAACAGCTTACCACACGACCACCGGGCCTCGATGTTATATTTGTACACTATCTAAATGGCATGTATTTCTAAATTAAAGGGGCAGTAGCACGTCTTTTTCAAATTTCCAATTTATAGTGATAGTTTATGTCAGTTATATTTACTTTAGAGGGTAAAACATCATATTACACAAACCAATTATCCGTAGTGGTAATAACGGCATTGCGTATAAAGCAAATATTGCATAGCGGCCATTTTAATGGGAACACATTTTATTATTTCGAATGACAAAAACGATTCCCATGGCTTTACACAACCATGTACACTGATTTTGAACTTGATTCCCGAAGAGAGATCTGTTGTTTTTAATATTGGTGTCACAATTTTTTTCAAATACATTTCAACAACTTATTTCAGCGAAACAACATGCTACTGCCCCTTTAAAAGGAGGGTTCTATCTGGGTATTTTTTGTGGAAATGAAATTCAAGAGGATATTCCCGTTTACACGTATATATGCTATTAATACATAACACAGTAAAATTGAAAGATATTAAAGAAGTTAATACTTTTATGACTTTATATTTCACAAATTGATAAAGACAAGCTCACATTTGTTGAAAAATAAAAACAATGAGAATTGAAGCCATTCATCGGCGTTACGAGTAGAAAAACTTCGCTATACGGCCTAAAAGCATAGTGTTTGTTATTTTTTTTATATGTAATGTGTTAATTATTATGTAAATATTCTATTAGTGGATATGTTTTATTATTACAAAAATTTAAAATTGGGTTAAATATATATAGTGTGTTTTCATTTCACAAAATGCCGAGAAACTAAGATGGCGGATACTGCCTATAAATCGGTGATAGAACTGTCCCTTTAAGGATCTTCTAACTAGAAGTACGGACCATACTAGGTGAGCAAACTAAACACCTGATCTATATCTTCTACACTTTTGCCTTTATGAAAGATTTACTTTAGAAGTGTTATCTATTATCCTCTCAACCCACAGAAAGTGACTGACATTTGCATGGCAGAACCTTCATCAAGATAATTCTGCAAACACTCAGAAATGTGCAGATCTTGTCCTTACGAATATGAAATATATCTGGCAGAAAGAGGCAGAAGGTCACAGGTGCATTGAGAAAACTATCCAACTCACAACTGATTATATATAATTCATACAGAAATATATCTCTTTAGCTTAGTTAGGGGAACGTCAGAACCCGGGGCAGTTTAAATCCCTCTAGATGTTGAATTATATAATTTCACTCCTGTTGCAATTGGCACCCTACATATTTCACGGTGAGGTTTAAAAGATTGCTTTAGCTTTGGCTAGAGGAATATCCCTTTTGCTTAATTGATGGAGCATGAAGCTCTCTCCTTGACAATTAAATTCCCCCCTGGATGTTGAAATTTATGAAGTCAGTTCTGTTACAATTGACAGGTTAATTGTGGTCAATGAAAATTCGAACTAATTTTGGCTGAAGAGATATCCCTTTATCTATCCTATTCTTATGAATGTGACATGTACCTAGCTGAAAGCAGCAGAAGATGACATGTATATTCAAAACACAACTTGTTAGTTCCATGTATCTTCTCTTTGGATGAATTCTAATTCTCTGTAAGATTCAAACTCAGAATACACTTCACCCACAGGACCAACTATAGGTATGATATCCTGATTGTTGCAGTGTCCTAGCCAGGTGAAGTTTATGTAAGATTCAAACTGGGAACACACTTCACCCACAGGACCAACTATAGGTATGATATCCTGATTGTTGCAGTGTCCTAGCCAGGTGAAGTTTATGTAAGATTCAACCTGGGAACACACTTCACCCACAGTACCAACTATAGGTATGATATCCTGATTGTTGCAGTGTCCTAGCCAGGTGAAGTTTATGTAAGATTCAAACTGGGAACACACTTCACCCACAGGACCAACTATAGGTATGATATCCTGATTGTTGCAGTGTCCTAGCCAGGTGAAGTTTATGTAAGATTCAACCTGGGAACACACTTCACCCACAGTACCAACTATAGGTATGATATCCTGATTGTTGCAGTGTCCTAGCCAGGTGAAGTTTCTGTAAGATTCAACCTGGGAACACATTTCACCCACAGGACCAACTATAGGTATGATATCCTGATTGTTGCAGTGTCCTAGCCAGGTGAAGTTTCTGTAAGATTCAACCTGGGAACACATTTCACCCACAGGACCAACTATAGGTATGATATCCTGATTGTTGCAGTGTCCTAGCCAGGTGAAGTTTCTGTAAGATTCAAACTGGGAACACACTTCACCCACAGGACCAACTATAGGTATGATATCCTGATTGTTGCAGTGTCCTAGCCAGGTGAAGTTTATGTAAGATTCAAACTGGGACTACACTTCACCCACAGGACCAACTATAGGTATGATATCCTGATTGTTGCAGTGTCCTAGCCAGGTGAAGTTTCTGTAAGATTCAAACTGGGAACACACTTCACCCACAGGACCAACTATAGGTATGATATCCTGATTGTTGCAGTGTCCTAGCCAGGTGAAGTTTCTGTAAGATTCAAACTGGGAACACACTTCACCCACAGGACCAACTATAGGTATGATATCCTGATTGTTGCAGTGTCCTAGCCAGGTGAAGTTTCTGTAAGATTCAAACTGGGAACACACTTCACCCACAGGACCAACTATAGGTATGATATCCTGATTGTTGCAGTGTCCTAGCCAGGTGAAGTTTCTGTAAGATTCAAACTGGGAACACACTTCACCCACAGGACCAACTATAGGTATGATATCCTGATTGTTGCAGTGTCCTAGCCAGGTGAAGTTTCTGTAAGATTCAAACTGGGAACACACTTCACCCACAGGACCAACTATAGGTATGATATCCTGATTGTTGCAGTGTCCTAGCCAGGTGAAGAAGCTCATAGAGTAATGCTGACACCCCTTGAGTGTCCTATTGATTTTTCCATAGCTAGCGCTGCCTGAGTTTCATCCTGCGTTAGTTCGTTCATCGTCAATTGGCCGCTGAAGGAAATAGCCACTGTCGATGGTCAAACAACCGTACTTGTGTCGGATACGGAATATGTTGCATTCTTGTTATGGTCTTCTCTTGTGGTGGATGGTCATTGGTTAGCAGCAGGAATCCTCAGTTGTCTCACCCGGTGTATGGTCTCGTTAACGGCGACTGTCATTTTCAGTCATAACAATTGACTAACTTGTGTAATGTTTTTTATTTCTCTACGTGCTCTGTGACTGGCCTCGAGGGAAGTATGACTGTTACTACGGTAGCCACGCTGAAGAAACATTCTATCTTACCTGCTTGTTTAAGGAAATGTGTTCGAGCAAACCGCTTGGCTTTACTGTGTTGTTCCTTTGGATTATTTTGGTGTGCTTTGGCGGTTGTGATGATCTTGCAGTATTCAAAACTTGTCATCAAAGGTTTGTCAAACTTTTTATAATAATAATAATAACTCTTTATTGCAATACAGTGTACATTGTTAATTTGGTTTGTGCATTTTTCACCTGCAGCCACATAGCGCCAGTTAATACGTTGTTCTATCCTTATAATGCTGAGCGCTAAGCAAGGAAGCAACAACTCCCACATTTTAACACCTATTGTTATGACATGGCCGGGAATCAAACCCCGGTCTTTCAGGTGATGAGACACTAAATCTACCAACTAAGCTAAATTGTTTAAATTATCATTTTTAATATCAGAGTCTTCACACAATGATTATCTTCTTCATTGATTATCTTAATTGTTTAGAAATTTATATTTTTGATTCTTTGTGAAATTGTATGGTCAATGCAAATTACTTTCATTTTTTATTGATTCAGACTTCTCTCACTTTTATTTTCTTTGAGTTTGATAATCTTATGAAGTGATACTCTATATAAAATTTAAATAAATTCATTTGAATTCATCCTTTTGCTGATAATAAGACAATTTATATTCAATTATTAACATTGCAGTGTCTGGCATACCTATCTAAAGAAAATAAGTTAATAAAAGCCAGTAATTTCTTTAATGATTATTGTCATGAAAATTACAATATCCATTTTGTATATATTACTTATAATGTTTGATAATTGATTTATTATGTGAACAAATGTATGTTATATCTGCATCAAATTGGTTTTTGTATTCCATTCAAATTTCTAATTTGTCCTAATTAAACTTGCTTCAACATCCAATCAGATGTTTTAATTTTAACAAAATAAAATTATGGACATTTAATTAACTCCTGAAAGATTCATTTCATTTGAATTCAAATATCAAGTTTGATTTTCAACTTATTTTTATCAGCTTCATTTAAGAGGGCAACTTTTAGAATTAATGTTCGCAACTTTTAACTCGCTTGTTTCAAATAATTCATATATGTGAATATATACACAAAGTTATTGATATATATATATTTGATAACAAAATAAAATGTCATTTCTGGAAACAAAGCTCCAAAAATAACTCAATTTCAAATATTTCAATTCAGTTTATCAAATATACAAATATTTCATTAAATTCAATTTTCATCATTGTCATTTTATTGAAGATAAGAACACTACTTAAAGGTCTATTTATACATTTTTAACTTGTCATCAAAATATAGATTCATATTGAGAAATATATTTTCTATTTAAGTAAAATCTTGGAAATTATACTTTCAATTAAATGACATTTCTGTATGCAAGTTCATCTTATAGAAAAGAATATAAATACATTTTTCTCTCAGCCTACTAAAGCTATTAACTTGTGTTCATCTTACATCAATTATTTCTTAAGCACCCTCTAGAAATAGGGTTATAGATTATTTGCATCCACTGATAAACAACCTTATTTAAAAATCAATGGCTTTAATTGTTTTCATATTAAAAATTGAATATGATCTGCTTAAGATATATGGATGGATAATGTGGTTCAGAAACCTTAATTTTAGAAGTTGATTTGATGAAAATTTACAGAAATGATAACTCATTGCAAATTAAAAACCAATGTTCCGAAATAAAGATATTTTTGATAATTGACATTTTGAGTAAATATCAATTAAACAGGAGAATAAACCAATTGAGCTTGCAATTAAGATTGGAGAGCTTTCACTCTTAAATGCAGTTTCAAAAATGTTCAGGAAATATTTATCATATTTAAAACAACTTCCAGGAAGAAGATGAGACAAAGATTTGCGAGATATGTGACATTTCATTATTCTATGAATGAACAAGGCTTTACTTTAGTCTTTTAGATATTTAGAACGATTGACATTCAGAGTCAATATCAATGAAACATGAGAAGAAACAACCTCAGCTTGCAATTTCGACTGAAGTGCTTTAAAGGGGCAGTAGCACGTTTTCTCGTTGAAATAAGTTGATGCAATGTGCTTGAAAAATAATGTCACCAATAGTAAAACAGCAATAGTAAATCAAGTTAAAAAATGAGTGTACATGGTTCCTTAAAGCCATGGTAATCATTTTTGTCATTCGAAATAATAAAATGTGTTCACAATAAAATGACCGCGATGCTATATATGTTTTATACGCAACACCGTTATTTCCTTTACGGATAATTTTTTTGTGTTATAAGATGTTTTACCCTCTAAAGTAAATATAAATGACATAAACTATCATTATAAATCGGAAATTTGCAGAAATAAAATTTCAAAAAACGTGGTACTGCCCCTTTAACTCTTAGTTTTAAAAGTTTTCAGGAATGAGAGTACAACTTTCACCAAGCCGTTTTAAAATTTATTTGGAAATCTTTCAAGATTTGTTCGAAGGAATTTGTATTTAATAAATGGTTCCAATTTTAGAAGTGATTAATATTTACAATATCGTTGACATTTTAAATCAAAGAAAGTGGTAAACTCGTTCGACTTCGGATCAAGAGTTTGAGTTCGAATCCCGCCAGGAGCACAGCAACTTTGTCTGCAGTAGAAAACTTTTCTACACGCAGTAAGGTTTGGGTGCAATGCTACACTGAATTTTAGCGTAGTACCACCCATGGTTTGCTAGTTCCAGCTCACAGGTTTCACCGCAATGCATTGCTACCATGGCGTTGCAGGGTTTCTCCCTGCAATAATACTAGTAGCTGTGATATATATATCTTGAAAGTGGCGTTAAACCCCAACTCACCTTACCTCAAAGAAATCACTAGAACCACACAAGTCCACACCAACCACTTACATACACAATCTTGTCTAGGAATTTGAATATTATCAAACAACCTGACCTGAAACACATACAATGTATGAAATTTGGATATAATGGACAATTAGATTGCGGATTCTCAGAATTCTCTGAATGGGTTGACATTGCGGCAACCCAATGACATGTTTACGATAGCTGCCACCATACCACAATCAAATGCATAGATTCTTTACGTTACAAAATCTTTAAGATGAGAAACGGTTCACTATCACTGGGCATATGGTATGAAAAACCTTCATAGATTTTGTCCAATATGTAACTAATCATCCATCATATGTATCATTGATATAAATAAATAAATTGATTAAATAAATAAATTTATAAATAAATAAAAATATTAAAAATATGACTATTTGTATAGAGCCTTATCCACAGGTCATATGCTCAAAGGGCTGTCAAGTCAATGATAACAAATGATAACAAATTCAATGTCTCTCTGGATAAGACGTGTCTTCAAATTTGCTTTGAAACATTTCAAAGATGGGCAAGTAGTTAATTCAATTGTATATCGATAGCTTCAATTATATTTGAGCAATCAGCACTTTTCTTCTGGTATATCTTCTGACTATCAGGACAAAGGTATATGTTACATGTTAATTTTGTAACATACATACATTGTCTCTTTCTGGACAGCTATTGTGTGAATAAGAAACTTGTCTTACTAATTAATGAGCATTTCCTACAAGGTGTGTGTAAGTAATTGACTCCTCCAAACAGCAAACAATAGGGAGGACAGACATAAAAAGAGTTCTTCAATCAAGCCGCTGAGAGTTGCTTCTGGTATTGACTGATATTGCCAGTGTCTTGGTGGTAGTCGATTCTTTGGAAATATTGAAACTTCAGATTCACTGACTGACCTGGTTCTTACTAACATTCATCTTCTTTCCGTTTGATATGTACATTGAAATTCCCATTCATATTCTCTCCGTTTGATATTTACATTGTAATTCAGATTCCTTTTCTCTCTGTTTGATACATATGTTGTAATTCCGATCCATTTTCTCTCCGTTTCATATGTACGTTGTAATTCAGACTAATGTTCTCTCTGTTTAATACGTATGTTGTAATTCAAATTAATTTCCTCTCCATTTAATACAAACATTGTAACTCAGATCCATTTTCTCTCCGTTTCATACGTACGCTGTAATTCAGATTAATTTTCTCTCTGTTTAATACGTACGTTGTAATACAGATTAATTTTCTCACAGTTTAATACGTGCGTTGTAATTCAGATTAATTTTCTCTCTGTTTAATACGTACGTTGTAATTCAGTTTCATCTTCTCTCTGTTTGATACTTTCTCGATTACATCAGAGAGCAGAGCAGAATGGAATATCGACACCACATGAATAACAGCCGCTACTGGTCTATTTCGGATGCATTGAGTAACACTGTTACACACTGAATACAATTATTCTCTTGTGATTACATCGTTACACTCTTCTTACACCATTGTAACACTTGTTAGACTAGCTCTTGAAAGGTTGTTGTTGATTTGTTCCATTATTGTAACACTCAGTGTAACGTACAATATTATTAAGTGTAAGAATGTTCTGCTGAGTAACTTTATCATAGTTTTATTATTAAGCTCCCTGATACATTTGTGGTGTCATATTACTCAAATGTTTTATATTTAAGACCAGACAATATTAGCTGCTTGTTTTATGGATGTTGGGGGCAAAATGTCTATAGTGGAAAGTGTCAAAACTGGCACCTGTCTAATCCAGTATTTTGTCAATACTGGCATCAACATTTGGTCCCCATGTTTTACTGCAATTTATGATTATTAAAAAAAAAAAAAAATAATCTAATTCCTGTCTATTCCATAATGCAGCACTACTTTACAGTGCCAACACTGTCAATCAAACTGTCTTATCCGGCACAAGTGTGATCAGCTCAAAGAGGTCAACAAAAGCCCCAGGCAAAGCTAGATGACCAGTCTCAATTAATGTTCACAATTCGTTCATTCGTTAACTAGTCAGGGATTAGAAACTGGCATATCGGGTCACCCCCAAATCCCGGTTCACAATATATGTGTCTTGATTAATTAATCCTCTTTGGACTAGCTCATGACTGCATTGATATTTCAAGGAATTAACATTTGCTTTAAAAAAAGTTCAGTTATCAAAAATTATGAGTCTCATCCTAGGCCTTCTAAAAAGAACAAGCAGTTAAAGGGAAAGTTCTATCGCCGATCTGTCGGCAGTATCCGCCACCTTGGTTTCTTGGCATTTCGCGAAATGAAAACACGCTATATTTAACTCAATTTTGATTTTTTTGTAATAATAACACATATACACTGATAGAATATTTACATATTAACACATAATGTATCATAAAACCAATAAACAATATGCTGTTAGGCCGTAGCGAAGTTTTCCCCGCTCGCAGCGCCGACGAATGGCTTCAATTCCATTGTTTTGATTTTTCAACAAATGTGTGCTTGTTTTTATCAAGTTGTGAAATGTAAAGTCGCCAAAGTATTAACTTCAGTAATATCTTTCAATTTGACTGTGTTTTAATCATGTATTAATAGCATATATGTGTAAACGGGGATATCCTCTCGAATTTCGTTTTCACAAAAAATACCCTGATAGAACCCTCGATCTTTTAAATATCAAATCGCCCCACAAACTGTTTCAGACAATTTGTTTAAAAACAGAAGGCTATTTGAAGAAAACTTCGGAAACAAAACATTTTAGTGATAATGGGTAATATGAAAAGATTAACTCTCTGGGTTTAGTCATGTTAGAAAGAGACCGTACCTCATCTGGCTATTTTATACCTGTCTAAAATGGCATTTTAGCTCGGTCATGGTGGATGTCGGTTTAGACAGTTTCCACTGTAAAGGCAGGCAAAAAGTAATTTTGGTCTGGTGTAAATGAATAATGCAGGAATGCAAGATTTGAATGAAAAGATTATAGTTTTTCACTGTTGTTTTAGTTTGTCAGTAAATTGGGCGACATTTATTATGGAGAAAGATTCTCAATAATATACTTTTACATACAAAATCATGATGGGTGATTTCATAAAACAGCTAAATAATTTTTTTCTGCCTTATTCATTATATCCTTTCATCCAAGTCCATGGGGGACAGTTATTCTTGCTCTTCTGGGATCTGTGGCTGAAAGTATAAATTCTGCCTTGTAGCACTTTTGTTGTGTGTGTACTAATGTTCAGTACAAGGTGATTTGGTGTTTAACGCCGCTTTCAAAAGTATTTCACTTATATCACGTCTGCAAGTTTTATGGCAGGGAGACAGCCCGCAACACCATGTGGCTATGCACTGTAGTGAAACCTGCGAGCATCGGCTGGAACTAGCGAACCATGGGAGGTACTTCACTGAAATTCAGTGTAGCATTGTACCCAAACCTTACTGCGTGTAGAACAGTTCTCTACTGCAGACAGAGTTGCTCAACTCAACTCCAACTCAACTCAACTCAACTCACTACATTGTTAGCACTGATAACATAGTTGTTATGTTTGTAATTACAGTCTTCACATCAGTTAAGGTCTTAAGGTGACTATAACAATCAGGGGAAATGCTCTGGCGCCAGTATCGTGTGTCACTGCTTGGTATTTTGCTCCATCAAGACTGTAAAATGTCACAAGCCGCTGCTTCAAATATCATCATGTTATACTTTCAAGTGCACAAATTACTGTTTTCGAAAAGCAAGATTTCTAATGTCAATTCTAGATTGTGAAGAAAACAATATTCTGGAGTATGAGCTAATTCCCCTTTTAGATGAGAGATAGTTTTAAGATGTGTTTTTTAAATAAAGAAATTCAGAAAAATTGCTTTTTGAATATTGTACTTTCTTGTCTGCAGACAGTGCTGGAACACAGCAATATCATTGTCAAATCATTGGGAAAGAAACATGAGCTGCAGCAGATGGTAATGTTATTTCAATTTGATAGTTCTATCACTCGCTTGATACCTCAAACTGTTCATGTGATATTCTTGAAATGCTCTTAAATGTTGTCTTGCAATATATCAAATCTTACAGTTCGAAATTGATTTTGAAATTAGATAATGATACATATATGGTAAATGATAAAATTGTTACCTAATTGCGAAAGAAAATTAAAGTACAAGTAGTATTCTGCCAAGGTCTATTCAACGTGATATCGTTGTCTGGATATGTCATATTTATAGGATATCTAACGAGTCTCCTCTCATGTCAAGTTTATGTCCTGAGTGCAATAATTTTGCCATGTCTCAAGCCTTGGCGAGAGACAAACCAAAATTATTTCATGAGGGACATAAACTTGATATGAAAGGGGAACGAGTTATGTATCCTATTTATTTAAAATGCTAACAAATGTCCCATTTGATAAAAATTTAATAAAGCAGGCAAGTTTTTGGTATTTAACTAGTAAAAATGTAAAGTTCTGTTTCACTGGAAGAGATAAATATGGTTATTGACGAGAGAAATGTTTATACTTACCGGCATATATAATTAATGCATCTTATAAAACACAACGTTTTGTTGAGGTCCTCACTTTGATGTTCGAGCAAAAGAAAAATCATATATTCTACAAAAACTATGCTAGTCATACTGTTAACATCTTTTTAATAAAAACAAGAAAATCGATGAAAATGTGAAAATATTTTAGAAATAAAATAATTAAGATATTTATATGAAACCTAATATCATTATTTCAATTATTGAAGTTACTTACTTGGAGAATATATACCCTAGGGGATAAGGGGTTTGAAATTGTTATGGAAAGTCAAAACCAGATGGAGTGTATGCATTTCTGTTTGTAGTTATGAAATAATCAACTAATATTCAAAGAAATATATAGAGTTCAATTATTCCTGGTGGCCGAATAACTGGAATTCTTGCTCATCGTCAGATGTAACATGGACTAAAAGTTAGTTTATGGAAATTTAATATAAACTATCTTCATCCCTGTGATTTTCATGGGAATTCAGTTCTGTATATTTAGTTGTTTATAGCCTTGTTGAATAAGGACCAAGACTGTATTAAAGGCTCTTAATATATTTTAGTCATGTGGCAGGACTACAGAGATACAAGAATGAGTATGAAGGCTTAATTTTTGCAATATTCTTTTATGGGTAAAAGTTTGATAAAGGATTTTATAATAGCCAGAGAAAGATTTTATACACAATATTAAAGGAGCTGTCTCACATTTTTTCGCTCAAATAAGTTGATAAAATATATTTGAAAAGTAATGTCACTAAAAGGGTAAAACACCCTTTTCTTTCCAGGAAATAAAGTTAATAAATTAGTGTACATGGTTTGGTAAAAAGCCTTGGGAATCGTTTTAGTAATTCGAAATAATAAAATGGGTGCCAGGCATTTTTTTAAATTTATAACCAACACCGTTATTACCATTACAGATAATTGGTTTGTGTAATAAGATGTTTTACCCTCTAAAGTAAATATGAATGACAAAAACTATCATTCTATATGGGAAATTTGAAAATAAAATTAGCAAAAAATGTGCTACAGCCCCTTTAAACTATTATAATACCGCTGCACGTTTGTTGTCACAATAGGTTGCAGTTGTGACATCACAATGGTTGTACCGGTATCACACTGTTGAGTAATTGGCTTGATTAATGTAAGAGAGCAATAAACAGAACATATAACTTCATTCCATATTATGTTATTTATTCAACTTGTTCGTATGTTACCAAATCATTAACTTGTTTAATTGGAATAGTAAATTAAATAGGTTATTTAATTTTCCCTATTCATTAAATACCAAAGTTTAATTCTGTCAGAATTTTTTTTTATGGATTAATAACATTTTTCTGTCTACTTCTAAAGTGATTCTCCAAAAGTTTCATTTCGATGACATATATAATACAACAATGTTAAAAACGTAAACTTCTAGACTTGTTTGAGAATTATTGGTTTGTTCATACACATTTCAAATAAATGTTAACGTTGAGCCTGTTAATAGGTCATATATATAAATGCATATAAAACTGAAAATCATAATTTATGGATCCTTAGAACTTTTTTGACTTATTCTCATTCCTCTTTTAGAATATATTGTCAGATTTATAGTTTTTATTGTCGATTTAAATAAAAATTGCCTTAGATTGCAATATTTTTTTTAACGATTTTTTGGCATAAAAATGGCATGGATAAGAGGTTAATTGACTGAAATGTGATACTCATTTGTAATATTCTTACAGAAATAGTGAAACCATTGAATAAAAATATAAAAATTATAAAGAAAAAGAAAAGAAAATTTGTGATATGGTAAATGTACACTAGATCTTAAACAAGTAAAATTAGTAATAAAAAATGAAAAGTAAAATTCTGAATTCGCAAAATAAAATTGTCTGAAAAATGTTGAACATTTAAAAATATTTTGTAATTTGAGAGGAATGATTTATAGATAGATGTTTTTGTTTTTGTTCAGAAATATTGTCATGTTGTAACATATTTTAAAATCTTTGTTCAAAACAAATTTTTCAAGGAAATGTGACATGTCACGCTGACTTTTTGATAAACGATAGCGCACATTTACAAGAAAATGAAACGTTGACCTTCACAAACTAATCTCAAAATCGAGCATTTAATGGAGCACACAAACATTATGTCTAAATTTCCATGTCATATTCTACCATTTCTTCAGTTTTGAAGGATGACAAGATATCATATTCCAATGAAAACGTTTGATATTTTATTACACTAAATCTTTATTTTATGTGGTAAACTTACATGACATATCACATAACCATTTTGCTCCAAAGTTCACAATCTTTTTTATAATATTGACTCTTAATCCTCTTCCGGTAAGCTAATGTCTTTCCTTTAATGGAACACAAACACAGATCATTTTCAGGACCTAGAAAATGTCATATTTCCAAGAAACAAAACATTAATCTTGTTTTTATAAGATGAACACTTCATCCATCATTATTACAAGAAACCCACATCAGATGAACTCAGTAATAACCTTCCATCCGGGGCTGTAGCTTAATGGGCAAAAAGGCTTTGCATTGCAAATCCAGTCCTGTTACCAATGTATGCAAACATAGATTTTCCTCAGTAAAGGCCACTCATATGGAGAGTGTCAATACACATAGCAGGGATAATCCTACGGGAGTGCAGGATCTCACTCCAGCATATCTGTTCTCATGAATTGAGGACAAGCCATATTTAATGAGAATTGTATCAGTGCCAGTGACGGATCTAGGAATTCTGAAAGGGTGGGGGGGTCCACAAATGGAAAAAGGTGGGGGGGGGGGGGGGGGGGGGGTGCAGACCCCCCTGAACACCCCCCCCTGCCTGGATTTGCCACTGTGTGTGATCAAATTGTCCATTCCTGTCCATGCAAAAATCTTTGAAAGGGGGAGGGGGGTGCAGACCCCCCTGAACACCTCTCCCCTCCCCCTGGATCTGCCACTGTGTGATAAAATTGTTATCTTTATGACATGAATAAACATGGTTAAATAAATTTTTTACATAATTTAAAAAAAAAGTCTTTTCAAAATATAGCACCGTATATTACAGATAATCTTTTTCACACTACCTCTCTGTAATCTACAAACAGTGGTCTCCATATTCTAGATCATTTATCCTAACGGTGTTGAAAGCATAGAAACATAGATTTTCCCAGATAATGGCCACTGACATGAAGAGATTCGAGGGGCAGTTCTTTGAGAGTGTTATGTTCAGAGAGAGCTTAGGATGGGACTATAATATTTTCCTGCCTCAACGATTGGTGGACAAGATGCTTTTTCAATCTTGAGGATTTCTGTTGATAAAACATTATCAACACTGAGGATCTACCCCCCAGCAAGCAAAATGATATCGAGCTTTTCTTGAAGTTTCTAATGTTAGTGTATGTCTTTTATCATCCACAAATGTTGAACTGGTTTTTCAAAAGTTATAAGTTTGTTTAAAAGGGCACCTGTTCTTTTTAAAAGTGAGAAATATCTTTTGAGTGGATTAAATTAATTTTTAAAGATCTTTTCTTCTTTTTATGTTTGAGTCATGTTTCTTTAATAGTCGACAAAACTTATCATTTGTATTGATCATTTGTCTTTTTTATAATATATTATACATGTTATTTTACGTAATATTTTTTATAAAACATCTTGATCTACATTCTGTTGATGAACTATAAAACACATGGTCTTGATATGTTGAATAATTTTACTGTACACTTGAAAAATAGCTTGAAATAGCTAGTTTAAAATTTGTTTGATGTTTCTGATTAGCAAATCTATGAAGGAATTTTTCTATGACCAGCATTGACAACTAGATATTTGTACGGGTGCAACCCCACAGTTATCTTCAACAGATAATAGTCTACTCAATAGTGTAATTCACCATCTAAAATAGTACATTTTTGCCAAGGTTACGGTGGCTGAATGGGTGAGCTGTTGGTGCAATCAGTGCTGGAGAGTGGTGCCTTACTTTGGAGGTGTGGGTTCGAATCCCCCAAGGGACCAACCCATCCCCTCCTAATATAAAAAATAAGAATTTATACTACTGTGCGATCCCAAATAAAACAATGTCACATTTATTCACTATCTAAGTGGCATGTATTTCTAAAATATTTCAAGCAATTTGTAGCATTGACATTAATCATGAAAGACATTCTCAAGGGCCTGATGATAATGGTAATGATAATGGTAATCTCAGATTGGTTGCATACTCCTGGGAATTGAGGATGGATAACAATAGCTCATTTACGTCGACAGTGAACTTGTAGCTTTATCATAAATGTAGAGATGGAGATACTGTGGAAATATTTATTGAATGGACACTAATGTAAAATAACCTTCTATATGAGTATATATAACCAAATCTTAGGTGAGGTGATTTGGGGTTTCAAGTTTATTTCGCTGATATCATGGCTGCTAGTATTAATGGACGGGTATGCATTGCTGTGAAACCTGGGAGCATCGGTTGGAATTAGCAAATCATGGGTGATAGCATTGCACCCAAACTGTACTGCATGTAGAAAAGTTATCCACAGCAGACAAAGTTGCCGTGCTCTTGGCAGGATTCAAACCCCGGACCTCCTGATCCAAAGCTTAACGTGCTGACCACTGCGCTATCCCGTCCCAACCAAATCTTAATAATCTCAAGTGAATAATACTGACCTATTGACCAACACATGATCTTCTGAGATGCTAAGTGAACTTAATGCAATACGAAAAGCATTGCTGTAGCACATTTTTTGTCATAATTCTTTTTCTCCAATTTCCATCTATTTTTAAAGTTTATACAGTATATTATGTTAAAGGGTAGAATATCTCATTACGCGAACCAATAAGAAATCCATAGAAAATGGTTATCCGTATTGTAAGAAAAATGTGTGATTTATAAAGCAACAATTTTTGGGAACTCTTTAATGTGAGAGATAGATTTGTAGGTCTCGTACCTCTAATATATGTAGCCTGACATGACAGCAACTACACACCTACCTGGATATTCAGAAGGAAAAATCAAATTCAGTCATACCTTGTTTATCCTCATGATTTGGTTACAGTTGAAAATTGTCTGGAAAGCGAGTCATGCAGTTAAGTGAATCATCATTTGCATAGAAATGATTTGAAATACAGTCAGATCCTGTTTATCTGCACGATTTGGATATACAATTGAAAATTGTCCGGAAAACGAGGTGTGCGTTTAAATGAATCATCATTTGTATAGAGAAGAAGAAGTAGAAGAAAATCATTTTATTTAAGTGTCACATGTTACAATTCGAAATACATTGACATAATTAATAATAAAAAATAAAAAAAGTAACCTATAGCCTAAAGGCCTACGAGACACTAAAGCAAAGAGAAAATTTGAAATACTTTCGTGCGGATGGCCGGGTTTACGGATATACGTGGTCCGGTAAACGAGGTCCCACTGTAATACTGTGAGAACGGCTGGGTTTACGGATATACGGGGTCTGGGTAAACGAGGTCCGACTGTAATAATGTGTGGATGGCCGGGTTAACGGATATATAGGGTCCGGGTAAACGAGGCCCGACTGTAATAATGTGTGGATGGCCGGGTTTACGGATATATGGGGTCTGGGTAAACAAGGTCCGACTGTAATAATGTGTGGATGGCCGGGTTTACGGATATATGGGGTCTGGGTAAACGAGGTCCGACTGTAATAATGTGTGGATGGCCGGGTTTACGGATATATGGGGTCTGGGTAAACGAGGCCTGGCTGTACCTTATTATCACAATTCTATGTTTATTAATGATTGAAATAAACATTGCTACATTTAAATCAATTTTACCAATCCTCAAAAAGAAATCTAGTCATTGGAACCGACCAAAACCTTTTCAAAATATAATGATTATACGCGGTCAATGTGAAGCAATTATATACTCTCATCCTGTGTTAATGTTAATCACAGTATTGCCTGTTAACTACTTGTATAATTAGAATCTGTGTCCTGATTCTCTGATTGGTTGTACACTCCCAAGGGTGAGAATAGACTGGACGGAAATGGCTGCGTTGACATATAACATTTAGTGTATGTTGTAGACAATCACTCCAATACATTGTATAAGATTATGCTACTTAGCTCTTCTAAAAAGGAGGATTCTATCTACCAATATATGCAATAAATATTTGACTAAAAGACAGTCAAATTCAAAGATATATCAATGAAGTTAATATTTTGATGACTTTAAATTCACAACTTCATAAAGACAAGCACTGCGAGTGGGGATAACTTCACTACGGCCTAACACAAAATTGTTTATTAGTTTCATGATACATTATGTGTTACTATGGGGTTCACTCTATCAGTATACCTGTTTTGTTATTAAAAATGTTTAAATTGATTAAATATGGCGTATTTTGATTTCACATATTGCCAAGAAATGGCAGATGCTGCCGATAATTATAAATTGGTGATACTTTCCCTTTAAGGTGAGTTAAAAAGATGGCAAGTCAAGGTATTTTTTAAAAAGTGATTTATTTATTTTTATTAATAAATCAAGAAAAAGTTTGTTCAATTGAGAATCTTTTTTATTTTGAAAATATTTGTTTGTCAATTACACAATTTGTATATTTTTGGTGTCAAAGCTCAAATGTTTTTTAAAACAAAAACGATAACATAGACCTTGAATAAGTGTTTAAAATATTCAGAAAAAAAAATCTACATTAGACTCTACATATTAGACATTATAGACAAGTGTTAAATAAGTTCTTTTTCCAAAAATTATTGATAACAAAAGCAATATGTCACTTTAAGATACTCTTGAAAGCAGCGTTAAACACAAACTCACTCACTCACTCACGTTAAGATAGCTCATGTCTCTAGCTGATTGTTCATGAAGAACTGAGGGAGTTTCTGGACACAGCTGGAAGATAGAATGTCTGTCATGTTAAAGCAGTGTCCTTACTATAACCAGCTGCTATAGTCTAACAACACACTCCACTAGATTTGTTTATTTCTTGTTGTAAGTTGTCGTTAAAGGAGCAGTATCAGGATCAGAAAGAAAGTTCAAAGAAATGAAAGTAGGAACTTTTTTATCTTTAAGAACTTTTGAATAAAAAGAAAAAATCATAACAAGATATGATATTCTGTCATCATTGGAAAACATCTCTGTCATAATGTCAGTGAAATTATTACTTCCTATTCAAGGATAATGATTAAACTCTCCGGAAATCAGCAATGTTGGAGCAATATGACAAAAGTTATCTCAATTTCAGTTGTGTATTTGTCCTCGCCGGTCCTCGAATTGACGCCCAATGTCAATTAGATGCTGGTTTTAAAAAAGCAATGTATATAAGTTCACATATGTCTCTTAGTGAAAGCCTTCTTCCGGTTCAATAATAAATAAATATTAACCAAAACAAATTCATATTCAAGAATTTGTGTCATGATTGCATTTCTATGATTTTTAGATGGATGATTTATATGCCCCAAAATATATAGACTCCGTTCTCAAATTGATGCCAGGTCTCTCAAATAGAAGCGGTGGTTGAAGGAGGTCTGGAAAAATATACTCCAGGGGCGCCTTTTAGAGGATATAGTAATAATAGTGGCATTTATATTGCGCAGTATCCACGCTATAAAGGTATGCTCAAAGCTCATGGTTGGCACATTATTACCCTGGTCTAACCTGAGCTGCCGCAAAGCGCTTAAAGGTCACCTCCTCCACATCTTACACCAGGTACCCACTTACTGCTGGGTGAACAGAGGCACACGTTGAATAAAGTCACTTACCCAGGGTGACAACATAAGTCTTTCCACTCATGTCACAGTGTGGGGCAGGGGCTCACCCTTCAAACTCCAGTTAATTCAGCAATGAAGAGGGTAACCCACCAATGCCGCAAGCCGCGCCCACTGTTGCTGAACTTCACTGATAGCGGTCGACTGAGCTATGCACAGGACCACGTGCCACCAAGTATATACGGATATACGGTAATATCTATAGCAGTTATCGGACAGCTGTTCAGTATATTGAAACGTATACGCCTTTTGATGGTTTTGGATGAGCATTTATAGAATAAATGAAATGTCAATATCCTCTCAAATGTCATTTCCATAAAAATGCACAAGTCTTTATGTTCCTACTCTCATCTGGGAACTCATTTGGTGAAATATATCAAAATGTTTTTTTGCCACATGAAGCATTATGTTTGTCATCAAATAGTTTTCACTAATTATTGAACATAAAAAAATCATAGCACAAAATCAAAACTTTGTCATTTTAGTTGTGTTGTTAATAATTCTTCTTAATGTTTAACTTTAGAAATAATTTATTCTTTGAAATAACTCATTATTCAAATGAATTGTAATGGTATTGCTGTTCTACTGTTGATCCTGAAGCGAATGAAAGGATAGTCGGAAGTTTTCAGGATTTTAAGTCCCACTGGGTTTTAAAATGTTTGACATTAAAATCTTCTGAATAGTTATAAAACATAACAATGAGTAGCTATTACAAAAAAATATATTCTCAAAGTTTAAAGATCATCACTGTGAGATTGTCCTCTCCTCATGACAATGGTGTCTTCTTTTTCTGGTGTCTGTTAGGTTTTTGATAGGTGTCAAATTAAAAATGTTAGATCTATTGTCACACAGTCTTGATTGGTGATAGACTTACTTCTATTTGTGTTTTTTAAAATAACTTTGACTTGCATTTTTGAGTGGATCCAAATTCAAGGACGTTGAGTGGCACGTCACTGTCAGAAGTAGCAATTCCAATATAAAGTTTTCCTCAAAATTTGTTACTTCATCTCATGGCTGACCATTGAATTAAGGCTTTGTTTGAGGGACTGCATGTTCAAGTTTGCAAAATGTTCTAAGCAAACTATGTTTTAATTATGTATTGCATAATTACAGGGTATAAAATAAGCTTGAAAAGAAACCAACTCAAAATGGTTATTATCATAATTCAAATGGCAAAACCTTTAAAAAGTTACCAGCCCGGACCAAAATTTACCAGGTTCCCGGCTTGAGGACAGCCTTATTTCCCACATTGAAAATTATTGCACAATTTCGTCAGTACAAATTTCCTTTCTGGCAAAATGTGAGTGGGTGTTCTCTGCCGTCTTCTGTTATCGCTGAATAATAGTTTTAAACTCTATTGCCTAATAGTTTTGAGTAAGCAGTGTTCAGTGTTTTTAAAGGCCTAGTTCAACTCCTGGATTTTTTTGTACAGAGTTTCTTTGATATACTTGTTCCTTATCGTCTAAAAACCTTTAAAGCAAATTGTTCTCGATTGGTATATAAAACATCAGTAGCAGTTGTTTCTTAACTCAGTTTCCTCTTACAAAGTGAAAGTTGTCTGTTAAAAAGCTTCTCAGTTTTACTTTGTCTTGAAAAAAAATATTGCTGTCCTAATTAAATTAGAGCCAGACCATTCTGTCTGAAGATATTTGTAATTGTCGCCAACAAGGAAACTAAACACTCGAGTCTTGTATAGATCAACTTCCAAACGCAAGGCATAGCTCTTGCCAGTCTGCATTACTGGCTGATTTAAGCCTGTATTTCCCTCGCTTTGTCGTGCCAAAATAGTGGATCACTGCACCTGAAATGCATAGTGGGGACGGATTACCAAGCACAGAAATCTTGAGGAAATACTGCAAGGCCTAAATCAGCCAGTAATGGAGACTGGCAAGAGTTATGCCTTGCATTGGGAAGTTGCAAATAGATCAGAAACTAGTTTTGGGTCACAGTCTGATTACATATAGGGGGCATGATAGTGCAGTGGTTAGCACATTCGGCTTCAGATCAAGAGGTCCGGGTTTGAATCATTCAAGGGATCTGCAAATTTGTCTGCTGTGGAGAACTGTTCTACATGCAGTAAGGTTTGGCTGCAATGCTACACTGAATTTCAACACAGTACCACAATTGGTTTGCTACTTCCAGGCATTGCTCGCAGGTTTCTGTCCATTTAATCTTGGATCTTACTATCCATTTAATCTTGGATGTCACTATCTATGTAATCTAGGATCTTGCTATCCATTTAATCTTTGATGTCACTATCCATGTAATCTAGGATCTTACTATCCATGTAATCTTCAATCTTACTATCCATGTTATCTTGGACTTGAATCATGTTACTTAGTTCAATTAATTCTATTACAAATGTGCGGTCATACATTTGATAAAATCCTAACCTTCTAATTTAACTTAAGCCCGTCTTCGGCTGAGTGAAGTTGTTGCTGGTGAAAGTTCAAAGTAGAATCCAAAATATTTTTTTAGATTTTGCACGTAGAAAATTGAAAGAATAAAAAAGACATGTTTACACATCTTCGAGATTGACAAGATCATTCTAATATCTGAAGGTTGGTGGTAGGAAGTTTCCATATTCATGTTCTTGCCGCCATTAGTTGTGTTTTTTATTTGTCAGACGTATCTTCTCGTTTGTTTCTCATCTCAGTAAAATGCATATCTGGCTTTTAACCAAGATGGTGGATGTCGATTGTACACTTCCCTTCACATATATCAACTGTACAACTGAGGATAAAACCATTAGTTGATTACACAACCCTGTGGAGGAGGTTTAATCATCGGCAGTGTTAATAACATATAATGCCATGTTCCATTTTCTGCTGCCAAATAATTCCCGCAATGTTAAAAGATTTGAAATTTTTAACATTAACTATGCATAACATTTTCTTTTACAAAATAATTGCCATAATTTCGAAAGCATAGAGATTTAATTATATTTACGCCAGGCAAAATTGATTACTTAGTTTTAAAAAGTAATAGTTTTTTTGGGGAAAACATCTAAAAGCAGAAGGCAAAAATAAGGCAATATTGCTCTAGTGAAAATGAAAAATATTCAGGAAAGCAAAACTGGCACTGAATGAAAGGTAGGAGAATCAGTAAATGAACAAGATAAATTTTTTTCGCTCGATTATTTCTACTTTTCTGTTGCAAAAAGTTACATAATGTTGAAACAATAGTATATGGTAGAGTTTTACTCGTAACTTTTACTTGTCATTTATTTGTCATTTGAGGTTATTTATCAGATAGTAATCATGTTAGGCAGTTCAATTATTTTATTATATTAGCAGCAATGAATTAATGGGATTTATCAGTGAAATAAACTTTAATGAAGCTACATGCAGTGAAAATAACTTGTGAGGAATTATATTATGACGTCACATTGTTACTGTGGTGACAGAGTGTTCCTTGCGGTTGCTCAACATGATGACAACGTCGTTGTAGCGCTATTACAAGGATAACATCATATAATAAATAGAATTTCTCTCAATTCTTTACTAATACCATGTTTATCTCATCCCATGAGGAAGAAAGTTATAAATTTTCACTCGTGGCTCTGCCACTCGTGAAAATATAACCTTTCTACCTCACTCGATGAGATAAACATGGTATTAGTCAAGAAAAGACAGATATCCTCTATATATTAGTTCATGTATGGAGACAGAGAACATACGGTCTACTGAGGCTTTGTAGGAATCAAGTTACCTCTTGTAAAGTGTCAACTAGCTGTCTTGTGATAGTGATAGCGAGGCTATATTTTCGTACCCGCCAGGTGTTGCTGACTGTACGCCATCTTTTTTTTTTGTTGCATTATGTGAAATGAAAAATGCTGTCTTTTTCACTGATTAAATTCATTTTACTAAAAGGACATATTCATTGATAGAATAATTCACAATGTACCGAATGTTTAATCATCAAACTAATAAACAATATCTTGTTCAATACCCTCAATAATACGTTTCACCTTGATTATGTAATAAGCATGTATGTATTAATAACATGTGTGTAAACAAAAACGTCCTCTTGAATTTCATTTTCACAAAAATACCTTCATAGAACCTTGTCTTTAAAGGGGCAGTAGAACGTTTTTTGCAAAATTTATTTTTTCAAATTTCCCATTTATGATGATAGTTAATGTCATTTAAACTAACTTTAGAGGGTAAAACATCTTATTAAACAAACCAATTATCTGTAGTGGTAAAAACTATGTTGCATATAAAGCAAAAATTGCATGGAGACCATTTTATTGTGAGCACAATTTATTTGTTTGTATTACAAAAACGTTTCCCATGGCTTTACCGAAACATGTACACTTAATTTAAACTTTATTTTCTAAAGAGAGAAGGATGTTTTACCATTGGTGAAATTATTTTTCAAATACAGTTCATCAACTTATTTGAGTGAAAAAAACGTGCTACTGCCCCTTTAAAAGGAAAAATTGTCTGAAATATAATGTCTGGAAATCTGGAAGGGTTGAACAATACATTAATGTTATGCAGCCTATAAGGAGTAAGACAAATAAGAGTTCAAGTGAAAAATGCATCTTGATCTGACAAGAGCTATAAGAAGGAATACAACATTTTAAATGTCAGTTCATTATTTATCATTTATGTTTCTAACTGTACTCAATGAAAATATATATGAAAGTAATTGTCTCAATGTCTGCAGTGGTTCAACTGCTTCGTTATCTCCAAGAAATACTGTCTATGATGGAGTATATAGACATAATACCTTTAATGCCCAATGGTTTATAGTATATCAATTTAAATTCTCAGACACATTAAGATATGAAGACTTACTATATATGTATGTGATTCCGTCTTGTGATAATTGAATCTGTTGACATGAGAATTAACTGTAAACAGCATGGTAAAATGAAGGGAATATGTTGATACTGGTTTTTTTGGATTATAATCCTTACTAATTTTTATGACAGAATCATTCTTTGGGCATATATTAGGTCTTCAAGATTATCAGAGGTTATCATGTGTATACAAACCTAAAATATGGGCCGGTCCTCAATAAGAGCCAGGCCTCCAATAAGCGCCAGGGGGTTAGACCCCTTAAATGTTAATAAGAGCCCGGACCCCTATTAGAGGAAATACGGTAATCTCAAATTGGTCAAGCTTGTTCTTTTTTAAACTTGATAGAAGCACTGAGATTATTGTAAGCTGTCTTTCTTTTGACAAGGAATGGGAAAGTACAGTGATTAGCATGTTCATATTCGGACCAAGAGGTTCAGGGTTCGAATCCTGCACGGCAACTTTGTTTGCTGTAGAGAACGGCTCTACTTGTAATTTAAAATTCATTGTAATTCAGTGCTACACTGGATTTCATCGTAGTACCACCCATGGTTCGCTAGTTCCAGCTAATGCTAGCAGGTTTCATCATAACGCATAGCCACAATGATGTTGCATGCTTTCTCCCTTCAATAATACTAGCAGCAGTGATATTAGTGAAATATTCTTGAAAGCGGCGTTTAACCCCAAATCACCACCTCGAGTCTGATCTCTGATTTCAAGCTCAGGTAGAAAATATCTATGAACCAGTGTGAGCTTTGTGTGGGTTGAACTAAATTAAATTAATGGCTTATGAAATTCCATCATGTCTGATTATGTCTGATGCACTCTCTTTTAAAAAATTCCATTCCAGCAATTTCATGACAATTTTCTTGCATGCATAATGCTTTTAGTATTTACGAGAGACGAAGAGAGAGTTGTCCAATACAGTTATCATCAAATCTAAGTGATAGGAGTTTAAAAAAAAGGAATGTGAAATATTTGTAGTTTTATTACTTGAATTGACATTTTAATTGTTGCAATTTGTGAAAAAAATGAATAATGTAACATCGTTTACAAAGTTTTGCAAATAAAAAGCATGATTATATACTGTTGAAAACTTTGAACTTTTTACATATTCTGTTTTAAATCTTTTTAAAGTATGACATTGTTAAAAAATGATTGGATTATGTTTCATCATCATTACAAAGCATTAGAAATAAAAACATGATTATTCTGGGAAAATTTAACCTTATACATATTCTGTTAGAAATCTATTCACAGTATGACAATTAGTGTCTTTTTTACGAGTTTTTCATCAAAAGATTAAATTTGATATTTTGTAGTGTTGTATTTTATTTGCATCTAATGCATTGGTCTGTAGAATGTTAACCTTTATGTTAATTGAGCTGAAAACATATTATTTACATGGTTTACAGATTCTCCTACCTTTTTTTGGACAAATTTGAGAGAAAAAAAATGCTTCTAAGAATCCATTCCCAAGCAAAAATCTTGCTAAATTTGACCTCCCAAATAAAAATATTTCCTGATTTTTCCATGAAACTAGAAAAATAAGTAAAAAATTAATTAGTGCCTACTTATCTTCATGAACACTTTTCTTTTACACTTGAACAAAGCTGCTCCTTTTCTTCCCTCTGTCCATAGACAGGCTCAAGTCTGTAAACCATAGTCTAGATTTTCAAAACTCTTTTAGTGCTAAGATTGGTTTACAACAAACTTTGCAACGAGAGAGCTTCGAAATCTAGGCCCTGGTAATTAATTTAGCCTGGCCTAATTGTTGTTAAATGTTTGTAAATATTCTTCAACACTTAGAATAAAATGTATGCATGAGTGTCAGTCAATGAATTACAGAGACCATAACTGATTAAACAATAAAATAATGGGATAGGTCAGGAATAATTCGGTAGGTAAAGAGTTAATAGAGAAAGAAGTAAATAGATTGGCCCTAATGACATCCATACAAAAAGTTTTACCTTACTTAAATTTCACTGAAACTTCATTTGTTAAAGTAAAAGATTAAAATTTGTCAGGTCAATAGACTAGGTGTAATTTAATTAGGAAAATGTCAAGTAATTTTCCAAACGATAAAAATAATCATTCTCAACCGCTCATTGGCTCTCTAGTATTCTTTATTCTGTACAATCGTGTGGGTTGTCGGTCCATGTATAGCGATTACAATTGAACAGACAATTATTTATGAAGTGTTTTGAGGTGCCAATTTGATGAATTAAAAATGAAACAGCTAAGATTTTTGTAGTGAAGACATATGATTATATTAAACATAGACAGTATCTGAAATTCATAATATTTAAAGAGTGTGTCACTAGCAAAGATTATAATCAAATCAGCAAGAAATGGACTTAGTCTCTTGACAAATACCATGTATATATGTAAAAATATAAACTTTCTTCCGCACTCGATGAAATAAACATGGTATTTGTCAAGAAAAAACACATATCCTCTACATAATAAAACATAGACAATGTTTGACATTTATGTTATTTAAAGGGTACATGTTATTACTTTCTAGCAAAGATTATGATCAAATCAACAAAAAGTGGTTCTTAGTCACTGAGCCCAGAGATACAAACTTTACAATGTAAATCGTGGATGGAGATTTACTTGGACATTAAGTGCCCAAGACCTATTCATATGGGTATGAGGCATAGCTTTGGCTTATGTTCGTGCGTGGGGCTACTTTTTTCACAAAATGCATAAATCATGTTCGTCTCTGTTGTAATGGTACATCTTATTTCATGTTATTGGACATGACCCAGCCTGTATATATACATATAATGTCAATATATACATATAATGACAATATATATACATTTAATGACAAGAAATATACACTTAATGATGACCATATTCTAGCAATGATTGAGAGAAGAGTGGTAGGTTATGTGATTCAATGCCCCAGTAGTCTGGTCACAGAGATGCTTTGCAGGAATTAACCCTTAACTTACAGGCATAGATCTATTTGGTTAAAGAAAATAAGTTACCAGCACTGTTCTCAATGAAACTACACAGCAACTTTGTCTGCAGTAGAGAACTGTTCTACACACAGTAAGGTTTGGGTGCAATGTTACACTGAATTTCAGCGTAGTACCACCCATGGTTTGCTAGTTCCAGCCACTGCTCACAGGTTTCACTGCAATGCATAGCCATAAAGGTATTGCAGGCTTTCTCCCTGCTATCATACTAGCAGCATGGTATAAGTGAAATACTCTTGAAAGCGGCGTTAAACCCCAAATCACCTCACCTCTAACTATATATGGTAAAAAAAGTAGCAATATTAATGACCATGCATGATACTAAAGGATGTTCATATTCATATCATAATTCCAAACAAAGCTACCACGGGGGAATTAATGTTTTATAAACTCATGTTATTTCTGGTACTTTCAGGTGATAAATTTGTTATTAGATTTAAAATAATCTGATTTAGACATCCACTTTCAGGATTAAATGTCCTATAAGCTTATCAGTTTACTCAAAACCTCCACCAAATTATAGTTGAACTGCAAATACAGAATGCACAAAAAAACGTAATTCTTTTTTTTGTATTTCCTATTACTTAAAAAAATGTTATATAATTTTATTTTGTGATGAAAACAAATTTGACCTGCACCATATACAAAAAGCCAAATGAAACTCCTTTTACAATGAAACAAATATTTAAGAGATGTAATTCATTTTCCCTATACAGTGAAGCAGCTGTTATCGTCACAACACTCAATATAAGTAGAAGTTGTATATGGTGTCAGATTATACTTTTACTCCAAATTCTCTCTTGATGAAAATGCCCCTTCGAAGCATAAAATGAATATTAAAGAGATTCAATTCCAGCATACATCAATACTAAGTAAAGATATTGTCAGCTTTAGCTAACGTTCTATCAGAAAGATAAATAATTAAGTCACTGTCCCGGTGGTCACTGATATGACCTGAGCCCTCTTATCTTAATATTGCTTCGTTTGTTGAGCCCCTTTGTGAAATTGTCTGTGAAGATAAATCCTGAACAAATGTTTGTTGTGGAATTATGGAGAAATTCTATATCATATTTATGTAAGAAATGAGGCAATTAATATGTATGTGATCTCCTGGTAATAAAATGGTCCTTGATGGGTAATTTGATCAGTGAAATGAAATAATGTAAGATGAACTTATGTGGGTGGAATTACGATTTCAGGTTAACCCTTTGCATGTCTATGAAAAATCTTGGATCCGAGTGACTGTCTTTAGCCATGTGGCCATTCGATTTTGCTGTTATTCCTGTAAACTGGCAGCTCAGAATGGCTTTTCACTTATAAGTTACCCTGCTTTAGTGTTAGAATCTTCATTTGGTCCATGGTTCGAATGCCGCCAGGGGCATGGCAACTTTGTCTGCAGTAGAGAACTGTTCTACATACAGTAAGGTTTGGATGCAATGCTGCACTGAAATTCTGCGTAGTACCACCCATGGTTCGCTAGTTCCAGCCGATGCTCGCAGGTTTCATCGCAATGCATAGTCACATGGTGTTGCAGGCTTTCTCCCTGCCATAATACTAGCAGCTGTAATATAAATGAAAGACTCTTGAAAGCGGCATTAAACCCCAACTCACCTCAACTCACATCACATCACCTTTACTATGAACTATTTTCTTTGCAAATGATTGTGTAGCAACAAATTATTTTGAGATGACTTTCATCTGGATTCGAACCCAGAACTTCTAAATTAGAGTCTGACAGTCTACCAACTGGACTAACATTCAAATATTGAAGTATTGTGATTGGACGTGTAAGTTTCTAAGGATTAAGGAAATTACAGCGTTTAACTGTAACTTTCTTAAAATTTAGGGAATGAACTTGTTTATAATAATTGATGCACATGTAACTTTCTGAAGATTTAGGCAATGAAGATGTTTATAATCGTTGCATATGTAATTTTCTGAAGATTTAGACAATGAACATGTTTATAATTGATGCACATTAACTTTCTGAAGATTTAGGCAATGAACATGTTTATAATGGTTGCATATGTAACTTTCTGAAGATTTAGGGAATGAAGATGTTTATAATGGTTGCACATGTAATTTTCCTAAGATTTTAGAAATGAGTGTTACCGTAACTGATTTTATACTTCCTTCAAGTCTCAAATACTATCTTTCAAATTCAGGAGAAAGGAAAGATTTAATGATGTCAATTTTATACATCATAGTGTGATTTTATCGATCCTCAAGATGGAATATAAGACAACATGACAACATGTGAAGAATCAACAAAGACATGATTACAAATGTCACTTGGTGGCATGAAGAACAAGATTTTGATCATGAAAAATTAAATTTTAATGAAATTTGACATCTTCATCAAGAAAACTTTGAAAGGAATTTTAAATGTGAAACTAATTAAGCGTTTCCAAATTCAAATTCTTTAAAGTAAAGACTGTAATTAAAAGTGATCCATTTTGAAAATTTTGTTTTCTTGTGAAGTTTTAGACTTTCGAGTCATGTTTATGATTTTCATACTTTCAAGGAATTTTAAATCTGTTTGATTACATGAGTGTTTTTGATAATTGAAACGAAATATTTATTGCCATATATTTTAAGTTGAGAAGATTGTAAACGAATTTCTTGCCATTGAATTAGACATTGAATAAATATGCCTATATGCCGGGATTATTTTTAAAAGGAGATACCCACTAGATAACATTTGCTAAATTTAACCAAGCAATTATTCAAGACAGGTGATTATTTATTTCAAAGAGCACTTAGAACCCTGTGATTATACAAGGCTTGCGATAGTTCAAGGCAGGCAATTGGTCAAGGCAGGTGATTATTTATTTCAAAGAGGGCTTTGACCCTGCGATTATACAAGGCTTGCAATAGTTCAAGGCAGGTGATCATTCTAGGCCGGTGATTATTCAAGGATTAACAATAAAAATCAGGATTCGTGTGTCATGCAGTCTGGTATAATGGTTTGTTTGACATTAATGCTGCACGTAAAGGGTTAAAGATTTTTAAAAATAAATTAATAACTACAATAAACTAAAGAAAAAGTTTAATCTATTCTGAAGAACATGTTTACACATTTTATTCCTCGTCCAATGGATTGAAATGGTCACCTTTTATTTGATTTTGTGAAGAAACCCTTTTTACCATGTTCCTTTGAACTTATTTTCCATAAAAAATTAGTAATAATATGGATACCTATACCATGCTATACTCCATACCACAAAGATGCAAGTTCAAAGCACGGACACTCACATTATTACCTGTGTCTATAACAAATACCTTCCCTATATATTTCTTTATAACTTTGATAAACTTATTTGCCATTACCTGCGTCTATAACAAATACTTTCCCTATATATTTCTTTATAACTTTGATAAACTTATTTGCCATTACCTGTGTCTATAACAAATACCTTCTCTATTTATTTCTTTATAACTTTGATAAACTTATTTGCCATTACCTGTGTCTATAACAAATACCTTCCCTATATATTTCTTTATAACTTTGATAAACTTATTTGCCATTAGCTGTGTCTTTAGCAAATACCTTCCCCATATATTTCTTTATAACTTTGATAAACTTAATTCCATTACCTGCGTCTATAACAAATACCTTCCAAAATATATATTTCTTTATAACTTTGATAAACTTATTTGCCATTACCTGTGTCTATTAAATACCTATCTCTATACTTCTTTACAAGTTTTAAGTATGAGCAAGTTTGAGCAACCTCTTACTATAAAACATTTATATGGAGTTGGTGTTGATGTCTTCCTTATTGCCTACTGAGTTTACATCAAAACCTTTGACACAAGCTTTACAGGAACTAATGGAGACTATTATCTTGAGGTTGTAAGATAATAACAATGTCGTTTGTGTAGTCTCCATCTTCAAATAATGTGGATTTATATTCATGAGGTTGATTAATGTCTGATAGAACAGAAATGTAATCTCTGTAAACCAACCGTTCTGAAGCCGTAGCCAGACTGAGAGCATATTCTGCCTTGGTGTATCTAAAATAATGTATATAAATTGGTTAACCTTGTGCTTTTGCCAGTATGTAATATTTCAAAGTGCATAAAGTATTGAATGTGTGAGCTAATACCATATACCCAATTACCATGTCTTGATTTCTTAAAGCCAAGAACTGTAGATGGTTTGACACCTAAATGTGTCTTGCCCAAGAACTGTAGTCGGTTTGACACCTAAATGTGTCTTGCCCAAGAACTGTAGCCGGTTTGACACCTAAATGTTTCTTGCCCAAGAACTGTAGTCGGTTTGACACCTAAATGTGTCTTGCCCAAGAACTGTAGTCGGTTTGACACCTAAATGTGTCTTGCCCAAGAACTGTAGCCGGTTTGACACCTAAATGTTTCTTGCCCAAGAACTGTAGTCTGTTTGACACCTTAATGTTTCTTGCCCAAGAACTGTAGTCGGTTTTACACCTAAATGTTTCTTGCCCAAGAACTGTAGTCGGTTTGACACCTAAATGTGTCTTGCCCAAGAACTGTAGCCGGTTCGACACCTAAATGTTTCTTGCCCAAGAACATTACCCTGTAGATGGGTTTACACTGAAATGTGTCTTGCCCAAGAACCAACATCCTCGGTTACCCATGGTTTTATATATGCTCGTTACTCTCCGCTATATAACCCCTTGGACACTTCATCAGAATAATTTGTACTAAAATTATCCGTAATTTACTGTAGAAATGCTGTTTGGGAATTTGATATGGGAATTTAAGAATCAAACAAATAAATGTTTCATTTTAATTATTTATGAATGCTTATATTAATAAAATATTATTAAAAAAAAATGTTTATGCTTTTTAAATTGAAGAGAGTGTCGCGGAATTTAAGAATCAAACAAACAAATGTTTACTACTGTTTAATTATAAAATGTTATTTCTAAAAATGTCTGCTTTCTAACTTGACGAGTCTCTGGAAATCTGCGACTGTGGTCTCCAGTCTTCATAACAAGGTCAAGCAAATGTGACTGTTTAGTCACCAATGTTGGCTGAAACAATTGAGTAGGCTGAATTCTTAAGTGACTGTCTAAGATGTCTCTGTGTAATTGACACATCTTAATAAGTGAGTGGCGGTTTGTCTTCCTCGCCTAGTTAGTAATATGTCAACCATGGCTTTAGGTCAGCCACAAATTTGAAATGTCATTCTTACTTTGTGTGATCACTGAAATATTCCCGAATTGCAAATTCTAAGTATGATTAAGCTATTACGTATACAATAATGTTATTTTGATATTTAATATTTAAAAATATAAAAATAATTCATCGGAATGACAGATTTCCTTAAGAAATATAAAATGAAATATTAGATTTGATTTTAGGGAAATTGCAAGAACTATTTTCAAATTATTTCATAAATTGAAATGATATTCCATCAAACACTCAGTCCAAAAGGGATTGTGGTCGAGGATATTTTTTTAAATGTTACCAATTTTAATAATCAAGATATAAATGATTAAAAGACTACATTGTAAGGAAATTGAAGGATTTAAATTTTGTTTTTTGTTTGTTAAAAGATTTAACATCATTTAAGATGATGTTTTCAATATTGTTGCAAAGTGTGTATATATATCTTCTGTACTAGAGTCCTTAGCGATCTATTTTTCTGAACTTCGTAGCACTATGTGAGATGTTTGCCAGATAAATAGTGAAACTTTCGCATTGTGCTGGCGATAGTTGCCCTACTATGAGGGTGTGGGTTCAAATCCCGCATGGGACTCGGCAAAAGTACAAGAATTTGTACTATTGAAGATAGTGTTTTCCCAAATATAACCTTGTTATATTTGCTCACTATCTAAATGGCTTGTATTTCTAAAACAGTGAATTGTTATATAAACAAATTTGATTTGATAGGATTTTTACCAGTATATTAACAGTTAAATGTTATCGAAATATGTGAATCATTAACACCAAGAAAATGTGAATCATTGATATAAAAAAATTTATATCATGGACACAAAAATGTGAATCATTGACACTGACACCGACACCAAAAATGTGAATCACTGAGACCAAACATGTGAACCAATGACACAAAAAATGAGAAACCTTGGCACCAAATTTCTTTTATTAATTGACTTTTCAAAATGTGAATCATTGACACAAAAAATGTGAATCATTGTCCAAATAAAGTGTTTAGACGTAAGCTGGAGTGTCTGGCTTGTTTATTCTAACAATTTGTCTGAGTTCAATGAAAAAGACACAGAGTCCAGACTTAAAACTTTACGATTGAAAACTTGTTACATGGAGAGAGTGAATTAAGTGAAATCGTCAATGAAAATGAATAATTCAATATTAGGAGTTCAGGATATGTCGTTAAAGTGGCAATAAAACCTGGAAATAGGTTGAACGTAAACTGAAACTTTTTTCATTAAATTTTACTAAAAAAAATATCTTATGTTTAATGGACTGTATATTGATTAGTTGAAACAATATCCCACTGGTACAGCTTTTATAACTTGTTTGGAGACAGAACGAGAAATGGTTTGGTATAAAATAAATTGTAGTGTTAAAATATTCAATATGGATTTTGCATGATCATTGCATAGAGAGTATGAGTTTTGCCTTTCCTCACTGCCATGCAGAGAGGAAATATAGGAGATAATGAGGTACATAAGATTTAGAAAAATCAAGAATTTGGAGGATGAAGTTATCATGTTACAAGAAGCCAGGGAAGTTGAGATAACTTAATACTACTCCAATGTGATAGTTGTCTAAAAGATTGTTGCCAAGATATTTAATTCCTTTGGACTGAAATTCTCTTAGAAAAATATCATTCTTAATAATTTATTGTTTTTATTATATCCTCGTGCCTATATTTGGTTGGTTGCGCTTGTCAAAAATGTTAAATTTAATGCTGGTTTTGTTTAATTTCTAGAAGAAAATGATTATTAGCAGATCATTCAACTGTGTGTTTGTATAAGAAATTCTTGAAATGTTAAAGAAACAGATTATATATTGTACATCAGTGTTATGAATGCAACATTTCTATCCCTCCTTCTCTCCCTCCATCAAACAATCTGTCCATCCCTCCACCCATTCGTCCGTCCGTCCATCCTTCCATCCGTCCATCATCCATCTATCTATCTATCCATCCATCCATCCATCCATCCATCCATCCATCCGTCCATCATCCATCTATCTATCTATCTATCTATCTATCTATCTATCCATCCATTCATCCATCCATCCATCCATCCATCAAACCAAACCATCCATCAAACCAAACCATCCATCCATCCAATTTCAAGATCAACATGATACTGTGCCTTTAAATTGGCTATTTCAAGTCTTGAATAGAATTATGTAAAATCTCTGATTATGTTACCCTCAATAGAATCCATCATGTTTGTGGACACGAGAATTTCATACATTGCGTTGGCAGACATAAATGCAATATTTTGACTCCCTGATTTATTGACACTATTGGGAAAGCCATCCATTTCTTCTCCATCTATTCCTTGCTAAACGTTATAGCCTCATGTATTGTACGCTTTATCCAGCCTATTTCCGTATGGAAATTGCTCAATTTTATCGACAAAGGCTCCCAAAGTTGTTGTTTGGGTAGCCTTACAACGATTTTGTATTTGTAACATCCCAATTTAATTGATGTTTATTCAATTTTTTCAAGAATTTGATGGAATTTGCACGATTTCACTGAACAACTGTTTCCAAACAGTTTTACAAATAATTTGTTTCTTTAAGTAAAAAAAAGTAATTAGAGTCGCATAAGCATGTTTGGAATTTTCCCATGTCCCAATTAACATTTTCATTGAATATAAAAAAACTATCAGGTAAAATTGCTTTGGAAAATTGCTTAATCGTTTCTATGTTAAATTGACGGTACCAATTCATAAACTACAAAACTACTACTTTGATTCCTCTATAAACAAATTATGTTATCATTTAACAAAAAAGTAATTATCCTGAACTGAAATCAAAACAAAGAAAGTTTGTAGTGGTTGAATAGTTTTCAATCATATTTTTTTAATAATGTCAAAATAAGCATTATGCCAGCAATCAAAACTCATTGCAAATTAGTTTTAATATTTAATTTCATATAATAATAAAGAAGAATTTTTTTCAAAAAATATAATAAGTGACATTGTTCACCAAAATGATTATCGCACAAATGGCACAATTAGCTCATATTTATCTCATGTTAAAATCATATCAAGAAGAATGTCGATTTTGAAAATAATTGAAAAAATAAAAAGACACGTAAGTTATGAAATATTACTCATAAGGTTGTTTGAATAATTTTAAAAGTTTAATTTCGTCTATCTATAACAGTATTAATATCTAAACCAGTATAAATTGAAAAAATAATTAGGAAAATAAGATACACAGATTATAAAATATTTCTCAAACGGCTGTTTTAAATAATTTAAAAAGTTTTATTTCTTCTATAACAGTGTTGATATCTAAACCAGCATAAATTGAAAAAATAATTAGGAAAATAAGACACATAGATTATGAAATTATACTTATATACATATGATTGTTTAAATTTCTTTTTCTCTTCAGTCTATAACAATGTTTGTATTTGAGCCAGCTTTAATCGAGATGTGTTTTTTTGTTTGTAATTTGCAGTGTAATTTCCAAAAAGATATACAGCCAAAACAGATCTCCTATATATTGCTTGCACAATTGATATCTCCTATAGAACCCACTTTGGGATGATAAATCACGTAACAGTGCATGAAAGGTGAAGTTGATGGTAAATGATAGCTATATTGTATTTATCTTCAATTTACCCTGCCTGCAACTTTGTCTGCTGTAGAGAACTGTTCTATGTGCAGTAAGGTTTGGGTGCAATGCTACACTGAATTTCAGTGCAGTACCACCCATGGTTTGCTAGTTCCAGCCATTGCTAACAGGTTTCACCACAATACATAGTCCATTGGTGTTGCATGCTTTCTCCCATGCTTTCACCAACAGCTGTGAAATAATCTTGAAAATACTTTTAAACCCCAAATCACCTCACCTCCTGCAATCCATAACAAATGGTTGTGTTTAACTAAAAATTAATTACTTGGTTAACTAGCTGAGGAGTAAAAAAAATAACCCCAAAATCAATCTGTCCACCAAATATGTGGGTTTCAAAGAATGAATGTGCTTCCGTTATTTTTACTTCCACTATTTCTAGTTATTTTTTCATTTTCGTATTTTAATAAAAAATAAAAATAAAAAAAGAAAGTCTTATCACCCTCTGCACTTTAAACAAAATTGTGCCCGAGAAACATTTAACTAAAAATTAATTACTTGATTAACTAGCTGAGAAGTATCCATCTTGAATAGCTGGAAGAAATGACAGACATAAATTAACTGACTTTTTAAATATTTTTGTTATCTCATTTACATTCATATTTCATTTCATATTCATATTTCAAGAACAATAGCATACGTAGACATGATATTGTATTCTTAACTTGATAGAACTTGATGAAATGTCAACATCTTAACATTTCAAGTTATATCAACACAGTGATATTTCATCCAATTTTGGTTAAATAAATTGCCTCCAAGCATTGACTGATAATTAATGTTTCAGTTTTCCTGGAAGTAAGACTAAATAAAAAATCTGAAATGTTTCTTGGCTATTGGTGCTTCAGTTTAATATGGGCATGTGACAGCTAAAAAACATGAATTAAGATTTTACCGATTCATTTCTGCTAGACCCCGAAATCCATCTGTCCACCAAATATATGGTTTTCTAAGAATGAGTGTGCTTCTGTTTGTTAGTACTTTTACTATGTATGTCCGTCCGTCCGTCCGTCCGTGATGAAGGGGACAGTTTTTCTCAGAAACCGTTTAAGATAGTGTTACCAAATTTGGTGTGTTGCTTGAGGGCATGAAGACCTTCATGGAAAATGAGAAGCGTACAATTATTGTTTCTGGAGTAATTGCCCTTTTTCCGTATTTTTAGACTTTGTTCATCGTATCTCCAAAAGGGACTGTTTTTCTCAGAAACTATATAACCCTTAACATGCGGGCGACGGAATTATCCGGGAGGCTCATAGAGAAAAATGTTAGAACCCTTGGCGAGACCCGTACGTTGGACTTAGTGCATTTACCGGGTCAGTAATAATTATATTTGCCCCCCAGGCGAAATGCGAGACGAAGTGTGTCCGTATATCGCCACATGAAAACTTGTTTACATACATCTCGCAGATAGCCACGATAACGAGTCTGTGTGAATGTCCGGTCGAAATATCAAGTAAAATTCACACCAAATTGCGTGTGCATTGTTGACCCGTAACGCATTGATAATTAGCTTTACAAAAGGCCAATTTTGTCGGGCTTAGCCCCCGCAGCATTAATTCGCTTGAGGCTATTTTCACCCACGTGTTTGTATTGCCTCGGGTTTGCCTCGCCCGAGACTGCTATCTGCCTCGCATCTCGCGAGACGGGGGAAAAAATCGCTAACTCGCCTTACTCCCGCACTTCATATCATGTGAGCGAATAGTTTGTTTTCAAAAAAAAATACGGCAAAATAAAGGGGAAACAATGGACTACATTCCCATATAAAATTAGAAAATCTCAAAAAAATAATAAAGACACAGCATGCGCCGTGAAAAAGGTCATGTTTACACTTCATAAATTTTGAAACAATCGGCGATTTTCACAACTTCTAAAACATTTATCACGGCTAAAATACTGAATGCATTTTCATAATTTTTATATCACAATAAACCGAAAAGAATAATCTTTTATTCTATATAAAATGCGCAGATTTATTCACAGAAATAAAGATACAATTTTACCTTTCTGAGAGGCATGTGAAACCAAACGGCACACAAACTAATCAACATATTTTCATCAGTTATGGTTCGAGGTTAGCGTTTATTTGAAAAGTCAAACAACATAACCATATTTGGGTTGACATGTGCTTATTTGTCAACTGGTTCGAGATTATGATTTCTTGGAAAAGTGCGATGAACGACCGTTTGCAATGCCGCATACATGTTGTAAGTATTGACGATTTTATAGGTGGAAATAAAGACAAACTTTACATAGCTATAGAATTATAACCAAAGGTCGCATTCTAATAATTTTTATATCATTGTGAAGCTAGACATCTTGTCTTCAATTCCGTATAAAATCGTATTTCGTATTTATGATGTTACGAGGCCCGAATTAAAGACAATCTTTCGAAAGTAATAGAATAAAAACGAAAAAACATAGAAAATTCATTCAAAGTTTCGGGTGTGAATTAGCCATTTGTGTACGGGTGTCGCTACTTGAATTTGTATTGAACGCCCGTATATAGTCCTTATTCGCCATGTAGATGCGGTATATTTCGTAAAAACGGTACCGGAATCGCCGCCTGGAAATTCCGCCAGCAGAGCTCGTTAGTGAATAAGCTCAAACTACTGCTGCGAGCTGCGAGCCTGTAAATTCCGCCACAGGGGCTAAAAATGGTAAAATATATATACGCAACGTAAGGGTTAAGATAGAACCAAATTTGGTGTGTTGCTTGAGGGCATACAAACCTTGATGGAATGAATATGAGTAATGCACAATTATTTCCTTGAATTATTGCCCTTGTTCCATTTTCTTGGGTCTGGCGGGGGAAGTTGATGACTATGTCTTCTTGTTTTTTTCATTCCAAAAAATGAAGAAAGTTCTACCGCCCTCGTCATTTTTTGAAAAAAAAGTGCCCGAGAAACATTTAACTTTTGTGTGCAGCCTAATGGCAATGAAATTAAGGTGTTAATGAAGACTAGAAACTCTGACAGAGACAGACGTCTCATGTTCATATCACAGTGTGTAGTTAAATTAAGAATGTCTGAGTTGAGAATTCGTATTGAAATTAAACCTCTAGCTGCGGATCTTGCAAACTCTGACAGACGTCTTATGTTCATATCACATTTGGTAGTTGAATTAAGAATGTCTTAGTTGAAATTTCCTATTGAAATTTACCTTTAGTTGCTGAGTGTATTACCATTCTGAATGAACAACTTACAGGAATGACTTCATTCACAAATCGAGTAACCAGTGATTTGCTGTTGGTTCAATATAAACTACCCAGTACCCTGATACTGTATACTGGTATTTTATTTTATTTTATTCAACAAATATGTCTTTATTATTTGCCATTGCATGTTATAATAATAAGAATATACAGCATTTATATAGCGGCCCATTTGATATGCAAATTATCACTACAAGGTGCTTTGTCTGTATAAAATGTAGGATCCTTTATTGTTGAAATTCATGTTTTATGCAGTTCATTTGCCTTTACAATTTGCAAATGTTCACATTTTCCATAACATATTATTATAATAATAATAATTTAATAATAATATTCAACATTTATATAGCGGCCTATTTCATATGCAAACAGGTGCTTTGTAGGAAATGTCAGATCCTTTTTTGTTGTATTTCATGTTTTATGCAGTTTGTTATCATGTATAATGGCACATATTACACAATTTGAATAGACAATGGTATTATATCACATTAACACCACATGTATGATCTGAATTTAGAACTTTTCGGACTCAGAACGCTAATTACAACTAAATACCTTTGAAACATGAAACATCACAATTCTGGTCTTTTCGCGTAAATCCATCGTAATCTTTTGTACTAAACTGCTATTGGATTCAAGGGCGGGATAGCGCAGTGGTTAGCGCGTTCATCTTGGGATCAAGAGGTCCAGGGTTTGAAATCCCGTCAGGGGAACAGCAACTTTGTCCGTAGTAGAGAACTGTTCTACATGCAGTAAGATTTTGGTGCAATGCTACACTGAATTTCAGTGTAGTACCACCCATGCAGTTCCAGCCCTTGCTCGCAGGTTTCACTACAATCCATAGCCACATGGTGTTGCAGGCTTTCTCCCTGCAATAATACTAGCAGTCGTGATATAAGTGACATACTCTTCAAAGTGGTGTTAAAACCCCAACTCACCTCGCCTCACGTATTGGATCCAGCACAGTATCCATGGTGAATCTGTGAGCAGTTAATCCTACTATACACCTTTTGTTGGCTGCGATACTGCCGACGCGATGTTAAACATTAACTCACTCACTCACTCACACTGATATCCTGTTTTAAGTTTCCATTACATTTTTTTGTTTCATATATATGTCATCATCCTTTCATCTTTAATTATAATTGTCCGCTCTTTTCATTGTCATATTTGATAAAATAATTCAAATCACAATTCAAAGCAATTGATCCATAATTCGAAAGAAAATTGTCATTTCTTAATTTTCCTCAACTTCACAAATAATCAAGGTTCAAAGTTTTAAACAAGAACAGATTCAATAACTTAATGTCAGACCGATCACATTTCTATATATCCATTTTTCTCGTCAATTATAGTCTACTGGTTTCTATTAGATATCAATTATTAATATTGAATATCTTGCTTTCAGATATACCCTACACCAAGCCTGAACCACCGAAGAAATGTGAGTACCAATTATTTCTTACTACTCCTTATGGATCACGTCTAGCCATATTGGCAGCGTGGAAAAAGGATGGGAAAATATTAATATAATCTAGGCATGAAAGGTTTCACTGTCACCAGATGTATGCCACTGTCTGGCGCCAATGGACACAAATTACTGGAACTGCCAAATGGTATTTGCAATATGCTTGGAGAGATTTCTTCCTTTCAGTGCAAATGGATCAGCTTCTCTATCATCCAATTATATTCTATATACATGCACTTTGTGGGAGGGATTGCATGCTTTTGATTTCATTTTATGTTTATTTCATTAATTCTTGCATTCAGGTTGTATATATAAATATATATATATATATATATATATATTTAACGCAACCACTTTTATGTTGATTTCATGATCATGTTTTTGGGAATTTATGTTAAAGGTAGTTTTGTGTTTCAGCTAATATTATTTAATATTCATACTTGTGTAAATGACTTTATAAAGGAAGAATTTCAAAAGAGTGACAATGTCATTTGATAACTCTGGGATCTTTCATTTCTGAATATTTGGAAAAATATAAAATATATCTAACTATTAAAATGTTCAGTTAACTGAGTTAAACATAACTGTTTATTTAACTGGTATGACAAATGGTATGATTAAGAATATCTCTTGTATGAATTGCATTTTCTTGATGAAGAGGCAAGTAGTCCAACGTTGTATGTATAACAAGGTGCAATCCATACCCTACATTATTATACATACTTACTTCCATGGGTACATCAAGAACCTGTTCTCTATCACATCACTATTTCAGTGATTTATATAACACCAAAATGTATATGCTCAAGAATTTTATCAATGCAATCCATACCCTACATTGTTATACATACTTACTTCCATGGGTACATCAAGAACCTGTTCTCTATCACATCACTATTTCAGTGATTTATATAACACCAAAATGTATATGCTCAAGAATTATATCAATGCAATCCATACCCTACATTGTTATACATACTTACTTCCATGGGTACATCGAGAACCTGTTCTCTATCACATCACTATTTCAGTGATTTATATAACACCAAAATGTATATGCTCAAGAATTATATCAATGCAATCCATACCCTACATTGTTATACATACTTACTTCCATGGGTACATCGAGAACCTGTTCTCTATCACATCACTATTTCAGTGATTTATATAACACCAAAATGTATATGCTCAAGAATTATATCAATGCAATCCATACCCTACATTGTTATGATATATACCAACTTCTATGTATCCACCGAGAACCTGTTCACATCACTATTTCAGTGAGTTATATCCTCAAATGTATATATACTCAAGAAATTATATTAATTTTATTATATGTTTTTGAGATGTTTTCCTACTGTATGATGTTCATGCCTAGTGGTTTGATTCAGAGGGGTCAAACCCACCTTTTGATAAATTTTGCAGGTAGATTTGACGAACCCCAACATGAACCCCTTGGGCTTCTTCCCCCTTCTCCTTTCCATTGTATGAATCCCAGCACCTCCTTTGAACATTTCTGTACCCGCCTATATATATGCATGATTTCTATCCGCTCTACACTTGATAAGATTCTGTCTCAAAGAGCAAGATCTAAATTAGTAGATAAAACATTTTTGCAACAAGTTTGTCTTCTCTCCTTGTATGTCGATGAAGCTTGTATCGTTTCATGAATAGTTCTGTCAAACTTTTGAAGCCTTTGACAACGGCTTCAAAGATGTCATGTCTATCAGCTCCGAGATCTAAACGAGTGGTTGAGTTATTGACCTTCCCTTCCTCCGTAAATCTCTTTCCTCTGCTGAGTCTCGTCAGACTCAATCGCCTTTAAACTCACTTCCTTTTCCCAATTGCGTGTCATCAGCTATTTTTTATGTTATATGTATGTAGGTAATGGCGTAGTACATTGATTGCTCGTAAAGTTATTTCTTTCTAATGCTGTTCTACTTGAGGCTCGTATCTCGTGGCATTGGGGACCTATCCAAGAGGTCCTTTGGTACTCCAGAAAGCTATCTGATTCTGTAGAGAATGGTAAGATTGCCAGTTTATGTACAAGAAGGTTGTAGATCATTATGTATTTGTTGGGTACAAGCTCTCGTTAATCTTGGAACTCGGTAAATGGAACTATTCATTTAAGGAGGATGTTGACTCCCTGACTGGACAGTAAAGATGCACAGATGAAAGAGCTTGAAAATGGGGTTTCAATATGATATCTTTATTGATGAGTGCTGTTGAAATATGTGGTGGCACGTGGTCCTGTGCATAGCTAGGTTGACCGCTATCAGTGAAGTTCAATGGGCGCGGCTTGCCGCATGGGTGGGTTACTCGCTTCATTGCTGAATTAACTGAGAGTTTGAAGGGTGACTCCCTGCCCCACACTGAAACATGAGTGGAAAGACTTATGGTGTCACCCTGGGTAAGTGACTTTATTCAACGTGATCCTCTGTTCACCCAGCAGGAAATGGGTACCTGGTGTCAGATGTGGAGGAGGTGACCTATAAGCGCTTTGTGGCAGCTCAGGTTAGACCAGGATAATAATGTGACAACCATGCGGTTTGAGCATACCTTTATGGCGTGGACACTGCGCAATATAAATGCCACTATTATTATTATTATTATTATTATTATTATTATTATTATTATATGGAATAAATATACTTTCCATCAAAGAAGAGAGAATCTTTATTTTAGAAAATAACGTACCACAACTCAAAGGCTTAAGTTTAGGAGTTAAAGGTGTGACTTAGCTATTGATTCAAACCCATAACAGAAGAATACCTGGATTTAATAACACCTCACCTTCACATCGTGAAATCTTTGATTAAAGGGACACTGCGTCGAGGATAAAAATGAGATAACTTTTATCTACCTATGCTGGTTAACGTGCATGTCTGCTAACGAGTTACGCTTCTCTTCACATGCAGTAGTTTTTATTACTAATTACTTGAATTGTCTTAAATTTGGGGTCTGTGACTCTTTACCAGACACGTAGATACATCTGATTTCATGTTTATCCTCGAAGCGGTGTCCCTTTAAGAAGGGCAACAACCATTTGGTAGTGTCTCTGGATATAACTTGTATGTGTCGTCTGTGCGGGTTGTATATGTAATTTCAGTGATCTTTTTGTCAATGTTTGTTTGGGAAAGCGCAATGGTTAGTGCATTCAGCTTCGGATCAAGAGGTCCGAGTTTAAATCCTGCTAGGAGCATGGCAACTTCGTCTGATGTAGAGAACTGTTCTACACGCAGTAAGGTTTTGGTGCAATGCTACACTGAATTTCAGCTTAGTATCACCCATGGTTCGCTGGTTCCAGCCGATGCTTGCACATTTCACCGCGCGCAATGCATAGCCACCATGGTGTTCTGGGTGTTCTCCCTGTAATAATACTAGCAGTGATGATCTAAGTGAAATACTCTTGAGAGTGGCGTTAAACCCCAACTCACCTTTTTATCAAAGCTAGCACCATTATAATATCTCACGAAATAACATGATAATAAAGTAATTGCCCTTGTTGATTAATACTCTCCTTGCAATTTGATCATCATAGGTCATGTAGATTCATAAATATATAATGTGAAATTAGATTTTGGAGACCTTAAAAAACACTCAGGATTTAAAGGGGCAGTAACACTTTTTTTCGCTGAAATAAGTCAATGAGATGTATTTGAAAAATAATGTCACCAAAAGTAAAACACCCTTCTCTCTGCGGAAAATCAAGTTAAAAAATGAGTGTACATGGTTCTGTAAAGCCATGGGAATCGTTTTTGTCATTCGAAATAATAAAATGTGTTCACAATGAAATGGCTGCCATGCAATTTTTGCTTTAAATGCAACATCGTTTTTACCACTACGGATAATTGGTTTGTGTAATAAGATGTTTTACCCTCTAAAGTAAATATAAATGCCATAAACTTTCATTATAAATGGGAAATTTGAAAAAATAAAATTTGCAAAAAACATGCTACTGCCCCTTTAAACCACAGCCTCAATTACATATATACTCTCCATCTCTGTATGTGCCAACACCTTGATCATCCTCCAGCCAACAGTCTTCTCCAAAGGAAGTCTACTTAAGTCTTAAAGTGTCACTGATATTAAACTTGCATAGTCTTTCACCTGAGCAGCTTGCAATACCTGTAGGTTCTAACGATGGTGTCACATTGATGCAAGAATATTGATGGAGAAAGAGCAATAAGGCAATATGGAGCTTAATTCAGACATTTGGTCTGAAGAACATCAGGTATGAATAGACTGGTTTGAAATGTACACAAACTGTGTCTATCGGTGTGTGATTGTTGTCTGGTGTGTTTCTATTGCTATGGTAGGCTTAATGTATCAACATGTAATAGACTCACAAGGGAGTTTGATTTCCTTTGAGGTCAAAAGACATTGGATGATGTAGTATACAGACAAACAGGCACTTTCTTCTAATGTTTTGAATTGTAATAATATCACTTTATTGTCCCTCGCCGCCGCGAAGCATGCAGCAGGGTACATGGTATTCAGCTCCATATGTCCGTCTGTCCGTACGTCCGTCCCATTTCTTGTTAGCGCAATATCTCGTGAACCGCTGCATCTAAAGTCTTCAAATTTGGTACCACTCTTCATTAGGGGAGTAGACAGACACCAGTTGATTTGGATGACCTTGACCTCATTGTTAAGGTCACTACAAGACGTTGACAAGTATTTTGAATATTGTTTGCCTGATATTTCATGAACTGCTGCACCTGTAGTCTTCAAATTTGGTACCAGTCTTCATTTAGGGATTGTGCAGATACCTGTCAATTTGGGTAACCTTGACCTCATTTTCACGGTCACTACAAGACCAGTTTTTAAATTGTTCTTAACTCAATATAATAACATTTAAATCAAACATGAAAAGCTCACTACTCTCCAGAAACAAACTCTATGTCCTTCCTGTTTTACTTAATTTTTTAACATGGTCACGTTTGTGACAATTAATTACTTGTCATTTAATGGAATCTTTTTTAAAGATGAAAAGAAAGTTACAAGAATGGTGTAGACAAATGTTATTAATACACTGTTTATAAAATAGATTTCTTTCATTTTATGAAATCAAAGCTTTCAATATTAACTAAGATGTCTATTTAAAAAGTTCAATACAGAAAGTGCTTTCCAAGCATATATTTTTACATTATTGAAATTTCAACTCCCATCAAGGGTTACATACATTTAAAGAAATATGAAAAATTTAAATAAAGGGAATTTATTTTAAGCTGTGATGTAATGAGCAAGCAATGGCCTTGACTTGATATGTTTCTCAACTCGTAAACAAACAACGGCAGTTTCAAGTGCAGAAAAGTTATCATGAACAAGGAACCTGTCTCACTTTGTATTCTTGAACTGCACAAACCATCACTTTGCATCACTGTTCTCAACTTCAGTTGTTATGGATGTGTCTGTAGAATGCACAACTGCAGCAGAAAGCACTAAAACTTTACAGCACGGCCATCAATCGTTTTGGAAAAAAACAGTTATGAATCATTTTGAAAAGAAACCCATTTATTAACGACAAATTTCTGCCAACTTGCATGAGTGATAATTCTATTATTTCTAGCTGCCGATCAAAGAATTGTGAAACGAAATGAAGTTGTTTGTCCATTATAGCTGTCTAATGTGATCGTTCCAAGACAAAGTCTGTAATAGCGGTGTGAACACCTAAAGACAAACCCTTGTCGAAGCTGCCAGCACCAATTATCATCATCTTGCTCTTGAAGGATAGAAAACCCTACTTCCAGGAACTTTCCCTCAAAGACAGAGTAGACCATTAAACCGGCCAATCAGAATCAGTCTGGACAGTGTCTGTGGACTATATAATGGCCGCTTTGTAACCTGGAGGTTCTGCAATGCATGGTACATCAAAGTGGTTCCAAAAATCATTTGAACCGTCTGTGCTGCTAAACTTACAACCTCTTGAATCACAACCACAACAATAGATGTATCTTCATAAATCACAGACAACAACAGGGTGTCTCTTGTTGAACCAGTCACAACAAAGAGATGTCTCTGGACAGATTGAAGAAGTAAATAATCGTAGACATTCTGGATCGGGAGAAAGTTAGCTATTGTTGTGTCAGACAGCGAATATCGGATTGATTTGATGGCTCTGTTGTGCACCGATATGTAGCTTGCTAAGGAGGGGCACTTAGCTCTGATAAAGAGTTGATGAGAATCCTGTTATCCTCTTACCGGGATGTTCTCTTACCGGGATGTTCTCTTCCCTGCAGCTATACATGCTTCAACTATGTAGATGTATTTATACTTATGTTTGAGTTTCCAAGGAGCAGGAGGTGGGATAGCGCAGTGGTTACCACGTTCGGCTTCCGATCAAGAATCCCGCCAGGGGCTGGGCAACTTTGTCTGCAGTAGAGAACTGTTCTACATGCAGTAAGGTTTTTGTGCAATGCTACACTGAATTTCAGAGTAGTACAACCCATGGTTCGCTAGTTCCAGCTGTTGCTCACAAGTTTCACCGCAATGCATAGCCACATGGTGTTGCGGGCTTTCTCCCTGCCATAATACTAGCAGCCACGATATAAGTGAAATACTCTTGAAAATGGCGTTTAACTCTTTCATCCCTAGCGCCCGAATATCCGGGCGTGACGTAACAAATCTGACACCCTAGCGACCGAATATTCGGTCGATAATTCTTTGCGCGAGTACGCGAGCGACCGAAAATCCGAAATTCAGGTCATGTTGACAGAATCGTAATTCTACTTCCTGGTCTCGTAGTTTTTGATCACATGACTATCGGAAACGAGACTTCAAACGATAGTTGACATAATTCTTGATATTTCTTCCGGTCTTTTCGCGGGAATTTTGTGTAAATATTATGACAAACGAATAGTGAAACGAAGTGTCTGCGAGTGCAATATGTGCGATGTCAGCCGTCAACAATGCCATTGCTTATGGTATTTGTTTTTATTCAACACTATTCGTAATTGAATTGAATTTAACTCGTGATTACTAATTTGTGAATGAATAAATATTTGAATATATGATTTTCAAGAAATAATTTATTTGAAACATTCATAACAAAAGCACGTGGTTTCGATCGATCATTATGCCTGTCAAAGTGTCAATCACTAAGCCCCGCCCACGGCTTTCTCGCCTCGCATTTTATTGCCGATCTAATTTATTTTGCCAACATATACGATAACATTATTTGATATATGATAATCTTAATGTAATAATAGTTGACTATGGACGTTTTAAAAAGTATTTAATAACTTTGAATGATAGCAGATGTCTAAATCATTGCATTGTTTTCGATTTGTAAATGACAAAATGGCGATCTGAGTCGATGAGCCGTACTTCCGAAAATAATTTCTATAAAGCCAAATAGAGTGACTATTTCTTGTAACTTTTATAAATAAACATACACTAACTAACGTTGACAACATGTAATATTAAATATTCATTATATTGTCATTATTTATAGCTGTCATCTTTTAAAATAGCTGTAAGTGTTGCCGTGCGAAATGTGAAATAATTTAATTTTTCAAAATCGCTTTTCCGCTTACGATTTATCGTATTGTAAATATAATTTCCCAAAAAATATTACCCTGCTTATTTCTTGTATTTTCATATTATTAATTTCATTAATATATATTTTAATATTGGATGTTTGTGGCAGTCTCTTTGATTTATTTTGGGAGATAATCACGCTTGTACTTGCCGTAAATTTTCATGATTTTTGTCACGTCTTTTGATGTGCACTCATATCGTGATAAACACCTACATACTAGCTATTTTTTCCATGTTTTGAGCCATAAACATTTCCAATATTATGGGAATAAATAAGACAAGGCATTTAAATATTTTATTTGGTTTAATAATCACATAAATTCGTAATTTATTCTTTTTTCCCCAGTTTTTCGTCTTTGTTACATGAAATCATAACAATAGTTTATCAATAAAATTTAAATAAGTTCCAGATTTATTGAGAATTATCTTAGCTTGAACATGGTATGTAGCATGGCAATATTTTACACAAACAAGCTTTTGAAAACAGCAATGACAAAAGTATGTAGAAATCATTTTGACGTCTGTTTGGGAGCTCAGGGTACACAACGTCACAGCCTCTGGTTAGCCAGTGTGCCTGACATTCCGTGCTGTGGTTGGCCAGGGGTGAAAGAGTTAACCCCAACTCACCTCACCTCCAAGGAGCAACACCGCCCATTCCTCAGGGCACTGTATCAGTGTTACTAGATAAATGTTGTTAACCTAAACCGAGGTGTTCCCTTGAGATAAAGAGCAGCTTGCAACATGTTAACCCTTGCAATGCAGTAATATTTCAGTTAAACCAATCATTAACCTTTGACCTATCAAGGTAGTAATATTGCATTTAAACCATTAATTTGCCTCAAGCTGTTTTATGTTGTTCTGAATCCTCAGAGCATTTGTAAAATTGTTTGGCACTAATTAATTCATCAGATTAAGGGGTAATCTAAGGTTTTAATTCTAAACCTATGAAATCATGACCTTTGAAGTAAAATCATTCAAATACAGCCATGGTTTAATGGTGTCTGTGGCTTGCAAATTCTCTTTCAGCTTTGAGAAAATAAGACATTTCTTTTTTGTATCCTTATCTATCCTTTTTATACCAGTCAAAAGAATATGAAAATTTTATCAAACAACCAAAAGTGATTTTTAATATGGGATGAATTGTAGGATGAAAATTTCAAGAACTCACTTCAAACGAGAGAAAAAAAAACCCCATCACAATAAAATGCATCATAAGCTGGTGCAATAAAGGAATTAACATTTAGATGGTGAGATAAAAACATACAATCTGCAACATACCCCAACCAGTGGCATTAACATTTGAATACCAGATAAAAAAGCATTATGGCACAGACCACTTTGACTCACTATCCACTGATCTGAGCCATTATAGTGAATGAATGATAAATGGTTTGGAATGGCCGCTATGAATGTTAACTGTCCGAGAATGTTTTGGCACCGTGAAACTGTAAACCAGCGTGAGTTGGAGAACACAGATTTGCAACATGATTGATGCCATAACTCCTGTTGATGTAAAGCTCTGTGGAATCGGCTTTCAGGATTCCTACCAGGTGTAACGCCATCCCGGCGCCTAATGGCTGTTGTCCGTCTGTATTTGTTACTTTCTGACACTTACCTAATAATGGAATATTTATGAAATGGTTTTGAGTTTCAGTTGAATATTTACCAGCCTGGAGATGAATTAGCCTGATATAATTTCTTACTTTGAAGTTTACACGGATTCCCGAACGTTGGTTGCATTGGTTGAGAGCAAGGTCGCTCAGTTCATGGAAGTTTGAATCCCGCATTGACATCGTTCATTTTCCAGTGCAAACACACAAACTGACATTCAATTCTTAATTAAACATATTTTCCATGGATATTTGTAACAAGAATTTTTGTTGATGGATAAAAATCAAAGTTGTCCTCTCATTTCTGGATGGATTAGTTTAACCTTCCATCAGCCACTCTATGATTTTTCTCGATAGATCTCAATGTCGTAAATTGTTGGCCTTTTTTGTTCATCAGGGCCCACGTGCACAAAGTCTCTTAGTCTAAGGTGATCATAACTCCTCATTGTTGCCTGAGGGCAGCTTCGGATCAAGAGATCCGGGTTCAAATCCCGCCAGGGGCACGGCAACTTATTTTCTGCTGTAGAGAACTGTTCTACACGCAGTCAGGTTTGGGTGCAATGCTACACTGAATTTCAGCGAAGTACCACCAATGGTTCGCTAGTTCCAGCCGATGTTTGCAGGTTGCACTACAATGCATAACCACAATGGTCTTGAAGGTTTTCTGTACTAATACTAGCTGCATAGTTATAAATGAGATACCTCTTGCAGTGTTGAATTACCCCACCTCACCTAGATATGATAAGTTTCTTTCCCATTTTTGTTCATCAGGCACAAAGATCTCTTAGGCTAAGGTAGTCATGAACTCATTGTTATGGCCTGAGGGTTCCCTTGATCTAAGGGGGCTTTGAAAAAGTGGATCCAGACCTCTCTATTAAGACCAGATTGGCATATAGCATCGTTCAATGTTCGCCAGCTAAGGCCATACATCGACCATTAATATTCTCATTTTCGACTTTTCTTGAATGCATGGCATGGATTTTACCTAAAACCTTTAAACGAATTCTTCTCCAAAACCAGTTGTCATAGGAAGCTTACATTTTCAGAATGACATGTTTGTTACGTTGAGACTAAAATTTGTTCATTTGGTCTTGATCCCTCTCCTTCAAATATGGTCCATCCTCAAATCTTGCTAGGAAACTCAGATTTTCAGAATAGGCGCTTTTTTGGATGAGAATAACATTTGATAATTTCAGTGTTCTTTTGCTAAAATGAGGGCATGACAGGGATGAAATGTGTTGTTAACATCTTTTGGGGTGATAAAACTGATGATTTGCTTATTTCTAACATATTTTCAATTGTTTGAGGATTCAGACGAATCTATGAGAGTGTGTTGAGTTATTATATTAGATATATAAATCTCAACCAGCTAATTAAAATTGCATGTATGGTGACGATTCATTGCATATTATAAACCTGTTATTTCATATTAATTCGTAAATATGGGTATCTGAAGCCATGAGGTGTTGACATGGACAGTTAAAACAATAATAGCTACAACGACAGTATGGTTCTTTCAGTGTAATAACTTAACCTACAGCGTAAAAAATTGACATTATTCAAAGATTTATCATTCAAATCACAAATGATAATTTTATTCTGTGAGGTCAATTTCACTTTTTGTAATCTATATAAAAGGTAGTTTGGCTTAAAAATCTTAACATACAGGTAAAAATATCTCTCATTTTATAATTTTAGGGTATATGCGTAAATAAATCTCACAAATTTAATACCTGGGTATAGATTTTCAAGCCTATTTCAACAAAAAAGTATATAAATCTTTCATTCCATGTCCCCTTAAGGATTTATGGCCACGTGGATAAAGCTCATTTGTTGTGATAAATCACCTCGTTCTTCAAAGTTTTTCTCTGTAAAGAAACAAGTGGCTTTATTAGAAATACTTTACGAATTTGAGAAATTGATCATTGGATTCTTCTCCTACTCTGTTCTCTTGAGATAGCGAAATAGAGACTGACAATTTTGACATGTATGACTTGGAAAATTGTTAAAATAGCTACTTGCGATTTATTTTCTGTGTCCATTAAACCAATATTGAGTTGTATTCATTTCATCGACATTTAGTTGTGAAATGTATAAAATGTGAAATTTTGAAATTGATATATGTCATTGCTTGTCAATGCATATCCAAATGAAGATAGGCATGTCAGTGAGTTTTAAGTTAATTTACAAGATTTGAAAACAGCTACTGTCAATATATCACGATTTGGTCAATTTCAGAAGGACATGTGACAAAGTTTGTGAATGATGCACACATTGGAAAACTATTTCTTTCAAATGATGTCATGACACGTCAATCATCATTTTATATTTTATAATTCCAGGACTACATTTTCTGAATTTCTGAAATTTCTGTCATTTTCAATTGCTGGAGTAAAAAATATGGCATATGGCAATTTGGATGAAAATTGAAATTTATTTAGCTTTTAGTATTTATATTTTTTCATCTTTGCTGAACTCTTCCTGAAAGAAATACAAATAAGAAATACAAAAATATAAATTTCAAATTGATATGTATTAAATTTTCTCAGGATATGCTGTCAACTATTGACTCACAAAACATTTGACATGCAACGATGATCTTGCTTATTATTTGATGTACTTAAATTCATGGAATCCTACATTGCTTTTGGAAATATTTCTGTCAATGCTCTTCGAATTACTGGTGTATGCATCAATTCAATTTCTCATTTCTGTATATCCATTTCATGACATGTACTGTCTGGAATTTCTCTTTGACTTGATCGTTTAACAATTAGACGAAATCGGGAGACTGTGAATACAACTATTGACATGTGTCTGATCCCGCTGTAAAGAATTCGCAACAGTGCGTGATGGACTGTGGAAAATCAGCTCTGAAAAGCAATTTGTAAAATAATTGATTTCCGATGTAAAAAATAAACTTGAATTGTGTGTCGAATCCTGGGGTTTTTGATTATTTCTCTTCAACTCTGTTTTGTCTGTAAATGAGTTTGTGCAATGAAATTGTTTGTTTTGGCATTAAATGACTATTTACTTTTTGGACTAATTTTATCCATTATTTGATGAACGCTGAAGTGACACTATTTCATCAGCAATTTATTATTAAGAATCAATGGAATGTGTATGTATAGACCCGAAACATTTGTTTGACATTTTCCGTTTTCATTTTTTGCTTTCTTTCCATTGGTGAGCATGCAATGTTTTTGTTTTGGAATTTATGTGCAATATTCTTTGTCATATTGTCAAATTTTAAGTCATCAAAGTAATCAGTGATATGTTTCAACTGGATTGGGTTATAATCATACACAGTGGCGGATGCAGAAAATTTGAAAGAGGGGGTCCACTTTTTTGGTCCCCATAAAAAAAATTCCCACTATGTTTCCGTCACTGATCATACATGTATTAACATCACGTGTAAACAGAAATATCCCCTCAATCTTTGTTTCCACAAAAATACCCTGATAAAACCCTCCCTTTAAAGTGGATCTCGAGCCAGGACATCGTACTGCTGTATCTTGGTCTATAGTTAACTATTGTGTTTAAAGGGAAGGAAATGGCTGCAGTACTGCCAAAGCGGCGTTAAACATTAACTCACTCACTAAAGGGAAGGTTCTATCGGAACTTACATTTGTGTGCCTTATAGTTGCAAGGTCAGGAATTCGCTGCATGTATTATCAATATCGTTCAAGCTAACACTAGCAGTTTCACAGCAATTCATAAACAAGGAAATAATGTTTTGAAATTTTATTCACTGTCATGGTTTAATTATTTTTTAAGTCAAATCAATTTTCGACTTTATCTTTACTTTATTTAGACTTTTTCATTTTGGATTGACCACAAAAGTCTGTCCAGACTGGGTCATATATTTACCCAGAATGGAGGATATCGTCCCGTCCCTAGAGGTAATGTGGCTTGCTGTGATGACATGATCAGGCTTTTAGTGTCTAGGAGTGAATATATGCTGTGATCTGATTGGAGGAGATGAGCCAATAATGTCTTCTGTTGCTCTTTACAAATATTTCTCATGGAATATCATTTCACATTGTTAACCCTTTTGGGAATGCAATCATGAAATAAGAAACTTGTATATACAGATTGTTTTAAGTAAATATTTGAATAGTGTAATGCAAGTTTTTAAATGATTCATCTCGTTTGAGGAGTATACAAATTTATAATTTTTGTCTTATTTCATCAGTTTGAATATAAAAAAATTTGAACTTAACAATTCAGAAATATCAATATTCCAGTCAATAAGTATAATGAAGTTTTAATCAATGAAATTGAAGTGTTTGTATGAGTTATATTATGATATGACCATTATTATGATCTGATCAGCTAATTTTTGTGTGTTATTTTTCCAACATATATTTCCCCAAAAAGAACTACAATTTGTGCTATTGTAGATAGTATATATGATCCCAGATATAAAAAAATTTACTATCTAAATGGCACATATTTCTAAAGATATCTCCAAATATCAAAGGTTAATGCAACAGTTTAGATAGGTTTCCTTTCATCAACTTGTGGTTAAATTAATTAAGATTTACTTTAAATCAGCTCCTTCTAAAGTTAATTACATTTTAAAGGTCATGTTGTAACATTCCCACCTCTTAAGAACTAATGTTTGAAATGACTCAACCCCTTGGGGGGTATACAGACCTAGTGATGAGTTTTGAAACATGTAGGCACTTTTTTCATTTAATGATACGATTTACTATTTTCATAGAATCTTAGTGTCACAAACTTCAGGCAGTGAGTAATAAGCAAATTTATTATGTAAGCATATTTTCCCAGCGATCTGATTGGTCGAGCAGGGATCACGTGACCGTCAACAGAAAACCATTTTGACTCCAGCCCGAGTCCAACCAAAAACCGTATTGACTGAGTTAATATTATTGATATAAACACACATGTGCATATCATGTTTGCCTAGAAGCCATGGTTTCACCACGACTTGTATTTCGTCGTGATGTCATAAAACGATTGGTTGTGACGTCACTGAAGCTTGCCGTCGCGAGAGAAGTGGTCCATTTCCTTAGTTATGAAATAGAATTGGTATTAAAGAAATTATTACACTTGAAAGTGTGCCATATAAATTTTACGAAACTCTGCAACTCTTGAAAGCAGTATAAACCCGAACTCACCTCACCTCATTTGGTAATGTTCCCCACATCAAGGGTTAACGTAAATGTCAGTAAGTTCGTTTTAAATGACTCAACCCCCTGGGGAGAATGCAGCCACTAAGTGATGAGTTTCGCTATGCGGGCCAATGTTGATGCTCTGTGTCAGTCTGAAGAAGCTCCCCGGGAGGGTCCAGTTCCCTCCCATGTCGTATATCTAATTGAATCCAAGCAACAAAACACTCAAGCAGGTCAATAGGCAAGTTTACTCCTAATTGCATCACAGTGATTCAACCAAAACATGGTGGGGTTATAGAAATCTCATTGAGATCGTGAAGGTTGTTTCGACCCTATGGTTATTTTGTTGATTTAACAGCGTCTAGAAATAATTACTGAACAAGAGCTACGAAAATCGTTGTGGTTTTCTATTCTTATATTTCTATCTTCATGTGATCAAATTATGTCTGTGGATAATTACACACCAAACTGTTTGAAATTTGATAAATAATTTGATTTTTTAAAGAAAAGAAAATTTTTTTTGTGAAAAGAGCAATTGCTGAAAACATGCATGTGTTAAGAAAATAGGGAAGTGAGATTATGGAGATATTGTAATGTTTTTTTAAAAAACATTTATGAATAATGTAGTAAATTATCCATTTTTGGGTTCTACCAATGTGGAAAGGTTTGCTACCCCAACAAGACATTGTTGATCTGTCTTGTAATAGATTTTTTGTTACTTTGCAGATATCAATTCATTTTTTTTATCAAATAAAAACTTGTTAAAATTAGTAAAAATACAGTTTCTTATCATTTCGAAGAACACGAAAACAAAATGGCTGATAACCCAATATGATTTGATCTCCTTTTAGACCTACTAGTTATCTTAGCCATTGAATTTCCTGAAAATGGTATTAGAAAATAAATATAATACATTTGCATATATACTGGTAAATGCATGAATTCCTAAAGCTATTTCTCCAATCTTTTGATCTTCTAGAATCTCACACAACTAAAAGACTTTTGTCCGAGTATTTTTTAGAATGCTTTTTAAGAGCAGTGTGAATCAAAGACCTATACATATCTTAAGCAGTATTCAGATGAGCTATTAATTAGCTCCTTTGTGAATTCAGTTCTTTCATGGAAATAAATGTGTAGGTGCTGAAGCACATTTTGTGCAATTTTTGTTTTCTAAAATTTTCCATTTATTATTAAATTTTATACAATATATCGTGATGTTACAGGGTAAAACATCTCATTACATGACCCCATAAGCTGTATCCATATAAAATGGTTATTCGTACTGGAAGAAAATTATGAAAGCAACATCAGTGTGGAACTCTTCACTGTGAGAGATAGATTTGTAGGTCTGATCCGAATTTGAGAGTTCAGAAAGCAAGATTGACCATTCTATTCATTCCATTCCATGGTGCCATAATTAAAATTTTACTCTTGAGTGTTTATGTATCGCATCATCAGTCAGATCACTTGAACTACCTTCGAGCGGCCATTTTGATGTGAATTAACACATTAAAATGGCCACTGGAAGGGAAATGGACTTGCATGGCTTAACCGAACCCAGTACATTCGTTTTAGAACTCTCTTTATTAATTGAGGAGTATTATCTAGCCATTGGTAACACTTTTTGAACTTTTTGTGAGATCACTTTATTTCAGTAAGAATGATGTGTTAGAGCACTTTTCAATTAAACCTATCCATGAATGTAAAAATGTAATATCATAATCATAACATTTCCAGACTTTAAATTATCAAGCACAAAGTTTATGAAAAATAAAAGCTATATCAAATTGAAACTTTTCAGTCATGCCTTATATCAATTATTCTTTCCCAAGAATTCAATTCTTCTCTCATCAGTTACCCTGCAGTCATCTCATACTGAACCAACGGCCACCAGCAATCTGTCATCTCTCAACTTAAATTAATAAAGAAAATCTTTAAAAACTCAGTAAAAGATATTAAACTGTTTCAAATATATTCTTCTCCATGAAAAACAGTCAACATCAATCTTTTAAATTGTGCCTCTATCAATATTTGCTTTGAGATGAATTTAGTGTTTTTATCTGGCATGAGTATGCTAAACAAACGTTCAAAATTTACAGCAGGACATTTCATGGTTGAAAAATATTCACATCAAAGAAATGATTCTGTCACCAACAAATTGAGTTAACTTTTTAGTCATTGCTATTGTTCATGCTTGGCCTTTGAGTTGAAACTTCTTTCATCAGCGGGGGCGGGATAGCGCAGTGGATAGCACGTCCTGCTGTGGAGAACTGTTCTACATGCAGTAAGGTTTGGGTGCAATGCTTCACTGAATTTCAGCACAGTATGACCCACGGTTCGCTAGTTCAATCGCCGCTAATGGCTGCAATACTGCCGAAGCGGCGTTAAACAATAACTCACTCACTCACTCGCTAGTTCAAGCCATTGCACGCAGGTTTTATCGCAATGCATAGCCACCATTGCAAGCAGGTTTTATCGCTATGCATAGCCACCATGGCGCTGTGGGCTTTCTCTCTCTCATAATACTAGCAGCCGTGGTATAAGTGAAATACTCTTGAAAGTGCATTAAACAAACACTCAACTCACCTCACCTCCTTGCATGATTTGAACCCACACCCTCAGAGTCAGAAACCTTACCAGCACTGACTGTATTAACAGCTAAGCCCATCTAAGATAATGGTATCTGACAGCATTCTTTAGCACTAAGTGCACCTAGTGGAAGCATGAAGTGTATACCCAAATGGATGTCAATAGTTTATCAGTGGATGAAATAACATTGAAAAATATCAATCCCAAAAGTCAATTTAAACAGCAAAAAAAATGAAAAACCATGTTATCAGTCCAAACCAAATGTTACCATGTCAGATTGGAACCAAGTTTATGATGTTCACGATTGAAATGGCATGTAGCTTTTACCAGCTATCCACCAACAAGAAACAATCGTAAACACTTTCTGTCGCATTTCAACATGTTCCATGGTTTGTTTAATCATACTGCAGAATGTTGAACATGAAATTCATTGACAAATGTGCTAATTTTCCCCGCCACCATGTTCTATTCGATGCAGACAGTTATGTGTCTGGCTCACTGAGATCCAATCAAGACCAGTGCTGGTGCATGGTATATGCTTGTTTTCTCGAAGACGGAGACGGATCAGCCATGCCTACACTGTGATCATTACTCAGGGTTGTCATTGGTCTGCTTGTACAAATATTTTCCATTTCACAGAAGTTTATGTGTACAGGCATACTTGAGTTGGTCGTGATCACGGAACCTTGTTTCTCTAATCACATGCAATCTAGTTGTTGTTTTTGGCAGAACTACTGGAATTATGTGTAATATGTATTTACAAAGCATAAATGTTTGAAACTGTTACTGTTGAAAAACAATTATACAAAAGTTGAAAGTCGATGCACAAAATAACACGTCTGAAGCATTGTGCCATGTTAACTTTAATTTCCAGGACTGTATATGTATTTTAGAACTCTTTATTGAATGAGGAGTATTATTTAGCCATTGGTAATATTTATTTAACTTTTCGTGAGATTACTTTATTTCAGTAAGAAAACCCTGCTATAGCGCCTTTAATTTCCAATGTCGTCATGTTGACTACTTTTGTGAATGGTCAAATCCATGTTTGAGATAATATCAGTTATTAGAATGGCATATAACAGCAAGATATGCTGGTTTTATTTTCCCTGAAATATATGTTTTTAACAATGTTATCAGTGCAAAGTCTCTATGAAAGCTCAATCTTTTTTCAAAGGGGTAAATTTTACGATAGATACGTATACATTAACAGTGAAATTTTTTTATTTTACATTAACAGTGCAAGCTTATGCAAGATCTCTAATTTGATGTCCAAAGAGGATTTTTTTTCATTGCCAGGAGATAAATATGAATGATTATTTCCAGAAATTAGTTAATATCTCTTATATCACTCTCTAGTGGCTGATTTCGCCAATGGCGAGACATTTATGTGGAAATAAATCTCTGTAATTTGATTAGCGTAATGTGTGCCTTTAAGCTCATGTCTGTCTCTTCCAACTATCCTCTGATATACACTTCCAATAGTGATTCAACAGTTGACAATTCTTGTTTAGACATTTACCTAAGCAGACTTAATGGATAATCGATCTCATCAGATTAGAAATCTTACCGTTCTAATAGTGATACAACAGTTAATGATGCTACGTACCATTTAGACATGATCTATGCAGACTTAATGGATAATTGATCATTTATTCTGAATACAGTCATTTAGGGAATCTGACCATTCTAATAGAAATTAATAGCTTGTTCCATGTCCATTGTCTGAGAGGATAGGAGCAACTCACTTGTGCCTCCTACACCCTGGATGGGGTGACACTACTCCACAATGTGGGATAGGAGCAACTCCCTCGTGCCTCCTACACTACACCCTTGATGGGGTGGCGCTTCTCCAGAATGTGGGATAGGAGCAACTCACTTGTGCCTCCTACACCCTGGATGGGGTGACACTACTCCACAATGTGGGATAGGAGCAACTCCCTCGTGCCTCCTACACCCTGGATGGGGTGGCGCTTCTCCAGAATGTGGGATAGGAGCAACTCACTTGTGCCTCCTACACCCTGGATGGGCTGGCGCTTCTCCAGAATGTGGGATAGGAGCAACTCCCTCGTGCCTCCTACACCCTGGATGGGCTGGCGCTTCTCCAGAATGTGGGATAGGAGTAACTCCTTTGTGCCTCCTACACCCTGGATGGGCTGGCGCTTCTCCAGAATGTGGGATAGGAGCAACTCCCTCGTGCCTCCTACACCCTGGATGGGGCAGCGCTTCTCCAGAATGTGGGATAGGAGCAACTCCCTCGTGCCTCCTACACCCTGGATGGGGCAGCGCTTCTCCAGAATGTGGGATAGGAGCAACTCCCTCGTGCCTCCTACACCCTGGATGGGCTGGCGCTTCTCCAGAATGTGGGATAGGAGTAACTCCTTAGTGTCTCCTACACCCTTGATGGGGTGGCGCTTCTCCAGAATGTGGAATAGGAGTAACTCCCTCGTGCCTCCTACACCCTGGATGGGCTGGCGCTTCTCCAGAATGTGGGATAGGAGTAACTCCTTTGTGCCTCCTACACCCTGGATGGGTCGGCGCTACTCCACAATGTGGGATAGGAGTAACTCCTTTGTGCCTCCTACACCCTGGATGGGGTGGCGCTTCTCCAGAATGTGGGATAGGAGTAACTCCCTCGTGCCTCCTACACCCTGGATGGGGTGGCGCTTCTCCAGAATGTGGGATAGGAGTAACTCCCTCGTGCCTCCTACACCCTGGATGGGGTGGCGCTTCTCCAGAATGTGGGATAGGAGCAACTCCCTCGTGCCTCCTACACCATGGATGGAGCAGCGCTTCTCCAGAATGTGGGATAGGAGCAACTCCCTCGTGCCTCCTACACCATGGATGGAGCAGCGCTTCTTCACAATGTGGAATAGGAGTAACTCCCTCGTGCCTCCTACACCATGGATGGAGCAGCGCTTCTTCACAATGTGGAATAGGAGTAACTCCTTTGTGCCTCCTACACCCTGGATGGGGTGGCGCTTCTCCAGAATGTGGGATAGGAGTAACTCCCTCGTGCCTCCTACACCCTGGATGGGGTGGCGCTTCTCCAGAATGTGGGATAGGAGCAACTCCCTCGTGCCTCCTACACCATGGATGGAGCAGCGCTTTTCCAGAATGTGGGATAGGAGCAACTCCCTCGTGCCTCCTACACCATGGATGGAGCAGCGCTTCTTCACAATGTGGAATAGGAGTAACTCCCTCGTGCCTCCTACACCATGGATGGAGCAGCGCTTCTTCACAATGTGGAATAGGAGTAACTCCTTTGTGCCTCCTACACCCTGGATGGGGTGGCGCTTCTCCAGAATGTGGGATAGGAGTAACTCCCTCGTGCCTCCTACACCCTGGATGGGGTGGCGCTTCTCCAGAATGTGGGATAGGAGCAACTCCCTCGTGCCTCCTACACCATGGATGGAGCAGCGCTTCTCCAGAATGTGGGATAGGAGCAACTCCCTCGTGCCTCCTACACCATGGATGGAGCAGCGCTTCTTCACAATGTGGAATAGGAGTAACTCCCTCGTGCCTCCTACACCCTGGATGGGGTGGCGCTACTCCACAATGTGGGATAGGAGCAACTCCCTCGTGCCTCCTACACCATGGATGGAGCAGCGCTTCTTCACAATGTGGAATTGGAGCAACTCCCTCGTGCCTCCTACACAATGGATGGGGTGGCGCTTCTCCAGAATGTGGGATAGGAGCAACTCCCTCGTGCCTCCTACACCCTGGATGGGCTGGCGCTTCTCCAGAATGTGGGATAGGAGTAACTCCTTAGTGCCTCCTACACCCTGGATGGGTCGGCGCTTCTCCAGAATGTGGGATAGGAGTAACTCCTTAGTGCCTCCTACACCCTGGATGGGTCGGCACTACTTCACAATGTGGGATAGGAGCAACTCCCTCGTGCCTCCTACACCCTGGATGGGCTGGCGCTTCTCCAGAATGTGGGATAGGAGTAACTCCTTTGTGCCTCCTACACCCTGGATGGGTCGGCGCTACTCCACAATGTGGGATAGGAGTAACTCCTTTGTGCCTCCTACACCCTGGATGGGGTGGCGCTTCTACAGAATGTGGGATAAGAGTAACTCCCTCGTGCCTCCTACACCCTGGATGGGGTGGCGCTTCTCCAGAATGTGGGATAGGAGCAACTCCCTCGTGCCTCCTACACCATGGATGGAGCAGCGCTTCTCCAGAATGTGGGATAGGAGCAACTCCCTCGTGCCTCCTACACCCTGGATGGGGTGGCGCTTCTCCAGAATGTGGAATAGGTGTAACTCCCTCGTGCCTCCTACACCCTGGATGGGCTGGCGCTTCTCCAGAATGTGGGATAGGAGTAACTCCTTTGTGCCTTCTACACCCTGGATGGGGTGGCGCTTCTCCAGAATGTGGGATAGGAGCAACTCCCTCGTGCCTCCTACACCATGGATGGAGCAGCGCTTCTCCAGAATGTGGGATAGGAGCAACTCCCTCGTGCCTCCTACACCCTGGATGGAGCAGCGCTTCTCCAGAATGTGGGATAGGAGCAACTCCCTCGTGCCTCCTACACCCTGGATGGGGTGGCGCTTCTCCAGAATGTGGGATAGGAGCAACTCCCTCGTGCCTCCTACACCATGGATGGAGCAGCGCTTCTTCACAATGTGGAATAGGAGCAACTCCCTCGTGCCTCCTACACCCTGGATGGGGTGGCGCTTCTCCAGAATGTGGGATAGGAGCAACTCCCTCGTGCCTCCTACACCCTGGATGGGGTGGCGCTTCTCCAGAATGTGGGATAGGAGTAACTCCTTTGTGCCTCCTACACCCTGGATGGGTCGGCGCTACTCCACAATGTGGGATAGGAGTAACTCCCTCGTGCCTCCTACACCCTGGATGGGCTGGCGCTTCTCCAGAATGTGGGATAGGAGCAACTCCCTCGTGCCTCCTACACCCTGGATGGGGTGGCGCTTCTCCAGAATGTGGGATAGGAGCCACTCCCTCGTGCCTCCTACACCATGGATGGAGCAGCGCTTCTTCACAATGTGGAATTGGAGCAACTCCCTCGTGCCTCCTACACAATGGATGGAGCAGCGCTTCTCCAGAATGTGGGATAGGAGCAACTCCCTCGTGCCTCCTACACCCTGGATGGGGTGGCGCTACTCCACAATGTGGGATAGGAGCAACTCCCTCGTGCCTCCTACACCCTGGATGGGGTGGCGCTACTCCAGAATGTGGGATAGGAGCAACTCCCTCGTGCCTCCTACACTACACCATGGATGGGGCGGTGCTTCTCCAGAATGTGGGATAGGAGCAACTCCCTCGTGCCTCCTACACTACACAATGGATGGGGTGGCGCTACTCAACAATGTGGGATAGGAGCAACTCCCTCGTGCCTCCTACACTACAGCCAGGATGGGGCGGCGCTTCTCCATAGGGTGACATGAGGTTGGGCCTAGTCGGTAGCATGGATCCACTAATGGATTGGGGTGGATATGCTTATATATGAGGTTGAACATTAGTAGGTAAAAGAGTGAGAGGGGTGTATCCACCAAAAATGTAAAAGACCAGAGGGCGACATCTTCAAGATATGTTTAACTAGGTTTTGGAGCTTTTTCGAGCATCTTTGTGAATGTAATCAAACTTGTCCTTGAAGATGTCTTTTATGTATTTCGTGGATACAGTCACTTTCCTGTTTCGCCCCCTACACCCTGAGGTTGTAGACTTCAGGTATATAAACAATATGCTTTTAGGCCGTAGCAAAGGTTTCCCCGCTCGCAGCGCCAATGAATGTCTTCAGTTCTCATCGTTTTTATTTTTCAACAAATGTGCGCTTGTCTTTTTAAAGTTGTGAAATGTCAAGTCATCAATATATTAACTTCATTAATATCTTTGATAATATATTTATTAATAGCATATATGTGTGTAAACGGGAATATCCTCTTGATTTTCTCTTTAAGATGGAGAACTCAATTTGACTTATTCACCATATATTGCTCCTTTCTATTCAAGATCCAGATCTGAAGAATTCCCACATTGAATATATTGCATCCTTGAATTAATGTAAATATCACTTGCTTCCCCTTCATGTATCACAGTGCCAGTTTTCATCACGCTTGATGAATAACATATGACATGCAGCCCTTTAATTCCCAGGAATATCATCAAGGCGTGGACTCACTCGCGGAGTATATTCCAACCAGGGCCATTTCTCTCTTTGAAATAAGAAAGATGAAAATGCATATAGAAGATGAAGGAAACGAACATCTCTGATCATGTGTGTATTAATATAAGATCTGATGTACCTCGTGTATATTTATATATGATCTGATGGACATAGGACAAGATGAAAGAGATACAAAAATCTAATATTGATAATGGCCTTTGTCTGGGAGAGGTTTTATCCTCTTGGCTTTTAACAGCCATTAATATAATTTAAATGTAATGTTTTAGAAAATGATTCAAAGGTTTCTTTGACATGTTAATTTGGAAAATAAAAAGAGATTTTGTTCTTTAACAGCTTAGATTTTAAATGTTTTAAAATTGTTTAGATGGTATCATAAATTTAAAATGATTATCTTTTCTGTGTATAACCAAAGAATATTTTATTTTAGTGAAATTTCAGTATTTATTTGGAATCTCTAATTTAGCTGAGGTTAAAGGATTTACTCATACACACAAATGGCACATTTCAAAATAGAAATATTGTAAAAGGACACCACGTCAAGAATAGTAATCAGATCATGTGTATCTATACCTATGCTGATTAACAAGTCATGCAAAGACACCGACCTTCAGACAATTGACGTAAATGGTAATAAAAACTACTGCATGTAGACATTGAAGTGAAGCGTAACTCGTTAGCAGACACTCTAATCAAGTGATCAATCTTTGTGAGATAAAGATGAGACTCATTTTTATCCTGGACCTTTTTTAAATGTATACAAATATCTTGAACTTTGTTTTGTCCATTTGTATTTATAATTATTGGAAAGTTTTAATGAATTCTGAATAAAGTAAAAAATATAAATGTCATGTAAAAAATACTCAACTCCAAATAAAATAAGAAACTTAAATAGCCTTAAACATGCGATATGTTTTTCAAGTTCTTAATAAGTTTAGGAAGTTATAAAACATAAGTAAAAATGAAAAATATATTGAAAGCTGTTTAAACTTTCACTATTCTTAAGAAAATATATAAACACAAATCATTAGAAAGTTTTGAATTTTGAAACTGATGTTAAAAAATTCTGAAAGTTTTAATACTTTAATAACTTTTGAATAGATTCTGAAACCTTAAATATCAATTGTCAACCTTTGCTGTCAGCGTGATAATAGAAAAATCATAAATCATTTTCGCACGTTACTGACAGAAGTGAGACCATCACGTCTCGGGAAATAAGCTCACTGACAATACTGTCGCCTCCAGTCTTCTCTTTGTCACCTTGTCAGATTATGTGCAGGCCTTATCTCGAGATCTAAAAAATCCCACGCAAGGCTCAAGATTTTGGCATGGCATTCATCGCATCTACCATTCATTATCTTGCACGTGCAGATTTCGTCAACTCTCATTCTCGGTCCAACACTGTCAATTCAATATTGTCGAAATGTGAATAGCTCCGAGGGATCAAAAGCCGAAAAGTAAATATCATTAGAAATTTTCCGAAAGAAAGTATCGGTAACCTCATTCTTTATAACATGCGCACCTAGGAAGGCACCTGCAAAAAAATCCAATGATTTATTTGGGTCAGTTGAAATCGATGAGATTGTGTAACGATCAACATCTCTCTGTGCAAATGTAATTAACAAGGAAGTCATGATCTTTAATTAACTCCTGGCCTGTCATACTCCCATAAATGTTGATTGTGTTAAAGGCACTGTAGCAGATTTTTGCCATTTTTATATGCTTGAATTTACCATTTATGATAATAAAAGTTTATGCAGTACATCTTTATTAAGAAAGTAAAACAGTCCATTATCAATGATCACCTTTTAAAGATTTGAGGATCGGAAATGGATCCACATTGCTAATAACCAAACCATAGCGGAACCATTTTGTTATATAGATCTCTTTTTCCATTAGAAAACGTGCCACAGCCTCTTTTAATAAAGACAGTACGTTTGACCGGGACAATTTATCAGGGGAGGTAATAAGTGTATTTTGTGAAATATAAAAAGGCTCTATTTACATGAATTAACCTTGTGATATGAAGATACTGTATTCTCTCGGGTATAAGACCACACCGAGCCTTAGACCAGCCCCACTTTTCAGGGGTTGTACTGGTTGTGGTTATTCCTGGGTTAAAGACCATCCCCAGCTTTGCCAGATGTTCCATGGTCATACATTACATATATCTATAATATTATTTTAAGTTACGTGTCAAAACCTTAATAAAACCTATTCTGACTGTCTGACGGTCTCCGGTATGAATTTTTATCTGAGTTGGGCTCTCTCCTGTCTAAAAGCCCACCCCCATGTTTTCAAGATGTTTGTTTGCCTGGCCCCCTGCTTATAATTCGGGTCTTATACCAAAGAGAATATGGTATTAAGTCTAATGATACATTTTTTATTACATACTTTATAGATCTTCTGTCAATACAAAGTTTTTGTATTAAAAAGTTGTAAAGAAAGTAAAAATACAGCGTTTTCTTATTTCATGAAATGCTCACGGAATGGCCGATTCTCTGATAGAACTCTATCTTTAAAAGCCGTACATGTTGATTTAGTTTGTCTCTAACAAATATCTTGCAGTGGGATAGGGATTACTCTATTGATATTTGTCAAATATTTTCAAACTTGATTTTGAATTCCTCTGTGTGCATCTCAGTGGTTCCTAACATTGATTATTGGTCGTCTTTTCTTCATGAATCGGAATTCTCTTGGGTCGGGTTGTTATTTTATCAAATGATTTTTAACAAATTCGTAATAAATTTAGATGTGTCTGTTGACTTGAACTCTAAACCACTCATATAATTGATTCTACTACACAACATTTTAAAAAATAAATATTCCCCGTTTTTTGGTATACAACATTCGTCATCGGATCAAGAGGTCTTGGGTTCGAATCCCGCCAGGGCTCAGCAACTTTGTCTGCTGTGGAGAACATTTCTACATGCATTAATGTTAGGGTGCAATGCTTCACTGAATAACTACACAGTACCCCATGGTTCGCTAGTTCCAGCCAATGCTTGCAGGTTTAACCGCAATGCATTGCCACCATGGCATTTCAGGCTTTCACCCTGCAATAATACGACTCAACATCATCACATCACAACAACAAAATATAAAGACACATGTAAACTTCTTGCCTTATGTTGACAAGCTTGAAAAATCAGTAAGTATTAATTCAGCAGATGGCAATATACTTGATAAAGCTAATTTCACATGCAGATTTAACAAATTTGGTGTCATTGCAAAAACATTTTACAATGACTTCAAATCCTGTTTCAATTCATAGCAAATACATTTGACAAAGAAAAAAAACATTTTTGTCAACTTCTATCCTAGTTTTCAAGATGAAAATTATTTTTAAAGTAAATTTAGTTTTCAATTTTCACTCTCAAACCATTTACATTGTTTTCAGGGTCACAAACGACACTGACATTATTTTCCGCTTTGATACGACAATTTTATCGTTAACGAACATGTATATTCCATCTGAAAGAGGGGCTTTCAGGAATATCAAAGAATCTAAGAGATGGAGAGTTCTCATAATTGAGTTTGTCATGCAAGCTTTCAGCGTAAACAGTCTCCAAGGACGGTTAACCAATGGGTATAACCATTTAATCGTTTAAGGAAACGACTCTATTATTGTCTAATTAGCCACAGTTATCTCCAAGGAAGATTAACCTTCTATAATTGGGGGCACAGCCTCAACCCACTTCCCACGCAAGTCATAACTAGCGGCAATTTCCATCACTGGCTAATTTAAACATTGCTGCATTTCTTGAACTTTTCTGTGCTAGTGTAGCAGATCACACTATGATGTTCAGGTGCAGCACGCCGCTACACTAGGACAGAAAAGTTAAAGATGTGCTGCAAGGTTTAAATTAAATTCCCTCTGAGGTTATTCCCTTCAGGTTTTCTATTTAGCGAAGAATATGTTGTGTATTTTCACAATAAAGAGTTGTTTCCCAGGAATTTTGACTTTCTCATGTATTTTGCTTTGAAATGCCAATCTAACAAATTGTATTTAAAATTTTAAAGTTTGAGAAACCATGGCGTTTAAATTTTAGGAGCCTCGGAGACGAGGGAGGAAAAGAAACGCCTGTGAAAAAGAATGGAATTGTTGATTTCGATATATAAGATACCCACGGCAATAAAACACAGGCAGTCATGGGACCGACAGTGTGCTTTATGAGACAATAAAACATGCTCATGATTTTAGATGTCAGTTAGAGCATCGCTTAGCAAATGACGTCATGTGTTACGTCACGTTGATTGTTCAATGCTAGCGAATGTGTTCTAAGACGGGAGACATTTATATTTTTAAAAAAATACTTTTTAGAAACAACATATCTCCATGTTTTTTTTTATATAAAAGCGAGTAGATGTTTAAGGGCATCTCATATAAGAAATAGAAGACTCGTTGTTGTGCTTTATCGTAGAATAAAACATAGCAGAGAGCATAAAACACTCAGGGCAGTGAATCATGCAATATGGACTAATGGAGATTATTGATAATTGTGGCAGCCGCTAACCGAGATTCACTACAAAGCTTGACGTTCCACAAACCACAATACACACACGGCTACATGAAATTGTTCACCAAACTCTAGAAACTTCAGTTTTTGAGTACCGAGAGCTGAGCATGAATAACAAACTTTCCAAGGGACATAAGTCTATTGCCCTAACACTTAATACCACTAAACACAAATTAAATGATGACCTTTACAATAATGTTCAATTGTATCTCCTTAAAAACTATAGCAATATCCTTATTTTTAGCTCATCAGGCCTTAAAGATGATGTCCAGGGTCCATCTGTCTGTCTGTAAACCTTTTGCTTTTTCGACTCCTTCTCCAGAACCAGTGACTAGAGAGCTGAAATTTTATGTACAGACACCTTGGCCAATCGCAATTCTAAATTGTAGATTTGGTGACCCTGTGAACCCAAATGTGGGTCACAGGGGTCATGATCTTAAAACTTTTCTTCATCTTCTTCTCAAGTACGAAAAGCTCTAGATAGCTGAAATCTAGACTCCTTGGCCAATGGGGTTTCTAAATTTTAGGCCATTGCCTAAAAAACTATTTTCTTCAATATCTTTGCAGAAATGGTTATACTTGGAGAGACAGTTTCATCAAAATTTAGTGTTTAGTCATGTTTTTGTTATGTATTGACAATTTCAAAGACTTTGAGATTTTTCATGGCTACGGTTTGTGCATTATATTGAGAACAGGTTATTCAGTTTTCTACATCAAACAATACAGATCTAGGTGAGCTACATAGCCCATGCTCTTTTTTTTCTTCTTCAAATTATATAACCATTGTTCAGCTATTACTTTCTTCTCTGATATTATCTCTTGAGTTTAAAAATTGAATTTGTTGACAAAGCCATAATCTGTCTTTGGGTGAAACGAGCTCAATATGAATTTTCATTTTGTTGAAAACACTTAAAAGTTCAAGGGAACTCAATGATTGTCAAGTGTGGAGTCGCTGGAATGTGAAATAAAATCAAAGTCTAGAATATTGTTAATGGCTTGTTTTTTTAATTCTAGTAAAATGTCAAATTTAAGATTGAAATCATTGTGTCTTAGATTTTATATTAAATATAGTTATATATTTATTAGAAATGTGAACTATTCAACTTCCTGTCTGCATGCAGCCCCTTGAGTATGAACATTATTTAAGTTAAAAAGAAGTACAAATGTTAATTTATTCAAAATGTCCAAATTTCAGTTTCAGAGACTTTGTAGTAATTTTAAAAAGATAAATTTGTAGTCGGAGCTGCTGTCAATTAAGTTTTTAGCATAAAACATAATAAGAGTAAATGTAATGAAGAAATTTAAGTTTTAAAAGTTTTCTATAGTGGGCTATTGAAATGGATTTTTAAAAACTTCATTGTTGACATCAGAATGTTATTATTCTCGTAAAAAGCACATTTTGTGAGATTTTGTTATTCCAAAAGCTGATGCTTATATGTCTCAAATCCTACAGGTTTTATTTAGAATATTGGATAAAAGAAACTTTTAGTTTATCATTTACCTTTAGCCTTTCAAGATAGTTTTTGCCTTTATTTCCCTGAATGATTTTGAGAACTATAATTGTTATAGTTAAGAAGCTTCAAGTGTCCCTATCAATTTGTGTGAGTCACATATGCCAAAGGGACGGGAGAGCGCAGTGGTTAGCGAGTTCGGTTTCGGATCAAGAGGTCCCGGGTTCGAATCCCGCCAGGGGCACGGCAACTTTGCCTGTAATGGAGAACTGTTCTACATGCAGTAAGGTTTGGGGTGCAATGCTTCACTGAATTTCAGTGTAGTACCACCCATGGTTTGATCATTCAAGCCTTTGCTCGTAGGTTTCACCGCAATACATAGCCACATGGCGTTGTGGGCTTTCTCCCCGCCGTAATACTAGCAGCTGCGATATAAGTGGAATACTCTAAAGCTGCGTTAACCCCAACTCACCTCACCTCCTTTTCTATACTCTCAGACTCATTAGATATTTCACCATTCCATCACCGAAAGAATCCCTCTGAATGTCACCAAGCCAACAGAATTGCATTTATGATTACCGTATCAAACGTATTATGAGCCCTGGACACTTAGAAAATTGTAAGAAGGGGGTGATTATTTATAATGACCTTATCATTACGTCCAGTAAGTACTCTCTTTGGATATTTTATTTAACCCACAATTTTATTAATGTATACATTTCAAATAAATGTCAGAATCGATTTTGTGATATCACTGTATTTAAATATAATGTAACATAAATCTGTCTAGAAAGAGCTAAACTTTTCTGGAGTGAAAATGTGATAGGGGCGCGCTTATAGGAAAAGGTGCTAATTCTGTTGAATACAGTAACCTTTATCTTTATTCACCTACGATTTCTCCATCCACTGAGCTAATGTTTCACAGTTCGTTAGGTCTAAGATTAACCAGGCTCTGAAATCCATTCTGTAGCAAGAGCTACGACACCAATCCTTCAACTCCAAGAGTTCCAATGGTCTGAAATTGAAGTCTTTTACCGAATGTCACGTCAGTTACTTTTAGAATTGTTTTCCATCACTTGGCGTCACACTTCCTATATTTCCCGAGTTAGTGGCTCTCGACCGTCTTTAGTCGCCTCTTTACAGTCCATTATCCAAATACCACGACACAAACTCTTCAAAATGTCGTCAATTGGTGTCCCCGAACACACGTCACAAACTATTAAGAACATGTCTGAATGTGAAAGTGACTCGTACCGTGCTGCAAGTATTGAAATTGTTAAATGATTCTATTTCCTATAAATTAATAATTAATCTCAAATCATTCTGAGTAGCACATTTACAGGAACCAAAACTTGTTTGCTACTAAAATATGAGTATAAAAAGCAGACTGATCAAGTTCAAGACCTCGCGCTTATTTCTTGAACAAGTGCTTTTGCCCCCATGCTTTTAGGGGAATATTGTATCCAGTCCTACCCAGTACCCCAGATCCAGGATTTTTGTTTGGGTGGGGTATAATGCTTCAAGAATTCACACCCCCTCACACACACACACACCCCCCAAAAATGTCAAAGGGTCCATGGAATATACTTGCACCTCTCTCCTTTCTTGGAGGGGTGACCGTTACCCCATCTCTCCCCCCCCATCCCCCGCCCCTCCCTCGTCTCTAGATCTGCAACTGTCTAAGTAACACTGAATGTGCCTTATCTATATATTGCTTGTCAACAGCTAGCTCCATCCTACTCCATGATAATTTTGATTATTTTGATTATTGTATTTAGTGTTTTGATGCACTGAGTAACACAACATCAACCCAACCATTACTTGGACAGTCAATACTTGAACATACACCATCTCCCAACAGCCTTACATTATTCTTGTAACAGACAACAACAACAAGTCAATGAGTACTGAGTGACAGCTACATTTCACACCTACATCTCCCCAACCAATAAAGTTGAACACCAAACCCTCTTCTCTCCCTTTCTCCACACTCCATAATTTGATATTCACCATCAGGGACTGTGAATCAGAATGCATTCATTCAGCAGTGTGCGTTACATCTAGTATATGATGGAAATCATATCAGTCCATTTTTTATTCCAAGTATTAAATTTGGTATTCTTAATAATATCAAAACTATTAATTTTGTGATAAAATACGCCAAAATCTCCAGTGGAACCCCTTCGATAATAAGATTGGGGCGGGATAGCGCAGTGGTTAGCACGTTCAGCTATGGATCAAGAGGTCCGGGATTCGAATCCCGACAGGGGCACGGCGACTTAACCTGCAGTAGAGAACTGTTCTACCAACTTCCAAACGCAAGGCATAACTCTTGCCAGTTTGCATTACTGGCTGATTTAACCCTTGCAGTATTTCCCTCACTGTGTTGTGTCAATATAGTGAATCGCTGCACCAGAAATGCATAGCGGGCCTGGATTTCTAAACACAGATTTTTCAAGGAAATACTGCAAGGCCTAAATCAGCCAGTAATGGAGACTGGCAAGAGTTATGCCTTGCATTGGGAAGTTGCTGTTCTACATGCAGTGAAGTTTCAGTTTCAGCGTACCCATGGTTCGCAATGCATAGCCACTTGGCATTGCAGGCTTTCTCCCTGCCATAATACTAGCAGCTGCGATATAAGTGAAATACTCTTGAAAGCGGCGTTAAATCCCAAATCACCTCACCAACGCACCTCACCTCACCTCATAAATTAAGAACAACCCCCCTCAACCCAACCACCACCCTTTGGAAATTCCTGGACTCAATGATCTCTATAGGCAATATTGGCACAGGCAATTGACATTGCATATTCAAGCTATGACATTTTAGAATTGCACTATGACGTCACATGTCATCAAGATGATGTTTGATCATACGATTATTCTAAAATATTGACATGAATATTGCAATTAAAGGTTTAAAAAGAGACATGATACCAATATTTCTACATTATCAATTAAGGCTTTCAAATGCTTTGTTTAATTGCTTGTATTTGTTGAAATATTTGATGTAAATTATTCATTTACTTTTACTTTCTTTAAAATATTTATTGCTGAATCATGCCTTTTTCATTCCTTGTGTTGCTGTTTTCTCACGATCTTAATCAAGAGTTGTTAACTTTATTAAATGAACAGATTAATTTTTCATAATCATTTGTTCCCATGAGAAAATTACAAACTAAAGTCTTAACAACTCTCTTTTGAAGAAAATTTTGTCAGCTTCATTTGTGAATAATGATTTTAGCAAATTGTATGTTATTACAACAGTTGTGATGAAATATTCATTTGATAAGATTGATTGACGTTTGTTTTGTTAACAATAATCAATTTAGATTAAGTTGTCAGAAGCAATTTCATTTCAATAATACAGTAAAGGATGTTGAGTTTTAACATTGTATTTAAATGCATTTCATTATACAGCTCCATCGATGTAGTCTTTCCGAAAACTCATTTGAAAAATTCCAAATTGATGTGTTTTAAGTCCTGAATGTCAGAATCACAAATCCTGATTCAATTTTTAATGGAAATAATATGATTTGGCCATTTACTTTGTCAGAGAAAATTATCAATTCAAATTTCATTTATCATTTTGAATGACACCTCAACACATTATGAACGTAACCATCATCACTGATAAATCAAATGATTTCATATCCATGAACAAAAATCACATGATAAAGAAATTAGTGGCCTGTTGAGAAAATATTTTTATCTTGCTTGAGTAACCACAACAATGTAAGGCGTGAATTTCTCTCGCTGTATCGATGTGATTCTGTAGCATGGTAAAGTGGAATTAAAGACCCATTCTCTTGGTGGAGTAGCTTTGATATTCCCGTTAACGACTTGCCTCTGTATCCATTGTACTAATTTTATTTCTCCCTGATGAATTTCTCTGTTCTGATCCACATTACCAGAGTTAGGACTCCGAATTGGAAATTTCTCTCCCTTGATTCTAAGAAATTGCTTTGACATTTCATATTGATTTGTTTGAATTGTTACATTCTAAAATGTACTTGATATTTTATAAATCTCATCTCGGTGTATTTGATATTTTATCTTGGTTTATTATATAATGAGCAATGAAATACTGAGATGTAAATAAATTGCCTATCTGATTATCAAGCTACAGTGAAGATATGTTATTTTCACTGCAATCAGTGACTGATATAATTTGACGTCATAAATCAATGGTCTGACGTAGCCAATTGTTATGATGTCACATTGTTTCTGTGGTGACAGGATGTTCCTAGCAGCTGATCAACATGAAAATGACACTGTTGTGATGAATTACAAGGATAACATCATCTAATAAATGGAATATATCCTTTCTTGACTAATGCTAAATTTTTCTCATCCAGTGAGAAAGATAAGTTATATGTTTTTATTTGTGGTTGAGCTTGATGAGATAAACATGGGATTAGTCAAGAAAAGACAGATATCCTCTATTTATTTGATAATCTCATCTCGGTGTATTGATGTTAACAAATGTCATCATGGTTTCTTTCATAATCTCATCTCTGCTACATGTGTATTTGATATTAACAAAATAATTAAAAACCATCAGGTATTCATTATGGAAATGTAAATATTTGTAGTTTCATCACAGGTTAAAATGAAATCATGTGAAACTGATACATTTCTTTAGTTTTGTATGTTTTTATTGAAATTGTTAGGTCATTAATTAAAATTAAAATGTAACATTATAATCACATTAGAAATATCCAGTAATCCAATCAAACTAATTTAGTTTTTATTCCTAATTTTATTATCAGTTTTAACACTAACAAGTATCTAATTAGGAAATTTGAAGAACATCAATTGAATAGTGTATTTTTTGTGATTAAGAAATGTTTTATTGATTATTTAAAAGAGAATTTACAGAGGAAGCAAACTTTCAGAACATGAAGATGATGAGGCAGTGTTATAAATTAAGTGATGAGGCAATGTTGTATACAAAGAGATGAGGCAATGTTGTATACAAAGTGATAAGGTAATGTTGTATACAAAGTGATGAGGCATTGTTGTATACAAAGTGATGAGGTAATGTTGTATACAAAGTGATGAGGCAATGTTGTATACAAAGTGATGAGGCAATGTTGTATACAAAGTGATGAGGTAATGTTGAATACAAAGTGATAAGGCAATGTTGTATACAAAGTGATGAGGCAATGTTGTATACAAAGTGATGAGGTAATGTTGTATACAAAGTGATGAGGTAATGTTGTATACAAAGTGATGAGGCAGTGTTGTACACAAAGTGATGAGGCAATGTTGTATACAAAGTGATGAGGCATTGTTGTATACAAAGTGATGAGGTAATGTTGTATACAAAGTGATGAGGTAATGTTGTATACAAAGTGATGAGGTAATGTTGTATACAAAGTGATGAGGTAATGTTGTATACAAAGTGATGAGGCAGTGTTGTACACAAAGTGATGAGGCAATGTTGTATACAAAGTGATGAGGCATTGTTGTATACAAAGTGATGAGGCAATGTTGTATACAAAGTGATGAGGTAATGTTGTATACAAAGTGATGATCGAGGTAATGTTGTATACAAAGTAATGAGGCAATGTTGAATACAAAGTGTTGAGGTAATGTTGAATACAAAGTGATGAGGTAATGTTGTATACAAAGTAATGAGGTAATGTTGTATACAAAGTGATGAGGTAATGTTGTATACAAAGTGATGAGGTAATGTTGTATACAAAGTGATGAGGCAATGTTGTATACAAAGTGATGAGGCATTGTTGTATACAAAGTGATGAGGTAATGTTGAATACAAAGTGATGAGGTAATGTTGTATACAAAGTGATGAGGCAATGTTGTATACAAAGTGATGAGGTAATGTTGTATACAAAGTGATGAGGTAATGTTGTATACAAAGTGATGAGGTAATGTTGTATACAAAGTGATGAGGCAGTGTTGTACACAAAGTGATGAGGCAATGTTGTATACAAAGTGATGAGGCATTGTTGTATACAAAGTGATGAGGTAATGTTGTATACAAAGTGATGAGGTAATGTTGTATACAAAGTGATGAGGTAATGTTGTATACAAAGTGATGAGGTAATGTTGTATACAAAGTGATGAGGCAGTGTTGTACACAAAGTGATGAGGCAATGTTGTATACAAAGTGATGAGGCATTGTTGTATACAAAGTGATGAGGCAATGTTGTATACAAAGTGATGAGGTAATGTTGTATACAAAGTGATGATCGAGGTAATGTTGTATACAAAGTAATGAGGCAATGTTGAATACAAAGTGTTGAGGTAATGTTGAATACAAAGTGATGAGGTAATGTTGTATACAAAGTAATGAGGTAATGTTGTATACAAAGTGATGAGGTAATGTTGTATACAAAGTGATGAGGTAATGTTGTATGCAAAGTGATGAGGCAATGTTGTATACAAAGTGATGAGGCATTGTTGTATACAAAGTGATGAGGTAATGTTGAATACAAAGTGATGAGGTAATGTTGTATACAAAGTGATGAGGTAATGTTGTATACAAAGTGATGAGGTAATGTTGTATACAAAGTGATAAGGTAATGTTGTATACAAAGTGACAAGGTAATGTTGTATACAAAGTGATGAGGCATTGTTGTATACAAAGTGATGAGGTAATGTTGTATACAAAGTGATGAGGCAATGTTGTATACAAAGTGATGAGGCAATGTTGTATACAAAGTGATGAGGTAATGTTGAATACAAAGTGATAAGGCAATGTTGAATACAAAGTGATGAGGCAATGTTGTATACAAAGTGATGAGGTAATGTTGTATACAAAGTGATGAGGTAATGTTGTATACAAAGTGTTGAGGCATTGTTGTATACAAAGTGATGAGGTAATGTTGTATACAAAGTGATGAGGCAATGTTGTATACAAAGTGATGAGGCATTGTTGTATACAAAGTGATGAGGCAATGTTGAATACAAAGTGATAAGGCAATGTTGAATACAAAGTGATGAGGCATTGTTGTATACAAAGTGATGAGGTAATGTTGTATACAAAGTGATGAGGCAATGTTGTATACAAAGTGATGAGGCAATGTTGTATACAAAGTGATGAGGTAATGTTGAATACAAAGTGATGAGGTAATGTTGTATACAAAGTGATGAGGCAATGTTGTATACAAAGTGATGAGGTATTGTTGTATACAAAGTGATGAGGCATTGTTGTATACAAAGTGATGATCGAGGCAATGTTGTATACAAAGTGATGAGGTAATGTTGTATACAAAGTGATGAGGTAATGTTGTATACAAAGTGTTGAGGCATTGTTGTATACAAAGTGATGAGGTAATGTTGTATACAAAGTGATGAGGCAATGTTGTATACAAAGTGATGAGGCATTGTTGTATACAAAGTGATGAGGCAATGTTGAATACAAAGTGATAAGGTAATGTTGTATACAAAGTGATGAGGTAATGTTGTATACAAAGTGATGAGGCATTGTTGTATACAAAGTGTTGAGGCAATGTTGTATACAAAGTGATGAGGCAATGTTGAATACAAAGTGATGAGGCATTGTTGAATACAAAGTGATGATCGAGGCAATGTTATATACAAAGTGATGAGATAATGTTGTATACAAAGTGATGAGGTAATGTTGTATACAAAGTGATGAGGTAATGTTGTATACAAAGTGATGAGGCATTGTTGTATACAAAGTGATGAGGTAATGTTGTATACAAAGTGATGAGGTAATGTTGAATACAAAGTGATGAGGTAATGTTGAATACAAAGTGATGAGGTAATGTTGTATACAAAGTGATGAGGTAATGTTGTATACAAAGTGATGAGGCAATGTTGTATACAAAGTGATGAGGTAATGTTGTATACAAAGTGATGAGGCATTGTTGTATACAAAGTGATGAGGCATTGTTGTATACAAAGTGATGAGGTAATGTTGTATACAAAGTGATGAGGTAATGTTGTATACAAAGTGATGAGGCATTGTTGTATACAAAGTGATGAGGTAATGTTGTATACAAAGTGATGAGGAAATGTTGAATACAAAGTGATAAGGCAATGTTGAAAACAAAGTGATGAGGTAATGTTGTATACAAAGTGATGAGGCAGTGTTGTATACAAAGTGATGAGGTAATGTTGTGTACAAAGTGTTGAGGCATTGTTGTATACAAAGTGATGAGGTAATGTTGTATACAAAGTGATGAGGCAATGTTGTATACAAAGTGATGAGGCATTGTTGTATACAAAGTGATGAGGTAATGTTGTATACAAAGTGATGAGGTAATGTTGTATACAAAGTGATGAGGCATTGTTGTATACAAAGTGATGAGGCAATGTTGTATACAAAGTGATGAGGTAATGTTGAATACAAAGTGATAAGGCAATATTGAATACAAAGTGATGAGGCATTGTTGTATACAAAGTGATGATCGAGGAAATGTTGTATACAAAGTGATGAGGTAATGTTGTATACAAAGTGATGAGGTAATGTTGTATACAAAGTGATGAGGCAATGTTGAATACAAAGTGATAAGGTAATGTTGTATACAAAGTGATGAGGTAATGTTGTATACAAAGTGATGAGGTAATGTTGAATACAAAGTGATAAGGCAATGTTGAAAACAAAGTGATGAGGTAATGTTGTATACAAAGTGATGAGGTAATGTTGTATACAAAGTGATGAGGCAATGTTGTATACAAAGTGATGAGTAATGTTGTATACAAAGTGATGAGGTAATGTTGAATACAAAGTGATAAGGCAATGTTGAAAACAAAGTGATGAGGTAATGTTGTATACAAAGTGATGAGGCAATGTTGTATACAAAGTGATGAGGTAATGTTGTATACAAAGTGATGAGGTAATGTTGAATACAAAGTAATGAGGCAATGTTGAATACAAAGTGTTGAGGCATTGTTGTATACAAAGTGATGAGGTAATGTTGTATACAAAGTGATGAGGTAATGTTGTATACAAAGTGATGAGGTAATGTTGTATACAAAGTGATGAGGCATTGTTGTATACAAAGTGTTGAGGCAATGTTGTATACAAAGTGATGAGGTAATGTTGTACACAAAGTGATGAGGTAATGTTGTATACAAAGTGATGAGGTAATGTTGTATACAAAGTAATGAGGTAATGTTGTATACAAAGTGATGAGGCATTGTTGTATACAAAGTGATGAGGTAATGTTGTATACAAAGTAATGAGGCAATGTTGAATACAAAGTGTTGAGGCAATGTTGTATACAAAGTGATGAGGTAATGTTGTATACAAAGTGATGAGGCATTGTTGTATACAAAGTGATGAGGTAATGTTGTATACAAAGTGATGAGGCAATGTTGTATACAAAGTGATGAGGTAATGTTGAATACAAAGTGATAAGGCAATGTTGAATACAAAGTGATGAGGCATTGTTGTATACAAAGTGATGATCGAGGCAATGTTGTATACAAAGTGATGAGGTAATGTTGTATACAAAGTGATGAGGTAATGTTGTATACAAAGTGTTGAGGCATTGTTGTATACAAAGTGATGAGGCATTGTTGTATACAAAGTGATGAGGCAGTGTTGTATACAAAGTGATGAGGTAATGTTGAATACAAAGTGATAAGGCAATGTTGAATACAAAGTGATGAGGCATTGTTGTATACAAAGTGATGATCGAGGCAATGTTGTATACAAAGTGATGAGGTAATGTTGTATACAAAGTGATGAGGTAATGTTGTATACAAAGTGATGAGGTAATGTTGTATACAAAGTGATGAGGCAAGGTTGTATACAAAGTGATGAGGTAATGTTGTATACAAAGTGATGATCGAGGCAATGTTGTATACAAAGTGATGAGGTAATGTTGTATACAAAGTGATGAGGCAATGTTGTATACAAAGTGATGAGGTAATGTTGTATACAAAGTGATGAGGCAAGGTTGTATACAAAGTGATGAGGTAATGTTGTATACAAAGTGACAAGGTAATGTTGTATACAAAGTGATGAGGCAATGTTGAATACAAAGTGATAAGGCAATGTTGAATACAAAGTGATGAGGCATTGTTGTATACAAAGTGATGAGGCAATATTGTATACAAAGTGATGAGGCAATGTTGAATACAAAGTGATGAGGCATTGTTGTATACAAAGTGATGAGGCAATGTTGTATACAAAGTGATGAGACAAGGTTGTATACAAAGTGATGAGGTAATATTGTACGCCAAGAGATGAGGCAATGTTGTATACAAAGTGATGAGGTAATGTTGTACTCAAAGAGATGAGGCAATGTTGTGTACAAAGTGATGAGGCAATGTTGATTACAAAGTGATGAGGTAATGTTGTAAATAAAGTGATGAGGCAATGTTGTATACAAAGTGATGAGGTAATGTTGAATACAAAGTGATGAGGCAATGTTGTATACAAAGTGATGAGGCAATGTTGTACTCCAAGAGATGAGGCAATGTTGTGTACAAAGTGATGAGGCAATGTTGATTACAAAGTGATGAGGCAATGCTGTAAATAAAGTGATGAGGCAATGTTGTACACCAAGAGATGAGGCAATGTTGTGTACAAAGTGATGAGGCAATGTTGATTACAAAGTGATGAGGTAATGTTGTAAATAAAGTGATGAGGCAATGTTGAATACAAAGTGATGAGGCAATGTTGTATACAAAGTGATGAGGTAATGTTGTATACAAAGTGATGAGGTAATGTTGTGTACAAAGTGATGAGGTAATGTTGATTACAAAGTGATGAGGCAATGCTGTAAATAAAGTGATGAGGCAATGTTGTACACCAAGAGATGAGGCAATGTTGTGTACAAAGTGATGAGGCATTGTTGTATACAAAGTGATGAGGTAATGTTGTAAATAAAGTGATGAGGCAATGTTGAATACAAAGTGATGAGGCAATGTTGTATACAAAGTGATGAGGTAATGTTGTATACAAAGTGATGAGGTAATGTTGTACTCCAAGAGATGAGGCAATGTTGATTACAAAGTGATGAGGTAATGTTGTAAATAAAGTGATGAGGCAATGTTGAATACAAAGTGATGAGGCAATGTTGTATACAAAGTGATGAGGTAGTGTTGGATACAAAGTGACGAGGCAATGTTATATACAAAGTGATGAGGCAATGTTGAATACAAAGTGATAAGGCAATGTTGAATACAAAGTAATGAGGCAATGTTGAATACAAAGTGATGAGGCAATGTTGTATACAAAGTGATGAGGTAGTGTTGAATACAAAGTGACGAGGCAATGTTGTATACAAAGTGATGAGGCAATGTTGAATACAAAGTGATAAAGCAATGTTGAATACAAAGTGATGAGGCAATGTTGTATACAAAGTGATGAGGCAATGTTGTATACAAAGTGATGAGGTAATGTTGTATACAAAGTGATGAGGTAATGTTGTATACAAAGTGATGAGGTAATGTTGTATACAAAGTGATGAGGCAGTGTTGTACACAAAGTGATGAGGCAATGTTGTATACAAAGTGATGAGGCATTGTTGTATACAAAGTGATGAGGTAATGTTGTACACAAAGTGATGAGGCAGTGTTGAATACAAAGTGATGAGGCAGTGTTGTACACAAAGTGATGAGGTAATGTTGTATACAAAGTGATGAGGCAATGTTGTATACAAAGTGATGAGGCAATGTTGTATACAAAGTGATGAGGTAATGTTGTACACAAAGTGATGAGGCAGTGTTGAATACAAAGTGATGAGGCAGTGTTGTACACAAAGTGATGAGGTAATGTTGTATACAAAGTGATGAGGCAATGTTGTATACAAAGTGATGAGGCAATGTTGTATACAAAGTGATGAGGTAATGTTGAATCCAAAGTGATAAGGCAATGTTGAAAACAAAGTGATGAGGTAATGTTGTACACAAAGTGATGAGGCAGTGTTGAATACAAAGTGATGAGGCAATGTTGTATACAAAGTGATGAGGTAATGTTGTACACAAAGTGATGAGGCAGTGTTGAATACAAAGTGATGAGGCAGTGTTGAATACAAAGTGATGAGGCAGTGTTGTACACAAAGTGATGAGGCAATGTTGTATACAAAGTGATGAGGTAATGTTGTATACAAAGTGATGAGGCAATGTTGTACACAAAGTGATGAGGCAATGTTGAATACAAAGTGATGAGGCATTGTTGTATACAAAGTGATGAGGTAATGTTGTACACAAAGTGATGAGGCAATGTTGTACACAAAGTGATGAGGCAATGTTGTACACAAAGTGATGAGGCAATGTTGAATACAAAGTGATGAGGTAATGTTGTATACAAAGTGTTATGAGGCAATGTTGAATACAAAGTGATGAGGTAATGTTGTACACAAAGTGATGAGGCAAGGTTGTGTACTGGTCCCTATCTTGTTAGTGCAGATAAAATCAGACCTCCTCTGAGCCAGGCTGAACCATTCCTCAAGACACTCATGCAACTAGAACGACCGCTGAAATTTGTTTGCAGTGGCATTTAATGAGTTGGATTGTGTCCCTGTCTTCTCTGGCCTAGTTTAATGAGTTGGATTGTGTCCCTGTCTTCTCTGGCCTAGTTTCAGATGAGATTCCTCCTACAGAAGTATTTTTCTCAAGAGTATTTATTTTTCGTATCATAGTTGATAGAATTATTTCAGGGAGATAACGTGCAATGCCTCTCAGTGACTGTATTGAAATACTGAACAATTTGTGGTACGAAACTCAATTTGTTTTTAAAATTGCACTTTGTTGCATGTAGAATAGGAGAATGACTTAAGTCTTTCTGGGTCTATTTTATGAGCTTCCTTCCTCAATTTAATTTATTTCCTTTGATATACTTTGATTCCACTACTAAAGGGGACGGGATAGCACAATGGTCAGTGCGTTCGTCTTCAGATCAAGAAGTCTGTGGTTCGATCCCGCCAGGGGCACGGCAACTCTGTCTGCAGTAGAGAACTGTTCTACAAGCAGTAAGGTTTTGGTGCAATGCTACATTGAATTTCAGTGTAATACTACCCATGGTTCGTTAGTTCCAGCCTTTGCTCGCAGGTTTAACCACAATACATAGCCACATGTTGTTGTGGGCTTTCTCCCTGCAGTAATACTAGCAGCCATGATATAAGTGAAATTTATCTTGTGACACTCATAACCTGTAATGTGTTGCTCTAATAGGAACAATTAAGTTACCTGAAAAATGTTACACCTGGGTGAATGAAATTTTGTAATGACAAAGCCATTTCCAACAAATATTCTGGACAATATTATGATGCTTGAATCTGTTTTTTAAATATTGTACCCTTAACATCTATAATGCTATATGTTTCTTCATAATCTCTGTTTTTACCAATTGACACCATCCAACTTGCTTAAAGCCTTCCGTATCACTTCCTGTCTTCGTGTCCTGAAAACTTCAAAACGTTCACTCTCTTATTTATCTCGCCACGTCCGTCTACAAACTTGGCAAGAGTCTAATTACTCCATTTTTCATCATTTTATCTTCCGTTTGTTGTCTCGCACAAAGCTGCCATTTAAAAACCAACCTGCTGCACCCATGTTGAGAAATCAATCACATCGGCGAATAATGTGAACTTGACGAGCAGTGAGTCCATATTTTCCGAGTAATTTCTTGTGTACTCTCCTGTCCTGGAGTTAGGGAATTCTTCACAAGGATGTTTCACAAAGAGCGTGCTTCTGTGGCCTCAGCATCAATCTAGTTCAGTTCCAAAACGGTATTACGAATCCAACTTGAAAGCATTTCGGCAAAAAGTAATTGTTTTATGATTGAAAGCTTTCCCTCCAATTAAGGTCATCATTCCTGATCGAGAGCAATCTGATAAATGTAACAGAAAATGAGGTTTTAAATTGAAATACATTTGCCTCTAGCTGATTGAGTTTTGATAAAGAGTTTGAGGAAACATGATTTTTGTTGAAAAAACATGATGTTTAGATACAGAACAAATGTACTTTTGTAATGGTTGGAATTTCATTTTCTGCTAAAGTACTTGGCCTAATAGTCTCAATTGTACTTGAATTGAGCCTGTTTCAGATAGTGTGCTCACAAATAGTTTATTTGACAAGGTTTTAGTCTCCGTTTTCTCCTGATAATTCAAAGTTAATGTAGCTTAGCTGATGTGGTTTAAGCAAAACATTCTGCTTTAATACGATCTGACTGATGTGCAGGTATAAATTGTAAATTCAAATAAGTCTATTTGTTTATGCCGTGACAATGAGAAATAATTTTCCGAGCTTTTTTGTTCTTCAGTTGTCACATTTCAAACACAATGTTCTGGAAAGCTTTGCCTGTCCAAATAACGCAATCTGAACATGCATGCATATTCAGTTTTACTTATACAACCAAGAAAAAGTTTAACATTTATTTTACATAATCAAAGAGTTCATTGCATATTGTGTTATAAAAATGAAAAATTCAATCAATATTTTTTAAAATTGGGGTAAATTTTAATGTTTAATCATATGTTCATTTTAACAATGAAGAAAATGGCAATGCCTAAAAGGGCAATAAATGTTTCAATAATCTATTAAAAAATAACTGTAAAAAGTAAACAAGATAACAATGCCTTTAAGTGCAGCCTAGTGATATTAGATCTTCAGAGAGAATCTAACAGCGGCTGCAGTATCATATTAAACTTGCTGCCAAAATTACATCACCTTTCTTTGAAGGTGGCGTGGACCTTTAGGGGCCACTTACTGATAATATAAACAGTAAAGAACATCAATATTAGCCTGCTAGACATGTCTGTTCGTCCGTCTTGCACTTCTCAATGTCGATCTGCTAAAGTTCAAAGTGCAGTTTTAAAGAATTATTTTTTAAAATTTCAAAGATAGATATATAGATATTTTTTAAATACATAAAAGATAAAACAGTAATAATGTCTTAGTTGAATCTTTTTTTTTCAGTTGACTTAATTCTTGTCTCCAAATTAATTGTTTTGTTAATGCCGATTTTGTAATAAATAAAATTGTATCAGTATAATCCTTTTTTCAAGTTGATATCACAGTGAATGTGCGCTAACGCTATTATTTGTTTTATAGTCGAATATAAATCATCAAAATGTAATCCGAGGTACTATGTTTCAATTTGATTGTGACACTAGCATTATTAATTATAAGGTGAAAAATCAGCAATAAACAACTAGGACATTTTGTATTTAATATAGATTAAAGCAATTATGTAACGAGTGGTGTTCCAAAAGCTTGAATGTGAACAAATTTCCGAAACCGAGCTTAACGTTCATTCATGAGGAGCATTCCAATGGAGTGTGCATGGGGGCGGGATAGCGCAGTGGTTAGCGCGTTTGGCTTCTAATCAAGAGGTCCGGGGTTCGAATCCCACCAGGGGCACGGCAACTTGTCTGCAGTAGAGAACTGTTCTACACGCAGTAAGGTTTGGGTGCAATGCTACACTGAATTTCAGCGTAGTACCACCCATGGTTTGCTAGTTATACCCCCGACCAACGGTTGGGGGTATATAGTAATACCAACGATTCCGTCCGTTCTTCCGTCCGTCCGTCCGTCCGTCCGAAGACAATTTTTGTCAGATCTATTACAGAAAAACTATTCATCTCATCCTTTTTAAATTTGGTACATGTCTTCTTCACCACTAGGAGAGGTGCAGTGCGAAGTTTAAACCGAATTGGTGAATTTTTGAATTTTTGGCGAATTTTTTTATTTTTTAACTTAGTCAAATTCTGAAAATTTTTTGTCCGATCGATTACAGAAAAACTATTCATCTCATCCTTTTCAAATTTGGTACATGTCTTTTTCACCACTAGGAGAGGTGCAGTGAGAAGTTTAAACCGAATTGGTGATTTTTTTGAATTTTTGGCGAATTTTTTTATTTTTTAACTTAGTCAAATTCTGAACATTTTTTGTCCGATCGATTACAGAAAAACTATTCATCTCAACCTTTTCAAATTTGGTACATGTCTTCTTCACCACTAGGAGAGGTGCAGTGCGAAGTTTAAACCGAATTGGGGATTTTTTAAATTTTTGGCGAATTTTTTAATTTTTTAACTTATTCAAATTCTGAGCATTTTTTGTCCGATCGATTACAGAAAAACTATTCATCTCATCCTTTCAAATTTGGCACATGTCTTCTTCACCACTAGGAGAGGTGCATTGCAAAATGTAACACGATTTGGTGAATTTTTTAATTTTTGGCAATTTTTTATATTTTTGTACTTTATCATAGCTAGAATGAATGAAGCTACCTCTGTGTTGTGATTTGTTGACTTCACCATTTTCTTTTTCATGTAACTTTCATCAAAAGCTACTTCTGTGTTCTTGTTGATTTTACTATTTTATATTTCCACTGGTTATATTTTGGGAAAAGTTAAATTTTCTTTCCTTTCAGCCATAAAGTGCTATATATCTCTCACTGTGCCTTCAGGGGTGTGCTTCCATGTACCTGTTGTTTAAAGTCACTCGATCGAATCATTATGATTGATTAATTTCCAAAATAAAGTTGAAATCAGTGGTAATAGCAGTAGTGTATTATGTTACCAATACCTTTTCAAGTTACTTTTATTCCTATTTTGACTTAAACCACCTCTTTTACATGAAGATTGAGACTTGTCCTACCATTTTCACAAACAGTTTAATCTTAGCAATTACATTTCATAGCTTATCAATCCTTAGGTGTGCAAACACCTCTCTCTTTAAGTAAAATAAAAATGTCAAACTTAAACAGTCGGGGGTATTAGTGAGCCACGCTCACTTTTTTGCTTGTTCCAGCTGCTGCTTGCAGGTTTTACTGCAGTGCATAGCCACATGGCTTTGCGGGCTTTCCCCCTGCTATAATACTAGCAGCCGCGATATAAGTGATGGAGTTTATATGGCACGGACATTATGAGATGCACACACTTCAGTTGGTTTAAACATATTTTATTTCATGAAGAATTGGATTGGTAAACAAGCTATGAGCTTATATGAATACCGCTCAAGATACGACAATATGATATACAGTGGAAACTGTCAAAACTGGCACCTGTCTAATCCGGTATCCTGTCAATAATGGCATCAACTTTTGGTCCCAACTTTTTACTACAGTATTATGATTATTAAAAAACTGCGTAATCCGGATCCTGTCTATTCTGTATTCCAGCACTAGTTTACAGTCCCGACAAGCAGTTTACACTATAATTAAAACTGCGTTATCCGGCACAGGTATGATTAGCTAAAAAAAAGTCAACAATAGCCCAAGGCAAAGCTGGGTAAACGGTCTCAATTAATGTCCACAATACATTTGGCTTAATTAATTAATCCTCATTCAGCTGTTACCGCATTGAGTCTTTCAATGAGTTAACAAGTGCTAAGAAAAGGTTCAGTTATAAAAGATTATGAGTCTCATCCTAGGTTTTCTAAATAAGAGCAAGCAGTTAAATATCAAATCGCCCAATAAAGTGTGTCAGACATTTTCTTTACCAAAAAGAATTTGAAGAAAACTTCAGAAACAAAAAAATTCAATGATAGTTGGAAATATGAAAAGATTAACTCTCTTACTCATGCCCACAGTAAAAATCTGTCAATTTCTGACCCCATTTATCAAGAAAAGGCTATATATTGAGAAATCACAAGAAAGAGTCTAAAATAACTGTCTGACTTCTTGCTACCATCCTATATTTGTATACACTATATATTTTATGTATTGGTATTTTCTTTATTTGTAACAGAAGTATGGAAAGGTTGAGTACTGGGCAGTCATGTTAGAAAGATACCGTACCTGTCTAATCTGGCAACCTGTCTAAACTGGCATTAAAGTTAGGTCCCGATGGGTGCCGGTTTAGACAGTTTCCACTGTAGTGGTGAAATTACAATATATATGATATATCTATATAAATACAAACGCCAACACACTTCAGTTGCCAATGAAGTTTTTAGGGTCATGTGAGAATAAGCGTTTTTCAGATGGGTTAAAAATGTCAGAATAACCCTGGACCAAATGCATTATAATTGTTGTGATGTTCAAAAATAAGTCGTAAACATTTTAAAGTTTCTTCAGTTTTCATGTTCAAGGCATAAACTTTTGAGACATCCCTCGTAACTTAGTTTTCTGTAGCTGATGGCTCTATCTTGTTCTTCCATATATAGCTACTAATCGAAATTACTTGATGTTCCTTTGGGCGAAGGCCTTCTTTAATTAGAAGAAACCCTCGTTCAGGTGTTATCTTTTGCCAAAACCATGAAAATTTAACTAAAAAACACTTCAGAGTATTTTTTCAAATTTGGTTCCACAGTATGCTCCAAACACCATAGGCATTTTGATTCAGAACAAATTTGATTAAAAGTCATCAATATATTTTGTCTACAGTAAAACAGGAACATTTAAAGTATTTTTCATTTTAAGAATAATTGGCGTTGAATCTCTTTTGTCACAATTATTCAAATTGTAAGTTTTATGCAATCTTGGTATTTCAGGAAAATTTATCTTGTGTCAAATTGTTGTAATATTTAGTGAGATCAAAAAATAATAACATCACCATTTCCTTAAAAAGAATGACTAACGATCTGAATAGTTTTTAGAAAGTTGAATATTTTTATTGATTTTAAACATTTCTTTGATTGATTTATGTTTCAAGATATCTTTGACATGACATGCTTCAAAAGAATTTTTTATTCTGCGTAAAAATGTATAGAATAATTTAATAGTTGACTGATTCCAAATCATTTTGTCATAAATTTTGAGACAGTTTTGTTTCATAATATTCAAGGAGTTTGACAAGGCTATTAAAAGCGGAAGTTTTCCGACATTTCCATGACAGCTCACGTCAATCTGCCGGAGTTCCCGATCGTCAATCATCTGACAGAGAGTTACCCTCGAAATAAACCGTTTTTGATTTCTATCTTGCATATAGATAGATGATTTGGAAATTCAGGTCCATTTTGTATTTTAGGCTTTTGACTTCCTTGTGTCATTCCTATTATCTAGGGGCAGGATGGCGCAGTGGTTAGCAGGTTCGGCTTTGGATCAAGAGGTCCGTGGTTCGAATCCAGCCAGGGGTATGGCAACTTTGTCTACAGTAGAGTAAGTTTACACGCAGTAAGGTTTGGGTGCAATGCTACACTGAATTTCAGTGCAGTACCACCCGTGGTTCGCTAGTTCCAGCTGTTGCTCGCAGGTTTCACCGCAATGGATAGCCACATGGCGTCTCCCTGCCATTATACTAGAAGCTGTGATATAAGTTAAATGCTTTTGAAAGCGTCTTTAAACCCAACTCACCTCACCTATTATCTATATTTTTTCTGTTCATTCCAAATGATTTACAAAGGTTTAGTAGGTTGCAAAAGGTGAGGCATAGGAATTATTTTACACTTCATGTTAATTAACTGTTGCAAGAATAATTTTCATTAATTGAGTTTTCATCGAATTGCTTTCCAAAGATCCAATTCGGAACTACACATACCAAACACCTATACACACAAATACAACAACACATACAAAATGTTCAAAATCTGTCATCACACTCCTTTGAAATGTATGTGACTTACTTTACCTGCCACTGGTATAAGGCTATGTCTGACATTTTGCAAACAAAGAAAAACCCTTGAGCAAAGATAGAAAATCTAAGCAATCAAATCATATGCCACCATGCCCAGAGATACTTACACTGAAAGACCAAGTATACAAGACCATCGTACCAATACTCAAGGGGATATCTGGTTGTCAGTTGACCTTATCAGCCGATAAGGTTAAGCAGGTGTCAAACCATCAAAGATCCCACAGATACTTATACTGAAAGACCAAGTATACAAGACCATCGTACCAATACTCAAGGGGATATCTGGTTGCCAGTTGACCTTATCAGTCTATTATGTCAACCTGGTGTCAAACCATCAAGGGGGCGGGATAGCGCAGTGGTTAGCGCGTTCCGCTTCGAGGATCAGGGTTTGAATCCCGTCAGGTTATACACGCAGTAAGGTTTGGGTGCAATGCTACACTGAATTTCAGTGTAATACCACCCATGGTTCACTAGTTCCAGCTGATGCTCGCAGGTTTCACCGCATTACATAGCCCCATGGCGCTGTAGGCTTTCTCCCTGCAATAATGCTAGCAGCCGTGATATAAGTGAAATACTCTTGAAAGCGGCGTTAACCTCAACTCACCTCACCTCATCTAATGGCTTGTTCCACATCAATGAGGTATGGTTCCAATACTACATCAATGGGTCATACCACCCATAGTTTCTTAGTTTCAGCCGATGCTTTCTCCACATTGCTTTATCACAGATTTGTCCTGTTGCTAGCTGTTGTATGTTAGTGAAATTACCTTTGAAAATGGCATGAGGCCCCAAAGCACCCCAAGTGAAACTTAAAACTTTAAGTAATCAAATCATACACCTCTAAGCCCATTGGTACTGACCGAAAGATTTATCTAGTGTATAAGTTAATGTTACCAACACTCAAGGGTAGTCTTTGGTTAGTGGTTGACCTTTCCCATTTATAAGGTCAAACTGGTATCAACCTATTTCGGCATTATCCTGAAAGTTTTCTTAACCTGTCGTTACTTTAACGGACATTCCACTTCGGAAACATTTTGTGGAGATATTGAAGAATTTGGTAAATATATTGAGTATGTTTTGGAGATATTGAAGTATTTTGTGGCTTGTTAATTGATTTTATGACGAAAAAATGTTGAATGATTTTGTTGAGAAAGATGTTGAATGATTTTATTTACATGTTGAATGATTTTATCGAGTTTTAATGATTTTGTGGCTAAAGTTGTTGAATTATTTACTGGAGTGTTGAATGATTTAATTGAGTTAATGAAGGATTCAGAGGAGTGTTGAATGATTTAGTTGAGTTAATGAAGGATTTAGAGGAGTGTTGAATGATTTAGTTGAGTTAATGAAGGATTTAGAGGAGTGTTCAATGATTTAGTTGAGTTAATGAAGGATTTAGAGGAGTTTTCAATGATTTAGTTGAGTTAATGAAGGATTTAGAGGAGTTTTCAATGATTTAGTTGAGTTAATGAAGGATTCAGAGGAGTGTTCAATGATTTAGTTGAGTTAATGAAGGATTTAGAGGAGTGTTCAATGATTTAGTTGAGTTAATGAAGGATTCAGAGGAGTGTTGAATCATTTAGTTGAGTTAATGAAGGATTTAGAGGAGTTTTCAATGATTTAGTTGAGTTAATGAAGGATTTAGAGGAGTGTTCAATGATTTAGTTGAGTTAATGAAGGATTCAGAGGAGTGTTGAATCATTTAGTTGAGTTAATGAAGGATTTAGAGGAGTTTTCAATGATTTAGTTGAGTTAATGAAGGATTCAGAGGAGTGTTCAATGATTTAGTTGAGTTAATGAAGGATTTAGAGGAGTGTTCAATGATTTAGTTGAGTTAATGAAGGATTCAGAGGAGTGTTGAATCATTTAGTTGAGTTAATGAAGGATTTAGAGGAGTTTTCAATGATTTAGTTGAGTTAATGAAGGATTTAGAGGAGTTTTCAATGATTTAGTTGAGTTAATGAAGGATTTAGAGGAGTGTTCAATGATTTAGTTGAGTTAATGAAGGATTCAGAGGAGTGTTGAATGATTTTGTGGAGCTAATTGTATTTGGCAGTTGACTGTTAAAGTGTGAACATGGGCCGTATATGGATAATAACAATCAAAGATATATATTGTCACGTTCCATTGACATTTCTTGAAAATTACATTCTATACAACTCTCTCTGGATGCTAATAATGTCCATGTTTAAATTTCACGATACCAATCTTCTTTGAAAAGTCAAATTTACAATCTACAAAATGTACAATGTTACATTTGCCCATTATATAAACGTTGTATACATATCTGAAGTGCTATATATAAGTATATCTGCATCAAAATGTCAAAAGTTTTAAATTCTCTGGATTTCATAACCAATAGATGCTTTTTTCGAAATCTCATATTTCAGTGCTCCTATATTAAAGGTTTTTGTCAAGATCCAGACTGCCCCTTCTCTGTGAGGTTAGACCAAGGTTCCCCGTCTCTTCAAGACTATAGATTCTTTACCTTTGAGACGTGCAGTATTCAAAGCTTTTTCAGCCTTGGCCCAATCTTGACAAAACATCTTTGACTTTATTACCTTCTTACACACAAGAGTTGCTGACTTGTGATATGAGAAATATCGCAAGGGAGACGTCTCCGCCTATGGCAGCTAAAATACGCCCCGAGGGTCACAACTGTCAGATTGCGGAGAGATCTGACGACTGGTGTGAAATGAACTCAGAGTTGAGGAATCGGATCTGATTTCTACAAACTCTTCGGGGATGTGGGATGATTCAGTCACCAGATCTTTCTTACTTACATATGCTCTGTGCTCTAGATTTATCCAACTGTGTTTTTTATGCTTACTTCATCCAGCATTTTCCAGCCATTTAATGTCCCTTACTGTAGAGCCTGACAATTTTACTGGTTCTCATCATGCGATATGGATACCTGCAATACTGTTGCCATTTAGCTTTAATTTGTGATAGAAATAAATATACATAGGAATGTTATTTTCATCGAACTAGATGCTAATTTTTTTTAGAATGTTCTATCCATTTTACCATAAAATATTTGCTCTTTTTTACATGTGTCACATTCATTATTTTTAGTTAATTCAAAATTTACGAATAGAAAATTAAATAGATATGTATACCTTTTTATGGTAAATTTGCATGTCAACTCAAAAACTGTAGTAAAGTTATTGGTTGTCTCCATTAAACATGCATTGACTATCCATCCCTCTATCTTTCCATTCATCCATTTATCTATTCATTTGTATCATTAACTCATCCATTCATTCATCCTCATCAACTATCTCTCCATTCATCCATTTATCTATTCATCTTCATCATTTATACTCATCCATTCATTCATCCTCCTCATCATCCATCTATTCATTTATCCATCTATCTGTCTTTTAATTTTTCTATCTCATCCATCTATTCCTCTATCATCCATCTATCTTACATTCAATTCTGCCATCAACAGTCAGACCCTGTTTATCCACACTATATGGTTTCAGTTAAAAATTGTCCGGAAAACAAGTTGTGTAGTTAAAAGGAGGCTTCTATTGGGGTATTTTTTGTGGAAACGAAATTCGAGAGGATAACTCCGTTTACACATATATATGCCATTAATATATGATTAAAACACAGTCAAATTGAAAGATATAAATGAAATTAATACTTTGAGGATTTTACATTTCACAAATTGATAAAGAGAGGCGCACATTTGTTGAAAAAATCCAAACAATGAGAATTGAAGCCATTCATCGGCCCTACGAGTGGGGACAACTTCGCTACGGCCTAACAGCATATTGTTTATTACTTTTATGATACATTATGTGTTACTATGTGAGTATTCTATCAGTGAATATGTTTTATTATAAAAAAAATTAAAATTGGGTTAAATAAAATGTGTTTTCATTTCAAGAAATGTCAAGGATCCAAGATGGCGGATGCTGCCGATAGATCGTTGATAGAACTTTCCCTTTAAGTGAATCATCATTTGTATAGTAATGCACAGAGATGATTTGAAATACTTTCACACGGATGGCCAGGTTCCTGGATACACAGAGTCCAGGTAAAAGAGGCATCACTGTATTCCACCTGCATGTTCATCGATTCATCCATCCTTTCACCATTCAATGACTGAATACCTCAAGTAAAGCTCAATAAAAGTCCAATATAATCATTAGTTTAAGACGTCAACATGAACGTGATTAACATGAATATATTCACTATTCTACCAATGTTCAATCAGTGAAGACTAAGGAAATGCCAAACTTTTCATTACCAATCCCTGCCCAATGGCGCCGTATGTGTTTACTCATTTCAGATATTGTTATTGTTCATCAGATTCATCAATACGAAAGCTGGGCTGCTTGTACATAAGGCGTTGGTGTACTCAGTGATGAATTCTTAATCACTATAGTACCGGAGGAAGTGCTAACATAGTTGTCGTGAGTCTACAAATTGGCTTTTCACCTCTTCACAGACAGAGGTGTCTGTGTGTTGATTCTTGGAGTCTTGGAGATAATGACAATGTGAGAGGTCAAACAGAGGTCACGGTGCCAACCACTAAAAGTGATGCCATTATGGTTAAGAGGGTTTGAGATTGGGTACAATAATGACCTGTATGATAATGGCATGAAGTCATGAGAGCCAATCTCTGGAAGTGTCTCTGGAATTGTCTCTGGAATTGTCTCAGAGTTGAGATTTCTGAAGACATGACCTCAGGTTCCTTGTTCTCACAGGAAATGGTCAAAGTTTTAAGAACAATTTCATCATTGAGACTTTTCAGATTACGATGTTCTTGAGTGCTGAGTTTTCGATTGATAGGAATGATATGAGTGTATTTTAGTGGACCATACCACTTTCCTGTAAGTCATTGCAATTGACAAACTATAATTGTGTTGTCCTAGGATTTTAGTATTGGACAATTATAGAAACTTGTTATTTTCCTCAGAACAAGTAAATTGGGAAATTTATATTGTGTAACTGCATCCTGCAATATATCCTACTACAACACAGCTGTTGGTGTTGTTGGTGTTGTCGGTGTTGTCGGTGCTGTCGGTGCTGTCGGGTGTTGTCGGTGCTGTCACTGTTGTTGGTGCTGTTGGTGCTGTTCTGAAGATTCTGCAATGCTTTTGCCCAACTGGTCTTAAAGGGATGGTTCTGCCGCCATGTTGGATTTTATGCATTACGTGAAGTGAAAATACGCTATATTGTACCTAATTTAAAAACTTTTTAATAATAAAAGACATACACTGATAGAGTATTCACATAGTAACAAATATCTTGTAATAAAACTAATAAACATGTTGCTGTTATGCTGTAGCAAAGGTTTCCCTTCATTTTTCAACAAATGTGCACTTGTGTTTATCAAGTTGTGAAATATAAAGTCATCAAAATGTTACCTTCATTGGTATCTTTCAATTTCACTGTGTTTTAATCATGTATTAATAACATATATGTGTAAACAGGAATATCCTCCCGAATTTCGTTTCCACAAATAATACCTTGATAGAACCCTTCCTTTAACGAGAGATGTCTTGATGAGACACTGCTGCAACATGTATCAGAAAATTTTACGACACCTTGGAAAATGATTCGATGTAACTTTTCAAATGCTTTCACACCTTCTAAATAATATTCCATTAGCATCAATGGCAAATGTTAATTATGAAAACTTGAAAAGATGGTGGCCAGAGGGATGTTTTGTAGATGCTTCAATAACACTTTAGAAGCATAATTTGGTGAAATTGTTTCATAGTGGTAAAACAGCACCACTGAAAGCTTTAGCCTATCCTGATAATGTTGAACACCAAGCAAGGAGACAACAACTCCCATTTTAAATGTTTTTGGTATGATGTGGTTGGGAATCAAACCACGACCTTCTTGGTCATATGCAGACACTGTACTAACTAAGCTTCTTGCAATGTTTTCCTGTATTGGCCCAGATTGTATGACATGATTTGGGAATATAACAAGGTTACATTTGGAATAACAATTCGTATTCCCAAATGCAACCTTGTTATATTTGTTCACTATCTAAATGGCATGTATTTCTAATGGTTTGGGAAGCTAAAGAGCATTCTAGTTTGAAACAGCTTATTTTATATGTGAAATAATTTTATTCCCCTTTTAATCATGGTCCTTAATTATCATTTGTCCAATTAATAATTCATGCAAAAAAAGTCTTTCTGCCAAATAACAGGCTGTGAAAAGTTCTGTATACTCTAGCAGGGAATTAAAAGTTATTTTTGTAGAACAGTTGTGTAATTTAAAGTTTAAAAGATGTTAAAAATTTGAATTTTGCAACTCTGCAGGAAATGCAGAATGTAGTTCTCCGTCATGTTTGCTCGCGTTTCTCCTCCAACTTTAAGATTTCGTGGAAAGGGGGAGTTATATTCAATAATGTAAATTAGAAGTTACAGCAAGCCTGTTGAGAAATAACTAGCTTCATTTTGGAGGATGAAACCTAAATTAGGTTAAGTAGTTCCTGAAGTTTCAATCAAGAAGCATGTTGTAAGTCCTTCAACTTATTGACAAAATTTTTATTTCTTTGTCAAATGTACACTTTCCACTGTGTTGTTCAGAATTTGAATAATACATGTTGGTGGATATTTCACGCTTATTTTTTATACTCATTTGTTTATTTTTGTTAATGGCGTTCCAAATGTTTTGATGAAATATAAACTTTTCATTAGTACGTGCATACAATTTTCTAAAAATTGAATTATAAAACTAATGTTTTTTGTTGTTTTTGCTCTTTTACATATTGCTGTGATTTTTAAGATATATAAGAAATGATTTTGAAGTTGAGATATTTGTTGATAAATAAAAGTGAAAAATGAGAATTTTCACATCTAGGAGCATATTTGACGTGAAGTCTCGTGAAAAAATCATCAAATTTGATAAATCAGTTTGACGACCATATCACCGCCATGAATTCCTGTGGTTGAAGAGTGGAAAATTTGAGTTAATCATGTGTTTAAGAAAAAAATCAGATTTCAACTGAATAGTAGTAGTATAAGGCTATCGTTCTGAAGGTAACTATTTCAAGACAAGATAAAAAATAGTTCAAGTACTATTACATCCTTCTTGAAATTTTGACATTTGCATGAATTGTTTTCTTGAGTGCTTGAGGCATTTTCAAAGTGATAATTAGTCTTTTTAAGTGTTTCATCAATAGCTGATGTAATATCTTTGTTGAATCAAGCAATATTAAAAAGTGTTAAAGGGATGATTGGCAGTAATTTTCCAGTTTTTAGCTCATCAGGCCTGAAAAGCCAGATAGGCTTACGACATGGGTTGTCGTCAGGCGTCAGTCATCGTTCGTTGTCCATCATTTGTAAACATTTTTTACTTTTCCTCCAGAACCACTGCACCCTCAAAGCTGAAATTTTGTGGGGATGTACCTTGCACCTAGGGGATCAAAGGGGAGGTTCATTTTGGGGATGGGGTGGGAGGTTTGGTTCCCCCAACTTTTGTCCTGTTCAAGCACTCACTTCTGATTCCACAGCTAGACAATGAATTGTGATGGCAGGTGTCATGAGCAAAACCTTTTTTATGTTTTAAAATGTTTTACCATAAAGGGTAATTATCATATCATAATACGGTAAGTTAAATATATTTTGGTATTAGAAGTTGAATCAGGATTAAACATTCACAAGCGCTAGAGCTCTACCTAGAATGTTCTGGGACTGGTTTTAAAAGGAGATGAATTTGAACATCAGATCTGTGTGTTACCGGTATTACTGGTATTACTTCTTGGTACAAATAACAAGATAGCATCGAGGATAGCTCATGGAGAATATCTCCAGATTTTCTTGGACAAGATTCTCCTGAAGAATAGGCAAGAAGTAGTGAAGACATTGTGGGAACTAATAAAAAGTGGTTTATAGATTTGTCAATAATTTTGTAATTAATGCAGTGAATACCTGCTTATTCAGTTCCCATTGAGATGGAAGAAGGGCAAGATGTTGTGAAAAACTAATAAATAAACTATTATCCACAAGATTTGTCTTGTATCAATAATTCTGTAATTAATACTGAAAATTGAAACACCTGCTTAATCATTTCCCATTGAGATGGAAGAGGGGCAAGATGTTGTGAGAAACTAATAAGTGGTTATATATCCACAAGATTTGTCTCCTATCAATAATTTTGTAATTAATGCTGCGAACTACACCACCTGTTTATTCAGGTCACACCTGTATGATCAAAGATCAAAGTTAATGTACACCTGATGAAATATGAACACCTGTAAATCCCACAGGACAATGTTTCACTTTGAAGAGAAGCTGCGGCAGACTCCGAGGAAATCACACCTGTTATTGATGTTACATATAAACCTGTGATTAGTTGACGAGAGGTATCGTGTTACTTATTTAACTGTTAATTAATAAACCTGTGATAATATTGATGGTCAGGGGAATCACTTTTTGTCACTGGGCAAGAAATGGTTGAAGTAAGAGTGTTATACAAAGTGATTTTTTGTTAATGGTAACCCTTCACATAGAGGTTGGCATATTACATTGTCCAATTTGTGGAGTATTTTTTTAATTTTCAACTTCAAAATCTGATATTTATTTATTTATTTGTAAAATATTGCTATTTATTAAATAATGAAAAGAAGTCTCTGAGAAATAACATTTTTAGAGTCTCCATTTCAACATTTTTTTCAGAATCATAGACTACTGGACTTCGCAGAACCCTTGGTTCTATTTTCACTTAGTTAATTTGGTTGTTTCAGTATATATCATATGGGGTTTTCATTCCAAGATTTTATTGACGAGACAAGTTTTCAACTTTATTTTTCTGATCTCATTTCATTCAGAGAGCAAGAGAGTTTAACTCATTAACAGACATTACTAAGCTTCAATATCTGTTATTTCATATATAAACGCTTCAAAGTGTAGGTTATATTGGGAAGAACCCTGAGCAACAAACCCCCTAAATTAAAGGATTTCAATACGTTTCACGGCAGAGAGCCATAATACTCGCTTCATAAATTCCTTCAGAGCTTTGGAATCCAATTCGAACCAAGCAAAAAGGCCCCAAAAATACTGGCACTGAATAAGATATCTCAGACCTTTGAACACATCATTTCTTTGAGAATTGCGGGAAAACGTGGCTATTTTTTATTCTGAAATAACATGATGTCAATTTCAGAGTGAGTGATCTCGAAGTATTATATGATTGTCAGAAGTTGTGTCAGTGGTCTTATTGGATGTCGTCTCCTCGCCGTCGATATTCATTCCTTCTCGTCTCTCCTCTTCCGTGGAAACATTGATTGCAATTTAGAAGTCTAATATTTGTGGAGAGAGAGGTGGGATGGTGCTGGCTTATTGTTAGGGTACTCAATGTGGTGACACTGAGAGACCGGGATATTGACTCGCTGAATTAAGTAGAATAGATGTGTGATACCGCTAATACAGTTAAGGTTAGGACTCTGGATTTTGACCTACTGAATAAATAGTAAATTGAATAGATGTATGTTACTGGTGATGCTTCTAAGACTCCGACAACTACTAGGAATAGAATAGGAGGGAGATAGGAATAGGATAGGAATAGAATAGGAATAGAATAGGAATAGAATAGGAATAGAATAGGTAAGGATAAGATAGGATAGGATAGGATAGGATAGGATAGATAAGATATAAGATATAAGAAAAGATAAAATAAGATAAGATAGGAATGGAATAGGAATAGGAATGGAATAGGAATAGGAATAGAATTGTAATTTAAAGAGTTTGCTTAAACTATCATAGTACATTTATATATTTGGATCATACTATCACAATAGTTACAAATTTTTGTACATTTTTACAAGTACATTGGAAGATTCAAATCCTCACTCTCTGTGTCAGGCTCTTAAATTATCACCAACAAAGGTTCGAGTTCCAAGCACAGAAACTTTAAACCTCACAAACCAAAACAAATTGTTTGTATTTTTTTCCTATAAAGTACAATAAATTGTACTTTTACAGTTAGTTTGATCACAAACATAACATCATAAAAAAAATTCTCTAACCCTATTTGTTTTTTCTGGTCTTTCTGCAGATATCCCCTTGCATTGCTGTTGGCTTTATCATCTTTTTTTTAAATTTGTCTTTTTCGTAGGGGTACTCCAGGGGTACAATTGATAGAACCAAGGAGGTCTTACTTATGTTGATTATGGACTCGCAAATCATGCAATAAAAGATATACATAATAAGTAAGGTGCTATTCAATATCCTTGTCTGCTCCACTTCTGGATGTGACTTAAAGATATGATCTAATGCAGCATTGTGATATGTATGAGCTTATGAGGGCAGAGGTTATGGAAATATTGAGGTTAGATGCAATAGATCGACTTGTGAGATTGACAGTAATTGCTTCTAGAGTTGATCTAATCCTTGATAACACGCGACCCAGTTTTCGGATCGCAAACTGATCTGGCTAAAACTAATTTTCGACTTGGCATCTGTCGTGAAAATGTGCGGTCAAGCCATCCATTTCTGGAAGATCTCCAATTAATGCTTTAAGAATGTAAACTCTGAACAGCACCTGCCAATGTAATGACAGAGCCCGTGGTTAGAATTAACACTGTGCAGAGTTTGTTAGACGACTTGTCAGCTCAATATTGTTGGAAGGGTAAATTACGGGCTTTTCGAACTTTGAGATTTTATTAAAATAAAGATTTGACCAAAACCGTAGGTATTTTTAAAATTTATTTCCTGTCTAAATCCAAGTCTAATTATCTGAAATTACCAAAGCTAAGATAAGAGATATTTTGCCTTTTAATAATATTTTAGCTTGTAAATATTGTCAGCAGTAAAGGATTAATACTAAACTTTACTCTGACTGGATATGCTGTTTGCACAGTCAGTGCTGGTGTTTGGTGCCTGACTCTGAGGATGTGGTTCTAATCCTGTGGATTCGATCCTCACGAAAGAAGAACAAAATGAATACTATTACAGCTAGTACGTGTGATCCCAAATACAAAAATGTAACATTTGTTCACTATCTAAATAGCATATATTTCTAGAATATGAATATTTTCATAAATTGTGTAATAAGAAAGCATAGATTATGTGAAAATATATTCTAATTTCACATAGATTGACTTGATTAGATATTGTAGTGTTGGAAATCCTTTTATATGAATATGATATGCACTTGTCAGTCAAATTTACAGAAAAATTTTGAAAATTATTAGCTTGACAAAAAGTAGAGAAGAAGCCCCTTTAAATTTGAACAGAAGCTCATTTGCACCTGTTGTCAACAAGAGAGGAGATACAACTTGTATTCTTAATGTCCTCTAATTGCTTCCATCAGACCTACAGCGCTGCTATCTCCAAGTAGCCACCTTGCTGAACTCCTGTCAGTGTCTGTGTGATCAGCAGTGTCTGGAGCTTGCCTGTCACACTGCTGAACTCCTGTCAGTGTCTGTGTGATCAGCAGTGTCTGGAGCTTGCCTGTCACACTGGATAAACCTGTCTCTGTAACTCAAGGGATCGTGATGTTGTATTGTCTTTGAGCCTCTGAAGTGGGGATTAAAGTAGTGTTTGATGATTGCGAAACTCTCTTAACCCTTTACCTTTACTTCTATCTTAGACCAGTACCCAATCCAAGATTATCCCCTTGTGTTGTAATTCCTGGTAATTTGCCATTTAGAATGGGGTGGCGCTAATTATTTCAGCACCAAATGAGATAGAACCCACTGAGTGGTCAAAGTTTATACTGATCAAAGGCTTAATTCATGTTTTAAAATGTTTTTAAATGGATTGTTTTGCCTTTGATATATGATTATGACTCAATCATTATTGAAAGAATAAATGTTTGGTAATATAAAATTATTTTAGCATTTCAATTCTCATACCAGCAAGCCTTATTCACGTAAAGTATCTTTTAACACTAGCCAATCCTTGTATATTCCTTATGTTGTGATTCCATTTAGAATGGTGTGGCGCTATTTTTTTCAACAGATAAAGCGTTTGGGCTACTTGAAATTTGATTGGTGGTAATTTGTAGTGAATGTTTTATTCATGTTTTGATTGGATTATTTTGAATTTGATGTATGATTATGGATTTAGTTCTGAATGAATCGGTATTTAGTAATATTTATTTTACCATTTTCATTCTCATTGGATAAAACACCAGTATAAGAATCAAGATTTTCAACAAACAGTTTTATTATACTCTTATAGCTAAACACTCAAATAGAATTCTTTCAAAGTTCAAATTGATTTTAAGGCTTTCCAGAGGTATTAGATTTTCTTTTTCATTTTCAAACTTCAAGCTACAAAATTGAATTCAGTGCATAAAAAAAGAAGGAAGAAATTGTTTTCATACCAAACTAGAAATTATTCCTCTACTACGTTGCCACAACTGTGCTTCAAGTAAAATTTCAAATCAGCAGATGAGAAGAATTGTTTGGTTGAGACTTTGGCACTTGCAGAAAACCTCATTGAAGTAATGTAACTGAAGCCACATTTGTATTAGAATGCAGTCGGTTCTTGTCTCCAAAACATCTTTTATTATTGGCATAAACATTCTCTGGTAAGTGCTCATCCTTCCTCAATGGCCTTATTGAGTTAATACAAGCGTATGTAATCTTTCCTTTAGTGGTATGCAAACGTGTGACAGTTACCCAGTTATCCCCCTTAGAGGAAGACAACTGTGGCCATTTAAATGATGAAATGTTAAATAAAGGTTAACAACAAACTAAGGAGCCCCTGTATATTTTATTCCTCCACATTCTGAAGCAATGATCATCTTTTCACACATTAAATAAATATACCTAATCTATTGACCTTGGGGGCGGGATAGCACAGTGGTTAGCGTGTTCGACTTCGGATCAAGAGGTCCGGGGTTCGAATCCCACCAGGGGCACCGCAACTTTGTCTGCAGTAGAGAACTGTTCTACACGCAGTAAGGTTTGGGTGCAATGCTACACTGAATGTCAGCGTAGTACAACCCATGGTTCGCTAGTTCCAGCCGATGCTCACAGGTTTCACTGCAATGCATAGCCACATGGCGTTGCTGGTTTTCTCCCTGCCATAATACTAGCAGCCGCGATATAAGTGAAATACTCTTGAAAGCGGCGTTAAATCCCAACTCACTCACTCACTCTATTGACCTTAATTTTTAACATAGATCAGTCACAACTGCAATCTCATTTTGAAAACATCCTGGAATGATTTTGCATAAGACTTCGCCATATCCTGTCTTATAACGTTTCCAAACAACACTCACCATGCAGTGGTTCAGTGTAACAAAGCAAGAAGAAAGTTCTATTTTACACAATGGAGGGGCAACGGTTTGAGTATTCGGCTTTGGATAAAGAGGTGCAGGGAACATATCCCGTCAAGGGCTCTGGAACTTTGTCTGCAGTAGAGAAGTGTTCTACACACAGTAAGGTTTGGGTGCAATGCTACATTAAATTTCAGTGCAGTACCACCCATGGTTTTATAGTTCCAGGGGGTGCATGATACATGATACATGGGCACAGGAGAGCGAGTTCGGCTTCTGATCAAGAGTTTGAATCCTGCAAGGCAACTTGAATTTGTCCGCTGTAGAGAACTGATCTACATGCAGTAAGGTTTGGGTGCAATGCTGCACTGAATTCCAATGCAGTACCACCCATAGTTTGATAGTTATAGTTGATGCTCGCAGGTTTCACTGCAATGCATAGTCACACTGGTGTAGCGTGTTTTCTCCCTGCAATAATACCAGCCGCCATGATATAAGCACAATACTCTTGAAAGCGGCTTTAAACCCAAAATAGTCTCACTTTAAACAATGGATCTTTGGTACATATACATATCAACAGCTTCAAAAATCTCAGACTAAAAGTCCTATTCCCAAAACCTTTAGATCAAACTTTTTCAATCTCTGTCAGCAGACAAAATAACAGTCACCTACAATATATTGGTTCAATATGTAATTTTTTACAGAGGAGGCTGAAATTAAAACTATCACATCTATTAGTTTGGGTTGAACTGTTTTTAGGGAATCATTATCACTGGTTTCTTAAGTCAGTGCCTTGGGGAAATCAATGCGGCTTTAGGGTAATCAAGACTTGATTTTCTGTTAAAATTATTAATTGTTTTGGCCAAAAAACAGTGCCCATAGGAAATATAGTTGAATAGATTTAATTGGAATATGCTCCTATTTTATCATGAGTGTCAAAGACTGATTTTAAGCTTAACTAATATTTTGAAAATGTTTTTCGATTTAGATTTTCTTGTCTTTGGCTGTGTATGTAATTTCCGTTCTTGAGGTAATATTACGTTTTAAAAATTTATTCATTTCCACATGCATATTTAATTTCAATAGATTAAAATGAAGGAGCACATTTACTAAAATAAATGCTATTTTGATAGCTGAATTTTCATAATATAACAGTTTTTGATGAATGACAGAGGTTCACCTATTGTACAAGAATACAGAAGAACACAAATGTGAAACTTTGAGTGATGTATGTCTCCAAACGGCCAGATTGAATCTGTAATGGAACTGTGATCCTTTTAGCTGCGTAATCCCCTAGGTTTAGCATCCAGATTAGAACTGTAATTGAAGAGTTGCTGACAAAGGGAGATAATTCAAAGCTTTTGACAGGCCCCAGTGTGGATTGGGAGGCTAGCATGTGTAATTGCATTGTATTACACCCAATCTTCACAATGTTTTGTTCCTCCAGATGGATGATGGAATAATATTTCCTGATTTCTTGCCTTTGTGCAATGTATGATTGAAATCCTTTGAAGATTTTGACATTTTCCCTTAGAAGATGACATGTCAAAGTGTAGTAAGATTAATCTTTGACCTTGCTGCTATTTGTTTGTTTTGATTTGTTCATATCACAATTGTTGGCAGTTGATGGTTTTAGGGGGCGGGATAGCACAGTGGTTAGCGCGTTCGGCTTCGGATCAAGAGGTCCGGGATTCGAATCCCGCCAGGGGCACGGCAACTTTGTCTGCAGTAGAGAACTGTTCTATACACAGTCAGGTTTGGGTGCAATGCTACACTGAATTTCAGTGCAGTACCACCCATGGTTCGCTAGTTCCAGCCGATGCTCGCAGGTTTCACCGCAATGCATAGCCACAATGTGGTGCGGGCTTTCCCCCTGCCATAATACTAGCAGCCGCGATATAAGTGAAACACTGTTGAAAGCCGCGTTAAACCCCAACTCACCTCACCTTACCTTACACTGAATTTCAGTGCAGTACCACCCATGGTTTGCCAGTTCCAGCCGATGCTCGCAGGTTTCACCGCAGTGCATAGCCACATGGCGTTGCGGGCTTTCTCCCTGCCATAATACTAGCAGCAGCGATATAAGTGAAATACTCTTGAAAGCGGCGTTAAACCCTAACTCACCTTGATGGTTTGATCCTCCTGTTGAACCTCATGTAAGTTCACAATAAAGAAGTAATTATCCTGAAAAAATGTTCTTATGTATATTTCATTTCAAAATGAAATTCACAGACTTTTCTTTTTTATTACATAATTACTGCATTGAGGATGTTCAAAGAATTCAACTAGTGGAATATTTCATTTGAACATTGAACACTGAAAATTCTCGCTGAAGCTATATTCGAAGAAGTATAATTTTCATCATGCCAATGTGTCAAATCAAATCTTTCGACCTATACTTTCAAGAAATGAATGAGACATTTTAATCAAAATTCATATATGAAGATTATTCTCTCAGTGATTTTAATTTTTGGGAATTTAATACTTGAAAGAGCAAAATGAAACACTTTATAGGATTCAAGGAATTGGGTACTTGCAACTTGGTCGGTGAAATGATTTTTTAAGATTTGTTACGAAAATCAAAATTGCAGAAAACAAAGCTGCATGTTGTAGCAAATTAATCATTATATATAACCTAATGTGCTTGTTGCACTGAAATATTATTTCATTACCAGAATAAATTCGAATTAGAAAGAAACAACTGTTGCATGAGAATGTTGTGGATCCACTGTGTTACCTATTCGAGTGAGATTCTAGACTTTTATTGTTTTATCAATCCAATTCCATGAAATGGGTTAACTGACAATATCATTTACTTTAAAGGGGCAGTAGCACATTTTTTCCTTGAAATAAGTCGATGAAATGAATTTGAAAAATAATGAAACCAATAGTAAAACATCCTTCGATATATCCCTCTTCGGAAAATCAAGTTAAAATATGAGTGCACATGATTCCGTAAATTGTCATTTGAAATAATGAAATGTGTTCACAATAAAATGGCCGCCATGAAATTATAGCGTTTTTACCACTATGGAAAATTGGTTTGTGTAATAAGATGTTTTACCCAGTAAAGTAAATGAAAATGACATAAACTATCATTATAAATGGGAAATTAAAAAAATTTAAATTTGCAAGAAAAATGCTACTGCCCCTTTAAAGATTAGTTTCTGAACATTTTCAACCTAAAGAATGACGACCAGTTATTAACAAAGACAAAAAAAACCTCAAATATGGGGTTGGCAGGTTGTCCACCATCAAAGCTTCCAGTAATTCTAGGAAGCTAAAATTTCCTGGATGTTTGTTTTAGGGATTGAGACCAAGATTTTGTTTATTTCTTAGCTCATCAGGCCTGAAAAAGTCATCTTACCTTCTAGATTTTTTAAGAAATCGTATACTTGAACTACCAATTTCCTCAAACTGTAGGTTCAAGTCACTGAAAAATTTGGTGAACATGGATTTTTTCAAGGTCATGTCAAGAGATTGTACTTTATCTGTTTTAGGCTTGAACATAAAGAAATAAAAACCCTGATGAGCTATTGAGCCCATGCCCATATTTGTGTGTGTTAATTTTGTTAGTTTTATTGCCATATCCGAAGATGTTTTTCCATCATACATAAAAATATTGTATAAGGAAGTGCAATTGCTGTAATTCAATATTATGCATATGATTTGTTGGTTCAATGTACACAATTAATGTTTACAGCCACAATATGGCAGCATGGGGTTTATGGTGCTTTAACATTAAAGGGGCTGTTGCACGTTTTTTGCAAAATTTATTTTTATTTATAATGATAGTTTATGTCATTTAAATTAACTTTCGAAGGTAAAACATCTTATTACACAAACCAATTATCGGTAGTTGTAATAACAGTTTTGCGTATAATAGCAAAAACTGCATGGCGGCCATTTTAATGTGAACACATTATATTATTTTTAATTAAAAAAACGATTCCCATGGCTGTACTGAACCATGTACACTCATTTTTAACTTGATTTTCCAAAGAGAGAAGGGTGTTTGCTATTGGTGATATTATTTTCAAATACATTTCAGCGACTTATTTGAGCGAAAATAAAAGCTACTGCCCCTTTAATACTGAAGAGAGCACAAATATACCCATAATCACAGGACCTCTTTAATCAATTCTAATCATCTTCTTCATGAACATTGATAATCCAAAGTTCGATGAGCCATGAAGAGTTGATGAAAAGTGTTGTCATCATTTCACAATAATAAAAATGGATATTTATGTCGCACAATCTTCCATGCACTAATGTTTGTTCAACTTGCTCCTCACATATCATTCCCCTGTAGGAATTGTATTTTAGGTGCTTCTACGAAGTGATTTACTTAATGTTTGTAGATCCATACTTTGCGTGTTCAGGTACGCTTTTAAACAGATGGGTGGACTGAGTGCAATGTGGATGAAGTGCCTTGCCCATTGACAAAACACAGCAAAAGACCAAGGTCACAAATTGGTGTCTCCACCGGGATTTGAACCTGGATCTTAGGCTAAGAGGCCAGGGCCCTTATTCTCAAAACGTTCGTAGCCTTAAGAATTCTACACTAACCACTACACCACTGTGATCCATCTTTCTGTGAAAAGTATGCAAAGAGTTGACTTTGACACTGAAATCCAATGGTCATTTAGTCCATACTTCCAGTGTTCAGGTACCCATTTAAACAGATGGGTGGACTGAGACTGCAATGTGGATGAAGTGCCATGCCCAGGAACACAACGGAGTATAAGACCAAAGTCACAAATGTTATCTCCACCGGGATTCAAACCCGGGCCTGTGGCATGAGAGGCAAGCACGCTAACCACTACACCACTTTCTGCAGGCTGTATGCTAAGAGTTTACTTTGACACTGAAGTTCAATGGTCATTTGGTCAATGATTACCTTAGTTTCAGGTCATCAATAATCCAAGGGCTGGTGACCAGTAATGAGTAGAGGAAATGTGTCCCCATGCCCATCTCCCCAGTCAATTACAACATGAATCTTCATCAGTACTTATTAGAGGGCTAGCAGTAGGAGCTCTGTGTTTATCTGGCTCACTGGTCGACACTTCTCTATTCATCATTTAAGTCGTCTTCCTTCCTTCCTTCGTGGGTCAGCATTTCAGTGCTTTTATTGAGTTTCTGAACAAGGATTCATACAGGAACCATAGGGTTTTTCGAAATTATGGGGGGATAGTGCATTGGTTAGTATTTTCGGCTTTAGATCAAGAGGTCCAGGGTTTGAATCCCACCAAGGGTTCAGCCACTTTGTCTGCTGCAGAAAAGTGTTCTACAAACATTGATATGCAATGCTATGCTGTTTTGCAGTGGAGTACCACCCATGGTTCGCTAGTTCTGGCCGTTGTTCGCAGGTTTCACAATGCACAACCGCAATGATGTTGAGGGCTTTCTAACAGTAGTAATACTAGCCGCCGTGATTTAAGTGAAATGCTTTTGAAAGAAATAAACCCCAAATCACTTTAAATGTGGGGGCGCTATACATAGTGTAAACTTGGGAGGGAACAAACTCCCTGGATCAGCTTCTCATGCCAAACTATATTCTGAGTGTGTAATTTATTGGAATAAATTAAATATAAATGATATGCTTTCCTGGAATCATCTTCCCTAGGCATAACTCGCGCCAGTCCCCTCACTCACTAATGTAAGTCTTGCAGCAATTCCACCACTTTTCTGTGCTAACATACCGGTAGCAGAACACTGCACCTGAAAGTATAATGGGCTCTGATTTGCTATATAGAAATATTAAGGAAATGTGGCAAGGCTTAAATAAGCCAGTGATGGAGACTGCCTTGTGGAGGATAGTCCTTGAATAAACTGGGACAAGTAAACAAAGGTTAGAGTTAATTTTTGCACTGACATTAAGTGTTTGATGTGGTAATGGATGCTTAAGTTGTTTTTTCATGTGATCTAGGTCTGATATTCCTCCCTGACATGCTATTTGCTTTATATTCAACATCCAGGAGCTCTAAGTGTCTTTCATGAAAATGTATTTATTAAGCCGTCTGTCCCAGCATATCTCCAGTCAATTATAACATAAATCTTCACCAGTACACATGACAGAAACAGAGGCAGGAGTTTATCTGGATCTTACAAGTTGACATGTCTCTATTCATCATTTCAGTAGTTTCGTGGCTGTGTTGAGTTTAACAATGAGGGGTTATAAAATGAAAAAAAAATGCTTGCATTTATGTTTGAATTAGGTTTTTCATAAACATTGTGTGATAACTTATTTAATCAAATTTTGAATGGTTTTTTTATGGGATGTAGCCGTCATCATCAATATCATCTGTATCAAAATCATCATTATCATCATCAAAATCATCAACATCATCATCATCATTATCATCATCATCATCATCATCATCAAAATTATCTTTGAAATCAAAATCATCATCACCATCATTATCATCATCATCATCAAAATTATCATTGAAATCAAAATCATCATCACCATCATTATCATCATCATCATCATCAAAATTATCATTGAAATCAAAATCATCATCATCATCATCATCATCATCGTCATCATCATCAAATTCATCATTGAAATCATAATCATCATCATCATTGAAATCATCACCATTGAAATCATCATCATCTTTATCAAAATCACAATCACAATGATCATCACCATCACCTGTGGCTTAGTCTAAGGCTCAATCAGTGATCCCAGGTGTTCATGTGGAATTCCATGCGAAAATGCTTTTCATTTTCATTTTTGATTGTGTATTATTAGTATATATAAGTTCAGTGCAACATATTATTATATAAGATTACAAAAGTTACTCTTGGTAGAGTACCTTTAGATATTAGTTTAGTCCTTAATGGCAATGCAGATCTATCACCTTGTGAAAATAATCAACTAATCAAACATTTACATACATATATTCAAGAAACAGAGAGGTTAAAGTGTGCCTCTTAATTACAATTATTCTCTATTTGCTGCATCTTTTGTATTATATTGGTTCATTCTGACTGTATACATAATGTAAATGTGAAATGTAAATATTATGGAGAGGGCTTTTATAAGTTGGACAACTTGTGCCCAATCCGCTTCACTTCCGTGAATAAAATATGTTTAAACTAAATCTGTGGTGACAGAAATTAGACCACTAGACCAGAGAGGGAGAAAAATTCAAGTACATTAATTATCTATCTCTGTCAGACAATTAACTTGGAAATGTAGCCTAGCTGACATGTCAGTTAGCAATTAATCATGACTTCTCCCCATCAACACCTGGCTACTTTTAGAACCAATATTGGCCGAGTCGTTTGTGGTAGTGCAAGGCTATTTTGTAGACTCAGCTGTCTGAATTTGATGTTGATCATTTGATTTACTGATTTTAATTTTAAATATTTTAAAATCAAATGATATGATACACTAGTAGATGAAGTAGTTAGTCATTCTATTCGATTCGAAAAATAGTCAGGAAATCGCTCAATTCTCTTGCGACAGTAAGTTAAATTGACGTCATGAAAAATTGTTTTATGATTTCACAGAAGAGGAAATGGGGAAGTTGCACTAAAACAATGGTTGCTAGGCATATGTGCTAGTATTGAAAATAAAAACTCCGTTATTTTCAACCGTATGGGTATAATACAGAAAATGTCTTGTTAAATTCTTACATAACTTGTCGCTTTGGGAGACGAGTACAAAATTTATTTTATGCTAAGCGATGTGAGACTGAGTTTTCTCAGTTTGAGAATATATGCTCTCATCACTGCAGTTTGATATCACTTTCTAAACACAGTGAAATATCACAATGGGGATGACGTCATGTGTACAATGGCAAGACGTCACGTTTACAATCAACGCAACGTCATCGCTGTTGCTAAGTGACAGAGCAACAATGGTATGACATCACCAGAACTCACTCAATTGAAGCAATTTTTGACTTAAAACACCACATTTCCCACCGCAGAAGCATATAATAAACAGAATATTTTGTGTTTTCAGTGTGATATCACTTATCTCTCATCTCGTGACAGAGTAAAGCTGATATTTTCACTCCTGGCTGCGCCACTCGTGAAAATATAGGCTTTACCCTGTCACTCAATTAGAGATAAGTGATATTACACTGAACAGTGAACACACAAAATATCCTCTATGTACGTGTATCATAGAGATATAAATATATTATCAGAGAGACATGTCATTTGGGAAAAAATTGAGGCAATAAAGCAAAAGATAATTATTTTATTATAACTGGCATCAATATCAATATGAAAGTTGTTATTACCAATGTTAAGAAACATTCTGAATATGGACTTCTACCTTTAAGAATATTCTCTGGATAGATGGTTTCAGCCTAGATCGGAGTGCCAACTTTCTAGAGGCTTGTAACCAGTAATTACTGAGGGAAATGAGTCTTCACATGCCAGCGTCCACTTGGCCAGAGATGTACTGACCACTTCACTAGAGATATACTGACCATTTAGCCAGAGATGTTCTGAGCACTTTCAGGAAGTGAAGACTTTGATAGGACTTCATTCTGAGAGGGCTTATACTGCAGGTGCATGCAGTGATGTTGTAATTAACCTTTATTGTACCATAAGACCATAAGACCATAAGACCATAAGACCTCCTTATCACAACCGGGGATGTAGCTGAGTTGGTAGAGTGTCCGCTCATCACTCGAAAGACCGGGGTCGATTCCCAGTCACATCATACCAAAAGACGTTAAAAGATGGGAGTTGTTGCTTCCTTGCTTGGCGCTCAGCATTATAAGGATAGAAGAACGCTTGGACTGGCACTGCACAGTGGCTGCCAGGTGTGAAAAGCACAAAATGAATTTCCTATGTACAATGTATTGAGGACAATAAAGAGTTATTATTATTAATTTCAAGTATGAGAAACACCAACTTTCTTCTTCCTTGAAATATGACATGATACCTAACTCTTCCTTGAAATATGACATGATACATGGGCACAGGAGAGCGCGTTCGGCTTCTGATCAAGAGTTTGAATCCTGCAAGGCAACTTGAATTTGTCCGCTGTAGAGAACTGATCTACATGCAGTAAGGTTTGGGTGTAATGCTGCACTGAATTCCAATGCAGTACCACCTATAGTTTGATAGTTCTAGTTGATGCTCGTAGGTTTCAGTGCAATGCATAGTCACACTGGTGTAGCGGGCTTTCTCCCTTCAATAATACTAGCAGCTGTGATATAAGTGAAAGATCTTGAAAGTGGCGTTAAACCCCAAATGACCTCACCTTACATGATACATACATACGACACAAAGATAGTGTCAGATTCAATTTAATAATTTAAATTCATGATAATTTAAATTTACCCCATACTACCTGATTAACACTTTCGTCATCAATTGCAAGAAAAGTTAAAAATTCATGTTCTATTATCCATTTCAAGTATGTTCTTCAAGAGATGATGATATGTTGATGATAAGAAAAATTTTAAAAACAATTTATCTGCAATGTATTTCAAATTTATTCCATCAAATGGGGGCCCAACTATAAAAGCCCTTGAAATAATTGCTCAGTAAGTTAGAACATTGCACAACTACTTCAGAATTCAACAAATCATTCAAAGATGCTAGTATTCATGCCTGGGCAGATATCTCGCTAAAACTTTGAGTCCCTGAACACCGTCTTTATTCCTCTGTCTGCCCAGCTGTTTGATTGGGCTGCTCAAATTAAACTTTATTCACGAATGGCTTAGTCTGCAGATCCCATCTTGTTACGTTCAGACACATTTGTTTGCCGTTCTTAATTTGTCCCGCGATTGCTTTGCGGTATTCAACTGCTGACGTGTTTTTCCATCTTGGTGACCAATGAATCCGCTGAATCAATAATTATTGATGGAAGGGAACTCGAATGTTGGGATCACTGTTCATGAAAGTTTCATGGGTCGTAATTTTCTCATTTGATACCGAACCTTTTGGAGTTGTACAACCTCGTTAGAGAATTACCATACGTATCTCCAGTTGGATTTGTTATCAGAGTACTTGAATCAGAAAGTACCTCCCAGCATGGAATTCATGCTGCTTTCGCTATTGACCATAAAATTATTCAAGATCTCTGAAAATGAAACGTGACATTTCTTCTGCCTATTATTAGATAAACTATTACAATGCAATATGACAGACATTGTATCATTAAGTAGAAATAATCAGAAACCGCAATGAAAATCATAAAATGTATTAATTTGAAGGACGAAGTTCTATGAATTTGATATGTCAGATCTATCTGTCTTGGGGTTAAAGTAACTTCTTCATAATAAAAAATGATGAGATGCAATAACATTTCTTTATAATAATTTTCTTTGATACAAGCAATTTGCATGAAATGATATACAACCCAGCTCATCCAGCTATAGCTGTTGCAAAAACCTCTGACTATTACTGCAATTACTAAATGGATCTGTCCTAGGAGTAAGTGTATTTCTTTATCATAAATGGTGCAGTACAATTAAAATTCTCTATAATCCATAATAAACTTCTTTGATATAAACCATTCTGATGAAATAAAACTCCAAGAGCCCATTTTGTCCAAGTTATAAGCCCATTTTGTCCAAGATATAAGCCCATTTTGTCCAAGATATAAGCCCATTTTGTCCAAGATATAAGCCCATTTTGTCCAACTAACTGTTGCAAAGTTTAAGTTTAAAGTTAAACTATTATTTACATACATTTGCAATGCACCATTATATTTCTTACCTGAAAATATTGACACTAATCGCTGGATTCTCATTTTTACTTGAAATTATATTGACTTTGATTTCTTTGATATGATTCAAGACAGACTTCTATGGATATTCTGTTATTGACCACAATGTCTAGATCACTATGTGTAACATCCACTGTTTAAATTACATTTTCTGGAAATATTTACGATAATGTCTAAATTTTCTTTATTTAATGCTCACAGGGAAATTTACTTTACTTGGAAGTATTTACTATGAAGTCTGTCATCTCTTTATTTTATTTATCTTATTTGTTGAAAATTACATTTCTTTCTTGAAAATATTGACAAGAATGTCTGGGAGTTGGAATGTATGAGTTGACCACTGATTTCTATACAAAACTCTTTGAGGGAAGTTTGAGGTGCGTTGAGATTTCAAATATCTTGTTCCTGACAAATTGGCACCTTTGTAGATATATATGTACATTTTATGAGATAACCGTGATGTGTCTGTCAATATCAGACAGAAGACAAACATTGCTTTACAGGAATAAATATTGATGGCTTGTTTTCATGAATGAAATAAGCATACGATGAGGCTTTTATTACAACTGTATATTGATTCAAGGAAATTTCTATCTGAGGAGAGGATCCTTGTCAAACATAGGAATACGTTAAAGTGGGATGGTATAAATCATGTTTGTCTTGTTGAAGAAAAACATCTTTAGAAGTGCTCAAGTTGATTTGCAGTAGAAGACATAGCAATGGCGTTGGTCATTGTTTGTGTGGATTGTTTTAATATTCGTGCACATGCCAGTTTTCAAGCTCATGGAACATACATAGCATACAAACCGCTTAGGATGAATAAATTTTTTTCATTAATCTTTGTGTGCTTCTAAAACGTACCTTACACACCTGTGAAAGGAACAATAAGCTTATATCATAATTTACTTACAGTGAACCTTAAAAATATAATACTCATTATTCTTTTATTATTTAGCTCATCAAGCCTGACATCAAGCCTGATGGGCTTATGGCGTCTTCCGTTGTCCATCGTCCGTCGCCAATGGCTGTTTTTTTAGATCTTACGTAATAAATCATGCAAGTTCTGATGAACTACAGAGCCCATGGCTCTATTTTTTTGCACCTATGGAACTTGCCAAAGCCAATTTCCCTGCAAACAGAAGAGCCAAACTTATGTCACTATTGGCATGCTTATCTGTAAGATGTCACAATTGTCTGGCGCGATGAAGTGTGTGGCATTTCAACAAATAGAGAATAAGACAGTACAATTAGGAAATTGCCAAAAGCGTAACCACTTGAAAAAAGTATTTTTGTGCCATGATTAATCTGTCGTTTGTATTGGCAGGTCATTTTTCAAAATTTGATAAGCAAATTCTTGGATGTCTGTTGTATGTATTAAGACTTTGTGATTGTTTGTTGATGGAATTGTTTAATATATATATATATATATGTTAACTGTGATTGTTTGGTAATTGTCTTACTATTATTTTAATAAAAATTTACTCTTTTAAAGGCGATTTTAAAAGAATTCTGGATCCTCACTATATATATGTATACAGTCAGGCCTCGATAATCCGAACACTTCCGTTTTTCATCAAAAACGTTCGGATAGTGAAATTTCGGACTACTGAAATGAACCAAAGAAAATGGAGTTGATCGCCTTTGATTCTGCAGACAGACGAGAAGGTATTTAGAATATCAAATGAGTTTGACACTCTGGAAATGTATAACTATCACACAGAATGAGAAATTCAAATTGATAACAATCACAAACTCCTGACACACAAAGTAATACATTACAATTTATTAAAATCACAAACTACTGACACACTCAACTCCTGTGTCAATCCACTGTCATTGAAGTTTACCGATCCAATCAGTGTGGTGATCGCTTGTCAAGGGGATTACCCAAACACTTTTGATGAACCACCCTATTTATGAAGTAGATATAGTTGTAATTAACAAATTCGTTACAGCAAATTGCCGTTCGGATTCGGAAACGGAATCAACGGATAAATGAATCAACATTTGATGAGTTTATATAGAGATTAGTTTGGTTACAGCTTGTTACCGTTAGGACACTGCGGGATTCGGATTATCGGTGGCCGGACTATCGCGGCTTGACTGTTTTGGAAATGAGAATAATACAATGCAATTTTCGACCCAACAGTTGGCCAAAATTTATTTTTTACCTTGTTCTTGTTAATTTTTATGAACGTTTTGATATTTTCAGTTCCTTGCAAACTTGTTTAACCTCTTAAATTTCATTTCATAAATAATAACTTTATGATGATAATTTGAGAATATTCTAAATGTGGTTGGCTATTCTGAGAAGTGATACTTAAAAGGAAAACAGTCATTTTCTATTTCAACCATTGAAATACATTTTTGAGACAATATTGTGAATAATTTATTTCAGTTGCTAGGCAACGTTACAGTAGCTAGGAATGATTATATACTGTAAGGATGATAACAAACATCAAATCAACTGAGCGAATAAAATAGGTATCTAGTTTTGAGATTAGAGAACAAATTTCGCAGATAGTATTCAAGCTGAGCAGATTAATTCGGTATCTGCTTTGGAGATTACAGGGCAGGACTCATTGATAGTATTCTAGTTCTAATTAGCTGACGTTTCTGTCAGTGTTCTTTCAGGGTGAAAGCTTTTAACAATTTGAAACTGTTTACTGTATTTTCTATAATAAGCACTGAACTCTTACTCAGTACACGTGTGCTGAATCCTTAATAGAGATCCAGTGCTTATTGGAGACCCATGAAGCGCTTATAGGAGACCATGTGCTTAAAGGGGCTGTAGCATATTTTTTTGCAAATTTTATTTTTTCAAATTTTCCATTTATAATGATAGTTTGTCATTTATATTTGTTTTAGGGTGTAAAACATATTATTACACAAACCGAATATCCGTAGTGGTAATAATGGTGTTGTGTATAAAGCAAAAATTACATGGCAGCCATTTTAATGTGAACACATTTTATTATTTCGAATTACGAAAACTTTTCCATGGCTTTATCGAACCATGAACACTCACTTTTAAACTTGATTTTCGAAAGAGAGAAAGGTGGGTAGAACTATTAGTGACATTATTTAATTCAAATACATTCATCGACGTATTTGAGCGACAAAACATCCTACTATATCCCTTTAAAGCTTCAATAGAAATAAAATATGTCCTTGGGGGGTGGTATAATGCAGTGGTAAGCACATTCGTCTGCGGATAATATAAAGAGGTCCGGGGTTCGGTAGGGGGCTCGATTGGCAACTTTGTCTGCTGTAGAGAACTGTTCTGTGTTCAGTAAGGTTTGAGTGCAATAAGGTTTGAGTGCAATGCTATACTGAATTTCAGCGTAGTACCACCTATGGTTTGCTAGTTTCAGTCGATGCACGCAGACTTCATCGAAATACATAACCACATATTGTTGTGGGCTTTCTCCCTGCAATAATACTAGCAACTGTGAAATCATCTTGAAAATCCAAAATCAAATCACTGCAACCCATTGGTGTTTTGATTGAAAATTGCATTATAAACATGTAGCACATCCAGTGCTTATTTCTTGAGCAAAGATACTTTCCATAGACTCAGTGGTTATTGTTAGAGGAAATATGGTAAATTAAACAATTGATGTTATTGACTTCTTTAGACATGAGGATGAATTGCCAGTTTACAGTAAATTACACACTTATCTTCACCAATTGGTAAAACATTACGACGATCTAAAATTTTGGTTCTAAAGGGCAAGATGGAGTAATGATATATATTAATCCCAAATTTGATAATTTTGCAAACTGTCAATTGAGAATGTTTTTGATAATAACAGGTTATCTTTATTGATTAATTGAAGCTGGAATCTGAAATTATTTTTTATCATGGATATAACTGTATATTGTAAAATGTTAAAAAATGTAATTACATCAATCCTATTGGTACACATGAGATGCAACAATTCGAAGAAATTTCCAGGAAACAAAATATCTTTGGAACAACATCTTTAAGAAGTAATATCGTTGAAGTCACCTTTTCCAAAAGTAATATCAGTCCTGTCAAACAAACAAAGGATTTTATAAAGATTCTTTAATCTGTGTGGCAAATAACAAAAAAATCTTCAAGGATTTTCCACGGAAGGAGAATTTTTATATTTAAAGATCAGAAAGCTTATTAATCCTGGGAGAACGTCTCATCTTTGCCAAACACTCAGTATGATCAAAGCAGTCTTCAATGTTGAGGTTGTTTGTCTAAATGTGGGTTACAGTGCAGTAGTTATGATCCATGTTCGTGATTGATGTCTTTGCCAAACAAGATGTCGACAAACGCTTGAAACATTTCAAGAAAATTGAGCACGTCTTCAAAATCGTATTCTTCATGATGGTGAACTTTACACAACCTTTGGCCTGTACTGTTGAAGTATGTGTCATCAAACTCCTCTATATAATCTTAAAAATCTATAATCTTTATCAACTTTACAGATGAAAGCATGTCCTTTTCTTTGGCACCCATCTTTAAAATTATAGATTGATTTTTTAGGTTAATATTTTCACCCTTTTGCCTGTACAAAGACTTATATTTTATAAATATAGGGCAGTTTACATTATTCGACCATTTGTCTGTACTATTAAAGGTAAACATCATTAAACTCGTAATATCTATGATTTACGATGGCAAATTTTACAAACCTTTTGTCTTTACTTTTGAAAGTAATAAAAATTCCTTTAGTTTTTGGGAAAAATCAACCAGTTATAAGTAGAAACGTATTGATCTTGAAATGCTATCATGTTTTTAAAAAAATATTGATTCGATACTTGTGGGATATCAATCAGTGCTTCAAATTTAATATCAGGTACTGAATCTATGTTCAAATCACACAAAAATTAAAAAACACAATAGATTTCCATCTACCATGACAAGTTTTTAACGTTTTTAATTACATATTTCTTTGATTTCGCAGAGAGTCAGCCAGAATGCAGACATTGACATAACCCATTTTAGGTACAGGATTACACATTTAGTAATATTTGAGCAAAATTGATTGAGTAAGAAAACGTTATATTATCAATGAATTATAAAGGTAATACAATAGAAAGGAAGTTATTTTAAACACTTCTTTCCAGAGCAAAACATTTTTTTTCAACTTCACACAGAGACTGAACCATCTCAACAAAAAAACCCACTGATACTTGTAACTTTTTGCCGTAGAACAGAAACTTAGCTGAACATTATCCATGCTATCATTTACCAACGACTGTTCATCCTTCTGATATGTACATGATTTGTTCACGTCAATTTCAAATGAAAGCCATCACTTATACATAATAGAATAATGGACTTATAATTCCCCCATGCTTTGGATGGGAAAGTTACTAATGTTGATAAATGTCAACCAGCTAAGTGTTATAAACATTACAAACACTTTCATCACTATCCCTATCTGCAAGTCCTAAAGCCTATATTTTATCCTTGTGATCAATACTTGGTTATTGCTTATGTTTAAATAGAGAGTTCTATTGGGATTATATTTTGTGGAAACGAAATTCGAGGGGACATTCCTGTCTACACGGGGGCGGGATAGCGCAGTGGTTAGCGTGTTCGGCTTCGGATCAAGAGGTCCGCCGTTCGAATCCCGCCAGGGGCACGGCAACTTTGTATGCAGTAAAGAACTGTTCTACACGCAGTAAGGTTTGGATGCAATGCTACACTGAATTTCAGTGCAGTTCCACCCATGGTTCACTAGTTCAAGCCGATGCTCGCAGGTTTCACCGCAGTGCATAGCCACATGGCGCTGCGGGCTTTCTCCCTGCTGTAATACTAGCAGCCGCAATGTAAGTGAAATACTCTTGAAAGCGGCGTTAAACCCCAGTTCACCTCACCTCCTGTCTACACATATATGTTTTCAATAACATTATAGTACACACAATCCAGCTGAAACATATGAGTGAATGTCATGTTGTCATGTCAAAGTTGACTAAGTGTATATCTATGAAGAGACACTAACTATAAAGACATTATACTGTGTGATACATGATGTGGTTTGTTTATACAAGGACTATACAATGATGTTCTTTGCTATTTTGTAGTTTTTATTTGTCCAATGTTAACCCTTAACTTGCGGGTCCCGTAATTATCCGGGAGGCTCATAGAGAAAAATGTTAGAACCCTTGGCGAGACCCGTACGTTGGACTTAGTGCATTTACCGGGTCAGTAATAATTATATTTGCCCCCCAGGCGAAATGCGAGACGAAGTGTGTCCGTATATCGCCACATGAAAACTTGTTTACATACATTTGCAGATAGCCACGATAACGAGTCTGTGTGAATGTCCGGTCGAAATATCAAGTAAAATTCACACCAAATTGCGTGTGCATTGTTGACCCGTAACGCATCAATAATTAGCTTTACAAAAGGCCAATTGTGTTGTGCTCCGCTCCGAAGCCTTATTTCGCTTGGGGCTATTTTCACCCACGTGTTTGTATTGCCTCGGGTTTGTCTCGCCCGTACCTGCTATCTGCCTCGCATCTAGCGAGACAGGGAAAAAATCGGCAAATCGCCTTACTCCCGCACTTCATATCATGTGAGCGAATTGTTTGTTTTCAAAAAACAATACGGCAAAATAAAGGGGAAACAATGGACTACATTCCCATATAAAATTAGAAAATCTCAAAAAAATAATAAAGACACAGCAAGCGCCGTGAAAAAGGTCATGTTTACACTTCATAAATTTTGAAACAATCGGCGATTTTCACAACTTCTAAAACATTTATCACGGCTAAAATACTGAATGCATTTTCATAATTTTTATATCACAATAAACCGAAAAGAATAATCTTTTATTCTATATAAAATGCGCAGATTTATTCACAGAAATAAAGATACAATTTTACCTTTCTGAGAGGCATGTGAAACCAAACGGCACACAAACTAATCAACATATTTTCATCAGTTATGGTTCGAGGTTAGCGTTTATTTGAAAAGTCAAACAACATAACCATATTTGGGTTGACATGTGCTTATTTGTCAACTGGTTCGAGATTATGATTTCTTGGAAAAGTGCGATGAACGACCGTTTGCAATGCCGCATACATGTTGTAAGTATTGACGATTTTATAGGTGGAAATAAAGACAAACTTTACATAGCTATAGAATTATAACCAAAGGTCGCATTCTAATAATTTTTATATCATTGTGAAGCTAGACATCTTGTCTTCACTTCCTTATATAAATGGATTTTTTTCGTTTGGTATTTATGATGTTACGAGGCCCGAATTAAAGTCAATCTTTCGAAAGTAATAGAATAAAAACGAAAAATCATAGAAAATTCATTCAAAGTTTCGGGTGTGAATTAGCCATTTGTGTACGGGTGTCGCTACTTGAATTTGTATTGAACGCCCGTATATAGTCCTTATTCGCCATGTAGATGCGGTATATTTCGTAAAAACGGTACCGGAATCGCCGCCTGGAAATTCCGCCAGCAGAGCTCGTTAGTGCCTAAGCTCAAACTACTGCTGCGAGCTGCGAGCCTGTAAATTCCGCCACAGGGGCTAAAAATGGTAAAATATATATACGCAACGTAAGGGTTAAAAGCGGGGTATATGAGTGAGCTGTGCATGCTCATTATTTCTCTTGAATGGACATAAATTTTATTATCCATATTATCCAAACCCATTATATATCTTTCGCTAATATTGTTGTGTATGAATCAGAATTATGATTTAGAAATAGGATGAATATGAAACAAAAATATATCAAAATCCTTGTCAATCTAATGTGCATTTATATTATGTAATAGATTACATTAGGTTGGTATCGTCCATCAAACAGGTTAATTGAGAGCAATATTATTGATGTTAGAATAAATATGTCGTAAATATTCAAGATCCAGAGATTGAGATGCCATTTTGCTGATTGGCCTAAGTTAACAATGACACTGGATGGCAATCAAATCTCACATTATAACAAATCACGAATCTCCATGGCTGGTCCTCATTTGTAAATCATGGCGCCAAAGTTGCACAAGATAACAGGTTTCATTTACAAGAGTCAAAGGTCAAGATTAACCAATGAGAACCTTCGTTGACCTTCAGCCCGAGTCTGTCTCGTCATGTATAACGATGGTGCATTGCGAGAAGCAATCTATTTGCTAATAAGTCGACATGAGGCGTACGGGCGATCTGTCTATGATTCTACGTCTCAGGATGATTTCCATGAAAAGTCTGCCATTGTCAGAAGAATGTATCTTATCGTAATAGCAATCTCAGTTGGGCAGTGGGCCCATTCAGCCATCAATCTAACTCACATTGGAGGAATCAGCCATTAGAAAGTTAATGATAACAACCAATGCCATGTTTTAACCCTTACAGTGCCACTATTCCATATATCTGCATCCTATTGGGAGAATCAGCTAAGTAATGATAACATTAATGGCTATGATATCGGGGTTAAAATATTTCATACGATGCCTTAGGGCAACACGTGTACATCACTTTGTCATAGTGTCGTGACGTTGTAAACAGTGTTGTGATATCACGTCTTGCTTTGATGTCAAGACGTCCAAGATACCAGACGTCATAATCGCAAACTATTGTGACGTCATACATGCGTTGCTAATACACTAGTTTAATATTGCCATATAAATATTACACTGCAGTATCTTACACGGGCATGTAATAATTACCAATATGTTTGAACAAAATAATAAAATGAATATTTTTTGGCTGATTTCATTTGTCAGCACCAGCTACTTCAGCATGTGTTCTTGGAACAAAAGGGTTAACACTAAGGTAGAGTTTCATTTCCTTTAGGGCTTTTCTTGTAGTGTTTGAGGACCGACATGAAAAAGTGGAAGAAAGACCCTCCACTTAAGTGTACTTAGGAAATTGAATCTTGAATTATGGTTAGACATTCACTCATTGATTTGACAGAATTTTTATTTACATGAAAAAGTCCTTGGACCAAATGGAAATTGATGATAAAGAACTATTTCACTTCAACATTATAACGGTATTCCTTCAAGCAAATGTATATTGAGTTAGAGATATGACATTTTTTTTATTCTCTACATTTCATCACATTTCAAGATTAAAAGCTGATTGTTATAAAAATAAAATGGTATTTAATTAGGAGGATGAAGAAAATGGCAATACGTTTTTTTTTTTAAAATAAAAAAAAATCAGATTAATGCACATTAAAAGATGGAATTCTTTTTCTTGTTTTTTCAATTAATTTTAATTAAATTTTGGGATGTCCGTCAATCACCTTTCACTGAGTATCAGTTCAATGCCATTTTACTGTTAAAGAAAATTGTACTAGGACTGTTTAATATCGATGAAATATCATAATCATTTATCCATTTTGTGAAAAAAGGATAAAAATCACTTGAATATAACCCATTACACCATTAGCCAGGTGAATTTCAATATTACATTATTAGTTTCTCTGGTTGAACCAAGTTGACATCTTTGCCAGTAACAGGAAGGAATAGTAAAATTGGGTCGTCAAGGGGATGCTTATATCCAAAGCAATATATATGTTTCAAATATATTCTTGGGGGCGGGATAGCACAGTGGTTAGCGCGTTCGGCTTCGGATCAAGAGGTCCGAGTCTGAATCCTGCCAGGGGCACGGCAACTTTGTCTGCAGTAGAGAACTGTTCTACATGCAGTAAGGTTTGGATGCAATGCTACACTGAATTTCAGCAAGGCTCGCAGGTTTCACCGCAATGCACATGGCATTGCGGGCTTTCTCCCTGCCATAATACTAGCAGCCACGATATAAGTGAAGTACTCTTGAAAGCGGCGTTAAACCCCAGCTCACCTCACCTCAAATCTATTCTTGAATATCATTCATTAAAGCTTAATGCAAAGGGAAGTCTCTTCCAAAATTTATTTCTACACACAATATCCAGATCATACTAAATTAATATTAGTTATATGAATCCATTTTAAATTTTTGTTATTTCATTTTATTTTATTATTAAAGTGTTTGTATCTAAAGCCTGAGTTCATAGATAACATTTGAAACATGTATGCTAATATAATTTAAAGTCAAGTTCATAGAACCTTTTGTCATAAACTTGGTTATCATTCCTATAATTTGTATATGATTGGTTTGAATTTGAAAGTAATTGATTTTCATTGAATTCAAAATTTTAACAATTTAAAAAAAATAATCTGTTAACAAGAAAGTATAAGCTGCCTATTGCAGTTAACAAGTTCATTTCAGCTAGTTTGTTTCACGGCTATTTAGAGGCAGATAGCACAGTGGTTAGCGCGTTCGGCTTCGGATCAAGAGGTCTGGGGTTTGAATCCTGAAGGGGCTCGGCAACTTTGTCTGCAGTAGAGAACTGTTCTATATGCAGTAACGTAGTAATATCATTGCAGTACCACAAATGGTTCGCTAGTTCCAGCAGATGCTCAGAGGTTCCAGTGCAATGCATAGCAACCTTGACATTACAGGCTTTCTCCCTGCCGTAATACTAGCAGCCGTGATATAGCTGAAATACTCTTGAAAGCGGCGTTAAACCCTAACTCACCTTAATTACTTCACCTCACGGCTACTCGTTTACAGATAATTAAATTTAAAGAGAAAAACAAGAACAAACTTAAACCTTTAGAAAAACAGTTTATGCTACTTATGATGAGTAATTTATCACAGTATATTTCGCCTTTAGCTGTGTATATCTTTTCTTGGTAAAAAAAGAAGCCATCAGAGATAGATGAAATGTCAGCTGTACAAACAACGCGCATTAATTATTGATCGTTATTCGCAGTGTGTAATTGATTGCATGTATTGTGTCAGGCTATCACGTTTCAAGATCTACAACCTGCGGATTTCAAAATAATTTAAATAGATAAAGGCAGTTCTACTTTTGAATCGATCAATCGTCATTAAGATTTGTGTTTTGATAAGTTCCATGATTTATAGCCATAGATAACGATATTGGTTAATTTATACTGCTTAGAAATGCATTTTTCGAATACAAATATAATTTTTTTAAATAGCATTCACACAACTAATTCTCTAACACATTACATGGAATTCTGTAAAATACCGAAGTAATGCTTTTCACAAGCACATATATAATTAATTAGGTATTATTCAAAAACATGTGATATTTCATTTTATTACTCAACCGTGGTGAGATCACTCATTAGATAACAATGAGTTGGTTACACACGTGTGATACCACCGCGTGCTGCCGTAACGTCATAATTGGCGCGTGACGTCACAGTCACAGTCGTTTTTGGTTGACGTCACAATGTTACCCGCGCGACTGCAATAGCGGATAGCCTATTTGCAAGTAAGCGTCACTAAAAACGATTTTCTTGCAATTCAGCACTTTTTACATCATTGAGTTATAAATAAAATACTAAACTCGGTCCCGTTTGATAACATGTTTATGAAACTCGTGAATGGCATCGGTATTTAACTCGCTTTCGCTCGTTAAAATACCAAACCATCCACTTGTTTCATAAACATGTTATTAAACGGGACGTCGTTTTGTTATTTCGTCGTCTGTTATGTCATAAACAATTGTTTGTTACGTCACTGTAGCTTGCTGTCGCAATATAACAAATCATTGACTTTACAAATGGCTGTCATTCAGTTTTTGAGAATATTTTTGTACCTGCAGATGAAGGGTTAAAATACCTAATGATCAAACTATTCTTTAAAAAACAACTGCTGTAGATCTGTCATTAGGTCAGATAAAATAAAAATAACTTGGTTAACAGATTTTTTTGTGGTTAGATGTGTAAAAGCAGGAGACAAACGTTAAAAAGAGAAGGAAATCATTTTTCAATTATATGTATGGTAACAGTGCTGTGGCATTTATGCTGACAGGTCAACAAAATAGGATTTCACGAATTTTATAAGGATTCATTCTTCTTTTAAATGTGTACAAATGATTGATACATTCTGAATAATAATTTAAGATATCGAAATTCTATTCACTTTTTTCACTGAGCAACTTCTGTGATGGATATATAATAGGCTCTCAAGAAATATTTCATTATTATCAAGAAATATTCGGATGTAAATCACATTGCGTTGCTGCTGTACGTTGGCTTAAATTGTTTTTGTTTATTCTTTTCATTTAGGAAATGCAAAGTTTGGTTACAAGAAGTGTAAGACCTACTCACATTTTCATTTATATTCAAATTAGTGAATTAAATATTGGAAGCCGTGTCGCATCGGATGGGAATAATTTCAGGTGTTTTTGTTTTCCATTTCCTCTGATATCAATCACGAAATGCAGCAGACTGGCCGTAAGAAAGGAGAAGTTAGATTTGTGGCGAAATTATTCCGACATTAGCGACTAACTACCCATAAATTAGATAGAGGACATATAATCACTCCATCACAACTTTTTCGTTCGCAAATAAGGCAATTATTCGTGGAAACAGATAGAATTATTTCGTTAGTTGTCAATGAAATATCCGAAGAACTTCTTGAATAATTCAACTCTTGCTCTTTGCTGCCAAACACAACTGTAATCATAAGTAATGAAAAGCTCGCTTTCAATTTTATGTCCGATGAAAAAATCATGTGGATTTCCTATGAATATAAAAGAGTGATTTGTGGGATGTGGTAGCCGATTGTAAATGATACAATCAATATGTGTTCTATGCTGTGACGGATATAAAATATGCTTGGGTTGCACTGGAAAAGAGAGCTGCCAGCAAGATGTGGAAATAAAAAGTGTACGACTGATGAAACATATTATTGATTTGGTTAACTGTAGCAATAACATGCTTGATTAGTTGATTAAATAAGCGAGGTCAGTTCCAATGCATTGTAATTTCTTATATTTTACTTTGAATGAAGAAAGCTTTTGATAGCAGCGTATTAAGGAGGCAGTTCTGTCGCTGATTGTCCATCAACTTGTTTTTTGCATAATGTGAAATGAAGAACTATTTTCACTAATTTTATGTTTTCAAAAACTATTTTCACTAATTTTATGTTTTCAAAATAATAAATCATATCCTCATTGTTTTTATTTTTGAAGAGATCTTTGTTGGCCTTTATAAAATTTTCAAATATATAGTCATAAAAACATTACCCTCAGTAATAAATTTTACATGGATTGTGTAATAAGCATGTATTAATATCATATATGAGTAAACAGGAATAATAATAATAATAATGCATATTTATATTGCGCTAAATCCATGCTTAGGATGCTCTAAGCGCTACACATATTATTACCCTGAAGGAATTGTACTTTCAGGCTGCTACTAAGCACTCCGCGCGACCGGATAGGTCCGTATACTTTCCCATCCTCTGGAATTTCATTTCTACAAAAATAAATGCTAGAACCCTCTTGTAACCTGGCAACTTTTGGTTCTGGCTGTTGACTTTTAGGGGATTTTCTTTAGTTTTACCATTTAAAGAGCCGTTGAGTATCTTTCATAATATCTTATTTGGCTTTCGTAAGTGAGATAATACCACATCTACTGATTTGAGTTCATCTGAATCGCCTATCATTAAAATGTTGTTTTTTTCTCGATAGAATAACACCATTTTCAAAGTTTGGCATATGTGACTCCATCAACATACTCAATGACTCTTAAATTTACAGAGTTTATTTGCTCAAAGAATGGCCTTATCTTCATAATACGTCTGGTTCAGTGTATAAAAGAAGCTTGAAAAACAGCCATCCCAAAAGAAGAAGTTTGTCAAATTAATGGCACGTCAATGAAAAAATTAAAGAAGAAGTCCCTTGTCTTGCTTTCAGACAAGAGTTCTTTTACACAAATTATTATTTCATGAGAAAAAAAATATTGTTGAGAAATATTGTCCAACAAAAGACATACATATTGTTCATAAGTGAGGAAAATTTTATGATCAAAGGTAACCAATAGTTTTATCCCGAGCTTAATACAGTTTATCAAAAGAAAACTATACTGTTGATCTGGGACTATCATGATCAAAACTAATTGCCTATGAAAGAAGTTGCTACTAAAGTAATTTCCCTTACAGTCAGGTAATTAGTGGTTGAATCTGGTAACCCATTTAGACCAATAAACACTGATAAGCATGCAATTCTCCTCTTTGCAATAAACAACATGACACATATTAATTTGTCACTGTACGATTGCCATACTAAGAGTTGTGGGTGTACAAACACATAATAAACAGAAGGGTAACTTCTTCAAGGATAGTTTAGTTACGCTTAGGGGAGCGGGTGCTCCACTTCATCAGACCATAGCCGTACCGAGAAAGAATTTATTATACCAGCTACGATGGAGTCAGGGATATCTAGCGCTCTTTTTGTCCATCCATGTGTCCATTCAAAATCATTTCTAGGGCAGAGCTTGGAAACTGTTTTACTTGTATTGAGCTTGGAGAGGAAGCTCAAATCTTCAGAGTGTACTTTGGTCTCGACCGCCCAACTATTACTCCCTCCCCTCTGCCCCCAACCACTTCTCCCCGTCTCTCGTCTGATTCTGGTTATCCACGTAGATTAATATTTTCATAACAACATCTTTGATGTGTTGAAGTCCAGTTTGGAATGGTATATGTATGATTTTCCCAGATATATCTTTTCGACGTCAAAGTGGTGTCAGACGTATAATTTTTCTGGCTTCCAAAACGCCGGTGTATTTTCTCTGATATCTGAAACGTACTCATAGGTATCAAATTTGTGACCTCTAAATCGCCACTGTGCCATGCTTTACTGCAGGTTGAACCACGGATTGGCAATTGGCAATTGGCAAAAGTATACAGCGTTTGAGAAGGGCCAAAAAGTTATATGTTTGAAACTGGATCAGCCGTTTCCCTGCAAAACATTAACGGCAGTCTACAGGATATAAGTTAATTAGGAAGATGTGAGCCGTAATGCCGATAAGCTATTGGACCTCTTCAAGGATTATGACAAAATGTTCATATGTAATATTTGTCTTATGATTCTCTTTAATGTTTTTATCATCATCATAAGATATTAAACTGCGTAAAGATCAAATAAATCTTGTTTACATTACATTTGATACAAGACGATTTTTACTGTTTGTATTTCAAAGTATTTATTTTAAGAAACATGGAAAGATAGACAGTGAGCCAGCCCCTCGCCACATGAGATAATTGGGTTACCTCCCTTGATTGATTGGCATTTCCTCTGAACTCAACATCAAGAGATACCAAACCTCATTTCTCATGTTTTGTAGACATTTTATCTGATTTTCTCGGATCTGTTGTACGTGTTTCCCATCTAAATGACCTTTATTTTGACTCATGAGTTTTTAGATCTGATGGGACAAAGAAGATTTGGTTTCCTTCATCATCAGTTATAAGTAACGTTATAATTGTATATCGGCCACTGACAGTGTATTAAATAAGGTATGTGTGACAGCGGCCTGGTAACTGTTGGTCCTGGCTGGTAACTGTTTGTCCGGGCTGGTAATTGACTTCCTGAGGTCTTTTTTATGATTTTGTCATTTCATTTGACAATGGTTACCTTTTGCACTGACTAACACTTGACAGATTTTGTGATCTTTGTTTCAAAGTCATGGCAAGAGATTGTGCCGTATTTTAGAGAACTACTTATTTTATTCTTCAATGTAACAATACAAAGTCTCATGAACTACAGAGCCCATGGCTCTATCTATCAAAGATTTCATTTCATACACTGCCTAGGAAATAATTCTTCATTGGCAATGTAAGAAATAAGTTTGAAAAGCAGTCAAATCATAAGACATATGGTTACCAAGAATTTTTTCTTTAAACCTAGTAAATGTTGCACTTGTGCCTGGGGCAGGATAGCGCAGTGGTTAGTGTGTTCGGCTTCAGATCATGGGGTCTGGGGTGCGAATCTCGCCAGGGGCTCGTTAACTTTGTCTGCAGTAGAGAACTGTTCTACATGCAGTAAGGTTTTGGTGCAATGCTACACTAAATATCGGCACAGTACCAACCATGGTTCGCTAGTTCCAACTGATGCTTCCAGGTTTCAAGCAATGCATGGCCATGTGGTGTTGCAGGCTTTCTTCCTGCAATAACACTAGCAGCCATGATATACGTAAAATACTCTTGAATGCGGCGTTTAACCCCCAACTCACCTCACATCATCTCCTAGTTGAATAATATATAATCCATATGATCCATGTAATCCATATACAAAAGCTAATCAAATTTCATGAAAAACACTTAGCGGTAATATAAATAAGTTTAGGAACATAGGATATCTGTTCCTTTATTTATTTACCAAATATATATGTTTTTCCTTTTCTTGTGATAAATGATAACATTTTGTTAACTGTAGATCTCGATAATTTTATTCATGAAAAAAAGTATATGAAACCATGCAGTTCTTCATGTCGAAACGTTTTCTCATCTTGTTCAATATGTATAGAAAAATCTTAAACAGTAAATCATGGTTGAAATAATCCATAAGGTATTTCATTTATCTAAAGTTCATCTAGATGTGTATCAATAAAGTTATTTTTTTATCAATGATTAATCCTTTAAATGGGACAGAACTCATTTTCGCTAGAAAATGTTATAATCAAACTTGTGGTATTTTCTCTGTCAATATTTGATAATAAGATCATCAATGTTAACAATCAAGATTAAATTTTACATAAAAAGATGAAGCCTTGATAAAAAGAATCGGTTTGATAACAGCTTTCAAATATCTTATCTTCAAACATGATTCGTAAATTTATTTTTTCTGAAAATATCACGTTTTAAAAAAATATAAAGTTTTAATACAAATTATTAACCCTGTATGAATATGCATATCATGCAAAAGAGAAATATAAAATAGTGCTGACAAATCTTACTGAATCAAGTCCTTTTATCTTGATTTACAAGGAGCAGGATAGCGTGTGTTCAGCTTCAGAATAAGAGGCCTGGGGTTCGAATTCCGCCAGGGGTATCTCAACGTTGTCTTCTGTGGAGAACTGTTCTACATGCATTAAGATTTGACAATGACACCTTGATATGCTATTTCTAGTTAAAGCTCACAGGTTTCACTGCAATGTATAGCCACCATGACTTTGCAGGCTTTCTCTCTGCCATAATACTAGCTTGATATAAGTGAAAACTCTTAACACCCCAACTCACCTCACCTGACTTTCAAAGCTCTCATAGGTTTGTAATAGTTGTAAGTCAGTGTTGACCCTGTACCTGCAATTTGTGGAATGTTTAGAGTCAATATAAGTTATAACATTCACTCGTTGGCGAGTTGGATAAACACTAACAAGGGTCTGATAAATTACGATGTCACCCGATGAACTGAGTGTTATAACTTATTTATCTTACCGCATGTCTCAAAATATCATTAAAAATAACAAAGAAAGATTTTGACAGAAAACAGCTGATCGATCGACAAACTATGACCTTTAACTTGTGTCACGTGACATTGAATGATTGACATGGATGCATGCATGTTGCGGGATATATAGAGGATATCTGTCTTTTCTTGACTAATACCATGTTTATCTCATCGAGTGAGGTAGAAAGGTTATATTTTCACGAGTGGCGCAGCCACGAGTGAAAATATATAACTTTTCTACCTCACGAGATGAGATAAACATGGTATTTGTCAAGAATTGACGGATATTCTGTTCATTATATGATATTATCCATGTTATTACGTCCAAAAAGGGTCGTTTTCACAGCCCGTCACCACAGTAACACTGTGACGTCATAAGCCAAATCGCCGCGCGAGACCATTGTTTTATGACGTCAAATTATATCAGTCACCGTTCGCAGTGAAAATATAAGTTATTTTCACTGTAGGTTGATAGACAGTTTATTTCACTGATAAATCCCAGTATTTCACTGCTCGTCATATAATAAAAAACATTTATCACCCTCGCGAAGATTTATCAACCTGTATGATGGTGTTTATTGATATTTGTTAATGGTCACGTGGACCAATCAGGGATCTACATTCTTACATGAGGTAGGATTATGGTTTATATTTAGTCTACGGTCCACCATACATTAAACCTTAAATGTCAACAAAATGTGACACCTTTAAATTTGCCACACATAATGGCTTGACACCAAGTAAGTCTGTAGTTTAAATGTTAACATATGATAGTTATGACATCATAAGAGAGTCAAAGAAATCTAACGCCAGGTATTTAAAGTCTCAACTCCGCTTACTTTTCATTTTAATATCTTCTTCAGAGTTGATCTCTTCATGAAATTTTGATAATATTATTAAAGATGCCAGTATCATAAGAAATCTCAATGGCCAAGATTTTTCCATTTGGATCTTAATTCATATCTAAGATTTCACAAACCCTAAATGTCGAATGCCGATAGATTCTGAACAACATCAATTTCTTTCAGACATAGCCTACGAAAATATAGATATGTCCAAAATATCTGTGTCTGATTGGTCACAATGAGAAGTGTAGGGAGAAAGGGGTAATTTTCTTTCTGACTAAATCCAATTTACCGCCAAATAAATTCATTTGTGATAAGAAAATGATGCTATTTTGCCATGTGAGATTACCAGGCCCTGAAGTGACTGTCCTTAGATCATTGACTGTAGAAAGAATGGAAACTGAAAGTAGAAACTGAAAGTAGAACTCTTATTTTCAGCTTGGTTGAGTTTTAGGTGCACCAATGTGACATAGATTGATTATTCTGCTGAAGGTGTATTTTGTGTATTGTGAGTACACCAATTCTATTAGTTTATTGGTTTTCAAGAACTTTTGCATTTTATTTTAAATTGTGTTTGATTTTGTTGTGATATTGCTGGTTCCAGAATTGTAAAAACAACAATCTAAAGGAATCTCTTCTATAAAAGTTATTACATTATAATTTTATTTTAGACTTGATGACATTTGAAAATATTTCATTTTCAATTAAAAATAAATTTAGGATTACATTATTTTCAATTTTGTATATTTGATTAATGTATTAGTTTGACTCAATGCCTTTAAGGGTTGTCTATTGATACTAAAACAAATTTCCTTGTTCAAAGGTTTAAAAATCAACATCTCGTGAGGGTTCTGATAATGCAAATTTTCGTATTGATTATCAAAGTTACAATGAATTCAACATCTCAGAGGTGCGATCTGTTAGCTGGTGTATTGACAGTAAGACGTATGTATCGTCAAGTGACAGAAATCAATTGGCAAACGGCAACAATAGAAGTCATCCATTTTGTTTCCTTGACCTGGTGCAAGCCGAGCGTTCATTTTGACAAATTTGTTCTAAGCCTGGAGTGAAAATTCCATGAAATTAAGTTCTAGAGAGAGGGAGAGGATTTCTGCATTGATTGTTGGGATTGAATAGATTCAGGTGTCGGCCATTGTGATTTTTCTTTCTCTTCTTGTTAGCTAGGTCAATAGAGAGGAGTCTGGTTAACCCTTTTCATGCAGATTTTATTTACCTTATCCAACCTGATAAGTGTACCCAGCATAATAAGGACCCCTACAAATACAAGTAAATGAAGCATCCCTGAATTGAGATGTCTCTTTTCTCATCGCTGCAGTGAGATATCACTTTGGCATCGCTGAAGTGAGATATCGCTTTTCTCATCACTCGAGTGAGATATCGCTTTTCTCATCACTGCAGTGAGATATCGCTTTTCTCATCATTGCACTGAGATATCTCTTTTCTCATCATTGCAGTGAGATATTGCTTTTCTTATCGCTGCAGTGAGATATCGCTTTTCTCATCATCGCAGTGAGATATCGCTTTTCTCATCATTGCAGTGAGATATCTCTTTTCTCATCATTGCAGTGAGATATTGCTTTTCTTATCGCTGCAGTGAGATATCGCTTTTCTCATCACTGCAGTGAGATATTGCTTTTCTCATCACTGCAGTGAGATATCGCTTTTCTCATCACTGCAGTGAGATAACTCTTTTCTCATCATCACAGTGAGATATCTCTTTTCTCATCACTGCAGTGAGATAACTCTTTTCTCATCACTGCAGTGAGATATCTCTTTTCTCATCGCTGCAGTGAGATATATCTTTTCTCATCACTGCAGTGAGATATCGCTTTTCTCATCACTGCAGTGAGATATCTCTTTTCTCATCACTGCAGTGAGATAACTCTTTTCTCATCACTGCAGTGAGATATCGCTTTTCTCATCACTGCAGTGAGATATTGCTTTTCTCATCACTGTAGTGAGATATCGCTTTTCTCATCACTGCAGTGAGATATTTCTTTTCTTCATCAGTCTGAAAAAATCACAAAGAGGATGATGTATAATTTACAATGGTATGTCGTGACTCAGTAATAATACACATGTCCAATCAACAAAACATCATTTTCTGTTTCATGGTGACAGTGAAATAACCTCTTTATTTTACTTTTGAAATATATTTGAAAACATTTAAAACAAAAGTGCTTATATTTCTTCTTGTATTACAGCTCCATGCGAAACCCACTTTTGTGCATTTGACGCCCAATGCATGGTGAACATTACGACAGGAGACGCGTTCTGCAAGTGTAACACATTCTGCTCCAACGTGTTCGCCCCCGTGTGTGGAACCGACGACGTCACGTACGCCAATGAATGTCTCCTCAGGAAGATGAGCTGTAACCTTCAGAAGCGCATAAAGGTCAAGGTCAATGGCAGATGTGGTAGGTAGCCATTTTCTTTATTAACCCTTCAACTGGTGGTTCCGAATTATTCAGAAGAAAGCTGAACCCAGATGAACAACCTTTCTTTAAAATATTGTTCTGTAGGAACAACATTTCCTATCTTTTGGCTCAAATACTTTAATAATTCAGTTGAAGGGTTATTTTATTTCTCTTTGTGCAATATATAATATGCAATAGTGCACATGATAGATATGTTTCTTTTGTAAATGTTGTTTTTGTGAACTAAAACTTGTTCTTTTCAGACTTCTTTTATTAGAGTGTCAGTCATCAAAACATCAAGAATTATTAAGTTATATATCTTAATCAAAATATAATGTTCTTTGGACAAGAATGATATCCTATTTGTTGAAATGAAATTTGAGAGTATTTTCCTCTAATGTTTTTAATGCTTATCCAAAGAATATCTCACACTAAATGTTTCAAATTAACTGGTACATTCAATCATGCTTTATCGACATAAATTCACAAACAGGACAATTTTCTCAAATTTCGTTTTAACAGAACCAATCTTATTGTGCTTCAGTTCAATTAAAAGAGACATTCTGACTTTTGAAATTAATTTGAATTAACCTTGGAAATTACTTTTGTATCCATTTTCACAGATTTATTTGTGTACGCTTATAACTGTACAAGGTAAAGATCATCTAAAATGTTTAATTCTGAACAACATGTACATAAAGTATGTGAAAGGTAATAGCCATTTTACTTTCATTTCTTCATTTATAGTCAGAATATCTCTTGCACAATAATAGTTATTTAATTATATATGATATTGTTGAAAGTTACCAAAAATTATGAAAATCTGTAACATACATATTGAAAGAAATGCATGAACAGGAAATATGGATTATTTCTGCCAAAATTGTTGCTATCAAACTTTGAATTAAACTTTTAATTGGTTAGGTAAACTTGAAAAACGTAATTTGTTGTTTCTATACATGCAACAATTTATATCTCATATTTCAGAAATAATGTCGACTCTATTAAGAGAAAATGTCAATAATCGTGAACTAAAGAACAAATATATGTTTGGCGCCACTAGGATGTGTTGCATGTGGCATGGTGTATATATAAAACATAAGTAATGTATATGCCGAAGGTATTTTTATATAGTAAATTGTTTCTTTCTGATTCAGATATTCCTTCAGTTCAAAACTTTTAAAGTTCTTTCCAAATCCTACAAGTAATAAATTTACAACATTCTGACATACATATTCTTGATAATTATGACAGTGATGTGACAAGCTACATTCTAAATTTATCATTTGAAAGATGCCAGATGCCATTTTAAAATATCTTTGAATAAAAAATTACATTCAGTGACATTTTTTTTTATTCATTATTGTTTTTATTTGGAATGTGAAAGAACACAATTTTCAACTGAAGTTACCACATTGTAAATGTGTTTTGAATGTAAAGTGAATATAATATTTTTTTGAAATTTTGCCACAAGACAAGACATTCGGCATAATAATCAAATGAGACTTGATAGACAAATTGACACCATTGAATGCTATAAAATTTGATATCATCAAAATTTTCCAAGTTGATCATTTTATCCTCAGGTTACAACTTAGGAAATTAGCTTAAATCTTGCTCTCGGAGGGATAGAAACTTCGAAAACTCAAAATTTGTTTTCTGATATAAACCAAAACATTCGTCCATCAAATAAAAACATTTCATTTTGAATATTTCAAAATGTTTTTTAACTTTTTTGAATTTTTTTCTTTGACCAATATTTGGCAGTCATGTACGTAAATGACATCTCTAATGGAAATCCTACCAGTAAGGCAGTAATTATACCTGGTTTATTTACCATCAGGCTATTCATAACTGAAATTGTCCCTTTGTTTTACAAGAGTTTTTAAAATTCGCAGCGCAGTGGTTAGCTCATTCGGCTTAAGATCAAATGGTTCAGGGTTCAAATCCTGCCAGGAGCTCGGTAACTTTGTCTTCTGTGGAGAACTGTTCTACATGCAGTAAGATTTGGGTGCAATGCTGCACTGAATTTCAGTGCAGTACCACCCATGGTTCGCTAGTTCCAGCCGTTGCTCGCAGGTTTCACTGCAATGCATAGCCACATGGCGTTGCGGGCTTTCTCCCTGCCATAATACTAGCAGCCGCGATATAAATGAAATACTCTTGAAAGCGGCGTTAAACCCCAGCTCACCTCACCTCAAATTTGCCATTTATTATTTAAGTTTATGTATACAATATAACAATATATTGTTACATTAGAGAGTAAAACATTACACTACCCAATAAGCCATATCCATAGAAAGCGTTTATCCGTATTGGAAGAAAATGGCACGACATATAACGCGACAGTGGTGTGGAACTCTTCAGTGTGAAATATAGATTTGTAGGTCTCAGCAAGGTTGATATAGACAGCAAGATGATAGACCATTCCACCAACGTGCCATAATTAAAACTCTACTCTAAGTGTTTAGATTTTGCTTGAACTACCTTTGAGCCGACATTTCAATGTGAACACCTTCAAATGGCTTCCAGATGAAAATTGGACTCGCATGGCTTAACCGAACCATTCACTGTTTTAGAACACTTGTTATTGATTATGGAGTATTATTCAGCCATTGATAACACTTATTTACCTTTAACGAGATCATTAACGGCATGCTACAGCACCTTTAAGCAGTTCCAAACTATATTCTGACCAAAAAAATAAATTTACTCATACCTTGTCACTCTGAGTAAAAGCAAAGTTCTTCTGCCTTCGTCACTTTTGAAAAAAATATGCCCGAGAAACATTTAGCTTTTTCTATATATGCAGTCTTATATTTCATATTTCCTATTATTTGGTACATTCAGAACATGATATACGTGATCTTGTTGACCTAAGTACACTGTTTCTTGGAATAGAAAAGCAAAAACTGATTGGATATTGTATTGGAAAGTAATTAGGAGTTATAAGCTCCAGATTTGTGGTATTCATCTGCCAGTGAATAATGAAATTAATTTTATCTCGCAGTTATGAGGTATCATATATCACTTTCTATAACTGCCTGCTAATTATGTCTGGGTGTTCTCGATCCACATATATCCTCTTTATTCATATATATCCTCTTTATCTCGCCAACAAATGTTAAAGGTTTCAAGACACAATGAACATTTATCTAGTTCCAGTAATTTTTTTATGTCAATGTATGTTTTTTTAATCTTGGAAAATTTTAACTTTTTAACTAAATTAATATGCGACCATTCTGAAAGGGCAATTTACAGGAATAAACGTCATTAAAGGGAATAACCTGTATAGTAACAAGCTGTCCAGCAAAGTTAAGGAAATGTGGCAAGGCTTTCAGTAGCCAGTAATGGAGACATACGTTACTAAGACGTTACTTACTTCATTAATATCTGACCGCTACACGGGAGGGTGGGGAGGGGAGGGGGGGGGGGGGGGGGGGGGGGGGTGGGGGGGGAGGTGAGGAGCAAGGTGGACGCACCTGGTTTGATCGTCTCCCAAAGTGGTAGCCGACATGACCATGTATCGGTTGAAAAAGGACGTTTTCATATTATTGTCATTCGTAGGATACATAGAGATTATTACCCAGGGAAATGTGTCATTTCACTTTTTTATGAAACGAGTGTGAATGTTTATATTGCCTTTGTGTAATACAAAAAATTGCAAGAGTTTCGTACACGGTCTTATTACTCATATGGTTGAAAATAACCGAGTTAATATTTTTAATTTGAGCACATGTGCACATATCACGTTTGCCTAGCAACGATTGTTTCACCGCAGCTTCCCGTATTACGTCGCCTGTGACGTCATAAAATCGATTGTTCGTGACGTCACTATAGCTTGCCGTCGTAAGGGAAGTTGGCCTTTTCCTGACTATTTTAACGCGAATCAAATGGAATAAAATGAGTAATAAAGAAATTATTACACTCGAAAGTGTGTCATATGACTTTAACGAAACTCGTGCGAATTTGTGTATTATCCTCGCTCTTGCTCGGGCAATACAAACATTCACACTCGTTTTGTAAAAGTCATATGACACACTTCCTCGGATAATAATCTCTATATATGCCACGCTTTATACTAGGAACTGCAGGTAAAGTTATTATTTTGCTGTACTATTTTTGACGTATTAAGAGCCCTTGGTGCCTAGAAAACTGGAAGAATGGATGCTTATTTGAAATAGCCTTACCATTCAGTCCAGTAAGTAAAATGCTGAATATTTTCTATCTACATAAAAAAAGATGATTTTATCACATGACATATTTCAAATAAAGGTGAGAATCGATATTGCAATGTCACTGTTTTCAATTATAATGTAACATAATTCAGATATTGACATAGTTTATAGGTTTATCAAGTTAGGTTAGGGTGAGTGTTTAATTTTTTCTGAGGTAAATACATGGTTTAGGGAGCTTATAGGAAGAGGTTTCTGATTACGTTGGATACGTTAAGTGCGAAACACCTGGCAAATTAATTTTGTTTTAATCTCACAAATTGCATTTTTGCCTTTTAGAAAAGTTTCAAGAGTCTATTAACATTTTAGTGTGATACACTTATAAATGTTAATGATCTACATTGCCAAAGTAAAACTGACTATTTATAAACACGATAAAGTCGAAAAGAGAAGTTTTCTTAACATAAGTTAATCTTTTACATCAGGTCATAATTTTAAAAATGAAAGTAATATTTTTATTTTAAAATATGGTTATCTACTTAAAAATGCATGTAAGTGAATTATTTTTGATCTGCAGAAAATTTGATTTCATTAAGTGAAATGATCTGTCAAATGGCAAATGTTGTAAAGATTTATAAATAATTTTTAGATTTCAGATGAAATAAACATTTTCTCATTTCATTTTAGAGTAATAAATTTAGGCGGAAATAGCTTGTTTTTCGTGTTCATGCAAATTTCACATGTTCATGTGATGATAAACCATATTCCCTTATTGTTAATTTTACTCTTTAAAGATAAAATGTATTTATATATTATATACAATATAATGTGTTTTATTCATACTTCTTCCAAAATTAGTTTATAGAATTATTATAATATAATAGATATAGTAGATAAGTCTGTACCTCAAGGTAATTCTACAGTAACTTGATCCCTTGAGTTATTTACAAAGATAACAACATGCATTGTATTGTTGATTTTGTGGAAATGCAAACATTAATACTAAGTTATTACATAAGGGAAATCTGGTTTATATCATGGGTTATGAATTATCAATTTATAAAAGACCAGACAAAAGAATTACTTATTTTACATATTTTTGGCAAAATGTCTAAAAACAGGAGATTGTAAAAAAGCAACTTTGGTAATGTGTAATTGAAAAATTCTAAAGGTAATGTTAGCAACATATTTAACAGAAAGGGTTTCTGAGTAACGTATGTGTTTTTGGTATAATTTTGTAAAAAATCATGTGAGGAGGTATATATAATTATTTCATCTCATAATTGATGAATGACATATCTGAACAGAAATAATTCTGGATGTCGAATTTGGAAATTGTGAAACAGTGTTTTGAGTAGTTAGATATACTTACACAGTCATATTGTTGTGTCCTATATGTTGCCCATTTGCCCATCGATGGTGATATTTATCAATTATGATATATGTGCATAAATATGTATGTTTGCTTACAAGGTAAGTGTTTGATGTTTATTGATGTATATATTGATGTTTAGTATATATTATATTCTTGATGAATCACAATCTTCAGTTAATTCAGTTTCTTTTTACAGATTTTAATATTTCTTGGTTTCTTTTGTTTTTCAGTTGAAATATTGTTCTGCTTTGTATCACAGTACAGTTATGTAACTTTTGTTTTATTTATATGTTTTTGTTTTTTTATTTTTGTTTTTGTAAAATCCTATCGAATAAATATTCTTTGATATCGTTCGTCATTTTAGTTTGCTTTTTATTCTACTTTGTGATTCATAGAGTAGTGTATTTGTTGTTTGTTGTTTTCAATCAAGGACTTAAGACATAATTACAATAAGCTCAAGAAATCCAGCAAATTTAGTTAAGTAAACAATCATTTTGCATTTTATATACAAATTAATATCAATATTAATATGATGAACAAATATGCGATTGTTGCATTTGATTTCCTATAAATTCACAGTGAATATTTAGCAAGGTATACATAGCAAATTCATTGTCTTATATGAAGAATATTAAATTCTTTGAGACAAATATTGAAATTAATATTTTTAAAAGTTACATAGCATGAAAGTAGAAATTAATGTTTTTTAATCGAATCAGTACAATGCCAAAACATCAAAGCATAATTCCAATTTTGTTTTGTATAATTCATTATTTCATAATCTTTAATATATTCTTTAGCGATAAATCCAATTATCTAAGTAACGCTTCTTCAGGCAATTTAAATATTTGAACCTTGTTGTTAATTGCTTGAATAAAGATTTAGATGCAAAAATGTCCATTTCGCAAGAAACTGTTGGTTTAATTTGAAAAGAAATTGCCTTGAGTATTGATTTGTGAAAATCGTGTGTTAGTTTAAGTAAGGAGAAATTCAGGTTGAAAGCAACATCAAAAGAATTAAAAATAAATACTTTTTGGAGAAATTGACTCTGCATTTAATGAACTGGTTAAGCATTCCCCTGTGACTAGTGGGGCATCTATATCTAACTACGTAGTTTTTCAGTCGATAAATCAATTTCTTGTTCAAATCTTTTGTCTTTGTAAGCACTTCTTGTATACATAAATGATTTTGTTTGGTAAGTTTAGAAGCTCATTAAAAGTCTATATATATTTTATTAATGATATTCTAACCTTCAATGTGTTCTATAAAGTAATAGTAATAACAACCATTTTTAAGATGAATAGTTGCGTTTGTAAAAAATTTTGAATTCCTTGTTATTTAACACTCGCAAGGTTAGTTTAAACCAACGGCATTAGCCGGATGTTTTAAATACTAAAATTTACAGGTAGATTTAATCAGTAGAAAACATTTAAGTTACTTGAAACATATTCATTTTAAGAGTGATATGTGATGTCTACGGGTATACACAAGTAAGAGATTGACAATGACTCTTGTCAAATTTTAGTAAGGTATGAATATTAAGAGAAACAGAAAAATTAAAACTTAAGTCGGACTGAATCTAGCAAACATGATGTTAAGTTCGTGGTGAGTCCTCCTCGCCAATTTGTGGGTATTCATTGTCATTCATCCTAGGGAAATCAACCAATGAGAATCAACAATACATCGAAGTCATGTACGTTACAATTTAACACCTCATATCCATTTTGAGACACGTCCCACTGACAGTATGCTATTACCCTGAGAAATTGAGGAATTGTGTTTTTGAAACCACTATAGTTTTGTAATTCCTGTTTTCAAAACTTATTGTACAGCTGGGTTGACTGAATGAGTGCAAAGTGGATGAAGTACTTGCCTTAATTTCCAAGAGAATATAAGCCCCAGGCCACAAAGTTTTGCCATGAGACACTTCATTCCACTAAAACTTATTTAAATTCTGAAATTTAGTAATTGATCTTGAATATTGATTCATTAACCCTTAACTTGCGAATCCCGTAATTATCCGGGATAGCTATAAGCAAGTCATAGGTGTCCAGTTACGGATTCTATATAAAATGCGCATATTTATTCACAGAAATAAAGATACAATTTTACCTTTCTGAGAGGCATGTGAAACCAAACGGCACACAAACTAATCAACATATTTTCATCAGTTATGGTTCGAGGTTAGCGTTTATTTGAAAGGTCAAACAACATAACCATATTTGGGTTGACATGTGCTTATTTGTCAACTGGTTCGAGATTATGATTTCTTGGAAAAGTGCGATGAACGACCGTTTGCAATGCCGCATACATGTTGTAAGTATTGACGATTTTATAGGTGGAAATAAAGACAAACTTTACATAGCTATAGAATTATAACCAAAGGTCGCATTCTAATAGTTTTTATATCATTGTGAAACTAGACATCTTGTCTTCAATTCTGTATATAAATGGATTTTTTTTCGTTTCGTATTTATGATGTTACAAGGCCCGAATTAAAGACAATCTTTCGAAAGTAATAGAATAAAAACGAAAAATCATAGAAAATTAATTCAAAGTTTCGGGTGTGAATTAGCCATTTGTGTACGGGGGTCGCTACTTGAATTTGTATTGAACGCCCGTATATAGTCCTTATTCGCCATGTAGATGCGGTATATTTCGTAAAAACGGTACCGGAATCGCCGCCTGGAAATTCCGCCAGCAGAGCTAGTTAGTGCCAAAGGCCAAACTACTGCTGCGAGCTGCGAGCCTGTACATTCCGCCACAGGGGCTAAAAATGGTAAAATAGAAATACGCAACGTAAGGGTTAACTTAGGCTAGGAAATTAATAACTTTAATTGCTTTACATAGTTTTGGGGGTAAAATGTCTAAATGCAGGTGGAAAAAACCCCACCAAAAACATAAAATTTTGTTTTAAAAGATATTCAGGTAAGCGAAAAATGGCACAGATTTATTAAGAAAACAATTTTTTACACTTGGTGGTATTCTCTTGAAACATTTTTAATTTGGAGAGAAAATTTGGCTTATTTGCTTGAAAGAGATTCTGAGAAGCTTAGAAATTGCAAATCAAATAAATAATTTCATCATGGGACAAGAACTGTCTTTATATCTCAATATACAGGTTTTAGATAAAACTATAATTGTGAGGATTTGCCTATTTTGAGAGCATGAGAATTCAAATTGGTTTTGTTACCAGATTTAATGACCGTGAATAGTTTTATGACATTTGAAATAAGAGAAATGTTGATGAATGATTAACTTGAAGAAGACATACATTTTCTTTGAGTGATCCCTGGTAGACATAAAATCCTTTAAACATCTTGATGAAAGGGAGACAACTCCTCCAAGCTTAAGATACAACCCTGTCAGTAGATACTACACCGTCTTCAATAGAAATATACCTTTATACGGAATAAGAACAAAATGTTCTGCTTGTGTAATGATAAATCAGTTTACTCACCAGAACTTAACCCTTTGACTGCCTAGTAATATTCAGTGGATGAATATAGTTTTTGCATATGGTCTGTCAGGGAACATGTCATGTTCTATAATTATTATAACTAACAGTTGGTAAAGAGAGTACCGTAAGTCCTTGAATAATCACCCGGCGATTATTAATTTCAAACATCAATTTGATCAGGCGATTATTCAAGGCTTGTGATTGTTCGAGGCAGGCAATTATATTTTTTCTTATCAATATATATATATATAATATATATGTGAAATGTTTAAAAATCATCATCGCAGTATGTGATGAATTATGAATATTGTAAATGAAGTGCATATCATGAGGTTATACTTTGCTAATATATATGCTTATGCCGGATTATTTTTGAAAAGGAGATAGCTGTTATTAAGTTATTTACATTTGTTAAATTTAACCATAAACATATTTAAGGCAGTCGATTATTTATTTCTAGAAGAGTTTAGACCCAGCGATTATTCAAGGCAGGCGATTGTTCAAGGCAGGTGGTTATTCAAGGATTTACAGTGATAGAATTTGTACCGTGAGTATTTCTCATTACATTTTAGTTGACTTGATTTCAATAATAATCAACAATAGCTTTGTTCAGAAACTGATTAACGTGTATAGCAGTTATGTCTTATATGACAATACCAACCCAAATCTGTCTTTTTGTTCTATTCAAAATAGTTTTCAAAATTATGTTTGGCTAACTGGCACCCATCTTCCGCACGCATCGGTCATATGCACTTTTAGAAAATGCATATTGACCCTTGCGACAACTCGAAGGGATTTCTGAGACAGGAAGTAACACGACTATTGAGCTATGGTGTATACCAATCAAATGCGCGTTTACAAATCACGCACAGACACGTTTTTTCTTTTAATTTGAATTACCCGTGCTACGCTAATTACGCTCGATTAATTAGTGATAAAACTAAATCACAACGTGCGGGTAAATGAAACAAACCACAATTTATTCAAGATCTGATAATAGCTCTCTTGTTTGATTTTCCCATTGAAGTTAAAATCCGTTTTGAAACTTATATATGTTATGCAATTGAGCTTAACATCCGAGATGAAAAATCCCAAAGTATAATAAGCAATTTGTAAAGTTGTCGGTACATTACAAACTTTTGGATCGATTGGGTTGGTAATGACCTATTTGATTGGTCAATAGAGGGGATGTAACTCTCCTTGGACGATAGGTGGCGCTGACCCTGTCTCAGAAATCCATTAGAGTTGTCACAAGGGTCGCGATCATGCAGTGTGCATTTTCTAAAAGTGCATTTATGACCTGATGCGTGGGGAAGATGACTGGCACCATGATATTATGTCCGTTTTTGAAAATAAAACATCAAACACATGAGATTATTTCTGTAAACTGACAGCACTATAAGACCAGTTATGACAAATACCTCAAAGTGAAACAGTGAATTGAGATTTAAAATTTTAAAATTAAAGTTTTAAACATCCTCGTATTAATATAGCATTGCATATATATGGTACTTAAATATCGATAAAAGAACTTGCATGTCTTGTCTTGTTAGTTAGTTGTATAGAGAAAGGGGGTACACTTTTCAAGAACTCGAATATGCTCTCAGGTAAAGGTGGGGTGGGAGGAGGGACTTTATATTGTGCATTTTATTGAGAACAATTTATTTCGGTTTTCTGCATCAAACAATACAAATCCTGATGAGCTACAGAGCCCATGGTTTGTTTTAATTTTCTCATGAAAAAGGACCCCTGCACAGCCCTGCTCAACTTTCCATAAGTTTATCAACACCTGAAAATATCATGTCAATAATTAATTTGTGTATCAGACCATTGCAGAGTGGATTATTTTGAGATTTTCTCCTGCTTCAATCTTTACCTCCAGTGAATTGCCGAACAGATAAAATGTAAGTTGGGTAATTCGTAATGATTTCTTGTTTTAAGCTTTTGGCTGAATTTCTGCAGACTGGTATCAACCTGTCAGAATTTTTATTTTGATGTAAAATTTATAGCTATAAGCTTATTATAGGGACTTGTAGGAGATTTTAATGTCTAGGTCTGATTAATGAGAAAATATGAATATATTTCAGGTCAAATAAAGAATATGTTAATCTTCAATTAAAAAAAAAGTACGTTGATTTCAGTTCAAATAAACCTTCTTCATTTCTTTAAAAATACTCATTTCTCGATGATTTATATGAAAAGGTTTTTACATGGAGAATATTTTTTATTCCACTGCACCAAATTCTCCTCAATTTATTTGTTTTTTCTCTTTCTCGCCATCCAGACATACTTTGTCTTAAATCCATTTTGGAAACAAATTGATGGAATGTGAAGGAGAATTCAAGAACCCTTCACCGGGACATCCATTGATTTAAAGTCCGCCAACTTAATTTGCATAATTCACTTTTTGGTACTTTGTCGGTTTTTTTTCGTTCTTGGAGTGAGGAGAGATATATTTGGTAGTGGAAAACTAGGTTAGGTTGACTTTGTTGAACAGAATTGAATTTAAAGAATGAAATGTAATTTGTATCTCTGAATGGTGATATTCAATTGTATATATTTTCAAAAGGAGATTATTGTTGCAGAGTTTATTGTTCTGACATTTTTTTTCTTTTCATATTTCAAATTTATTTTTTGAGATATATATATTTCTTGTGTACATATGTTAAATTTGATTTAAAAAATACAGATTATATTTAATATTGCCCCTTGGAAGTATAAAACAAATTTCTTCAGAAGGTTATCAGAAACGTTAGTAATGAAGCACCCCTAAAATATCTTTTGCAAGGGTAAACCAAGATACATGTGTTTTTTAAAAAGTTTAATGTATTCTTGATCTTTTGTGATAAAATACATCTTGTTATTATTATGATAGTATTCTTGTGACATTAATGAATGAATATTGATTATGATCACAACCATACATCATACAAACTTATTTCTGACATAATACATTTTGAATATATTTTTTTATATCTATTATGAATTTTGGGTACAAAATATTCGGCTTAATTCGTATGAGATTATTATTACAAGAAAACTGAAAAAAGAAAATTCAAAGCAACTCAAAGCTGTACATGAATTCTATTCCAAAAATATTTTCTAAGTTTGCAGGTGAAGAATGCAAGTAAAACTCAATATTCATATTTCATGATTTGGGATCTCCCAATCAGATTTCAACTTTGTTTTTTATTCTAAAATAACCGACTAAACATACTGCAGAAGACAACTAAATTTAATCTCTTGATATTTTTTATCAAAAGTGGAGTTATAAATCATTTTTCAAATACAATCATCTCGTAACGTAATCAATTCTGCCAGTAGAGACAAACCTATGATTAATAACTACTTTTGCCTGTGTGTTTTTTCTCTGAAAAATGTCATCTATCATACAAATTTAATTTTTGATTTAATCAATAATCATATAATAACTCCTATAGAATAAACAAGTTTTCTGGGATTGATGAGCTTTTTTGACCTGAAAAAGTATAATAAAATTAATATTTTACTCATTTACTCAGATTAATTTTGTAAAAGTATTCATTTTGTAACTTACCTGAAGAAAGATAATTTGGATATCTGTGCTTTCATAGCAATTTCTGTGATCATTTGGAGGGAAAATAACCTGAGACAAAAATAAAATTTAATATTGTGTTTCTTTTTCAAATGAAGGCTTTATAATTAGGAAACATTCGTACCATCTAGTTAAATGAAATATTATTATTGTCATTTTGTCAAGCATTTTGGATTAACTAGAGTCTAAATATAAATGTTTCTTAAACTTGTAAAAGTAAAAGCCAATAGTTAGTCATTATGAGAATTTAACATAGAATTTATCGAAATTGATATAGTATTCAATAAGAAAAATCCTTTTAACTTCAAATTTATTTTGAACAATTAAACAAATCTAAGTTGAATAGGGGGGGATACCACAGTGGTTAGCTCAATGCTTTAGATCAAGAGGTCTGCGGTTCGAATCCCGCCAGGGGCTCGTTAACTCGTAATAATGGTGTTGCTAATAAAGCAAAATTTGCATGGTGGCCATTTTAATGTGAACACATTTTTATTATTTCAAATTACAAAAACTTTTCCTATGGCTTTAGGGAACCATGAACACTCATTTTTAAACTTGATTTTCCAAAGAGAGAAGGATGTATTACTATTAGTGACATTATTTTATTGAAATACATTCATCGACGTATTTTAGCAACTACACATGCTACTATCCCTTTAAAGCTCGAATAGAAATAAAATATGTCCTTGGGGGGTGGTATAGCGCAGTGTTTAGCACATTCGTCTGCGGATAAAGAGGTCCGGGGTTCAAATTCTGCCAGGGGCTCGGCAACTTTGTCTGCTGTGGAGAACTGTTCTACATGCAGTTAGGTTGTGGTGCAATGCTACACTGAATTTCAGCACAGTACCAACCATTGTTTGCTAGTTTCAGCCAATTCTCGCAGGTTTCACCGCAATGTATAACATGATGTTGCATGCTTTCTTCCTGCAATAACACTAGCAGCCGTGAGAAAAGTAAAATACTCTTGAAAGCCGCGTTAAACCCCAACTCACCTCACCTCATCTCTTAGTTGAATAATATATAATCCATGTAGTTTTAAAGTTTAGAAAATAAAATGAAAATTGTTTTGTCACTTAATGATCCAATATTTTCTTCACTATATATATATCTTGAATTGAATAATTTCATTTCAGATTTGTTTGACCAACATGCAAATAGATAGGAATGCAAAATAAATAGTTTATCTTCTTCAGAAATTGAAGGCAAAAGAAAGACAAGGATATTTTATTTTGTTCACAATGGCAACGTTTCATTAGATCCATTTGCTTGATAACGGTATAAGGATCTATATACCGTAACGTCGCCATATTTTGTAAAAATAAAGAAGTTGAACATCCATAAAAATATCCTTGTCCTTCAGTTACACCAACTTCTAGAATGCCTCTTAAACAGTAGAAGACAAAAATCTTTGTTTCTGAACTCAGAAGAGACATTGAACATATGCAATATATATAATTTTTTAGAATTTTGGTACAAAAATCTACAAACATGTTTGAATATATCTTCTCTGTTACCGAACATTGGTTCTGATATATAACAAATGTCAAATGTTGATGTGTATTCAGAAAACACTTTGAATGCATGATATCAATCTAGGAGATTTGTATAACATGTCATTAGATGAAGCACAACTCTTATTCATCAACAAGGGGGCGGAAGAGCACAGAGGTTAGCGCGTTCGGCTTCGGATCAAGAGGTCCAGAGTTTGATTTCCGCCAGGAGCACGGCAACTTTGTCTGCAGTAGAGAACTTTTCTACACGCAGTAAGGTTTGGGTGCAATGCGACACTGAATTTCAGCTTAGTACCACCCATGGTTCGCTAGTTCCAGCCGATGCTCGCAGGTTTCACTGCAATGCATAGTGTTGCGGGCATTCTCCCTGCCATAATACTAGCAGCCGCGATTTAAGTGAAATACTCTTGAAAGCGGCGTTAACCCTCACCTTGCCTCGCCTCGCCTCGCCTCGCCTCACCTCACCTCACCTCACCTCACCTCACCTCACCTCACCTCACCTCACCTCACCTCACCTCACCTCACCCAAATACAACACATGTCATACCCTTTGAAAATTCCTGGATAGAAAATATTTATATACCAAATCTAACCTATTTAACTGTACTTGAAATATATCTAACAAACAAGACATACATGTCATAGCAAAGATGTCAAAGTCTGAAAATACTTACATATCTGAAATATTTTTTGCCTATATAAGCCAAGAAGACATTGTACATACAAGATATATTTGATTACAAAGTTGGTTTGACGCCATCAGTATGGTTAATCCGCATACATCTACGGCCGAGTGACACTGATAGGGAGAGAGACAGAAAACAGAAGCCTCTTTATCCCATTATGTCACTGGCTCCCACTGCTGATATATAAGCGCGCTTTTATGTACCAGCACTGACAATCTATTGCTCTATTTGGTCCTTGTATCAATGCTTTACTTCTAAAATATGTGAGGTTTAAGATATGAAAAATGAGAGAATATGTTTTAGATTTGAAGAATGTTGATTTGCAGCTAGAACTGAATGGTGTTTGTGATCTCAACGTCCACGTTTTGTCAGGGAATAGTTTAAAGTACAGCACTGCCAAAAGTGTTGCAAGCATAGCCATTTTCCCGTAAGATCCCATGTTATTTTAGTGAAAGATGGGAGTTTAACTTCTTCATTGATCAGCAATATAATTTTTTTTTTTTTATCACTTTTTTTAGGGATACAGCATATTTTCATTTCCAACATCAGTTCAATGGATAGTACAATCAATACATTTCATATGACAAGTATATGTTAATCCACATAAATAAATTGTGGCAAGATGACCAAAATGAAACAAAATTAATTATATACTTGCACTGAGTGTAAGTATTTGATTTATGTAACTGGTAATTATATTTCAATTTCGCCTTGAGACCAACAAGGGAAGGTAAAACGTTTGCAAATTTTCTGGAGTAAATGTATTCTCAGCTCTATAAATTGAAAACACTCTAAAGGGGATGATGAGCGATTGAAAGTGTCCACCATTTTGGGTTGTTTTTTTTTCATTGTGAAATGAGAAACATGCTGTATTTTTATATTTTACAGCATTTAAATAATGAAACAAATATATTGACATAATATCCACAGAGTAACACATAACTTATAGAAGTAATAAATAATGTCCTGTTATGCTGTGGGGAATTTTTCCCCAGTTAAAAGGCTGATTCTCATATTGTAACATGATTTCGGTGTATCCTTGATTCTGATTGGTTGATTTGCCTATGTTGAATGACAATGAATACCCGCAAATTACTTGGGGCGAATCACCGCGAACGTATACATCATGTACACAAGATTCGGCCCGACTCAAAATTTAGTTTTTCTATTTCTCTTAATATGTGTTCTTTACTCAAATTTGACAGGTGGCATTGTCATTTACTAACTTGTGTATACCCGTATAAGTCACAAACAACTCTCAAAATGAATTAGTTTCAAGTCACTAAAATGTTTTCAACTACATAAATTTGTCCGAATTTGACGCCTTCTCCCATGCGGCTGTGTTTACAGAATGCCGTTGCCATGGCATGACGTCATAGTGATCAACCGTTTTGACGTCACAATGCTAGCGTCATTGTCACAATGGGTTAGGGCAAGTTTAAGATTTTTGTTCCTAGGTCTTTTATTGTGTTGGTGTCGTAGATAAATGTTTATCGCTATCTAAAAGATTACTTGAATATTGTGAAGTGAACATAGTTGAGTGACACTGTTTGAGCTTATTTGTAAATTGTTGCTAATGTACATATTACGCCGAGTATTTACATTTGTTTTGACCTGACCACACCTCTTACAAAAATAGAACAGTCGCAAAGACCTTTCCACTCAGAGATAGGTACGCAAAAAGAGAGTTCGTTTCAAAACGCCTGATAACTAACGGTCATGTTACAATATCGATAAATAGTTGCGTTTTTAACATTTCCGGGATTCATTGCTATTCAACACCCGCAAATTTCAGCGTTTAAAACCTCCGGCTAACGCCGTCGGTTTTAAACTAAATTTGCGGGTGTTGAATAGCAATGAATCCCGGAAATGTTAAAAACGCAACTATTTATCTTATAATTGTTATATGTTTTAAATGAACGTGCAGTATTCTTTGTCAAATTGTGAAATCTGAAGTCCCCAAATGTCACCCTCAAGAATATGTTTCAACTGCATTGCATTGTAAGCATGTGTGATTTGTTGACATATTTCCACATTCTATAGTTTTGCAAATATGAGCTGAAATTTATACAATTACCTTTCCTTGTTAAAAACATTTACTCATATTGATTCAGACAGTTACAGTTTGAAAGTTTTTTAGGCTTCGTCCTTTAGCTGTCGTCCATTCCTTTGTTGTTTGTTCTGACTGAAAGATATCCATACCATTACACCTTTGCCATCGATCATTCTTCAGAAACCTATTAACTTACAACATTTATTTCTCTCTTATGTGAGTTTGACTGAAGACTACCAAATAAGTTTAAAGCTTACTATAGAGACATTTAATTTTTTTATTGCAAAAAATTATGTATGCTTGATAGACATTGTTAAAAAACACAAACCAACTATTTGCAGATTTTTTTCCCGTCATGTTTGTGACTGCATAAGAGAAGTTCCTGTCAATTTTCTTGACCATGGAGTTCATTTGAATATTATTTAATTATTTTTCTCGAACTATATTTTATTTTGTCACAATGAACAACATTTCTTTAAACTAGCTGTCTTCCCTCTTCATTCAATTTAAGTGTCAACTTGATTATTTCCCCCCCCCCCCCCCCCCCCAAACTTTTGAACATTGTTAGCTCATCAGGCCTAGAAGACCAGATGGGCTTATCCTATAGTCCATAATCCGCCGTAATCCAATATAATTTTTAACAATGTATTACTTGAGATTAATTTTTTTTATCTTTAACCTTAGATAATAAATCATGCAAATTTATCCTGACATACAGAGTCCATGGTTATATTTTTTAAATCCTAACTAATCTGAATTGTAGAAATCATATCTCCTTCCTTTTTTGGCAAAAATTTAATCTTCTCATTTGTTCCTGTTTAAGCTAGGTTGTCATTGTTGGTTATTTTAAAAAGACTAAAAGATTAAAAATATCAAGAAGATATATTATAAGAACACATCTACTTAATCATTATTCAAACATATTCTTAGATCCTTATTCTTATGTTATTGTAAAGTTCAGATACTAGTTAAATTTAAATTTAATAAAATTTTATTCATCTCTTGATTGTGTAATTTTTATTAGAATGAAACAATATTTCTTTACGTATTTATATAATGTTCAATTCCTCTTATTAAATTTGGAAACAATTTATATGATAACAGCCTCCTAAAACACATCTGAATATTTGACACGAAGAATTCTTTGGTTACAGCAACATTAATTCCAAAGGAATTCACATAGCAAATTCTTCATGCAAATTCATAGATCTAAGCATGCCAATCGTTTTAAATGGCAAATTGTTCCAAGCAAATATCATAGATCTTAGTGGAATAAAAACAAAGACCTCTTTCGTCTCGCTTTTGATAAACACTGAAACATGATATCTTCTGACAATTAGAGCTGCAAAGGCGTCTTCCTATCCAATTGATCTTTGCCAAAAAAGTTCCCAGTTGAAGAATTGGAGACCAATGTCTGTATTTTATTCCACTAAATTAGAGGCTGAGCAACTGCATGGTGGAAGATGGTATACTCTTGAATATAAGTTAGGCACCACTCTGCGGGATAGCGCAGTGGCTAGCGCATTCAGCTTTGGATCAAGAGCAGACATGCCTACCCTTACAATTTTGGCGTAAGCCTTACTATTTTTTGTGTCAAATTCAGCCTTACGATAGAGTAGAAAAAAATACGATAAAATCAAATAAATCAAAATAAATTTAATTTTAGTTCTCTTTTCATATCTGTTTTTCTAATAAACTCTGTGTGTGAAGTTACCCGTGTTTGTCATCTGTTAACTGTTTTGATGAACGAAAAGCTAGTAATACTTATGTAAACACAAATCAACAGTTACTGTCAAAACCAGGAAGTAAACAAATTGATAAATATGGCAATGCGCATGACTGTTCAATTATCCATTCGTAATAATTCTGTCATACTGAGTTTGTCTCAAAGCAATGAAACGAAAGCCCTGAATCGAAACGAGTTATATATTTGACTTTATTTGTTATAATAACTGTGCTCATAAAATAGTTACCTTACTATTAATTTGCTGAAATTACTATTTTCTAAAGGTGCTCCTACTATTTCTTACAAAAAGGGGTAGGCAATTCTGCAAGAGGTACGGGGTTCGAATCCCGCCAGGGGCATGGCAACTTTGTCTGCAGTAGAGAACTGTTCTACATGCAGTAAGGTTTGGATGCAATGCTACACTGAAATTCAGCATAGTACCACCCATGGTTCGCTAGTTCCAGTCGATGCTATCAGGTTTCATCGCAATGCATTGCCACATGGTGTTGCGGGCTTTCTCCCTGCCATAATACTAGCAGCCGCGATATAAGTGAAATACTCTTGAAAGCGGCGTTAAACCCCAGCTCACCAACTCACCTAAAAGGTGCTGTAGCACACCATTCTTACTGAAATAACCTCGAAAATGGACGAACATGTTTCGTATAAGCCATACAGGTTCATTTCCCTACAAGAGGCCAGTTTAAGGTGTTCATATTAAAACCCTTAACTTGCGAATCCCGGAATTATCCGGGTGGGCTATAAGCGATTCCGAGGTGTCTGTATACGGATCCCAGATACAAGACTTAGAATAATTCACGGCTGTCTCACTACTTTACTAGCCCTGTCAATGGGTCCCGAGTCGATTGTGTCCGCAAGCCGCTCCATGAGAATGGCTGTATTTACGCTCCGCGGCCCGACATGAGATTGAAGCTTTGTTCAGTGTCTGGTCCGAATGTCAAGCAAAAAGTCAAACCAATTTGCGTGTGCATTGTTGACCCGTAACGCATCAATAATTAGCTTTACAAAAGGCCAATTTTGTCGGGCTAAGCCCCCGAAGCCTCATTTCGCTTGCGGCTATTTTCACCCACGTGTTTGTATTGCATCGGGTTTGCCTCGCCCGAGACTGCTATCTGCTTGCATCTCGCGAGACGGGGAAAAAATCGCTAACTCGCCTTACTCCCGCACTTCATATCATGTGAGCGAATAGTTTGTTTTCAAAAACAAATACGGCAAAATAAAGGGGAAAGAATGGACTACATTCCCATATAAAATTAGCAAATGTCAAAAAAATAATAAAGACACAGCAAGCGCCGTGGAAAAGGTCATGTGCACACTTCGACAATCCCTTTAACAATCGGCGATTTTCACAACTTCTTACACATTAATCACGGCTAAAATACTGAATGCATTTTCATGATTTTTATATCACAATAAACCAAAAAGAATAATCTTTTATTCTATATAAAATGCGCGTATTTATTCACAGAAATTTTACCTTTCTGAGAGACATGTGAAACCAAACGGCACACAAACTAATCAACATATTTTCATCAGTTATGGTTCGAGGTTAGCGTTTATTTGAAAGGTCAAACAACATAACCATATTTGGGTTGACATGTGCTTATTTGTCAACTGGTTCGAGATTATGATTTCTTGGAAAAGTGCGATGAACGACCGTTTGCAATGCCGCATACATGTTGTAAGTATTGACGATTTTATAGGTGGAAATAAAGACAAACTTTACATAGCTATAGAATTATAACCAAAGGTCGCATTCTAATCATTGTGAAGCTAGAAATCTTGTCTTCAATTCTGTATATAAATGGATTTGTTTTCGTTTCATGATGTTACAAGGCCCGAATTAAAGACAATCTTTCGAAAGTAATAGAATAAAAACGAAAAATCATAGAAAATTCATTCAAAGTTTCGGGTGTGAATTAGCCATTTGTGTACGGGTGTCGCTACTTGAATTTGTATTGAACGCCCGTATATAGTCCTTGTTCGCCATGTAGATGCGGTATATTTCGTAAAAACGGTACCGGAATCGCTATGAGTATTAAACTTTTAAATCTACTTTAAGTACACAACCATGCATATACATCTGTACATTTATGCTCCTAATTATTATGTCTTTGTAGCTTGCACACTACACACGTTTTACCTCTATTTGATAGTTCATGTCTCATCTTTGTATGTCTGTATTTTAATATTACAAAATGTTGCATCACTGTTGTAAAACTAATTCCTTCATCGGGAAATAAAGTATTATTATTATTATTATTATTATAATCAGAAATTGAACCGGAGTCTTTCAAATGATGAGTGGACACTCTACCAACTGAGCTACATCCCAAAAGTTATCCACAGCCATGCAGTAGCCAAATTGTCTTGGGCCGGGGTAGCGCAGTGGTTAGCACATTCAGTGTCGGATCAACAGGTCCTGGACACGGCAACTTGGTCTGCAGTAGAGAACAGTTCTATAGCAGTAAGGTTTAGGTGCAATGCTACACTGAAATTCAATATAGTGCCACCCATGGTTCGCTAGTTACAGCCAATGCTCGCAGGTTTCACCACAATGCATAGCCACATGGCGTTGCAGGCTTTCTCTCTTTGATAATACTAGCAGCCGTGATATAAATGAAATACTTTTGAAATCAACGTTAAACCCCACCTCACCTCAACTCAACTCACCTCAACTCACTTTATCTCACCTCAACTCAACTCAACTCAACTCAACTCACCTCACTTTTATCTCACCTCAAGTAAACTCAACTCAACTCACTTTATCTCAACTCACTTTATCTCAACTCAACTCAACTCAACTCAACTCACTTTATCTCAACTCAACTCAACTCAACTCACTTTTATCTCACCTCAAGTCAACTCAAGTCAACTCACTTTATCTCAACTCACTTTATCTCAACTCAACTCACTTTATCTCAACTCAACTCACTTTATCTCACCTCAAGTCAACTCAACTCAACTCAACTCAACTCAACTCAACTCACTTTATCTCAACTCAACTCAACTCAACTCAACTCAACTCAACTCAACTCAACTCAACTCAACTCAACTCAACTCAACTCAACTCAACTCAACTCAACTCAACAAATTGTATTGCAAATTTTAGCTTCTATAAACTCTGTTGTGTAAGGAAAGTTTAAAGTGTTCTTGTAATAGTCTCTATTGGGATTAGCTAACTGCACTGAACTCCAGAGTTTTAGATAAATGACATTGTTGAGATATTGTTGTGAGAAGGTTTTAAATTGTTTTTGCTAAAATTGTACATTTGAGCATATTCATTTATGCTTAGAAAACTTGTTTCTAAATTAAAGAAGATAGGTAATGTTTTCTGATATTCTCTTTGGGATGTCCATATTCATGTTTTATCAGAGCTTCAGCTCTGGTTAGGCGTTGTAAGTTGTTAATGTCTTTCTTCAAATTTTACTTTATATTCTTCACTACGTCTTGAAGAAATTATAAGGAATTACTGCCAGAAAGTTTTCTAATGGCTTTTGAATATTTTACATCGAGAATATATATCACAGAAAAATATTTCTTTGGGGTATATTCAAAGCTGAATTCATATATTCAATTTAAAGGATTTAAAGGATTTGGAGAGGTATTTACATAGGCGTTATATGCCCATTTGTCCAATCCCTTCATTTTCATAAAGGGGGCGGCATAGTGTCGTGGTTAACGTGTTTGGCTTCAGATCAAGAGATCAAAAAAAAAAAAGAAAAAAAAAAAGAAAAAAAGAGGTCTGGGGTCCGATTCCCGCCAGGGGCACAGTAACTTTGTCTGCAGGAGAGAACTGTTCTACACGCAGTAAGGTTTGGGTGCAATGCTACACTGAATTTCAGCGTAGTCCCACCCATGGTTCGCTAGTTCCAGCCGATGCTTGCAGGTTTCACCAGAATGCATAGGCACATGACGTTGCAGGCTTTCTGCCTGCCATAATACTAGCAGGATTCTACTCATTTCATGCACAAACACAAAATGGTGGATACTTCGATAGAACAATCGCTTTAAAGGAGGACACTTGCTTTGAAGTATATTTGTTATAGGATAGAGTTGATGCCACATTGTCTCCCATAATGGCCGAGTTAAGAAATAAACCTTTTTTGGTTATCATGAAATTGACTGTTCTCTTCATCCCCTATGATTTGTGTTTTTTAGTATCGTTTTATTGATATCATATAACAAAATGGCAAGCAATACGTCTAGCCTTTTATTGATTGACGCAGAGCCCTCTTGAGAAATCAACCGTTTTAAGGTAAAAATGATTTATTTATATACTTGCACGCTCCAGTTCCCAACTGTCAGAGATTTGGAAGGGAAAAGAAAATATCTACTTTCTATATTTAATCAATATATTTTTTAAGTGACCAGAGAAAAATACACCGTATGGGTCAATTATACTTTTGTATATGAAGATGTACGTATATCATAAAGCTCTCTTAACGCTAAGATAGTTGTAATTAGTAGACTCATGATTTTTCCTTCCCCAAGACTGCTAATGGTTGCAATATTGACAAAGTGTTATTAACAATAATTCACTCATTTGCTCATTCTGAAATTCAAGGCCAAGAGCTTTCATTTGATATTCTTTTAGGAAGAAGATATTCGCAAGATGTTAGCATCGACTTGCTCTATCTTATTAAGGGATATGTAGCTCCTAGGTTACGTGTGTTTTTCTTTGGATCAAGCAGTCTGAGGTTCAAATCCCACAAGAAGTTGGCACCTTTCTGCAGTGAAATATGTAATTTGGTTTGGATGGAATGTTATATTGTGTGTTCAATGTAGAAGTCTATGGTCTTTACTTGAATGTGCAGGCTTCATATCACAATGCATAACCAATGCATTGATTTTCTTCCAGCCATGCAAATTACATGTCATCACAACTGAAGAGGAAACATCCTTGAAGCAGGGTTTAAGCCTCTTATAGACACCAGAAACAATACTCTTATGTTTAGTTTTCTGTCTTTTTAAGTACATTTATTTAAAAAAAAAAATGTATTTGGTCTCAAATTTCTTCTCAGATTTCTTCTACATTTTCCTTATTAATTTTTTTTTATCTAAAATTTTAAAAAAAGTTCTTCTCAAATTTCTTCTTTTATGTCCTCACAAACGTGTTCTCAGAATACATTAATTCTCAAATTGTTTCTCATATTTCTTCTTTAATATCCTTCTTTGGTGCTGGTTTCTTGCCTTATTGATCATGCATAGCAACTACAGTATAGCTTCTGTAGATCAGCAGCATCATTTATCTCGAATTACGTTTAGAGTAAAGTCCTCAAATTTCATCCACTCTTACGGCTGACCTCGCTTGCCGGAATTCTAACCCTCACTGGCCTCTCTCGACACTTCTCAGTCAACAATCAGCCAGAGGCGAAGAGTCTTTGTTATAAGAAAAATGATAGGCTGATATTCTAAGGGAAGTAACTCTTATGAAGGAAATAGCGTAAACGTAAGGGTATGCGTCGGGTAATTTCGTCCACCAATCTCGTAATTTCGTCCACACAGTTTTAAGTATCGGAGACACTGTATTATAATTTCATCCACTTGTTTATGTTGTTTTCAAGTCTCCCAGGCGGGAAGGTCGTGAAGTAACAGCTTCATCCCGTTGTATCAATCATTCAACATTGCTATTTGTATCATGTGACTAATACCATGTGACTGCTTTTCCTAGCAAGAAAAATAACAAACAAGACAACGTTTTGATGGTAGGATAGGCTGTAAATTCGCCTTTATTTGAAAAGTGGACGGAATATCAGGACTGGACGAAATTGTAGGACTTTACTCTAAACTTCAAGGTTATTGTAATGAGGCCCTACCAGTTTGACCTAGCTCTTTTCACAGAAACGATATTTGAATAAGTGAGTAAATTGCATGGTAGAGAGTTGATCATATCACAGTACAGTATTAACGTAAAACTGTGAAGACCATGTTTCCCAATGGCTGTCTGTATCTGAAAGCTGTAATTACAACTACTGAAATGGGGACTGTTTAGAATAACCTATGAATACAATTAGATTTGAATGTATTTATGTCAAAGATAAGCTTTAACACAGTGAACTTATATTTAAATTTGCAATTATAGTAAGCTGACCATTACACAGAACATACAAATAATCCAGCTCTTCAGGCCAGATGGGCATTCTGAATAGGTTAATTGTTGCACTTCCTGCTTTAGTTTTTGACATGAATGTGTAATGGATTTATATAAACAATTAAGTTGGAGAAAGATTTTCAATTTTGAAGTTTAGATTTGACTGGTAGTCTACTTAAAAATGAATGGATAATTCTATACATTATTGGTATTTCTTCCCATATGTGTTACACCAATAAAAATTCAAACATGAATGAACATTAAATAGACTTTTTCAATAAAAAAAATAGTATAAAGTCTCATCTACTTAATTGGACTGACGCAGCTTGCCTTCTGTGATAAAATTGAATGGATATCTCACATCTATTCATTAATATTTCATCATAACTAAGCATATATATTTCTTCCTGGTTAATATTTCCTTTACTTTTTATATGTGTTAATTATACCTATATATATATTATCACATACAAAATAGATTCTTTTAATAAATCCTATATATGATAATGTTTTAACAAAGCTTTAACAAAAGGTTAATGATATTATTCCTCAGAATGAATACCTCAATGTTAAACTATTACTGGAAAGTATGGTCACAGATAAACAAGAATAGAGGACAATAGATCACAATTTTAAACTATTACTGGAAAGTATATGGTCACGGATAAACAAGAATAGAAGATAATAGATCACGATGTTAAACTATTACTGGAAAGTATGGTCACGGATCAACAAGAATAGAGGATAATAGATCACGATGTTAAACTATTACTGGAAAGTATGGTCACAGATAAACAAGAGTAGAAGATAATGGATCACAATGTTAAACTATTCCTGGAAAGTATGGTCACGGATAAACAAGAATAGAAGATAATAGATCACAATGTTAAACTATTACTGGAAAGTATGGTCACGGATAAACAAGAATAGAAGATAATAGATCACAATGTTAAACTATTACTGGAAAGTATGGTCACGGATAAACAAGAGTAGAAGACAATGGATCACAATGTTAAACTATTCCTGGAAAGTATGGTCACGGATAAACAAGAATAGAAGTTAATAGATCACAATGTTAAACTATTAAATTACTGGAAAGTATGGTCACAGATAAACAAGAATAGAGGACAATAGATCACAATGTTAAACTATTACTGGAAAGTATAATCACAGATAAACAAGAATAGAGGATAATAGATCACAATGTTAAACTATTACTGGAAAGTATGGTCACGGATAAACAAGAATAGAAGATAAAAGATCACAATGTTAAACTAATACTGGAAAGTATGGTCACGGATCAACAAGAATAGAAGATAATGGATCACAATGTTAAACTATTACTGGAAAGTATGGTCACGGATAAACAAGAATAGAGGACAATAGATCACAATTTTAAACTAAAACTGGAAAGTATGGTCACGGATAAACAAGAATAGAAGATAATGGATCACAATGTTAAACTATTACTGGAAAGTATGGTCACGGATAAACAAGAATAGAGGACAATTAATAGATCACGATGTTAAACTATTACTGGAAAGTATGGTCACGGATAAACAAGAATAGAGGATAATAGATCACAATTTTAAACTAATACTGGAAAGTATGGTCACGGATAAACAAGAATAGAGGACAATTAATAGATCACGATGTTAAACTATTACTGGAAAGTATGGTCACGGATAAACAAGAATAGAGGATAATAGATCACAATGTTAAACTATTACTGGAAAGTATGGTCACGGATAAACAAGAATAGAGGATAATAGATCACGATGTTAAACTATTACTGGAAAGTATGGTCACGGATAAACAAGAATAGAGGATAATAGATCACGATGTTAAACTATTACTGGAAAGTATGGTCACGGATAAACAAGAATAGAGGACAATTAATAGATCACGATGTTAAACTATTACTGGAAAGTATGGTCACGGATAAACAAGAATAGAGGACAATTAATAGATCACGATGTTAAACTATTACTGGAAAGTATGGTCACGGATAAACAAGAAAAGAGGATAATAGATCACAATTTTAAACTAATACTGGAAAGTATGGTCACGGATCAACAAGAATAGAGGACAATAGATCACAATGTTAAACTATTACTGGAAAGTATGGTCAGGGATAAACAAGAATAGAAGATAATGGATCACAATGTTAAACTATTACTGGAAAGTATGGTCACGGATAAACAAGAATAGAGGACAATTAATAGATCACGATGTTAAACTATTACTGGAAAGTATGGTCACGGATAAACAAGAGTAGAAGATAATGGATCACAATGTTAAACTATTACTGGAAAGTATGGTCACGGATAAACAAGAATAGAGGACAATTAATAGATCACGATGTTAAACTATTACTGGAAAGTATGGTCACGGATAAACAAGAATAGAGGATAATAGATCACAATTTTAAACTAATACTGGAAAGTATGGTCACGGATCAACAAGAATAGAGGACAATAGATCACAATGTTAAACTATTACTGGAAAGTATGGTCACGGATAAACAAGAATAGAGGATAATAGATCACAATGTTAAACTATTACTGGAAAGTATGGTCACGGATAAACAAGAATAGAAGATAATAGATCACAATGTTAAACTATTACTGGAAAGTATGGTCACGGATAAACAAGAATAGAAGATAATGGATCACAATGTTAAACTATTACTGGAAGTATGGTCACGGATAAACAAGAATAGAGGACAATTAATAGATCACGATGTTAAACTATTACTGGAAAGTATGGTCACGGATAAACAAGAATAGAGGATAATAGATCACAATTTTAAACTAATACTGGAAAGTATGGTCACGGATCAACAAGAATAGAGGACAATAGATCACAATGTTAAACTATTACTGGAAAGTATGGTCACGGATAAACAAGAATAGAGGATAATAGATCACAATGTTAAACTATTACTGGAAAGTATGGTCACGGATAAACAAGAATAGAAGATAATAGATCACAATGTTAAACTATTACTGGAAAGTATGGTCACGGATAAACAAGAATAGAAGATAATAGATCACAATGTTAAACTATTACTGGAAAGTATGGTAACAGATAAACAAGAATAGAAGATAATAGATCACAATGTTAAACTATTACTGGAAAGTATGGTAACAGATAAACAAGAATAGAGGATAATAGATCACAATGTTAAACTATTACTGGAAAGTATGGTCACAGATAAACATGAATAGAAGATAATAGATCACAATGTTAAACTATTACTGGAAAGTATGGTCACGGATCAACAAGAATAGAAGACAATAGATCACAATGTTAAACTATTACTGGAAAGTATGGTCACGGATAAACAAGAATAGAGGACAATAGATCACAATGTTAAACTATTACTGGAAAGTATGGTCACGGATAAACAAGAATAGAAGAGAATAGATCACAATGTTAAACTATTACTGGAAAGTATGGTCATGGATAAACAAGAATAGAGGACAATAGATCACAATGTTAAACTATTGTTTGAAAGTATGGTCACAGATAAACAAGAATAGAGGACAATAGATCACAATGTTAAACTATTACTGGAAAGTATGGTCACGGATAAACAAGAACAGAGAATAATAGATCACAATGTTAAACTATTACTGGAAAGTATGCGGTCACGGATAATCAAGAATAGAGGACAATAGATCACAATGTTAAACTATTACTGGAAAATATGGTCATGGATAAACAAGAATAGAGGATAATAGATCACAATGTTAAACTATTCCTGGAAAGTATGGTCATGGATAAACAAGAATAGAGGACAATAGATCACAATGTTAAACTATTACTGGAAAATATGGTCACGGATAAACAAGAATAGAGGATAATAGATCACAATGTTAAACTATTCCTGGAAAGTATGGTCATGGATAAACAGGAATAGAGGATAAAAGATCACAACATTGACCTGAACCAACAAGGAGTTCAAAAGGAAGTGAAGCTGTTGTGCATCTAGATGTGGCAAAGAAGATAAAAAGATAAAAAACTAACTTAATTATTTTCAGTTTCCTGACTGTTGGTACAGTAATTGGATTTGAAGGTGACCCGCTGAATCTGAATGCATAGAAAATGAGGAGTGTTTCTTATCAGCTAGAGCAACATGGCTTTAATGAAATTTTAACATTCCAGTAATTAAGATTCCGATTTAAGATCAGGCCTCCCATAAGTCAGTGTGATTGTAAATGGTGAATTGATTCGCCTCCCATTGAAATCATTAAGACTTGACTCCTCAAAGAGAACTTCTTGCTTTTCCCATCAGAGTAATCTAGTTTTTCTCTCGAGAGTTCTCACTGTAAACGATTCTGTCTTTTCGACAGCGGAGATAATTCGACTCTATCATGCAAAGATCGAAAAGCAAACGGATCCTCATCTAGTATTGAAAGATAGAACTGTTGGCGCAATATCCAGGAACTTTACGAAGATGACTTGTTTATTTAAGCGTCCTGCTTGAAGATCCGATATCTGCTTTCCCGAATGAGGGATACTTGGAGTTCATTTGCATTCAAATTCAGATCCGTTTCAAATGCTGAAAATGCAAACACGGCATGGACTCTGCTTACTACCTATAATCACTTGCATGCACTCCACTTTTAAGTTTCCTCAATGTCTTCTCAGAGTGTGAAGAATTGTGCTTGCTGTTAACCAGCAGTCGATCAGAATTTAAGAGGATAAAAACCAAAGAGATTCCTTCTTGGAATGAGAATTCTTCATTACCGAATCCTTGGTTCTTGTTGATTCATAGCTTTTGATCTGCATCCAGTTAAGAAGTGTAAATTGATATAATGGAAGGTTAATAAAAATTTATTGAAAAAGGGAACAATCAGTACGTCCCACACTTATTACCTCTTTGCACCTAAGGTCTTTAAATTTGCTAATGACAAAGTATTGTGGATGACAACTTCTTTATTTGGTTAACACTTAATTTGGTGTCAGCCTACATTAGGGGATGATGCAGACGCCATTGATATTGGTAACCTTGACCTTATTTTGAAGGTCACCACAACACTTTGACCACTTTTTGAACTCTTGTCGAATCTCTTGACTGGATGGATCCAATGTCTTAAAATTTAGTGGCAGCCTTCGTTCGGGGATCATGCAGACATCAGTTGACTTTGGTCACCTTGACCTTGACCATGAAACTTTGACAACTTTTCAAACTTTCGTTAATGCTATATCTCATGAACCGTAGCACCCAATATCTTCAAATTTAGTGGCAGTCTTCATTAAGGGATCATGCAGACACTAGTTAACTTTGGTAACCTTGACCTTGACCATGAAACTTTGAGCACTTTTCAAACTTTTGTTAATGCTATATCTCATGAACCGTAGCACCCAATATCTTCAAATTTGTGATCATCATCATGACACTCTTTACCACTGATGCAGTATGTGAAGAAGCTCCTTTTGACCAAATGATGTGTCTAACTCAATATAAGCGGTAGTAAACACAAAAAAAGTCCTTATATCTCTAACTTTTTTGTCCACTATATATTATAATGCTCTTCATTGCCTTTAATCTTCATTGGATATGAACTATCATTTATATTATTTCTTGCTTAATTCAAATAACAAATTTGGTCTGCTACAGCAGTTAATTTCATTTGATTAATCACAAAAATCCTTTTCTGTTAATGATGATGAAGATAGCCTGACTGACTGCTTGCAAATTGATTCCTTATGCTTGAACCACTACTCATTAAGATTAAAAACATGATCTGATTAAGGCCTCTGGGTCCTTCCTTACAAATTACTTTAAAACTGAAATCAGTGTACAGAGTTAACTAACCAGAAACTGTAATTTAGTTAATTAAAATGTAAAAAGTAAACAACATCAATAAATCTGATAAACCCTGACCATCCCTTGGTTCTCAATATCAACTGAGATTAAATCCTGCAACCCAGCACAGTGTCCAGGGAGATGGAATCGTAAAACAATTGGACCTTCCCAAGAACATCTTGAGGCATCATTAGGTTCAGGGCAGAGTTTTTAGCTTCGACAGCAACATTGGGAAACGGGCAAAATCTTTGGCATGTCAACAAATTTCGGATACTCTGTGTGAAGTTTTATTTTCAAGGTGTATATGTGATGATGACACAAATATAGGATGGCATCTCAATGGTCATTTGATGGATAAGATTGAGACATGTATGAACCACAAAAATGGCACGCCAAAGATTTTGCTCAGAGATAGACGAAAATACTCAAGCAGCAGACACAAAATGAAGTAAGAAGGCCCGATCATGCTTACGATCCTTTGTACATTATCAAATTTGCATTTCCTTCTTTAGTTAAATTTTTTAGCATATTAGATATTAATTCATAAAATATTTTAAGCTGTTTTATAGTTTCAATTTACAGTAATTTCATTCCATTTTAGTAAAGGCCAGAGTCTGTTTATATAGTTATTAATCAATTAATATGGCAACATCATACGATGCTTTTGTAGTACAGGAAAGTTAATATATGTGATATTTTAGTCTCGGCATTATAATCCGAAATGTGCTGCACTTTCCAATTTATGTTTCAATCATGAGAAGTCTATTATTATTCAAACTCTGATTGTGATGTATTGCTTTTTAATTTCATTTAATACCAAAACAGTCGCATTTCGGTAATATCCAAGCTTATTATCATCTTATAGATTGGGCATTTTAACTTTATGGACAATCTGAGCACGGCCATCAGCTCTAACCCCTTCTTTATGACCTATCAATTAGATTAGACGCTCCCCATCCCTCATAAGTCCTAATAATTGACTAAGGAAAAATTGCCATATAACTAGACTTCAAAGTTAATATTAAATAATGGCTTTACGCGATATCAGTTAACGACTTCACTACCCGATGGGGTTTATGTTCAGCTTAGTTAAGGTAATCCGTTCCAGTCGGCGTTCCGTTGATATTTTCCTGAATTATTGGAAACAATAGACAACTCCCATGATTCACCAGTAATCGTCCCATAATGCAGCGGCAATCAGGCAATGATAAACTTTAGGAACGAGGCAATGAATTGTTGTATTAACCGGGCCTATTACCGACTGTTGACAAGGTGTCTGGGATCTTCTCCACGAAATATTCCAGAGTTTGATGCAAACAGCTCGATCATGTTGACGGCAAAGAACTGCTAATCTAACGTGTTAAAGTAAACTTTAACTGGCTGGTTTTGAAATGTTAGTTACATATTTATGTAGAGTTGAAGTTGCATGTATAAGAATATGCTTACTTGCTACTTGCCACAACATGGTTTAAAGGTGCTATAGCACATTTTTTGCATATTACGTTTTCTCAAATTTACCTTTTATTATTAAAGTTTATACAATATATTGATATGTTAATGGGTAAAAAAATCTCATTACACGACCCGATAAGCCATATTGATTGAAAACTGTTATCGGTATTCAAAGAAAATTGTTCGACATATAAAGTGACAGTGGTGTGCAAGCTAGATTTCTGGGTCTAATGAGTCTTTGAGAGTTCAGACAGAAAGATGGTTGATCATTCCATCATTGTACCGTATCTAAAACTCTACTCTTAGTCTTTAGGTATCAGTCTGATCACTTGAACTACCTTTAAGCGGCCATTTCAATGTGAACATATTAAAATGGCTGCTTGATCAGTAATTGATTGCATATGGCTTAACCTAACCATGTACATTCGTTTTAGAACACTTTTAACTCATGTAAAATGAATAAAAATTTTTTTACAAGTATCACATATCCCTGGAGTGGATTTTAAATGAAGAATCCTTCTGTTGCATTTTACATCGACAGTTCAGTCATTGGACATCTGTAATTGTCTTGTTTTATAAGAGGTTAGGGGTCATGGCTGGCTAAGTGTGATATGTCAGCATATGGTGCCTTTAGACAACAGTGAATGTCAGGGATTCCTGTCTGGAGCAAAAAAATAAAAAAACTTTTACAGAAGATTTAAGTGATTAACACTGAATATTTATGTAGAACTTTCTTTGCAGTTATTTAAAGAATTTGAATTCACTCAAAATAGATTTATTAATTTATAAACTTTTCAGACATCCATCAATAAAGAATCTTTTACAGAAGGATATAAATGTTTAACACAGAAAATAATGTAGAACTTCTCTTTGCTGTTATTTCAAGAAGTTGAATTTCTTTACTTAAAATGTATTCATATATTTGAACTTTACAGTCATCCATCAATAAAAAAAATCATGTACAGAAGGATTAAATGTTTAACACAGAAACTAATGTAGAACATCATTCTCTCGACAGTTATTTCAAGAAGTTGAAATTAAATACTAAAAATATATTCATATATTTGAACTTTTCAGTCATAAAGAATTTTTTATTCAAGGTTTAAGTGTTTATCACATAAAATAATTTAGAACTTCTCTTGACAGCTTTCTCAAGAAGTTGAAATTAATTACTCAAAATATATTTATCAAATTTAACTTTTCAGACATCCATCAATAAAGAATCTTATACAGAGGGATTAAGTTTTTAACACAGAAAATCATACAGAACTTCACTTTACAGTTTTTTTTTTTAGGAACATCATTTATTCAAGATATATTTATTAATTTATGAACTGTTCAGTCATCCATCAATAAAGAATCTTTTACAGAGGGGTTAAATGTTTAACACAGAAAAATCATGTAGAATTTCTCTTTATAGTTATTTCAAGAGAATTTTTATTCCGGCTTGGTGTCCCAATCACTTACTACTGTAGCAAACTCTGCTCTCTGTCTGTTGAGTTCATCAGTTTCTACTAGCTTGTGTTCTTTATAGACAGACTCTCAACTTCAAAGGACACCAGTAACTTTGAGTTTTTACATAGCAGGATGTAGTTTCATAATTAAATTCTTCTCCTTTTTCATATTTTTTTCAAAGAGAGAAGAGACTGGAAGCAATGATTGATTAATGTTGTCGTAGATTTGTGTCTTGAACAGATTGTCATGGCAACATACGATTTCAAAGAGTTTAATTTAGATATAAAAACAAGTATAAACAAGATCCTATTAAGTGATGTCCAGGAGCTTGATATACATGTACAGTGTATTGATCGCTGGTGGTGTATATTGGTGTAGTGGTGTTGTGGTTATAATGGTGTATACCGTAATCTCTCGGGTATAAGACCAAGGGGCCAGGCAAACAAACATCTTGAAAACATGGGGGTGGGCTTTTAGACAGGAGAGACCCCAACTCAGATGAAAATTCATATGGAGAGTGTCAGACAGTCAGAATAGTTTTTTTTTATGTTTTTGACATTTAACTTGAAATCATATTATAGATTTATGTAGTGTATGACCATGGAACATCTGGCAAAGTTGGGGGTGGACTATAACCTGAGAATAACCCCAACCAGTACAACCACTGAAAAGTGGGGATGGTCTAAGGCTCGAGTGTGGTCTTATAGTCGAGAGAATACGGTAATGGTGTTTAATGGTTTATTACTCGTCCGTGTGAGATACTGCAGTTTTATATTTAAACGGCAATATTAAACTAGTGTAATATTACCGCGTGTATGACGTCACAATAGTTTGCGGTAATGACGTCACAATTGGAGTAACGTCGTTACAATGGTATCGGACCTGCGGGAATCATAGTTTCAGAGCCATGATTTCGCTGGATTATATTATGTTGGCGAGTAATAAACAGAATACTAAACTCTCTTCTATTGAATACCATTTTTATTAAACTCGTGAATGATTTGGTATCAAACTCGCTTTTGCCTGTTTTATACAAAATCATTAACTCGTTTAATAAAAATGGTATTAAATAGAAGGTCGTTTAGTATCCTCTATGTATATAATTGTGTATAATGGTGTATAAGCTTAATAGGGACTGACACTGGGTTCAAATCTTGAGACACCCAAAAGTTTTGATCTGCTTCAAGGCACTTCATCCATATTGCACTCAGTCTACCCACCTGTTTCAAAGCATCTTGTTGGCGGGATAGTGCAGTGGTTAGATTGTTCAACTTCGGATCAAGAGATACATGGTTCGAATCCTGCCAGGAGAGCAGTACTGTTTTACAAGCAGTAAGGTTTGAGTGCAATGCTACAATGAATTTCATCGTAGTACCACCCATGGTTCGCTTATTCCAGCCAATGTTCCCAGGTTCACCTCAATGCATAGCCACAAGGCGTGGGCTTTCTCCCTGCCATAATATTAGCAGCCGCAATATAAGTGAAATACTCTTGAAAGTGGCATTAAACCCCAACTCACCTCACCTCAACTTAATGGCACCTGATGCCAAAGGCAGGATTAAAATCCTGAGACACTCAAAATATTTTTCATGGGTCTCATGCTGTGTTGTTGCAAGGCACTTCATCCACAATGCACTCAGTCTACCCACCTGTTTCAAAGCGTTTTAATACAGGCCTACATGGTCCTGCACTTATTAGCAGTTTTGAAAGTTCAATTTCATTACGGTAATGATATGCGAGTAGCGCTTTAAGCAAGCACAAGTGCATGAAAGAGTATGAAATGTAAATATCCACAATATTACGATTATAAACGTACGTGACATGATCTGGGGTTATAACTAGAATTATCACTAAACTATCAAATGTGTTGTCTTAATTATTTGGTGTCTTATGATTTGACATCTCGGCCATTACAAAACAACAGAGCCAATACTGGAATATTCAGGGTAAATACTTGACATCCTTGACTTTAGTACTCTAGTATTCACAGTCACGCTAAAAAAGCTGAAGCTGTTGCAAGAGAACTTTCAACGATATTATAAGTTTTTCAATCTCACGAATTGTCATGTTTTCCAGGAAAAGGACTCCTCGGTGAAGTTAATGTAAGGAGCTCGAGGTTAACTACAATATTGTCATTAATTAAGTGTTTCCATACGAGTCAAGTTGCAAGTGCACAGTCTGTTGGGTTAGCCATTGACTTCACCTCATGTCAATACAACAGACCTGGATCTTTAATTGGGCCAATATCAAACATACTTAATCAATAACACAGAAGGGCCCAAAGTTCATTGTTTTTCGTGTTCTTTATCAATTGTATGTTGTTGCCAGAGCCGAAAGAATTTATTGATGATCTCCTTGTGTATGATATCATATACAGTATTGTGTATTGGCCCAATAGTATATATATATATATATGTAGACCTAAATGTATATTGTTCCAGAGTGATTGAGGGTGTGGGATAGCGCATTGGTTGGCGCGTTCGGCTTCGGATCAAGAGGTCTGGGGTTCGAATCCCACCAGGGGCACGGCAACTTTGTCTGCAGTAGAGAACTGTTCTACATACAGTAGGGTTTGGGTGCAATGCTACACTGAATTTCAGCATAGTACCACCCATGGTCCGCTAGTTCCAGTTGGTGCTCGCAGGTTTCACCGCAATGCATAGCCGTTTGGTGTTGCAGGCTTTCTTCCTGCCATAATACTAGCAGCCGCGAAGTGAAACGCTCTTGAAAGCAGCGTTAAACCCCAACTCACCTCAACTCACCTCACCTCCAGAGTGATTGAGAATCTATGAGATTGATGGACAGGGGCCGAATAGCACAGTGGTTAGTGTGTTCAGTTTTGGATCAAGAGTTCTGGGGTTCAAATCCCACCAGAGCCTCAGGAACTTTGTCTACTGTTGAACTGTTCTACATGCAGTAAGGTTTGGGTGCCATGTACAAGCTATGGTTGGCTAGTTCCAGCAGATGCTTGCAAGTTTGATGCATTCATATAAGCACAATGGTGTTACTAGTTTTCTTCTTGCAATAATACTAGCAGCCGTGATGTGAATGATACTCTTGAAAGCCCATATCACTGTTCTGTTCAATGCTAAAAATATGTTAAATACACCATTGTCTTTCAAAGGCCCAAAGTCTTCTTGAGATTTGGTGTACCAATTTGTTAGAAGTACAACATTTATCATTTGCTAAAGTGATCAGGGCATATTGTAATTTAATCCTTGTACATTCGAAATGCAAATTATATTTCTTGAAGTTGTAGTTGTAACAAAGTTAAGATTTTTAAGCTTGAAAAGTTATGGCATTCTTTCTTTAAAATTTTGAAGTCTTTGAATTTGAAGATTTTATAACATCCTGTTTTGAACAAGGAGAAATAAATCATCAAAAGTTGTTTTTATCAAATTCAAAATGTTTTGTCCTGGAAATTGAATTTAATCCACTTTTGAAGCTATCTGTCGAGAAAAGGGGAAAAAGACAGATTTACGCTGTTGGACAATGAAAAACATTGACAACCTGAGGCAAGATTAAACTCTGCTTAGCGCGAAGCATAGAAAAATGACGTTTTCAGAGGAACTACCCAACCAGGAAGATGCTGGCTGAGAATTTCGTCTAAAATATTTATCATTTGAACATTTCAAATTCCTTTGAAGTTTGGTTTTATATAGATTGATTATATTGTTCTTTTGGCTTTTCTGTTTTATGTTGTCAAGGTTGACAAGTTTAATAGTGAGGAGGAAAGAGGTATCACTTCTTTCGGGATTCGGATTCTTCTTTGAAATTGTACTTTGCTTGTGATTGGTTGATGTTAATTCCAGGAATAATGTCAGTGTTTAACTCTTCTGGATTGGTTTTATTTCAATAAGTAAAGAATGTTTCGAGAAAGTTATATACATATAGACCCAGGGGGCAAGAAAGTACAGTGGTTAGCACGATATATATATATATATATATATACGATAAGTATATGGTTCAAATCCTGCTGTTCTACACGCAGTAAGGTTTGGGTACAATGCTGTAATGTATTTCAGTGTAGTACAGCCCATGGTTTACTAGTTCCAGTCGATGCTTGCAGGTTTCGCCACAATGCGTGACTGTCTAGGCGTTGTGGGTTTCTCCCTGTTATAATACTATCAGCCGTGATAATAACCGAAATACTCCTGAAAGCTGCGTTAAAGCCCAAAAAACCTCACCTAACCAGATAGACCTTTGATACACTATTTCTGGAGTTATTGACTATTAATTGAAACCAGTATTTTACATAAGTTAATTTCATAACTCAACCTCCAAGAATAGTTTTATGATATTTCATATATAAAAATATTGTTTCATTATGAAATTCCTGTTTCAACTGTTAAATGAAAAATCAAGATGATTTTTTAAATACTGCTTTTGGGATTATACAGTTTTTGGTTGCTTGTGATTGGTTAATTCGCATTCTAGTTGGATATGAAATAGTTTGGCCATTAGAATGATTCAATTTCAAAAGCGGATTTTTTAATTGTTTAAGTGGTATGCATATGTATGCAGATAGGAAGTTAAACATAAACTTACTTATAATGGGTTAAAGCCTGCAGAAATTCTGCTGCTGTGGACCTTTGAACCAGAGAAGGGTTGGTACTCTTTTATCATGCCTTCCCCCTTAAGGGTCAGGAGACATTATAAGTTATAACATTCAGTGAAGGTGACATCGTAATTTATCAGACCCGCGTTAGTGTTTATCCAACGAGCCGTAGGCGAGTTCGATAAACACTAATAAGGGTCTGATAAATTACGATGTCACCCGAACAAACTGAATGTTATAACGTATTTATCTTGACGTATGTCTCAAAATATCATTAAAAAAAAACAAGATAAATTTTGACAGAAAACAGCTGATTGATCGGCAAAATATGACCTTTAACTTGTGTCACTTGACAATGATGGACGTGAATGACATGGATGTATGCTTTATTCATGTTACGGGATATAATCCCAATCAATTTTTAAGCAGAACTCTAAAACTACTTGACCAATCCTCACCAAATTTGTATACTATATGTCTCCCCATTTCATGTAGATGTGCCTTTTGAGAGTTTCAGCTTCTTTTTTTCAATGAAAGCTTTTTCTGTTTCCATGGTAACATTTTGAACTTCGTCTTTTTGAGGTGAAGAGTTTGTTTCCCATGCAGACCACTAAAAGTACTTGAACAATCGTCACCAAATTTGGTATACTGTCTCCCAATATCATGTAGATGTGTCTTTTGGGGTTTTTGACCTTTTTTCATTCTTTTTTTCTGTTTTCCACTTGTAAGAATTTGGGCTTTGTCTTTTTGAAGGGTAAAAGCTTAAAAAATTAATTGTTTGAGGTGTCTAAGGTGAATGAAGGGAAGGGTAAGACATCTGTTTTTACAAGTAAAACGTGTTCTTGTTTATCTAAGTTTGTGGCTTTAAATTGCAAGTCTGTCAATGTAGAGAAGAGCTATCATTTAAATATCATTTCCTAGATAATTTATTGTGAATTCCTATTTTCCTGATGTCTTAATCTCTTTTTGTTGTGTCAGATCCTGATATTTGCAGTCTGATCAATAATACAACAATTATCTGTTTATTTCTGCATATAGCAAAATCTGGCATTGTGGTGGATATATACAATTCTTCCTTACCTACTGCAAATGTACTAGCTCAGAGAGACAGAGAGACCGAGAGACAGAGAGATAGACTCTTCTCTCCTAATTCTATAAAACAAATGTCATTAGTTCCAGATACACCTACAATGAAGGGGCGAGCTATCATAGTTGTTAGCGCATTCAGCTTTGGATCAGGAGGTCTGGGCAACTTTGTCTTCTGTGGAGAACTGTTCTACGTGCAGTAATATTTGGGTGCAATGCTGCAATAAATTTCAGCTTACCACCCATGGTTTGTTAGTTCCAGTCGATGCTTGCAGGTTTCACAGAAATGCATAGCCACATGGCGCTGCAGGCTTTCTCCGTGCAGTAATACTGGCAGCCGTGATATAAGTGAAATACTCTTGAAAGTGTCGTTAAACCCAAATTCACCTCATCTAAAGGGTCCGAGATAGGTTTTATCCATCCACTTGATTCTTTACAAAGCATTATTGTAGTTCCAGATATTCCTCCCACAAAGGCAGCCATTCATAAAGAATGGGATATTGGGCTGAAACAAAGAGACATTTGTCTTTTCTGATCCTGATTTCACCTCCAGGAAGTGACAAACCAACTGTTTTATCCAATCACTTGAGAGAATGGCCTGCCGCTGTCTTGCGACGTAGGTTGCAGTTGATATCACAATCGTTATTGGGAGGGAACAAAACTGATAAATTGAAGCCAACAGCTTAGAACTCCTGGGTAAGATACAGCTGATCTCATCTCGCTCATTGTTTTCTTGTTTTACATTTCAGATCAAAGATTGAATTTTTCTTTTATCTGAATTCTGAAATGAGAGAACAATGATTTATTAACTTTCTCTTGTCTTTTTTCATGTTCAAATTTTCATTTTTTTTTAGGAAAATCATTTCAAGCTTTGATTTCAGTGTATCGAATAACCTAGGATCGCAATAAGGTTATGCATGATTTTTAAATCTCTGGATCACTAAGCAATGGAAAGGTTTCAACAGCGATTGAAATACACATTTCTTATGTTTTTATCAATTGATTTAAAATACAATTGACATGATCATGATATTGCAACATTCTTAGTATCCAAAATTCATTAAACATCATAAAGTTGAAAATATAATATTAGTAGATACTGAATGGTCATTGAAGAGTTGACTACACCAGTGATCATCCACCATCAAACTCTCAAAGAATACCATCAGACACTCCCAGGATACCATCAAACTCTCTCCAAATACCATCAAACACTGCCCGAATATCATCAATCCCAGAATACCATCAAACACTCCCAGAATATCATCAAACTCTCCCAGAATACCATCAAACTCTCCCAGAATATCATCAAACACTCCCAGATTACCATCAAACACTCCCAGAATACCATCAAACACTCCCAGAATACCATCAAACACTCCCAGAATACGTACCATCAAACACTCCCAGAATATCATCAAACACTCCCAGAATACTATCAAACACTCCCCGAATATAATCAAATACTCCCAGAATACCATTAAACACTACCAGAATACCATCAAACACTCCCAGAATACCATCAAACACTATCTGAATATCATCAGACACTCCCAGATTACCATCAGACACTCCCAGAATACCATCAGACACTCCCAGAGTGCCTGATGGTATTACGCTCCCAGAATACCATCAGACACTCCCAGAATACCATCAGACACTCCCAGAATACCATCAGACACTCCCAGAATACCATCAGATACTCCCAGAATACCATAAATATCAAACAAAAACCCGGCCTCCTCCTCCTCCTCCTCCTCGTCACCTGTACATGACTACACGAGTGATCATCCAGCATCAAACACTGCACTATTGATTGTTGAAGTATTGATGATAAGCTAATGGAACTTCCGAAGCAATAATAACGGAAGGGGGGTGTATTAGAGGTTGAAGGTAATTAATGGAGGGGGGAGGGGGGATAGCAGCTTGGTCGTGAAATGAAGTTGAGCATGGAGGCATAGAGAGTGTTTTAACGGTTGAATGCATCTAATGAGATGGGTACCTCATAAGGAAATATATGGAACATTGTGACTTTCTGAGTTTGACGATGATGACAGTACTTGTGTTTAACATGTATACATTGAGATTAGATACTGTACCACAAATTTAGCGATTTCCAATGCTTGCTGGTTTCACTAGATCACTAGTTACTAGCAGCCATGATGCAAAAAGATTGATTGATGCAATGGAGGGGTAGGACAGTGATGGGGTAGAGACAGTATGTTGTATATTTGGAGAGTAGGCTAATAAGGCAACTTATAGACCTCCTAATGTTTCCCCACACATAATTATGTCATATATAGTGATCTTCATGTGGTGATGTCATAGCATGGTAACGACCTTGATGATAATTACAGTTTGAAACTAGTCAGAGATTTAAAACCTTTCCACACCTTTTTTTTTACCGATTACTTGAAATACAAGATAATTTTTGTATATGTTATAATATATTTATTTGTTTATATATATACATATCTGTCTTGATTAAATGAAAAATTGGATGATGGTCATGTCCTAGGTATATTCAAGACTTAATAGAATGTGAGGCCTAATAGAGAAAGGGGAATTGGGGGAGATGAGGGAGGGTGGGGGGGAGGGGGGGTGGATGTCGAGTTAATGGGGACTGGTCAAGTGATTATGGTCCCTCTGTCTGCTGATAATGGATCTGCTGGTGAAGCATCACTGATTGTATGGAGTTTCATTCCCAGCGTTATATTGTACGTCGGGATAATCTTTCTGTGCTTCTATCCTTTTACTAATGGAATCATTTTTATAAATAGAGAATAATACCAGAGGTGTCTTATGACTAATTTATGATGTGAGTTGGATTTTTTTATTCCCTAAGCAAGAGCATGGGTTACATATACATTTGTATGAGTTTCGAAGGTCGTATTTGCACAGTTGTAATTTAATCGGTATGGATCACTTGAAAATAGTCAGAAAAGTCCCACTTCTTTTGCGACGGCAGGCTACAGTGATGTCACTTGTAATTGTTTTATGACATCACAGACGGTGAAAATACAGCAAAAATGGTTACTTGATAAACTTGAAAATATTAAACTCGTTTATTTTAAACCATATGGATAATTAACTGCAATATTGTACAATTTTGTGAATATATAACATAATGGACACAAAATTGTACAATGTTGCACTTTATAATCATTATGGTTGAAAATAATCGTGACAGAGCTATAGTGGTTTTAGTGTAAGACTTCAAGGCTACATATATCTAAAATGTGTTATCTGAATGCATATTTCTCCCTTATAACAAGACATTAAAGACATGTGCTTTAAGGCCTTTTGTAAACCTTCTGAAGATCTGCCTCATCTGTAATGTATGGGAGCAATTTTGCTTGTTATTCTTTTAGCTTAGAATATTTTCTATGAAATGTTTCAATTGAAAAGCCATATCTTTTGATTCTAGGTTAAAAGAACTAATAAAACATATTTACATTAATGCATTTTGAAAATTGCCTATTGTATTTCATTGTAGTTTTACAGATCTAATAAACATTTATGTTTACCATAATGCATTTTGAAAATTACGTATTGCATTTCATTGTAGTTTTACAGATCTAATAAAAACATTTACACAAAACGATTTAAAAAATTGCCTATTTGTGCATTATAGTTACAAGTAACAGCATTATTACGACACTGGATCACAAAAACAATAATGCAAACCAAATTGGGAGTAATTGGAAATGAAATATTTTCCTTTGTTATGACTGATATATAAATGATTAGGGACACATTTACTTTGAAGTTATTCGTAATTGAATGAAACTACCGAAACTGTTTTGTAAGTCAAATGGTGGCTTTCAAGTTTACTCGACAATATTTTATATAAAAATATGAGTTATCCATACATTTCATATCCATTCAGTTATTCATATATCAATATAGTCATTTAAATCTTACTCTACAAGTAAAGAACTTAGAAGTTAGTACATCATAATTTAAAAGAAAATTAAGAATGATAACAAAAAATTGAAAAATAAAATAATAGCACTTACCAAAATGCCATCAAAGAGATAGCAAACTCTAATAGCAAACCTCTTTGTAACTTTATGACAGCTAACTTATAAAATCAATTGTAACTGTGGTGATAATACAAATAAAGTGTCCTTGAAAGGCATTAAATCAGCAGATCCAGGAATTTTTAAAGGGGGGAGGTCCAACAATGGAAAGGGGGTCCACTTTTAGGGCCCCAGGATCTCCATACCCCCAATCCACCCTCCACTGTAAAATAAAGAATTTTGAAATTTAAGAAATGGTCAAATTTATTGCGGACATATGAATTTGAACTACAGAAGTACACCTTCCACGATGAAAACGGCACACTCTCTTTACAAAATAGTTAATGCAATGATAACTGAGGTCTTGAAACATGCCAGGATCAATTACAAAAAGTCGTCCAAGCTGAAGCTAAGCTGTGCAAGTGCTGGTACAAGCACCTCGCTTTTATTCAGCATTTGTCAGAGTTAGCATCAATTAAATGTTTTCCAAAGAGAGAGGGAGAGAGACTCCTCACTAGGACAGCCTTGCTCGTTAAGAAGCCCGCTTTCCTTCATTCAAGCTCAAGTGTGCAGTGGAAGGGAGGATCTCGAGGGAATGCTTCATAAATATTTCAGAATTACCAGCCCTTGTGTTATGTCAGGAGAGAGGACGTACACGGCGAAAGAGGAAATTTCTATGAGACGTGCTCGATTGTTCTACCGTTAGAATGATTTGATTTTCAATAACACCAATGGAAGATGGTCTTAGAAAGACAAAGCAAAAGTGTTTTGGCACCATTATTGGATTTTACTGGAATTTAACGGCAGGCAGTGATGGTGTTGGTGTGCGGGAAAGCAGCTCCGTAGTGAGAAGAAGATCCACAGGTCTGGTAGCCGGGCATGGTTGGAGAGGTGTATAGAGCAGTGAGGAGCTTGCACTGGAATTACATTGCATTACTGGAAGCAGCATCGTCAACAAGCTCGCCACAGTGTCAACGGGTGGTGATTATATCCCAGCGTTCAATGGTGAAACTGAATCTGCGATCGTGACAATGTGGTCGCTTGGTGAAGTACCGCAGAGTTCCAGGAATGAATGTGCGATTCATTTATTGATCCGGAGGCAATGATGCCGTTACCTACAGTTTCTTGCATGACTTCATATTGGAATACCGTGATTCAATTTTGCGTGTTCACGTGTGTCGAAGCACTTGCGTTTTCTATTTATACGTGAGCCGAGTGGTAGGCATCTGACTCTGGCTTGCCCTGTGATACAAAGCAGATCATGAAGTCTGAAGCTGTGCTTCGTACCAGTGCTTCGTCCCTCCAGTACAAACAAGAAGTCCTCTGGAACTCTGCTTCCTCAAGCAATTATTTTTTCCAGAATATCACTGGTCAAACTTATACCTGGACCAGATCTGGAATTTTAAAATCTTGGAAAACTTATTTTCAGAAATCGAGGTCGATGGCGGAAAGAAAGTTTCTGTATAGCCTACGAAGTAGCAGTTTTGTCCTACAGGTTGTGATCTTATTGTTTCTTTTCACAGACTGTGTAACTGCATGTTATAAATTTCCCACAGGAATAAAAAATCCGTGTGAAGACGAGCCATGTAAATTCGGGGCCAGATGCGTGCCGTCCTTAGATGGCTCATCGTTTCGGTGTGTGTGTCAAACGAGATGTGACGATTATGGCGACAATTTGGGCAGTTTTCCAGTTTGTGGAAATGATGGAGTGGACTACCCGAGTTCCTGTGAGCTTCAGCTTATTGCCTGTCGATCCATGAAAGATCTACGCATCAAATATTACGGAAAATGTGGTATGTAGTTCAACTTTGTCAACTAACCCCGGAGAATTAACTCCACTAACATCCACGATCATCATACATGAGCATTGTTGCCATCACATGTTTTATTTATGTCATTACTTCATGTACCTGTAAATATTATACAAAATGTGGTTAAATTTGTATTTACTAACCACAGGAAATAAACTAATATAAACAATATCACCATTCATGAATATAATCAGCATCAAATGTGGTATATTTATGTGATTTGCTCATATGTTTTTAAATATTACTCAAGTGCTTAAAACTCTTTGGTTACTATCGACAGTACCCGAGAACCAATGAATGCTTTCATCTGCAGAAAGTGCAGAAATGTGTCATGTATAGCTGAACACCATGACTAACCAAATATCTCATTCAAGAATATTCATGTCATCCTATACAGCAAAGTATGTGGTTTATGGGTGAATTTCCAAGCTCAAAGCATCTTTCAAGAATTTATCTCATTACACACAAACATGGTACCTTAGTATATAGTTAAAACTTCTTTGAAGACTGAGAAGTATATTTTTATGGATCAACATACTTAAACACCCCAAAGAGCTAATAAAAGATGTTCAACTTCTTCGACTAAATCTGGATAATATGGAGGGAGCATCAGCATCAGTGACGCAGAAGTAGCTAGTTACCTCAGCAACCATATAAAGAGAAAATTTTGAAATATACATTGTATATTATTGGGAATAATCAGAGAATTCAAACCCACATTTCTGTAAAAATGTTCATATACACCTCCACCCTATAACCCAAAACGTTAAGGAAATTTTCCCTCTATATTTAATTTAGTGTCATTCCTGTTATTATTACACAGAATGTGATAATGTTGAAAAATGATGAAATCTATTACATAGAGTCCAATACACTAATAGGATATAGGAATATGAGCATTGTACATTTGTTTCATTTTGAAGAATGTCTCATTGTACTTTTGTATGATGTCATCCGTATTTGGAGATTATTAAACATTTAAAAAATATCATAACATCATACCATTTAGAGATATTTACATCTGAAAAATATTATATGTCAAAATAGATAATGAATCAGTAATAGATAAATAATATTACATGCATGATCAAATTATATTTACATATTGCGTAACACTTGTAACTTGATAATGGAAGATTGTTTTAAGTAATGATTACAGATACAATTTAATTCATCTGTAATTCATACAAAATGAATACCTGTGGTTTAAAATTTTTGCATTAACAGAATTTATTCAAAGGAAGAGTTTTAGCTGTCAATTTGCTTTGTTCTTAATCTAAAATGTTAATTAGTAGTGTTTTATATAGCTAATGTGTTAATTAATGATTACAATTTTTCCACAGCATGTATACCACACTATTAATTTTCTTGATTTTTTTGCAGATTGGTTGTGATTTATATGGTATATGATGATATTGAATCTATATCCGTTCTGTATAAATCTTCGTTTGTCTCACTTCCTTCTTAGATGTAAGCTTGGCCTCCATCAGAATGTTTTAATTATTTTCGGGGCAGGATAGCGCAATGGTTAGCATGTTTAGCTTCGGATCAGGGATCCAATCCCGCCAGGGGCTCGGCAACTTGATTTGCAGAAAAGAACAGATCTATGTGCAGTAAGGTTTGGGTGCAAAGCTACACTGAATTTCAGTGCAGTACCACCCATGGTTCGCTAGTTCCAGCCAATGCTTGCAGGTTTCACTTCAATGCATAACCATGGGGCTGCAGGCTTTCTCCCTGATATAAAACTAGCAACCTTGCTATTTGTGAAATACTCTTGATAACAGTTTTAGACCCCAACTCACTTGACCTTTAATTATTTTCAATAGTCAAACATTTATTCAGTATACCCTATCTTCATATTGATAGCTGTTTCTGTAATCTCTGTCCAGGTTCTTATTTGAACACCCCCTCCCTGAAATAAAATGTTTGACAATTGTTATGGATTTGAAAGAGATAAATATTCATTTGTCAAAAATGTTTGTTCATGTAAATTTATTGCTGTTTACAAATACTGAAAGACCATGAGCTAAAAAGACAATCCAAATAACAAAAGAGAATTTATTGTCAATATTTTTACATTTTGATCTAATAAAGATAGGCTCTTTTTGTTGAGCATAAAATGAACAGTAATGTCCGTAGATTTTCAAATTTGGGACCAAATAAATAAACCAAAAACATAAAACCGTTTCCAATATTATTTTATTTGATCAATAATAGGCTGCACCTTACTGAAGGAAAATTACACTTTCAAAAACAGAAGCAGTTGCAACTTTCTTGTAATTTATCTAGGATAATTAGTTCACAGGAAGACAAAATAAACAGTGTAATTTGAAACTTTTTCAAACATCATTTATAAATTTTCAAAAGGAAGGTTTCTTCAAAGTATTGATTGATTACTATAGTTACATCATTGGGCAGTTGCACAAAACAACCTTAACACTAATCTTAACCTAATCCTTAATCATTTCACTGAGGCCACTTTAGTGAGTTATAGTTTGGAGAAACAGGACCCAGTGCAGATGTTGTGTACAATAGGTTTTATCATCAGTTCGATCCCTTGTTCAATAACAATGAGGGGACGGGATAGTGCAGTGGTTAGCTTGTTCGGCTTCCGATCAATAGGTCCGTGGTTTGAATCTGCAGTAGAGAACTGTTCTACATGCAGTAAGGTTTTGAGTGCAATGCTGCAATGAATTTCAGCGTAGTATCACCCATGGTTCGCTAGTTCCAGCCAATGCTTGCAGGTTTAACTGAAATGCAAAGCAACATGGCATTGCGGAATTTCTCCCTGCCATAATACTAGCAGCCGTGATATAAGTGAAATACTCTTGAAAGTGGAGTTAAACCCCAAATCACCTCACCTCATCTCACCTCATTAGCAATGGCAATAGACTACATAAGTAATAATTCACAGAAAGGTCATGACAATAACTCAGTGTATATACCGATGCAGGGGATGGTTGCACAAAACAACCTTAAAACTAAGCTTAACCTTAGCACCATCCCTAAACGTTGCTTTAAGGCTACTTAAGTGATTTACGGTGACCTTAATGTTTTGTGCGAGGCCCTGAGTCATTAGGTGAAATATGCAATCTAAAATCAATAAATACATTTTATAAGTTCAATATATTTTATATTCTGTCACGAATATGGTGCATAAGCTTTATACTGTGCTGAACAGTATTGATTACAACTGCTTACTGTCAGACTGAGTTCAAATATTCACGCTGGAGTTAACTATTCACAACTAAGTTTGAACTTAGCTGACAATGCATAATTTTAGAAATGTCAATAATATAATAAATCGAAGTCTCATAAGAGTCCCATTAATATTATGTCTGGTTTTGATTCCTTACTGATGAATCTAATTAATATCTCGTAATAAGAGGAAGTAAACTTAAAAGATATTACAAATGAAATGCATGGTATACATTTAAATCGGAAAATATCCCATTACAACTCATAATGGCCTTGCAATTTGACACCATCTGAAAACTATAACTGTACAAGATCCAGAAGAATCAGAGTTATTGCTTTTCTGGTTATTAAATATCTCCATCTATACAATTCTTTAAGATGCTTGAATATATAGGACTGTAGAATGTATAGTTAAATAAAGTGTACAATGTCTGATATTGTTTATTTGTAATTGATGAATTGATATACAGTCAGGCCTCGATAATCCGAACGCTTTTGTTTTTCATTAAAATTGTCCGGATAGTGAAATGTTCGGACTATTGAAATGAAAGAAACAAGATGGGTTAACCCTTAACTTGCGGGTCCCGTAATTATCCGGGAGGCTCATAGAGAAAAATGTTAGAACCCTTGGCGAGACCCGTACGTTGGACTTAGTGCATTTACCGGGTCAGTAATAATTATATTTGCCCCCCAGGCGAAATGCGAGACGAAGTGTGTCAGTATATCGCCACATGAAAACTTGTTTACATACATCTTGCCGATAGCCACGGTAACGAGTCTGTGTGAATGTCCGGTCGAAATATCAAGTAAAATTCACACCAAATTGCGTGTGCATTGTTGACCCGTAACGCATTGATAATTAGCTTTACAAAAGGCCAATTTTGTCGGGCTTAGCCCCCGAAGCATTAACCCTTAACTTGCGGGTCCCGTAATTATCCGGGAGGCTCATAGAGAAAAATGTTAGAATCCTTGGCGAGACCCATACGTTGGACTTAGTGCATTTACCGGGTCAGTAATAATTATATTTGCCCCCCAGGCGAAATGCGAGACGAAGTGTGTCCGTATATCGCCACATGAAAACTTGTTTACATACATATTGCAGATAGCCACGATAACGAGTCTTTGTGAATGTCCGGTCGAAATATCAAGTAAAATTCACACCAAATTGCGTGTGCATTGTTGACCCGTAACGCATTGATAATTAGCTTTACAAAAGGCCAATTTTGTCGGGCTTAGCCCCCGAAGCATTAATTCGCTTGAGGCTATTTTCACCCACGTGTTTGTATTGCCTCGGGTTTGCCTCGCCTGCGACTGCTATCTGCCTCGCATCTCGCGAGACGGGGAAAAAAATCGCTAACTCGCCTTACTCCCGCACTTCATATCATGTGAGCGAATTGTTTGTTTTCAAAAAGAAATACGGCAAAATAAAGGGGAAACAATGGACTACATTCCCATATAAAATTAGAAAATCTCAAAAAAATAATAAAGACACAGCAAGCGCCGTGAAAAAGGTCATGTTTACACTTCATAAATTTTGTAACAATCGGCGATTTTCACAACTTCTAAAACATTTATCAAGGCTAAAATACTGAATGCATTTTCATAATTTTTATATCACAATAAACCGAAAAGAATAATCTTTTATTCTATATAAAATGCGCAGATTTATTCACAGAAATAAAGATACAATTTTACCTTTCTGAGAGGCATGTGAAACCAAACGGCACACAAACTAATCAACATATTTTCATCAGTTATGGTTCGAGGTTAGCGTTTATTTGAAAAGTCAAACAACATAACCATATTTGGGTTGACATGTGCTTATTTGTCAACTGGTTCGAGATTATGACTTCTTGGAAAAGTGCGATGAACGACCGTTTGCAATGCCGCATACATGTTGTAAGTATTGACGATTTTATAGGTGGAAATAAAGACAAACTTTACATAGCTATAGAATTATAACCAAAGGTCGCATTCTAATGATTTTATATCATTGTGAAGCTAGACATCTTATCTTCAATTCCGTATATAAATGGATTTTTTTTCGTTTGGTATTTATGATGTTACGAGGCCCGAATTAAAGACAATCTTTCGAAAGTAATAGAATAAAAACGAAAAATCATAGAATATTCATTCAAAGTTTCGGGTGTGAATTAACCATTTGTTTACGGGTGTCGCTACTTGAATTTGTATTGAACGCCCGTATATAGTCCTTATTCGCCATGTAGATGCGGTATATTTCGTAAAAACGGTACTGGAATCGCCGCCTGGAAATTCCGCCAGCAGAGCTCGTTAGTGCCGAAGCTCAAACTAATGCTGCGAGCTGCGAGCCTGTAAATTCCGCCACAGGGGCTAAAAATGGTAAAATATATATACGCAACGTAAGGGTTAAGATTGGTTGCAGCTTGCTACCGTTCGGACATCGCGGGATCCGGATTATCCGTGGCCGGACTATCGCTGCTTGACTGTATTAGAGTAATGGCAGAGTACATGGCAACAATGATGACCCTGTGTCCTTAAAGAGAGGGTTCTATCGGGGTATTTATTGTGGAAATGAATATCGAGAGGACATTCGGTCGTGTTTACACACATGCGTTATTAATACATGCATGTTGCACAGTCCAGGTAGAACATTACTGAGGCTGATATTTCTATGACTTCAAACAGGAAATTTGATGAAGGCAAGCGAACATTTATTCAAAAATAAAAACAATATTAAGTGAAGCCATTCATCGTTAAACTTGTATTGGAGTAAATGTGGAATGTTAAGTTTGTATTGGAGTAAGTATAGAATGTTACACTTGTATTGGAGTAAGTATAGAATGTTACACTTGTATTGGATTAAATGTAGAATTTACACTTGTATTGGAGTAAATATAGAATTTACACTTGTATTGGAGTAGATATAGAATTTACACTTGTATTGGAGTAAATGTAGAATGTTAGGCTTGTACTAGAGTGATCGAATGTAGTAAGTTACGCTTGTATTGAAGTGAATATAGAATGTTAATTTAGCTTGTATTAGAGTGAATATAGAACGTTAAGCTTGTATTGGATTAGATATAGAATGTTCTGCTTGTCTTGTATTGGAGTGAATATAGAATGTTAAGCTTATATTGGAGTAAATGTAGAATGTTATTTATCTTTATCAAATTAAAGCCACTACCAAGCTGAATCACAATTCTCTTCACATGAAAAGTTGATACAAAGTTTCAATATTTCATCAAGGTTATGGTTAAGACTTTAAACTAGCAACAAGTATTATTTTGATGATGTTAATATTTAGTTTTGAGAAAAGAGGATTTAAGATTAAATTTAATACTCTTATGATTGAAAATAGAGATAGTTTCAAAAGGCTTTAAATCCAGTTGCATCTTTTTTTTTTTTGTATAATGCTATTTTGAAGGGTAAGATATGTGGCGATATGTTAGTGAATTTTCATATAGAAATGGACACTAAGAAGAGAAATGTGTTTTTATTCATTCTTTTATTATATCATTCATTTCATATTCATTCATTTATAGCGTGTCTATTTCACTAATCAATTATCCATTCATTAACTTGAATTACATTTTCCATTTCATAAACCATTTTTCTTAATCGGCGTGCATTCAATCGTCTAATCATGGACTTCAATGGTAATTAGTGAACTATCTTTTCACCCAATCAATTTTCAAGGGAGCTAGCATTCAGTTATGATTCATTCAGTTGCCTAATCAGTCATCTCATCATTCATTTATCTCGCCATTTATTCATCTCATCATTCATTCATCTCGCCATTCATTCATCTCACCATTCATTCATCTCACCATTCATTCATCTCACCATTCATTCATCTCACCGTTTATTCATCTCACCGTTTATTCATCTCACCGTTTATTCATCTCACCGTTTATTCATCTCATCATTCATTCATCTCATCATTCATTCATCTCATTACTCATTTATCTCGTCATTTATTCAACTCACCATTCATTCATCTCACCATTCATTCATTTCACTGTTCATTCATCTCATCAGTCATGTATACCCATCCAATCAGGTTTTCATGCACTCATTCTCATGACAATTTATTCACTGTAGACAATAACATGGCTATCCTTAGACCCATCCCTGAGAGAATTTCATTACTAAGTCTGAAGAAAGCTACTTTATTAAAAGATTACATGAAATAAACCTGTTCACACGACTTACTCGATAGACTTTCTATTTTAAGAAACCCTTTTGATGACATTTCGAAGAGACAGAAAAAAATCCATTTTTTAGCCACAATTGGTCTGATTAGGATGTTCCGAGTGACACAAACTTGAACCCACTCTTGTACAGAATTGCCAGATAGCCGTTTATCGATCTCTTCCCATCATGCACCTGAGAAAATTTGATGTGATTAGGTTTTACCTGTCAGTAACGAACCAAATTCTCCTTTAATGTCTGCGGAGGGAAGTAGATAAGCTCCTTATGTGGAACAAGTGCCAGTGCAGTGTTCACCTGGTCGACCGGGCTGCGACATCAATTCTTAATCATCTCAGCGTGGCATTAGGAGAGGAAATAAGTCTGGATATAACCTGCGAGTTGAGATACATTTCGCGAACAATTGCGAACATGTTGTAATCAAATGATATACTAATCCTTTTATTGCGGTATAAATGTTTTATTTTCTGAGCATGTTAAAAGGAATAACTTTGAATGCTTTGTACTATTCTATATCTCCTATTTCTGAAATTTATTTCAATAATTTTATTACGAATGGTTTAAAACATAATTACGAACTGTGCACTGAAATAATAACAGATTCTTATGAACGTTGAATTCAAATAACTTAATATAAGGGCAAGTTATTCTGAGAAATGGTTGAATATTGGTATCATGGGGTTTATCAATTTGGAGTAAATGGACAAATTTATAAAAAAATTCCTCCAAAATTGTAACACATTTCCCCAATGATGATATATACTTGGAGACTATGTTGCTATCAATAATAAAATAGAAGATCAATAAACCGATCTATCAAGTAGTTGCACTTTTATATGAAGTTCCAAAACGCTTGCAATTCTGAGATCTCTTGACACCGTTGATATGTTATAAATGAGACCGCACTGAAGCACCTTATTGGCCATTGCGGAAAGTTCATTTCATTACACACACAAAATAACATTGGATGGTGGGCAAATCGGGATTGTTCATCTTTAAGGAGAGCATATCTGCCATTTTATTTTTCTGTATTTCGTGACATGAGGAAAATGCTGTATTTTTAATAATTTTACATCTTTTTAATAGCAAAACATATATATATGGTTGGAATATTCACAAAGTAACAAATATTTTATCATTAGACTGTTCAACCATGTCTGGTTATGTCTAAGCAAAGATTTCCGCACACTGCTTGATTCAACTCTCATTGTTTTTGCCTGTAAATAAATATGCCCTATTCTTCACCAAAATAATACCTTCAATAACATGTTTTAACTGTATTGTGGGGGCGGGATAACCCAGTGGTTAGCGCATTCGGCTTCGGATGAAGAGGTCCATGGTTCGAATCCCGCCAGGGGCACGGCAACTTTGTCTGCAGTAGAGAACTGTTCTACATGCAGTAAGGTTTTGGTGCAATGCTACACTGAATATCAGTGCAGTACCACCCATGGTTCGCTAGTTCCAGCCATTAATCGCAGGTTTCACTGCAATACACAGCTACATGGTGTTGCAGGCTTTCTCCCTGCAATAATACTAGCAGCCGTGATAAAAGTGAAATACTCTTGAAAGCAGCGTTAAACCCCAAATCACCTCACCCCAACTGTGTTATAATATTGTATTTATAACATATATTATAGACAGGAATGTTCCCTCAAATATTGTTTCCAAAAAATAAAACCCTCCCTTTAAGATCTTATATAAAAGTGTCATAAATTGTTCTCGGTTATAAAAGGCCCAAATCTTGCATATCAGGGAATTTGTTTAATATCACTTCAAATATAGTTAAACGTTATGCAAAGAAAAGAGTAACATCAGATGCTTTTGACTGGATCTATATATATATATATATATATATATATATATATATATATATATATATATATATATATATATATATATATATATATATATATATATATATATATATATATAACATTTTAAAAAGTTTGACAAGTATACAGTTACAAATATTCAAAAGTAAAAAAAACACAGAGCCATTTTTTTCTCTAACATGTTTCATTGGTAGCGTATGTGGATCTTGTGTGTATATTGATCCACATATATATATATGTTTAAGTTTTTAGCTCTATTATTTTCTTGACCAACCAGTAGTCATGCAGCCCCTTCATATTCTCTCTGTATACAAGCTGTGATTCTTGTAAATTAGTCACTCAGAATATTTTGGTACTAATTATTTAAAAAGCTTTTGTTAATTTTATTTTCCAACAATTATAAGTTAATTAATCTTTTAATGTTTTAAAAGACACATGTTGAAAAAAACCTTAATTTAAAACAGATTTTGCTTGAAATTTAACGTTGGGTAACCTTCCCTATTTCGCTCTTGTAACCGATACCATCTCTAAGATAAAAGGGTGTTGAATATATACATAAATGGATTCACACTTCCTCGGCCCAATCCTTTCTTCCCTGTCTCATATTTAATGTATAAGTTCTTAATGTATCTGTTGGCTTGTCCGCCATACACTTTCCATTAGTGCAAGACTATAAGAGCTTTTAAACCAACTTTTCTGAATGTATCACTGTCGAGTCAGTCTTGGATGTATGTGGTGATGTATGCGTTGAGGAAATGGGTGGAATTCGCATTTTTACGCTTTTAAAAGAATATCTTCTTTAATTCATGAGTTTAATTTGCTGAGTGGAAAAATAAGTTATGCATGGATGAAATAGGGAGTGTGCGACCCTGGATGTTAATTCATTGAGAGAATGAATAATTTCATGAATTTTTCATGGCTTTCGGTTGAGTTACCGACTTGGACACACTTTCGGAATTTATTTTGTGAAGAATGACTACATGATTGATTGCAAGTTTCTGTTTACGAATTTCGTTCAAGTGTCTGTTTCATTTGTTTATAGAAGAGTATGTTGTTTATGTATGTAGTTAATTAATTAAAATAAATGAAGTAGGAATTATCAGTTCTAATAGATATTTTAATTTGTTAGCCCTGAACTTTTTCCAAAGTTCTCTAAAACAAGGTACAATTTAGAATTTTTTCAGTCAATTTCATTCGGAGGTTGTTTTTAGTGATTATTTTCTTAGCATCTTTGAAAACATTTTTTATAAACCAGGATGATTATTTAAATGCAATTCAAGAACTTGGAGCTCCATGTTTGATCGTTAAGTAAACATGAACTGGAATCTTTGTTTGTCTTCAAGTCAGGAACATTTTCTTGCACTTAAACTTTGTTTTCCCTCTGAAATTCTGTTTTCTTTATGAACATGTGTGAAAAGGGACATATTATTGGTTGATACCAATGAAAATAAACATGTTTTTAAGACAAATAGTGTATATAAGTAGTTGTTGAGTTTGAAAATGGAACTATGAAGTGCTTTAGATATCTTGATAATGTAAGCTTTCATGTATTGATTTGAACACAAATATACAGTTTTGGTTATGAAAGTTTTTAATTTGCTGTCATGATAACAGTTTGCTTTGAATTTTGAAAGATATAGTTACATGTCTCCCCTTGAAGGGTTAGGAGATATATTGTTTTTGGTTGAGTTTATTTTGGAGTTTTTTTACAATCTTATTTTTTCTCTTTCCATGGCAACAAATTGGACTTTGTCTTTTTGAAGGGTAGGGTTTGTTTCTGTATTTGAACTCTAAAACTACTTGATTAATCCTCATCCAATTTGATATATTAATGCCTCCCCATATCATGCCTTTTGGGAGTTGAACTTTTTTCAATTCTATTTTTTTCCATTTCCATGTCAACAATTTGAACTTTTTTAAATGAAAAAAACTCTGTGAATTTGGGGAAGGGAGTTGAGTAAAACACATTCTAATTCCAATTTTACACTTTCCACACTGTAAATTATATTCTTCAAAGTCATTTAGAAGTTGATGTGGTACTACAGGAAAAAGCTAATGAATAACTCCTAATTTGTTTTCTCACTACTCACAGGGCTACATCTTGCCCCTACTTTAGATGGAGTTTATATTTTTGTTTTCTGGTGACCAATAAATGCATTAGAAAATATAAAATTGGGAGACAGGAAAGATTTGTTAGCTTTAATCAACACTCCTGCAATCATCTGTTACAGAGAAAACTGAATTAATTAAAATCATCCTGCAGAATCCAGAATATTAATATAAGCCATGATTATACCCTTTGTTAACAAGTTTCAATTCCTATAAATTGGCCACTCACCAATTAACATTACTGAAGTCAGTGTTAAAAAATCATATTTCCTCCAATACGAACATTTGATTTGTCGGTCTTGTAAGTTTGACTCATTATCTACTCAACAAATCTTAATTGAGGTAATTTTAACTTTCAAAAGTTGTTTATTACTTTAATGATCATGTGCTCTCCAGATTCTTTCTTCAAAATTCCAATTACAATGTGGTGGATATTGAAAAAGTAATTTCATGTGCTGCTTCCAAGCATGTTGGCACCAAATCAGATCCCAGTAGTTCATTAAAGCCTGGTTTCTTGTCGCAAATTCAATGATAAAAATTAATTCTCCAATTTGATAGAAAAATGTCATGAAGTCTTTAAAGGGCATTTAGAATTGGATTGCAAGTTCTACATGGTCACAAGTTAGACTAGGAATATAAAAATAGCTTGATCTAAAATTATTTAATTTGGATTCGCCATAACCTTGAAAGTGACAGTATATGAACATGCTATATTTTATGTCGAATGAAGAAATTTTTTATGGATACACAACTTCTTAATCTGTGTAGGCGACTTTATGACATAGATGCTAATGTCGTTGTCAAGCAGGTGACAACGAATAAAGAAGTTGTGCATCCATAAAACATAAAATTGTTCTTCATTCTTCATCACCTCATCTTCTAGAATGAGGTGAATCAAAGATGTGATTTTTTTTAATGTCATTTATGAATTTGGGTTTATAAACTACTATGTAGCAGCAAATAAGTTTCAAACTAGTTAGCCAAAAGTGTAATTTTGCTAACTGAAGATTGCAAATCAAAACACTAAAACTTACCAGCCCAGACAAAATGGTGTAAGTGACATTATTTCAGATCAAAATTACCTCAATTACTGAATAAGCATTCGGCTTTGGATAAAGAGGTCCGGGTTTGAATCCCGCCAGGGGCACGTCAACTTTGTCTGCAGTACAGAAGTGTTCTACACGCAGTAAGGTTTGAATGCAATGCTACACTGAATCTCAGCGTAGTACCACCCATGGTTCACCGTTATACATATAGCCACATGGTGTTGTGGGCTTTCTCCCTGCCGCAATACTAGCAGCTGCGATAAAAGTGAAATACTCTTGAAAGCTGCTTTAAACCCCAACTCACCTCAACCTCAATTACTAAATAAGGTGATAGGCCTCTCATAGGTTTCTACACATTCTAGATTATTTATTCTCTTTCATAGTGAGTTACAATTCCAATAAGTCAGCCACATAGGAATGGTTGGCAATAACTGATGCAGCAGATAAAATTGGTATTGGAAGCACGTCTTAAAATTGAAGACATCGTCAACAATTAATAAAATCTTGATTTTCAGATACTCTTTGCTAATTCTTGCATCTTATATTGATTCAAAACCTCAAACAGAAGTATTAAAGCTCCTTGAAAATTTATTCATGTATTTTAATTTCATGTTCCGTTGCCCATTGCATGATTTTGGTTGTCAAACAAGTGCTTTAAGTATCGGCACAAGCCTAGTTGATTTGTTTCAGAATCGAGTTGCAAATTTTATTTTATTCCTCTACACTATAACTTTAAGCTGAGATGAAAGGCTGATCTTTTACAGCTTAATGAAGTTCCTTTAAAGCAAAGGGATCCTGTTTAGTTTCACAAACATCGGTTTGGGCTTCCTGATTCACTTGCTCTTAAACTTTTACTGTTTAACAGATAAAAATGACATTAAGTGTCAACAGCCCATTTTCACTGAATTCAAGCTTTGAAGGTAAATGAACCTTATCTTAGAATAACATGTGACATGCTAATATAATGATTTAACGCTAGCACTAATCCATGCAACCAGAGATATTTCTCATTTGCAAATCAAATGCAAGGGATACAGTCAATCTTACTTCATAGTTACTCTGTTGAAATATAAAAATGTATGTAAATTCAATTAAATTGCAGTGCAATAAAAATTCTTCTATAATGTTCATTTACAAATAAAAGGCAAGGGACATTGAGCTGGTCTTGCTTTAAATATACTCTTTTGAAATAGAAAAATGTATACAAATTCAATTAAATTTCAGTGCAATAAAAAATCTTCTATACTTCTCATTTGCTAAACAAAAGCAAGAGGCACGGAACTAATCATACTTTGAATATTCTCTGTAGGACTGGAAAAATGTATCAACTGTAATTAATTCAAAGAAATTAAATTTTGGATAAAACTTGACCATGAAGATTCAGAGAAGAGATATTTACTTGTATGATATCTTATCATAAATTATCATAAATGTTTTGCATCATAATAATTACTGTTTATTGATTATATACAATAGTGATTATTAACCAATGTGATAATAATTGTAAATCAACTGTATAGCATATGCAATTTATATTATATTTCTTGAGGCATCATGACGTAATACAATGGCATTAACAGTTTAGAAGTTATAAATCATATAAACCATACTAATCTGAGACATGATTTTGTACGCTCCCTCGTGATCAATTCAGCATTATTATTAGATCCACGTTTTCAATTTCCATTACATTCTGCAGCTATCAGTCACGTATAGTTCATACAATATATTTACGAGATCGCTTTGCACACATCACCCATCACATCTGGGAGTAGGCGTCTAGCCTGCTTTTAGTCAAATGGCTTCTTCATCTGAAAGAGAAATAAACAAAGTATATGAATTACAATGAATCTCAATCTATGTTATGAGATCAGCCCACAGACACTGGTGTAACGTATTGATGGGCTCGTCCAGTTCGTTAATTAATAACTAGGTAACAAAGTGCTATTGTAATCTTCAAACGACATTAGATAATTACCTATTGGTGGGATGATGCGGTTCTTGTAGCCAATCAATAGTTGTGTATTTGAGTGTGATATCATCAGTCGATGTACGCAGTAAGCTAGAGTCGACCCAATCCGTTACAATTTGCCTTAGAGCTATGTTCCTTAGCCTTGTTCCTTGAAACAGCTGATTCTGTTCACTGCTCCTACCTTGTACCAAGATTGCCATCAAAAGAATCTTGTATAGGTTCTAACCAGACTTTTTAAACAAGATTCTATAGCAACTCTGTTCTTGCAACTGGTTTGCACCAAGATTGCCATGTACAAAGGCTGTTATGCAGTTTCTATCTGGACTTTTCAAATGAAATTCTATTGTGACTGTTCTGTCAAACTAGTTTGTATCAAGATTGCCATAAGCAGAATCTTGTACAGTTTCTAACCAGACATTTCAAACTAGATTCTATAGCAACTCTGTTCTTGCAACTGGTTTGCTCCAAGATTGCCATCTAAAGATTGACATAAGAAGAATCTTGTATAGGTTCAAACCAGACATTTCAAACTAGATTGTATACCAACTCTTCTGGCAAACTAGTTTGGGCAAGATTGCCATAAGAAGAGTCCTTGTACAGTTCTTACTAACCATTTCAAACAAATATTTTATAGTAACTATTTAACTAGCTTGCACAGTGATTGTCATCAAGAAACCTTGTACAGTTTCTAACCAGACATTTCAAACAAGACTCTTTAGCAACTCTGTTCTGGCAAACTAGTTTGGGCCAAGATTGCCATCAAAATGTTCTTGTAGACTTGCTATCCAGACATGATGGAACAACATTGTTCTGTCAAACTATTGTGCACCAAAATTACCATCTAAAGGTTTGTAAAATTTGAAAGATGCAACTCTGTTCTGATTTTGAAGGGCATTTAGAAATGGCATGCATAAGAACAGGACGATTTTCTGGATACCAACTTTTTAAATGTGAAAATACACGTTTCCCAACTCTGTTCTGTCAAACTAGTTTGCACCACAATTACCATTTAACGGTTATTGTAAAATTTGTAAGACATTTCAAACAAAATTCTAAAGCAGCTCTCTTCTGGTCTTAGGAGAAAATCTTCCTGTTCCCAACTCTGTTCTGTCAAACTAGTTTACACCAAAATTACTATCTCAATTCTAAGGTTTTTGTAAAGTTTGTAAGACATTTCAAACAAATTCTAAAGCAGCTCTGTTCTATCCAACTATCTTGCACCAGACTAAGATGAAGAGTCTTTTCCAGTGTGTCTCTTCCAGTGTGTCTCTTCCAGTGTGTCTCTTCTATCAGCTCCTGTAGTCGGTGAACTCGGTGCTTGCCAGGTTAACTGAGACTCAGAGCAGGTATTGCTGTTATAGCTATCTCTTAATACCTCCAACTTTATACGCTAACGAATGTGAACCAATTAGCGAAAGCATCAGATGGGCTGGTTGCCTCTCTGACAGACGAGAGTCTTGATAAGCTTCTGGTTCAAGAGAGAAGAAGGCAATAGGAAACTTTGGGGAAACGTGGTCCGAAATATTGTCACTTGAATTGACATTTGGCTAGACTTCCTGACATGGGCTTGTCATGAAGATGACACTCAGGAAGTTAATTGATTTCAAAGTATGAAATTTAAAAATAGGTGTGCTACATCTGTCATTTCAGAATGAAAATAAAGTTAAATGTTGCTTGCATGATTTACAAAAAATCAAAAGAAGAAATTTGACCAATTTTAATTGCTTTTAAAATAATGATATATTTCTATGTCATGTTATGTCAAAATTAAATGGAAATTTAACTTTGCCTGTCAGATTTTTATACAAAAAGTTAAATATTTGATAAATTAAGTTGTCATACTTGTAGGATTCAAATTATATGTACCAAATGTAAATATTCTGCCTTACTCGATGAGATAAAGACAATTTAGTCAAGAAATCAAAAGATTATTTCAGATTATGACATGAGCTGTCGTCAAATGTCTGTCGTTTGTTGGACGATGGGAATCATTTTAAAACTTTTCATATTTTCAACTTCTCAAGAACCACTACACCCCAATTAAAAGCTGAAATATTGTGGGGAGGTACGTAGGATATAAAAATTATTACATTTGGTCCTGTCCTCCCCTGCCCACCTCTCTCTTAAGAAAATCAAGTTGAAAATGAGTGTACATATTCGTTAAAGCCATGGGAATTGTTTTTTTAATTCGAAATAATAAAATGTGTTCACAATAAAATGGCTGCCATGCAATTTTTTAATTTATACACAACACCATTATTACCACTACAGATAACTGGTTTGCGTAAGAAGATGTTTTACCCTCTAAAGTTAATATAAATGAAAACATCTATTATTTTAAATGGGAAATTTGAAAAAATAAATTTGCAAAAAAATGTGCTAAAGCCCCTTTAAAAGAATACGTTCCTAACTTGAGGTTTATCTTCACAAGTTAGAGAGTTATATAAGAGGACAAAATGCTTCATTAGATTTGGTGTCTGATCTTTCGAGAAGATTAATAATCGTATAAGAACCAAGTGTTCTTGAGGGAGTTATACATAACAGTCGACCTGTACTAAAAACAGCAAGTGATCATTTACAGTAATTTGATAAAGGTGCGTTCTACTGGCAGTTGTGCTAATTTATAATCGTCTGTTTCATGTGAAGAGAAGTTATTTTTAACTTTTGGAATCTCGAGGGAATATTTTTGTTGAATGGTTCAACCATCTGGTAGCCTGTTTCATGAACCTCCTTCGAATAATCCTATAATCTTCATATAATAATAACGATAAGAATAATTTGCATAATGGCAATAATATATTTCTCAAAACCTTTAATTATCTTACTGTTGTAATATTCTACATATTGCTGGCAGCAGCATTTGCATACACAACATTTTTATTTTCTCAATCACATTCTTTATAACTAAGATACTGGAATACTCATTGACAAACACTTCATGTGATCTTTATACATTAACTAATCTTTGACATATTTTTATGTTGAGTTTAAGTTATTTTCAAATCTGTATTGCCTAAGATTTCCTTTCTTGCATACAGTCGGTAATCACTCAACAGGTCATTCCTTGCCAGAATCAGCCTGATCGGTCATCTTCACACATAAACAATTATCATGGTCATTTCAGATCTTAAAGACAAACTATTATCACTGCATGAAAATGGAAAGATATATTTCAAATGAAATATAAATGGACATCCATTTGTTCACTGCATAAATGAAAATTGTGCTACTGTTGAAACAAAGCCTGTCACAGCTGATCACCCGGGCCTAGTCTTAGTCTGAGGTCGGTGCAAGTAGTTAAGACTTAGAGAAAAAACTTGTGAATTCTCCCTGGGGAAATATGTATGCATTACATGAAAAAACAGACTTGTTCAATTTAAATATATTTTTTTAAAACTCTAGGAAGTACAACAACTTTTCTGCTTGTTGATTTCTGGGTCACTGGAAACAGTGTTTGAGTTGGGATTTCTGGGTCACTGGAACCAGAGTTTGAGTTGGGATTTCTGGGTCACTGGAACCAGTGTCTGAGTTGGGATTTCTGGGTCACTGGAAACAGTGTTTGAGTTGGGATTTCTGGGTCACTGGAAACAGTGTTTGAGTTGGGATTTCTGGGTCACTGGAAACAGTGTTTGAGTTGGGATTTCTGGGTCACTGGAACCAGAGTTTGAGTTGGGATTTCTGGGTCACTGGAACCAGAGTTTGAGTTGGGATTTCTGGGTCACTGGAACCAGTGTTTGAGTTGGGATTTCTGGGTCACTGGAACCAGAGTTTGAGTTGGGATTTCTGGGTCACTTGAACCATTGTTTGAGTTGGGATTTCTGGGTCACTGGAACCAGAGTTTGAGTTGGGATTTCTGGGTCACTGGAACCAGTGTTTGAGTTGGGATTTCTGGGTCACTGGAACCAGAGTTTGAGTTGGGATTTCTGGAGATGTTTAAACACTACCTTGGTTCGTCTGGTATTGAACTATCTGATAGTATATGGCTGCCAATGAAAGTTTATTGCTTAGATACCCCTCTTTCCTTTTGTCTCTGTGTGTCTCTGTGTCTCTGTGTGTCTCATGATCTCTGTCAGTTTCTCTGAGTGTTTGTGTGGGTCTGTCACACTCTCCCTGTATTTGTCTCTGCTGCGTGCATGTCTCTCTGTCTCTTTCTCTCTCTGTCTCTGTCTTTGTCTGTCTCTATCTCTGTCTCTCTTTGTCCCACTCCGACTGTCTCTGTCTCTCTCTCTCTGTCTCTCTCTCTCTGTCTCTCTCTCTCTGTCTCTCTCTCTCTGTCTCTCTCTCTCTGTCTCTCTCTCTCTGTCTCTCTCTCTCTCTCTCTCTCTCTCTCTCTCTCTCTCTCTCTCTCTCTCTCTCTCTGTCTCTGTCTCTGTCTCTGTCTCTGTCTCTCTCTGTCTCGTCTCTCTCTCTCTCTCTCTCTCTCTCTCTCTCTCTCTCTCTCTCTCTCTCTCTCTCTCTCTCTGTCCCACTCCGACGGTCTGTCTCTCTCTGTCTCGTCTCTCTCTCTCTCTCTCTGTCTCTCTGTCTCTCTCTGTCTCTGTCTCTCTCTGTCTCTCTCTGTCTCTCTGTCTCTCTCTCTCTCTCTCTCTCTCTCTCTCTCTCTCTGTCCCACTCCGACGGTCTGTCTCTCCCTGTCTCGTCTCTCTCTCTCTCTCTCTGTCTCTCTCTCTCTCTCTGTCTCTCTCTCTCTCTCTCTCTCTCTCTCTCTCTCTCTCTCTCTCTCTCTCTCTCTCTCTCTCTCTCTCTCTCTCTCTCTCTCTCTCTCTCTCTCACTTTTGATCATTTTCTTTCTCTAACTCCCTTATTATGTAAACAATATATAGATATATATGACAGATATGTCTTATCTTTGTTTATATCCACACTAGCCCACATGAGGAGCATTATGAGTGTGTGGCTCCTCTATACAGTATGTCTCTTTTAGCCACGTCCCTAAGCAGCATGCCACTATTAGCTGTTTCATCTCTCCCTGTAAGTCTCTTTCAGTAGGTCTCCTGGGGATCAGGCCACTATTAGGGGCTTCAAAGTCTACTCATTATACTGGTGAGACTCGTTCATTTCATTATGATTGAAATTGACATCAGCCAGGTATCTCGGGGTTTCCACGAATCGTCTATTTTTGACGCCCTTCTCTTGAGGGACGTTATTTATGAATTATCGCGGTTGATTGTGCGAGTGTGATGGGGGTATTCAACTAATGAACTTATCATAGATATATAGGAGATGCTTAATTTATTAAGCGGTTTTATGGATCGGAAATAGTCTGCAAATATTTCCAGTATTGGGTTTTTTGGATGAAATATTCGGTAGATGAATTTTACAGAGTTATTCATGAGATGGGTGCTAAACTAGGTTAAAATTCAACAAATAGATAATTTAAGAAATTTCACACATACCACATAATTAAGTTCTTAACACCTTTTCTGAAATAATGTCAAAAAAACATTGTTAATTCTTTCGTTAAAGGTGGAGAGAAAAGACATTTTAAAAGATTAAAGCTGCATGTTTTAGTTTTTACTGTGAACAATGTTAAAATGGTATTGTCAGAGATAATTTTAACTTTTGGAGGTAATGAGATTTTCTTTAAAAATGTGGTAAAAGATAATTCAGTATTCAATATCTTCAATTTTAAAACATTAGAAACATAAAGAAAACCAAGATATATGGATAGTCAACTTCTTTATTGCAATGAATGCGACGTTTCGGTGTAGATACTAACACCGTTATCAAGCAAGTGATACATGAATATGGTAGGAGGAGAATTTATATAGTATAGTGAGTATGTACAATTAACAAGTTGATGTACACTGGATTCCCAATTATATATTGAGGGGATAAGAAGATTAGGTTGATGTACAGGGGATTGGTTGTATAAACAGATTAACAAGCGTTTGTACCCTTGAAGAGGTTGATGTACACTGAGATGTTAATTAGTGATTAGCTTAGTGATTGCAAGAGAGTGGCCTGATGTACAAAGTGATTTCTTGGTTTTCTTCATCTCTACAACTTCTAAAATGCCTCTCAAAGATTAGAAACATAGTTTGAAATTGAAAAGAAATTAATATCTTTTAAAAATATGTTATGGATCGATATCGATTCCAATTTAAAAGTCTGTATTATGGAAACTGGTTTGATAATTTCTGCAAATTTGAAATATTTGACATGTAAATCAAAACTGAAACCAATTTGAAAATTCTCAAAGATGTTTAGTTAAGAACTAAAAACGTTTAGAAATGAAGGATTTCAATCACTGTTAAAGTCTGTGCTGTAATTCAACTTGACATGTGAAACTGTTTAGAATTGATGAACTATCACTGTAGAAGGAAATACTCTCTGAGGAGAAACCTTATCGGAGAAAATAATTTTATTGATCTTAAATTTTTCAAAAAGAATTTTTAAGCAAAACTTTGAAACTCTTTTCACTTTATTGGGATCCTTAATCTAGTCTTGTGAAGAAAATAACAGTTTTATTAGCAAACTTGTACATAAAGTTGTTGTCGCTCCTGTTTAATGACATCATTGTGTGGTATTGGAAACTTAATGAGGCTATTTTGCATGTTAAAACTCTGAGGGATTTGTTATCCCTGTTTTAGCTTACAAATGATGTGTCACATGTTTTGCTTCAAACTCAAGATCGAGAAGAATTATGGCATACATAGAAGTGTTAAGATGTTTCCCAAAGGCATTGTAAATATTTTTGAACTCATTATTATTGAAAGAAATTCTAAATATGTTCAGAAACATTATTCCTTGAAACTTTGAAATGTGACATTAACATCACAAAATTCCTTATGTGTGATGTTTATGAATTCAATTGGAATTTTATGCAAAATTATGTTTTGGAAAATCAAATACCCCAAAAGGACATCTCAAATGTAATACTTACACTTTATAAATTCTCATCATGCTTTTGAGACATATTGCTTATAGACTGATTCTAGTTTTAAATTGAATGAGAAAGGTAACAGCTCTCAACCCTGACGCAGGCCTCAGCACATAGCACTGTCTTCTTGTATCACATTTAAGCTGGGCAACTGTCTATGTGATATATTGTATTTTCAAGCCAACACCAATCTAAAGAAATAATGGCATTGTGTAGAGATGCTTTGTTTTCTATGCATCTGTCGTATATCATTAGAGTCAATGTAGCAGACAAATTACCTGTATTAGGTTACCCACGACACTTGGCAGCCAGAGATCATTCCACGAGGATTTGGAGATCTTATTTGTACCAAAAGGTGTCTGCATCTAAGATTGGAATATCAATTTGTAATGAGACTTTACGCAATGTCGTCTTTGACATGTGACACGACATTTTTAAATTTTTATAAACTTTTTTCTTTCTTATAGATGTTCTGATGTGGTTTCTAATTAAGTCCTGAAATTTAACAAAATAATTTTTTTATCTTAACTTTTTTGCGAACCAATTGCTTTAATATAAAATTAAGAGAAGGTTTTTGTTATATAATTGCAACATTATTTTGAAGACAGTTGAAGATTCCTATATCCTGTATATGGAAAAATATGTATGATATATGGCATCACAGAGAAAGCAGTTAAACAGTTCAAATTCTTCAAACTCCAAAAGGATTTTCTCTTTGTATATGAAACACATTGCATAAAAAGTTTCCTAATATGAAAATATAATCCTTTGATTCCATTAGTTTCAAACTGTTGATAAATCTGCTGTGATTGATAATAATTGGTACATCGATCATCATGAAGAATCTGATATATTCTGATATATTAGACTATAATATATTATTTACATACTCTAGTTGATAACTCACCGTAGCAGGGATGCAGAAATCGGTCTATTTGCCGGACATGTCCGATTGTAAATCCAGTTTGACCGAATGGAAAATTCACCTATCGGACATCAGTTGACCGATTGCAGAAAATAAAAGGAAAAACTAAATTTACAAGCATTAAATAAAGGCAAACGGCCCTGCTTGTGTCGGTCATAATTGTTTATGAAATTGAAATATGTTGATCCAGTCAAGAAGTCACATTTATTCTTCACAGCAGAGGCACAACGTCAATCATCATTATCTTCAGTAAATTAGAATTGTCGGCAGAAAAAACACTTACCGTTTGTTATTTAATTGAAATTTCCAGTGTCAGTTAGTGACTGAAAGATGTGACCCATTTCACAACATTATTTACGAAAAAGATTTCATTAAAATCGCATTATAAACAAATTTTGTCAAAGATAAACTTTGCATGAACGTGTGGCTTCACCGTACCGGTGATTCATGAATTTGTTACAGATTGAGATTTTGCTATTTGAATCCCGGTAAATTTAATAATATCTCGGTCATAAAACAAAGGTAACATATTTCAACAAATATGATAGATCAATATCGATGTATGGTAAAGCTATTATACAAATTCAAAATAAATAAACCTATCAAAAACGAATAATTAGCAATAATATTTCACGAGACGTTATGTAGTCAAACACCGTTTGTATGACGCTACGAAGACGCGATCGCATTGCCCATCGCATTTACATGATGACACACGTTATAAATAGGTATGCTAATTTAAAAACTCCAATTTCTCTTGCGTTTACATTACTTCTTTTTATTTTATAATTATTCATTTACAATTGCGAAATATGTCTCCAAATAAAATATAAAAGTAATCTTATTAGAATAAGTTCAAATTCGTAACTACATCTTGAATAGGAAAATAGTCGTATGGAAAATAGTTGGACCACGTGCTCTGCCGAATTGTGAGTTAACGTAAATTATATCGCTATTGAAAACGAGTTCCTTTGAATTTAAAATGATTAATTAGAAGGTACATATCATTTGGTCCATGATTTGAACTTTGATGAACTATGTGCAATTAAATTATTAGAATTTTCTCGTCTATCTTGACGCAAATTCGCTTGTAAACTCACTTGTGTGAACTTGCTCAAACTAGCACTGTCGGTAAATCGTAGTTGGTAGACACTGATTTTAAATTATGAACCATTTTATGCATGTTTATGATAAATAAATAGTTATCGTTAATTGCTTTCGTGTTATGTTTAATAGTATGCAATGAATTGAAGAACCAACAAATAGTAATACTTTCTGATACGTTATTCATAAAAAAATTTTACTTCCGGGTTCGTCTTTTTGGGTCAAAGATGAAATGTCCGACTGGCAAAAATTTGAATCTGCATCCCTGCACCGTAGCCATTGAGTCTCTCTCAATTAATCACTCGACCAAATATAACACAGTTAAAATGAATAGAGTTACCTCCCCATACCCTTGGTCCCCACTAGGTGGCTTACCATATTTATTTCATCTTCAAAAAAGAACATTTAGAATAAGGACTTTCATAATCATAAAACCTTTTCTAATACTTTGATCCAATTTGCAGTATAACTAACCATAAAAATTTGTCCTCTTAAACTAAAATATATGACCTTTTTGAAAGTGAAAATTCATAATCCATTTTGGAAGAAAAGTAAATAAACCATGTATGAGCAATACATAGAGCTGGCTATTTAATATACACATGAGAAGCCAAGTGATTGCAATTATATAATGATGGATATGTTCTTCATTGTAAATGGCACTCCATCTTTTTGCCGAATAATGGTCTGGATAAACTGCCTTTTGGATATTTATCATATGTGATCCGTAATCAATAGGCCGGCCCAAGGGGGTAATGTCTTTCCTTGGAGTGGAGTAGAGGCTTAGTTGAAAAATGGATTATTTACATGAGAAAAAAAATGATTCATTTCTTTTTAAATTTCTTTTCTTCAAGAAAAATTGGTTGGGGTTTAGAAATTAATTTGCTTTGAAAATAGAACTGATCTGAACTTTTACGGAATAATTTTTTTTTAAATTTCCAAGAAGAATAACCAAACTTAAAACTAATATTTGATAATTCCATAAGTTTTGCTAAAGATTGATATTTTAAAAAACGTATTACATACACCCTTTCTTAATGAGTTGATTCAAGTATACTGGCATATTAGAAAAGTTTGTTACTAATTGATCCAGTATCTAAAATATCAAACTAACACATGGTTTTACTTTAAAATATTTTAAAGTAAAATATGCCTCCAAAGAAGAAATTTTAAATTTGAATCACACTTTTGAACCTTTAGATTGATGTTCCCAGTATATTGCAGGGTAATCTCTACCGAGTTTTGGGTCCTGTAAATTGGCAACTCAGAATGCTTTAGTGTTAAAGGGGCAGTAGCACGTTTTTTCGCTCCAAAAAGGTCGATGAAATGTATTTGAAAAATAATTACAAAAATAGCAAAACACCCTATTCTCTTCGGAAAATAAAATTAAGTGAGCGTAGATGGCTCAGTAAAACCATGGAAATCGTTTTTGTCATTCGAAATAATAAAATGTGTTCACAATAAAATGGCTGCCATGCAATTTTTGCTATATACGCAACACCGTTATTACTTCTGCGAATAATTGGTTTGTGTAGTAAGATATGTTACCCTCTAAAGCAAATATAAATGACATAAACTATCATTATAAATGGAAAATTTCAAAAAATAAAATTTGCAAAAAACGTGCTACTGCCCCTTTAAGGTCTGTGTCAGGGATGATAGCTGTTACCTTTCTCCTTCACTTTAAGACTAGAATCACAGTCTATAAGCAATATGTCTCAGTTTAGAAGCGTAAATAATGACGACATTGATCCAGACCAGGAGTTTGATAAATATCTCTACTCCCTGGAAATTGTGAGCTGCCCAAACGTAATCATTTTCATCCAGGCTGTTGGAACTGAACGTTTTTAGGCCACCTGTCAGGGACATAATGGCACACTCCTGTCAGAAAGCTTTTATTTTAAATGCAATTTTGGTTTTCTTTGGCCAGTTTGAATTTCTAGTTAACATTCTCTTGTGATGTGGGTCATTAACTGAAGAGCATTCTCTTGTTGCTTCAAATAATGACTGACACTCATGCAACGTAGGAAAATATTTCCCAGGATTTGTCTCTTTGAAGGGGTTCCGACTCAATCATTGATAATGAATTTGCCATTTGATCTCAATATCAAGCAGAGTTTGTTATTGAATTTCTTGACTTTTGCAATTGATTCAAGATTAGATTTCTGTTTTGAGAAAAAGTCAATGTTCGTCGAGTTGGTCTGAAATAATGGTTTTTCGGGTAACGATCTCTCGGAATATAAATGACTGTTGATTAGATTTGTGCGTAAGTGAGCGAAAAATATGGTCAAAATAATCACATTTTGATTGGATGGCATTTTTCAGGAAATTAAAATCAATGACAAGTCTTGAAATCTTTTAACGTTTTAAGAAGATGGAATATTATAGTTTTGAAGGGTCAAAAGTATATTGTTTTCTTTCATTTAATTGTTCAATTAATATTGGCTGGTAGGTTTCTTTGCAATAGATAGCCATACTTGTACTGTAGACTTTCTCCATTAATAGGGTGCAGGATAGCGCAGTGGTTAGCATGTTTGGCTTCGGATCAAAAGGTCCATGCAGGGTTCCAATTTCAGTGCAGTTGGTGCTTGCAGGTTTCACTGCAGTGCATAGCCACTCTTGTGTTGCTGGCTTTCTCATTGCAATAATACTATTAGCCGTGGTGTAAGTGAAATACTCTTGAAAAGCGTGTTAAACCGCAACTCCCATCACCTCCCTTCAATAATACTAGCTGCAGATAAAAGTGAAATTTTCTTGTCAATTAAAAGGTATGGCATTGACAACCCTGGATAATTCCCTTTGTTAACATTTTGTGGTTCCTGTAAGTTAATTGCCCACAGAATGATTTTGCATCAAGTAATTCAAGGTTAAGGAGGAAGTTTTATCTGGGTATTTTGTAGAAACAATATTCGAGAGGGCATTCCTGTTTACACCTGCAAGTTTAGAAATTCATGCTAATAGCGCAACCCGGGTAAAACATATTACTAAAGGTAATATTGTTATGACTTTATATTTGATAAAGGTAAGTGCAGACATTCATTCAAAAGTGGAGCCATTCTTGGGTGCTACAGTTGAGGAAAGCTTTGCTACGGCAAAACAAGACATTGTTAATTAGTTTAATGAAGAAGTGACGGTGGGGGTTACCCAAGGAGGATGGGTGAAAGGTTACCCAAGGAGTTGCCGGTTTCGTTCCTGTGATTGAAACTCATCTGACTGTAGGGCTGTGGCTTGTGCATTCCTTTATATGGACAGTTGATCCGGGGTTAGCGGTGTTGTCGTTGCTATGGCGTCATAACGTGTGGGCCGTGAGCGTCAGATTAGTTTAATGTTAAAGTATTTATTACTTTGTGAAAAGTCTATCAATACATATTTTTTTAATATTTAAAATTTTATTGAATAAGTGAAAATACAGCATAAATTCATCTCACTTAATGCAAAAAAGCAATATGGCGGATAGTCAGTGATAGAGATTCATCTTTAAGTGTTCAATCTCATCATCTGACCATATGTTGAATTACATTGGATGTGCTTATAGTGGGTGTCACTAGTATTAGTATGAACTTTTATTAGGTCTACATAATCTTCATGTATTGAGTTTTCTGCTGTCTTCAGTAAAATGAATATTAATATTTGTAAATAAATAATATAAACTTTTATAACTTTTCACCTCATGCACCTCACACATTTATCATATACAGCCAATCAAGATTTGTTATCATATAGAATGACTGAAAATTTCTTTTTTATCTATCTTCTTTCATGATAGATTGTTTTACATTTATAGTAGTGATCTATCAAATAAGATAATTTCCTTATGTATGTGTCACTTCAAAGATTGTAGGTTTGGAACACATAAGAGTATCAATACCATTTGATGTTTGGCATCTTCTTATCATAGTTGTCTGTGAAACATTTTTTTCAACTTATACAATTTGAGAAAATCTATAAAATAACAACTTATTTGATCATCAATTGGTATAGTTTGAAAGGTTTGTTCGTGTCTTTTGAAACTAAATATTTGCTTTGTTACATTATATCTTAATTGCTTTGAAATAATATCAATTATTTTAATGTTTCCATGTTTCTCAAACCAAGAGAACAAAAGTAAACTTCAAATATTTCTAAATTTACAAAGAAAGAAAAGACAAAAACAAAGAAAGTTCCTTATATGACAAAATCCTTAAAAATAAAATTTGTTAAGAAAATATCTTACGTAAAGTAAATAAAGAGATGCTAACATCTTATAAATATGATACATTTTGAAAGTAATTTCCATAAAATATTGATCATACATATAATAAAATGAATAAAAACTTCATCATTTTACAATTTCATGAAAATATGATACATCAAACAAAATTAAATATCAAATTCACCAAAGATTTCAAATTTCAAAGCAATGCAGACAAAGCGTGTATATTAATGGGCACATTCTCAATTTCAACTTTAGAAAAACGTAGCATACATACTTAAAAGCTCAGCTTGAATTTAGAGCGAAAATCACTCGACATGAATCACGGTGGTTCTCAAATCTGCAGATTATTTCCACCGTCGACCGCTAATGGGGACAAGTCAATCAGAGATTAAGGAGAGTATCCCCTGCCTGATTCGGACACCCTTTTCCATTTGCAGCATTAATGAGAGGCCGTAAAGGGCGCTTATCTGAAGCAAATTTCCTCCCACAATGCAACAGTACACATCCTGTGAACGTGATTACTGTTTGAAGTTGACGGAACGTTACTTGTCTTTGAGTCTTGGTATTAATGGACAATGATTGTTCGTCATGAAGTGGTGTTTGTCTTTAAGATTGAATAAATTTTAAGGATTGGGGTGTTTTTAAATTTGTATGACACTGAATTTGTCGTTAAATCATGCTTCTCTTAGCCTAGCTGCAACTGTTTCCTGTTTGGGAAAGGAATAAATGGAAGGGCATCAGTGTCTCAAAGAAAAGATATTCATTTTCCTGACCGAAAAACATTAAGTGTTTTAAAACACTTAAAATTTGTAGGAATTGAGGACAATGTTTTTGACTTAGGACATTGATATATATTCATGGCGAGCATTTGTTGATAATTTTGCCTAATTTTCCCATATGCTTGCAATTTGTAGGTATTTAGGTCTATTTTTTCCTAACGACTATATTCATGGCCAGTAGTTGATATACATCTTGTCTATTTTTTACCATATGGTTGATATCTGGTCAAGATCAATATATATTGTAGATGTTAATGTTAATTTTCTTCAATTTTGCGTCGTTGAAAACTTTCATTTAAAAAAAACCTGAATAACCCACCAATCTTGTGTAAATAGGTTACAATTCCAAATTGTGTGTTTGATCCTGAAGATTAACATTATTTCCATTACTTGATGGCATGAAAATTTAAAAGGATGATGTCAATATCATTGATGTGCCTGTAGATAGAGTTATCGACAAATCTGTAACTGTAAAATAACAATAAAATGTGATTCTTTATTTTGCCAGAAATATAAGGATCATTCATGACTAAATATCTAGAAATGCTTCAACCGAACATTTATCTGATTCTTCAAGTGAATTGATCTGTAGTTTGTGTCTGAAGAAATAAACGTCAAAACTGTCTAGATATGTATAACATCTATTGGTCCTCATAAAATACCATTATTTACGGCCTCGAACTGGCTTCCAGGACTTTAATAATCAGCACCTTTCATCAAGGACTGTTGGGGAAGCAGTCTGGTGTTATTCCATGACTAGCAATGTGATAACACCAATGTCTAGACAGTAAATATAATATACTGCCCAGTTAATGCGTCCCTGGTGCTAGAACCACTTTGTCTGGCGCTGACGGTAGAGAAGGAACCCCTCAACGTAATCTGCCATTTATTTTGTTGATAAGAAACTGAATTTAAATGCATTTTCGCCCCTTCTAGCAGAATAACGCTGATAGTTATGATTCGTTGTACAACAATGTGTGCCAGAGGCAAAAGTCTCGAATAACGTCGAGTAACGAGTGTGATTGTTCACCTGACTAGTTTGAAGGCATAAAGCATCTGGGTATTGTTGACGTGTCTTAATGGACTCTCTTTGTCCCTTTCAACTGTTCTGTATATGTTTCTTCAAGAAACAGACCATTGGCGCCAAACTGCCTGGAAGCCATATTAATCTTTTATCCTTCACACTGCGTGTACACACAAAAAGCAGTCTCACAGAACTTGCTTTCTTGTTGAGGACATTTGAGAATGTCACTGACATTTAAATGTTTGTACTCTTGGTAGTCGTGAAACTTTCGTCATGTATTTACATACTTTTCAAGACATTTTCAAGATGGTGTCATTCAGAAGTAATTTTGAGAAGATTTTAAAATGGGTTTTCTTGTTTGCTAGCTTGTATGTTCTTAACAAAGAGCTTATTGCTGCAAGATAACCTTTGTATTCATCCTCTGAACTAGAAAAAAGTCATCTTTAATAAATCAAGAAATATACTAACAAATGTGGCAAATTTATGATAATGCACTTTTGTGAAATTTATTTTCTGAACTAGTAACAATTTATGTCATAGTGATTTTTGTATGTCGACCTAAGGGTTATTTCTTTGCTTTGAGCAGTTCATAAAAAAAAATTGCATTACAATTTAACTATCAAAGCATGTTTAGTTGTCTGTTTTTGTGTTAAATGTTTGAAGACATTTTTGTCTTTGGAATTATTACTTTGAGATTGAAAGTTTTTTGGATGTGATCTTATATGTTTTTTACAAGATTGCAATAAATTGTAACCAAATCTGATGGAAAATGAAATGTTGATATGGAGTTATGACCATTCTTGTGTATCAAATATCAGTATGTTACATTAAACTGTCTAATCACGTTAAGATTAATCAAAAGAGAGTTATTTGTGAAAATGCACATTTCAATGAACTTGGGATGTTAAACGGTGTAATGCAGTTGTAAAAACCTATAATTACGATGTACAGAGAATGTTTAGTTGCTAAGCAACACTTAGCGCGAGATATGATATGGATGAACGAAATACCAGAGGGAGAAAACGAGGCTTGTGATTTAATTTCCTGACTCTTTTCTCTGCAATAATATCCAACAACATTATTTTGCAAAGCAGTTGCCTTGCTTTTCATGCAATTTTACCAAATAATAACCCTGTTATGTTTGCTTTCCACTTTATCATTGTTTGTAAACATTAAATAGAAATCTCTACTCATAATGTGAAAATGGTGAATTGATTTTCAATATTTTCATATTTCATATTTGGGTGTACCTCGATTTCAACCCTAATATTTTGATTAAATTTGATATCTTGTGTCTGTTTGGAACTTGTTTGCAAACGTTAATGTGTTTTGCTCAGGGAGGATTGTTTTAGATGGGGTTTTTTAAAGATACATGAATCAAACTTTTAAACAGTTTTGGATGTTATTGGTAGAATCAATTTGCTAATATGATGATACTTCTATACATTACTAGTTTTCAACGTCAAATAAAACAGTTTCATCACTACTGAAATTCTTGAAGTTAAATTCATCTGACTTGACAAGTCTTTTCCCTTTAGTGATGGTGTTTTCTGTTCCAATGAAAATTCAAAGTTTATTTATAAGCCCAGAGTAAAGGTTTTTGTGGAACATTGGCATATATTAATTTGGATAGACAAATACCAATTTTGGGTTACGTAATATTTTTTTGAAAAAAGGAAGTTATTTCACTGCCCCTTAATTTCCTGAACTTTGCATGTATTCTGATCTTTTTATGGAGATTCTTTGTCAATTTCCTGATACTTTTTCCATGTTTTAAAACTTAAATAAAAAAAGGTTTATTTCAACATAACTAAACTTCATGAATCATGCAAGCACTTTAACCAAACTAACACCTACTTCTTCTTCAGGAGAGGAAGTACCGTAACCTCCACCATGCCGTGGTCACTCTATCATGCCTAGCCAAGCTGCGTGATATTGGATTGATGATGTTAGATACGATCAATTTATCTGTCTGGTGCTTTAAGGGAATAAAATCCTGCTTTTGTTAATGGATATGTGTATAAGGGTGTGACAGACACAGTTCCACACCTCTAGGTCTGCATGTTCAAGTGCGAGTTAGTTGACTATTTGTATGTAGCTTTCCACTGGATGAGATGTTAAACATCAAATAGCTGTCAATTTAATGCTTGGCGTCAATCGCCACTCCAACATTCTCGCTAAGCTCAACTCTTTGAAGATAAAATTGGTGCAATTAGGATCAAGCCATTTTATTCATCATACAACAACATGTCTGTCAGATGTCAAAATGTATTCAAGGAGTTCACTTACAAGAAATAAATTTGATTCATTCCTATGAAAAATGATTAAAGATATCCTTTTGATTAAGATTTATTTTTCAATGCAACAAGAAGTCAAAACCCAAGTGAACTAGATACCTGACAGAAAGAATTGTTGGACCAAATGAATTTTTTACAACCCATATTCTATGTCATCTTCTTAAAATTGAAAATCTAATATGCATGCAATGAAAGTTAGGACCAAACAGATATGAGGTTTGAAATAAGACAAAACTCATTAACTATACTGATTATTGATATCTATAGATTTATTTCATCATTGTCATAAACTAGATGAATGTAAGAAAATATATAAAGATCACAAAGAAGTAAATTTTCTTTCAATCTTCTATAAATTCATTGGAGACAAATATACCCCTGATCATTTTTCACAATAAACAAACATTTTGAAATAAACACAATTAATAGCTCAAAAAGATATAGATTTCTTTGAATCTCAATTTCATTGAAGATGAAATACCATTACTCTATTTGATGAAACATTGAACCATTTCATTTCATTATCATGAGAGGTGCTTAAAGGTCATAACGTGCTTGATGAGTTGATCCGATTTCATATTAGTCGGAAATGAAGTCGAGACCGATCTGAAATGAGACAAACGGAAATCTAACTTGGTCTCAAATAAATCTCGGACTCCATTGCTCTCAGCTTGTCCTTTGCTCCGCTCCTACGTCCTATTTGTATCGGTTCCTCACCGATTTGCACCTTTGGTCCATCCCATTTGGATCCTACGGTAAACGATGAATGGAGACACAATCAGATCGTAAAGCAGTTTAATGGAGTAAATTAAGTCAAGGTCAAGATGGTTCTTTAGTTTAAGACTTCCAACTAATCATACTGAAAGTAGGTGTTTGTAGCTCTCTTAGCAGTAAGATGGTCGTATGTTAATGTATGGTACTTACGACTATCTTAGCACTAAGAGAGCTTTGAAAATCTAGACCCAAGCCTTTATTCAAGATGTACATTTATTACTTGCCTGTTGAAGATAGCTGTATAATATATCTAAAATGTTATTATATATACACATGTGACGTCATAATGGTTGAAATATCAGTGCCACAAATGCAATGGAGTGTGTCCCATTTACCGAAGAGTTTACCGAAGTGTGATTTAAATCGACGAATAATAAATAAAATTCTTAACTTTGTTCTGTCATAACATATTTATTGAAACGTGTGAATGCTCTCGTTGTCAAATAACTAACTACTCACTTGTTTCATAAATGTTAAACGGGCCGTCCTTTAGTATTCCCTATGTATGGCAACAATTCTGTTAAACCCCTCCTCACTTCACCTAAGTGGATCAAGTAATTTAGAAGGGGGGGGGGGGGGGGGTGTTCACCCAGGTGTCCATAACATTCACATGCAAAATCTTTCCAAAACTTGGGAGGGATTTACCCTTTGTAATATGTTTCAAGTGCATTGTAGTATAACCTGATATATTGATAACATATCTGTATAAACAGGAATGTCACTTCATATTTCTTGTTCACAAAAACATAAAAAATTAACCCAGTAAAAACCTCGATCTCTTCAAAGAAGCTGTCCTTTATATGATTAGAAGTGAAACTTTTTCCCCTGACAATTTTCTTGGTTCAATAACAGTGGTATAGATTACATTGCGTTTTCCGTTCTTTCCAATATTCTGACCTAGAAGAAGTACAATTTATGGATCCGTCATTACAAACAGGTTTTTTTCATTGATGAAACTATTTTTCATGTTTTCCTATATTGACTTGTCGTGTGTAAAGTAGACTTTATTGATGTCTCGGGTGCAGAGTTAGATTTTGGATATAAATAAAAAATTTCATCAATATCATAGCAGTATTTTACCTTCCCCTGGGTATTGTTTGTTAGGCCATAAAATTTTATTGATTTCCTGGAAAATAAAACCGGTTTTTACTGTAGAGCTGTATATAAATTGAACTCGTTTTCTCAGAATTGTATTTATAAAAAAAAGAAGTAACAATTTGAAAAATAAGTTATCTTATGATTTAATAAAGAGCAAGACTGTTATCATCAATAGATTTAGGAGAATGCTGGATATTTTGATACCGTTATTCCCAGAAAGTATTGTAACGAGTATTAGATGGAATGTTTCAAATCAAATTTTAAGTCCTGCAGTGATATAATGATAAAGATAGCAGTTTGTTATTGTCAAGAGATTTACATGGATTGAGTTCAATATGATATGCAGGATTAGGGTTCCAGGCTGCTGTGTCATCTGAGACTGGAAGACAATTGGAATACGAAACCAGCACAGTTTAACGTTAATGCTACTGTAATTGCAAACAATGGGATTTGTTATTGTCGTAAAGTTACAACAGATTATAGGATGCTCGTATTCATTATAGATATGTGACTTGCGTGCATTGTTGATTTGAACGGTGAGCTTGGAATAGGATTTATATTTCCTGTGGGGTTTCCTCTGTTTTCGTGTTAGAGAAGATTCTGTGTGTTATAAATGAAATTCGAAGTGATGTATAATTGAGATTAATTGTTTTTCTGGTGAAATACCAATGTCTGCCAATCATAGGCACATCCCCCTAAACCATTTCCCCCTTCTAACTAACTCAGGTCAATGAACATAAACCAAATAATTTGTCATCGATGAAAAAAAAATCAAAGGAATCCTCTGAGTTTTTGATGTCATGATGTCCTCTTGTTGCTGCGCTGACAAGGTTTTGCTTGTGCCGTCTCGGTGAAAGTCCAAATAGTTTATTTTGAATATACTATGACTATACTATTTATTTAATAATATAACCTTTATACTTTATTTGATAATATTATAATCACAGATATATTGTATCTTAGGCCAGACATGGTGTGGATAAAGTATGGTTGCAAGTAAGTTTCTGTAGAGCATTTTTTACATGAAAGGATGACTTAATTTTTAGCTCATCAGGCCTGAAAGGCCCGATGGGCTTATGGCATGGCATGGTGTCCGGCGTCCGTCCATCCGTCCATCCGTCCGTAAACTTTTCGCTTTTTCGACTTCTTCTCCAGAGCCAGTAACTCCACAGAGCTGAAATTTTATGTGCAGACTCCTTGGCTAATGGGGATTCTAAATTGTAGATTTCGTGACCCCATGACCACAAATGGGGTCACAGGGGTCACAACCTTAAAAACCTATTTTCATCTTCTTCTCCAGTTCCAAAAGGTCTAGAGAGCTGAAAAGTTGTGTGCAGACTCCTTGGCTAATGGGGATTCTAAATTGTAGAGTTCGTGACCACATGACCCCAAATGGGGTCACAGAGGTCACATCCTTAAAAACCTATTTTCATCTTCTTCTCAAGTTCCAAAAGGTCTAGAGAGTTGAAATGTTGTGAGCAGACTTCTTGGCCAATGTGGATTCTAAATTGTAGATTTCGTGACCCCGTGACCCCAAATGGGGCCACAGAGGTCACATCCTTAAAAACCTATTTTCATCTTCTTCTCAAGTTCCAAAAGGTCTAGAGAGCTGAAAAGTTGTGTGCAGACTCCTTGGCTAATGGGGATTCTAAATTGTAGAGTTCGTGACCACATGACCCCAAATGGGGTCACAGGGGTCACATCCTTAAAAACCTATTTTCATCTTCTTCTCAAGTTCCAAAAGGTCTAGAGAGCTGAAATGTTGTGTGCAGACTCCTTGGCCAATGTGGATTCTAAATTGTAGATTTCGTGACCCCGTGACCCCAAATGGGGCCACAGGGGTCACATCCTTAAAAACCTATTTTCGTCTTCTTCTCCAGTTCCAAAAGGTCTAGAGAGCTGAAAAGTTGTGTGCAGACTCCTTGGCTAATGGGGATTCTAAATTGTAGATTTCGTGACCCCGTGACCCCAAATGGGGTCACAGGGGTCACATCCTCAAAAACCTATTTTCATCTTCTTCTCCAGTTCCAAAAGGTCTAGAGAGCTGAAAAGTTGTGTGCAGACTCCTTGGCTAATGGGGATTCTAAATTGTAGATTTCATGACCCCATGACCCCAAATGGGATCACAGGGGTCACATCCTTAAAAACCTATTTTCATCTTCTTCTCCAGTTCCAAAAGGTCTAGAGAGCTGAAATGTTGTGTGCAGACTCCTTGGCCAATGTGGATTCTAAATTGTAGATTTCTTGACCCCATGACCCCAAATGGGGTCACAGGGGACACTTCCTTAAAAACCTATTTTCACCTCCTTTCCAGTTCCAAAAGTTCTAGAGAGCTGAAAAGTTGTGTCCAGACTCCTTGGCTAATTGGGATTCTAAATTGTAGATTTCGTGACCCCGTGACCCCAAATGGGGTCACAGGGGTCACATCCTTAAAAACCTATTTTCATCTTCTTCTCCAGTTCCAAAAGGTCTAGAGAGCTGAAAAGTTGTGTGCAGACTCCTTGGCTAATGGGGATTCTAAATTGAAGATTTTGTGACCCCATGACCCCAAATGGGGTCACAGGGGTCACATCCTTAAAAACCTATTTTCATCTTCTTCTCCAGTTGCAAAAGGTCTTGAGAGCCGGGAAAAGTTGTGTGCAGACTCTTTGGCCAATGGGGATTCTAAATTGTAGATTTTGTGACCCTGTGACCCCAATCTAGGTCACGGGTCATGACCCAAAAACCTATTAGCTCTAGAAAGGTGAAATGTTGTGTAGAGATTCTTTGGTCAAAGGTGATTCTTAATTGTTGGATTAGTGACCGTGTGACTCCAAATGTGGGTCTCAGGGGTCATGATCTAAAACAAATATTATTTTGCTTGTTAACAATGTATTACTTGAGATAACTTAGATATTCAACCTTTGATAATAAATCAATAAAACCGTGATGAGCTTCAGAGCCCATGGCTCTATTTTTTAAATGAATGACTAGTTGGCTTGCAGGCGTTAACTTCCTCCTGTGAATGGAGAGAAAATGTGGTAAGGTATATTTACATGAGATACATAGAGGATATTAAACAACCCTCTTTTTATTAAAAGAGTTAATGATTTGGTATGAAGTGTATGAAGTTTAATAAAAAAATTATTATATGGTAGGAAGTTCAGTATTCTTTTTGTTACTTGCCCAAATTAATCAAGCAAAAGTGCTGACAATGTGCTGAAACCATGACATAGGCGAGTCATGTGATTGAGGAAGGTACGACCATTGTGACGTCATTCTAGCTGCAGTGTTACCCTAAGTCTGATATTGCTGTATTAAGATTACACTGCAGTTTCTTTCACAAGCAAGTTATAAAGATTAGTACAGAGAGTAACACATCCTGGAATCTCAGTTCAGCTCTTATCTGGACTGAACCTGAGTGGGTGTACCGTCCTCACCTGTTCTCACCTGCAGCGCACCTGTAATCAGTGATTACGAGCTGACTAAATTACATCATCGTGCAGATGTAGATAATTAATGATTCTCCCCTGTGATCGTGTCTACTATCGGTTCAGCCAGTTTAATTGTCTCTCAATTAAGTAGATTTTGTTAGTTAAACCCTACAGTAATCCTTTCCACTCCCATGACTTAATGAAATCTGTGAGTTACCTTGGTCGTCAGTGTCTAGTTAATTTACATCTATTCTGGTTTTGTTTTCCTCACAAAAACAGCTGTATTTTCATTTGTTATTCACAATGTACTGTAAAAAAAAAATTTTAAATTCTTCAAAACTATTTAAACTTAATATCTAAAAATTTGATTTTTTAAGTTTTGAACGTGGTTTAAATCAAAATTCTTCAAAAGTGTGAATTTTGAAAAGATTATAAAATTTCTTTTAAAAAGTACAATGAAAAAAATATAATCTGTTTAAGGTGATCCAACAGAATTCCTTTAGCAAATGAGATTCCCTTTTTTGGCCAGCTCAGAAATGAAATTGTGAACATCAAACTTTTGCAGCTGTTGATGAAAACGGTCGTTATTTGAAAATTAATCAAATTCACGTCAGCCATATATCGCTTTCCACTCCACATACCAAAATTGCATCTGAGATCCTGTTACACTGTGAACATCCCAAATTGAACCAGATGCAAAACATTACACCCCTAAATTTCATTTTCCCCTTGTTGAATTTGTACTTCATTTCGCACCATCGGCGCCAAGGGTTCTTAGGGAGTAACCAAACACTGTGAATCAGTTCTGTTTGCTCAAGGAACCTTATACTGTACATTGATGGGTCTTGCCGCCAATTGTTGACCATTCAGTCCCCTCAATAAGCGGTATATTGTATTCCGCTCTCTTGTGGTGATTCCAAGAGTTTCAGGAGATCCAATTCTTGAGTAGCATCGATCCGAATGACAGCCTCAATTTGTCAGTGCTACCATTCAGCTATGGAACCGGGACGATATAATGGCCCTGCTTTGTTAGCAAACTCTCTCTGGGTCCACGATGTCCTTTATTTTATCTCCTACCATAAAGAGTTATCTTTGTAGATGAAGGCAAGGGTCATATTCTCTAAGGTGAAGGTCATAACATTATAAGCAATTTTGTACCTCAAACACTAAAGAGATCTCTATATCAGGTCATAGGTCAAGTTATGAGCAATTTTCTTCCTCCAACACTGAAGAGATCTCTTGATAGTAGGTCAGTAGTTCAGTTATAAAGGTTACTATAAAGCTTGGTGAGAGTTGAATAAATATTGCTAGTGTAAACTGAACTCAAGATTTTACCTGTTAATGCTGTATTTATGCTTGTGAATTGTTTATTTATATCTAGCTTGTACCAAGATTGATTGATTAATTTTGTTGTATTAATTTCATTTGTCATTTTTTCATTCAATCTGGCAGTTGTTGTAAATTAAACTATTTATAAAAAAATGTTTTACTGTTTACTGGTTATAAATCTTTTTTATGGTAATAATTTATGGTAAACTGTATACCTAAAAGTTTATTTCTTGAGATGAGGTCAAAGTTCAAAGTGACATCCATGTCAAAGGTCAAGCTCTGATGTTCTTCGGTAGTCTGCTGATGAGATTGGCTGAAACCTTCCTTGATTGTCATTCCCAGCCATAATGACCTAGGTCAGGAAACATGTCAAGGGTCGAAGGTCAGGTGTGAGAGCAAATACTTGAGGTCAAAGGTGAAAGGCAAAAGGCGTAAGGTTCTTGATATCAATACTGTGATTGCATTCTCGATCACTCAATTGCCAACATATCCCAAATATACTGACGCAACTCCAAGCATCAGTTAAATTCAGTTGATGTTCTATGATTTTCCCTCATTGTTAGCCAAAATATATATCTGTTATAAAGAGCATTTGCATAAAAAAAATATATAATAAATACTTTAAAGTGTATAATTTAGATTTTGGGGATACAATTTGAAATATTCTTTTTTTATATTACTGAATAGCTACATGATTGTAAAATATTTCATTGCATTTTGATTTATTTACAGGCAAGTAGAGAACTGTTTTGGTCGATATGTCGTGATAACAGAAGTTTAGGCGATAGGTATTTATCAAGATTTAATTACCCAGCGGTTGGAGGACATTGATTTTTCAGGGGGAATTACAGCTCTTGCTGCACATCCCTTGCCCATGGGGCATAAAGGGGGAGGGACGATGAGAGAGGGGGATAGTTAAGGGACGGGCTGTTCCCAGAAGGTTTCTAGAAGTCTTTTGGTAAATATAGAAATGGGAATATCCATGGAGGGGAAGCTGAAAGGGATAGAATATTTCTCAAGGGCTGCCGAGGTCTGTAAAGAAGGATATAGACACTTCAAACCACTTGAATAAAGTTGAAGTTGAAACCATATATTCATGCATCATGTACACTCAGTAAAAAAGAAAAGCACCGCCAATTGAATTGAATGAATTGAATAGTTAAATTATCCATCAATCTATTTAAGACTTTGGTATTGATTATTGAGTGGTCAGTAGGCCTTCTTTGAGGGTTCTGCTTGGGGTAGGGTGATTCAAGCTGCCATTAATGTTATATAGAGCTTTGTGAGAGTTATTGTATTTGTTGATCATAAAGGCTTAAAGGCTCCATTTCTCATATTCATGTAACCATTTCTAGAAAAATCCAAATCCATGATAATGGATTCTATATTCTATATTGCCCTTAAAGTGTGAATTCTATCGGATACTTTTGTGGAAACGAAATTCGAGAGGACATTCCTCTCAACACATATATGTTAAATAATACTTTTTGCACAATCCAGATGAAACATACTACTGAGAGTAATATTTTTATGACTTAATATTTGAAATTTTGATAAAGGCAAGCACCAATTAATTAAAAAAATAAAAACAATGAAAACTACATGAAGCCATTGATTCAGAGCTATGTAAGTGGACCATTTTAGTGTGGATAGCTTTAATATGACACAACACAACATTTTTGATTACTTTAACTATACATTCTTTGTAATAATTTGTATATATTCTATCAATACATGTTTATGTTTTATTATTTTGAAAAGTTGCAATTATAGTGAAAATACAGCCTTTTCAATTTCAAGTAATGCAAAATAAGCAAGATGGCGGTCAGTCAATGGCAATGTTACTGGTACTTTAATTATGGCTCCAAAACCCATGATGCACAGCTTAATCAGGTGTGATTAAAAAAGCACTCTTATGAAGATTGACAGTCAGATATAATTAAGGGAACATGAAATACTCATAATCTGAAAGTCAGTGCCACATAAATTCATTAGCCTAACGAAGATGCTTAAGTTTAAATCTTATCTTTGTTATTGCTGAATATATAAATATCACATGAAAATTAATTATCAAAAACAGAAAATTGCAAATCTTTCCAGCTGTGACCATCCTTATTGTTAAATGACTGTAAATCGTATCATGCTAGCTGATCAAATCAATATATTATGCTAATAGCTGTAATGGTTGTGATGCAGATCAAATTACATTATAAGTTTCTTGTTGTTCTTATAAATGTCAATCATATCAAATTTATTTTTCGTAATTGGATTTGGTGGAAATTGTTATTTATATGTTTGTATATAAAGTGATGAATCTCAAATAATCAAAGAAATGGGAAATTGAAAATTTAATTTACTACCATTTTTTTGACAACAACTCCAATTCTCATATAAAATGATAAAATAAATGAAAAGCATGATTATCAGTAACATAATAATTTTATAAAATCATTAAAAATTTAATGTGAAAGTTTTTACAAATCCAACTTATGAAACCTTTACACAGTGTTGTTTTTCAGACTGGATTGCAATTGGTGTCACATCTGCAGGGTGATAAATCTCTGAAGCAGAAAAACAATTTTTTTAAAACCATATACCATTACCTTTTACAAAAACATTGTTAAATGATTTTTTTTTTAAATAGATAATAGATAGATGCCCTTTCTGACGATTTAACTTTGGAGATTGGCCCAAATGAAATGCCATAGACTTTTAGAAACAATTTATATCAATTTAGACATGATGGTTCTATATGATTTAATATTTGATGGCATGTCTATCTAAAACCATTTAAATTTATAATTTATAATAAACCATTTGAATTTGACTTAAAAACAGTATTTACAATTCAAATAAGAGAACAAAAAATATACCTTACCGTCATTCAAATGATAGCTTTGAAGATTTTCCTATAAAGAGTTTAATCTTAAAAAATTATAGATTATGGTAAGAAAAGTTGCAGGAAGGTCTGAAAATAATGATGTTTGGCAATCAATACATAAGAATGAAAGATAAGCTTGTCAAACATGTATATCCCACATTAGACATGATTTATTAGATTTGGATTCTTACGGAAGTATGATTTTTTTCAGCATATTGCACAAAAAATCAGAAAATAATGATTTATTTTCATCATGGGAACCTAATGACACAAACCGAAATGGGAAATACATTTGTCAAGCCATGATTTATCCTTATTAACCTAAAACTTGGACGTGATTGGAAAAATGTTTACGATACAAGAGAAAAATGTTTCAAGTGGCTGAACAGAGACCTGAAATAACGATATGTTTGACTTGATTATCAGTTCAATGATACGCATGCTGAATGTAAGAAGTGATGCATGGTGGGATTGATACAATTTTCTGAGAATCGATTGACATACGGTTAAATCTTGTCACTGTCTAGTGACTTTGACTGATGGGAATTTCATAACTATTGTAAACATTAATAGTTTATTTTTGTTGCTGATTTGACTGATATGCAATTCATAAGAAAATTCATTATTGTTTTATTGATCAATTTATTTTTGTTGAAGATTTGACAAATGTGTATTTTATATGAGCATTGTAAATATGATATTTGTGAAGTTAATAGTTTTTGTTTAGTTATTTCATTATATTTCAATCTATTAAGTTAAAACAAAATGTCAGATAAATTGTTAATGAATAAATTCATTCTGGGATAGAAATGATTTGATATACTCCACTCTGTTCTCTTGGATATATAGATAAGACATTTTTCATCATGTATGATGAATTAAAATTATCAGATAAAATGGTTTAGTTAATAATTTTGTTTCAAAATATGAGTAGATTACAAAAGAAGCTTTAATGAATTGATAAGTTGGAATAATTAGTTAACTTAATGAATTCAAATTATTTTCAAAAAGTGTTATTTTATAGAAAACAATGATTACTGACAACCGTAATAAATTGTCAGACAATATTATAGCTATCTCAAGAATCTGTCAAGAAGAAGTCAAATCCTACGAGATGCACATTTTCAACACATTTTGAGACCATTTTAAAGATTTCACAAACATTGCTGAAATATGATGCCCTGTTTTAGTTATAATTCACATCAAAATAAACTCAATGATCATGAACTCATTATAATCCACATCAACATGAACTCAATGATCATGAAATTGTCATAATTCACATATAAATAACCTTGATGACCATGAAATGGTACAAATAATGTTTTGGCACTCAAACCGTTCTTCAGTTATATTTTATACTAAGAATCTCCTCAATGTTTCAAGTACTTACGAGGTCACACGTCTCAGTATTGTTTTTGCTTTTTCAGACAAAATATCATAATCTTGGACAAACAGATAAATCTCTTTAATGTAATACATGCATCTCCTCTTATATAATTCTTTTTGACAAATTTCGGAAATAATTTGAAATTCTTCTACAGTTGCACTTTACAGCTGAATCTCAATGTAATATATGAATCTCAGGACATCAAACTCCTCTCAGTTAATTCTTGCCTTTTGACAAATTTTGGAAATAATTTCAAGATTCTGCTACAGTTCCACTTTACTGCTGAATCACAATGTAATAAATGAATCTCAGGACATCAAACTCCTCTTATATAATTCTTGCCTTTTGACAAATTTTGGAAATAATTAAAGATTCTTCTACAGTTGCACTTCGTGACTGAATCCCCACAATGTACCTAACTACATGTCCAAAGATCAAACCCTCTGAGACATTTTCACCTTTTGACCATTTTTGGCGCCATTGGTCATAAATCAAATCTTAACAAATTATTAAGCAAAGCAACCATGCTTGTAGCAGTGGGGATCAGGGACAAGCCAGGAAATAGATTTACTCTGAATTTAATTTTCCTCAAATATGCTCATGGTCCCAGGACAAATCGGCTATGGTTTATTCCCCTCTCAGAAATAGCAATCGGACTTGACCTAGTTCTCCTTGATAAAGTAGGATCTTTCTATATTTGGCACTTAATTCTAGAACTGTAAATAAAAGAATTGTTAAAGTGATATAGGGCTACGAACAGAGCATTGAGATGACAGAACCAATTCAGGCATAGAAACCTTATTCTCAGAATATTTGTCAAATGTTTAAAAATTTCCCAAAAATGTTTTTGGTTTTGTTTTGGTGATGATTGAACTTTATTTTCAGAAGTCTCTGTCAGCACTTATATCTTTATTGGATGAATTTGAGTTTTATATGCCTTACTTAAAATCTTTATCATGTTTGAATTTCAATAAATTGAATTTCCTGCAAAGAGGTAGGGTTTAAGAGATGGTTGACATTAAGTTTCAAATATTCCTGTGAGAAAGTCAATATTTACAGGATATATTGATTTTTATTCACGTTCCCTCCTTTCAAAATTTTCATTTTTAATTTAAAAAATAATTTGATATTATCAACATGAAGTTATGAGATGGTAGACAGATAGTCATATTGGTATATGTCAGTATGGAGATAGATTTACAAGATGAAAGGATTTTGATCTACATTATTTACTTTAAAATTTTAAAAAAATAGTTCCAAATAGTTTGAATTATCCAATTAATATTAATAATGTTAACACATTTCGTGTCAAAGTGATAGTAGTGTCAACTCGATCTTGGTGAACACTGTACAGGAGCAGCTTGTTTATAAGGAGCATAATCAGAAATTGGCTAACGTTTTAAAGGGGCACATTTTTTCGCCCAAATAAGTTGATGAAATGTAATTGGAAAATAATCTCACCAATAGTAAAACACCCTTCTCTCTTAGGAAAATCAAGTTAACAAAGAGTGTACATGGTTCCATAAGGCCATGGGAATCGTTTTTGTCATTCAAAATAATAAATTGTGTTCACAATAAAATGGCCGCCATGCAATTTTTTCTGTATACGCAACACAGTTATTACCACAACGGCTAATTGGTTTGTGTAATAAGATGTTTTACCCTCTAAAGTAAATATAAATAACATAAACTATCATTATAAATGGGGAAATTTAAAAAGTAAAATTTGAAAAAAAACGTGCTACTGCCCCTTTAAGATTGGCGTTGCTGGAATTTTCCTGAACCATGCAGGCAAAGTGTTAACTATTTTGTGAGGCATCAAAATTAATCAAATTACTAGTGCAATAATTTTTATATCATGGCTACATCCTTTCCATAATAAAATTAAGAGTCATTTGAATGGTCAAACCAGCTCATTCCACTGTAACGATTTCGACTATAATAGCCCCTTAATTGGATAACCTCAGCCTGAGATACTTGATTACAAGAATTCTTAAGACTCTGGAACTTAATTATATCATAATGACTAGTCTATTGTACCACCTGAAAAGTGACACCATTGCTGCAAGACCAAAGAGAAATACCTTTCAAGATTGAATGCAACTACCTGAGCGTTTCAAGACTTGTGAACACTTTTCCTTTCAAAGAGTTTGATTAGAGTCCAACTTTCAGACACTTTTCCGTTCTTTGATGCAGCCGCCATTGGCGCCATCTTTTGAAGTAAAACGGTAATCCCTTTGAAGGCAGAGGCAGTCTTCACGCCCCAATCAAGAACGCAGACTAAGAGAAAATGCTATGAAAGAAACTTTGAAGAACCATTTTTTTTCAAACGATAATATGAATAGTATATCCAGTATCAAGTTTTGCCAATACTAATCAGGGCTTGATCATTGAAAGGAATTAATATCATATGCAAATTAATATAAGAACTACTTTTTTTTAATTGAAATTTTCAAAAATTATCAATTTTATGCTTTTCTTGTGTTGAATTCAATTTAATCGTTGATAGAAAATGAAAGAACAGATAAAAGTGATAATTTGTTTGAGGAATCATTGATATAGATTAATATTAGATTTTTAGACCTTTTAATTCATCTATCTGACATTATTTATATTAACGATTTTAAAGAGGAATATTTTGAATGAGTTTAAAGAATCGGTATTATTTTCTCCTATGTATTGCTCATATTTTTGGCCAAAACTGAATAGAAATTTAAAATGAAATTTCCAAAATGATCAGCTTAGAAAAATAGCCATTCAAGGAATGATATTCATATTGGAAGTATCAAGTTTTTACCGTTGTTCTTTATATGTTGAGACATTCATGAAGATTAAGTGCATGGAAAATGACAATAGAAATGTTTTAAAATCATTTTTCTTTCAAGACTGGTATGGAAATCTTATTCCAGGTTCTGCCCTCATAGTTTGTTAAAATAATCAATCACTATTAATTTTGGACTCTTCTGTTGAGAAGAAATTGAAATTACAAACAAATTCCTGTAAAGAGCCATTTTGGTTCAAAGAATTTTAAGGGAAATATCAATATTAATTTTACAGGACTGACTACAATGTTGCTCAAGACATTTTGAAAAATCTTGTCTTAAAGTTTTATATCAAATTTCTTTCTGTTCCGGCTATAAAATATGTGAAAAATTTCTGCGAATTTATTAATTTTATATGTTACTTTTATGAGTTATGCAGTTTATTAATGGACATGAGTACAATAAAAATGTTGCACAAGACATTTTTAAAAATAATTATATTCTTTAAGTTTTGATATTATATATCTTTCTGGTCAGGCTATAAAATACGTGAACATTTCTGCAATTTTATGAATTTTATATGTTAGTTTTATGAGTTACAAGTTTTATAACAGATAGGAGTACAATAAAAGTGTTGTTAAAGACAAAGAAAAATAATCTCATTCGAAAGTATTGATATTATTGTGTCTCTGCTCAGGCTATAACATATTCAGGAAATTTCTGTGAGACCTTGTAATCGGTTTCTACGACTGACATATGTAATCTTGGTGTAGTAATGTAATGTCTATTTAAACATGTGCAGTTGCCCCCAAAAAAGCATTAAAGTCTAAATTCAAGTGAACCTCATTTTGAATATTTGCATGCCTCGCTTATTTAAGAATTATAATCAAAGCTCCTGATTTTACTCCTTTGAGAGGCATCCTAATTTTAGTTTCTTTCTTTCTAGATTCTATTTAAAATTCTAACAAATCGATTTTGACAATTTAACAAGATGATTGTCAATTAAGATGCATATCTCCAAATAAAATTTCAAATCAGCATAATAATTTATTTTTTCTGTCATTCAATTATTAAACCAATTATTCCTTGTTAAAAGAAAAGCAAATTTCCATTTCAGTTATTCCAATTTGAAAGAAAAGCAGCTTGTCACTTTCAGACAGAACCATTCTTTCCACTCAAGTCCATATAAACCGTTTTCCCAAAAGAAATCAATTTGCTGAAAATACTTAAACGATTTTTTGGAATCAATTACAGGCTTCCAAAACAGAATACTATTATTTCTACAACAAAAACGGTTATCAGGACAAATACGTCCCAGCCTTACTACTTAGCGTATCTGTCTATAAAAACTGTTGGCCAATATGAGACGATCAACAAGGATTATCGTTCCATAGACTACTGTTATTGGGATGCTCTTGTAAATGTTATTATAGGCAAGCCAGACCCCAGCGCTTTATTTTCTTTGTGAGTTGAGATTATTTCCGTCTGGATCTTTTTCTAAGAGGAATCACGTGTCAGTTTCAGGACTGTGTGATGGACAGATCCCTCACTGATCCTGTTACAGCAAATAGGATAAATTGACTGGTACAGATTCTGAACTTTCTGGTCAAAAGTTTTTATGGTTATGGTCAATGCAAAAGTGGCAGAATGGGATAGTATCTGGGTTGCTAGATCAGAATTTTCTGGTTAAAAGTTTTATTGTTATTGTTGATGCAAACAATTTAAAAATAGGATAGTGTCCACACAGTATTTGAGTTTCAATCTGGGTTGTTTCATAGATAGGAATTTTTGGGGTCAAAAGGTTTTATGGTAAAAGTCGCTATAAACATGATATAATGGGATGGTGTCCACTCAGTCACTGGGTTTCAATCTGGATTGTTTCATAGATTGGATTTTTCTGGTTAAAAGTTTTATTGTTATTTTTGGTGCAAACAATTGCAAAATAGGATAGTGTCCACGCAGTGTTTGGATTTCAATCTGGATTGTTACATAGATCTGAATTTTTTAGTCTAATGTTTTTATGGTTATGGTCGATGTAAACATAACATAATGGGATGGTGTCCATGTAGTGTTTTGGTTTGAGTCATTTCATAGAAGTTTATTAGCTACAGAAGCTTGAATAACAAGCATAGTTCCTTGTGTAGTGATAAATGATTGCTAAACTATAGCCAGAATATAAAAATATCTATCACCCGTGGAAAAAACTGCAGTGTGATATTTATGGGTCAGTTGCATTCTGTCATTTGTCACAGGGGGCAGGATAGCTCAATGTTGAGTACGTTTGGTTTCGGATCAAGAGAGAACTTTGTCTGCAGTAGATAACTGTTCTACATGCAGTAAGGTTTGGGTGCAATGCTACACTGAATTTCAGTGTAGAACCTCCCATGGTTCGCTAGTTCCAGTCAATGCTCGCAGGTTTCACCACATTACATAGCCATCATGGCATTGCAGGCTTTCTCCCTACAATAATACTAGCAGCTGTGATATAAATGAAATACTCTTTAAAGCGGCATTAAACCCCAATTCACCTCACCTTACCTCACCTCACCTTACCTCACCTCACCTCACCTCACCTCACCTCACCTCACCTCACCTCACCTCACCTCACCTCACCTCACCTCACCTCACCTCACCTCATTTGTCACAGAAGGACTTGGCCCACATTCATGTTTTGTAGCTAGTTTAGCTAATTTAGCTACAGGTCCTAGACTATCTAGGCTGTATCTTTCACCAGTATTCAATCCCATATTTTCCAAGTTTTGATTACTGTAAATTGACCACCCAGAATGACTTGACACTAAGTAAGATGAAGAGTTAAAGTCTGTCATCATTGTCGTGGAAGGGTTCATGCACAATTAAGTCAACATGACAAAAAGTTGAAGTGGTGATTTTGGTGATTTTGGGTGTTTTTATTTGAATCCTGGTTATGTTGTCACCTATGTCAGTAATGTAACACTGTGCACTATATCTACAGGGCATGTATGTAACAGCAGACATCTAAAATGATGAAAGATGGGTTCTTCTTAAAGGATGGACTCATTATACAGAGAATTGTTATGAAAGAACAAGAAAATCTTTTCCAGCAAGAAGAAGAAAAGTATGATAGGAAACAGAGATCAAAGCAGAGATGCCAAAGTTTTTAACGCAAAAGCTTTTATAAAAAAATGATGACATTTGGAAATGGATATGAGCAAGCCAGAATGCAGATGTAGGTCTGGTAGTTGAGTAGTTGAAGAAGTAGTTGAGTTGAGAAGTCAAACAGATCTTCAATTGTCATTGGTAACATTGTGAGAAATCAAGAATTCTTGAAAACAATATGTTTATTGTAAAAACACATATGATACATCTGCAGAGCGTCAACGAAATACAATTCCTTCAAGATAGTAGTTGCCATGCCTCGAGCATGTCTAAGGTGGATTTGGCGCACATATAATTTTCTTCTTCTTCTTCTTCTTCTTCTTCTTCTTCTTCTTCTTCTTCTTCTTCTTCTCCTTCTTCTTCTTCCTCTTATTATTATTATTATTATCATATCTGAGTATATGCTTGCTCATTAAACTGTCGAAGTAATAATCTGTTGAAAAAAGTTAACATATTCTGAATCATTATGTTAAATTATTTTTCTTCTTTATTCCATTTCAAAATGGCCTTTAAAGATGTTGCAACAATTTGATTAAACTGTTTCCATCAGAAATATGTTTACACTCAAAATACTCTTTGATTTATATAGATATCCTATGGAAACTCGTGAAAGTATCTAATGTTTTACACTGACAATGAAGTGGCGGATGTCGCCTGTTGGTGTCTTCTCTTAAAGAACCCAGAGTCTCCAGATTTCTGATGTGAAGTCTTCTGGAGAAATAACCTCTGAATTATGAGTCCCTTGCAACCCAGAAAAACACTTCATGAGGCTTAACAAATCAGAAGTTACGCTTTCAGTAAGATTTATACAGATATAATCTAATATAGCTGTGATCTGATCCTCTTGTGTATACCTTCTGATCCTGGAAGACATAGAGTCCATAGACGGAACTAGCAAGTCAACAATGGAAAGAACCTATGTAATATATTCCTCTTGTATCCCTAGTGAACCCTTCAATAAGGTTTAATAAATCAGAATTTATGCTTTTAGTAGCTAGGAGTTAGAATAGAAATTGGTAGAAAAGAATATTACATCATTGATGTTATATTCTGTTATTGAGAACTTTAGTCCTGAAAGATATTGATTTAACAGATGTCAAAACATCTTGAATAAAGTCAGTAAGGAGTTATATTATTTAATTGTTTTTTTTGCAGTGTTTTCTGTAGAATTGAAAATTATAATCTCCATTCCAAATTGAGAGCAAGTCATTACTGAACATTTCAAAATGTCTTCTTGAGACTGACATCTATTTCATTTATGGACCTTTAAAATGAACATCAACTACAACTAAATTGGTGTTCCAAATCAGATTTATATCTTTCATGATGGTTTATGAATAAAGTAATTTAAAGTCAGGATTAAATTATTTTTGTACAATTTCCAACTTCATCTTCAGAGTTCTTATTTGCCATTAACTTAAATATGATCATGAATTTTTTACATAACAATGTCATGATGTATAAAGTATTTTCTAAATCAAGTCAATTTCTGCATGGTTCGAAGTGTCTTGAGGGTGAAGATTTGGTGTCTGCTAATTCACTGAAGCAGACGTACTCTCGCCAACTCACTGGCAAGCAGACGACTTCCTGTCAAAAATAGTAAACATGCTCTTAATAAGTACAGAGGAATTTAGTTGGTATTTGCTCATGCTTAGATTTTACATCACTATAATAATGTCTTGTTTAAAGTACCTTTCGGATAATGTCAATAAGTCATAGTTGTACATTTCCAGATTTCATCTTGAAAGTAGTTTTTGGTGTCTGTGCTTAACCTGCCATGCAATTCTTCATCCCTAAAAGTCTCCAATAATGTCAGAGTACATTCTGAATAAAGTCAATTTCTGTATATTTCAAAATGTCTTGAGGGTGAAGAATTGGCGTCTGCTAATTCAATGAAGCAGACGTATTCTTTCCACCTCAATGGTGAGCAGACGACTTTCTCTCCACAGCAGACGTGCTCTAAGCAGGTACAGAATTCTTCTGAGGTCACTGTATTTGAAGTTTTTGTGCAGAAATACTTACAGATGTGCAGTGATAGTTCAGCTTTGTGGAGTCTGTCAAGGAAGTCTATCTGGATCTGAAGCCAGCCGAGCTAGCCAGTGTTCCCTTCTCTCATTTTTTAGACGTCTGTTCACATTATGACCATAATGGAGTGAACATTGGAAAGAATTCTTGAGAAGTTGTCCAGCAATATATGGGTCTTTTGAGTTGATTTATTTCTTAAAATTCTTAGACAACTGTTTACATTATGACCAATGTTTTTTGTGTGTAAAATGGTCAGGATGACCTCTGTTTTTTTAACATTTAACACACTTACAAACAACCAAAATCCTTAAAGTTTCTGTTGCAAGTTTTCTAAAAAATGGAAAGACATGTAACAAGTATAGATGTCTGGACTGCATGTTCTTATGGAGTTTTTGTCTCAAAGGTTGGATTATGTTCTGACATTTCTCAGACGTCTGTTTTCATTTTGACCAGAATAATAAATTCAAATTCAAACAACTCATATTTGTTTATTATTTAGCTTCAAATATCAGACTAGAATTGCGAGCATACCAGTATTATAAACAATTGTTTCTGGTAGCATATGGCAACTGAATTGAAAAACCAATTAAATCTTGTTCTAATGTTCTATTTGTACCTGTCTACTTTCACTCTGAGTTCTTTGAAGTGTAGTGAAGATTCCAGCCATCCATTGCTTATGGCATTGTTTCAAGCTAGTAGGGGGCGTGATAGCGCGTTCGGGTTCGGATCAAGAGGTCCGGGGTTCGAATCCCGCCAGGGGCACGGCAACTTTGTCTGCAGTAGAGAACTGTTCTACACACAATGCTACACTGAATTTCACTGCAGTACCACCCATGGTTCGCTAGTTCCAGCCGTTGCTCGCAGGTTTCACCGCAATGCATAGCCTCATGGCGTTGCAGGCTTTCTCCCTGCCGTAATACTAGCAGCCGCGATATAAGTGAAATACTCTTGAAAGCGGCGTTAAACCCCAACTCACCTCACCTCACCTCACCTCACCTCACCTCACCTCACCTCACCTCACCTCAAGCTAGTATTTCTTCAATAGTCTCCTCCTATATCTGCCATTTTCTTTCTCACAACTGACATTTGAACTTTGACCTGTCATCTGCCGAAACAGCCATCCATGTCGACAATTTTTCCAAAAGTTTGTCAATTCAATATTTCCTGAATAGCCTTGTCCTATATCTTCACTTTTCATTCTCCCCAAAATTTGAACTTCGACCTTGTCATCTACTGAAGGCCCAAGTCATTTTTCCAAAAGTGTGTCAAATCAATATTTCTTGAACAGCCTTGTCTTATATCTTCCATTTTCTTCTCCCTCATGATCTGAACTTTGACCTGACTGTTTGACCCATACTGACTGTTGCAAGCCCTGAAGTCTTGTAGAAGGTTGTGGAACATTTTATATGGAAGCAATTTCGTAGGCATCCATCTTGTAAATTGTTATGATAGCCTAAGGGGACAGCGTCTTGATGCCAGCTTTGAGAATAGTCTTTGAACAACGTTGTATTATAATATATCTAAAGTTTTTGAATACTTGTTTTTTTTCAATTATAGGTTATTCATCAAATGAAATTGTAGCTAAAAAGTGTTGACTGTAAATTCTACGCTATCAAGCTTCGAATTGTGTAGAACTTTATATAAATATATATATTGTATTATGATATATCTATTTATGATAGTGATCTATTGTATTATGATAATATTTATATCTGAAGGAAGTTTAGTACTGGTGGATTAACTGCAATCTTTTATAATTCATATTTGATATGGTATATACAAGAACATCATCTTAATTGATGCCGTTGCTCTGGTGTGATACAAGTGCTATCAGATATAAAATGATTAAATGTTGAAATGTGATGTATCTTACATCTGAAATATTCCAATGAAGTTTGAAAGGAAGTTTTTATGAAGATTTTGTCCAATTTGATATCGACAATAACATTTGAAACAAAATAGTTCAAGAAGTAGTATACTGTAGAAAGTTGACAGAATTTCTGCAAAGTTGCTGAAAGTAATTGATCTTTTATAACATGGTTATATTTGGGATAACACTAAATTCAATAGTACAAATTCTTGTATTTTTTCGGGCCGATACCCATGCAGGATTCGAACCCACACCCTCAGAGTAAGGCAACTATCCCCAGCATTGACTGTACCAACAGCTTATCACAGAACCATTTCGTCTCGATGGAGTAATGGATCTTGATTTGAACTTTTTGTTTATCAATAATATTTGCGAGAGATGACATTCAGTAAAAAATCTAATGTGTTCAGCTATTGATCATTTAAATTATTTTGTAACAAATTTGAAATTATGACATTTTTCAGAAGGATGTTATTATTGAATTGAATCTAATCAATGCAAAATGAGCTTTTATTTCTGTAAATGATAGAAATAGAGAACCAAGTGAATAGGTTAGTTTTAATCAAAGTCAAAGTTTCTGAAAAATGGGTCAAATCATTCCAAATTATTTCAATCGACACGAAATGGACTCATATATTTAGAAGTGATTAGGAAATTGGTCAGTTAATTTGAAACAATTTGATTAATGGCTTGTCAGCCCATATACAGTGGTAGCGGCAATCTGTGTTAGTCAATTTATCGAAGAAAGAGGATGATTTTGGGAACCCTGGATTGATTTAGTGAGATAAAAATGATGGGATTAGGCGGAGGGTCTTCGTGATTTGCTTATCGAGTCATAGAGCTTATTCTTCACGACTTCTGTACAAATCTGTTAACTAGGTTTACAGTTGTTTCCAATCTTGGACAGAATTTATTTTTGGCCTTGACCTCATTTTCTATGGAAGCTTACAATCTTCTGTCACACTCTCTACCTGTGTGTTTGAAGTAGAAGATTGAACCAGAAAAAGCATGATATAGATGTTAATTTTATATAATATTTTAAAAATATTTTCTTGTTGCCTTGCCATGAGAAAAATATTAGATTAACAAGGTTTATTTATCAAAAATTACGAATTGATAATTCAAAGGATTCAAATTTTCATCATCCATTCAAGGTTGACAAAATTATTATCATTAGTTAACTCTTTACCAGTGTGTCCCAGAGTATCTTTAGTCATTGGCCCATCTCTGATTATTCCCTGTGTTAATGAGTTATGATTCATGTAAGTCAGACATCCAGAATGGTTGACACTCATTAATTCAATAGTTGAAATGTTGACATAAGTATGTCAAAATTCATCAAACAAGTGTTTCAAATCAAAATTATTTCGTATACAGAATATTTCTGGAGCTTCGAAATCGAAAGTGGTATTTAAAATTCTTGTCTATTTATGTCTACTGTCGTAACTTTATAACTGTTACAGGACTTATGTAATGGTAGTTGAAATGTGAAACATAACAACAAGCTACTATTAATTCTAGATTAGATATGCCAAGAAGGTTTCCTCTGCTCCCAATTTCTGGAGATATAAAATAAAATAATTTTCAGGTTTTTTTCTTAGGTTTTTTAAAACATTGAATTAAAGATTGACTTTCATGTGACATAGCATCCAAATAATACAATAATCCCTGATGCAATTTGAGGAAAACTATAACTTTAAATGAATGGTTTCAAATTTGGTGACACAAACACACGTAGCAACAATGGAAATCAAGTGGAATGATAATGTGGCCGTTCTTTCGAGAGAACAGTTTCGATTGATTACCAGTTCCATGTCTTGGATGAACATTAAGTACATTGCTCCTGTCGGTCTCATGGACGGTTTGGTCATAACGGACGCAGTGTTTGCAGAACGTTGAAGCCTAATTGAAGTTAAACAAGGTAACACCATATCTCTGAGGGCTCGTGGTCGCTCATCAACGTAGCTTGTATGTGTTTTCCTTCAATTGAAATCTCAATTTCCTGTTCTTGGCATTAAGAAGTAGGGTTCTTGGTGTGTTCAGAGAATTCACAAACGTTTCTGTTTTTGATACCAAGTTAACTCAAATTTAGATTTCCTGCTCATGTCTTAAAGAAGTATTTAGTTTTGTTAAGGGGATTCACAAAGGTTCTGTTTTTACACCAACCTTATTCAAATTTATGAGGTTTTCATGGTTTAAAATAATATGTGATATTTGATATCCATTAAAAGGCAACTTATGATTTTGTTTCACGAACAGAACTTTAAAAAATGTAAGACTTCTGTTTTACTTTATTGTGTTTTAAATTCCTTCAATTCAAAACTGTATTTATATTTTTATTAGTTGTGAATCATATTTCGTCAACACAAGTTAACACAAGCTAGGTTCCATGTCTTTATTTCCCTTAAGTAAAATCTCTAATTTCCTCTCCATAGATACAGTAATTTGAGGATCTTGCTCTGCTGACAGATTTGCAATGACAGCTAATTATTTCAGCCTATACCACTCAGGGCAGTGTTATTTCTAAAAATCAAACTTCCTGTTCTCCAAGGTTGGTTTGCAGTTAATCTGCTATGATATTTATTGAAAAGATTTATGCTGAAAATGATTTTTTCATGGAAAGTACTCTAACTTTTGATAATGAAAATGAGTTTTGATACTGAAAGGGACAAAACAAAAATTATAATTCTTTGTTATAAAATATAAATGAAAATTCTTAAAAAGTACTTCCAAAGTTCCAAACTTACATCTTACAACTAATTATAATCAAACCAGGGGCTTGGCAACTTTGTCTACTGTAGAGAACATTACTGTTCTATATGCAGTAAGGTTTTGGTAATGCTACACTGAATTTCACTGCAGAACCATGCTCATCATCACTCTTGATACATGTACCAATAATGCTTCATGATGGCAATTAAGGAGTGGAACATTGGCATCAAAGTTGCTCAATAATGAAATTTAAGTTCTTTTAATGGGCCACATTATTTTAAAAACATCCTCTTTATAAAGCATTGATTAAATGCCTGTGAGAAGAAATTTCAGCTGTTTTTGGCTCTCATCTCATTCTCGACACTTCAATCCATTGAAATTTCTGATATTTCTTTAAACATGCCAATATTGATGCATTGGGCACTTAACTTCTTTCAAAAGAGGAGCTTGCTTTTAGGATTCTGCGCAATTCTTCAAAATCTCTTCTGATTTATGACACATGAGTATGAAAGTCTTTGTCCAAGTTGGAGCTCGTCCAACGTCATTAAGCATGAAATTTAAAATAACGGAAAGCAATATTCAAAATATGACAGCGGTTCAGAAGTACTCCAAATGTCATGAGCCGAACGTTTCTTGAACCAGCATCAAAGCACCTGCATTATGATTAAGGAGTTCAATGGATTCTGGGAAATCTTTCGACCAATGAAATCCATTGTAATGCTCCTCCAGAATCTCCTGTCCGAAGTTGCGCCCCAAGGGTTTCGAGAGTATCGTGTGATTGATTTTCCTACCATTTATTCTCGGTGTCAAAATGGCGACCCCCAAGCTACCAATTTCCAGATGATTTCACTGCCATTTGATCAGCACAAGTCGTCCATATGATTCTGTTTTGTCAGAAGAACAGGATGTAGGAACTGGAGCAAATCTGTAATCTCTCACAGGATGTAGTGTCTATTCCCTGGTCAGTTTCCTGCACAGCAAGACAAATAAACAAATATTATATTTTGAGTTCTGCCTTAAAGGCGCTGTAGCACGTTTTTTTGTTCAAATAAGTCGATGAAATGTATTTGAAAGATAATGTCACCAATAGTAAAACACCCTTTTCTCTTGGGAAAATCAAGTTACAAATGAGTGTACATGGTTCCGTAAAGCCATGAGAATTGTTTTTGTCATTCTCAATAATAAAATGTGTTCATGATAAAATCTCCTCCTTTATATACGCAATATCATTATTACCACTCCGGATAATTGGTTTGTGTAATAAGTAAATATTAATGACATAAACTATCATTATAAATGGGAAATTAAAAAAAATAAAATTTGCAAAAAACGTTCTACAGCCCATTTAATCTTGTTGCAAAGAACCTGTCCATGACTGTCCCGTAAATAAAGGGAAGGACCTATCTGGTTTTTTTTGTTGAAAATGAAATTCAAGGGGCACTCGATCCTGTTTACACAAATACATGGTCATAACACAATCCTGTTGAAACATACTACAGAAGGCAAAGATGAAAACGTGCGCATACTATATTAAAAGGAGAAGTAAAACCATTCATTAGTGTGTGGTAAGCTTAGCTATGTCCACTAACAAGACAATTGTTGATCTGTTTAATGATATATTATTTGTTACTTTGTGGATTTCTATCAATATATATGCTTTATTATTAAAAAAAAGTTGTTTTTCTCATTTCATATAAACAAAATGGTGGATTTCATATAGAATATAGAATGCATAATCATGCATTCATTCAACCAGATCTTGTCAGGTTTACATTAGAACTTTTTTTAACAATGTCCCAACAATCTACCATGCATGTATGTATATATCTGAAGTGAGAACATAAACTGTTCCTCTGAACCAACAATGTGTTTTTGAAATCATTCAATATAAAGGACCACATATATATGTTTCTTTTTGTACATGATCAGTTTTGCATGATATTTTATTTGGTTCTAAAGTGTATCAAATTACAATAGGTGCTGGTTTAGGTTATATCTTCTTCCTCGACTTTCATATTCTCATCCAAATGCTTAAATTATCAAATATAAACATGTTTTAATGATAACAAGGAATGGTCTTATACATATGTAGTCTCCGACAATTATGGCTCTACCTCACGTATGACCTATTAAACGCTATAGAAGCTTCCTATCTACTTTGTTAAAGTATCCAAAATTACATTTGACTTAATAGCTGCGGCAAGCCAAGGTCCAATGTCCGTTTTTTGATCAAGACCACGACTTTGAATGGTTGCATTTTCATTATAATGAACTGATTGACCGTAAACTGGTTATTTTCGGTTACAGTTGATAATTCTCTATTGAATAATACAAATTATAACATATGACATATATGACCTCACCAACATGATACTGTCCCTTTAATTGACATTCCTTTGGCGGTGCTCTATATTGCATTTAGCCTTTTCTGAATTTAAAATATATTTTCAAATTCTTATACTTAAATACATGATCATTAGCGTCAACATTTCGTGCAAAATTAAACCCTTAAGAGCCTATACAGTCATTTTGGTTACATCTTGCAAAATTGGGGGTGGGCTATAACCCGAGAATAACCCCAAACAGGACGACCCTCTGAAAAGAATACGGTACTATATTGTGTGCCATAACTCCTTTTCTGTTCTTCTGAATTCTGTTCCACATATTCACCTAATAATGATATTATATGTGTATTTGTAGGATTCAATTTTTTATCGTTGGTCAGATGAGGGGTGCAAAATGGTACCCAAAATTTAAACCAAAACTATCTGTTAACTTTGCAACAGCTTAGTTTTTGTTGTAGTGATGCCTAGTACGATGTTCTTTTTCTGTCAAATTGAAGAACTTGAGTATCTTAATATCAAACTGTTAACCCTTACGTTGCGTATATATATTTTACCCTTTTTAGCCCCTGTGGCGGAATTTACAGGCTCGCAGCTCGCAGCAGTAGTTTGAGCTTAGGCACTAACGAGCTCTGCTGGCGGAATTTCCAGGCGGCGATTCCGGTACCGTTTTTACGAAATATACCGCATCTACATGGCGAATACGGGCTATATACGGGCGTTGAATACAAATTCAAGTCGCGGCACCCGTACACAAATGGTTGCTTTATACCCGCATCTTTGAATTATTTTTTTACGATTTTTCTTTACTTTTCTATTACTTTGTAAAGATTGTCTTTAATTCGGGCCTTATAACATCATGAATTTGGAGCGCGCTACTGAAATTTTTATATGGACTTGAAGACCAGATGTTTGTCTTTACAATGATATAAAAAATATTAGAATGCGACCTATGGTTATAATTCTATTGTCATCTAAAGTTTGTCTTTATTTCCAGCTTCATGAAATCAAAACTCCTGAGCGCGCATATTGCGAAATTTATATGTGCTTGTAGATAGTTTATTCCTCTTTACAATGACGTAAAAATTATTAGAATACGACTTATGGTTCAGAAAATATAACCAACCAAAGGAGAGTGACGCTACCCCGACAGTACCACGTGAATGGTCCCGACGCGCACCAAGTTACTGGCACTGCTTGGTCCCCCCGGGACTGTGCTAATTACAGTACCGTTACCTCCTCGAGACCTCCTCGAGACCTCCTCGAGGGTGCCAGAGCCGAGCGCGCGTGGAACTAATGGGTACTAATGAGCACAGCATACACTAATCACCGCGGCGAACGCAATACATGTTGCGCGGTGTAAAGTTTGTCTTTATTTCCAGCTTTATAAAATCGTAAATTATTTCGCGCGCATGCGAAACACGTATGTACTTGAAGACAATTTATTCCTCTTTACAATGATATAAACATTATTGGAATACGTCAAATGGTTCGCAATATATGAAGAGCGTAAGGAAGGCACCCCCAGTACTTAGAAAATTCATTTTTGAAAAACTAACTTTTTGCGACATCTGGCGCATCATTTGCCGCATGTTTATTTTTCGCTGCGCATATACATATGATACATGGAATTGAAGACAATTTATTGCTCTTTACGATGATGTAAAAAGAAAAAAAATGCGCAACTTCGTTCGGAAGCTATAGCGGGCCAAATGAAGGTACCCTCGGTACTTTGAGGCAACTTTTTGACTATCGCGCATATCGGGGCACGTGCCGCAACTTTAGTTTTTCGTGCGCATGTATACATTTTATATTGAATCAAAGCCGAATCTTTCCTCTTTACCCCATGTAAGTTTTATGAAAATCGGCCACCCGGTTCAGCATTTATGGGTGTTTTTTTATGATGCGGTTCTGGCTGAACTTCCAATGAAAGCTCGCATTCACTTTCTCTGTCTCTTTGATAAAATAAAGAATATTTTATTTGCAATGACATGTATTACAATGAAATTACAATGCATTTATGTACAAATATACACAATATTTACCTGCGGTTGTGCGCAGAACAGCTTTAGGGACCTAACAAGGTATGTATATAATGTGTATATACTAGTCCACACTTCGGCTCTCTTTACTTTCAATTTTCTTCTTCTTCATTCCCTTCTTCATTTCTTTCTTTTTCCGTGGCAGTGATGTAAGCCCTGGAATAGTCAGTGGCGGTGTGGTACAGTTTGAAGCATGGTGCGGCGCACAGAGAAACATTACAATCTGTACATTCATAAGAAGACTCTCTGCCTACTCGTTTTTTCTTCCTTGCTGGCCCATTGCCTTCTTCAATCTGTTTTGCGAGGACGGCGCGTTTTGCCTTAGAGCATACCACACACATCCTTGTGACGTTTTTCTTCCTTCCGACAGGCTCAATCTTCGTCGGAAAGTGACGTCCATGAAGACGAGTGACACTCTCGTCGCTCGTGCTCGGCCGACCACGGGGACGTCTGCAAAGTGATGGAACTTGTTCCTTGTCCGCAAATGTTACTATATGTTGCGCCAAAGCCTTCCTGTATTCCCGACTTGTTTTTAGAGGTTTATCTTTGCTATATTCTTTATAAACGATGTAAGAGTTCAACATGGCAACGTTGAGAACGTGAAACCAAACCCGTTTCCACCACTTCAGGGTCTTCACTCGGAACGGCGTGTACGACAACATCTGGTCGGCCCGATCAACACCTCCCATGTACTTGTTGTACGTTGTTACAATGCGCGGCTTGAGAACTGGTTCCCCTGTCGCCCGGTTCTTCTTCCCTGTTTGTTCAAGTTGTGTATCTTCAACAGTAGACATGAGAAGCACTGATTTTCTATCTTCGTAGCGAAGAACGAGTAGGCCATGGTTGTGAGAAACTGTCATGTCCCCTTGCTTGGCTTTCTTTTTAGGTTTCTTGACTGAATCAGGAAGTCCCTTTCGATTGGCTCTCAACGTCCCCGTGGCACCTATTCCCCGCTCCCACAAATTTATGTACAGATTTGTGGACGAATAGTAGTTGTCCATAAAGATGTGATGCCCCTGTCCAACGTAGTCGTTCACCAAGTCCATGACTACATCATAAGTTTTGCCACCTTCAGAAACCGGTTCATTCGTTTTTCCAGTGTAGAGTTTGAACTTGCAAACGTATCCGTTGTGCGAGTCACACAACATGAAAGCCTTTATCCCATACTTCTTAGGCTTGTCGGGAAGATAAACTTTGAAAGATAAGTTACCTTTCCAGGGCACCATGCCCTCGTCGACTGAAATGTTTTGATGCGGTTTATACACTCTTGAAAAACGGTGAACTATCCGGTTATACAAGTGTCCCAGTTTATTTATTGGTGAAAAGCACGGGGTGTTACGGCCCGGCATCCTCCTGTTGTCAGCCAAGTGTAGGTAGGTTATAAGAAGCCAAAACCTGTCTCGGGGCATGCACTTGGCGAAGAAAGGCGTTGAGGTAACATCACTTGTTGACCAGTAATCAGCAAAGTTTCTCTGCACAACCAATGACATGGCAATTGTCATGGCTACAAATACCTTCATCTCTTCTGCATTAGTGTCTTGCCACTGTTGCATTCTTGAACGGGGTCTTAGAATTTTGTCCTCCATTGCTTGTTTGAAATATCTATTGGTTTCCGTTGCCATATCCTCATAGTCATCATTATGTATAAACAAATTGAAAAAGTCAATAGGTTCAGGGTTCTCAGGAAGTTCTATGAACTGGCGCAACCCAGTTTGACCAGTGAAAGGCAAGTTTACACGTGGCCGCGGACCATCCACCCACTCATCAAACGTCTGTGAATTATCATGATTATATTGTGGTATTTCGGCAAACTCCTCCTCAAAACCACTAAAGTCTTCTTCGGTGGAATTACCGGCGGCTAGAATCTTTCTGGCAATCTCTGTCTCTATATCACTCAGAGCATCTGTGTCACCATGTTCACTATCTATTACAGTGTCCCGATCATATGCATCATCACTGTCTAAACCACTGCTACCATCACTGTCAGTTGACTCCATATCAGAGGCTTCATCAGCATGGATCTCGTTGATGAAGTCGTCGTCGCTTGAAACGGCTTCAAAGCTGCGTGTCCTAGTATGCAAGGCCCTAGGCCGTCGCAGGGCCTTGCGTCCACGTCCGCGCAGCATTCTGCTTCAACCTGTAAATGATTGAAAATGCGTTAGATGTATGCAACATATAACATGTGATTAGAGACAATAAACATACAGAGATAATGAATGTGAGCTTCATGGACGTTCATTTGCCAGTTTCAGAACCTCCCGGCGCATCTAGGACGACTGCGCCGCAAGCGCCGACGGCGCCGACGGCTTCTGACATCGCGCCGATTTTTCCGACGCATATGTCAAACGGACCATTTTCTGATTTCCTCGGCGACGTGTAGCACCGGGCGCGAGGCCCGGAAAATAAACTACTATGTCAGGGAAGCTCGGGTTGTCAGTTGCCGAATGACTTCTCTTTTCGAGAAGCAGAGCATCCAAGGAGCGGTCTCTCGAGGCGGAGCCCGGACCCATGGGAGCATACTCCCATGCTCTCCGGGAATTCCCGTCCCCGTCTTCCGCGGCGGACCCCGGATTCAATCGCGGGACAGGTTTCCCATGTTCTCTTTTGAGAACGAGAGACTCCGAGGCACAATCCTATGGGACGAACCCCGGATTCTATTGGGAATGGGTTCCCATGCCCTCTCGACATATATAGCAGAAACCTTCATACCTCGGAATGACACGAACCTTTATTTCAAAGTAGAAACAAAAAAATAATTTGCACAAAAAGTTTGGGGGGTGGCGACCAAAAGCGGGGGGGTCCGCGCACCCCCCGGTAGATATTTATACTTGTGGGTCGGTCCCGAAGATGACGGACCACGCCCATGTTCATGGGAATTTTTTCTCATTATGTCATGGCGAATCCCGTCGGAAATTCCCCTGCTCACGAAAAAACTAATACCTAAAAAAGTAATTGTGATACAAAAGAACTTTGGTAATAAAAGTGGTGAGGAATCAAATTCTCCATCTGCTCAGTTCAGTCCGCTACACATATAAATAATTCTTCAAATCTTATTGAATGAAACGTCTTTTATTCAATAATGTAAAAGATAAAATAATAAATTCAATTCAAATGGTTTGGAAAGGTGCGCCCTCGCATTTGAATTTTAGAAATAAAAACCTTTCGCAAATGGCATCAGTAACAAAAATGTTCACGCATTTTTAGAAACTCCGAAAAGTGAAATATTTTCCTGAGAAAATATTCCCACGAAAAGGCTTTTCCCCGAGCGGCGGGTCCCGTACTCAAATATATTTTCGCTTTTATGTTATAATTTTTTTTCCAAAACTGGAAACAAAATTCCGTCATGACAGTTGTTCATCGTTTATAAAGCTCTATATTTGCGTATCTAAAGAACAGTATTTTAGTTATATATTATCATACTTCTTCACTTATGCGTACATCAATATTGCGGCTCTTCGCGCATGCATAGTTCTTCCCAAAAACATGCGCATTATATCTGGAATTAAAGACAATGTTTTTCTCTTTACAATGATGTAAAAATTATAAAAATCGGACTTGCGGTTCAAAAGTTATGAAGTGCGAAAATTATACCTTTTGGCGCGGCGCTTTGCGCATGCAGAGTTCTTCCCGAAAACATGCGCATTATACATGGAATTGAAGACAATGTTTTTCTCTTTACAATGATGTAAAAATTATAAAAATCGGACTTGCGGTTCACAAGTTATAAAGCCCGTAATGATGGTATATGCTAAGAGCGCCACTTATTCAAAGCCGAATATCACCTTCTGCGCGACACCTGGCGCATCAAAAGTTATTGCCGAAAATACACGTATTTTATATGGAATTGAAGACAATTCTTTTATCTATATACTGATAAAAAAATTATGAAAATATCCCAAGTAGTTTCTTAGAAATAGAGCGCCGAGGCATGTTGGGGTAAATGCGCCACATGTATCAAAATTCAAAAGTGCGAAAGTCGGCTATCTCTGTGCGATTGCTGTATTTTCAGTTATGTTAGCGCAATTGCGATTTTTATATGGGAATAAAGGCCATTCTTTCCTCTTTATTTTGGTATAAAAAAAATGAAAACAACCAATTGGTTCATATGATACGAAGTGCGAGAGAAAGGTAGCTTATCGCAATATCTTCCCGTAATTAGAAGCTATCTGCCCATGTGGCGAGATGCGAGACAGATAAGCATAGGCTATCTGCCCATGTGGCGGGATGCGAGACAGATAAGCCTGTACGGGCCTATCTCACCCCGGGGCAGTGCAGACACTTAGGTGCTAATTAGCCGCCGGGCAGTGTAGCCATCGGAGCGAAGCAGGACAAAATTGGCCTTTTGTAAAGCTAATTATCGATGCGTTACGGGTCAACAATGCACACGCAAATTGGTGTGAATTTTGCTGGACGTTCTGACCAGACACTGAAGAAAGTTTTATTCTCATTGCGGGCTGCGAGGCATAAATACAGCCATTCTCATGCAGCGAGTCGCGGAAACAATCGACTCGGGACCCGGTATGGAGGCTAGCCCAGTACATAGACAGGCGTGAATTATTCTAAGTAAGCGATCCGGGATCCGTACTGGAGTACCTACGAATCGCTTATAGCCCGCCCGGATAATTCCGGGACCCGCATGTTAAGGGTTAATGGTCAAATCGACTGTCAATGTCACATGTTTCTTACACTGGATTTAGAATATTTCTTACATCAAGAACCAAATTAAGAATAAATTTGTTCCATGAAGTTCTCTTGCATCATAGTTGAAGAGATCTGAGTGCATCAATTTGTCAGACGTCGTTTTGAAATGCACTTCTGCTTCTATAACATGGAACTCTCTTGTGTTAGAAGGACGAAAACTCCTCGTCTTTGACAAGAAGACAAATTGCTGACTGCCTTGAAAGTATTGTGGCTATGCGAACGCATGAATCTGCGTAATGCGAAGTTATTAAGGGCTATTCACAGTAGATCTAATCAGAGGGACGAGATCTGTTAGACGAGAGATCTGATTAGTGGAAGATCTCCTCGTATTCAAATTTCCGTCCGTCTGGAAGAGGTAATAGCCAACCTGTCTTGAATTTGATACTTAACAGAACTTGATGCTTCTCATTGCTCGGAAACAAGCTTGATGATGTGTTTGTAGCATGCATTTTTATAGACTTGTTACGTTCTCATGTTTTCAGAAATTTGTATGACGAGGTACTTGTTGCTCATCTTTGTGACAATGGCGTTCTTATTTTTATTTTGTATCTTGTTATATTTTAAAACCTAATGACGAAAGACAACAAATTTCTTCTATTCAGTTTGTCTTGTTTCTTCTCTTAGAATTTGCTTTGGAACAAAGTAAAAAAATCTCAAATGTCAGGTGTCATGTTCGTGAAATTCATACTTTCAGAGAAAATAAAATTTATGTGACTGAAATATTCAGCTATGAGACTTTGATGCAGAGGAGTTTCAGTTAGATGTATGATCAAAGATAAATTTTATTTACACTTTTCTGATCTTCAATCACATTTACAACTTTTCATTATTAAACTCTATGGAGGAAAGAAAACAGAATTAAGCAAAATGTTCAACATTCAATAAACTACACTTTGTTTTACTTCTATAAAATGAAGAATCATCTTTTTTCAACTGAAACTTGATTTGCAACTTTAATTTCAGAAAATATTTTTTGGAACATCCATTTCAAAATAGCAAAAGAAAGGAAATGAGATTAGAAAATGTTGTATGTTAAAATTCTCGAATTTCAGAATCATTTCTGTTATCAGATTCATGAAAACACTTTTTGATAAATGGACACTTTTCTTCGAAGATATTCCCCTTTTTGCCATCCCTGTGCCTGATTGGATGTGGCTGAATTTCGCGCTATATTCTACTTTTTCGTCCTCTCACCGCGGCAAATGACAAGTAGAAACTTCTTATATTGATTTTTGCATACCATAAGGAAATTGGATGACACTAACAAGTGTCAATTTCATTTCTCTCCCGTCTGTGATACGACACTTTTTGTCACTTGTCGGTTTGAAATAAATATTTTATAGTCGCAGAGGTCCTTTTTTAAAAGTTTGCATCATGACATTAATCTTTTGTGGCAACCCAAGGCAATATGATATAGGCAAGTTTTATTCAATCTCAACATTTCCTTCGTTGGTTTATATTTCTTCTATGTTGTTTGTTCATGTTTTGACCATTGTTGGTTGAAATGATAATGTAAATCATTTTAGGTAAAGACTTAAATTGATACAGTGTTCCTTATTTCAAAAGAGACAAGAATAAATGTAAGGGTTGTGTTAAGGTCAATCTGTTTGGTTGGATATATATATATATATATATATATATATATATATATATATATTCTAATCAAGCTTGTCCAGATGCAAAAACATACTATATCCATGAACTTTGTAAGAAAATAACTAATGTTTTTTCAAAACATTGTATTATTTAAAAATTGACATTTCGCAACATCCTTACGATAAAATGTCAATTACCTTGAACTTAAATAATTTTGATCAGATAAAAAGAATAAAAATTTGATTCTTTGTACTGCACAAAACCATGACCTTTATTGCCCACAATTTCGCCCACTGCCATTGGGAATCTGTTTGTAATTGACTGTAATGAGATTAAAAGAATAAAAAATTAATCAAATAATAAATGTCAGCATGACATGAAAACTCCTTGACCTTTACATATGATTGGTCCGACTGCCGATCAGTCAGCTGTCACAGAGATCTTGTTGGACTGTTTCATGAATACGCTAGTCCGCTACACTGCTCCAAGCTACAGCAACTTGACCTCTTGCATAACTTCTTCACTAGCTAGTGCCAGATACTAGACTTGAAAACGTAGTGAGATTGTCATTGGTGTGGGTTTAATCGTTGTCCTGAGATGTTTAAACCTCATGTATCAATCTAACATTCATGGAGTTTTAGGGAAGCAATTTTGAGAAAATGTGCTCCATTTTCTTTGTAAAAGCCTTATGATATATGACATTTTTATAATAAATGTTAATAACTGTTTTTATAATATAAAGAGGGGTCAGGATAGTGCAGTGGTTAGTGCATTAGTGTTCGGGTCAAGAGGTTTGGAATTCAGCAGACTTTATCTGCAGTAGAGAACTGTTCTACATGTAAGGTTTGGGTGCAATGCTACACTGAATTTCAGTGCAGTACCACCCATGGTTTGCTAGTTCCAGCCATTACTCCCTGATTTCATGGTATTTCACATTGCTACCATGGCTTTTTTGGCTTTCTCCTGCCATAATTCTAGCATCCGTGATATAAGTGAAATACTCTTGAAAGCGGCGTTAAACCCCAAAATCACCTCACCTCTAATAAACGGACAATAAAGTGTGTATAATTTTGTTTCCAAAAACTATGAAACTGCTGTAGATGTATGTTCCATCTAACAACTCAAAGCCTCGATATTTTTATTTATGCGTTTTGATATGGCTACATATGAAAAAAAATAAATTATAATCTGGGCCTGCAAAGTTTATTTTTTACTATTTTGGTTAACTTTACGTGAACAAAATTGTTTTCTGTGGAAATTATTACTGTTTTACTGTTGGAAAACAAAAGCAGTTAAAAGTTAATAAACTAGAACTACAAGAGCACAAGTTTCCAGTGTGAACATCTTAAAAAAATCTTATTGTTAAATACATTTCCTTCTTCCCCATTCTTGTTTCTACTTTGGAATGAAAGATAAATTGTATCTGTCCTATTTCAGAATGAAAAATTCATAATTTTAATGCCATAGTTGAAGAATATTGTGCAATTCAACCTTTAAGAGAAACAATTTAATCCGGCCTCTGTCACTACAATTTCTTGAATCCAGGCACTCCATCATAGCAAGGATTTTCTGCTGCAGTGCCAAACCCGCAAGGAAATCTTTACGAGTGGCTTTCACAATGATGGGAGATCTCGCAAATCCATCGAGTCGGCATAAATCCTGAGGAGCTCATACTGACGAAGGGCCTTGCTGTCTTAGGACAATTTTGTAATCTTCTTCTGCGGAGATCAATAGAAAAAGTGCTATTTGTCTGTGTATTATATGTGAAGGGACGGACTGGAAGCCGGTAGATTTAGGAGGGATTATGATTACCCCTTTTATTTATTGTGGCATTGTTCGAAGAGATCCTTTGTGGTTTCCTTCATTGTAGTCCGTCTAAGAAGACAATCCCGTGAGTAAAATAGAACGATGCCACTGAAAACTTTTATTCTTTCAAACTTGCTGATGTGTCTGTTTGTGTTTGCCTGAATGTTAAAATGAATGAAAAGTTAGTTATGAAGAAAATAAAGTCTTACGGATCAGGAGGATTTGAGATAGTAATAACAGTAAATGGTAATAACAATGATCATCTGTTGACAATCAGCAATGACAGATGGTGATGATGATGATGATGATGATAATGATGGTGATAACGATGGTATGGTTGATGGTGATGTTGATGTCAGTGTTGATGTTGATAATGATGATGTCGATAATGATGATGATGACAATGATGCTAATGATGACAGATGACAAATTCAAGAACTTCCCAAGGTTTGTTTGTGAATTTACGAAAAGTTATGATTAGTCAGAAAGTTGGTCGAGTAGACTGTACACAACTTGACAAGAGACAAATAAAACCAAGTTGACATTTTCTTCTGTATCAAATGTATCTAGCGAGACAGTCACAGTGTTACTGCCAGGGTCATGTATTAAGTTATGGTTGACATTCACCAATACTCTGCCATACATAACACGTACAGTCTTAGCTTCTGATTTCCATAATGTTTTAGCTTATGACATTCAAGAATGGTAATGCTTTATTAGCAGTGAAAGTTAGATTGGTGGATGGTTTGTTTGTGGGTTGGTTGTTTACAATAGATGGTTAGTTGGATAGGTGGGTGGGTTGATGATTGGTTGGTTGGATAGGTGGGTGGGTTGATGGTTAGTTGGTTGGATAGGTGGGTGGGTTGATGATTGGTTGGTTGGATAGGTGGGTGGGTTGATGGTTAGTTGGTTGGATAGGTGGGTGGGTTGATGGTTAGTTGGTTGGATAGGTGGGTGGGTTGATGGTTAGTTGGTTGGATAGGTGGGTGGGTTGATGGTTAGTTGGTTGGATAGGTGGGTGGGTTGATGGTTAGTTGGTTGGATAGGTGGGTGGGTTTATGGTTAGTTGGTTGGATAGGTGGGTGGGTTGATGGTTAGTTGGTTGGATAGGACAGCCACTAAGGGTATCACAGACAGTTCTGTCGCTGGATATCAACTCCCTTCAATCCTGAAAAGGATACACTAGCAACTAGCATGACAATTGTCTATATAAATATGCTCTTAAAAGTATGTATGACAAGATTTCATTGCATCTATGTCCTGTTGACAAACATGCCGCAAGGTAGAGCCACTAAGGGTATCACAGACAGTTTTGTCGCTGGATATCGACTCCCTTCAATCCTGAAAAAGATACACCAGCAACTAGCATGACAATTGTCTATATAAATATGCTCTTAAAAGTATGTATGACAAGATTTCATTGCATCTATGTCCTGTTGACAAACATGCCGCAAGGTAGAGCCACTAAGGGTATCACAGACAGTTTTGTCGCTGGATATCGACTCCCTTCAATCCTGAAAAAGATACACCAGCAACTAGCATGACAATTGTCTATATAAATATGCTCTTAAAAGTATGTATGACAAGATTTCATTGCATCTATGTCCTGTTGACGAACATGCCGCAAGGTAGAGCCACTAAGGGTATCACAGACAGTTTTGTCGCTGGATATCGACTCCCTTCAATCCTGAAAAAGATACACCAGCAACTAGCATGACAATTGTCTATATAAATATGCTCTTAAAAGTATGTATGACAAGATTTCATTGCATCTATGTCCTGTTGACAAACATGCCGCAAGGTAGAGCCACTAAGGGTATCACAGACAGTTTTGTCGCTGGATATCGACTCCCTTCAATCCTGAAAAAGATACACCAGCAACTAGCATGACAATTGTCTATATAAATATGCTCTTAAAAGTATGTATGACAAGATTTCATTGCATCTATGTCCTGTTGACAAACATGCCGCAAGGTAGAGCCACTAAGGGTATCACAGACAGTTTTGTCGCTGGATATCGACTACAAATTCAATCACAGTCATCCTTGAGAGAGATCAGCCTCCCAGCTCACAGATCAAACTCCCTGGAGATCAAGTCCACTATGTGACCAGGCTAATAAGTACACAGTGTTGTCTATAATGGAATCCAAGCACACATTTCCTGGAGCCTCTGGCGTCTCCCATCTGGAAATCAATCTCTTCTCTCATGATGATGGCCCATCTCTGTAATCCGAGCCTATCGATATGTTCAAAGAAAAATTTTGTAAACATTGTTTGATCTTGATGACATACATCTGATCCTGAGGCCATACATCTGATCTTGAAGACATAGATATGATCCTGAGGACATAATCTGATCCTGAGGACATACATCTGATCTTGAGGACATAGATATGATCCTGAGGACATAATCTGATCCTGAGGACATACATCTGATCCTGAGGACATATATATGATCCTGAGGACATAATCTGATCCTGAGGACATAATCTGATCCTGAGGACATACATCTGATCCTGAGCACTTACATCTAGTCCTGAGGACATAATCTGATCCTGAGGATAAACTCACCTTGTAGGTAGCATATTGTTACATAACATAAAAGTCAGTTTGTCAATAGTTGCAAGAGGTTTCACCTCAAACCTAAAACCAAGGTATTGTAAGCTTTCCCCCTGCAATAATAACCACACACTAGTAAGTGAAATACCATGACATAAATTCAAGATCACTTCATTTCAAAGAAAGAGATGAGCTTGCCCATTCATTGATCCAACATGATTAACGTGTGGCGATGCTAATAAGTACACATAAGTCCATAATGGTTTGGGAGCATACATCTCCTGGAACCATCTCCCATAGGGAAATCAATCTCTTTTACCTCAGGTTGATGGTTCAGTATGTGGATCTGTGTATTCATATGCCACATGAAATTTATTTAACCCTTGAAAAAGAGGTATGGTCAATGAGGAATTCCAATATTTGTGATCGTAAAATATGTCTAAAATTACGTTTAATGTTATAATTTTTTGTAAAGATTGATTAGGAATATAGTTATATTTCTTAGAAATAATTGCCATTTAGATAGTATTCAAATTTGTCATTGTTACATTTGAGATAACACTACCTTCAATACTACAAAAAAGTACAAGAAGTTATACTGTTGAAGGTAGTGTTATCCGAAATGTAAGAATGTTAGTTATATATCTTTATGTAAATATTGCAACCCTTGACATGAAAGCTGCTATATGCCCCAAAAAAACATTTTGTATGGATGTAGGAATGTAAGAATCATCTATGGACACCTTAACCCGATGGAAGATTTGGACCAATGGAAAGCTGCAAATGACACTATCATTTCAAACAATGAATTTGACCAATGGAAACAATTAAATGCCAAATAACATCAGTCGGTGCGTTCTCATCATATTTGTATCAGCTAAAGTGATCTCACGCATCACTACCCTTTACATACAGCACAATGTCGTAATTTACCGTATTCCGTATGCTCAAATTGAACAAAGGTGTCCGGAGCTTTTATCTGATTTCCAACACGAAAATACAATTAGATGAGAGTGAAAATGGAGATGGTTCTCTTGTACAACGTCCACCGTTGACACGAAGTAACACACATTTTTGTCAGTTCTGCGTAAACACAGACTTCATAATTACTTAATGGAATTGTATGTCATACTGGTGCCGAAGACTTTGAGCAACAATTTGATCAGGAGAACTGGGGAAATGTCAGAAGGTATCAATCCCGAAGGTGTTGATAATTGACAATAGACCGTTGGCGCCAAAACCTGTCATATCCTTGTCATGCTTATAGTGTCAAAGAATAATTGCATGAGACAAGCTCGGTAACGCTGTTGTCTTGGAATAGACTGTAAATATTATATATATCAGAATAGGTGTGATATAGGAAATTAACAAGAAATAAATCGAATTAGCTTCCTCTACATGTTATTGTCTTGGAATAGAGTTTATTACCTAATGTCATTGAAGTTTTCCCTGGCCAAAATGTATTCCTCTGGATCAAAATATATATAACTATATGAAAAATTTAATAATAGAATAATTTCAGGAGCTTTTAACGTTTTCTCAATAGTTTGTTTGGGAAATAAAAATCTAGACATTTTGGAATATGTTACGTTGTTTTAGAACCTGTATAAAATTACTCTTAGTGTATATGTATCATAAAACATTAATATCTTCAGAGTTAATAAGTTGACTGCCTTCTTTCATTCCAATTTTCTGTTTATGGATATCCATGTAAATAATGAAACCAAGAAAACTTGGAACATTGTCATGTGTTGATTATATTTTCAGATTTCTTTGAATCACAACTTACTCGAGAGATATAGTTATGAGTTCAATTATCTTTTCACCCAGGTTTCATGCTCCCGTAGGACATGCGTAAATAATTTGGATATGTGAATACGCACTAATCATATTTTCAATAAGGTTTCTCTTGTTTAAATGTATGGCTGCGGAGACGTGATGTGAAGTTGATTATATGTTGATTAAGGTTATGATGATCGAGTCAGACATCATGGCATGATACTATTGTCCCAGAAACTTATTATTTACGACTTTAATTTCCGATATCCATATTGATATCCAGCCTGGCACACACTATGCTGTGTGAAGAGGCAGACCTCATAGCATGATGCTATTGTCCCCGAAACTTATTATTATGACTTTAATTTTCGATATCCATATTAATATCCAGCCTGGCACACACTATGCTGTGTGAAGAGGCAGACATCATGGCATGATATTATTGTCCCTGAAACTTATTATTTACAACTTTTATTTCTGATATTATTAACATCCAGCACGAAAACGTATTGTCTCCACCATGCTGTGTTTTTGTACAGTATTTGAATTATAGGAAATAAGGAAGCTAAGTGTATATGCAACAATATTGCATTTTACTCTAAAGCACTTCGCAATTTACTAAATTTTTCATTCCATAGCAAATCCTTCATAATTGTAGGATTTCATCTTGTAACATAATTGTTTTTGAAGAAAATGAAATATTTAAAGATTTATCTGAAAGTGTTCTTTAAAATTTCTAATAAATATTGTCATTTAGTAGTAATAGAATTTATAGAATATTTAATGCCTTCAGCATTCTTTATTGATTTTAGAAAAAATATGCTAATATCTATAGCTTCTAAATTCTTTTGCAACCTTCAACAGTTAAAAATCATATCTGTTTATTTTTTACAGGATTTCTGGCAAACCTTATAAATTTTCATATGAACTATTCAGTTAGTTAACAGTTGCCTTTCCAATAACAAGAGAAAAATTGGAAAAGAATGATAAATCCTTGGAGGAAACCTAGTTATTGGGTCATGAATCACGGTAGAAAATGAAATTATCTCGTTACTTATCACGACTGTCTTCTAGGAAATAGGGTATGCAAGATTTATTAAATATTTATTTGGTTAACATCATTATGTAGAGCTCCACAGTCTGTGGCTGACGTCCTCTCATCTGTAATATGGGATTAGAAGTGATAAGTCATAATGAAATGCATGGTTCAGTTTTCCAAAGCTCTCTAAGCATAAAGATTGTTAACTATTGGCAGTGTTGTATAGCTGTTGTAAGATATTGAAAATCTATGACTTTTAAGATCTAATATTAAAAAAACTTTGAAAATCCAGGGCAACAAAATGCTTTTGGAATATCTTACTGAAAATTTAGAGATCATCATGTCGTCAAATCCACCCTCTTTTTATTTTTGTATTACGTGAAATAAAACAGGCTATTTGTACCTAATTTTAAACTTTTTAATAATGATCCTTTTAATATTTATATAATATATGTTGTTGTTTCTAAGATTTAAGATCAAAGTTTATATGGGCAGCATGACAAAGTGTTATGTGATATTGTAATATTGAATACAAAAAGCTAAGAAAAACTCTAAAACTTGCAGAAATGTTTGCCATGTTTATGATATCTCGTCTGATATATGGAATTAATAAGAGCACAAAAACACTCTGAATGCAAAAAAGAGAGGTCATTGTATACTAATAGAAATGTTTTGAATATGTGGGTGATAGGAAATAAAGATGCAGCTGACATACGGTACTATCATCTGAAAAATGATTGATATATTGTTGGAAAGTTATATCTCATGATTTGCTTTAATGATTCATATTTTTGGGATCTGTCATCTGAAGATGAAGAGATTAATAAAATGGATATAGATGCATGTCTTGGAAACTTTTCTTGTGGAGTTTCAAACATAAGTTGTATCTGCAAGATTTTAAGAATATAGTTTCATAATTAAGCAAAATGGAAAGTTAAATGTAAAGGGATTCGTTATTGATCTTTAAACAGTTTTTCAGACTTGTATGTAAAATATGTGCATCTCTGATTTATGGTACATGTACTTATGGTAGATATACTGAATGATGAAAATAATCATAAATAGCATGCATAATTTCTTTGCTTGTATATGGATTGACCTATGGACACTATATTATTTTTAAAAAAAATTTGAATTGAAAAATAATGAACTGTTTGTATGAATTTAGATATGTGAAATAAAGTGATTATACTGTTATTTATATTTCTGTAGGAATTGTCCTTGACGATGGCAATTCAAATAATCAATTTGTTTGTGTGAATGTTTGGGTATTATTTATCTGAATTTTATGTGAAAAATTAGTTTCTTAAGTGTTATGGATGTAAATCTGTTGAATCTTATCTCAATGATTTTCTTCTCAGGACTATAGCTAAGAGACTGTTCTTAGAGGGAGGTGAGGCGTTGGGCTCCTAGCTGATCCATTTGGTTGGAACACAATTTCCTGTTTATTCTTTTCTTTCCAAGTGTCAAACCCAAATAACTGATTGCTATTTCTGTTATTTCAGGTTTGAAGAGTCATCCTAAAAGTTGATTTATCCATGGCTACCGTGCACTCTACAGTTAATGTTTAGATCATGTATGTCCTTGTCAAGCGGGGTGGTATAGTGTAGTTGTTATGCCCCTATTTCACTACGACCCGAATTGCCACGAATCACCACGAATAGGCGGCTGCATAAGTTCGTGAATATTCGTGAGCATTCGGCAAAATTCGTGAATAGCATTTACACTTGTACGAAATGTTTACGAACATTCATAGCTTTTCATGCTAAAAACCTACGAAACATGTACGAATTCTTTACGAATTGTCTACGAATTGTACGAAATGATTAAGACACAGTCAGGAATGTACTACGAATTTCCACGAATAAGATACGATATCACGAATCAAGTACGAATAGTTTACGATAGTTCGTAAATGCTTCGGGGTTAATTCGGGATGAGAACATCAAAATTATCAACCACGAATTTCCAAGAATTGTTTACGAAGTTGTTACGAACGTCCCGAATTAAATACGAACAGTTTACGAAGCAACTACGAATCTGAAATTCGTAGATGATTCGTGAAAATCTTTTGACAAACAAAAATTTTTCCACGAATGCCACGAATTACAAGAATGTTGCCGAATCAACTAGGAATCATTTACGAATATCACGAATCAATTACGAATTATCTACGAATTTCCAATTCGTGGCGATTCGTGGCAATTCGGGTCGTAGTGAAATAGGGGCATTAGTGAGTTCGCATCAAGAGGTCCAGGGTTCGAATCCCCAAAAGGGCATGGCAACTTTGTCTGCAATAAAGAACTGTTCTACATGCTGTAAGGTTTGGGTGCAATGCTACACTGGAATTCAGCGTAGTCCCACCCATAGTTCACTTATTTCCAGCCAATGCTTGCAGGTTTCACCGCAATGCATAGCCACATGGTGTTGCGGGCTTTCCCTGCCATAATGCATAGCAGCTGTGATATAAGTGAAATACTCTTGAAAACGATGTTCAACCCCACCTCACCTCATCTGACCTCCTTGTTAAGGATGAACACAGATTTCTATAACCAAATGTGTTATGGGTGAGAAAACTCCTCTGATTAATTAACATCACCCTAGGTCAATCTTTAAAATCTGAACACTGCAATACCCCTCCAATCACCTCATATCAAGCTTTCAGCAGTTCATTTTCAGGTATAATAATCATAGGTTGAACCTCACCCGCAGTTAATACTTGTATCATCTTACCGTTATCTAGTATTAACATGCTAACGTAACATCCTAGCTTTCATTTGAATCAAACTTGCTGACATGCTCGCTCTTTATTTTCAGATCTTTTATAGAATTATCAGTAACCATGGTGATATTTACCATTCATCACATGCCTCCATTTTCAGACCGCAATACTGTTACATATATCTGCCGTCAAATCAATCTTGCTGACATGTTCGCAATTTGTTTTCAGATCTGTTACATTAGAATTATCAGCAACAATGTGGAGTTTACCAATCATCACGAGGCATAATTTTCAAACTACAATACCCTAATACCCACCCTCAAATCACACTTGCTGGCATGTTCGCAATTTGTTTTCAGATCCATGCCGAGGTTTCAATTGCGAGGAACCCCAAGTGTGCCAGCTTGGTCCACAGCGCAAACCCGTCTGTCGCTGCAATTACGAATGCTCAGGCGGCTTAGACAAAGTCTGTGGTACGGACAGACGGACGTACAGCAATACATGCTTTTTGCGACAGGAAGCGTGCAAATCTGGCAAAACAATTGAAGTGTTGCATTCTGGGCCATGCACTCCAGGTTGGTAGCGTAATCTATCTGCAAGTAATGTTCGCTAGCTAGAACCTGCATGCATGCATATATTCGTAGGCTGCTTCCGTTTATTACGTATTACGTTGTATAGCCAGGCTAGTCAAAGCTGTGAAGGCGCATCTTTTGCTTTTAGTCGTACTTGTATTACTTAGCGCAAAACTATGTCAAGAGTTGTGACAGCGCATCTTTTCTTTTGCTGAAGATTGCTTTGGTTTGGTTTCTTTATTATGTTCTGCAAAATAGCACAGCTTTCACAATTCGTCATTGTTAATATGTTTGACAGATTTATTTGCTTGACAAGTCGTCCCTACTTTCGCTTTCTGTTTTAGCTGTATTATTTATTCCAAAATAAAATTTGAATGCAAACCAAATGTGTCATATTTTGCGATGTTGTGGTAAATATTAGGGTTTTGTTAAGTTTATTTGCTATTGTAGTCTGCCAGCACATCTCTACTTTTGCTTTCAAGTTGTAACAGCAATGTATATTGCAATACTAGCTAGGTGCTGCTTTGACAATTTTTTCTACTTTCACTTTCAAGCAGTAACTGAGTCATGATAGTCACTTCCGTTTTAGTTGTGACTGTTATATTTAATTTCAAAACTGTAGTTAAGAGTCATGACAGTGACTTTGCCTTCTCTTTTAGTTGCAGCTGTTATATTTTATTACAAAATTATATTTGATTGTAAAACTATAACAGCAGTTGTAACATTGGTTCTCTACTTTCACTTTTTATTTTTTTGGATTGTTCAGCCACATATATATATAAGCCTCCACTCAAACTCACAATGTTTATGTTTGATATCTGACAGCACTTAATCTATATTTTCACTTTTTTAGCTGAAGCTACTTTTTTTACTGTTAATTTTGTTTGGTATGATGATGTTACTTACAAACCTTGATTCACAGAAACAGAAACATTATATGTTTATCTGACTATCATGCAAATCACCTTCTTTTTCATATGTACTACAGTGTTTTGTTCTATTTGAGTTTGATCTATTTCTACATTAATTTACTTCTCTTGGCCGTAATATATTGGCTTTATATAACAAAAGTTTTGATATGAAAACTTATGTCATTATCATACAAACTTATTTTTTTTATCAAATTTGAAATATTTTGATATTAATATATATTAATTGATTAAATTTTGCAGTTATGTTCGCTCTTTCATCATATTCTGCTAAAGTGTTTGCTTTTTTAAAGCCTTTCTTTTTTGTTTCAATTATTTCATTTTCAAAGTCATTTGAGTTTTTATTTCAGTCTACAATGCCGCTGCACCTTAATAAAAGGACTTATGTTTGAAATAAGACATGTAACTTCCAACGAAAATATTTAGACATCATACCAAAATCAAAATTTTATGAGATTTATATTTGTGAATTACTTTTCATCATGATGAAATTTGCCATAATTTCAATTATTTTAAAATATTAGGAGCATTTTAATAATTTCATGATTTTATAATTTTATTGACACCTGCCATAAAAAAAATTCTTAATGTGCACAAAATCTTAGCAAAGTCTATAAATCTCAAATATCATATCACAAAAATCATCTGCAAACAGAAATGCTATTAAAATTATATAGTGCAACATAGCCACAACTGCTAAAATATAGATGGCAATAAATGTCATAACATTGCCAATGTTGATAGTTCTGTTGAGTTTGTTTTCTTTGAGGACTGAAACATTTTTGCTAATTTTCATGACTAGGTATAGATTTTTTGGTGCACAATGAGAAATTTTCAGTGGTAGGTGGGTACCTAGACTCATCAGATACCAAATTACATGTGAAATACATGATATATCATATAATAAACATGTGAAATACATGATATATCACATAATAAACATGTGAAATACATGATATATCATATAATAAACATGTGAAATACATGATATATCATATAATAAACATGTGAAATACATGATATATCACATAATAAACATGTGAAATACATGATGTATCAGATAATTAACATGTGAAATACATGATATACCAGATAATAAACATGTGATATTTTTCATATATTAGAAAGTGAACATGTGATACTTGTGATATATCTGAATATGTACTTATGATATAATGAAATGTGCTATTTATTGATATATCAGAAAGAGAACATGTGATATTTGTGATATATCAAATAATAACCAGGTACATATATATATTTATCACATATAGAACATGTTACGTTTGTGATATATCAGAAAGTAAACATGCAATAAATGTGATATATCATAACGAAAATTTGATATATGTGATATATCATAATGAACATTTGGTATTTGTGATATATCATAATGAACATGTGATATATATATGTGATATACAGCCTCTTCAGATAATGAACGTGTAATGTTTATGATATATCACCAGGAATAAACGTTATCAGTCCAGCCACTGTACAAGATGAGTATAATAAATACGGTAATATCAACACACCTTTCTATACATAGATTACCCATATTTCTACTCATCCACTCACTCTTATCACAAGATGTCTTCCTTGCAGTGCAAAGAATTGCTTTGGCATCAACTTTTATTAATTCAATTTTTTCTTCATTTTCGTATATTTTGTGATGAGTGTCTTTTCCATTGTATTTCCATTTTGTCAGTCCAGCCATTTAGACCAAAGACGCTGTTAATGATATTTGTTAGAACATTTGACAGTTGATTAGAAAATAACAGCCATTTTGTTTTGAGAATTCGCAAGCAACTTGCTTAGAAAAGATTTGTAGAAATGCGCTTGAGACAAGAACAGTTTTAAACAGGTGTTTGAGACAATTTTGCAGCGCATGCTTTAACCTTGGGTCTGCTCGATTAAATACAAACTATATGCGTTCTTGGAGACTTTTTGCACCTTTGGCAGGGGGAAGGTTAATGAAAATTTGTTGATGTTGAAGCAGTGTTCGTCACCAACCTTAAACACAACAAAACACTCTCAGCACCCGTCCTTTATTGTCAAAGTTGTAAATGATATGTCTTCGTTATACTGTAGCCCTGGTTTCTTGTATCTAAGTTGCTGTAAAGAATGATCGCTGTGCGCTAGCTGCTTTCCACTTCATCCTAACATGAACGCGACGTGGTTCAACTGCACGTTGAATCAGTCAATGGCCGATGCTGGTTTCCACTTGACTTATCACATGTGTGAAACAAACTTCAACAATTGCATTTTATGATATTATGTCAACATATTTCAATATTTTGTGTGTGTTATTTTTTAAGATTTATGCAAAAATGTTAAAAATGTGGAAAGCTGAAAATAACAAAGCTTTATGGCTTTCTTTCAGTGAGAAGCTCAACCAAAGTTGATAAAAACCTATAATGAAATCGGTGCTATTTTCCATTTCACTAAATATCAGAGTGACAATCTTATAATGAGTCAAATCATTAAAGCATTTAACATGCTATTTTCCCTCTTACTAATTGTAAGTTGGTTGCAGATTTCTGATTGGTAAATTATCTCATACTGTTTTCCTTGAGACTTATTTTAGGGAGTTCTTAGAAACCAAGGCTGGTGTTGTGCCCCTCCCCGAACTAGACAATGTTGTGATATCGATATTGTTCTGTCGTCAGGTGTTGTTTGTGATCCTTTCCCTTAGCATGTGTTGTACTTATGAATAAACTGTAGATCCTATTTCCTAATACTTTTCTTGCAAAAATAAGGATGTAAATTTGATAAATAGTATCTTATGGATTAACTTGAATCTTAAATTCCCATTTTGTTGATAATTTTTAACTAAATTCAATCTTAAAATCCCTTTTGTTGATCATATTTTTTATAAATTCAATCTATAAAATCCTTTTCATTTTACTGTAATTTTTTGAAATCCCATTTTATTGATTATATTTTTACTAGATTGAATCTAATAATCCAATTTTAACATTTAATTAATATTTTTTTGCTATACATATCAATTAGTTAAATCTTATGACAATTATTCTGAAAAACTGAAGCCCGCTTTTTTCAATTGCATATAGTTTGATAGATTAATAACATCTTTAGATTTAGATATGTTGATTTTGAACCAAGGAGAATCACTAAAGTTTTAAAGGTATAATTTAATAATTTGGTTAAAATTATATATTGGTATCAAATTAATTAATCTTTTTATATAAAAATACTTTATTTCTTAATCCTCATTTAAAGAATGAGTCATGTTGTTTATTTCAAATTCAAAAATAAAATAGAAATCATTATCAAATTTAATTTGGTGGTTAATTTGAAGTTTTTTAATTGTTGATTTAATTCAGTCATTTGTTTGGTAACAAATATGTCAAATCTCCTAAAGAACTTTATATAATCTAAACTATCAAAACTACAAAGGATTCCCTTCAAGCCAATGAATGATATTTTCTTTTCACACAAAAATATTCTTCTTTGATTGCCATCAAAACTGCAGTGAACACTTTTTGAATTAAAACTACTGAAAGTCCAGAATTTATCATTGGTTTCCAAAATGAACAATTCATGCTTCAAAATTAATTAAATTTGCATTTCATTTTGCAAGTATGTTGGAATTTATTGTTCAGAATAATTGAATTATTATGTTCACTCCCAAATAGTACTTTATTAATTTTATTATTAATACCAAAAAGTTAACGTTACTTTAATTTCGCAACCCATTTAGAAATAACCTCTAGCTGCCTAGGTAGAATCATTATAGAGGAACCCTTTTTGTTAGTTATTTAAATTCAATTATAATGTATGCAATGTATGGCGACAAGTAAAGTAATAATCATTTACAAATATGAAATTATGAGATTAACCACATTGTCACAGATTCATAATTAATAAATGAATTTAATTTATACACAATATTTTCTGAGATTGAATGGTTGCTGTTTGATATTTGTATGCACTGTGCATCTGACTTTCCATTGAAGTTGTGGATTTGGCACCGAAAAAATATTTTGTGGGATTGATAAGAAATTAAATATTCCAATTGTTGTTTAATTTTGAATTAATAATGAATGTCAGTGTATTACAAGATTTTACAATATAAATATGTAATTCTTTTGCCGTCTGAGGGAAAAAATGGATAGTTTTAAAAATTTGCTAAATTTCAATCTTTTTTCAGAAATGTCTTTTTCCAGTTCTAGTTTGATATTGTGTTTATAAATTTGTATTTTTTTGTCTTGAACTTTCAGATTGTGCTTTTAATGAGATGTTTTTTCAAAACAAGCGCAACTTGTGTTGCGATATTTGAAAAACCAATTCAATGCATATTACTTTCTAGCATGGTAATAAGATATTGCAAGGTATTGAGATTAAAAAAAAGAAGATTTTATAGTTTTTTAAGATGAAGTCTTGCGCTTAACAAACTTTGCTGCCCAAAAGTTCAAATTCAAATGTTTTGTTGAATAGTTTTCTTACTCATTTCCTTTTATGAAATTTCTCACAATATCATTTGAATCTAATTTCTGATACTTTAGTTCATTTCAAAAAGAGAAAGTGATGATTTTGAATAACTTTTTTCATCCGTTCTCATTTTGGCAAAGAGAAAATAAACTTTTCAGTTATAATATTTTTATTTAACTCATTTATTATTATGTGAAATAGCAGAGTTTGTTATGCTGTGAGAACAGATATTAAGACGTTTCTGTTCTATGAATGTTTGTGGCTCTATGAAATGGGGATGGTTTGTTTTGAATGAATTTGCTTTAAGTACCAATTTCTGCTGCATGCCTCTAGACTGGTGGACTAAGGATGGGCTATATCTTTTGCATGTGGGACCTGCCCATGAAAATGAAGAAAAAGTTAAATGACCTGCAGCAAAATAATAAAAAAGAAGAAAAAAATAAATGTTCTTGGAAAATGATTCCAAATTACATTTCTCTAGGACAATTTATAGAATAGTTTTAACTAATTAAATTATTTGGTTTTGAGTTTGGACGTATTATTTATTTCTAACCAATCATATTACAGGAAGTAACCCATGTGACGATAAGCGTTGCCGACCAGAAGAGGAATGTACTGTCGACAGACAGGGTCGTGCTAATTGTGGATGTCCTCCAAAGTGTCCGGAAATTGTTCGTAAAGTTTGCGGGAATGACAGCCGAACTTACGACAGTGAATGCGAGTTACGTCAACAGTCTTGTCTAGCAAAGGTCTACGTTGTTGTAGCGGACACCGGACCCTGTGGTAAGAACAGTTTTTGGTATTGACTATTTTGATTTATTACCTACAAGCCAATCATATCGGGGTGCATATTTTCATACGATGCCCTAGGGCATAATATCACTTTGTCAAGGTTACGTGACGTCATAAACAGGGCCATGACACCAAGCTGCGTCTATGACATTGCGTTCCATATGCGTCGCCAGCCTATGGTTGAAATTGGATTTTGGCGTGTTTTCAATAATTTCACGACTCAGTAAAAAATAGAATAATATGATCATGTCTATGCCATACTTGTGCCTGAATATCAGTATATCCCTCGCTCTCGCTTGGGTAATACTGATATTCTGGTACTCGTGTCGTAAACATTGTATGACATATACACTCATATAATATCCTCTATATATTGATTATGACAAAGTGATCAGTTTTGTCAAATATTATTCATCCAATATATATACAATGATTATATGTACAGCATAAATGGGTCATAAATATGAATGAAAAATTTACATTTGTCATTTCAATACAAGGTGACCATTTTAGTCTTATCTTATTAACCATAAGTGCATTATTTCTAAGGAAGTTGGGTGATATGTTTAAAAAAAGGTGTTTTTAAGCTTTGAATTTTCACTTGAATACGAATTTCAAAGTATCCATTGCCGCTAATGGCTGCGATACAATAACAATAACTCACTGACTCAAAACATCCATCAAGAACCTGGTAAGATAAATAATAAAATTGCCTGATTTATATAAGGTAGCTCCTGTATTTGACTATCAAATATACCAAAGGCTTCAAAAACATACAGTTAAGTCATATTATATTTAACATCCCTCAAAATCTTTAAACTTTAATGGAAAATCAGTATTGGATATCAACAATGTTATTATGCTAAAAAGTGTACTCTCAATTTGGCATTTCATTTACATTTTCAGTGCGAGATATTCCATGCCGCGACCACCCGTGTGATCACGACTCTGTTTGCATTCCTCGGGATGGACGTCCATCTTGTCAATGTGCCTTCTGTACTGATGAATACGAACCGGTACGTACAGTTTCACCAGCCTGGCAATGTTTTAATGATATTCTTTTGGTTTGTTGTGTGCATCTGAAAAATTAGGCTTTAATTAATTCTTAAGGTATTTTCGTACAATGGATAAGATGCACTTTATAAATAATCCAATGTTTTTATGCTTTTTGTTAGAATTACTGTACCTGATAATGTATACAATTGAGTTGTGTCCTTTACTTACAATACCAGGGGGAATAGTGCAGTGGTTAGCCAATAGGCTTTGGATAAAGAGGTTCGTAGTTTGAATCCCGCCAGCAACTTGGCAACTGCAGTTGAGAACTACGTGCAGTAAGGTTTTGGTGCAAACAGTGAATTTCAGAACAGTACAACCCATGGTTCGCTTGTTCCAGTCAGGTTTCACTGCAATACAAAGTCACATGGTGCTGTGGGCTTTCTCACTGCAATAATACAAGCAGCCATTATGTAAGTGAAATACTCTTGAAAGCGGTGTTAAAACCCAATCACCCTTACAATAGTCTCAGAGAGATAAACAACCTTTCATACAAGAAAGTACGTAACACATCTCAAGCTAGAAATGTTCCAGCATTTTCCCAAGAAAACTACTTTTTCATGTTTTGAAATGTTTTTCTCTTGGGAGAAAAAAAGCTTGAAAGATGTAAGCAGTACACGGACAGTAAATTCAATTATCGGTTAGTCAGCCTGACAAATTATGAAAAAAATCTTATTGGTGCCTAAAACACGACAGGCACGCACGCTTCGTCTCTATAAAACAGAATACGTTATGTGATCCAGTGTCAGATTAATGTGGATAACACGATTCAGGTGATAGACGAATACTGTCAATGCGAAATACGCATCAAACATTCAACGCACAGCCCTTTTACACATTGCTTACCAGAAAATCAATGTTAACGGTATTATCGAATGTTTTTTTACTCCTTCAGCTGATGCTTAATTCATACCGCTGTGTTGTCTATACCACAATTAGGAATTTCGCGTGAACTAACTTGCTCTGCATCTCCCGTTTATATAGACTGGTGCTTTTATTCATTGCTGTTCATCCATTTATGAACGTGTTGAATACTGATATTTTATTCACTATCGGAAGCTGTCTCTCTGATGTTGATAAATTTTGTTAAAACTAACTTGATCTATCATTCGGCATTTTTACTTTGATCGATTTATACATTATTGTTGATTGTTTTATGATTATTTGTTTAACTTGATGTTTAATTCATGATCTGGAAACATCTTTATTAGATCTGGAGTCGTCTTCGTCACCTTCCAAAATTTTTAGTTAACTGACATAATTGATCTGTGATTCAATATTTGGTTGTGGTCTTGAACTTAATGTTTAATTCATAATCTGGAAAATCTTTATTAGATATACATCCTGAGTTATCTTTGCCTCCTTCAAAAACTCTGAGTGAACTGACTTATGATGGTTATCTGTATGAAACAAGAGTTTCTTGTTTCCTTGTTTCTTCTGTACTCCCCTTCTAATATGCTCCTCAAAAACCTCTTTGTTTGAATATCAAGTTGAAGTCTTGAACTTGATGTTTTATAATTCATAAACTGGAAACATTTTTATTTGATTACATCAAGAGTTGTCTTTGCCTTCATTAAATAGATCATCAAAATAAGTTATTAATTGTTATGTTTCTGATTCCAACTAGATAATTCAACATTGTTGTCAGAAAAATTGAGAAAGTATTATAATGGATTCACAAAATACTTACAGATGCATCCATTGTGTTTCGTAATTTTGAATTAGCTTAATAAGTCCCATCATAACATATATGCTGATTTCACTTGAAACAAAGAATTTTACTCAACTTGTATGTTCCTTCACAATCACTATATGTATCATAATTACTAGTTTCAAATTTAAATCAAGCAATATCATTACACATGTGCAGAAACCGAAACTATATACACGTCCCATTTTCATGTACAATAGTTATATGACCTACCATACTTAACCCATGGTTCGCTAGTTCCAGCCGATGCTCGCAGGTTTCACTGCAATGCATAGCCACATGGCGTTGCGGGCTTTCTCCCTGCCATAATACTAGCAGCCGCGAAATAAGTGAAATACTCTTGAAAGCGACATTAAACCCCAACTCACCTCACCTCACCATACTTAACATTATCAACCCAAATTTGTATTTTTGTCTTTTGTAAATAAGGTCCTAATTTGACTAATTGAAGCAGTGCATTGTCCGATTTTCGATAAAAACATTACTACTTTTACCTTTATATTGTCAATATCCTGAGTTTCCACATCCACAATTTGAATTTCGTTTCAACAAAAAATACCCCGATGAAACCCTCCTTTTAAGCTTTGAATTACTTGTAATGTACTCGTATGTTAATCCAACGAAGACCTTCCACATTTACCATAATTCATGGTTCCCTGAAATTAAAAAAGTAATGCCTCAGAAACAAAAAAGTACAAGCTTTGAATTTAAAGATTTAATCGAAAATCCTTTGATTTGTTTTCATCTTCTTTGCAACAACGATTAAAAATGTAAAACTTTTAAAAACTGATTCAATTGAAGTTGAAAAGAATAAAAAAAAGATTCAATCCGTGTTTAATTTAGCGACTAGTAATTCCACCTAATGAAGTGAAAGCTTTCCTAATGAACAGAGAGCGTATTAAACCTCCCATGGTGCTTGCTATTTAGCTTGGCGGAGACAATCAAGGCGGTAATCGATCGTAAAATGTCATTTAATGTTTAATGATGCATTATTAGCATCATTAAAGCACTTTTGCTAACTATTTATTGTGTTTTCTTAAGCTAAGTGATCCTTAAATAAGAATAAAGTCAAACTTGAAAGCAAAAAGTGTTGTCATTACGGCAAGTTATTACGTGGGACAGTGTAAGCTTTCAAGTTTTTGATTGAGAGGATTAGCCCCATAGTGAAGCCAATATTGAGAGAGAAATTTGGGACATGCATTCATTGTTTTTAAGTAGATAAGACGACAAAGCTCTGTTTTTATTGAATTGGTGTTTAGGATCTGACTTTACAGAACTGTTGGCAAGGGACATTCACTGATTAAAACAAATTCTTCTTTATTACATGCAAGAAAAACAAGACTTTCATAATGAAAGCAAACATTTTGGTTAAAACTTCTTTATCAAGAGTTTAAAGTCAGATTTTTTTTATAACAAGTTCTATTTTATAAGAAAAGTAAACATTTTGGATAACAACTCTTTTCTGACATATAATTGAAGCAATATTTCCTGATATATCTTAAATTGTGGATACTTCTTTATTACGTAAGAAAAACAATAATTTTGGATACAATCTGGTTTCTTACATGTAAGAAAAGCAATTGTTTTGGATAACAAATTGTTTATTACATAAAAAAGCAAATTATGTGCATAACAACTTCTTCATTAAAGGTAAAGGTAAAATTGTTTGGATAACAAGTTATTTATGAAAAGTAAAGCACACATTTCTGGATAACAACATCTTCAGAGCTTGATTGTCTTCACATGGTTGATAAGCATATATAATCAAAAACATTGTGTATGTTCTAGAGTTCATTTCTAAATTTCCCTCAATGACTTGATCCAACATCAACGCTGGGTTTTAAAATATATTTAATAACCTTAAATGTTTTTGACCCATGACATAGGAAGAAAAGGCAATTGATACAAATTACGAAACAATACTTTTGGAGGACTACGGTTAATGGTTAGGCCTAAAAAAAAAAAAAGATTCTCGAGCGTCGGCCAATCACTTTTATTTGTGCGCGTGACAACTTTTTAATTTCGTTTCAAAAAATAAATTAAGAATTTGCCACATCAATTTTGGTAAACCCAAAAATCCCATTTGTCCAACAAATATATGGGTCTGCAGGAACAGATGTGCTTCCATTTTGTATACTTCTATCACTTTCAGGCTATATTTTGATGGAAAAATAAAATGTACTCCTCCCGCATCATTATTTTTTCCAACAAAAAATAAAAATAAAGTCATACCGCACTCGTCATTTTTGAAAATAATGTGCCCGAGAAACATTTAATTTTTTTAATGCAGGCTTACAGATATCATGGTTTCCTTGATACGGAGGAAGTGAATGAATTAGATAACCATCTGTGTCGGATCCAGAAGGGGGTTCAGGGGTTCAAACTCCTCCCTTTCGACAATATTTGCATGTAAATTTGATGGACACCAAAGGTGAACCCCCCTTTTCCATGAGTGAACTCCCCTTTGATAATTTCTTGATCCGCCCCTGATCATTTATGGAATTTGGACTCAAGCAATTTGATTATTGTCAAATTAGATTAGATGTTCTACCCTGTGACACAGGAACGAAGGTGACATAGGATATAAACCTAGTGTATATTAATGTTGTTAATCAAAGGAAGAGTACAGTTGACCTTCACAGTGGGAATTAGAGGACAAGAAGTTAGAACCTGAGACCTTTGATTCTCTTATAACATTAGACCTGCACTCAATGACTGATGGTCGATTGTACCAAATACAAACCATTTGGGATTTAAACCTAGGAGTGTTGATGACGGCTTCAATATGCTATGTCAACAAGGCCATATGCTAAGAAGGTCAAACCAGACTTGAGGCTGGAAATTTTATCACTATTTGTGTGCTACACGAGGACTGATATTTGTCAAAATCTGAAATTTTGTTTGCAGGTACTTAATTCGCACCTTGTGGACCTAAGTTTGTACATTTGATCCTGACTATCCCTGACTGTGCCATGGAAATGTACCATAACCCCTTTAACAATGTTACATGTTGTAACTATAAGCTGGAATGTTTTAGAAAAATTTCATGCATGACTATAATTCTTGATCACCTATTTCCATCAAGACAGCAACTCAGCAAGCAACATTTGTATTGCATGACATGATTTACAATCGTCTGTGTAATCATCATCCCCTCCAAAATAAATGCCCTCCTTACAAAGTCAAGCAGTGAAAACCTACATCCCCTACTCGTTGATCACAAGCATATGCAGCTGTGGTGTGTCTGTAATGCCCCCAAGTCAGTTGAATGCCTCCCCCCTTCAAAAAAGAGTTGATACAATTTAAAACTTTAACACCCCCTTTTCTACATTTACTACCCTCTTTTCTCTTACTTTAGCACCTAGAGTGATTATTAAGTCAACTATAGTAACAGAGTAGTGTTATGTTAAAATACAACTTGATCCTTATTATATATAATGACAAATGTAACAATGTGACAGAGGTACTAGGTAAAACAAATGCTATGATAAATACAAGCTGTGAAACATGTTCATTAATACAACCAGACCTGGAATATACAACTTGTGATACAAATAGAATCCTAGGGATGTAATCAAGGAAATACAAAGAGATTACAACATTCATTTTGAGTACTGCAGGGGGCGGATAGCGCAGTGTTTAGCGCATTCGGTTCGAATCCTGCCAGGGTCTCGGCATCTTTGTCTGCAGTAGAGAACTGTTTTACATCAGTATGGTTTGGGTGCAATGCTGCAATGAATTTTAGTGCAGTAGTGCAGTTAGTGCTTTTTCCAGCCGGTGCTCATAGGTTTCACCACAATGCAAAGCCATAAGGCGTTGCGGCTTTCTTCCTACAATAATACTATCAGCCGTGATATAAGTGAAATACTTTTGAAAGTGTTGTTAAACCCCAACTCACCTAACCTTGAGTACTGTATGTTTGTTTCAGGTTTGTGGAGAGGATGGTATCACATACAACAACCCGTGTAAACTTCGACAAGAAAACTGTGAGAAGAAAACAAGAAACAAGATCAAACACAGAGGACCCTGCAGTAAGTTAATTGACAAAAATAATTCTCTATCTCATTTTTTAGCTTATGCATTTATTTACTATCATTCTCACAGAAAACAAACTGCAAAGTATACACAAGGCTTGTTATGCACTGAAACAACATTGTAAATATAAAATACTAAAAGTATTTGACATCTTGAAATGTTCTTTAGCTCTTCAGAGATTTAATACCCATATCATCCACACACTTAGGTTCTATAGATCTACCACATTTCAGTGTTTTGAGTGTTCGTAAGATATAAAGTCAAGTGTCACTTGATCTATTGCAGTTATAAAACACTTTCAATTGTCAATTATTTAAAATATTTTAATGTGTATGTTCTAAGTGTTCTCATTGTATCAGTGTCCTCTTCCTACTTGTTATTTATCTTTTATATCTTTATGCCAGGTCATTGAAATAAAATCTCTATTATGACAAACACTCTATACTTAACTGAAGTTGTAAGCTAAATTCTAAAGGTTTGAGGTTTCATTGTGTTGATGAATATTGGTGAATTTGTTTTTATTCATTATAACTTTTATTTTTAATTAAATTATTACATCAGGTATCAATCACACAATACATTCACATAAACAGAAAATGACTACAGGACGAGATTGAATTTATAGAACATATATACTATATTAGACATTTCAGCTGCACATTGAGTAACATTATAATAGTGACAGACTTTAGATATTAATTTTTGTAAGGTTGGCAGTTGTTTCTGTTTAAGCTCAGATATAGACTTTGATATTATACTGCCCAACAAACTTTAGAAAAATCTAAAATGATAACTATCCTGATTCAGGGTCTCCTAATAAATATAGAGGCCCTGGAACCAGGACAGTTATCATTTTAGGTTTTCTTGAGTTTCCTCGCCATTGATTTGTTTGCTATATAAATGTATCGCATATTGTTATTTCCTTACATTCCACCTGATGAAGTGAGTATATGCTCCGAAACGTCATGTATCTCCCTGTTCTTAGATTTTTCTTAATTTTGTTGGGCAATAGAGACTGATTATTCTAGTCTCCAAGCTGACGTAAAGACACTTGAAGGTGACTTGGACATAATCTTCACCAGGTACCAAGGTTACTGCGTGGTGAACTAATGCCCAACTTGAATAAAACCTTCTGTCCAAGGTGAAACAACATAACCTTATGCATATCTCACTGTTGGACAGTGAACCAACCCCTCAAACAATCAGGACCCATATTTTCGAGGCTCTTTTAGAGCTAAGATAGTAGTAAGTGCTAACATTAACATTGACTTATGACTATCTGAACACTAGGACAGTTTCGAAAATATGGGCTCAGATCTTCTAGCTGCTTGCCCATCTGGCAGCAAACTATTAATTGTATTGAACAACACAGTTAGTCCACTTAGCTTTGCACAGGATAATGTGCCACTATTTTTTCAGAATCATGAAGTTGCTTTATTGCCAATTATTCAATTCAACATTAAAGGGGCAGTAACACGTTTTTGGCAAATTTTATTTTTTCAAATTTCCCATTTATAATGATAGTTTATGTCATTTATATCTACTTTAGAGGGTAAAACATCTTATTAAACAAACCGTAGGGGGTAATAACGTTGTTGCGTATAAAACAAAAATTGCATGGCGGCGATTTTATGGTGAACACAATTTTATATTTCGAAGTACAAAAAACGATTCCCACGGTTTTACCAAACCATGAACACTCATTTTTAACTTGATTTTCTGAAGAGAGAATTGTGTTTTACTATTGGTGACATTATTTTTCAAATACATCTCATCGACTTATTTGAGCGAAAAAACGTGCTACTGCCCCTTTAATACATAAGTCATAAGCTGAGGCACTCATAAAAATATAATCCTTGTTTCTCAGTTGATGCGAAAAACATGGTATTTGTCAGAAAAGGCAAATATTCTATTTATAATATGATGTTATCATTTTATGCCACTACAGGTTGTTTTTTCATGTTGAGCAACCGCTAGGAACAGCCCGTGACCACAGTAACAATGTGACATCATAAGATAGTGTTTCGTCAGACCATTGTTTTATGACATCAAATTTGTGAACTTTAAAACATATAACTTTTGAGCAGTGATATCAATGATTGGTCACAGTGAAAATATCAGATATCTTCATTGTGGCTCAATAGACAGTTTATTTCACTGATAAATCCCAGCATTCCATTTTTTCATATATTGTTATTTTTTGCAGCTGGATGCGAGAACGTGAAGTGTGACTACCACTCAGTGTGTAACAGTGACGGGTCCAGGGCTCAGTGTGTGTGTCCTAAGTCCTGTGCTGAGGTGAGTTCCATGTATTGTATTCTCTCGGGTATAAGACAAACAGGCAAACAAACATCTTGGAAACATGGGGGTGGGCTTTTAGATGGGAGAGACCCAACTCAGATGAAAGTTTATACCTGAGACCATCAGACAATCAGAAAAGGTTTTATGAAGGTTTTTGACACTTAACTTAAAATAATATTATAGATTTATGTAATGTATGACCATGGAACATCTGGAAAATTTGGGGTTGGGCTATAACCTGAGAATAACCCCAACCAGGACAACCAGTGGGGGTGGTCTTATACCCAAGAGATTACAGTAAACTCTTTGGAATAAGATTGGGCCTGCTGCAGGTATAGCCTTATATCGTAATATCAGCTCTTGATTTGGCAATTTTTATCAATTAAATAACCAAATAGATAGCCTTTTGGGTAGCAAGTTTTCAAACTCACTTGGTTCTTAGGGACGTCTCTCAGAGATAAATAGAGAATCTTACCCAAGTTTTTTCTGATATCATTCTTCATTACGTTTCCATATGAAAAGTGTACATCTCTGCCAGTTGACTTCCAATGTGGTGAAGTCATAGTGATGATGTAAAATCATTGTGATGTCATGTAGTTGATGGCGACAGGGCATTATTCAAAATCTACTGCCAAATAATATCTTCTAGGAGATAACGCTTGATCTAACACAAGTGATATCTTCTGTGGAACACGGTTGTGGAAAATAAAAACTCATACAGCCGCATTTTAAGTATGAAGATCATCTGACACTGACATGAGGAAACTGCATGATGGTCACAAGTCTCAACTCTGCTATAATTTCACACTTACATTTTAACTTTTTCCAGAATGACAACAGTCCAGTTTGTGGAAGTGATGGCCGAACATACCGCAACGAATGTCAACTCAAGATCAACTCCTGCCGATATAAAACCTTCATATCCGTTGCTTCATATGGAGAGTGTGGTATGTTTATGATTTCTTTTCATTTATGTTTTTATATATCCAGAGTGTAGAATAGTCAGTGCACTTCCATGTGAGAAAAGATTATCTGGTAGTTTAGATTCTGGAATAATCAAGGAAGAATATGTATTTGATAAAAACCCTTGGAAAGATGATGTCATTTTCCATTGCTAGAATACGTCATCTCATTGTCTATAAATGTCTTTCAAGACCAATAATGAGATATTGGTAACTTTTTTTCAGTAAACATATTTATGTTAATAGTAACTTATGCAAATATATTATTATCTCTACAGATGAGTGTCGTGGCACTAAGTGTCGATTTGGCGCCATGTGTGAGAACGGTAAATGCATGTGCCCCCTGCTGTGTCCTTCACTACACCAGCCTGTGTGCGCCTCCAACGGCAAGATGTACATCAACGAGTGCGCCATGCGGCGAGATGCATGTGCAAAGAACGAGGAGTTGGAGGTTCAGGACAACGAGAAGTGTGAAAGCATCGACATCGGGTCAGGATCAGGAGGTGAGTGGCGTGTGCATCCTTCGTCCGTTTCCTTGTAGGATAGTACTGTCAGACATCTGGGTACATGACTCCTGCTAACATCCAGCAAAAGTTATCAAAGTCTCAGGTGAAGGAACAGAATTCCCACACGTCTTACCATGCTTGTCTACCTCAGAGGAGATGAATCTTTGCCTGGTCCTATCTTTCGCACCACGTCTTATTTTCATTAACAGTAACGCCTTTACTGCTTAACAAATACTCCTACTCCTCACTAAATTTACCAATGCATAAAAAATTTATGTAGATCTTGAGGGCACCATAACTGATAAACATTAGGATCAACGATTCAAAGATTGATTAATTAAATTCCCACGTTTCCCACCATTTTTACCCATGCATCCAAAGTTGATGAAGATCGGGAGGGTATGTTAATTGAAAAACATTTGGATCAAGGAGTCAAAGTTTGCTTAAACAAATACCCCTATTTTTGACCAAATTTTACTGTGCATTGAAGTTGGAGTAGATCTACAGCATATTTTAACTGCAAACATTACGATAAACACTTTCAAGATTGCTGAACCAAAACCCCTTCTTCCCCACTAAATATACCAATGCATCCAAAGTTGATGTAATTGGTACGGTATGATAACTGAAAAACATTAGGATCAACGATTGCTTAAGCAAGTACCCCTCTTCCCACCATATGTATTCATGCATCAAAGTTGGTGTAGATCTAGAGCATACTATAACTGCAAACATTAGGATCAACGATTCCAAGACTGCTTAAGCATTTAGTCCTTCTTCCAATCAAATTTACCCATGCATCAAAGTTGATGTAGATATCTTGAAGGTATCATAATTCCAAATATTAGGATCAACAAGTCCAAAACTCCTCAACCAATACCCCTTCCACCATATTTACCCATACATCAGTGAGGTTGTCAAGAGTCATGTGCCCCGATGTGTGATGTGATGATGTGATGTATGTAAGATAAGTGTTGCATGATTATATAGTCTCCAACAAGCACCTGCTAATGGGTTATTCATGGTGTTACTTTATATTCAAGTTGTTAGATTCTGTTTGTAATCCCAATGTTAGATCCCTTGTTTATCCTAGCAGTAATGTATAGTGATAACCTTTTATTTGGTATAGATTCAAGTGTCACCTTTGGGTTATCCATGGTTTTATCCAAGATCGTCTGCAAAAGAAAATTGTTGTCCTCATATTATTTTTATATGTGCAACATTTTGGAAAAATTATAAATATGTAACAGTTTTCAAATTTATTCATTTAAGTTGAAAAAATCTGGTACTAACAAATAGAAAAATTATTTAAAAATGAAAAAATAAGAGATGATAATATTAGTCCCTTTTATTAATTACAAGCTGAATAACACCATGGATAAGCCAGGGCATAAGAGAGAAAAACTGCTGAGGTAGCAAATCTATGCTGCTGTCTTAAATCCTATTAAAATCAAAAAGTAGTTTAGATATATGATACCGTAAAAGTGAAAAGAAAATGAAAATGCATATATAGGGTTCAAAATGAAATCATAGAGCACCTAAGCAGATTATTTCTCTACTTTACACGTGCATGGATTTATTGTAATGGCCCCCTTAGTGGGTATTGTCATTTTTCTTTAAATTAAGTTCTGGTCCTGTATGTATATATCATATTGGCTGTATAATCACTTTATGATTTCCTAGTTGATTGACTTATATTTATTATTTTGGCATGTGAACGTCAATTGCGTGGCAGGCAGCTATTATCATGTAATAATATATTTTTCATTAATTATGTTACAAAGATGGACTTTTTTCTACTAACCATAAATCTCATCCAAATCAGGAGTCTTAATAAATACTGATTCATTCATTGCGTTTTTAAAAGTTAAGCTTTAAAAACATTTGACTATTTTGTATGTCAAATTATCTTGTTAAACATCAATTTAATCTGATATTTTTCATCAGATCTTTTATAAGATTCATTCTTTGAAAAACTCCTGAATTTGATGAGGTTCACAAATTCTGGTTTTGCCGCTAACACAGGAGAAAGGTATGTAGAGGACACTGGCTGTGTCGTTGTATGTGAAATAAACCCATGAGTTGTTTGTAGACGAAAGTGGAGATTTCATGGAAAAGTGTGACGATACTTCGTGTAAATTTGGAGGAAAATGTGTGGAGGGGGACGGGATGTTCACCTGCGAGTGTCAGTTCACCTGCCCTGCCCTCAGGTAAGAAAACTTGTTACCTGTCTCTTGATTTCATAATGTATTTAAGACTTTTCTAATGATCAACTTTCACTCTTCCTGCTCTGGTGTGATCAAAACTTATCAAATAAATATGATTTTTTACAATTATTGTGTAAACAGTCCCTCTGGATTGGATTGCCTTAATCATTGACGCCAGGGGTGATATATAATATTGTGTGATTGTTCAAATTTCATGCTCCGAAATGAATTTTTTTTTAAAGTCTCTCTTCATGAACTTGTTCATGAATAGTCATTTTAGTAGTTTTCAATAATAAGTTGAAAAAAATAAAAAAATCTTGACTTTTTATCAGACGTAAAATCAGTAAATATGATGTACAATATGGTAATAAATCAGAGTCAATATGGTGCATACTCAGGGAAATATGGTGTACAATATGATGTACAATCAGTAAATATGGTGTACAATATGATGTACAATCAGTAAATATGATGTACAATCAAAGTCAATATGGTGCATACTCGGGAAATGTGGTGTACAATATGGTATACAATCAGTAAATATGTTGTACAATCAAAGTGAATATGGTGTACAATATGATGTACAATATGATGTACAATCAAAGTCAATATGGTGCATACTCGGGAAATGTGGTGTACAATATGGTATACAGTCAGTAAAAATGTTGTACAATCAAAGTGAATATGATGAACAGAGTGAATATGATGAACAATCAGAGTAAATATGGTGTACAATAACAACAAATATGGTGTACAATCAAAATAAATATGATGAACAAGGAGAGGAACTATCTTATACAATCAGTAAATATGGTGTACAATCAGTAAATATGGTGTACAATAAGAGTAAATATGGTGTACAATAAGAGGAAATATGGTGTACAATAAGAGGAAATATGGTGTACAATAAGAGGAAATATGGTGTACAATAAGAGTAAATATGGTATACAATAAGAGGAAATATTGTGTACAATAAGAGGAAATATGGTGTACAATAAGAGGAAATATGATGTACAATAAGAGGAAATATGATGTACAATAAGAGGAAATATGATGTACAATAAGAGGAACTATGGTGTACAATAAGAGGAAATATGATGTACAATAAGAGGAAATATGATGTACAATAAGAGGAAATATGATGTACAATAAGAGCAAATATGGTGTACAATAAGAGGAAATATGAAGTACAATAAGAGGAAATATGATGTACAATCCAAGTAAATATGATGTACAATCAGAGTAAATATGATGTACAATCAGAGTAAATATGATGTACAATCCGAGTAAATATGATGTACAATAAGAGGAAATATGATGTACAATGAAAGTAAATATGGTGTACAATGAGAGCAAATATGGTGTACAATGAGACTAAATATTGTGTACAAGGAGAGTAAATATAGTGTACAATGAAAATAAATATGGTGTACAATGAGAGTAAATTAGTGTGTACAATAAGAGACAATAATTATGGTGGATTATCAGCAAAAATATTGTACATATTGTTAGCATATTGTTACGTATAATAATGTAGGTATGACTGAAGAACAGTTGGTGATCAAGATGAAATTCAATATTGCCTCATGCAGAGATTGTATCGAAAAGTCTTACAGTATTGCAAACATATTACCACATGATTGATGCTGCAAATTCATTTATATATATGTCCATTGGCATCTGATACTGGAAATGGAGATTTATGACTTTACATGAATGATCAGTCTTCAAATGCAATAGAACCGTTCCGAATGCAGTTATGAGATAAACATCTGAAATTCAAGGCAGTATCATTAATGATTTGCTAGTTTCAGCCACATGGACGTAAAGCTTACATTGATCTGAGAAATGGCAGCCAGATCTATAGTTCATGAAGAAATCTTTAACTCAATAACGTTCTTCAAAACTTCTAATTCCATGCATGCCTGTAGTAGTATATATACAGATCACCAGTTTGTTCAAGTATCATGGAGAAATCTCGCTATAAAGTTCTACTAAAGATTGGGGCGGGATAGCGCAGTCGTTAGCGTGTTCAGCTTCGGATCAAGAGGTCTGGGGTTCGAATCTCGCTAGGAGCATGCCAACTTTGTCTGCTGTAGAGAACTGTTCTACACACAGTAAGGTTTGAGTGCAATGCTACAATGAATTTCAATGTAGTACCACCCATGGTTCGCTAGTTCCAGTCGAAGCTCGCAGGTTTCATCACAATGCATGGCCATAATACTAGCAGCCGTGATATAAGTGAAATACTCTTGAAAGTGCTGTTAAACCCAAACTCCCCTCACCTCACTTATACTAAAGATTTATTTTATAAACATTGTATTATGTGAATACAGATCCCCGGTTTGTGGATCAGATGGCAAGACGTATCCCAATGAATGTCAGCTGAAAGTTGAGGCATGTCAGACTCAGAAGGACATTACTGTGCAGAACAGTGATAATTGTGATGGTGAGTTCAAAGATAGCGTCCTCCCAAAATTAATCTAAATGGCAGTGTTTGAAACATTGAACTGATGTTGGAAACAAAACAAATTTGGAATTTTGACAAACTGAACATGTTTTATTAGGACTATAATTTTGGAAAAACAACTTCTTTTTACCATGAGCTCAATGTTTTGACACAGATTCTTGTATTGGTTTGAAGTATGATATTTGAAAATGATACAAGAATCTGTATCAAAACGTTGTGCCCTTGGAATTAAGAAGTTGTTTGTCCACAAATAATTGTCCTTATTTGATTTCCAACATCTCAATTGCAATTTAAAGAAGTTGAGAAAGGATTGACAAAATATTTGAAATATTAGAAAAAAATGATCCGAGGACTGGCAAATAGTTTATAAAAAGAATTTGGGTTAAAGTTTGTAAGAAATGGCAACATATTGTCACAATATTTGGATTATATCGCAAACATTTGTTTATTTCTCCAACAAATATTCTTAGAAATAAAATGGTAAACAAATCTATAAAAGATGCTAAGGATTCCATTTTGAATCCTGCAGAGATTGCCCCTGAAGAGCCTTGTGATGGCAGCCCACCACTTGTGAATGGAGACAACGGCGAGGATTTCGACTGCGATTTCGGGAAAGACAAATGTCCAGCAGGAAGTTACTGTCATATCAGTCTCTCCTTCGCCAAGTGTTGTAAGGAAGGTACGTCACTTATCCTCCTCTATGCTTGACATCTGTATCTGCCCCTTGCAGTCTAGGTGTTAAACTTATACCCCTCAATATTTGCCATCTGTATTTGCCCCTTGAAGGCCAAGGATTAAACTTATCTCCTACAACATGTGGCCCCTAGCAGGCTTGGGTAATTATACCCCTCAATAATTGCCATCTGTATTTGTCTCTTGCTGACTGGGGGTGAAGTTATCTTTCACATACTCAGCATCTGTATTTGCTCATTGCAGGCTAGGGGTTAAACTTGTCCACCCCAAAGTTCAACATCTGCATGGGCCCCTTGTTTGCTAGGGGTTAAACTTTTACAGCATCTGTATTTGCTCATTGCAGGCTAGGAGTTAAAATTATCCTCTCTATATATATTTGGCATCTGTATTTGCTCCTTGCAGACTAGGATTTAAATTTCAATGTTCGGCATCTGTATTTGTCTCTTGTTGGCTAGAGGTTAAAGTTCCCCCTTCAAATATTCGGCATCTGTATTTGTGTATTCTAGGTTAGGGGTTAAACTTATCCTCCTCAATATTTGGCATCTGTATTTGCCTCTTGTAGGCTAGAGGTTATAATTACCCCCTCAATATTCAGAATCTCTATTTGTTCATTGAGGCTATGCAATGCAAACATTCAACTGTGATTCTTATTCCATAGGTTGAATTAAAGAACACAACTTTTAATTAGATTAATTAGTAACTAGAATTATTTTAGTTATTGTATTACATGTCTTTTACAATATGTTTGACCTGAAATATGAATATTACTATGTTTCAGAAATCACAATATCCCATTGTTCTGAGACCACATACGGTTGCTGTTCAGATAATATGACAGCATCGCCAGGTCCGAGAGAAGCTGGTTGCCCTGGTAACGATTCCTTGAAATTGACATTATTACTATAATGATGCATTGTAATGGGTTGAAATACATAATTCAGCAATTTCTACAAAAAATTGTCTAAACAGTTTGTTCAAATATTCACAATACAAAGTGAATAATTTCAAATTTAAACAAAATTTTCCCAACAATTTATTGAAATTTTTATTCAAATATATATTCAAATGTAATAAAAAGTTAATCATTTTAAGGCTAAATATTTCTGTGATTGATATTGTTTGAAATATAGATGTTAATACCTAAGAACTATATGACACATTTGATAAATTCATACAATCTTTCATTGTTTCAGAAATTAAAAATAGCAAATTATATGTTATTTGTCATGTTACATTTATGAATATGAAATATGAATATTTCATTAGATTTGTTAATATTCGGAGCTGCCTGCCATTACATTAGTGTCCAATTTGATGTATTTTTTTAGTTTTTATTGTCTGTATCAATTTTGTTTTTCGTGTGTTTCTCAGTAGCACGTAGTTATGAATCATGGAACAATTTTTAAGTATCCTGTTATCATTATATGAATCAGAGAATAAATTGTATGTTTTATAAAAATTTGAACAAGATTGATGACAATACACAGTTTTATACGAACTTTTCATGTTTGAAAACCAATAGAGATAGTAATACTGTAAAAACATATTTAATCAAAATTTCACATCGTAGTAATTTTTTTTATCTTATTTGATAAACATAAAATGATAAAAGACATGTATTTTATGTTCAAACAACATTAAAAGGACATAAATCACTTGTTAATAAATGAGATAAAGACATCCTTCGGAAGTAAGGTTTGTAAATAAATTGTATTTCTGAAAAAACATGGTTGCAGAATAAAAGTGCATTTTGTAATTATATGTTTATATTTCTGTAGAATATTGTCACTGCAATCCTCTGGGCTCATTCCGACGCACATGCAACCCGATCTCACGTCAATGCCGATGCAAACCTGGCGTCGGTGGGCTGAGGTGTGACCGTTGCCAACCAGGCTATTGGGGTCTACATAAAATAGCTGAGGGTAACTCTGGATGTATACGTAAGTTTATTTAGTTATAACTTTAACAATTGAGTTAATTACTTCCAAATCAGTTAATTCAAAAGAATCACTACTCTTTAACAAAGAGTCTGGGATTGACCAATGACAAAAGATTGAAACATTCTAGACCCTCAGAAAAAGGATTTAGTGACACGATATGTCATAAATATAGAGAAATAAATAATGTTCTTGTATTAACTGTACATGTGTATCACTACTGCAACTTAGCCTAACAAGCTCATATACCAAAGGGGCAGATAGCACGTTTTTTTCGCTCAAAAACATTGATGAAATGTATATGAAAATCAAGTTCAAATTGAGTGTACATGTTTTGGTAAAGTCATGGGAATCGTTTTTGTAATTCGAAATTATAAAATGTGTTCACATTAAAATGGCCGTGATGCAATTTTTGCTTTATATGCAACATTGTTATTACCATCGTTTTTAGGTGTGTGAAATAAGCTTTCAAATAAAAAAGAAGTATTGTCATTTCAATGGCAAAATGTAAAGAAAACCTTTTTAAAAGTTATCAGGCCCATGCAACCAAAAGCTATCAGGTTATGGGTGGTCGGACTGGCCATTTTTCATACACTGTTAATAATGTGTCCTTATTCTGTGACTACAACCACAAGTTTATATTTGTAAACCCTAAGAATCTGTCATCTCTTGATGTTGCAGCTTGCGGTTGCAATGAATACGGATCCGCTCGCGACGATTGTGATCAGATGGTAGGCCGGTGTATCTGTCATCCAAACATCAATGGGATGAAGTGCAACCGTTGTCGTGACAACAAGATTCTTGGCCCCCAGGGTTGCAAAGGTACGTATTAAGGTCCTGCATAAATTTTGTTTTTCATTTGTTATGCTGTTTATTTCAATTTGAGACTAACCTCTATGGCTAAAATCTACAAAGAACTTCACTGCAAAATTGGTACCAGATTTATCTTAGATGTATTTGTAAACTCGTCAGCGATTTGAGATTTAATTTTCTACTTGGTTGTTAACTGACCAGTAACTGCAACATAACTTTGGAGTCATCTGTAATCTCGACTGTTGATCATCGAAATTCTTGTAAACTTCTATTCTTGCTTGAATTTAGATTATGATTTTCTCTTGAACTCAGATCAACCAATGGCTACATCCTGTGAGGAACTGGACTGTCGGTTCGGTGCTGTCTGTAAACACCATGACGACCGGCTACAGTGTGTGTGTGAGAACTGTGAAAGAGAGGACGAACATGGACGTGAGAGAACCGTCTGTGGAACTGACGGCAAGAATTACGCCTCTGCATGTCAACTGGAAATGTTCTCCTGCCGACTGCAGCAACACATCAAGGTGCAATACAGAGGATCTTGTCGAGGTGAGGGGTCTCACATGGTTCATCTCTTCGCAATGATGTATTTGAAAACTATAGCAATATATAGGGGTGACTATTGACCCAAAGAGACTATTGCGATAGCGATAGTCTATTGCTACTAACTATTGCGATAGCGATAGACTATTGTAACTCACTATTGCAATAACTGTTGCGATAGTTTTTTTTGTACAAATACACAATAATCAGCCAGATTTCTTATAGGTTTTAGTAGAAATGTTTAATTATGTAAGGACTATGGAACCAAAATCAGTAAAGAAATCATAAGTGAAAAGACTTTTTGTCATTTTGCTATTTCCTATCTCTAGTTATAAAATTCTAAAATGAAAAGTCTTGAACTAAATGCAGTGAGGCTTATGTAAATCATTCATAATTAAGGGAAATTTAATAGTTTCGATAGTATCGATAGTTAACCTTACTATTGCGATAGCGATAGTGTTTATGTATATACTATCAATATAGTACTATTGCCAAGTCAACTATTACGATGCATTGATAGTTCAATGTATTGTTACACCCCTAGCGATATATATACTGTATTTCCTCCAGGGGACAGGCCTCAAATAGCGACTGGGCCTGAAGGGGGTGAAGGGACCTAAAGGGCAGGACCTCCAATAAGAGCTAATAGGAGTTTTAATCCCATCAATGGTTGCTATCTACTAGATATATTTGTATTTAAAAGTTCCCTCTCTTTAACCACTACATCCAGTTTATGGAGTTTAGCATGGAGTCTGTGTTATTTTCATAAATTTGAGTCTATTATCAGGGGTTATTGGATGTATCAGCAAACCTGGTCAAACCTTCAAATAGAAAAAGAACCCGGCCTCAAATAAGTACTGATTTATAAGAGCCTGGGCCCCTTTTAGAGAAAATATTGTTTTCTTGAATTAAAATATATTTTTATTCAAAGCAATTGATTGGTGCCATGTTGATTAGTGTTTCAAGAGTATACAACTTGAGATTTCAGGCCCTGTATGAGTAACAATGTTGCACAAATAATTTCAACGCAGAGCTGCCTTTTGATGAATTTTAAGTTACCTGAAATATCTAACATGATGCTGCCAGTAATATAACATTGATACATGATCGACACATGTGAGTGTGAAATGACTAATATCTCATTGTTGTTGCCCACTCTAGAGGTTTAACACTTTTGTGATAGCCCCCATATACTTTGCGGACTACCAGCTGTTATCATGTATTTTAACAGCAACTCTTTCTACTAAGTCCTGCACATAACTACATAGCTGATACATAGAGGTTAGTCTATATTCTTGGATTGTAGTATACCTACTCATCTTTGATATTTGCACAAAATTATTATATATGAATAATTATTATGTTATATAGTTTTCGAAAAATGAAAAAAAAAACATAACAAACACTGATGTGCAATAATTCTGTATAATATAATCTAGTCCTCATATAATGATTAATTTCTAATATAATAGTTGATTTTTGACAAAACCAAAGATTTCCTTGATACATTTGATTTTAGTGTAGTAGACTGGTAAAATTAATTAGCAGCTCCGACTAAGTCGGAGCTGCTATCAGTTTTTGCGCAGTTTCCGTCGCCGCCGCCGCCGCACGCGCGTTTTGTATTCGCTATAATTTTTTTCCTAGAAGGTTTTGAGAACTCATATACATAACTTCTTACTTATGCCCCTGGGGAATTTTTTTGACATGTTCATATTCAAGGTCAAAGGTCAAGGTCACGAGTTCTGAAATCGCTAAAAAAATCCTTGTAAACACGATAACTTGAAAAATATTTGTACTATCAGGCTCTTATTTGGTGTACATTAACTATGGAGAAAGGCCAAGATTTGAAAAGGTTTTCGCTAACATCCGTCAAAGGTCAAGGTCACAGCGAGGGCACGACTTAAGCATGCTTTTGCGAAAATGTCTTATTTCAACTATTAACACTTTAAATCATTAAATGATTGCTATACACAATGAAAAGTGATCACTGATTGAGTGACCTTGAATTTAAAAGGTCAAGGTCACGAAATATGGTCAAGGTCACCAGTTCTGAAATCTCTAAATAACCTTTTCCCAAGAAGGTTTTAACACCTCATATACATAGCTTCTTTCTTATAAACCTGGTGGATGATTTTGACATGCTCACATTCAAGGTCAAAGGTCAAGGTCACGAGTTCTGAAATCGCTAAAAAAATCCTTGTAAACACGATAACTTGAAAAATATTTGTAGTATCAGGCTCTTATTTGGTGTACATCAACTATGGAGAAAGGCCAAGATTTGAAAAGGTTTTCGCTAACATCCGTCAAAGGTCAAGGTCACAGCGAGGGCACGACTTAAGCATGCTTTTGCGAAAATGTCTTATTTCAACTATTAACACTTTGAATCATTAAATGATTGTTATACACAATGAAAAGTGATCACTGATTGAGTGACCTTGAATTTTAAAGGTCAAGGTCACGAGATAGGGTCAAGGTCACCAGTTCTGAAATCACTTAAAAACTTTTTTCAATGAAGGTATCAACACCTCATATATATAGCTTCTTTCTTGTACACCTGGGGAAACATTTTGATATGCTCACATTCAAGGTCAAAGGTCAAGGTCATGAGTTCTGAAATCACTACAAAAATCCTTGTAAACACGATAACTTCAACAACTTCTGTGCTATCAGCCCCTAACTTGGTATATATCAACTATGGAGAAAGACCAAGATTTGAAAACGTTTTTGCTAAAATCTGTCAAAGGTCAAGGTCACAGCAAGGTCACAACTTAAGCGTGCTATTGTGAATATGTCTTATGTTAACAATGAGCACTATTGAGTCATTGCATGATTGTTATACACAATGAAAAGTAATCATTGATGGTGTGACCTTGAACGTCAAGTTCAAGGTCATGAGATATTGGTTAAGGCCATGTTAATCTTTTGATCTAATTTTGAAATCAGAAATAGTTTTTAAGAACAAAGTTGTGAAAAGTGACCCCAGTGATGATTCAACTTGTTAGAATAACTTGAATAATGAAAAACATTTTGTCAAAAAAAATTCCAATTTTATTTATGCTGAGGAGAAGGCGGAACAGGGAAAGGCGAGACCCAAAGTTTCGGAGCTGCTCTGCTTTTGCGGTGTCCCGCAAACGCTCTTCTAGTTTGAACTGTATTAGGGAAACACTTGATTACAGAAAAATAAGAATTTATATTTTGTAGTCCATGCTTTAAAATATTTAAGTTTTTAATCCTCAATGTATATATAAGTTGAATTGTTTAAGAGGCATTGTTGAAGTTGGAACTTGGAAACTTTTATACATATTTTCAAGCAATAATATGGTTGGAATCGGTATGAGATTTATATCAAAACTTTGCCATAATTGTGAAAATAAAGGCATTGATTGCTTGTTTTATCACTGTTAATAAATTGAAGATGATTGTTTTTGATCTTTGGAAAAGTTATGATGAATGCCTAATATATTTCAGATGTTATTTTGAAAAAGGTTGTTCATGAACTAAGAATTGAAGGAAACAGTAAGCTAATATTATTTCTTGGATAAAAATTAAGCTAATGCTTTTGATCTGCGGCTTGTAAGCATGCAAAACCATGAAGTTATTCCACTTTTGTAATTCTTGCAGTAACTATCGTTGTGCACATGATGTCATTGTCAAGAGTTTGTAGATTTGTTTGCTCGATTATTGGCAAAATACTACAAAGTGAGTAGTTGGATATGTTTATAATAGGCGTGCTCCTTTCAAAATATCTGTTCTTGTTCCGAATGTCCGGTATATGATGCCGAAGCGGCGTTTAACAATAACTCACTCACTCACTCACTCCGGTATATGCGAAAAATGAAAGGAGTGACTCCGAACATGGTTCTGAGTGTGCGGAACATGTTCTATTGCTGTGTGGCTTTTTTGGAACAGGTTCCGCACACCCAGAACCGTGTTTGGAGATACACTCCTTTCACTTTGCACATGTACCGGACCTTTTGAACAAGAACCAGGCAGCGGAAGGAGCAGCCCTCTTGGATACAGTGTAAGGGAGATAACTCCTTTAGCATCAGCATTCAGCTATAGAATTCTTAGATGTCTTGGTAACAAAACTTATAATTGGAAATTGTAAAGTATTTATAATGTCTTCTACATTTCTGATTCTTACTACTGACTACTAAAAAAATTCTTACATAAGTTGCTTTTGCTGATGCTTTCATTAGAAGAATTGGTTTTAGATTTGAATTGGGTTTTGACATGAACTTGCACAACTATACAAGTATATACAAGACTGGCTTGCTGCTTTGAGAAAGTTTTGCTAAAGTTTAACCATGCTTTGCTTGCAATCACCTCAACTAACTAATTAAGCTTCACTATACAGAAGTTGTTATCCAGAAAATTCAAGTTCTAACAGTCATTTCTAAGATTAAATGTTCTTTGTCTGTTGCAAGAGAAATCATCTTGGCCTATTTGTCCTTTATTTTAAGGTATCTGGTAAGAATTTCTTAAAAGTTATTAATGAATAATGAGATACTTTCGTACCAGGAAACATTAATTTTGCTTGCTTCAATTTTCAAAAAAAAGAATAAGTGAAATAATCTTAACAAGTGGCATTAACCCCAAATCACCACACCTCACCTCATCTTAATTAAAAGATCATGACCATGTACATTTGAATAAATTATGTATTTCTAACCTTCAAGTTCTTACCCCATTGGCCACAAATGGCTGCGATATTGCCCAAGAGGTGTTAAACAATAACTAGCTCACTCTTACACAATAATGATGGAAACATTGATACCTTATATTATTACTTTCATATGATTTTACCATAGTGTTTTATACTTGTTAAGACCTCACATACTGCTACAATGATCTACAATCTTTCATCTAATGCTATTTAATTGAATTTGATCAATATAAATGTCATGAACAATTGTGTTTTTAGTAAATTTGTTCTTTCGAATTCATGTACTCGTATACACACAGAGGAAATATTTTCATTAAGATCTTATTTTCACTAGTATTATTGTTATTTGACATGTTCAACCTTCAAATATACTGGACAAAAATTATTAGGGATATTTTGAAATTTTGAAATTATAAATACTGATGTATTTATTACTTGACATATTAATGAAATATTTATCATAAAACATCTAATATCCTTAACTTATGTTGTCCAGTACACCAGCACCCAGTGTCGGCAGATTTAATTTTAGAAAAATATTTTGTCTGATTGAATTTTGGCCATTATTTTCTTCTAAAAACAGCTCCACCATCTACCCGCACCACCACTCCAATGCCCTCGACGACACGATCCCGTAAAACAACACGACACATCCAGGGTCCGATCCCGCCAGATGTAGATGAAGAGATAGAGGGCGCTGAAACATCAGGAACCGACCAACCGTCCACTCCAGAAGTGGAGGCATCTACTTCTTGTGGTAGGAGTTCAAACAAAACTTTAATTGTGACTATAATGTTCTCTTACATGTGCAATAACTTGACTAAATGTTCTCTTCCATGTCCAAAATCTTGACTAAAATGTTCTCTTCCATGTCCAAAATCTTGACTAAAATGTTCTCTTCCATGTCCAAAATCTTGACTAAAATGTTCTCTTCCATGTCCAAAATCTTGACTAAAATGTTCTCTTACATGTCCAAAATCTTGACTAAAATGTTCTCTTACATGTGCAAAAACTTGACGAATATGTTCTCTTACATGTGCAAAAATGTGACTAAAATGTTCTTTTACATGTGCAAAAACAATGTTCTCTTACATGTGTAGAAACTTGACTAAATGTTCTCTTCCATGTCCAAAATCTTGACTAAAATGTTCTCTTACATGTCCAAAATCTTGACTAAAATGTTCTCTTACATGTGCAAAAACTTGACGAATATGTTCTCTTACATGTGCAAAAATGTGACTAAAATGTTCTTTTACATGTGCAAAAACAATGTTCTCTTACATGTGTAGAAACTTGACTAAAATGTTCTCTTCCATGTCCAAAATCTTGACTAAAATGTTCTCTTACATGTGCAAAAACTTGACGAATATGTTCTCTTACATGTGCAAAAATGTGACTAAGATGTTCTTTTACATGTGCAAAAAACAATGTTCTCTTACATGTGTAGAAACTTGACTAAAATGTTCTCTTACATGTGCCAAAACTGTTTTTGGTTTGTTGGGTTTTCATGAGTAAACTCATGAGGAATCATTTCAATAAAGTTGAAATCAACAAGTAAATGTGTAATCATAGACAGATCTAGGAATTTTTAAAGTGGGATACACATTTTGAAAATTGGGTTCTAGACCCACCACATTGTAATTATTTAGGGATTTGAAACATGATGGATAAAATACCCAATGAAATGAATATCATAATTTGTATAATTATTTCAGGTGATATGGGAAAGATTGACGACCTGTGTCTAGACGACTCGGACTGTTGCGTGAACACCAGCCGGTGTAGACTGGGTCTGTGTTACTGTCTGGACGGATATGTCCCATCCATTGACAACAGACACTGCATCGGTAAGACTTATTCTAATTCTAATCCATATTCTTTGAATATTACCCTTGGTAAGAGAGGGGTGCTTAGATAGAGATCAGAGAAACAAGGACAGACATACTCTGTCTGGTCTCAATTGTTTTGTTCTAACAAATGGTAAACAAAGTGAAGAGTACTGTTTCTACATATCTCAACAATTAAGATCGAATTCCCCTTTTTCTATCAGCTTGTTGACATATATCATTTAATTCATTATAAAATAATACAGTTACAAGTGTGAACGCAAAGGTACAATAACAATCTAAAGTTCACTAGGGTTAAGATCTGGAGAATTTGATGATTAAATGAAGATTTGTAATAACTTGAAATAAGTTAATCGAAGCCTTTTGGGTGAGAACATGATGGTTGTTCTTTCACTACTATTTTCATCAATCTTTGATCGAGGGAGTACAGAGTACAGACTCAGGGAAAACAAGCAAAGAGTTTATTTGTTACGTTTCGGGACGAAAGATGAGGCGAAAACCTCCCGAAATGCAACCAGAGACCATAAAATAAAGGGACTAGACTCGGCAATAGATTATCATCAACTATGTGTGCCTCGGCTAGATGTGTAATTGACCCAAAATGTCAACACTGGAAACATCATGGAATATTTACAATACACCATATGAAACTTTGTCATATCTTTATTTCATACATCATGGTAACCAAGGAAATATTTTAATATTAAATGAGTTATTAGAGAAACAATATCGCCACTTTTTAATTTCCCCCGGACGCCATCTTGTTCTAGCGAGGCACACAAATATTTCTGCCTGCGGCTGAGTCCAGTCCTTTATTTTATGGTCTCTGATGCAACAAATAAACTCTTTGCTTTGCTCCCCCGAGTCTGTACTCTGTTGGATGTTTACCCCCCTTGAATTGCTTAACTACTAGCCATGCTGTTAGCCTGCCAGCCTGCATCCTTTAGTGGATCTGGATAACTTTCTCAGTGCATTCAGCCATCAAAATCTCCGTGGAAAACACCCTCAGACCAGTTCATTCATCTTTGATTGATCGTTACTGCATACAATGAGTCCTGATGCTCAGCCCACTCCATATGCAAACTGAACAATGTGTGTCTATTTTTGATAGTTTGAAACTATAACAAGTTAAATAAATGTTACAGAGGTTATCCGGAACCCTGACACGAACCATGAGAATATCGACAACGCGTGCATGCACTCCCTGTGTGAGAACGGCGGAGAGTGCGAGCTGGATGACTCTCTGGGCTACAGGTGTGTCTGTCCTCTCGGCAAGACTGGTCCTCTCTGTAAAGAAGGTGAGAATCCTATACTAATACTATCGTGTTATTCATGGAATATCATCTTCCGCACGCATCGGGCCATATTGCACCTTTAATAAATGCAAACTGACTCTTGCGACAACTCAAAGAGATTTCTGAGACAGGAAGTAACACGATTATTGAGCTATGGTGTAGGCCAATCAAATGCGTGTTTACAAATCACGCACAGACAGGTTGGGTGAACGTTTCTTTTAATATGAATTACCCGTACTATGCTGATTACGCTTTATTAATTAGTGAATCATAGTGATAAAACTAAATCACAACGTATATGGTGCAGAATATCACTTTGAAAATATTACTATTTAAATTATTTGGCCATTTTAAGATAGGTGTTTTACTAATTACTAATTGACTAATTTATCTGATTACCGGTTAGGTTCTAATTGATTTGATGAAACAAACTCTAATTTGTCATTTCCAGATAATTCCTTCCACATCCCATCGTTCAGCGGAAAGTCCTACCTGAAAGTTCCACGGATTCGCAAGGCAAACCAAAATCTGAACATAGAGGTTGTGTTCCAAACTCTCAACAAGAACGGAATCCTTCTGTTCAACTCGCAGAGTAAGGATGGATCTGGTGACTACATCTCTCTTGCTATCAAGGATGGATTTGTTGAGTTCAGGTGAGCCTTTATAGAATAAATCAAAGATTAGATTTAATGATGTATGAGATAGGAATTCTTCTGTGAGAATGAAAGGATCCACTATGAGAAAGGATCCCCTATGAGAAAGTAATTCTTCTGTAAGAAAGGATCCGGCCCCTATGAGAAAGGAATTCTTCTGTGAGAAAGAAAGGATCCACTATGAGAAAGAATCCCCTATGAGAAAGAAATTCCTCTGTAAGTAAGGATCCGGCCCTATGAGAAAGGAATTCTTCTGTGAGAAAGGATCCCCTATGAGAAAGGAATTATTCTGTGAGAAAGGATCCCCTATGAGAAAGGAATTATTCTTTTCCATTCTTTAGTGTCAGATTGGAAGGTTGGATCAGGTGACTTTATCTCTCGTGGATGCATTTAAGATTTGATAAATTATTAAGCTTTTATATTATAGGAAAGCAAAATCTCTGGAAAATAAACAGTATCATGAGGAAAGTGCAATGTTTCAGAGTATATGTTTATTATGCCAGGTGTCTTTTGTACTATGTTAAAATTTCCATCTCCTCCACCATATATAACATTGTGTAGAAAGTATATAAGTATATTTCTGTATATTATGACACAGATACGACCTGGGCGGTGGGGAATCTACGATCCGCAGCAAGAGTCAGGTGATTTTGAAGAAGTCTCACCGCGTCGTCATCAAAAGAAGTCATGAAACCGGGATGATGATATTTGACAACGAGGACCCAGTCGCTGGTTCCAGTGTGGCTACTCACACCTCCCTCAACCTCCGAGATCCTCTTTATGTTGGATTTGTACCCAATGCTTCCCCAGAGTAAGTGGAGCAATAATTTGATTTGTATTATTTGCCAGATACAGATACTGAAGTGTGATATCTATACAACATTATCAAAATAGTGTAATACCACTGTGCATATTACGTCCCAGTCATTTAAAGTTTAAAGTGATGTAACAATGCTAATGTCGCTGTCACAATTGTGTCAGATTGGCAGAATTATTAGATTCAGTTCACCAATGGCTGTTTATTTCCATTGTTTAATTTGGATGAGCTTTCATTGTTTGATAGAAATTCATTAACTCTCTTAATACAAATCTTATAACATGGAAGGTGTTTAGTATCCTCTATATATCCAGTAACAGTAACTTCTTTCGTATTTTGTTTCAGTAACGGATAAGTTCTTAGGCCTTCTACAATGTTCATAACTGCCTCAAATTTTTCGGTTGAACTGATTTACTAACAATGTCCCATAACAACATTATTCCTTGATATTTAAACCTGAGGTTACATGACAAATGTCTTTAAAATAATTTTTTCCGACTTCCACACCTTATTGAGAATCATGGACTACTCAGATTATTATGCATAACATAATCTGAAAATTTATATGTATGTCTCAGTGTGTACGAGCGTATCGGAGTGAACCTTGGTCTGGTGGGGTGTATCCATGTACTGAAGGCCGGCAACGAGGACAATCTGAGAGAGTACAACCTGCAGTACCCCAGCCAGAACCCAGACATTGCTGATGGCGCCGATATTGGTAAGTGATGATAAACACAGATATGGGTTAATGCTTTGATGACGCCGATATTGGTAAGTGATGATAAACACAGATATGGGTTAATGCTTTGATGACGCCGATATTGGTAAGTGATGATAAACACAGATATGGGTTAATGCTTTGAATGGGCTAATATTGGTAAGTGATGATAAACACAGATATGGGTTAATGCTTTGAATGGGCTAATATTGGTAAGTGATGATAAACACAGATATGGGTTAATGCTTTGATGGCGCTGATATCAGTAAGTGATGATAAACACAGATAATGGGTTAATGCTTTGATGGTGCCGATATTGGTAAGGGATGATAAACACAGATATGGGTTAATGCTTTGAATGGGCTAATATTGGTAAGTGATGATAAACACAGATATGGGTTAATGCTTTGATGGCGCTGATATCGGTAAGTGATGATAAACACAGATATGGGTTAATGCTTTGATGGTGCCGATATTGGTAAGTGATGATAAACACAGATATGGGTTAATGCTTTGAATGGGCTAATATTGGTAAGGGATGATAAACACAGATATGGGTTAATGCTTTGAATGGGCTAATATTGGTAAGTGATGATAAACACAGATATGGGTTAATGCTTTGATGGCGCTGATATTGGTAAGGGATGATAAACACAGATATGGGTTAATGCTTTGAATGGGCTAATATTGGTAAGTGATGATAAACACAGATATGGGTTAATGCTTTGATGGCGCTGATATCGGTAAGTGATGATAAACACAGATATGGGTTAATGCTTGAATGGCGCCGATATTGGTAAGTGAGGATAAACACAGATATGGGTTAGTGCTTTAATGGCGCCGATATTGGTAAGTGATGATAAACACAGATATGGGTTAATGCTTTGATGGCGCTGATATCGGTAAGTGAAGATAAACACAGGTATGGGTTAATGCTTTGATGGCGCTGATATCGGTAAGTGAAGATAAATACAGATATGGGTTAATGCTTTGATGGCGCTGATATCGGTAAGTGAAGATAAACACAGATATGGGTTAATGCTTTGATGGCACTGATATCGGTAAGTGAAGATAAACACAGATATGGGTTAATGCTTAAAAGACCCCAATGTTGGTAAGTGATGATAAACAAAGATATGGGTTAATGCTTGAAAGGCACCAATGTTTGTCAGTGAGGATAAACACAGATATGGGTTAATGCTTGAATGGCCCCAATGTTGGTAACTGAGGATAAACGCAGATATGGGTTAATGCTTTGATGGTGCCGATATTGGTAAGTGAGGATAAACACAGATATGGGTTAATGCTTGAATGGCGCCAATGTTGGTAACTGAGGATAAACACAGGTATGGGTTAATGCTTTGATGGCGCTGATATTGGTAAGTGAGGATAAACACAGATATGGGTTAATGCTTTGATGGTGCCGATATTGGTAAGTGAAGATAAACAAAGATATGGGTTAATGCTTTGATGGTGCCGATATTGGTAAGTGAGGATAAATACAGATATGGGTTAATGCTTTGATGGCGCTGATATCGGTAAGTGAAGATAAACACAGGTATGGGTTAATGCTTTGATGGTGCTGATATCGGTAAGTGATGATAAACAAAGATATGGGTTAAAGCTTTAATGGCGCCGATATTGGTAACTGAGGATAAACACAGGTATGGGTTAATGCTTTGATGGTGCTGATATCGGTAAGTGATGATAAACAAAGATATGGGTTAAAGCTTTAATGGCGCCGATATTGGTAACTGAGGATAAACACAGATATGGGTTAATGCTTTGATGGCGCCGATATTGGTAAGTGATGATAAACAAAGATATTGGTTAACGCTCGAATGGCGCCAATGTTGGTAACTGAGGATAAACACAGGGCTAATATTGGTAAGTGATGAAGTGTCACAGTCAGAGTACGGTAATGTAGAAAAGGTAACTATCTCAGCTCACGAACAAAACCCTCAGAGATATGTTAGTCATGGCTAACATTACCTACCCTCCTAAAAAACCACAAATCAGTGGTAAAGAAGTCGCATTTGTCGACATGCCATGCAATAAAGATGATTGCAAAATCTGCTTCAACATCAACAGGTTCAGCTATTTCCATAGCACAACCACTGGACGACGTTACCCATGTGGTAACTTCAGTTGCAAATCTCGCAACGTAGTCTACCTACTAACTTGCAACAAATGCAAAAAACAATATGTAGGTGAAATCAAAAGGGAGTTCAAAACACGCTTGTCTGAACACTTTGCTGATGTTACCCACAAAAGGGACAAACCAGTGGCCCTTCATTTCAATCTCCCTGACCATTCCAAGAGCGATTTATTTTACAAAGTAATCGCTCAACTCAAACAAAATCCTGAGCTAGAGAGAACCACACAGTCTAGAAGATCTCTAGAACTGAGATGGATATTTGAGCTACTAACGTTCCAACCGCGAGGCCTCAATGATAAGATCGCAGGTTGAAACACTCCTCCCTTTGTTTCTCCAATTTATCTCAGCTCAACTTTGATTTACAGTCTTTTGTTATTTGCAGATCTTTGAAGGGCATTTAGAAATGGTATACAAGAGAACAGGAAGATTTTCTTTTAATATGATATAGTAGCCAATTTACAGGAATGATCTCATGAAATATAATTGGAATAATTCAAGTTTATCAGCTTCTGGATAGAGACATGCTATCCAAAACCATATTTTGAGGTCCGCCTCCTGAAATTATATTTGAACATCAGGTGAATGCGGAACGAACCCCTGTAAGACGATGCCATGTAAGAACGACGGAACTTGCATCATGTTGGATCAGAACAACTTCCAGTGTTTCTGCAAGGAGGGCTACGCTGGTCAGTATTTCTGTTATTACTGTAATCTTCCTTTGATAAAACAACATCACAATATGCTCTAGGTTTATATCATATATCACCTTCGTTCCTGGTGGAGGAGGGTAGAACATGTTATGTAATTTGACAAAACCAAATGTCTCGAGTTCAATTCAAATAATGATCAGGGTCAGATCCCGAAATTTTCAAAGGGGGAGGGGAGATTTATTAATATTACCTGCAAATCTAGACCCAGTTGTGTCTGTTGCAGATGTCGTTAAAATGAAACGATTTCAGATGACCAAAAACTGGCTACAGATGAATGGGCTACAATTGTCAAAAATACTTGCTAAACATTCACGTAACTATTACAATTGTTCAGACCCTCAACTTTCTGCCACTAAACCCAACATGTCATCGCTTCCATCCATATACTCATTCAAATAAGTATGGGAACACCTGATTATTTGTGTTCGTGGATAGATGAATTGAAGCGTCCAAACATGTGAGCATAAAATGTAAGCAGGTTTATAATGACAAGGAAACACAGTTCGATTAAAGTATTAATCGTGTTTGTATTCATATCAGCATTTTCCATGTTACCCACAACGTAGCATAATTTTTCGTGGGAAGATATTGAATATGTGTTTATTTTATACATATACAACTTCGTAAGTGTAAAGTCTGGTGTCTTGTAATGCACTAGAGTTACCTTTCTTCTTTCCCATCAGCCAATCAACAATCATTCGATATGCTTCACTTCGTGTAACTTTGTGTAACTTCGTGTAACTTCGTGTAACTTCATAGATTCCTAAACCAATCACAATCGTTTCTTTCTCCGGAGATTGCTGATGATGCTCGAACATAACTTCCTCGCGCATGTTCAGTTGTTACTTTGTTCACCATTGTTTATGTTGTGACTAGAGTTTGAAACATCAGACTGTACCTGTTGTCATGGGAAATTCAATAAAGGGATGTTCCAATACTTAGTTATTTACAGTTAGTTAATACAGTTACCTAATCCTGTTAATTGTTAATAATTAGTTAATACAGGAACCTGGTTGTTAACAATTAGTTAATACAGTTACTTACTTGTTTACAATTAATAAATACAGTTACTAAGTTGTTAACAACTACTTAAACCGTTACTTTAAAGTTGTTAACAAAAAGTTAATACAGTTACTAAGTTGTTACCAACTAGTTAATACAGTTACTAAGTTGTTAACAAATAGTAATCCATACTAAATTGTTACTAACTTGTTAATACAGATACTTAGTTGTGAACAGTTAATTTGCAGTTTAAATGCATGAAAAATACCATTAAAGATATGGCTCTATCAGAGTATTTTTTATTGAAACAAAATGCATAAAGACATTCCTATTTATTCACATCTGTGTTAATAAATACTTAGGGCACAATCCAGGTGAAACCTATTACTGATGGTAATATTTTTATGGCTTTGTATTTCAAAATTTGATAAAGGTTATTACATGATTCATTCATAAGAAAAACGAGAAGTGAATTAAGCCATTCATCGGTGATATGACTGTGGAAATCATTGATATCGCATAATAAGTCATTGTCGATAAGTTTAATGACAAGTTATATGCTACCTTGTGAATGATCTTTCAATACATATGATTTGTTATTTAAACAAATTAAAATAAGTGAAAATAAGTTTTCATCTCACATAATGCAAAAAAGCAAGATAGTGGCAAGTCGGCAATAGAACTGTCCTTTTAAGGTACTCTCTTAGAATTGTGAACTATATCAACTAAATTTCACGCAAAAAGTCCACTTCAAAGACTCGCATATATCTACCTTTTGACCCGAGATCACCCCTCTTCCATTCAAATGTGACCCAATATCAGCCCGCTTCCATTCAACTGTGACCCGAGATCACCCCGCTTCCATTCAAATGTGACCCGAGATCACCCCGCTTTCATTCAAATGTGACCTGAGATCACCCCGCTTCCATTCAAATGTGACCCGAAATCACCCAGCTTCCCTTTCAAATGTCAAATATAATTTTAGCAAAAGATAAGCATGCCTCTACGGAAAGAGCGGAAGATATCCTATTGTTTTTTCCTAGACTGCAGTAGTGAGCTTGCACATTCCCGACACCCCCTTGTCTTTCTGCCTTGTGTTACCGGCTAAAGTTTAGAGGTCTCTGGACAAAAAAAACTATTGTATATTAAATGTATTGTATTGTAAGAAATGTCAACATAGCTTAACTACCAGTTGTTGGACCTTGTTTTTGTCGAGTTCACAGTGGCTGAATGGCTATATAAGCAGTTGGAAGAGTCCGTGCTGGCAGTTGGTTTGGGATTTATTCAGAAGAAAGTACAAGAATTTATACAATTGCAGATAGAGTGATTTCAAATATAACAAGAAATTTAATCAAAAGATTGCAATTTTAGTTTTAACACTGTAGCAGCTGACTTGATGAATACTACCTCCATTCTGAGAGGTCATTTCACAGGAATAACAGCTGGTTAACAAAGGGAATAAGCAGGGATTGGTCAGTGGTTAAAAGAGGTAAAGGTTAATACATTCCTAGGTGCTGGGGTCTAAGATGGCACACTAATGATAACTATCCATGTTGCAGGGCTGTTATGCGAGACACTAGAGAACCCCTGTGCCAGTGAGCCATGTCAGTATGGAGGAACATGTATGACGATGGTCAACGAGATCGGCTACGAGTGTCTGTGTACGGAGGCCAGGTCCGGTTCCAGATGTGAAAAAGGTAACATTTGATGCAGTGATGGTGGATATTTTGTGTGTTCAGTGTAATGTAACTTGTAACCGAATGATTGGGAATGCAATAATATTGTGAATGGATCAGTCCAAGGTTAAAGTATATTTCTTTCAGTCTCAGCGACATCACATTTTATAATAAGAATAATCATGTATATATGCTTTTAGTATTTCTTATTTAATCTCTTAAAATTGAGTGTACATACAGCCAAACATTCAACTTCTTTCATTATATTTTTAATAACACATCATACAAAAAATGCTTAAAATATTTGTATAATTTTCAGAATCCCTCAAACGAGTGTACGTGCCCCAGTTTTCTGGAGACGGCTATATGGAACTGCCCATTGAAGATAATATCGGGAAACAACTCACAATAGAAGTCTGGTTTAAGGCTTTTGAACCAAATGGTAAACATGATGTGCTATGTGCTTCCTTTTCCTCGATTTTTTATAATTTTGAAAAAGAAATACTTCGAAATTTTAAAAATAAAATTGAAAAATTCAAATTGCTAAGCCTTTAAGACCTGATGTTTCAGGTGGTAAATATTGTCAAAATTTTTTTTCCATGAATACAACCCAAGCATCGAATACCATCTGATGGGGTACTAAATATAATCCATGAAACCTCGAATATAACCCAGCCTTAAATAGAACCCGAGGGGTCATGGTAGGAATCCCTGGGTTTGAATTAGAGGATGTACTGTAGACAATTATATTTTGATTCTGTTCATGTCTGTTTCAGGTGTGATTCTGTTTGGTACTCAGTACAGCGGCGGGAAGGGAGACTTTATTTCGTTGAATCTCGTCAAGAGGAAACTGCAGTTCCGATTCTCGCTCGGAGACAAGACGGCTAAACTTGAGTATGTAGTCCATGTTGTACTGATCGCTCTTGTTTTAGATTTTGGTTTGTAAATCCATTTCTCAGCTAGTGTTGTAAAACTCATGAAAATGTGTATGCTTTACGAGTATTATTTGTAAGCAAAATATTTGTTTCACTTGGAAATCATTAAGATTGTGGGGGTGGGATAGCACAGTGGTTAGCACGTTCGGCTTCGGTCCAAGAGGTCTGGGTTTAGACTCCCGCCAGGGGCTTGTCAACTTTGTTAGAAGTAGAGAACTGTTCTACACACAGTAAGATTTGGGTGCAATGCTACACTGAATTTCAGGGCAGTACCACCCATGGTTCGCTAGTTCCCTCTGATGCTCACAGGTTTCATCACAATGCATAGCCACATGGCGTTGCGGGCTTTCTCCCTGCCATAATACTAGCAGCCGCGATATAAGTGAAATACTCTTGAAAGCAGCGTTAAACCCCAACTCACCTCACCTCACCTCATGAAGATAGTGGGTTTTTGGATATACAGGGTCCGGGTAAGTGGTGTCTGATTGTACTTGTGCACTTGCGTACTAGTACTGTGCATTGAGGCCCTTGTTCAGGATTTATTAATTAACTATCAATCGTATGACATGTGTACAGTATATTTACTGCCTAGACCAGAGTCGGCAACTGGGCCAATAAAAGACAAACTGGGCCAATAAACGACAAACTGGGCCAATACAAGTCTGAGGATCTCCCACATTAGATAAAAGTAGTCACTTAAATTCAAACCTTTGACAAATGCTATTTGTTCACCAAGCTTGTTTATAAGTATAATTTAAATGGAAAAGAGTTATAAAGTTGTGCAAAACTAATAAAATGAGGTTAATTGATAAAATTGTCATTAACTAAATATTTCAATATTGGCCAAGTTACAGGTCCTTGGTCCGTTGTATTGGCCCTCATTTTTGTGTCGGGCCAATACAACAGACCACGGACCTGTAACTGGGTCAATACTGAAATACTTAATTAATAACATTATTGTATGACCTGATAGATTCACTGGTCCTGGGTGCCGTCATCCTCGGTTACCCAGGGTTTTATATCTGTTCCGTTACTCTCCACTATATATCACCCATGGTAAACTTCATCAGAGAAATCTGTACTAAAATTACCCGCCCTTGGCCGGCGTGAGCCAATCAAACAGCTACGCAGCTTAGACCTGCGAGCCAATAGCAATTCATATCACTTCATTGCAAAGAACGCGAGGTCATTTTGTTTGCCATCCATCACCGGTTATCTCCCTTGACCATTTCTGTCTTATCCTATTGAGCATTTTCTTTGGTTACTGACTTCGTCACACCGGCCAAGGGCGGGTAATTTTAGTACAGATTTCTCTGATAGAGTTTCCCAGGGGTGATATAGTGGAGAGAAACGGAGCATATATAAAACCCTGGGTAACCGAGGATGGGTGCCTTTGGTATCGATCGTTGATCTATAACCAGTTGTAACCTATGTTAAAAGAATGATCAACAATTGATTGTTACTCTACGATTGATTTGTGGAACGGAATGCAGGACAACCACTCTTTATGTCATACTCATGAACTTAAAGATTTATTATTTTGATTCCATATTTCCAGAACGAAGACCCACGTTCACCTGAGCAAGTGGCACAAGGTTCTCATCAGTATACACAACTTGATGGGTCAGCTCGTCCTGGACAAACACCCAGCAGTCAAGGGCAAAGCACCGGTCAGTCTCAACTGGACATTGGTTTTTAATTTATTTTTTTATAAAGCTTGTTTATATGTGTATTTGTATGGTAACCTCTTTATCTTTGAGACTTTTCTAATGCATGACAAAACACAGATTATTTGGTTTGTCAAGATTATAATGCAAAGTTTGAATGAAAATATATTTCTATATCTGCACATTCAGAGGTATACAATGTAAATGAATGTTCAATTACTATCTAATCAGTCATTAAAGCAAGTTTATCTTTGAGTATATATGTGCTGATTTGTAATATTTCGCTGCTATCAATTCTTTAGCGAAAGGATTTTACATCTGAACTGGTAATTTTTAGCCATTTAAATTATGTTTTAATACTCACTGTAATTATTATTTAATGAAATTTATAACATAATATTTATAGGATAATTTAAAAAAAAAATATTCTCACTTCAATTATCGATGAAGACATTTAAGGAGTATAGGTATTATGCAACGAATGGTCATGTTCACAAATGTGGCCAACAGCAGGCGGATCTTAAGAAGGTGTTATCCAGAAAATCGTGCTTTGCCTACGAAACAAGGTTTCTGTCAGAAAAGACTAATAAAGAGGTTATCATAGCTTTTCCCAAACTCTTGTAAAATCAAATTATTTGCCAATTACTCATTTTCAATCAAATTACCCCTATTAACCCTTTGACAATATCTAATTCAGGAATCCCACCAAGCACAGGTGAGTTTACACAGTGTGGTCACTATACACGGGCTGTTATGGGTTAATCTGGCAGGAAATCTGCACATATACACAAACAGAATTTAAAAAAGAGAATTCAAGGTACAAAATTTATGTGCATGTCATGAAAATCAGTTTATTTTTTATTTCCAAGAAATGATTCAAAATCAACTCAAGAAAATTAGTACTGAGATTTTCTTTAGTGTTATATCATTTTGAATTGTGATGAAATATTTCTAATTCATTGATGCCACTATTTGTCAAAATTTGACTTAAGTGAATATTTATGAATGCAAAATTACAATGACCTATCTTTTTTAAGCATGTGCTTTCAATTAGAGGAATGGTTAGTATTCCTGGTATATAATCTATGCTTTTGAAACTTGTTGAATTACCAAATATATAAACAAGGAAACATGCAGATGTATGAAAACATCCTCGATAGCTTTGAGTAGGAATGCATGAGGGCTTATACATAAATATTGCTTAGCTTTCATCTGTAGCACATAATTATGTTACAGACGACAATAGTATAGTAAATAAAGTATGTTAGAAGTTTTGGAATATTTTTCAAATGATACATGAATGCATGAAAGTTTGTTTTTAAAATTTGCGTAATGTCTTTTTGGAATTATCTTTGAACATATGCAATATATCAATAAAGATAATTATAGAAGAATGTTTATTGGGGTGCCAAAATATTATGACTGAAGTGATACATTGATAAAATTAATTGTTTGAAGCATTCGTGAAATGCATTGATCGAAGCATTCATAAATGCATTGTTTAAAGCATTCATTGAATGCATTGTTTGAAGCATTCATTGAATGCATTGTTTGAAGCATTCATTGAATGCATTGTTTGAAGCATTCATTGAATGCATTGTTTGAAGCATTCATGAAATTTGAGTTGTTAAAAATTCATGATTCACATGCCACCAGGGTATTTAATTACTATCAAGCATTATTTAAAGCATTCATAAATTATTTGATAAATTTGTTTGTGTATATTTTCCTGACAGATTAAACCTCCAAAATGCCCAAAATATGACCAAATAGGTCTGTGTGCATGGTTATCAAATGTTTTCCTGCCTGAAGTTTCTGCAAAAATTTGAAATATTTTGTTGCCTGGTAACGCATGGATAACAAGTACTGTTGTTTTCATATAAACTGAATGTTATTTGTCATTAAATATTAAGTGCTTGATCTTAGTAATATTATTTAAAATGTTTTGTTGTATTTTGCACCATGTACAACAAGTGTATGAAAGTTACTTCTTCTTTCTGAACTTGAAATTAAATGTATGGACACCCTTTGCACTCCAAACCAGCACAAAAAGACAGTTGTTTTGTGATTATGGCACTAATTATTAAATCAATTCCATATTTTCCAAAAAGGATCTATTACAAACCAGAAATGTTTATAAAGGAATGTTTTTCAAATATATGTCACACTGCTGTCTGATTTAATCATTCTATTTCCTATCAAATAACCATCAGAATACTATCTTCTTCTTGACAAAAAAAATCTAATTGCAATTTTTTCTAACTGAACTCTTCTACCACTAAAATGGAATATGATATTTCACATGACACTTGCTGTGTTGAGTTTTGTATAAAGATGATGTTGATTATTTTACAATGTGAAATGCAGTCAGTTATTTTTGCATTGTTTATAACCAATTTTAGATGAAATTAACAAGTTGATTGTTCCTTAGACTAACAAGTTTTATTTCAGTGAGTGCTTCTAGCTCCTTCAGATTTGAAAGATATTTCTTTAACAGAATAGACTTATAACAAGTCCATGAATAAAGAAATTAGTGCTTTTGCTACACTAATCCTCTTCTAGGGATTGAAAGCTTCTGAAAGTAGAAAGGAATCAAATAATTAACTGTTATGTTTTTATTTTTGTTTCAAAGAAAATCGCTTTGATTATTCACTATCACAAGAATGTTTACTAATGATTTCAATTTCTCAGCACATGCACAATCTCAAACCAACGCACAAACGTAACATTTTAAAAGCTTTTTAACCTCAAGATTAACATTTGAATAAATTTCCAACATTGTTCAACAATGTTTTTTGTTACGGGCAGCATTGTTATCATATGTTTCAGCAAGTGAAACAATATCTTTGTTTGGGTACAGTTTAACATTATTTATTTCAGCTATGTTTAACAGTGTTACACAAGGTTTCAGAAGTATTCAAGCATGTTTTAAAAATTTTCAGGGCAAGATGAAGGTTCTAAATCTGGAGAGACCACTGTACATTGGAGGTTACAAGGAAGAATCATCCTTGCCACAAGATGCCAACATTAAAGCCAATTTTGTCGGAGCTATTCAGAGGGTAGGTTCAATATACTATTGTCTGTCAACCCAACTTTTGGGACTCCCTTTTCCCTAAATATCTTTTTTGTTTTCATATCTGTCTTAAATTCTTAATGTGTATCTTAAATATTTCATTTGATATAACAGGAACATATTCTAACATTAATTTCATAATCTAGATAAAAAGTTATTTAAATAGCTTTCATTATATTTTTATACCCCCACTACGAAGTAAATCGGGGTATATAGTGGTCATTCCGTTCGTCCTTCCGTCCGCGCACAGGCAATTTTCAATTTTCTGAGATTTAAATTTTTGTCGTTTCCATGGAAACGTAACTTTTTGGACTTAGTTTTATTGTGTTCAATGGGGACAAGTTTTCTCGGATACTGTTGAACCTAGGTAAATGAAATTTTGGTTGTGAGTACTCATGACCATACTCTTTATTGAGTTCGAAAACCAGTTCCGAAATAGTATTTTTTATGGAGTTATGGCCCTTGAATCCGAAATTTTACTTAGTACCAAAAGAACTGTGATGCTCCAATGGGGACAAGTTTTCTCGGAAACTATTACATCTAGGTGAATCAAATTTAATATGGACGTAGTCCAGATGATACTCTTCATCGAGTTCACAGTCCAATTCCGAAAAATTAGTTTTTTACGGAGTTATGAAGCCCTTGTATCTGTAATTGAACTTGGTACAAATTACCGGTGTGATGCTCTAATGGGAAAAATTAAGTTACCTGGAAAATATTACATCTGGGTGAAAGAAATTTTGTATTAACAGTCAGTTCCTTAAATTATTTTGGACAATATTATGATGCTTGAAGCTTTTTTTTAAACATAGTAACCTTCACATCTATAATTCTCAATGGACGGATAGCGGATGGCGGGGGTATGTGAGTCATGCTCACTTTTTCTTGTTATCCCCCGCCAACATAGTTGGGGGGGATATTGAAATGGGCTCCGTCCGTCCGTCCGTTCGTCCGTCCGTCCGTCCCGATTTTGTTTCCGGAGCAGAACTCGAAAACTATAAGACATATCTCAACGAAACTTTGTGTGGAACAATCATCATGTCTAGATGTGCCTTTTGGGGTTTTCAACTTCTTCGAGTTATTTTTTTTGACCGTTTCCATGGAAATGTAACTTAGAATTTCGTTTCTGGAGCAGAACTCGAAAACCATAAGACATATCTCAACGAAACTTGGTGTGTGGAACAATCATCATGTGTAGATGTGCCTTTTGGGGTATTCAACTTCTTCGAGTTATTTTTTTGACTGTTTCCATGGAAATGTAACTTGGAATTTCGTTTCCGGAGCAGAACTTGAAAACCATAAAACATATCTAAACGAAACTTGGTGTGTGGAACAATCATCATGTGTAGATGTGCCTTTTGGGGTTTTCAACTTCTTCGAGTTATTTTTTTTGACTGTTTCCATGGAAATGTAACTTAGAATTTCGTTTCCGGAACAGAACTCAAAAACTATAAGACATATCTCAACGAAACTTGGTGTGTGGAACAATCATCATGTGTAGATGTGCCTGAAAGGCCCGATGGGCTTATGGCATTGCACGGTGTCCAGCCATCTGTAAACTTTTAGCATTTTGTCTTCTTCTCCAGAACCACTTTGTCTAAGGAGCTGAAATTTTGTGTGTTGTGTTTAGTTGAAAAAGGTTCAATAAACTTTCCCAAAGGCGGGGGATATGGCCGACTCTGTCTGCTTGTTGTCTTTGTTTTGATATTACAAAGGTGGGTGTAGGAACAGTTGGGGTAATGTTTAGTAGTCACGTAAGCTTGCGATTCACGTGCATGACCCGAGGTCAGTTTAACCATGTGTGCAGATTTTGGGGAACATCTCAAAAGTTATTACGAATGAAGTGCATTACTCTTAAGGCTTCTATACAAGTGACATTTCTATTTTGAGATGATCCATCCATTGACAAGCTTAATCCCACCACACAGTAAACCTGAGCTCGGGTACGTGCATTGAAAGTTTACCCGACCCTTTAGACATTACGTTAATTGCTTTTTCACGCGCCTGTGCAGAATCAAAACACACACAAAAATATAATACTAGTTATATAGACAACTTTTTAATTTAGCCATGGAATCACTATTAAAAGTTAGTTCTTGTTACATCAAGTAAAATAATCAATATGCCCATTAAAATAAATTTGACAGAAAAGAAAAATGAATAAGATAATTGCAAAAAACGCAGTTAGGTTGACAGAATATAGGGAAGCAGGATAGCGCAGTGGTTGGCACGTTCAGCTTAGAATAGGTTCAAATCCCGCCAGGAGCTAAGTAACTTTGTCTGCTGTAGAGAACTGTTCTACATGCAGTAAGGTTTGGGTACAATGCTACACTGAATTTCAGTGCAATACTACCCATGGTTTGCTAGTTTTAACCGAACCTCGTAAGTTTCACCACGATACATAGCCACATGGTGTTTCAGACTTTCTCCCTATAATACTAGCAACCATGATATAAGTGATATACTCTTGAAAGTGGCGTTAAACCCCTAATCACCTCACCTCAATAAACTAGCTTTTAAATAAATTGATTATGCTAGTGAAATTTATGATGATAGTTTTGATGATAAATGTTAATAATTAAGTGAAAATTATGATATTTAGCAAGTTACTAATGTTATTTGATTGAGAAAGATGTATGGATTAATAGAAAGGTTCCTTAAGACATTTTAATTTATTCAAAGATATTTTCATCAAATATATGTTGAAAGCAAAGTTCACTAAACCAAATGCTTTTGTTAAGGTTATTATCAACGGACGAACAATCAAGAACTTGATCGAGGTATCGGACGAGATGCGAAACATCGGAGAATACTCGGGTGCTCCGTGCAACATGAACCCATGTATGAATGGCGGAGTGTGCATCCCCAAACTTGACGACGCTGATTGTAGATGTCCTCTGGAATACATGGGGGAACGCTGTGAAAAGAGTATGTCTCTTCCACTTGTGAAAGATTTCTAAATCAAACTAGTTTGGGTCGTTGAAATAGCCACATCATTATATTTTGTCCTGACAAAGTTGATGGATCTTTTCATAGCTTGGAGTGCAGATATGTATATTGTTTTGGGACAGATGGGATGTAAACGGGTGTTCAGGAATGGGATTGAGGGCCTCATTTGAAATTCAGTTTTATTCAAAGGTTCATAAGATGGTTATATTTGGGATAACACTACCTTCAATATTACCAATTCGAAAATGGGCTGATTTCCATGCAGGATTCGAAACAACGCCCTCATAGTAAGGCAACTATCGCCAGCATTGACTTGTAAGGTAGTCTTATCCCATATATAACCATAACCATATAACTTATAAAATGTTCCTATATGGCAAATTATTTGTCACATAATATCCTAAACAACAAAATGTTGTACAGTTCTTTATTACTCGTATGGTTGAAAAATAACCAAGTTGATATTTTTTATACGAACATATGTACACATATCACTTTTACCAAGCAACCATTGTTTCAATGCGGGTTGTTTCGTTATATCTCGTTATCAATGTCATTTGTTGACATCATAAAACAATTGTTCACAATGTCATTGTAGCTTGCCATCCCAAGAGACATGGGCTGTTTTCTTTCTTTCTTTTCTTTTTACGCTTTGAAATAGAATAAACAAATTATTACACTGGAAAGTGTGCTATACAACATTTACGAAAATCAAGTTAATTGGACCAGAGAAACGCTCAGTTGGTAGAGTGTCTGCTCATCATCTGCGAGGTATGGGTTCGACTACTGGCGTGTCATACTAAAAGACATGGAGTTGTTGCTTCCTTGTTTGACTTTCAGCATTATAAGGGTAGAACTTTTGAATTAGCGCTGCACAGAGGCTGCCAGGTGCCATTTGCACAAACAAAATTCCCAAATTTACATTGTAATGAGGAAAATAAAGTATTATTTTTATTAATTCGTTCATAACCATCGCTCTCGCAATAAAGAAATTCACGCTAGTTTCGTAAATGTCATATGGCATACTTCCTTGGGCAATTATATTTGTACATGAAATTTGTGTTTGTTTTTGCCAGGAGCTGAGCATGTCGACCAGGACCAACCCGTCAAGTTTGACTCCAACACCTACCTGCAGTACCCTAACGAGAAAACACAGAAGTATGTGGACTGGGGGATGTGTCCTACATTCTTATACATTCACCTACATTAGTCTCTCATTAATTTATCATAAAAACTAGGTGATAGTATTATAATTTCATGTTTTTCTAAATGTTACCTGCAAATGATGAAGTGTGTATGTATATATATATATTGCAAGTATGATCCTAGTATTATGTTTTCATGTTTTTCTATTTGTAACAAAGATCTCAATAATATTGTGAAGCGCTCATAAAATGACAAGACTAACACATTGAAATGACCTTTTTCCAGATCTTTAGCACAGCGAAATAATGCCATTAGAATCCGATTCCGAACCCACGACAGCAACGGTTTGCTACTTCTACAGAGCAAGGGACCGGATGTTTCTGGAGACTACCTGGCTATAGCTGTGGTCAACGGAAAGGTTGAGCTCAGTTACAACCTCGGCAAACAGACGGAGGACAATCTGTTCAGAATAAGGTCCAATGTTTATGTTGCTGACGGAAACTGGCACGAACTTGAAGCATTGAGGTATGGTGTATTTCTTTTAAGGAGAAGATATTTTATTTCCACTTTCACTGCAATAAATGTGACATATTGTGTAAGCATTTAGTTATTACTTGCTTATCACACTGATTGCAATAAATAAACTGTAAATGTCATCCTCTGTCTTGGCAAACACTGTTACTTTTCGTTAAAGAAATTCAATAAAGAGTTCCAATACAACATTAAACATTGTTCAATACATACATTGTGTAGTAATTTCTTGATTACACAATATAGTCATATTGTAAAGATGAGGTCATGTTCAGTTATGCACATGTGCACATTTGCATGTATGACACAGCTTATGTCTTACCTTATGAGTAATACTGGATATGTATTTTACAGAACTTTAGCTGATGGAAGTCTACAGGTTGACAATGAACCAGCAATAATAGCCTCGTCGGATGCGGGCGCTTCACAGCTTGACACAGACGGAGATCTCTGGATAGGTAAGCTTACTTGTCATTACAGTGGCGGATCAAAGGGGTGTTCACTAATTGAAAAGGGAGGGAAAGGGCATCCTTTTGCAAATTGTTTTGGTTGTCATTTGTGAATACCTAAGTGCAAACCTTCCAAACTGAATCTTTAGGATCCTATTCTCTTACTTGTCAGCTGTATGGACAAGATTTATATTTTACTGCTGCTTCAAATTTGCAAATGAAACATGATGTATCTTGAGGTCAGCCAAATTACTAATGAACAGAGAGAACTGGGTAACAGAGAGCCAGACCTTATAGGAAACCATTGTTCTACAATTAAATAATTATTTAAAGGTATTATACAGAAATTAAAGATATGATAGGAGAATGTGACCTTTTTCTGGAAGGTAAATGTATACATTTATTTGGATGTCCATTACTTGTCCTATTACCGGTATGCATGGTCGACAATGTCAAGAGCCGGATGTGTGTACGAACACCTCAGATAAACGGAAACAGATGGAATGTGCAGGAAACTTATCGCAGTGAAAAATACAGTTCTACATAGTTGTTTAGCATATAAAAGTTGGTCAATTTATGTAAGGGGTAAATTTTTTAAAATTCTACATTATTTGAACATAAAATTTGAATGAGTATATGGCAATAACGGATTTGACTCTTGATCGAATCACAGGATTTGGAACTTGCTAAAGGGAGATTTCCTGCTGTCTATGTTGATTAAAGAAATTACTCCTAATGTTTCAGGTGGGAACCCAAGCCTTCCCTTTGGACTTCCTCCGGAGTACTTCTCTGGATTCTCTGGGTGTATAGACCAGGTGATCATCAACCGTGTGGAGCTCCACCTGGTGGAAGATAGGGAAAGTCATAGCAGCACCATCGCATTTTGCTCATAACTACACGACCCAGTAGTGCTCCTGTCATAATAACTCACCATCTGCTTGATGGTTAGCCTTCATCACGCGTGAATGTTTTAAAGAGGATGTTGTCTTTCAAAGTTCTTGACCTTTGATTGTCCTTCACCCTTGAAAGGGTTAGTTATCCAAGGAGATGTAGGGAGATTTTCAAGTGTGATATGCTTCATTTTGGAGGATAAGAAATAACGACCTTGACCTTGTAGAGTCGTCTGTGTGACCTTGACCTCGAGGTAAAATGTTTGACCTTGATCTATCAGTGCCGTCAAGAGTGCTACTGATCTCATGGTCTATGTGTGTGACCTTCACAAATGACCTTGACCTTGACCTTCAAAATTAACATGTTGCGCTTCAGTGCCGAATTTCAGTATGTGCTTGTGAACACTTTTACACGATGAAATTTATCCAATGCCTTGTGCCGTTGGATCATTGTCTGCACAGGACATTGTAATTGTGCCTTTCATTTTGATTGGACGGAATCTACCAGATGTAGAGACTCTGGCCAATGACTGTACTTCACAGGACCAGGCATAAGTAAACGTGGTGTTCATCAAGGATTGTACAATTTGTAACATTGTTTTTAAAGAGAAAACTGCTTTAGACTACAATGCATTGTTGTGCTTTTTAGAAAAACAACTTGTTTCTTTTAGTGCTCATAATATTATGTTAATATAATTTTGGAACCTTTGATGATGTTTCGTGGATTAACTGAATAAATCATGGATTTTTATACTTGTTATTAAAGCGCTTTTATTACAGGAATTCACAATAGAAATCATGGATTATACTGAAGGAGACTTTACAACCAATACTGATATCAAAAGGCTCAATTCATAAGTTCAGCGCCATCTACAATTGTTTATCCAAGAAACTGCAACGCTTTTTGCAACCTGATATTCATGCCTTTAATCAAAGATATTATCTGTTTGTATTGTGTAGCTTAACAAATATTAACCTTTGAACTGAAAATGAGACAAATGTCAGCCCTTAATTTGCAAGCCCTATGTCAGTGACAGTGGGATGACAGTAACAAAATAAAAGATAACCCACAAAGCCCATGACTCTGGCACCTTGCTAAATTAAGTGACAACTTTTGAGCCCATTTTGAGATGAAGTGTTTACCAGTAGATTGTATTCACAGAATCGTCAGTCAACATGTTTATTACTCTAGGGCTAGGTAACATTGGATCAAAGGTAACTGTTATCTTCAACTTCATGATATTTATCTGGCGGGAACAATAATACAAAATTATGTGACATCAAGTATAATATATGATTATGCCCTTGCAGTGATAGTCTCCAGAAATATTTCTGGATAAATGTTTAAGTATTTCCAAAATATTTCTATCAGCAAACGTTTTGATAATATCTTTGTATAAAAATACTGTCCCTAAGAATAGAAGATAATTAATCAAATAAAAAATATGAAAATGATGGAATCATGGTTTCTTTATAGATTTACTGTTATTTTACTCCTGGAGATTTGATATTTGAAAATTAATCTCAGTTACGATAGCTGTAAATATTGAGTGTTGTGATGTGTTGAAATATTGCAAATAATTTTTCTTATAGCACAGAAATTTGATTGTTATAAAACAAAAGGCTATGTCATGTAGGATGAGAATGTCAATATGTTTTTCTTGATTTCACTTAAAACTGCTATCAAGATTTTCCAAAAACATTCCAATTTTTCTAATGAAATATTGTACATACATACATAGATTTATTGTGTTTTTGTGCTTTGCAAAATTTTAATTCTTTTTAACAAAAATAACAAAAACATGATTTTTTTTCAGAATTTGGCAATTACTGGTTTTACTTACTGTTACCAAAGTGTTTTACATTGTTAAAGAATCCTGACCCAGTTGAAGTATTTTAATCCTCTTTTAATTAAGTTTGTGTAGAGATGAAGTATGTGATATATGTACAAGTAGATGTCTATCACATTTGTATTACATGATGGCTTCTGCGTTATGTGGTTACCGTATATATCCATGTTACACCAGCTTATAATGTGATATATTACACATGTAATAATGTACATTTTGTAACATCCAACTGTATAGTCTATGACCATGTTGTGAATTTGCCATATCAACTTGATTTCAAATCATCACAATTGAACAGCAATTTTGTGCGTTTATTTTGTAATAAATTTTCATGTGTATTTTAACATCCATGTACCAGTTTGAAGGAATATTATGATCTTATGATTACAGAGATTCAAAAAGGTTTATAATTTGCATTATTTTAAATTGTATATGAAGAATTTCATCACCGAAGAAAGACTAAAATAAATTAAGTTTGAAATATTAATTTTTACACATTTTAAATTATACGTTTTAATTTCCAATTCGGTTCATGCATATCACCATCTCTTGCATACTTATATACATATATTTTTGTATTTATAAACCTATAGTGTAAATATTTCTTAGCCTACAATAGATTGTCGTGTTGGGGAGGATATGCACAAATGATGGTTACAATAACATTTTAGAAATTAAGATGAATGTGAAACAATTTGAAAATCAACTTTATTTCCATGAGTCCAACGGTTTGGTGTTAATATCAAATCAATCAAGTGATTAGGGTCTGAAGAAGACAGTAAATCTGGACTTTTGATGACTGAAACAAATCTTTTTCAAATATCTAGAGGAAGTACTACTTTCTTTGTTCATTCACTCCTCTCTCTTAATGATGCTTTGAAATGAGGATTCACAGAAAATATGGCATAATTACTTAATTAGAAATTGTTCACAATTCACACATTGATGAAATGAGTGCTATTTTAATTTAACAGGTTTTAATTTATTGTTTGTAATAAAGTCACCTCAAGATATTTGCTATTTTACATGCAATGGGTGTTGTAAAGCTGTTTCAAACCCAAATTAAGACAATACAAACACAAATCACAACATCATTGATTGAGTCATTGATCTAGTAATTGTTCATTTGTGTGTTTGACAATTGTTCACACTGAGCCTTGGAGATGCATATTAAATTGCAAACTTGTCTACATTACCTCTATCTTTTGAAAGGGTCAGTTTCAGTTTCACTATACTAAAGCTTGCAAAAAGTTACCTTTAACTATGATATACAAAATGTTGGGCGTGTTTGGAGGTTGAACAAAATTACAATTATTTTTAATTTTAACCCTAACAATTTTCAAAAGCTTTGAATTCTCCCAAAAAGACTGAAATGAATATACTGAAAAATAATTTCACAATATTTTTTTATTTTTTAAGAATAATTTCTTAATATGGGAAAGCGTTAATCACCAAGGTAATTGAAAGTGTTATTTTGTCTATTTTTATTGCAAAATTAAAGAAAACCTGAAACGGCTGCCAGTTGAAACCAAGAGGTAACATGCTCCTGGGCCCATATTTTCGAAGCTGTCTTAGTGCTAAGATAGTTGTAATGTTAATATGTTGCACTTAAGACTATCTTTGCACTAAGACAGTTTCGAAACAATGGGTCCTGGCAGTTTGATAGGCCTTAATTTATACATTTTAATGACCCAATTAAGTCTTAAGAGGTAATATGGAGCAAGTTTGAATGCTGAAGATGTGTGTAAGTTATACACCACTGCATTTAGAGCACCACCCAGCTGTTCAAACAACCCTTCAACTTTGAAGTCCATCTGTATTTTTTAGCGCTTCTCATCTCTAGAATACCAGAAATTTTCTTCTGAAATAAATATCTTTCTAAATAAACCGCAAAAAGGAAGGTTTAAAGAGCTTCATGAAAAATTTAAATTTCCAAAATCGTTTTGAAAATAATTATTAAAAAGCATGAAAATTTTTTTTCTGGTGTTCAACAGAATGAGAAACACAAAGAAAAAAGGATGGGCTATTGTGTCCTGACTCCTTATGTGTACTGATTTCTGATGTGTCCTAACTTGTGTACTGTACAGCCCATCTTCATTGTGTATTCGAGTATGTGTAAACAATATGAGGAATAAATTTCATACAAAATATTTCACATATTCTTTTATTTTTTAAGCCTATAATATTGTTCTACATTTGGGGATGGGGGTGGGGGGGGGGGGGTTAGCGCGTTCGTCTTCGGATCAAGAGGTCCGTGGTTCGAATCCCGCCAGCTTTGTCTGTAGTAGAGAACTGTTCTACACGCAGTAAGGTTTGGGTGCAATGCTACATTGAATTTCAATATAGTACCACCCATGGTTCGCTAGTTCCAGCAGATGCTCGCAGGTTTCACCGCAGTGCATAGCCACATTGCGTTGCGGGCTTTCTCCCTGCCACAATACTAGGTGCCGTGATATAAGTGAAATACTCTTGAAAGCGGTGTTAAACACCAACTTACTCACTCACTCTACATTTGGGATCACGTTATCTGCACTATTTGTACTTTTTTTCAGGCAAGTCCCTTGTGGGATTTGATCCTTCACCCTCAGAGTCAGGCACCAGTCGCCAGCAGTTTAAAACTCAACAATGACTAAAATAATGGGTTCATGAACTTTGTGTGAGAAGAGAACTGTTTTTTTTAATTCATTCACCATTACCCATGATTCATAACTTCCATCAGATGTTTGCAGATTTCATCATCATCGATAGCAACATGCAGGTAGTCCAGTGGCAGGCACCAATAAATCCATATGCTTTCTTCAGTAGTACGAACTTATAACTGCCAAAAAATTATATCACAATATATCATCTTTCTATATCTGAAAAAAGTCACTGGATATTGAGCTTATGGTTGCACAAGATGAATGAAATATGAGATGTATGTTAAAGGTGATATCATGGCAGCACAGGGACTCTAAAATTTTTTAGAGTCCCTGGTTTTGGATAGTAAATATCCTGCATTAGGAATAAACAGCTTGCCAAGGTTTGCAAAATCAGAGACCATAGTATCAACCTACTAGCGATATAACTGATACTTGAAATGATCTAAACCTTATCGCGTGGTACGAGGGACTTACAACATTGTAAATCCCTCCAGGAGGGTTTACACAAACAATTGTAAACCCTGTTAGGAAGATTTACAATGATTGTAAACCCTGATATAATTGCTAAGGTGACAACTTGAAAGTAAGATCTGAAGAAACTATCTTAGACTAATTTTGAAATAATTTCTCAAATATATGAATATGAACAGCAAATGTTTTGAAGAAAGTGCGTCTCAAACCCGTATCCATAATCAACTGTAGTACGTGAGCTATAGTGTTTTAGTCTACTGCGCCAAGGAGGCAGATGAGTTTCAACGGTACAGAAGCAGCTTATATATCGCAGCTGTAAACAGGTATTTCAGATTCCAAACAATGATTTTATGAACGACTCCATTTACCAGGAATCATCAAAGTAACGCGATAACAAAAGCTGTTTTACACTTAAACCGGTTAATAATATAGAGAAACCATTCTAGCTTGGACATGGTAAGGTTGTAGACTTGCAGGCTTTCCGGTTCAGGGCTGAGTAAAACAATGTCGTCTGCATATAATAAAACCGAAACGTTAAAATTGTCGATCTCTATACCACAGTTGCTCTCTTTCAATTCTTTTGCCAGGTCGTTAATGTAAATGGCGAACAACGTTGGGGATAAAACACATCCTTGCTTCACACCAGATTCCACAGGGAAGATACCCGTTTCAAGATTGTTAACTTGTACAGAGCATAATACATTGTCATACAGTGATCTGATAGCCTGTAGGATATTGCCTGATATACCATACTCCATGAGTTTGAACCACAACAAGTCTCTGTTTACGGAGTCAAATGCCTTCTTAAAATCGATAAAACATGAATAAGTAGATGTTTTGCTGTTTTTTCTATTATTTACAATACTATAAAGACTATATATATGGTCCAGGCAGGATCGTCCTCTTCTAAAACCGTTCTGTTCGTCGACCAATATGTCCCGGGACTCAAGGTATTTACACAGGCGTTGATTGATGACGTCAGCGTAGATCTTTGAGGGAATGGATAAAATAGTCAATGGTCTGTAGCTGAGAGGGTCACGTGAATCAGAGTCTTTACACTGCTTGGGTATAGGCTTAATTTTACCTTGGTTCCAAATGCTCGGTACATGGCCTGTATTAAAGCTGTAAGAAACGAGTCTACACATTAAGTCAACACAAACATCATTTTTCAACACAACACTCGGAATGTTATCCAATCCTTTCAAACCTTTGCCCGATTAATAGCATTCACAACTTCTTTGCTGATTGGGTCGTTCAGTATAGAGATAGTCCGTGGTTCACAGTGTAGATCACTCAATTTCTGTTTCACACTGTTTAGATGTTCGTCATCAAAGTTACTTGAGTCACTTGAAGGGTTGTACAATGATCTGTAATCGTCCTCCCTTCTCTGTATTACTGATGGTGTGTCAGAACTGACTGATCCATCTTCATTCAAAACTCCAAGAGGAATACAACTTTTCCTTTCATTACCAGTTCCAATTTTACCTAGACCCCCCCCCCCCCCCCCCCCCCCCCCCCCCCCAGATCTACTTCCTTCATTAAGCAGCTGTGAAAGTTCATCTTTTTTTCTGCTGGTAAACACGTTTAGCCTTCTTCAAACACTTATCAAACAATCGTCGAGCATGACAGAAATCCCCCTTCCTCTTTGATTTTAACTGCTTACTTTCTTTACACTTTAGCCACAATTTCTCTTTCATGCAAACATCCCGGTAGAGTTCCTGTAAGTGATCATTCCTGAACGGCTTCTTTCTACTTCTTCCACTCTTACAACCATATGGTCCAACATATACCACTTTACATGGGAGTTTATCAGACATTTCAGAGTTGACCAGGTCAGTAAAAATATGGTAAGCGAGATTAACATCATCCTCATTCATAGCCCGTTCTATTTTCTCGAGGCTAACTTGAGTTTTAGTGTAGGAAGTTTCATCATTAAAAAAGTCATTAGGGATAGTAGATGTGTCAAAGCGTATTTCCTGCTTGCCTTGTTCCCTGTGTCCACCTGCAGACTGATTCACCTGTGTGTCTGTGTAGATCGTCCACTCTATCACGCTGTGGTCTGGGCTCTTATCACACGCCTGGATATCTAGATCTTTAGTTAGCTGAGATATGCGATGGACCTGAAAATATTCACACTGGTTTAACTGTTCAAATAGAACCACATCATAGTCGACTATAGACTTCCCCCTGTAAGAAACATGTGTAAAATCTTGGCTTCCAACTCTACCAATCAACATACACATATTACTGTTAGTAAGAAAGTCTATAAACAAATCACCATGACCATTCTCAGTCTCATCAAGCACAGTGCGAGGGGTGACGTGATCTACGCCTGCAATAAGATCAGGGTTGCTACCACAGCGAGCATTAAAATCACCACATATATACAGGCGACCCAAATTTTGAATTTGACATACATGAGCGTGTACAGTGCAGAAAAATTCCTCCGCGTCACAAGGTCGAGTTGACCCAGCAGGGGGTAAGTAACACACACAAACACAGAATGTAAATGAAGATGATTTAGAATTAAATTTTAGCCAGAGTATATCATCAACAGATTCATCTAAAATAGTCACATGAAATAAATCTAAAAAGTCATTGTTTATAAACATGCAAACTCCACCCGATCCACGGCGGGCAGATGAGTGACGAGTAGAACGGTTTCTTCCAAACCATGTAAAATTGTCCGATTCCAAAACATTATTATCAGTTAAAAAAGTCTCACATATTGCTAAAATATCGTAATTGAGTCCATTTAAAACATCTTTTCTAAAATCTGAATTGAAATACTTAATACCGAAGTGAAGAGCTTGCCTAAGCAGCTTGAAATAGATATTCCCCTGTAATTACTGGGGTCAGCTTTGTCCCCTTTATTCTTATAAATTGGCCTGATCATACCAGTAAGCCACGATTCGGGCATTACACCATACTCTAAAATGACGTTAAATAAGCTTACGTAAACAGGAAGCAATACATTTATCGAACACTTAATATATTCATTGTTCAACATATCTAAACCACAAGCCTTGTTATTTTGTAGTTGATGGACAGATTCAAGTATTTCCTTATCCGTAAAAGGAGCATACAGTAAATAACTATTTGCACTACAAACGTCATTAAAATAATCATCAGAATCTTGAGTATGTACATCATTATCAACATTATCAACATTATCGCTTACATAAGATTGCTAAACGGCGTAATTCACCTTCCGATTGGGCCAAATTCAGACTATGCAGAAATAAAGTCATATCAGTAAGAGTTGCAAAACAATTATACACAGATAAAATTGACAAATTAATTAATGAACAACATGGAACAAAAATCTGGTGGCGCCTTATTAAAAACTTTAATAAAAATAAAAAGTCATTAAGGTCATTCCCCCCGGTTCTTTATGATGATAAATTATATGACGATAGTGCGGCAATTGCAAACATTATGAATGAATACTTTACAGATCAAACTAAAGTCACCTATCCGGACAAACATATTGAAGAAAGTATTTCTGACATTGATAATCCGCTATGCGACTTGTATCTAAATACCAATGAAGTTCATGATATTGTGTCTTCCGTAGACACAACAAAAGCGACAGGCCCGGACGGAATCAGCAATAAATTCCTTAAAACGAATGCTTAACTTCTAGTCAACCCTCTCTCCGAAGTATTTAACCTATCGCTTGCCGAACATACATTTCCGCGAGTTTGGAAAGAAGCCTCTGTAGTGCCTATCCATAAGAAAGGGAGCATTAATGATTGCTCCAACTACAGACCAGTTGCGCTTACAAGTTGTCTAGCGAAGGTATTTGAAAAGTGTGTTTTTAAACATGTCTTCAACTATTTTAGAGATAATGACATACTTTCTAATCTTCAATCAGGTTTCACACCGGGAGACTCTACTGTTAATCAACTGACGTATTTATATGATTTTATAGCCGGAGCAGTAGATAAAGGTAAATAAATTAAAGCTGTGTTTTGCGATGTAAGCAAAGCATTCGACAGAGATTGGCATAAGGGTATCATACACAAATTGAATTGAATATGGTATAAACGGGAATTTATTGAAATGGTTTGAGAGTTATCTTGAGAATAGAGAACAGTGTGTGGTCTTATTTTACAGCATGACTGCTCTTGGAATGATCAAATAAACGACATCACCAATAAGGTTGCACCAATGGTGAATTGTCTTAGAAGCATGAAATATCGGTTAAACCGGAAAACGCTAGAATCTATGTATAAACAATTCATTCTTCCTGTTTTCGATTATTGCAGCCATATACATGTATGGGATAACTGTTCAAAGCAGCAAGCTGATATGCTTGAAAAACTCAATCTTGATGCTTTGAGAACCGTTTGTGGCGCCGTACGCGGAACCAGCCACCATAAGATATACAAAGAAACCAATTGCAAACCATTGTGTCAAAGAAGATACGTACATATGTTTTATAAAATGGTAATCTCGTACCTCCAAAGTTGTCAGATGTAGTTCGTTATAACCTTCGTGATGATTCCAAACTCCAAACCATAAATTGTAAAACTGCAAATTATGCGAGATCCTTCCTTCCCGATAGCGTTAAATTATGGAACTCTTTATCAACGAACACAGAGAATCACCGTCTCTATTAAGTTGCTAGTCTCCAAGATTCTGACACGTAAAGTCATTTTGACTTGAACTATGGAGACAGACTATGCCAAATAATTCATTCTCGGCTCAGACTTGAATGTAGTGACCTTAACGCACACAAATATGAAAGATTTATTTCTCAAACACCAGTTTGTTCTTGTGGTTATAATTATGAAAATTCAATTCATTATTTCTTTTCATGTCCACTTTACAGCGATATAAGGGAAAATATGTTTTTCTACAACAAAGGATTTGATTTGAAATCGGTTTTATTTGGAAATCCAAATTGTTCCTCTACTGTAAATAAAGAACTTTTAATTTCAATACACTCTTTTATAAATTTAACAGGCAGATTTAAAAACTAGCTTACTAAGACTATATCTGGTATTAACTGATGAATATTGATGGAATCTGCTCAAAGTTTTCTTAACAAATATTGTAATCTGATTAAGTATTATGAATTCATTTTAACTTGTATTGTTGTTGGCTTTTGTGAAAATATTATGTATTGTAAATTCACCATGATATATGCTTTTCGTCACTTTTTGTATTCTGGAGCGGTATTCATATAAGCTATTGCAGCTTGTTTACCAATCCACTTCTTTGTGAAATAAATATGTTTAAACCATTATCAACATTATCAACATTATCAACATTTACAAAACGATCATAATTATTTATATCATTGACAACACCATCATTATCAATACCTTCAGCAGCATTTATATTCTTAAAGAAAATATAAAATGAATTAATGCAAATTTGAGATTGTGACTCTTTTTTAAGATCAAAAGATTTCAAAATATTCCAAAATGATTTAGAGTCAGCGTTTTTAGTGCTGCGTAGTTTATCTGCACAATCTCTTTTAAAATTAGAAAAAGATGACTTTAAATATTTACTGTATTCTTTACTGACGTTTACAAACACTGATTTAGAGAGTGAGAGACCTTTTTTGCCGATAATTCGTTTTAAAGTCAAAATATTTTTTTGACAGCGTCCGGTTTCGATGAAAAGGGTACTTATACGATTTTTAATTTAGTTAGTAATTTTGGATTTTTTGGACCTTTTTTCGATTTTTTTTTTAGGTCTGCATGTTGGTCATTTTCCTACGTGAACGAGTAACAGTAAGTATATTTTTGCATGTGATTGTATAAATTGGCAGATAAAAACGTCTTTGTTGGAGAAAAATGACTAACTTTGTGTTTGTAGATGTATTTACAGGTATACTTTGGCAGTATTTACATGCCGATTCCATGGGTCAACAGTGAAACTACACTGTTATGGTTGCAAACAAGTGAGTTTTTTTAATGTTTTTGTTGATATTCTCTAAAATTACACACATATATATATATATATATAATATATATATATATATATATATATATATATATATATATATATATATATATATATATATATATATATATATATATATATATATATATATATATATATATATATATATATATATATTCAAAAGTTAAAAAACACACAACACCAATAGACTCCATGTGTGTTTTTTAACTTTTGAATATATTTGACTGTATACCAGACCAACTCAATGTCAAAGAAATAGTATGTTGTTGATGAATGTGTTAAATGTGTAAACTGTTTTATATGTATATGAATTTAAAAATCAAATATCCCAAGTAACTTATTTTGTCCTACATATATAATTTATAAAAACAAATAATCTGATGATTTATTGAGTATGATTAATATTTAAAATGTATTGTGTTTGAAGATACATTTACAGGCTTATTGTGGCAGAGATCACATGATGATTTAATGAAATTGCATTGTTTGTGGTTGCAAACAGGTAAGTTCTTTTCATTTATTTTCATGTTTTGACAAAATGTAGAAAGATGGATAGAAAATGTATTCTAATGTTTGTTCAAAGTGGGATATTATTTTTCTTTTCTGAGGTTGTATGAAGTGCACACTCATTTGTGAAGATAAAGGGGATAAACATGCTGTTATTGAAAAGAAGTTGAAAGCAGTTTTATTTTAAAATGGGTAAAACAAATACTGAATTGGTAATGAAAGTTTGTGTATTCAAGAGTTTCATAAATAATATTGTATACTTTTTGTATTAACAAATGCACTGCTCATGTCACCACTTATGTGAACATTATTCTTCATATGCAATTGTTTGTTCATCTTTCAGTGGTGGAAGAGAAAAGAGCTATCAACTTTATTCGATTTTAGTTTAATATCGAGAACTTATTGAGATAGTTACTTCATGTAAGAACATGTTTGGATGGGTCCTAAAACTAAGTCTGACATTCCTCCCTCATGGAAGTCATGAAACCCTCTTTTATGCATTTCACAATATAAAATGTCAAAGTTGTATTTACACTATTGTAAAAATCACTGTCTGTATTATCTGTTGTTTTTAATGACATCCTAATAAATATTAGTGTTTGATTTACTATAATATTTACAATCTAAAGGATTTCTCAGGTAGTATCATTTCCTGAAATAATACATGAAACCAGCCCTTCTCTTCAGTAAATATTCTGACTGGTCACTGAAGTTCATCGAAAAGAAGATATATACTAGTGACCATGCAGTGTCACCCTCAAAGCGATGCAAGAAAGATATGTTGTATGAAGATTTTTACCTGACAAACTGCTGGAGATATTGAAGATCTGTCACATGATGATCAACACTGCCAGGAGCTGGAACCAGCTAGTGGTGTTCACTAAACTAGTAAACTTCTAAGATAATATATTCTTATGTGTTAGAAATGTTTACTTCGTATAAAGTCTTAGAAGTTTGGTCTATACCAACCCAGACTTACCCTCTAGTAGCTCACTGGTTGCCTTTGGACTTGAACTCTTTGAGCTCTTATCATTCACACATTTCATGTTATAAATCATAATGAGTCTTAGGACACTAACTAACATCACTTTTGCATATGTATGTGTAAAGAGACCAAACAGTTTAAAAGTTGAATCTATAAATTGTGTTATGATGAACAGTCATCATATTATCAAGAAATTATTTGTGTTATAGTTACAGGTAGGTATTATACTTTTTCTATATAATTGAGTATAAATTACAGATAAATTACAACATGAATTACATATTTTCAAATGAACACCTACATGTATGCACCTCCTGCAAACAACCTATAATATTTGAATTTTATGCATTACAGGTGTGATGATACAGAATTTTCTTGATATTTTGGAAATATCAGTTCGATATGAAACATGTAATGCAATTTATAGTTATCTTATTATATCTAATTATGAAGGCAAAAAATATTATATGTCTGTTGACAATGAAAAATTATTTATTTTTGTACTCTTTATACTAGACAAAAATAGTGTTATATATATTTGTACATTTTGAATTTATAAGGAACTAATCAGTTCATTCACTGACATTCTGATAAAATGTCACAGATTTATCAAAATACAACAATATACATAAATATATATATAATCGATAGTATGATATATTGTAAAAAAACAGGGATAAATCTCTCAAACACACTTTAATCATATATTCACATTTATTATTCGAACAAAGATGCAAGAGTTTATTCAAACATACTATTCCAATGATACGAAACAAATTTAACACCATTAAAAAAATCACAAACTCTATAGAATCTTCTTACATATAATCATATTATATATATTATAAATATATAAACATGTACTTTTAGAGAATCAACAAAAACATGCACAAATACCTCATCTGTTTGCAGGTCATCAGATTATTTGGTTTTATAAATTATATATGTAGGACAAAATAAGTTACTTGGGATATTTGATTTTTAAATTCATATACATATAAAACAGTATTTAAAACATCACAACATAATATTTCTTTAAAAAAAACAAATTATGTAGAATCTTCTTTCATATATAATTATGTTATTACATATCTAAATATATATATATATTTGTGTAATTTTAGAGAATATCAACAAAAACATTAAAACAACCTCACTTGGTTGCAACCATAACAGTGTAGTTTCACTGTTGACCCATGAAATCGGCATGTAAATACTGCCAAAGTAAACCTGTAAATACATCTACAAACACAAAGTTAGTAATTTTTCTCCAATAAAGGCTTTTTATCTGCCAATTTACACAATCACATGCAAAAATATACTTACTGTTACTGTTTGAAATGCCTTTGAAAATGACCTATTTCCACCGGATCTTGTCACGGCAAGTGGAAAATTCACGAAGGAAAATGACCAACATGCAGACCTAAAATGAGCGATTAAAAATCGAAAAAAAGTCCAAAAAATCCAAAATTTCTAACTAAAATCGTATAAGTACCCTTCTCATCGAAACCGGACGCTGTCAAAAAAATATTTTGACTTTGAAACGAATTATCGGCAAAAAACGTCTCTCACTGCCGATGTCACAGTTGATTTTATCATCATTCAGATTTGAGTTACTCGAAGTAAGGGCAGGTAACTCTACACGACCTTAAGTGTAAACTGTTCTGTTATACTTATCCTTATGTTTTTTTAATTCAACAATTAAAAATGTGGTTCGTTTAGGATGAAAACTATTTATTTCCACAATATTAACAGAAATGGTGCTGAATTATGCAGTTTGAAGAAACACATGAGGCTCGCTGTCGAGGTGTTTAATTAGTGGAGATCTTTGATTTAGAATATTTCTCGTGATTTTTGGCCAAATTGGCTGTGCGTGTCTCTGTAAGAACGAATCTTGAGTCCGAACTAAGACAGATAGAGTACATTTGAAAGACCAGTCGGTAGAACACAATGTAATAAACACCTCAGCCAAGTTTGGTGCTGAAATATGCAGTTTTAAGAAAGATATGAGGCTCGCTGTCGAGGTGTATAATTAGTGGAGATCTTTGACTTAGAATATTTCTCGTGCTTTTTGGCCAAATTGGTTGTGCGTGTCTCTGTAAGAACGAATCTTGAGTCCGAACTAAGACAGATAGAGTACATTTGAAATGACCAGTCGGTAGAACACAATGTAATAAACATCTCAGCCAAGTTTGGTGCTGAAATATGCAGTTTGAAGAAAAATATGAGGCTCGCTATCGAGGTGTATAATTAGTTGAGATCTTTGACTTAGAATATTTCTCGTGCTTTTTGGCCAAATTGGTTGTGCGTGTCTCTGTAAGAACGAATCTTGAGTCCGAACTAAGACAGATAGAGTACATTTGAAATGACCAGTCGGTAGAACACAATGTAATAAACATCTCAGCCAAGTTTGGTGCTGAAATATGCTGTTTGAAGAAACACATGAGGCTCGCTGTCGAGGTGTTTAATTAGTGGAGATCTTTGATTTAGAATATTTCTCGTGATTTTTGGCCAAATTGGCTGTGCGTGTCTCTGTAAGAACGAATCTTGAGTCCGAACTAAGACAGATAGAGTACATTTGAAATGACCAGTCGGTAGAACACAATGTAATAAACATCTCAGCCAAGTTTGGTGCTGAAATATGCAGTTTGAAGAAACACATGAGGCTCGCTGTCGAGGTGTATAATTAGTGAAGATCTTTGATTTAGAATATTTCTCGTGATTTTTGGCCAAATTGGCTGTGCGTGTCTCTGTAAGAACGAATCTTGAGTCCGAACTAAGACAGATAGAGTACATTTGAAATGACCAGTCGGTAGAACACAATGTAATAAACATCTCAGCCAAGTTTGGTGCTGAAATATGCTGTTTGAAGAAACACATGAGGCTCGCTGTCGAGGTGTTTAATTAGTGGAGATCTTTGATTTAGAATATTTCTCGTGATTTTTGGCCAAATTGGCTGTGCTTGTCTCTGTAAGAACGAATCTTGAGTCCGAACTAAGACAGATAGAGTACATTTGAAATGACCAGTCGGTAGAACACAATGTAATAAACATCTCAGCCAAGTTTGGTGCTGAAATATGCAGTTTGAAGAAACACATGAGGCTCGCTGTCGAGGTGTATAATTAGTGGAGATCTTTGACTTAATATATTTCTCGTGCTTTTTGGCCAAATTGGTTGTGCGTGTCTCTGTAAGAACGAATCTTGAGTCCGAACTAAGACAGATAGAGTACATTTGAAATGACCAGTCGGTAGAACACAATGTAATAAACATCTCAGCCAAGTTTGGTGCTGAAATACGCTGTTTGAAGAAACACATGAGACTCGCTGTCGAGGTGTTTAATTAGTGGAGATCTTTGATTTAGAATATTTCTCGTGATTTTTGGCCAAATTGGCTGTGCGTGTCTCTGTAAGAACGAATCTTGAGTCCGAACTAAGACAGATAGAGTACATTTGAAATGACCAGTCGGTAGAACACAATGTAATAAACATCTCAGCCAAGTTTGGTGCTGAAATATGCAGTTTGAAGAAACACATGAGGCTCGCTGTCGAGGTGTATAATTAGTGGAGATCTTTGACTTAGAATATTTCTCGTGCTTTTTGGCCAAATTGGTTGTGCGTGTCTCTGTAAGAACGAATCTTGAGTCCGAACTAAGACAGATAGAGTACATTTGAAATGACCAGTCGGTAGAACACAATGTAATAAACATCTCAGCAAAGTTTGGTGCTGAAATATGCTGTTTGAAGAAACACATGAGGTTCGCTGTCGAGGTGTTTAATTAGTGGAGATCTTTGGTTTAGAATATTTCTCGTGATTTTTGGCCAAATTGGCTGTGCGTGTCTCTGTAAGAACGAATCTTGAGTCCGAACTAAGACAGATAGAGTACTTTTGAAAGACCAGTCGGTAGAACACAATGTAATTAACATCTCAGCCAAGTTTGGTGCTGAAATATGCAGTTTGAAGAAAAATATGAGGCTCGCTGTCGAGGTGTATAATCAGTGGAGATCTTTGATTTAGAATATTTCTCGTGATTTTTGGCCAAATTGGCTGTGCGTGTCTCTGTAAGAACGAATCTTGAGTCCGAACTAAGACAGATAGAGTACATTTGAAATGACCAGTCGGTAGAACACAATGTAATAAACATCTCAGCCAAGTTTGGTGCTGAAATATGCTGTTTGAAGAAACACTTGAGGCTCGCTGTCGAGGTGTATAATTAGTGGAGATCTTTGACTTAGAATATTTCTCGTGCTTTTTGGCCAAATTGGTTGTGCGTGTCTCTGTAAGAACGAATCTTGAGTCCGAACTAAGACAGATAGAGTACATTTGAAATGACCAGTCGGTAGAACACAATGTAATAAACATCTCAGCCAAGTTTGGTGCTGAAATATTCAGTTTGAAGAAACACATGAGGCTCGCTGTCGAGGTGTAAAATTAGTGGAGATCTTTGACTTAGAATATTTCTCGTGCTTTTAGGCCAAATTGGTTGTGCGTGTCTCTGTAAGAACGAATCTTGAGTCCGAACTAAGACAGATAGAGTACATTTGAAATGACCAGTCGGTAGAACACAATGTAATAAACATCTCAGCCAAGTTTGGTGCTGAAATACGCTGTTTGAAGAAACACATGAGGCTCGCTGTCGAGGTGTTTAATTAGTGGAGATCTTTGATTTAGAATATTTCTCGTGATTTTTGGCCAAATTGGCTGTGCGTGTATCTGTAAGAACGAATCTTGAGTCCGAACTAAGACAGATAGAGTACATTTGAAATGACCAGTCGGTAGAACACAATGTAATAAACATCTCAGCCAAGTTTGGTGCTGAAATATGCAGTTTGAAGAAACACATGAGGCTCGCTGTCGAGGTGTATAATTAGTGGAGATCTTTGACTTAGAATATTTCTCGTGCTTTTTGGCCAAATTGGTTGTGCGTGTCTCTGTAAGAACGAATCTTGAGTCCGAACTAAGACAGATAGAGTACATTTGAAATGACCAGTCGGTAGAACACAATGTAATAAACATCTCAGCCAAGTTTGGTGCTGAAATATGCTGTTTGAAGAAACACATGAGGCTCGCTGTCGAGGTGTTTAATTAGTGGAGATCTTTGATTTAGAATATTTCTCGTGATTTTTGGCCAAATTGGCTGTGCGTGTCTCTGTAAGAACGAATCTTGAGTCCGAACTAAGACAGATAGAGTACATTTGAAATGACCAGTCGGTAGAACACAATGTAATAAACATCTCAACCAAGTTTGGTGCTGAAATATGCTGTTTGAAGAAACACATGAGGCTCGCTGTCGAGGTGTATAATTAGTGGAGATCTTTGACTTAGAATATTTCTCGTGCTTTTTGGCCAAATTGGTTGTGCGTGTCTCTGTAAGAACGAATCTTGAGTCCGAACTAAGACAGATAGAGTACATTTGAAATGACCAGTCGGTAGAACACAATGTAATAAACATCTCAGCCAAGTTTGGTGCTGAAATATGCTGTTTGAAGAAACACATGAGGCTCGCTGTCGAGGTGTATAATTAGTGGAGATCTTTGACTTAGAATATTTCTCGTGCTTTTTGGCCAAATTGGTTGTGCGTGTCTCTGTAAGAACGAATCTTGAGTCCGAACTAAGACAGATAGAGTACATTTGAAATGACCAGTCGGTAGAACACAATGTAATAAACATCTCAGCCAAGTTTGGTGCTGAAATACGCTGTTTGAAGAAACACATGAGGCTCGCTGTCGAGGTGTTTAATTAGTGGAGATCTTTGATTTAGAATATTTCTCGTGATTTTTGGCCAAATTGGCTGTGCGTGTCTCTGTAAGAACGAATCTTGAGTCCGAACTAAGACAGATAGAGTACATTTGAAATGACCAGTCGGTAGAACACAATGTAATAAACATCTCAGCCAAGTTTGGTGCTGAAATATGCAGTTTGAAGAAACACATGAGGCTCGCTGTCGAGGTGTATAATTAGTGGAGATCTTTGACTTAGAATATTTCTCGTGCTTTTTGGCCAAATTGGTTGTGCGTGTCTCTGTAAGAACGAATCTTGAGTCCGAACTAAGACAGATAGAGTACATTTGAAATGACCAGTCGGTAGAACACAATGTAATAAACATCTCAGCAAAGTTTGGTGCTGAAATATGCTGTTTGAAGAAACACATGAGGCTCGCTGTCGAGGTGTTTAATTAGTGGAGATCTTTGGTTTAGAATATTTCTCGTGATTTTTGGCCAAATTGGCCGTGCGTGTCTCTGTAAGAACGAATCTTGAGTCCGAACTAAGACAGATAGAGTACATTTGAAAGACCAGTCGGTAGAACACAATGTAATAAACATCTCAGCCAAGTTTGGTGCTGAAATATGCAGTTTGAAGAAAAATATGAGGCTCGCTGTCGAGGTGTATAATTAGTGGAGATCTTTGACTTAGAATATTTTTCGTGCTTTTTGGCCAAATTGGTTGTGCGTGTCTCTGTAAGAACGAATCTTGAGTCCGAACTAAGACAGATAGAGTACATTTGAAATGACCAGTCGGTAGAACACAATGTAATAAACATCTCAGCCAAGTTTGGTGCTGAAATATGCAGTTTGAAGAAACACATGAGGCTCGCTGTCGAGGTGTTTAATTAGTGGAGATCTTTGGTTTAGAATATTTCTCGTGATTTTTGGCCAAATTGGCCGTGCGTGTCTCTGTAAGAACGAATCTTGAGTCCGAACTAAGACAGATAGAGTACATTTGAAAGACCAGTCGGTAGAACACAATGTAATAAACATCTCAGCCAAGTTTGGTGCTGAAATATGCAGTTTGAAGAAAAATATGAGGCTCGCTGTCGAGGTGTATAATTAGTGGAGATCTTTGACTTAGAATATTTTTCGTGCTTTTTGGCCAAATTGGTTGTGCGTGTCTCTGTAAGAACGAATCTTGAGTCCGAACTAAGACAGATAGAGTACATTTGAAATGACCAGTCGGTAGAACACAATGTAATAAACATCTCAGCCAAGTTTGGTGCTGAAATATGCAGTTTGAAGAAACACATGAGGCTCGCTGTCGAGGTGTATAATTAGTGGAGATCTTTGACTTAGAATATTTCTCGTGCTTTTTGGCCAAATTGGTTGTGCGTGTCTCTGTAAGAACGAATCTTGAGTCCGAACTAAGACAGATAGAGTACATTTGAAATGACCAGTCGGTAGAACACAATGTAATAAACATCTCAGCAAAGTTTGGTGCTGAAATATGCTGTTTGAAGAAACACATGAGGCTCGCTGTCGAGGTGTATAATTAGTGGAGATCTTTGGTTTAGAATATTTCTCGTGATTTTTGGCCAAATTGGCTGTGCGTGTCTCTGTAAGAACGAATCTTGAGTCCGAACTAAGACAGATAGAGTACATTTGAAAGACCAGTCGGTAGAACACAATGTAATAAACACCTCAGCCAAGTTTGGTGCTGAAATATGCAGTTTGAAGAAAAATATGAGGCTCGCTGTCGAGGTGTATAATTAGTGGAGATCTTTGACTTAGAATATTTCTCGTGCTTTTTGGCCAAATTGGTTGTGCGTGTCTCTGTAAGAACGAATCTTGAGTCCGAACTAAGACAGATAGAGTACATTTGAAAGACCAGTCGGTAGAACACAATGTAATAAACATCTCAGCCAAGTTTGGTGCTGAAATATGCAGTTTGAAGAAACACATGAGGCTCGCTGTCGAGGTGTATAATTAGTGGAGATCTTTGACTTAGAATATTTCTCGTGCTTTTTGGCCAAATTGGTTGTGCGTGTCTCTGTAAGAACGAATCTTGAGTCCGAACTAAGACAGATAGAGTACATTTGAAATGACCAGTCGGTAGAACACAATGTAATAAACATCTCAGCAAAGTTTGGTGCTGAAATATGCTGTTTGAAGAAACACATGAGGCTCGCTGTCGAGGTGTATAAGTAGTGGAGATCTTTGACTTAGAATATTTCTCGTGCTTTTTGGCCAAATTGGTTGTGCGTGTCTCTGTAAGAACGAATCTTGAGTCCGAACTAAGACAGATAGAGTACATTTGAAATGACCAGTCGGTAGAACACAATGTAATAAACATCTCAGCAAAGTTTGGTGCTGAAATATGCTGTTTGAAGAAACACATGAGGCTCGCTGTCGAGGTGTTTAATTAGTGGAGATCTTTGGTTTAGAATATTTCTCGTGATTTTTGGCCAAATTGGCCGTGCGTGTCTCTGTAAGAACGAATCTTGAGTCCGAACTAAGACAGATAGAGTACATTTGAAAGACCAGTCGGTAGAACACAATGTAATAAACATCTCAGCCAAGTTTGGTGCTGAAATATGCAGTTTGAAGAAAAATATGAGGCTCGCTGTCGAGGTGTATAATTAGTGGAGATCTTTGACTTAGAATATTTTTCGTGCTTTTTGGCCAAATTGGTTGTGCGTGTCTCTGTAAGAACGAATCTTGAGTCCGAACTAAGACAGATAGAGTACATTTGAAATGACCAGTCGGTAGAACACAATGTAATAAACATCTCAGCCAAGTTTGGTGCTGAAATATGCAGTTTGAAGAAACACATGAGGCTCGCTGTCGAGGTGTTTAATTAGTGGAGATCTTTGGTTTAGAATATTTCTCGTGATTTTTGGCCAAATTGGCCGTGCGTGTCTCTGTAAGAACGAATCTTGAGTCCGAACTAAGACAGATAGAGTACATTTGAAAGACCAGTCGGTAGAACACAATGTAATAAACATCTCAGCCAAGTTTGGTGCTGAAATATGCAGTTTGAAGAAAAATATGAGGCTCGCTGTCGAGGTGTATAATTAGTGGAGATCTTTGACTTAGAATATTTTTCGTGCTTTTTGGCCAAATTGGTTGTGCGTGTCTCTGTAAGAACGAATCTTGAGTCCGAACTAAGACAGATAGAGTACATTTGAAATGACCAGTCGGTAGAACACAATGTAATAAACATCTCAGCCAAGTTTGGTGCTGAAATATGCAGTTTGAAGAAACACATGAGGCTCGCTGTCGAGGTGTATAATTAGTGGAGATCTTTGACTTAGAATATTTCTCGTGCTTTTTGGCCAAATTGGTTGTGCGTGTCTCTGTAAGAACGAATCTTGAGTCCGAACTAAGACAGATAGAGTACATTTGAAATGACCAGTCGGTAGAACACAATGTAATAAACATCTCAGCAAAGTTTGGTGCTGAAATATGCTGTTTGAAGAAACACATGAGGCTCGCTGTCGAGGTGTATAATTAGTGGAGATCTTTGGTTTAGAATATTTCTCGTGATTTTTGGCCAAATTGGCTGTGCGTGTCTCTGTAAGAACGAATCTTGAGTCCGAACTAAGACAGATAGAGTACATTTGAAAGACCAGTCGGTAGAACACAATGTAATAAACATCTCAGCCAAGTTTGGTGCTGAAATATGCAGTTTGAAGAAAAATATGAGGCTCGCTGTCGAGGTGTATAATTAGTGGAGATCTTTGACTTAGAATATTTCTCGTGCTTTTTGGCCAAATTGGTTGTGCGTGTCTCTGTAAGAACGAATCTTGAGTCCGAACTAAGACAGATAGAGTACATTTGAAAGACCAGTCGGTAGAACACAATGTAAAAAACATCTCAGCCAAGTTTGGTGCTGAAATATGCAGTTTGAAGAAACACATGAGGCTCGCTGTCGAGGTGTATAATTAGTGGAGATCTTTGACTTAGAATATTTCTCGTGCTTTTTGGCCAAATTGGTTGTGCGTGTCTCTGTAAGAACGAATCTTGAGTCCGAACTAAGACAGATAGAGTACATTTGAAATGACCAGTCGGTAGAACACAATGTAATAAACATCTCAGCAAAGTTTGGTGCTGAAATATGCTGTTTGAAGAAACACATGAGGCTCGCTGTCGAGGTGTATAAGTAGTGGAGATCTTTGACTTAGAATATTTCTCGTGCTTTTTGGCCAAATTGGTTGTGCGTGTCTCTGTAAGAACGAATCTTGAGTCCGAACTAAGACAGATAGAGTACATTTGAAATGACCAGTCGGTAGAACACAATGTAATAAACATCTCAGCAAAGTTTGGTGCTGAAATATGCTGTTTGAAGAAACACATGAGGCTCGCTGTCGAGGTGTTTAATTAGTGGAGATCTTTGGTTTAGAATATTTCTCGTGATTTTTGGCCAAATTGGCCGTGCGTGTCTCTGTAAGAACGAATCTTGAGTCCGAACTAAGACAGATAGAGTACATTTGAAAGACCAGTCGGTAGAACACAATGTAATAAACATCTCAGCCAAGTTTGGTGCTGAAATATGCAGTTTGAAGAAAAATATGAGGCTCGCTGTCGAGGTGTATAATTAGTGGAGATCTTTGACTTAGAATATTTTTCGTGCTTTTTGGCCAAATTGGTTGTGCGTGTCTCTGTAAGAACGAATCTTGAGTCCGAACTAAGACAGATAGAGTACATTTGAAATGACCAGTCGGTAGAACACAATGTAATAAACATCTCAGCCAAGTTTGGTGCTGAAATATGCAGTTTGAAGAAACACATGAGGCTCGCTGTCGAGGTGTATAATTAGTGGAGATCTTTGACTTAGAATATTTCTCGTGCTTTTTGGCCAAATTGGTTGTGCGTGTCTCTGTAAGAACGAATCTTGAGTCCGAACTAAGACAGATAGAGTACATTTGAAAGACCAGTCGGTAGAACACAATGTAATAAACATCTCAGCAAAGTTTGGTGCTGAAATATGCTGTTTGAAGAAACACATGAGGCTCGCTGTCGAGGTGTATAATTAGTGGAGATCTTTGGTTTAGAATATTTCTCGTGATTTTTGGCCAAATTGGCTGTGCGTGTCTCTGTAAGAACGAATCTTGAGTCCGAACTAAGACAGATAGAGTACATTTGAAAGACCAGTCGGTAGAACACAATGTAATAAACATCTCAGCCAAGTTTGGTGCTGAAATATGCAGTTTGAAGAAAAATATGAGGCTCGCTGTCGAGGTGTATAATTAGTGGAGATCTTTGACTTAGAATATTTCTCGTGCTTTTTGGCCAAATTGGTTGTGCGTGTCTCTGTAAGAACGAATCTTGAGTCCGAACTAAGACAGATAGAGTACATTTGAAAGACCAGTCGGTAGAACACAATGTAATAAACATCTCAGCCAAGTTTGGTGCTGAAATATGCAGTTTGAAGAAACACATGAGGCTCGCTGTCGAGGTGTATAATTAGTGGAGATCTTTGACTTAGAATATTTCTCGTGCTTTTTGGCCAAATTGGTTGTGCGTGTCTCTGTAAGAACGAATCTTGAGTCCGAACTAAGACAGATAGAGTACATTTGAAATGACCAGTCGGTAGAACACAATGTAATAAACATCTCAGCAAAGTTTGGTGCTGAAATATGCTGTTTGAAGAAACACATGAGGCTCGCTGTCGAGGTGTTTAATTAGTGGAGATCTTTGGTTTAGAATATTTCTCGTGAATTTTGGCCAAATTGGCCGTGCGTGTCTCTGTAAGAACGAATCTTGAGTCCGAACTAAGACAGATAGAGTACATTTGAAAGACCAGTCGGTAGAACACAATGTAATAAACATCTCAGCCAAGTTTGGTGCTGAAATATGCAGTTTGAAGAAAAATATGAGGCTCGCTGTCGAGGTGTATAATTAGTGGAGATCTTTGACTTAGAATATTTCTCGTGCTTTTTGGCCAAATTGGTTGTGCGTGTCTCTGTAAGAACGAATCTTGAGTCCGAACTAAGACAGATAGAGTACATTTGAAATGACCAGTCGGTAGAACACAATGTAATAAACATCTCAGCAAAGTTTGGTGCTGAAATATGCTGTTTGAAGAAACACATGAGGCTCGCTGTCGAGGTGTATAATTAGTGGAGATCTTTGGTTTAGAATATTTCTCGTGATTTTTGGCCAAATTGGCTGTGCGTGTCTCTGTAAGAACGAATCTTGAGTCCGAACTAAGACAGATAGAGTACATTTGAAAGACCAGTCGGTAGAACACAATGTAATAAACATCTCAGCCAAGTTTGGTGCTGAAATATGCAGTTTGAAGAAAAATATGAGGCTCGCTGTCGAGGTGTATAATTAGTGGAGATCTTTGACTTAGAATATTTCTCGTGCTTTTTGGCCAAATTGGTTGTGCGTGTCTCTGTAAGAACGAATCTTGAGTCCGAACTAAGACAGATAGAGTACATTTGAAAGACCAGTCGGTAGAACACAATGTAATAAACATCTCAGCCAAGTTTGGTGCTGAAATATGCAGTTTGAAGAAACACATGAGGCTCGCTGTCGAGGTGTATAATTAGTGGAGATCTTTGACTTAGAATATTTCTCGTGCTTTTTGGCCAAATTGGTTGTGCGTGTCTCTGTAAGAACGAATCTTGAGTCCGAACTAAGACAGATAGAGTACATTTGAAATGACCAGTCGGTAGAACACAATGTAATAAACATCTCAGCAAAGTTTGGTGCTGAAATATGCTGTTTGAAGAAACACATGAGGCTCGCTGTCGAGGTGTTTAATTAGTGGAGATCTTTGGTTTAGAATATTTCTCGTGATTTTTGGCCAAATTGGCCGTGCGTGTCTCTGTAAGAACGAATCTTGAGTCCGAACTAAGACAGATAGAGTACATTTGAAAGACCAGTCGGTAGAACACAATGTAATAAACATCTCAGCCAAGTTTGGTGCTGAAATATGCAGTTTGAAGAAAAATATGAGGCTCGCTGTCGAGGTGTATAATTAGTGGAGATCTTTGGTTTAGAATATTTCTCGTGATTTTTGGCCAAATTGGCTGTGCGTGTCTCTGTAAGAACGAATCTTGAGTCCGAACTAAGACAGATAGAGTACATTTGAAAGACCAGTCGGTAGAACACAATGTAATAAACATCTCAGCCAAGTTTGGTGCTGAAATATGCAGTTTGAAGAAAAATATGAGGCTCGCTGTCGAGGTGTATAATTAGTGGAGATCTTTGACTTAGAATATTTCTCGTGCTTTTTGGCCAAATTGGTTGTGCGTGTCTCTGTAAGAACGAATCTTGAGTCCGAACTAAGACAGATAGAGTACATTTGAAAGACCAGTCGGTAGAACACAATGTAATAAACATCTCAGCCAAGTTTGGTGCTGAAATATGCAGTTTGAAGAAACACATGAGGCTCGCTGTCGAGGTGTATAATTAGTGGAGATCTTTGACTTAGAATATTTCTCGTGCTTTTTGGCCAAATTGGTTGTGCGTGTCTCTGTAAGAACGAATCTTGAGTCCGAACTAAGACAGATAGAGTACATTTGAAATGACCAGTCGGTAGAACACAATGTAATAAACATTTCAGCAAAGTTTGGTGCTGGAATATGCTGTTTGAAGAAACACATGAGGCTCGCTGTCGAGGTGTTTAATTAGTGGAGATCTTTGGTTTAGAATATTTCTCGTGATTTTTGGTCAAATTGGTTGTGCGTGTCTCTGTAAGAACGAATCTTGAGTCCGAACTAAGACAGATAGAGTACATTTGAAATGACCAGTCGGTAGAACACAATGTAATAAACATCTCAGCCAAGTTTGGTGCTGAAATATTCAGTTTGAAGAAACACATGAGGCTCGCTGTCGAGGTGTATAATTAGTGGAGATCTTTGACTTAGAATATTTCTCGTGCTTTTAGGCCAAATTGGTAGTGCGTGTCTCTGTAAGAACGAATCTTGAGTCCGAACTAAGACAGATAGAGTACATTTGAAATGACCAGTCGGTAGAACACAATGTAATAAACATCTCAGCCAAGTTTGGTGCTGAAATACGCTGTTTGAAGAAACACATGAGGCTCGCTGTCGAGGTGTTTAATTAGTGGAGATCTTTGATTTAGAATATTTCTCGTGATTTTTGGCCAAATTGGCTGTGCGTGTCTCTGTAAGAACGAATCTTGAGTCCGAACTAAGACAGATAGAGTACATTTGAAATGACCAGTCGGTAGAACACAATGTAATAAACATCTCAGCCAAGTTTGGTGCTGAAATATGCAGTTTGAAAAAAAACATGAGGCTCGCTGTCGAGGTGTATAATTAGTGGAGATCTTTGACTTAGAATATTTCTCGTGCTTTTTGGCCAAATTGGTTGTGCGTGTCTCTGTAAGAACGAATCTTGAGTCCGAACTAAGACAGATAGAGTACATTTGAAATGACCAGTCGGTAGAACACAATGTAATAAACATCTCAGCAAAGTTTGGTGCTGAAATATGCTGTTTGAAGAAACACATGAGGCTCGCTGTCGAGGTGTTTAATTAGTGGAGATCTTTGGTTTAGAATATTTCTCGTGATTCTTGGCCAAATTGGCTGTGCGTGTCTCTGTAAGAACGAATCTTGAGTCCGAACTAAGACAGATAGAGTACATTTGAAAGACCAGTCGGTAGAACACAATGTAATAAACATCTAGGCCAAGTTTGGTGCTGAATATGCAGTTTGAAGAAAAATATGAGGCTCGCTGTCGAGGTGTATAATTAGTGGAGATCTTTGACTTAGAATATTTCTCGTGCTTTTTGGCCAAATTGGTTGTGCGTGTCTCTGTAAGAACGAATCTTGAGTCCGAACTAAGACAGATAGAGTACATTTGAAATGACCAGTCGGTAGAACACAATGTAATAAACATCTCAGCCAAGTTTGGTGCTGAAATATGCTGTTTGAAGAAACACATGAGGCTCGCTGTCGAGGTGTTTAATTAGTGGAGATCTTTGATTTAGAATATTTCTCGTGATTTTTGGCCAAATTGGCTGTGCGTGTCTCTGTAAGAACGAATCTTGAGTCCGAACTAAGACAGATAGAGTACATTTGAAATGACCAGTCGGTAGAACACAATGTAATACACATCTCAGCCAAGTTTGGTGCTGAAATATGCAGTTTGAAGAAACACATGAGGCTCGCTGTCGAGGTGTATAATTAGTGGAGATCTTTGACTTAGAATATTTCTCGTGCTTTTTGGCCAAATTGGTTGTGCGTGTCTCTGTAAGAACGAATCTTGAGTCCGAACTAAGACAGATAGAGTACATTTGAAATGACCAGTCGGTAGAACACAATGTAATAAACATCTCAGCCAAGTTTGGTGCTGAAATATGCTGTTTGAAGAAACACATGAGGCTCGCTGTCGAGGTGTTTAATTAGTGGAGATCTTTGATTTAGAATATTTCTCGTGATTTTTGGCCAAATTGGCTGTGCTTGTCTCTGTAAGAACGAATCTTGAGTCCGAACTAAGACAGATAGAGTACATTTGAAATGACCAGTCGGTAGAACACAATGTAATAAACATCTCAGCCAAGTTTGGTGCTGAAATATTCAGTTTGAAGAAACACATGAGGCTCGCTGTCGAGGTGTATAATTAGTGGAGATCTTTGACTTAGAATATTTCTCGTGCTTTTAGGCCAAATTGGTTGTGCGTGTCTCTGTAAGAACGAATCTTGAGTCCGAACTAAGACAGATAGAGTACATTTGAAATGACCAGTCGGTAGAACACAATGTAATAAACATCTCAGCCAAGTTTGGTGCTGAAATACGCTGTTTGAAGAAACACATGAGGCTCGCTGTCGAGGTGTTTAATTAGTGGAGATCTTTGATTTAGAATATTTCTCGTGATTTTTGGCCAAATTGGCTGTGCGTGTATCTGTAAGAACGAATCTTGAGTCCGAACTAAGACAGATAGAGTACATTTGAAATGACCAGTCGGTAGAACACAATGTAATAAACATCTCAGCCAAGTTTGGTGCTGAAATATGCAGTTTGAAGAAACACATGAGGCTCGCTGTCGAGGTGTATAATTAGTGGAGATCTTTGACTTAGAATATTTCTCGTGCTTTTTGGCCAAATTGGTTGTGCGTGTCTCTGTAAGAACGAATCTTGAGTCCGAACTAAGACAGATAGAGTACATTTGAAATGACCAGTCGGTAGAACACAATGTAATAAACATCTCAGCCAAGTTTGGTGCTGAAATATTCTGTTTGAAGAAACACATGAGGCTCGCTGTCGAGGTGTTTAATTAGTGGAGATCTTTGATTTAGAATATTTCTCGTGATTTTTGGCCAAATTGGCTGTGCGTGTCTCTGTAAGAACGAATCTTGAGTCCGAACTAAGACAGATAGAGTACATTTGAAATGACCAGTCGGTAGAACACAATGTAATAAACATCTCAGCCAAGTTTGGTGCTGAAATATGCAGTTTGAAGAAAAATATGAGGCTCGCTGTCGAGGTGTATAATTAGTGGAGATCTTTGACTTAGAATATTTCTCGTGCTTTTTGGCCAAATTGGTTGTGCGTGTCTCTGTAAGAACGAATCTTGAGTCCGAACTAAGACAGATAGAGTACATTTGAAATGACCAGTCGGTAGAACACAATGTAATAAACATCTCAGCAAAGTTTGGTGCTGAAATATGCTGTTTGAAGAAACACATGAGGCTCGCTGTCGAGGTGTATAATTAGTGGAGATCTTTGGTTTAGAATATTTCTCGTGATTTTTGGCCAAATTGGCTGTGCGTGTCTCTGTAAGAACGAATCTTGAGTCCGAACTAAGACAGATAGAGTACATTTGAAAGACCAGTCGGTAGAACACAATGTAATAAACATCTCAGCCAAGTTTGGTGCTGAAATATGCAGTTTGAAGAAAAATATGAGGCTCGCTGTCGAGGTGTATAATTAGTGGAGATCTTTGACTTAGAATATTTCTCGTGCTTTTTGGCCAAATTGGTTGTGCGTGTCTCTGTAAGAACGAATCTTGAGTCCGAACTAAGACAGATAGAGTACATTTGAAAGACCAGTCGGTAGAACACAATGTAATAAACATCTCAGCCAAGTTTGGTGCTGAAATATGCAGTTTGAAGAAACACATGAGGCTCGCTGTCGAGGTGTATAATTAGTGGAGATCTTTGACTTAGAATATTTCTCGTGCTTTTTGGCCAAATTGGTTGTGCGTGTCTCTGTAAGAACGAATCTTGAGTCCGAACTAAGACAGATAGAGTACATTTGAAATGACCAGTCGGTAGAACACAATGTAATAAACATCTCAGCAAAGTTTGGTGCTGAAATATGCTGTTTGAAGAAACACATGAGGCTCGCTGTCGAGGTGTTTAATTAGTGGAGATCTTTGGTTTAGAATATTTCTCGTGATTTTTGGCCAAATTGGCCGTGCGTGTCTCTGTAAGAACGAATCTTGAGTCCGAACTAAGACAGATAGAGTACATTTGAAAGACCAGTCGGTAGAACACAATGTAATAAACATCTCAGCCAAGTTTGGTGCTGAAATATGCAGTTAGAAGAAAAATATGAGGCTCGCTGTCGAGGTGTATAATTAGTGGAGATCTTTGGTTTAGAATATTTCTCGTGATTTTTGGCCAAATTGGCTGTGCGTGTCTCTGTAAGAACGAATCTTGAGTCCGAACTAAGACAGATAGAGTACATTTGAAAGACCAGTCGGTAGAACACAATGTAATAAACATCTCAGCCAAGTTTGGTGCTGAAATATGCAGTTTGAAGAAAAATATGAGGCTCGCTGTCGAGGTGTATAATTAGTGGAGATCTTTGACTTAGAATATTTCTCGTGCTTTTTGGCCAAATTGGTTGTGCGTGTCTCTGTAAGAACGAATCTTGAGTCCGAACTAAGACAGATAGAGTACATTTGAAAGACCAGTCGGTAGAACACAATGTAATAAACATCTCAGCCAAGTTTGGTGCTGAAATATGCAGTTTGAAGAAACACATGAGGCTCGCTGTCGAGGTGTATAATTAGTGGAGATCTTTGACTTAGAATATTTCTCGTGCTTTTTGGCCAAATTGGTTGTGCGTGTCTCTGTAAGAACGAATCTTGAGTCCGAACTAAGACAGATAGAGTACATTTGAAATGACTAGTCGGTAGAACACAATGTAATAAACATTTCAGCAAAGTTTGGTGCTGAAATATGCTGTTTGAAGAAACACATGAGGCTCGCTGTCGAGGTGTTTAATTAGTGGAGATCTTTGGTTTAGAATATTTCTCGTGAATTTTGGCCAAATTGGTTGTGCGTGTCTCTGTAAGAACGAATCTTGAGTCCGAACTAAGACAGATAGAGTACATTTGAAATGACCAGTCGGTAGAACACAATGTAATAAACATCTCAGCCAAGTTTGGTGCTGAAATATTCAGTTTGAAGAAACACATGAGGCTCGCTGTCGAGGTGTATAATTAGTGGAGATCTTTGACTTAGAATATTTCTCGTGCTTTTAGGCCAAATTGGTAGTGCGTGTCTCTGTAAGAACGAATCTTGAGTCCGAACTAAGACAGATAGAGTACATTTGAAATGACCAGTCGGTAGAACACAATGTAATAAACATCTCAGCCAAGTTTGGTGCTGAAATACGCTGTTTGAAGAAACACATGAGGCTCGCTGTCGAGGTGTTTAATTAGTGGAGATCTTTGATTTAGAATATTTCTCGTGATTTTTGGCCAAATTGGCTGTGCGTGTCTCTGTAAGAACGAATCTTGAGTCCGAACTAAGACAGATAGAGTACATTTGAAATGACCAGTCGGTAGAACACAATGTAATAAACATCTCAGCCAAGTTTGGTGCTGAAATATGCAGTTTGAAAAAAAACATGAGGCTCGCTGTCGAGGTGTATAATTAGTGGAGATCTTTGACTTAGAATATTTCTCGTGCTTTTTGGCCAAATTGGTTGTGCGTGTCTCTGTAAGAACGAATCTTGAGTCCGAACTAAGACAGATAGAGTACATTTGAAATGACCAGTCGGTAGAACACAATGTAATAAACATCTCAGCAAAGTTTGGTGCTGAAATATGCTGTTTGAAGAAACACATGAGGCTCGCTGTCGAGGTGTTTAATTAGTGGAGATCTTTGGTTTAGAATATTTCTCGTGATTCTTGGCCAAATTGGCTGTGCGTGTCTCTGTAAGAACGAATCTTGAGTCCGAACTAAGACAGATAGAGTACATTTGAAAGACCAGTCGGTAGAACACAATGTAATAAACATCTAGGCCAAGTTTGGTGCTGAATATGCAGTTTGAAGAAAAATATGAGGCTCGCTGTCGAGGTGTATAATTAGTGGAGATCTTTGACTTAGAATATTTCTCGTGCTTTTTGGCCAAATTGGTTGTGCGTGTCTCTGTAAGAACGAATCTTGAGTCCGAACTAAGACAGATAGAGTACATTTGAAATGACCAGTCGGTAGAACACAATGTAATAAACATCTCAGCCAAGTTTGGTGCTGAAATATGCTGTTTGAAGAAACACATGAGGCTCGCTGTCGAGGTGTTTAATTAGTGGAGATCTTTGATTTAGAATATTTCTCGTGATTTTTGGCCAAATTGGCTGTGCGTGTCTCTGTAAGAACGAATCTTGAGTCCGAACTAAGACAGATAGAGTACATTTGAAATGACCAGTCGGTAGAACACAATGTAATACACATCTCAGCCAAGTTTGGTGCTGAAATATGCAGTTTGAAGAAACACATGAGGCTCGCTGTCGAGGTGTATAATTAGTGGAGATCTTTGACTTAGAATATTTCTCGTGCTTTTTGGCCAAATTGGTTGTGCGTGTCTCTGTAAGAACGAATCTTGAGTCCGAACTAAGACAGATAGAGTACATTTGAAATGACCAGTCGGTAGAACACAATGTAATAAACATCTCAGCAAAGTTTGGTGCTGAAATATGCTGTTTGAAGAAACACATGAGGCTCGCTGTCGAGGTGTTTAATTAGTGGAGATCTTTGGTTTAGAATATTTCTCGTGATTTTTGGCCAAATTGGCCGTGCGTGTCTCTGTAAGAACGAATCTTGAGTCCGAACTAAGACAGATAGAGTACATTTGAAAGACCAGTCGGTAGAACACAATGTAATAAACATCTCAGCCAAGTTTGGTGCTGAAATATGCAGTTTGAAGAAAAATATGAGGCTCGCTGTCGAGGTGTATAATTAGTGGAGATCTTTGACTTAGAATATTTCTCGTGCTTTTTGGCCAAATTGGTTGTGCGTGTCTCTGTAAGAACGAATCTTGAGTCCGAACTAAGACAGATAGAGTACATTTGAAATGACCAGTCGGTAGAACACAATGTAATAAACATCTCAGCAAAGTTTGGTGCTGAAATATGCTGTTTGAAGAAACACATGAGGCTCGCTGTCGAGGTGTATAATTAGTGGAGATCTTTGGTTTAGAATATTTCTCGTGATTTTTGGCCAAATTGGCTGTGCGTGTCTCTGTAAGAACGAATCTTGAGTCCGAACTAAGACAGATAGAGTACATTTGAAAGACCAGTCGGTAGAACACAATGTAATAAACATCTCAGCCAAGTTTGGTGCTGAAATATGCAGTTTGAAGAAAAATATGAGGCTCGCTGTCGAGGTGTATAATTAGTGGAGATCTTTGATTTAGAATATTTCTCGTGCTTTTTGGCCAAATTGGTTGTGCGTGTCTCTGTAAGAACGAATCTTGAGTCCGAACTAAGACAGATAGAGTACATTTGAAAGACCAGTCGGTAGAACACAATGTAATAAACATCTCAGCCAAGTTTGGTGCTGAAATATGCAGTTTGAAGAAACACATGAGGCTCGCTGTCGAGGTGTATAATTAGTGGAGATCTTTGACTTAGAATATTTCTCGTGCTTTTTGGCCAAATTGGTTGTGCGTGTCTCTGTAAGAACGAATCTTGAGTCCGAACTAAGACAGATAGAGTACATTTGAAATGACCAGTCGGTAGAACACAATGTAATAAACATCTCAGCAAAGTTTGGTGCTGAAATATGCTGTTTGAAGAAACACATGAGGCTCGCTGTCGAGGTGTTTAATTAGTGGAGATCTTTGGTTTAGAATATTTCTCGTGATTTTTGGCCAAATTGGCCGTGCGTGTCTCTGTAAGAACGAATCTTGAGTCCGAACTAAGACAGATAGAGTACATTTGAAAGACCAGTAGGTAGAACACAATGTAATAAACATCTCAGCCAAGTTTGGTGCTGAAATATGCAGTTTGAAGAAAAATATGAGGCTCGCTGTCGAGGTGTATAATTAGTGGAGATCTTTGACTTAAAATATTTCTCGTGCTTTTTGGCCAAATTGGTTGTGCGTGTCTCTGTAAGAACGAATCTTGAGTCCGAACTAAGACAGATAGAGTACATTTGAAAGACCAGTCGGTAGAACACAATGTAATAAACATCTCAGCCAAGTTTGGTGCTGAAATATGCAGTTTGAAGAAACACATGAGGCTCGCTGTCGAGGTGTATAATTAGTGGAGATCTTTGACTTAGAATATTTCTCGTGCTTTTTGGCCAAATTGGTTGTGCGTGTCTCTGTAAGAACGAATCTTGAGTCCGAACTAAGACAGATAGAGTACATTTGAAATGACCAGTCGGTAGAACACAATGTAATAAACATCTCAGCAAAGTTTGGTGCTGAAATATGCTGTTTGAAGAAACACATGAGGCTCGCTGTCGAGGTGTTTAATTAGTGGAGATCTTTGGTTTAGAATATTTCTCGTGATTTTTGGCCAAATTGGCCGTGCGTGTCTCTGTAAGAACGAATCTTGAGTCCGAACTAAGACAGATAGAGTACATTTGAAAGACCAGTCGGTAGAACACAATGTAATAAACATCTCAGCCAAGTTTGGTGCTGAAATATGCAGTTTGAAGAAAAATATGAGGCTCGCTGTCGAGGTGTATAATTAGTGGAGATCTTTGACTTAGAATATTTCTCGTGCTTTTTGGCCAAATTGGTTGTGCGTGTCTCTGTAAGAACGAATCTTGAGTCCGAACTAAGACAGATAGAGTACATTTGAAATGACCAGTCGGTAGAACACAATGTAATAAACATCTCAGCAAAGTTTGGTGCTGAAATATGCTGTTTGAAGAAACACATGAGGCTCGCTGTCGAGGTGTATAATTAGTGGAGATCTTTGGTTTAGAATATTTCTCGTGATTTTTGGCCAAATTGGCTGTGCGTGTCTCTGTAAGAACGAATCTTGAGTCCGAACTAAGACAGATAGAGTACATTTGAAAGACCAGTCGGTAGAACACAATGTAATAAACATCTCAGCCAAGTTTGGTGCTGAAATATGCAGTTTGAAGAAAAATATGAGGCTCGCTGTCGAGGTGTATAATTAGTGGAGATCTTTGACTTAGAATATTTCTCGTGCTTTTTGGCCAAATTGGTTGTGCGTGTCTCTGTAAGAACGAATCTTGAGTCCGAACTAAGACAGATAGAGTACATTTGAAAGACCAGTCGGTAGAACACAATGTAATAAACATCTCAGCCAAGTTTGGTGCTGAAATATGCAGTTTGAAGAAACACATGAGGCTCGCTGTCGAGGTGTATAATTAGTGGAGATCTTTGACTTAGAATATTTCTCGTGCTTTTTGGCCAAATTGGTTGTGCGTGTCTCTGTAAGAACGAATCTTGAGTCCGAACTAAGACAGATAGAGTACATTTGAAATGACCAGTCGGTAGAACACAATGTAATAAACATTTCAGCAAAGTTTGGTGCTGAAATATGCTGTTTGAAGAAACACATGAGGCTCGCTGTCGAGGTGTTTAATTAGTGGAGATCTTTGGTTTAGAATATTTCTCGTGATTTTTGGCCAAATTGGTTGTGCGTGTCTCTGTAAGAACGAATCTTGAGTCCGAACTAAGACAGATAGAGTACATTTGAAATGACCAGTCGGTAGAACACAATGTAATAAACATCTCAGCCAAGTTTGGTGCTGAAATATTCAGTTTGAAGAAACACATGAGGCTCGCTGTCGAGGTGTATAATTAGTGGAGATCTTTGACTTAGAATATTTCTCGTGCTTTTAGGCCAAATTGGTTGTGCGTGTCTCTGTAAGAACGAATCTTGAGTCCGAACTAAGACAGATAGAGTACATTTGAAATGACCAGTCGGTAGAACACAATGTAATAAACATCTCAGCCAAGTTTGGTGCTGAAATACGCTGTTTGAAGAAACACATGAGGCTCGCTGTCGAGGTGTTTAATTAGTGGAGATCTTTGATTTAGAATATTTCTCGTGATTTTTGGCCAAATTGGCTGTGCGTGTCTCTGTAAGAACGAATCTTGAGTCCGAACTAAGACAGATAGAGTACATTTGAAATGACCAGTCGGTAGAACACAATGTAATAAACATCTCAGCCAAGTTTGGTGCTGAAATATGCAGTTTGAAAAAAAACATGAGGCTCGCTGTCGAGGTGTATAATTAGTGGAGATCTTTGACTTAGAATATTTCTCGTGCTTTTTGGCCAAATTGGTTGTGCGTGTCTCTGTAAGAACGAATCTTGAGTCCGAACTAAGACAGATAGAGTACATTTGAAATGACCAGTCGGTAGAACACAATGTAAAAAACATCTCAGCAAAGTTTGGTGCTGAAATATGCTGTTTGAAGAAACACATGAGGCTCGCTGTCGAGGTGTTTAATTAGTGGAGATCTTTGGTTTAGAATATTTCTCGTGATTCTTGGCCAAATTGGCTGTGCGTGTCTCTGTAAGAACGAATCTTGAGTCCGAACTAAGACAGATAGAGTACATTTGAAAGACCAGTCGGTAGAACACAATGTAATAAACATCTAGGCCAAGTTTGGTGCTGAATATGCAGTTTGAAGAAAAATATGAGGCTCGCTGTCGAGGGGTATAATTAGTGGAGATCTTTGACTTAGAATATTTCTCGTGCTTTTTGGCCAAATTGGTTGTGCGTGTCTCTGTAAGAACGAATCTTGAGTCCGAACTAAGACAGATAGAGTACATTTGAAATGACCAGTCGGTAGAACACAATGTAATAAACATCTCAGCCAAGTTTGGTGCTGAAATATGCTGTTTGAAGAAACACATGAGGCTCGCTGTCGAGGTGTTTAATTAGTGGAGATCTTTGATTTAGAATATTTCTCGTGATTTTTGGCCAAATTGGCTGTGCGTGTCTCTGTAAGAACGAATCTTGAGTCCGAACTAAGACAGATAGAGTACATTTGAAATGACCAGTCGGTAGAACACAATGTAATACACATCTCAGCCAAGTTTGGTGCTGAAATATGCAGTTTGAAGAAACACATGAGGCTCGCTGTCGAGGTGTATAATTAGTGGAGATCTTTGACTTAGAATATTTCTCGTGCTTTTTGGCCAAATTGGTTGTGCGTGTCTCTGTAAGAACGAATCTTGAGTCCGAACTAAGACAGATAGAGTACATTTGAAATGACCAGTCGGTAGAACACAATGTAATAAACATCTCAGCAAAGTTTGGTGCTGAAATATGCTGTTTGAAGAAACACATGAGGCTCGCTGTCGAGGTGTTTAATTAGTGGAGATCTTTGGTTTAGAATATTTCTCGTGATTTTTGGCCAAATTGGCCGTGCGTGTCTCTGTAAGAACGAATCTTGAGTCCGAACTAAGACAGATAGAGTACATTTGAAAGACCAGTCGGTAGAACACAATGTAATAAACATCTCAGCCAAGTTTGGTGCTGAAATATGCAGTTTGAAGAAAAATATGAGGCTCGCTGTCGAGGTGTATAATTAGTGGAGATCTTTGACTTAGAATATTTCTCGTGCTTTTAGGCCAAATTGGTTGTGCGTGTCTCTGTAAGAACGAATCTTGAGTCCGAACTAAGACAGATAGAGTACATTTGAAATGACCAGTCGGTAGAACACAATGTAATAAACATCTCAGCAAAGTTTGGTGCTGAAATATGCTGTTTGAAGAAACACATGAGGCTCGCTGTCGAGGTGTATAATTAGTGGAGATCTTTGGTTTAGAATATTTCTCGTGATTTTTGGCCAAATTGGCTGTGCGTGTCTCTGTAAGAACGAATCTTGAGTCCGAACTAAGACAGATAGAGTACATTTGAAAGACCAGTCGGTAGAACATAATGTAATAAACATCTCAGCCAAGTTTGGTGCTGAAATATGCAGTTTGAAGAAAAATATGAGGCTCGCTGTCGAGGTGTATAATTAGTGGAGATCTTTGACTTAGAATATTTCTCGTGCTTTTTGGCCAAATTGGTTGTGCGTGTCTCTGTAAGAACGAATCTTGAGTCCGAACTAAGACAGATAGAGTACATTTGAAAGACCAGTCGGTAGAACACAATGTAATAAACATCTCAGCCAAGTTTGGTGCTGAAATATGCAGTTTGAAGAAACACATGAGGCTCGCTGTCGAGGTGTATAATTAGTGGAGATCTTTGACTTAGAATATTTCTCGTGCTTTTTGGCCAAATTGGTTGTGCGTGTCTCTGTAAGAACGAATCTTGAGTCCGAACTAAGACAGATAGAGTACATTTGAAATGACCAGTCGGTAGAACACAATGTAATAAACATCTCAGCAAAGTTTGGTGCTGAAATATGCTGTTTGAAGAAACACATGAGGCTCGCTGTCGAGGTGTTTAATTAGTGGAGATCTTTGGTTTAGAATATTTCCCGTGATTTTTGGCCAAATTGGCCGTGCGTGTCTCTGTAAGAACGAATCTTGAGTCCGAACTAAGACAGATAGAGTACATTTGAAAGACCAGTCGGTAGAACACAATGTAATAAACATCTCAGCCAAGTTTGGTGCTGAAATATGCAGTTTGAAGAAAAATATGAGGCTCGCTGTCGAGGTGTATAATTAGTGGAGATCTTTGACTTAGAATATTTCTCGTGCTTTTTGGCCAAATTGGTTGTGCGTGTCTCTGTAAGAACGAATCTTGAGTCCGAACTAAGACAGATAGAGTACATTTGAAATGACCAGTCGGTAGAACACAATGTAATAAACATCTCAGCAAAGTTTGGTGCTGAAATATGCTGTTTGAAGAAACACATGAGGCTCGCTGTCGAGGTGTATAATTAGTGGAGATCTTTGGTTTAGAATATTTCTCGTGATTTTTGGCCAAATTGGCTGTGCGTGTCTCTGTAAGAACGAATCTTGAGTCCGAACTAAGACAGATAGAGTACATTTGAAAGACCAGTCGGTAGAACACAATGTAATAAACATCTCAGCCAAGTTTGGTGCTGAAATATGCAGTTTGAAGAAAAATATGAGGCTCGCTGTCGAGGTGTTTAATTAGTGGAGATCTTTGATTTAGAATATTTCTCGTGATTTTTGGCCAAATTGGCTGTGCGTGTCTCTGTAAGAACGAATCTTGAGTCCGAACTAAGACAGATAGAGTACATTTGAAAGACCAGTCGGTAGAACACAATGTAATAAACATCTCAGCCAAGTTTGGTGCTGAAATATGCAGTTTGAAGAAAAATATGAGGCTCGCTGTCGAGGTGTATAATTAGTGGAGTTCTTTGACTTAGAATATTTCTCGTGATTTTTGGCCAAATTGGCTGTGCGTGTCTCTGTAAGAACGAATCTTGAGTCCGAACTAAGACAGATAGAGTACATTTGAAAGACCAGTCGGTAGAACACAATGTAATAAACATCTCAGCCAAGTTTGGTGCTGAAATATGCTGTTCGAAGAAACACATGAGGCTCGCTGTCGAGGTGTATAATTAGTGGAGATCTTTGATTTAGAATATTTTTCGTGATTTTTGGCCAAATTGGATGTGCGTGTCTCTGTAAGAACGAATCTTGAGTCCGAACTAAGACAGATAGAGTACATTTGAAAGACCAGTCGGTAGAACACAATGTAATAAACATCTCAGCCAAGTTTGGTGCTGAAATATGCAGTTTGAAGAAAAATATGAGGCTCGCTGTCGAGGTGTATAATTAGTGGAGATCTTTGACTTAGAATATTTCTCGTGCTTTTTGGCCAAATTGGTTGTGCGTGTCTCTGTAAGAACGAATCTTGAGTCCGAACTAAGACAGATAGAGTACATTTGAAAGACCAGTCGGTAGAACACAATGTAATAAACATCTCAGCCAAGTTTGGTGCTGAAATATGCAGTTTGAAGAAACACATGAGGCTCGCTGTCGAGGTGTATAATTAGTGGAGATCTTTGACTTAGAATATTTCTCGTGCTTTTTGGCCAAATTGGTTGTGCGTGTCTCTGTAAGAACGAATCTTGAGTCCGAACTAAGACAGATAGAGTACATTTGAAATGACCAGTCGGTAGAACACAATGTAATAAACATTTCAGCAAAGTTTGGTGCTGAAATATGCTGTTTGAAGAAACACATGAGGCTCGCTGTCGAGGTGTTTAATTAGTGGAGATCTTTGGTTTAGAATATTTCTCGTGATTTTTGGCCAAATTGGTTGTGCGTGTCTCTGTAAGAACGAATCTTGAGTCCGAACTAAGACAGATAGAGTACATTTGAAATGACCAGTCGGTAGAACACAATGTAATAAACATCTCAGCCAAGTTTGGTGCTGAAATATTCAGTTTGAAGAAACACATGAGGCTCGCTGTCGAGGTGTATAATTAGTGGAGATCTTTGACTTAGAATATTTCTCGTGCTTTTAGGCCAAATTGGTTGTGCGTGTCTCTGTAAGAACGAATCTTGAGTCCGAACTAAGACAGATAGAGTACATTTGAAATGACCAGTCGGTAGAACACAATGTAATAAACATCTCAGCCAAGTTTGGTGCTGAAATACGCTGTTTGAAGAAACACATGAGGCTCGCTGTCGAGGTGTTTAATTAGTGGAGATCTTTGATTTAGAATATTTCTCGTGATTTTTGGCCAAATTGGCTGTGCGTGTCTCTGTAAGAACGAATCTTGAGTCCGAACTAAGACAGATAGAGTACATTTGAAATGACCAGTCGGTAGAACACAATGTAATAAACATCTCAGCCAAGTTTGGTGCTGAAATATGCAGTTTGAAAAAAAACATGAGGCTCGCTGTCGAGGTGTATAATTAGTGGAGATCTTTGACTTAGAATATTTCTCGTGCTTTTTGGCCAAATTGGTTGTGCGTGTCTCTGTAAGAACGAATCTTGAGTCCGAACTAAGACAGATAGAGTACATTTGAAATGACCAGTCGGTAGAACACAATGTAATAAACATCTCAGCAAAGTTTGGTGCTGAAATATGCTGTTTGAAGAAACACATGAGGCTCGCTGTCGAGGTGTTTAATTAGTGGAGATCTTTGGTTTAGAATATTTCTCGTGATTCTTGGCCAAATTGGCTGTGCGTGTCTCTGTAAGAACGAATCTTGAGTCCGAACTAAGACAGATAGAGTACATTTGAAAGACCAGTCGGTAGAACACAATGTAATAAACATCTAGGCCAAGTTTGGTGCTGAATATGCAGTTTGAAGAAAAATATGAGGCTCGCTGTCGAGGTGTATAATTAGTGGAGATCTTTGACTTAGAATATTTCTCGTGCTTTTTGGCCAAATTGGTTGTGCGTGTCTCTGTAAGAACGAATCTTGAGTCCGAACTAAGACAGATAGAGTACATTTGAAATGACCAGTCGGTAGAACACAATGTAATAAACATCTCAGCCAAGTTTGGTGCTGAAATATGCTGTTTGAAGAAACACATGAGGCTCGCTGTCGAGGTGTTTAATTAGTGGAGATCTTTGATTTAGAATATTTCTCGTGATTTTTGGCCAAATTGGCTGTGCGTGTCTCTGTAAGAACGAATCTTGAGTCCGAACTAAGACAGATAGAGTACATTTGAAATGACCAGTCGGTAGAACACAATGTAATACACATCTCAGCCAAGTTTGGTGCTGAAATATGCAGTTTGAAGAAACACATGAGGCTCGCTGTCGAGGTGTATAATTAGTGGAGATCTTTGACTTGGAATATTTCTCGTGCTTTTTGGCCAAATTGGTTGTGCGTGTCTCTGTAAGAACGAATCTTGAGTCCGAACTAAGACAGATAGAGTACATTTGAAATGACCAGTCGGTAGAACACAATGTAATAAACATCTCAGCAAAGTTTGGTGCTGAAATATGCTGTTTGAAGAAACACATGAGGCTCGCTGTCGAGGTGTATAATTAGTGGAGATCTTTGGTTTAGAATATTTCTCGTGATTTTTGGCCAAATTGGCTGTGCGTGTCTCTGTAAGAACGAATCTTGAGTCCGAACTAAGACAGATAGAGTACATTTGAAAGACCAGTCGGTAGAACACAATGTAATAAACATCTCAGCCAAGTTTGGTGCTGAAATATGCAGTTTGAAGAAAAATATGAGGCTCGCTGTCGAGGTGTATAATTAGTGGAGATCTTTGACTTAGAATATTTCTCGTGCTTTTTGGCCAAATTGGTTGTGCGTGTCTCTGTAAGAACGAATCTTGAGTCCGAACTAAGACAGATAGAGTACATTTGAAATGACAAGTCGGTAGAACACAATGTAATAAACATCTCAGCCAAGTTTGGTGCTGAAATATGCAGTTTGAAGAAACACATGAGGCTCGCTGTCGAGGTGTATAATTAGTGGAGATCTTTGACTTAGAATATTTCTCGTGCTTTTTGGCCAAATTGGTTGTGCGTGTCTCTGTAAGAACGAATCTTGAGTCCGAACTAAGACAGATAGAGTACATTTGAAAGACCAGTCGGTAGAACACAATGTAATAAACACCTCAGCCAAGTTTGGTGCTGAAATATGCTGTTTGAAGAAACACATGAGGCTCGCTGTCGAGGTGTTTAATTAGTGGAGATCTTTGATTTAGAATATTTCTCGTGATTTTTGGCCAAATTGGTTGTGCGTGTCTCTGTAAGAACGAATCTTGAGTCCGAACTAAGACAGATTGAGTACATTTGAAAGACCAGTCGGTAGAACACAATGTAATAAACACCTCAGCCAAGTTTGGTGCTGAAATATGCAGTTTTAAGAAAGATATGAGGCTCGCTGTCGTGGTGTATAATTAGTGGAGATCTTTGACTTAGAATATTTCTCGTGCTTTTTGGCCAAATTGGTTGTGCGTGTCTCTGTAAGAACGAATCTTGAGTCCGAACTAAGACAGATAGAGTACATTTGAAATGACCAGTCGGTAGAACACAATGTAATAAACATCTCAGCCAAGTTTGGTGCTGAAATATGCAGTTTGAAGAAACACATGAGGCTCGCTGTCGAGGTGTATAATTAGTGGAGATCTTTGACTTTGAATATTTCTCGTGCTTTTTGGCCAAATTGGTTGTGCGTGTCTCTGTAAGAACGAATCTTGAGTCCGAACTAAGACAGATAGAGTACATTTGAAATGACCAGTCGGTAGAACACAATGTAATAAACATCTCAGCAAAGTTTGGTGCTGAAATATGCTGTTTGAAGAAACACATGAGGCTCGCTGTCGAGGTGTATAATTAGTGGAGATCTTTGGTTTAGAATATTTCTCGTGATTTTTGGCCAAATTGGCTGTGCGTGTCTCTGTAAGAACGAATCTTGAGTCCGAACTAAGACAGATAGAGTACATTTGAAAGACCAGTCGGTAGAACACAATGTAATAAACATCTCAGCCAAGTTTGGTGCTGAAATATGCAGTTTGAAGAAAAATATGAGGCTCGCTGTCGAGGTGTATAATTAGTGGAGATCTTTGACTTAGAATATTTCTCGTGCTTTTTGGCCAAATTGGTTGTGCGTGTCTCTGTAAGAACGAATCTTGAGTCCGAACTAAGACAGATAGAGTACATTTGAAAGACCAGTCGGTAGAACACAATGTAATAAACATCTCAGCCAAGTTTGGTGCTGAAATATGCAGTTTGAAGAAACACATGAGGCTCGCTGTCGAGGTGTATAATTAGTGGAGATCTTTGACTTAGAATATTTCTCGTGCTTTTTGGCCAAATTGGTTGTGCGTGTCTCTGTAAGAACGAATCTTGAGTCCGAACTAAGACAGATAGAGTACATTTGAAATGACCAGTCGGTAGAACACAATGTAATAAACATTTCAGCAAAGTTTGGTGCTGAAATATGCTGTTTGAAGAAACACATGAGGCTCGCTGTCGAGGTGTATAATTAGTGGAGATCTTTGGTTTAGAATATTTCTCGTGATTTTTGGCCAAATTGGTTGTGCGTGTCTCTGTAAGAACGAATCTTGAGTCCGAACTAAGACAGATAGAGTACATTTGAAATGACCAGTCGGTAGAACACAATGTAATAAACATCTCAGCCAAGTTTGGTGCTGAAATATTCAGTTTGAAGAAACACATGAGGCTCGCTGTCGAGGTGTATAATTAGTGGAGATCTTTGACTTAGAATATTTCTCGTGCTTTTAGGCCAAATTGGTTGTGCGTGTCTCTGTAAGAACGAATCTTGAGTCCGAACTAAGACAGATAGAGTACATTTGAAATGACCAGTCGGTAGAACACAATGTAATAAACATCTCAGCCAAGTTTGGTGCTGAAATACGCTGTTTGAAGAAACACATGAGGCTCGCTGTCGAGGTGTTTAATTAGTGGAGATCTTTGATTTAGAATATTTCTCGTGATTTTTGGCCAAATTGGCTGTGCGTGTCTCTGTAAGAACGAATCTTGAGTCCGAACTAAGACAGATAGAGTACATTTGAAATGACCAGTCGGTAGAACACAATGTAATAAACATCTCAGCCAAGTTTGGTGCTGAAATATGCAGTTTGAAAAAAAACATGAGGCTCGCTGTCGAGGTGTATAATTAGTGGAGATCTTTGACTTAGAATATTTCTCGTGCTTTTTGGCCAAATTGGTTGTGCGTGTCTCTGTAAGAACGAATCTTGAGTCCGAACTAAGACAGATAGAGTACATTTGAAATGACCAGTCGGTAGAACACAATGTAAAAAACATCTCAGCAAAGTTTGGTGCTGAAATATGCTGTTTGAAGAAACACATGAGGCTCGCTGTCGAGGTGTTTAATTAGTGGAGATCTTTGGTTTAGAATATTTCTCGTGATTCTTGGCCAAATTGGCTGTGCGTGTCTCTGTAAGAACGAATATTGAGTCCGAACTAAGACAGATAGAGTACATTTGAAAGACCAGTCGGTAGAACACAATGTAATAAACATCTAGGCCAAGTTTGGTGCTGAATATGCAGTTTGAAGAAAAATATGAGGCTCGCTGTCGAGGGGTATAATTAGTGGAGATCTTTGACTTAGAATATTTCTCGTGCTTTTTGGCCAAATTGGTTGTGCGTGTCTCTGTAAGAACGAATCTTGAGTCCGAACTAAGACAGATAGAGTACATTTGAAATGACCAGTCGGTAGTACACAATGTAATAAACATCTCAGCCAAGTTTGGTGCTGAAATATGCTGTTTGAAGAAACACATGAGGCTCGCTGTCGAGGTGTTTAATTAGTGGAGATCTTTGATTTAGAATATTTCTCGTGATTTTTGGCCAAATTGGCTGTGCGTGTCTCTGTAAGAACGAATCTTGAGTCCGAACTAAGACAGATAGAGTACATTTGAAATGACCAGTCGGTAGAACACAATGTAATACACATCTCAGCCAAGTTTGGTGCTGAAATATGCAGTTTGAAGAAACACATGAGGCTCGCTGTCGAGGTGTATAATTAGTGGAGATCTTTGACTTAGAATATTTCTCGTGCTTTTTGGCCAAATTGGTTGTGCGTGTCTCTGTAAGAACGAATCTTGAGTCCGAACTAAGACAGATAGAGTACATTTGAAATGACCAGTCGGTAGAACACAATGTAATAAACATCTCAGCAAAGTTTGGTGCTGAAATATGCTGTTTGAAGAAACACATGAGGCTCGCTGTCGAGGTGTTTAATTAGTGGAGATCTTTGGTTTAGAATATTTCTCGTGATTTTTGGCCAAATTGGCCGTGCGTGTCTCTGTAAGAACGAATCTTGAGTCCGAACTAAGACAGATAGAGTACATTTGAAAGACCAGTCGGTAGAACACAATGTAATAAACATCTCAGCCAAGTTTGGTGCTGAAATATGCAGTTTGAAGAAAAATATGAGGCTCGCTGTCGAGGTGTATAATTAGTGGAGATCTTTGACTTAGAATATTTCTCGTGCTTTTTGGCCAAATTGGTTGTGCGTGTCTCTGTAAGAACGAATCTTGAGTCCGAACTAAGACAGATAGAGTACATTTGAAATGACCAGTCGGTAGAACACAATGTAATAAACATCTCAGCAAAGTTTGGTGCTGAAATATGCTGTTTGAAGAAACACATGAGGCTCGCTGTCGAGGTGTATAATTAGTGGAGATCTTTGGTTTAGAATATTTCTCGTGATTTTTGGCCAAATTGGCTGTGCGTGTCTCTGTAAGAACGAATCTTGAGTCCGAACTAAGACAGATAGAGTACATTTGAAAGACCAGTCGGTAGAACACAATGTAATAAACATCTCAGCCAAGTTTGGTGCTGAAATATGCAGTTTGAAGAAAAATATGAGGCTCGCTGTCGAGGTGTATAATTAGTGGAGATCTTTGACTTAGAATATTTCTCGTGCTTTTTGGCCAAATTGGTTGTGCGTGTCTCTGTAAGAACGAATCTTGAGTCCGAACTAAGACAGATAGAGTACATTTGAAAGACCAGTCGGTAGAACACAATGTAATAAACATCTCAGCCAAGTTTGGTGCTGAAATATGCAGTTTGAAGAAACACATGAGGCTCGCTGTCGAGGTGTATAATTAGTGGAGATCTTTGACTTAGAATATTTCTCGTGCTTTTTGGCCAAATTGGTTGTGCGTGTCTCTGTAAGAACGAATCTTGAGTCCGAACTAAGACAGATAGAGTACATTTGAAATGACCAGTCGGTAGAACACAATGTAATAAACATCTCAGCAAAGTTTGGTGCTGAAATATGCTGTTTGAAGAAACACATGAGGCTCGCTGTCGAGGTGTTTAATTAGTGGAGATCTTTGGTTTAGAATATTTCCCGTGATTTTTGGCCAAATTGGCCGTGCGTGTCTCTGTAAGAACGAATCTTGAGTCCGAACTAAGACAGATAGAGTACATTTGAAAGACCAGTCGGTAGAACACAATGTAATAAACATCTCAGCCAAGTTTGGTGCTGAAATATGCAGTTTGAAGAAAAATATGAGGCTCGCTGTCGAGGTGTATAATTAGTGGAGATCTTTGACTTAGAATATTTCTCGTGCTTTTTGGCCAAATTGGTTGTGCGTGTCTCTGTAAGAACGAATCTTGAGTCCGAACTAAGACAGATAGAGTACATTTGAAATGACCAGTCGGTAGAACACAATGTAATAAACATCTCAGCAAAGTTTGGTGCTGAAATATGCTGTTTGAAGAAACACATGAGGCTCGCTGTCGAGGTGTATAATTAGTGGAGATCTTTGGTTTAGAATATTTCTCGTGATTTTTGGCCAAATTGGCTGTGCGTGTCTCTGTAAGAACGAATCTTGAGTCCGAACTAAGACAGATAGAGTACATTTGAAAGACCAGTCGGTAGAACACAATGTAATAAACATCTCAGCCAAGTTTGGTGCTGAAATATGCAGTTTGAAGAAAAATATGAGGCTCGCTGTCGAGGTGTTTAATTAGTGGAGATCTTTGATTTAGAATATTTCTCGTGATTTTTGGCCAAATTGGCTGTGCGTGTCTCTGTAAGAACGAATCTTGAGTCCGAACTAAGACAGATAGAGTACATTTGAAAGACCAGTCGGTAGAACACAATGTAATAAACATCTCAGCCAAGTTTGGTGCTGAAATATGCAGTTTGAAGAAAAATATGAGGCTCGCTGTCGAGGTGTATAATTAGTGGAGTTCTTTGACTTAGAATATTTCTCGTGATTTTTGGCCAAATTGGCTGTGCGTGTCTCTGTAAGAACGAATCTTGAGTCCGAACTAAGACAGATAGAGTACATTTGAAAGACCAGTCGGTAGAACACAATGTAATAAACATCTCAGCCAAGTTTGGTGCTGAAATATGCTGTTCGAAGAAACACATGAGGCTCGCTGTCGAGGTGTATAATTAGTGGAGATCTTTGATTTAGAATATTTTTCGTGATTTTTGGCCAAATTGGATGTGCGTGTCTCTGTAAGAACGAATCTTGAGTCCGAACTAAGACAGATAGAGTACATTTGAAAGACCAGTCGGTAGAACACAATGTAATAAACATCTCAGCCAAGTTTGGTGCTGAAATATGCAGTTTGAAGAAAAATATGAGGCTCGCTGTCGAGGTGTATAATTAGTGGAGATCTTTGACTTAGAATATTTCTCGTGCTTTTTGGCCAAATTGGTTGTGCGTGTCTCTGTAAGAACGAATCTTGAGTCCGAACTAAGACAGATAGAGTACATTTGAAAGACCAGTCGGTAGAACACAATGTAATAAACATCTCAGCCAAGTTTGGTGCTGAAATATGCAGTTTGAAGAAACACATGAGGCTCGCTGTCGAGGTGTATAATTAGTGGAGATCTTTGACTTAGAATATTTCTCGTGCTTTTTGGCCAAATTGGTTGTGCGTGTCTCTGTAAGAACGAATCTTGAGTCCGAACTAAGACAGATAGAGTACATTTGAAATGACCAGTCGGTAGAACACAATGTAATAAACATTTCAGCAAAGTTTGGTGCTGAAATATGCTGTTTGAAGAAACACATGAGGCTCGCTGTCGAGGTGTTTAATTAGTGGAGATCTTTGGTTTAGAATATTTCTCGTGATTTTTGGCCAAATTGGTTGTGCGTGTCTCTGTAAGAACGAATCTTGAGTCCGAACTAAGACAGATAGAGTACATTTGAAATGACCAGTCGGTAGAACACAATGTAATAAACATCTCAGCCAAGTTTGGTGCTGAAATATTCAGTTTGAAGAAACACATGAGGCTCGCTGTCGAGGTGTATAATTAGTGGAGATCTTTGACTTAGAATATTTCTCGTGCTTTTAGGCCAAATTGGTTGTGCGTGTCTCTGTAAGAACGAATCTTGAGTCCGAACTAAGACAGATAGAGTACATTTGAAATGACCAGTCGGTAGAACACAATGTAATAAACATCTCAGCCAAGTTTGGTGCTGAAATACGCTGTTTGAAGAAACACATGAGGCTCGCTGTCGAGGTGTTTAATTAGTGGAGATCTTTGATTTAGAATATTTCTCGTGATTTTTGGCCAAATTGGCTGTGCGTGTCTCTGTAAGAACGAATCTTGAGTCCGAACTAAGACAGATAGAGTACATTTGAAATGACCAGTCGGTAGAACACAATGTAATAAACATCTCAGCCAAGTTTGGTGCTGAAATATGCAGTTTGAAAAAAAACATGAGGCTCGCTGTCGAGGTGTATAATTAGTGGAGATCTTTGACTTAGAATATTTCTCGTGCTTTTTGGCCAAATTGGTTGTGCGTGTCTCTGTAAGAACGAATCTTGAGTCCGAACTAAGACAGATAGAGTACATTTGAAATGACCAGTCGGTAGAACACAATGTAATAAACATCTCAGCAAAGTTTGGTGCTGAAATATGCTGTTTGAAGAAACACATGAGGCTCGCTGTCGAGGTGTTTAATTAGTGGAGATCTTTGGTTTAGAATATTTCTCGTGATTCTTGGCCAAATTGGCTGTGCGTGTCTCTGTAAGAACGAATCTTGAGTCCGAACTAAGACAGATAGAGTACATTTGAAAGACCAGTCGGTAGAACACAATGTAATAAACATCTAGGCCAAGTTTGGTGCTGAATATGCAGTTTGAAGAAAAATATGAGGCTCGCTGTCGAGGTGTATAATTAGTGGAGATCTTTGACTTAGAATATTTCTCGTGCTTTTTGGCCAAATTGGTTGTGCGTGTCTCTGTAAGAACGAATCTTGAGTCCGAACTAAGACAGATAGAGTACATTTGAAATGACCAGTCGGTAGAACACAATGTAATAAACATCTCAGCCAAGTTTGGTGCTGAAATATGCTGTTTGAAGAAACACATGAGGCTCGCTGTCGAGGTGTTTAATTAGTGGAGATCTTTGATTTAGAATATTTCTCGTGATTTTTGGCCAAATTGGCTGTGCGTGTCTCTGTAAGAACGAATCTTGAGTCCGAACTAAGACAGATAGAGTACATTTGAAATGACCAGTCGGTAGAACACAATGTAATACACATCTCAGCCAAGTTTGGTGCTGAAATATGCAGTTTGAAGAAACACATGAGGCTCGCTGTCGAGGTGTATAATTAGTGGAGATCTTTGACTTTGAATATTTCTCGTGCTTTTTGGCCAAATTGGTTGTGCGTGTCTCTGTAAGAACGAATCTTGAGTCCGAACTAAGACAGATAGAGTACATTTGAAATGACCAGTCGGTAGAACACAATGTAATAAACATCTCAGCAAAGTTTGGTGCTGAAATATGCTGTTTGAAGAAACACATGAGGCTCGCTGTCGAGGTGTATAATTAGTGGAGATCTTTGGTTTAGAATATTTCTCGTGATTTTTGGCCAAATTGGCTGTGCGTGTCTCTGTAAGAACGAATCTTGAGTCCGAACTAAGACAGATAGAGTACATTTGAAAGACCAGTCGGTAGAACACAATGTAATAAACATCTCAGCCAAGTTTGGTGCTGAAATATGCAGTTTGAAGAAAAATATGAGGCTCGCTGTCGAGGTGTATAATTAGTGGAGATCTTTGACTTAGAATATTTCTCGTGCTTTTTGGCCAAATTGGTTGTGCGTGTCTCTGTAAGAACGAATCTTGAGTCCGAACTAAGACAGATAGAGTACATTTGAAATGACAAGTCGGTAGAACACAATGTAATAAACATCTCAGCCAAGTTTGGTGCTGAAATATGCAGTTTGAAGAAACACATGAGGCTCGCTGTCGAGGTGTATAATTAGTGGAGATCTTTGACTTAGAATATTTCTCGTGCTTTTAGGCCAAATTGGTTGTGCGTGTCTCTGTAAGAACGAATCTTGAGTCCGAACTAAGACAGATAGAGTACATTTGAAAGACCAGTCGGTAGAACACAATGTAATAAACACCTCAGCCAAGTTTGGTGCTGAAATATGCTGTTTGAAGAAACACATGAGGCTCGCTGTCGAGGTGTTTAATTAGTGGAGATCTTTGATTTAGAATATTTCTCGTGATTTTTGGCCAAATTGGCTGTGCGTGTCTCTGTAAGAACGAATCTTGAGTCCGAACTAAGACAGATTGAGTACATTTGAAAGACCAGTCGGTAGAACACAATGTAATAAACACCTCAGCCAAGTTTGGTGCTGAAATATGCAGTTTTAAGAAAGATATGAGGCTCGCTGTCGAGGTGTATAATTAGTGGAGATCTTTGACTTAGAATATTTCTCGTGCTTTTTGGCCAAATTGGTTGTGCGTGTCTCTGTAAGAACGAATCTTGAGTCCGAACTAAGACAGATAGAGTACATTTGAAATGACCAGTCGGTAGAACACAATGTAATAAACATCTCAGCCAAGTTTGGTGCTGAAATATGCAGTTTGAAGAAACACATGAGGCTCGCTGTCGAGGTGTATAATTAGTGGAGATCTTTGACTTTGAATATTTCTCGTGCTTTTTGGCCAAATTGGTTGTGCGTGTCTCTGTAAGAACGAATCTTGAGTCCGAACTAAGACAGATAGAGTACATTTGAAATGACCAGTCGGTAGAACACAATGTAATAAACATCTCAGCAAAGTTTGGTGCTGAAATATGCTGTTTGAAGAAACACATGAGGCTCGCTGTCGAGGTGTATAATTAGTGGAGATCTTTGGTTTAGAATATTTCTCGTGATTTTTGGCCAAATTGGCTGTGCGTGTCTCTGTAAGAACGAATCTTGAGTCCGAACTAAGACAGATAGAGTACATTTGAAAGACCAGTCGGTAGAACACAATGTAATAAACATCTCAGCCAAGTTTGGTGCTGAAATATGCAGTTTGAAGAAAAATATGAGGCTCGCTGTCGATGTGTATAATTAGTGGAGATCTTTGACTTTGAATATTTCTCGTGCTTTTTGGCCAAATTGGTTGTGCGTGTCTCTGTAAGAACGAATCTTGAGTCCGAACTAAGACAGATAGAGTACATTTGAAATGACAAGTCGGTAGAACACAATGTAATAAACATCTCAGCCAAGTTTGGTGCTGAAATATGCAGTTTGAAGAAACACATGAGGCTCGCTGTCGAGGTGTATAATTAGTGGAGATCTTTGACTTAGAATATTTCTCGTGCTTTTAGGCCAAATTGGTTGTGCGTGTCTCTGTAAGAACGAATCTTGAGTCCGAACTAAGACAGATAGAGTACATTTGAAAGACCAGTCGGTAGAACACAATGTAATAAACACCTCAGCCAAGTTTGGTGCTGAAATATGCTGTTTGAAGAAACACATGAGGCTCGCTGTCGAGGTGTTTAATTAGTGGAGATCTTTGATTTAGAATATTTCTCGTGATTTTTGGCCAAATTGGCTGTGCGTGTCTCTGTAAGAACGAATCTTGAGTCCGAACTAAGACAGATTGAGTACATTTGAAAGACCAGTCGGTAGAACACAATGTAATAAACACCTCAGCCAAGTTTGGTGCTGAAATATGCAGTTTTAAGAAAGATATGAGGCTCGCTGTCGAGGTGTATAATTAGTGGAGATCTTTGACTTAGAATATTTCTCGTGCTTTTTGGCCAAATTGGTTGTGCGTGTCTCTGTAAGAACGAATCTTGAGTCCGAACTAAGACAGATAGAGTACATTTGAAATGACCAGTCGGTAGAACACAATGTAATAAACATCTCAGCCAAGTTTGGTGCTGAAATATGCAGTTTGAAGAAACACATGAGGCTCGCTGTCGAGGTGTATAATTAGTGGAGATCTTTGACTTAGAATATTTCTCGTGCTTTTAGGCCAAATTGGTTGTGCGTGTCTCTGTAAGAACGAATCTTGAGTCCGAACTAAGACAGATAGAGTACATTTGAAATGACCAGTCGGTAGAACACAATGTAATAAACATCTCAGCCACGTTTGGTGCTGAAATATGCAGTTTGAAGATACACATGAGGCTCGCTGTCGAGGTGTATAATTAGTGGAGATCTTTGACTTAGAATATTTCTCGTGCTTTTTGGCCAAATTGGTTGTGCGTGTCTCTGTAAGAACGAATCTTGAGTCCGAACTAAGACAGATAGAGTATATTTGAAATGACCAGTCGGTAGAACACAATGTAATAAACACCTCAGCCAAGTTTGGTGCTGAAATATGCAGTTTTAAGAAAGATATGAGGCTCGCTGTCGAGGTGTATAATTAGTGGAGATCTTTGACTTAGAATATTTCTCGTGCTTTTTGGCCAAATTGGTTGTGCGTGTCTCTGTAAGAACGAATCTTGAGTCCGAACTAAGACAGATAGAGTATATTTGAAATGACCAGTCGGTAGAACACAATGTAATAAACACCTCAGCCAAGTTTGGTGCTGAAATATGCAGTTTTAAGAAAGATATGAGGCTCGCTGTCGAGGTGTATAATTAGTGGAGATCTTTGACTTAGAATATTTCTCGTGCTTTTTGGCCAAATTGGTTGTGCGTGTCTCTGTAAGAACGAATCTTGAGTCCGAACTAAGACAGATAGAGTTCATTTGAAATGACCAGTCGGTAGAACACAATGTAATACACATCTCAGCAAAGTTTGGTGCTGAAATATGCTGTTTGAAGAAACACATGAGGCTCGCTGTCGAGGTATATAATTAGTGGAGATCTTTGGTTTAGAATATTTCTCGTGATTTTTGGCCAAATTGGCTGTGCGTGTCTCTGTAAGAACGAATCTTGAGTCCGAACTAAGACAGATAGAGTACATTTGAAAGACCAGTCGGTAGAACACAATGTAATAAACATCTCAGCCAAGTTTGGTGCTGAAATATGCAGTTTTAAGAAAAATATGAGGCTCGCTGTCGAGGTGTATAATTAGTGGAGATCTTTGACTTAGAATATTTCTCGTGCTTTTTGGCCAAATTGGTTGTGCGTGTCTCTGTAAGAACGAATCTTGAGTCCGAACTAAGACAGATAGAGTACATTTGAAATGACCAGTCGGTAGAACACAATGTAATAAACATCTCAGCCAAGTTTGGTGCTGAAATATGCAGTTTTAAGAAAGATATGAGGCTCGCTGTCGAGGTGTATAATTAGTGGAGATCTTTGACTTAGAATATTTCTCGTGCTTTTTGGCCAAATTGGTTGTGCGTGTCTCTGTAAGAACGAATCTTGAGTCCGAACTAAGACAGATAGAGTATATTTGAAATGACCAGTCGGTAGAACACAATGTAATAAACACCTCAGCCAAGTTTGGTGCTGAAATATGCAGTTTTAAGAAAGATATGAGGCTCGCTGTCGAGGTGTATAATTAGTGGAGATCTTTGACTTAGAATATTTCTCGTGCTTTTTGGCCAAATTGGTTGTGCGTGTCTCTGTAAGAACGAATCTTGAGTCCGAACTAAGACAGATAGAGTTCATTTGAAATGACCAGTCGGTAGAACACAATGTAATACACATCTCAGCAAAGTTTGGTGCTGAAATATGCTGTTTGAAGAAACACATGAGGCTCGCTGTCGAGGTATATAATTAGTGGAGATCTTTGGTTTAGAATATTTCTCGTGATTTTTGGCCAAATTGGCTGTGCGTGTCTCTGTAAGAACGAATCTTGAGTCCGAACTAAGACAGATAGAGTACATTTGAAAGACCAGTCGGTAGAACACAATGTAATAAACATCTCAGCCAAGTTTGGTGCTGAAATATGCAGTTTTAAGAAAAATATGAGGCTCGCTGTCGAGGTGTATAATTAGTGGAGATCTTTGACTTAGAATATTTCTCGTGCTTTTTGGCCAAATTGGTTGTGCGTGTCTCTGTAAGAACGAATCTTGAGTCCGAACTAAGACAGATAGAGTAAATTTGAAATGACCAGTCGGTAGAACACAATGTAATAAACAACTCAGCCAAGTTTGGTGCTGAAATATGCAGTTTTAAGAAAGATATGAGGCTCGCTGTCGAGGTGTATAATTAGTGGAGATCTTTGACTTAGAATATTTCTCGTGCTTTTTGGCCAAATTGGTTGTGCGTGTCTCTGTAAGAACGAATCTTGAGTCCGAACTAAGACAGATAGAGTATATTTGAAATGACCAGTCGGTAGAACACAATGTAATAAACACCTCAGCCAAGTTTGGTGCTGAAATATGCAGTTTTTAGAAAGATATGAGGCTCGCTGTCGAGGTGTATAATTAGTGGAGATCTTTGACTTAGAATATTTCTCGTGCTTTTTGGCCAAATTGGTTGTGCGTGTCTCTGTAAGAACGAATCTTGAGTCCGAACTAAGACAGATAGAGTTCATTTGAAATGACCAGTCGGTAGAACACAATGTAATACACATCTCAGCAAAGTTTGGTGCTGAAATATGCTGTTTGAAGAAACACATGAGGCTCGCTGTCGAGGTATATAATTAGTGGAGATCTTTTTTTTAGAATATTTCTCGTGATTTTTGGCCAAATTGGCTGTGCGTGTCTCTGTAAGAACGAATCTTGAGTCCGAACTAAGACAGATAGAGTACATTTGAAAGACCAGTCGGTAGAACACAATGTAATAAACATCTCAGCCAAGTTTGGTGCTGAAATATGCAGTTTTAAGAAAAATATGAGGCTCGCTGTCGAGGTGTATAATTAGTGGAGATCTTTGACTTAGAATATTTCTCGTGCTTTTTGGCCAAATTGGTTGTGCGTGTCTCTGTAAGAACGAATCTTGAGTCCGAACTAAGACAGATAGAGTACATTTGAAATGACCAGTCGGTAGAACACAATGTAATAAACACCTCAGCCAAGTTTGGTGCTGAAATATGCAGTTTTAAGAAAGATATGAGGCTCGCTGTCGAGGTGTATAATTAGTGGAGATCTTTGACTTAGAATATTTCTCGTGCTTTTTGGCCAAATTGGTTGTGCGTGTCTCTGTAAGAACGAATCTTGAGTCCGAACTAAGACAGATAGAGTACATTTGAAATGACCAGTCGGTAGAACACAATGTAATAAACATCTCAGCCACGTTTGGTGCTGAAATATGCAGTTTGAAGATACACATGAGGCTCGCTGTCGAGGTGTATAATTAGTGGAGATCTTTGACTTAGAATATTTCTCGTGCTTTTTGGCCAAATTGGTTGTGCGTGTCTCTGTAAGAACGAATCTTGAGTCCGAACTAAGACAGATAGAGTACATTTGAAATGACCAGTCGGTAGAACACAATGTAATAAACATCTCAGCCAAGTTTGGTGCTGAAATATGCAGTTTTAAGAAAGATATGAGGCTCGCTGTCGAGGTGTATAATTAGTGGAGATCTTTGACTTAGAATATTTCTCGTGCTTTTTGGCCAAATTGGTTGTGCGTGTCTCTGTAAGAACGAATCTTGAGTCCGAACTAAGACAGATAGAGTACATTTGAAATGACCAGTCGGTAGAACACAATGTAATAAACATCTCAGCCAAGTTTGGTGCTGAAATATGCAGTTTTAAGAAAGATATGAGGCTCGCTGTCGAGGTGTATAATTAGTGGAGATCTTTGACTTAGAATATTTCTCGTGCTTTTTGGCCAAATTGGTTGTGCGTGTCTCTGTAAGAACGAATCTTGAGTCCGAACTAAGACAGATAGAGTATATTTGAAATGACCAGTCGGTAGAACACAATGTAATAAACACCTCAGCCAAGTTTGGTGCTGAAATATGCAGTTTTAAGAAAGATATGAGGCTCGCTGTCGAGGTGTATAATTAGTGGAGATCTTTGACTTAGAATATTTCTCGTGCTTTTTGGCCAAATTGGTTGTGCGTGTCTCTGTAAGAACGAATCTTGAGTCCGAACTAAGACAGATAGAGTTCATTTGAAATGACCAGTCGGTAGAACACAATGTAATACACATCTCAGCAAAGTTTGGTGCTGAAATATGCTGTTTGAAGAAACACATGAGGCTCGCTGTCGAGGTATATAATTAGTGGAGATCTTTTTTTTAGAATATTTCTCGTGATTTTTGGCCAAATTGGCTGTGCGTGTCTCTGTAAGAACGAATCTTGAGTCCGAACTAAGACAGATAGAGTACATTTGAAAGACCAGTCGGTAGAACACAATGTAATAAACATCTCAGCCAAGTTTGGTGCTGAAATATGCAGTTTTAAGAAAAATATGAGGCTCGCTGTCGAGGTGTATAATTAGTGGAGATCTTTGACTTAGAATATTTCTCGTGCTTTTTGGCCAAATTGGTTGTGCGTGTCTCTGTAAGAACGAATCTTGAGTCCGAACTAAGACAGATAGAGTACATTTGAAATGACCAGTCGGTAGAACACAATGTAATAAACACCTCAGCCAAGTTTGGTTCTGAAATATGCAGTTTTAAGAAAGATATGAGGCTCGCTGTCGAGGTGTATAATTAGTGGAGATCTTTGACTTAGAATATTTCTCGTGCTTTTTGGCCAAATTGGTTGTGCGTGTCTCTGTAAGAACGAATCTTGAGTCCGAACTAAGACAGATAGAGTACATTTGAAATGACCAGTCGGTAGAACACAATGTAATAAACATCTCAGCCACGTTTGGTGCTGAAATATGCAGTTTGAAGATACACATGAGGCTCGCTGTCGAGGTGTATAATTAGTGGAGATCTTTGACTTAGAATATTTCTCGTGCTTTTTGGCCAAATTGGTTGTGCGTGTCTCTGTAAGAACGAATCTTGAGTCCGAACTAAGACAGATAGAGTACATTTGAAATGACCAGTCGGTAGAACACAATGTAATAAACATCTCAGCCAAGTTTGGTGCTGAAATATGCAGTTTTAAGAAAGATATGAGGCTCGCTGTCGAGGTGTATAATTAGTGGAGATCTTTGACTTAGAATATTTCTCGTGCTTTTTGGCCAAATTGGTTGTGCGTGTCTCTGTAAGAACGAATCTTGAGTCCGAACTAAGACAGATAGAGTACATTTGAAATGACCAGTCGGTAGAACACAATGTAATAAACATCTCAGCCAAGTTTGGTGCTGAAATATGCAGTTTTAAGAAAGATATGAGGCTCGCTGTCGAGGTGTATAATTAGTGGAGATCTTTGACTTAGAATATTTCTCGTGCTTTTTGGCCAAATTGGTTGTGCGTGTCTCTGTAAGAACGAATCTTGAGTCCGAACTAAGACAGATAGAGTATATTTGAAATGACCAGTCGGTAGAACACAATGTAATAAACACCTCAGCCAAGTTTGGTGCTGAAATATGCAGTTTTAAGAAAGATATGAGGCTCGCTGTCGAGGTGTATAATTAGTGGAGATCTTTGACTTAGAATATTTCTCGTGCTTTTTGGCCAAATTGGTTGTGCGTGTCTCTGTAAGAACGAATCTTGAGTCCGAACTAAGACAGATAGAGTACATTTGAAATGACCAGTCGGTAGAACACAATGTAATAAACATCTCAGCCACGTTTGGTGCTGAAATATGCAGTTTGAAGATACACATGAGGCTCGCTGTCGAGGTGTATAATTAGTGGAGATCTTTGACTTAGAATATTTCTCGTGCTTTTTGGCCAAATTGGTTGTGCGTGTCTCTGTAAGAACGAATCTTGAGTCCGAACTAAGACAGATAGAGTTCATTTGAAATGACCAGTCGGTAGAACACAATGTAATAAACATCTCAGCCACGTTTGGTGCTGAAATATGCAGTTTGAAGATACACATGAGGCTCGCTGTCGAGGTGTATAATTAGTGGAGATCTTTGACTTAGAATATTTCTCGTTCTTTTTGGCCAAATTGGTTGTGCGTGTCTCTGTAAGAACGAATCTTGAGTCCGAACTAAGACAGATAGAGTACATTTGAAATGACCAGTCGGTAGAACACAATGTAATAAACACCTCAGCCAAGTTTGGTGCTGAAATATGCAGTTTTAAGAAAGATATGAGGCTCGCTGTCGAGGTGTATAATTAGTGGAGATCTTTGACTTAGAATATTTCTCGTGCTTTTTGGCCAAATTGGTTGTGCGTGTCTCTGTAAGAACGAATCTTGAGTCCGAACTAAGACAGATAGAGTACATTTGAAATGACCAGTCGGTAGAACACAATGTAATAAACATCTCAGCCACGTTTGGTGCTGAAATATGCAGTTTGAAGATACACATGAGGCTCGCTGTCGAGGTGTATAATTAGTGGAGATCTTTGACTTAGAATATTTCTCGTGCTTTTTGGCCAAATTGGTTGTGCGTGTCTCTGTAAGAACGAATCTTGAGTCCGAACTAAGACAGATAGAGTACATTTGAAATGACCAGTCGGTAGAACACAATGTAATAAACATCTCAGCCAAGTTTGGTGCTGAAATATGCAGTTTGAAGAAACACATGAGGCTCGCTGTCGAGTTGTATAATTAGTGGAGATCTTTGACTTAGAATATTTCTCGTGATTTTTGGCCAAATTGGCTGTGCGTGTCTCTGTAAGAACGAATCTTGAGTCCGAACTAAGACAGATAGAGTACATTTGAAAGACCAGTCGGTAGAACACAATGTAATAAACATCTCAGCCAAGTTTGGTGCTGAAATATGCAGTTTGAAGAAAAATATGAGGCTCGCTGTCGAGGTGTATAATTAGTGGAGATCTTTGACTTAGAATATTTCTCGTGCTTTTTGGCCAAATTGGTTGTGCGTGTCTCTGTAAGAACGAATCTTGAGTCCGAACTAAGACAGATAGAGTACATTTGAAAGACCAGTCGGTAGAACACAATGTAATAAACATCTCAGCCAAGTTTGGTGCTGAAATATGCAGTTTTAAGAAAAATATGAGGCTCGCTGTCGAGGTGTATAATTAGTGGAGATCTTTGACTTAGAATATTTCTCGTGCTTTTTGGCCAAATTGGTTGTGCGTGTCTCTGTAAGAACGAATCTTGAGTCCGAACTAAGACAGATAGAGTACATTTGAAATGACCAGTCGGTAGAACACAATGTAATAAACACCTCAGCCAAGTTTGGTGCTGAAATATGCAGTTTTAAGAAAGATATGAGGCTCGCTGTCGAGGTGTATAATTAGTGGAGATCTTTGACTTAGAATATTTCTCGTGCTTTTTGGCCAAATTGGTTGTGCGTGTCTCTGTAAGAACGAATCTTGAGTCCGAACTAAGACAGATAGAGTACATTTGAAATGACCAGTCGGTAGAACACAATGTAATAAACATCTCAGCCACGTTTGGTGCTGAAATATGCAGTTTGAAGATACAAATGAGGCTCGCTGTCGAGGTGTATAATTAGTGGAGATCTTTGACTTAGAATATTTCTCGTGCTTTTTGGCCAAATTGGTTGTGCGTGTCTCTGTAAGAACGAATCTTGAGTCCGAACTAAGACAGATAGAGTACATTTGAAATGACCAGTCGGTAGAACACAATGTAATAAACATCTCAGCCAAGTTTGGTGCTGAAATATGCAGTTTTAAGAAAGATATGAGGCTCGCTGTCGAGGTGTATAATTAGTGGAGATCTTTGACTTAGAATATTTCTCGTGCTTTTTGGCCAAATTGGTTGTGCGTGTCTCTGTAAGAACGAATCTTGAGTCCGAACTAAGACAGATAGAGTACATTTGAAATGACCAGTCGGTAGAACACAATGTAATAAACATCTCAGCCAAGTTTGGTGCTGAAATATGCAGTTTTAAGAAAGATATGAGGCTCGCTGTCGAGGTGTATAATTAGTGGAGATCTTTGACTTAGAATATTTCTCGTGCTTTTTGGCCAAATTGGTTGTGCGTGTCTCTGTAAGAACGAATCTTGAGTCCGAACTAAGACAGATAGAGTATATTTGAAATGACCAGTCGGTAGAACACAATGTAATAAACACCTCAGCCAAGTTTGGTGCTGAAATATGCAGTTTTAAGAAAGATATGAGGCTCGCTGTCGAGGTGTATAATTAGTGGAGATCTTTGACTTAGAATATTTCTCGTGCTTTTTGGCCAAATTGGTTGTGCGTGTCTCTGTAAGAACGAATCTTGAGTCCGAACTAAGACAGATAGAGTACATTTGAAATGACCAGTCGGTAGAACACAATGTAATAAACATCTCAGCCACGTTTGGTGCTGAAATATGCAGTTTGAAGATACACATGAGGCTCGCTGTCGAGGTGTATAATTAGTGGAGATCTTTGACTTAGAATATTTCTCGTGCTTTTTGGCCAAATTGGTTGTGCGTGTCTCTGTAAGAACGAATCTTGAGTCCGAACTAAGACAGATAGAGTACATTTGAAATGACCAGTCGGTAGAACACAATGTAATAAACATCTCAGCAAAGTTTGGTGCTGAAATATGCTGTTTGAAGAAACACATGAGGCTCGCTGTCGAGGTGTATAATTAGTGGAGATCTTTGGTTTAGAATATTTCTCGTGATTTTTGGCCAAATTGGCTGTGCGTGTCTCTGTAAGAACGAATCTTGAGTCCGAACTAAGACAGATAGAGTACATTTGAAAGACCAGTCGGTAGAACACAATGTAATAAACATCTCAGCCAAGTTTGGTGGTGAAATATGCAGTTTGAAGAAAAATATGAGGCTCGCTGTCGAGGCGTATAATTAGTGGAGATCTTTGACTTAGAATATTTCTCGTGCTTTTTGGCCAAATTGGTTGTGCGTGTCTCTGTAAGAACGAATCTTGAGTCCGAACTAAGACAGATAGAGTACATTTGAAATGACCAGTCGGTAGAACACAATGTAATAAACATCTCAGCCAAGTTTGGTGCTGAAATATGCAGTTTGAAGAAACACATGAGGCTCGCTGTCGAGGTGTATAATTAGTGGAGATCTTTGACTTAGAATATTTCTCGTGCTTTTTGGCCAAATTGGTTGTGCGTGTCTCTGTAAGAACGAATCTTGAGTCCGAACTAAGACAGATAGAGTACATTTGAAATGACCAGTCGGTAGAACACAATGTAATAAACACCTCAGCCAAGTTTGGTGCTGAAATATGCAGTTTTAAGAAAGATATGAGGCTCGCTGTCGAGGTGTATAATTAGTGGAGATCTTTGACTTAGAATATTTCTCGTGCTTTTTGGCCAAATTGGTTGTGCGTGTCTCTGTAAGAACGAATCTTGAGTCCGAACTAAGACAGATAGAGTACATTTGAAATGACCAGTCGGTAGAACACAATGTAATAAACATCTCAGCCACGTTTGGTGCTGAAATATGCAGTTTGAAGATACACATGAGGCTCGCTGTCGAGGTGTATAATTAGTGGAGATCTTTGACTTAGAATATTTCTCGTGCTTTTTGGCCAAATTGGTTGTGCGTGTCTCTGTAAGAACGAATCTTGAGTCCGAACTAAGACAGATAGAGTACATTTGAAATGACCAGTCGGTAGAACACAATGTAATAAACACCTCAGCCAAGTTTGGTGCTGAAATATGCAGTTTTAAGAAAGATATGAGGCTCGCTGTCGAGGTGTATAATTAGTGGAGATCTTTGACTTAGAATATTTCTCGTGCTTTTTGGCCAAATTGGTTGTGCGTGTCTCTGTAAGAACGAATCTTGAGTCCGAACTAAGACAGATAGAGTACATTTGAAATGACCAGTCGGTAGAACACAATGTAATAAACATCTCAGCCACGTTTGGTGCTGAAATATGCAGTTTGAAGATACACATGAGGCTCGCTGTCGAGGTGTATAATTAGTGGAGATCTTTGACTTAGAATATTTCTCGTGCTTTTTGGCCAAATTGGTTGTGCGTGTCTCTGTAAGAACGAATCTTGAGTCCGAACTAAGACAGATAGAGTACATTTGAAATGACCAGTCGGTAGAACACAATGTAATAAACATCTCAGCCAAGTTTGGTGCTGAAATATGCAGTTTGAAGAAACACATGAGGCTCGCTGTCGAGTTGTATAATTAGTGGAGATCTTTGACTTAGAATATTTCTCGTGATTTTTGGCCAAATTGGCTGTGCGTGTCTCTGTAAGAACGAATCTTGAGTCCGAACTAAGACAGATAGAGTACATTTGAAAGACCAGTCGGTAGAACACAATGTAATAAACATCTCAGCCAAGTTTGGTGCTGAAATATGCAGTTTGAAGAAAAATATGAGGCTCGCTGTCGAGGTGTATAATTAGTGGAGATCTTTGACTTAGAATATTTCTCGTGCTTTTTGGCCAAATTGGTTGTGCGTGTCTCTGTAAGAACGAATCTTGAGTCCGAACTAAGACAGATAGAGTACATTTGAAATGACCAGTCGGTAGAACACAATGTAATAAACATCTCAGCCAAGTTTGGTGCTGAAATATGCAGTTTGAAGAAACACATGAGGCTCGCTGTCGAGGTGTATAATTAGTGGAGATCTTTGACTTAGAATATTTCTCGTGCTTTTTGGCCAAATTGGTTGTGCGTGTCTCTGTAAGAACGAATCTTGAGTCCGAACTAAGACAGATAGAGTACATTTGAAATGACCAGTCGGTAGAACACAATGTAATAAACACCTCAGCCAAGTTTGGTGCTGAAATATGCAGTTTTAAGAAAGATATGAGGCTCGCTGTCGAGGTGTATAATTAGTGGAGATCTTTGACTTAGAATATTTCTCGTGCTTTTTGGCCAAATTGGTTGTGCGTGTCTCTGTAAGAACGAATCTTGAGTCCGAACTAAGACAGATAGAGTACATTTGAAATGACCAGTCGGTAGAACACAATGTAATAAACATCTCAGCCACGTTTGGTGCTGAAATATGCAGTTTGAAGATACACATGAGGCTCGCTGTCGAGGTGTATAATTAGTGGAGATCTTTGACTTAGAATATTTCTCGTGCTTTTTGGCCAAATTGGTTGTGCGTGTCTCTGTAAGAACGAATCTTGAGTCCGAACTAAGACAGATAGAGTACATTTGAAATGACCAGTCGGTAGAACACAATGTAATAAACATCTCAGCCACGTTTGGTGCTGAAATATGCAGTTTGAAGATACACATGAGGCTCGCTGTCGAGGTGTATAATTAGTGGAGATCTTTGACTTAGAATATTTCTCGTGCTTTTTGGCCAAATTGGTTGTGCGTGTCTCTGTAAGAACGAATCTTGAGTCCGAACTAAGACAGATAGAGTACATTTGAAATGACCAGTCGGTAGAACACAATGTAATAAACATCTCAGCAAAGTTTGGTGCTGAAATATGCAGTTTGAAGAAAAATATGAGGCTCGCTGTCGAGGCGTATAATTAGTGGAGATCTTTGACTTAGAATATTTCTCGTGCTTTTTGGCCAAATTGGTTGTGCGTGTCTCTGTAAGAACGAATCTTGAGTCCGAACTAAGACAGATAGAGTACATTTGAAATGACCAGTCGGTAGAACACAATGTAATAAACATCTCAGCCAAGTTTGGTGCTGAAATATGCAGTTTGAAGAAACACATGAGGCTCGCTGTCGAGGTGTATAATTAGTGGAGATCTTTGACTTAGAATATTTCTCGTGCTTTTTGGCCAAATTGGTTGTGCGTGTCTCTGTAAGAACGAATCTTGAGTCCGAACTAAGACAGATAGAGTACATTTGAAATGACCAGTCGGTAGAACACAATGTAATAAACACCTCAGCCAAGTTTGGTGCTGAAATATGCAGTTTTAAGAAAGATATGAGGCTCGCTGTCGAGGTGTATAATTAGTGGAGATCTTTGACTTAGAATATTTCTCGTGCTTTTTGGCCAAATTGGTTGTGCGTGTCTCTGTAAGAACGAATCTTGAGTCCGAACTAAGACAGATAGAGTACATTTGAAATGACCAGTCGGTAGAACACAATGTAATAAACATCTCAGCCACGTTTGGTGCTGAAATATGCAGTTTGAAGATACACATGAGGCTCGCTGTCGAGGTGTATAATTAGTGGAGATCTTTGACTTAGAATATTTCTCGTGCTTTTTGGCCAAATTGGTTGTGCGTGTCTCTGTAAGAACGAATCTTGAGTCCGAACTAAGACAGATAGAGTACATTTGAAATGACCAGTCGGTAGAACACAATGTAATAAACATCTCAGCAAAGTTTGGTGCTGAAATATGCTGTTTGAAGAAACACATGAGGCTCGCTGTCGAGGTGTATAATTAGTGGAGATCTTTGGTTTAGAATATTTCTCGTGATTTTTGGCCAAATTGGCTGTGCGTGTCTCTGTAAGAACGAATCTTGAGTCCGAACTAAGACAGATAGAGTACATTTGAAAGACCAGTCGGTAGAACACAATGTAATAAACATCTCAGCCAAGTTTGGTGCTGAAATATGCAGTTTGAAGAAAAATATGAGGCTCGCTGTCGAGGCGTATAATTAGTGGAGATCTTTGACTTAGAATATTTCTCGTGCTTTTTGGCCAAATTGGTTGTGCGTGTCTCTGTAAGAACGAATCTTGAGTCCGAACTAAGACAGATAGAGTACATTTGAAATGACCAGTCGGTAGAACACAATGTAATAAACATCTCAGCAAAGTTTGGTGCTGAAATATGCTGTTTGAAGAAACACATGAGGCTCGCTGTCGAGGTGTATAATTAGTGGAGATCTTTGGTTTAGAATATTTCTCGTGATTTTTGGCCAAATTGGCTGTGCGTGTCTCTGTAAGAACGAATCTTGAGTCCGAACTAAGACAGATAGAGTACATTTGAAATGACCAGTCGGTAGAACACAATGTAATAAACATCTCAGCCAAGTTTGGTGCTGAAATATGCAGTTTGAAGAAAAATATGAGGCTCGCTGTCGAGGCGTATAATTAGTGGAGATCTTTGACTTAGAATATTTCTCGTGCTTTTTGGCCAAATTGGTTGTGCGTGTCTCTGTAAGAACGAATCTTGAGTCCGAACTAAGACAGATAGAGTACATTTGAAATGACCAGTCGGTAGAACACAATGTAATAAACATCTCAGCCAAGTTTGGTGCTGAAATATGCAGTTTGAAGAAACACATGAGGCTCGCTGTCGAGGTGTATAATTAGTGGAGATCTTTGACTTAGAATATTTCTCGTGCTTTTTGGCCAAATTGGTTGTGCGTGTCTCTGTAAGAACGAATCTTGAGTCCGAACTAAGACAGATAGAGTACATTTGAAATGACCAGTCGGTAGAACACAATGTAATAAACATCTCAGCAAAGTTTGGTGCTGAAATATGCAGTTTGAAGAAACACATGAGGCTCGCTGTCGAGGTGTATAATTAGTGGAGATCTTTGGTTTAGAATATTTCTCGTGATTTTTGGCCAAATTGGCTGTGCGTGTCTCTGTAAGAACGAATCTTGAGTCCGAACTAAGACAGATAGAGTACATTTGAAAGACCAGTCGGTAGAACACAATGTAATAAACATCTCAGCCAAGTTTGGTGCTGAAATATGCAGTTTGAAGAAAAATATGAGGCTCGCTGTCGAGGCGTATAATTAGTGGAGATCTTTGACTTAGAATATTTCTCGTGCTTTTTGGCCAAATTGGTTGTGCGTGTCTCTGTAAGAACGAATCTTGAGTCCGAACTAAGACAGATAGAGTACATTTGAAATGACCAGTCGGTAGAACACAATGTAATAAACATCTCAGCCAAGTTTGGTGCTGAAATATGCAGTTTGAAGAAACACATGAGGCTCGCTGTCGAGGTGTATAATTAGTGGAGATCTTTGACTTAGAATATTTCTCGTGCTTTTTGGCCAAATTGGTTGTGCGTGTCTCTGTAAGAACGAATCTTGAGTCCGAACTAAGACAGATAGAGTACATTTGAAATGACCAGTCGGTAGAACACAATGTAATAAACACCTCAGCCAAGTTTGGTGCTGAAATATGCAGTTTTAAGAAAGATATGAGGCTCGCTGTCGAGGTGTATAATTAGTGGAGATCTTTGACTTAGAATATTTCTCGTGCTTTTTGGCCAAATTGGTTGTGCGTGTCTCTGTAAGAACGAATCTTGAGTCCGAACTAAGACAGATAGAGTACATTTGAAATGACCAGTCGGTAGAACACAATGTAATAAACATCTCAGCCACGTTTGGTGCTGAAATATGCAGTTTGAAGATACACATGAGGCTCGCTGTCGAGGTGTATAATTAGTGGAGATCTTTGACTTAGAATATTTCTCGTGCTTTTTGGCCAAATTGGTTGTGCGTGTCTCTGTAAGAACGAATCTTGAGTCCGAACTAAGACAGATAGAGTACATTTGAAATGACCAGTCGGTAGAACACAATGTAATAAACATCTCAGCAAAGTTTGGTGCTGAAATATGCTGTTTGAAGAAACACATGAGGCTCGCTGTCGAGGTGTATAATTAGTGGAGATCTTTGGTTTAGAATATTTCTCGTGATTTTTGGCCAAATTGGCTGTGCGTGTCTCTGTAAGAACGAATCTTGAGTCCGAACTAAGACAGATAGAGTACATTTGAAAGACCAGTCGGTAGAACACAATGTAATAAACATCTCAGCCAAGTTTGGTGCTGAAATATGCAGTTTGAAGAAAAATATGAGGCTCGCTGTCGAGGCGTATAATTAGTGGAGATCTTTGACTTAGAATATTTCTCGTGCTTTTTGGCCAAATTGGTTGTGCGTGTCTCTGTAAGAACGAATCTTGAGTCCGAACTAAGACAGATAGAGTACATTTGAAATGACCAGTCGGTAGAACACAATGTAATAAACATCTCAGCCAAGTTTGGTGCTGAAATATGCAGTTTGAAGAAACACATGAGGCTCGCTGTCGAGGTGTATAATTAGTGGAGATCTTTGACTTAGAATATTTCTCGTGCTTTTTGGCCAAATTGGTTGTGCGTGTCTCTGTAAGAACGAATCTTGAGTCCGAACTAAGACAGATAGAGTACATTTGAAATGACCAGTCGGTAGAACACAATGTAATAAACACCTCAGCCAAGTTTGGTGCTGAAATATGCAGTTTTAAGAAAGATATGAGGCTCGCTGTCGAGGTGTATAATTAGTGGAGATCTTTGACTTAGAATATTTCTCGTGCTTTTTGGCCAAATTGGTTGTGCGTGTCTCTGTAAGAACGAATCTTGAGTCCGAACTAAGACAGATAGAGTATATTTGAAATGACCAGTCGGTAGAACACAATGTAATAAACACCTCAGCCAAGTTTGGTGCTGAAATATGCAGTTTTAAGAAAGATATGAGGCTCGCTGTCGAGGTGTATAATTAGTGGAGATCTTTGACTTAGAATATTTCTCGTGCTTTTTGGCCAAATTGGTTGTGCGTGTCTCTGTAAGAACGAATCTTGAGTCCGAACTATGACAGATAGAGTACATTTGAAATGACCAGTCGGTAGAACACAATGTAATAAACATCTCAGCCAAGTTTGGTGCTGAAATATGCAGTTTGAAGAAAAATATGAGGCTCGCTGTCGAGGTGTATAATTAGTGGAGATCTTTGACTTAGAATATTTCTCGTGCTTTTTGGCCAAATTGGTTGTGCGTGTCTCTGTAAGAACGAATCTTGAGTCCGAACTAAGACAGATAGAGTACATTTGAAATGACCAGTCGGTAGAACACAATGTAATAAACATCTCAGCCAAGTTTGGTGCTGAAATATGCAGTTTGAAGAAACACATGAGGCTCGCTGTCGAGGTGTATAATTAGTGGAGATCTTTGACTTAGAATATTTCTCGTGCTTTTAGGCCAAATTGGTTGTGCGTGTCTCTGTAAGAACGAATCTTGAGTCCGAACTAAGACAGATAGAGTACATTTGAAAGACCAGTCGGTAGAACACAATGTAATAAACACCTCAGCCATGTTTGCTGCTGAAATATGCTGTTTGAAGAAACACATGAGGCTCGCTGTCGAGGTGTTTAATTAGTGGAGATCTTTGATTTAGAATCTTTCTCGTGATTTTTGGCCAAATTGGCTGTGCGTGTCTCTGTAAGAACGAATCTTGAGTCCGAACTAAGACAGATAGAGTACATTTGAAAGACCAGTCGGTAGAACACAATGTAATAAACACCTCAGCCAAGTTTGGTGCTGAAATATGCAGTTTGAAGAAAAATATGAGGCTCGCTGTCGAGGTGTATAATTAGTGGAGATCTTTGACTTGGAATATATCTCGTGCTTTTTGGCCAAATTGGTTGTGCGTGTCTCTGTAAGAACGAATCTTGAGTCCGAACTAAGACAGATAGAGTACATTTGAAATGACCAGTCGGTAGAACACAATGTAATAAACATCTCAGCCAAGTTTGGTGCTGAAATATGCAGTTTGAAGAAAAATATGAGGCTCGCTGTCGAGGTGTATAATTAGTGGAGATCTTTGACTTAGAATATTTCTCGTGCTTTTTGGCCAAATTGGTTGTGCGTGTCTCTGTAAGAACGAATCTTGAGTCCGAACTAAGACAGATAGAGTACATTTGAAATGACCAGTCGGTAGAACACAATGTAATAAACATCTCAGCCAAGTTTGGTGCTGAAATATGCAGTTTGAAGAAACACATGAGGCTCGCTGTCGAGGTGTATAATTAGTGGAGATCTTTGACTTAGAATATTTCTCGTGCTTTTTGGCCAAATTGGTTGTGCGTGTCTCTGTAAGAACGAATCTTGAGTCCGAACTAAGACAGATAGAGTACATTTGAAATGACCAGTCGGTAGAACACAATGTAATAAACACCTCAGCCAAGTTTGGTGCTGAAATATGCAGTTTTAAGAAAGATATGAGGCTCGCTGTCGAGGTGTATAATTAGTGGAGATCTTTGACTTAGAATATTTCTCGTGCTTTTTGGCCAAATTGGTTGTGCGTGTCTCTGTAAGAACGAATCTTGAGTCCGAACTAAGACAGATAGAGTATATTTGAAATGACCAGTCGGTAGAACACAATGTAATAAACACCTCAGCCAAGTTTGGTGCTGAAATATGCAGTTTTAAGAAAGATATGAGGCTCGCTGTCGAGGTGTATAATTAGTGGAGATCTTTGACTTAGAATATTTCTCGTGCTTTTTGGCCAAATTGGTTGTGCGTGTCTCTGTAAGAACGAATCTTGAGTCCGAACTATGACAGATAGAGTACATTTGAAATGACCAGTCGGTAGAACACAATGTAATAAACATCTCAGCCAAGTTTGGTGCTGAAATATGCAGTTTGAAGAAAAATATGAGGCTCGCTGTCGAGGTGTATAATTAGTGGAGATCTTTGACTTAGAATATTTCTCGTGCTTTTTGGCCAAATTGGTTGTGCGTGTCTCTGTAAGAACGAATCTTGAGTCCGAACTAAGACAGATAGAGTACATTTGAAATGACCAGTCGGTAGAACACAATGTAATAAACATCTCAGCCAAGTTTGGTGCTGAAATATGCAGTTTGAAGAAACACATGAGGCTCGCTGTCGAGGTGTATAATTAGTGGAGATCTTTGACTTAGAATATTTCTCGTGCTTTTAGGCCAAATTGGTTGTGCGTGTCTCTGTAAGAACGAATCTTGAGTCCGAACTAAGACAGATAGAGTACATTTGAAAGACCAGTCGGTAGAACACAATGTAATAAACACCTCAGCCATGTTTGCTGCTGAAATATGCTGTTTGAAGAAACACATGAGGCTCGCTGTCGAGGTGTTTAATTAGTGGAGATCTTTGATTTAGAATCTTTCTCGTGATTTTTGGCCAAATTGGCTGTGCGTGTCTCTGTAAGAACGAATCTTGAGTCCGAACTAAGACAGATAGAGTACATTTGAAAGACCAGTCGGTAGAACACAATGTAATAAACACCTCAGCCAAGTTTGGTGCTGAAATATGCAGTTTGAAGAAAAATATGAGGCTCGCTGTCGAGGTGTATAATTAGTGGAGATCTTTGACTTGGAATATATCTCGTGCTTTTTGGCCAAATTGGTTGTGCGTGTCTCTGTAAGAACGAATCTTGAGTCCGAACTAAGACAGATAGAGTACATTTGAAATGACCAGTCGGTAGAACACAATGTAATAAACATCTCAGCCAAGTTTGGTGCTGAAATATGCAGTTTGAAGAAAAATATGAGGCTCGCTGTCGAGGTGTATAATTAGTGGAGATCTTTGACTTAGAATATTTCTCGTGCTTTTTGGCCAAATTGGTTGTGCGTGTCTCTGTAAGAACGAATCTTGAGTCCGAACTAAGACAGATAGAGTACATTTGAAATGACCAGTCGGTAGAACACAATGTAATAAACATCTCAGCCAAGTTTGGTGCTGAAATATGCAGTTTGAAGAAACACATGAGGCTCGCTGTCGAGGTGTATAATTAGTGGAGATCTTTGACTTAGAATATTTCTCGTGCTTTTAGGCCAAATTGGTTGTGTGTGTCTCTGTAAGAACGAATCTTGAGTCCGAACTAAGACAGATAGAGTACATTTGAAAGACCAGTCGGTAGAACACAATGTAATAAACACCTCAGCCAAGTTTGGTGCTGAAATATGCTGTTTGAAGAAACACATGAGGCTCGCTGTCGAGGTGTTTAATTAGTGGAGATCTTTGATTTAGAATATTTCTCGTGCTTTTTGGCCAAATTGGTTGTGCGTGTCTCTGTAAGAACGAATCTTGAGTCCGAACTAAGACAGATAGAGTACATTTGAAATGACCAGTCGGTAGAACACAATGTAATAAACACCTCAGCCAAGTTTGGTGCTGAAATATGCAGTTTTAAGAAAGATATGAGGCTCGCTGTCGAGGTGTATAATTAGTGGAGATCTTTGACTTAGAATATATCTCGTGCTTTTTGGCCAAATTGGTTGTGCGTGTCTCTGTAAGAACGAATCTTGAGTCCGAACTAAGACAGATAGAGTACATTTGAAAGACCAGTCGGTAGAACATAATGTAATAAACACCTCAGCCAAGTTTGGTGCTGAAATATGCAGTTTTAAGAAAGATATGAGGCTCGCTGTCGAGGTGTATAATTAGTGGAGATCTTTGACTTAGAATATTTCTCGTGCTTTTTGGCCAAATTGGTTGTGCGTGTCTCTGTAAGAACGAATCTTGAGTCCGAACTAAGACAGATAGAGTACATTTGAAATGACCAGTCGGTAGAACACAATGTAATAAACATCTCAGCCACGTTTGGTGCTGAAATATGCAGTTTGAAGAAACACATGAGGCTCGCTGTCGAGGTGTATAATTAGTGGAGATCTTTGACTTAGAATATTTCTCGTGCTTTTTGGCCAAATTGGTTGTGCGTGTCTCTGTAAGAACGAATCTTGAGTCCGAACTAAGACAGATAGAGTACATTTGAAAGACCAGTCGGTAGAACACAATGTAATAAACACCTCAGCCAAGTTTGGTGCTGAAATATGCTGTTTGAAGAAACACATGAGGCTCGCTGTCGAGGTGTTTAATTAGTGGAGATCTTTGATTTAGAATATTTCTCGTGCTTTTTGGCCAAATTGGTTGTGCGTGTCTCTGTAAGAACGAATCTTGAGTCCGAACTAAGACAGATAGAGTACATTTGAAATGACCAGTCGGTAGAACACAATGTAATAAACACCTCAGCCAAGTTTGGTGCTGAAATATGCAGTTTTAAGAAAGATATGAGGCTCGCTGTCGAGGTGTATAATTAGTGGAGATCTTTGACTTAGAATATATCTCGTGCTTTTTGGCCAAATTGGTTGTGCGTGTCTCTGTAAGAACGAATCTTGAGTCCGAACTAAGACAGATAGAGTACATTTGAAATGACCAGTCGGTAGAACACAATGTAATAAACATCTCAGCCACGTTTGGTGCTGAAATATGCAGTTTGAAGAAACACATGAGGCTCGCTGTCGAGGTGTATAATTAGTGGAGATCTTTGACTTAGAATATTTCTCGTGCTTTTTGGCCAAATTGGTTGTGCGTGTCTCTGTAAGAACGAATCTTGAGTCCGAACTAAGACAGATAGAGTACATTTGAAAGACCAGTCGGTAGAACACAATGTAATAAACACCTCAGCCAAGTTTGGTGCTGAAATATGCTGTTTGAAGAAACACATGAGGCTCGCTGTCGAGGTGTTTAATTAGTGGAGATCTTTGATTTAGAATATTTCTCGTGCTTTTTGGCCAAATTGGTTGTGCGTGTCTCTGTAAGAACGAATCTTGAGTCCGAACTAAGACAGATAGAGTACATTTGAAATGACCAGTCGGTAGAACACAATGTAATAAACACCTCAGCCAAGTTTGGTGCTGAAATATGCAGTTTTAAGAAAGATATGAGGCTCGCTGTCGAGGTGTATAATTAGTGGAGATCTTTGACTTAGAATATATCTCGTGCTTTTTGGCCAAATTGGTTGTGCGTGTCTCTGTAAGAACGAATCTTGAGTCCGAACTAAGACAGATAGAGTACATTTGAAATGACCAGTCGGTAGAACACAATGTAATAAACATCTCAGCCAAGTTTGGTGCTGAAATATGCAGTTTGAAGAAAAATATGAGGCTCGCTGTCGAGGTGTATAATTAGTGGAGATCTTTGACTTAGAATATTTCTCGTGATTTTTGGCCAAATTGGCTGTGCGTGTCTCTGTAAGAACGAATCTTGAGTCCGAAATAGACAGATAGAGTACATTTGAAATGACCAGTCGGTAGAACACAATGTAATAAACATCTCAGCCAAGTTTGGTGCTGAAATATGCTGTTTGAAGAAACACATGAGGCTCGCTGTCGAGGTGTTTAATTAGTGGAGATCTTTGACTTATAATATTTCTCGTGCTTTTTGGCCAAATTGGTTGTGCGTGTCTCTGTAAGAACGAATCTTGAGTCCGAACTAAGACAGATAGAGTACATTTGAAATGACCAGTCGGTAGAACACAATGTAATAAACATCTCAGCCAAGTTTGGTGCTGAAATATGCAGTTTGAAGAAAAATATGAGGCTCGCTGTCGAGGTGTATAATTAGTGGAGATCTTTGACTTAGAATATTTCTCGTGATTTTTGGCCAAATTGGCTGTGCGTGTCTCTGTAAGAACGAATCTTGAGTCCGAAATAGACAGATAGAGTACATTTGAAATGACCAGTCGGTAGAACACAATGTAATAAACATCTCAGCCAAGTTTGGTGCTGAAATATGCTGTTTGAAGAAACACATGAGGCTCGCTGTCGAGGTGTTTAATTAGTGGAGATCTTTGGTTTAGAATATTTCTCGTGATTTTTGGCCAAATTGGCTGTGCGTGTCTCTGTAAGAACGAATCTTGAGTCCGAACTAAGACAGATAGAGTACATTTGAAATGACCAGTCGGTAGAACACAATGTAATAAACATCTCAGCAAAGTTTGGTGCTGAAATATGCTGTTTGAAGAAACACATGAGGCTCGCTGTCGAGGTGTATAATTAGTGGAGATCTTTGGTTTAGAATATTTCTCGTGATTTTTGGCCAAATTGGCTGTGCGTGTCTCTGTAAGAACGAATCTTGAGTCCGAACTAAGACAGATAGAGTACATTTGAAATGACCAGTCGGTAGAACACAATGTAATAAACATCTCAGCCAAGTTTGGTGCTGAAATATGCAGTTTTAAGAAAGATATGAGGCTCGCTGTCGAGGTGTATAATTAGTGGAGATCTTTGACTTAGAATATATCTCGTGCTTTTTGGCCAAATTGGTTGTGCGTGTCTCTGTAAGAACGAATCTTGAGTCCGAACTAAGACAGATAGAGTACATTTGAAATGACCAGTCGGTAGAACACAATGTAATAAACATCTCAGCCACGTTTGGTGCTGAAATATGCAGTTTGAAGAAACACATGAGGCTCGCTGTCGAGGTGTATAATTAGTGGAGATCTTTGACTTAGAATATTTCTCGTGCTTTTTGGCCAAAGTGGTTGTGCGTGTCTCTGTAAGAACGAATCTTGAGTCCGAACTAAGACAGATAGAGTACATTTGAAAGACCAGTCGGTAGAACACAATGTAATAAACACCTCAGCCAAGTTTGGTGCTGAAATATGCTGTTTGAAGAAACACATGAGGCTCGCTGTCGAGGTGTTTAATTAGTGGAGATCTTTGATTTAGAATATTTCTCGTGCTTTTTGGCCAAATTGGTTGTGCGTGTCTCTGTAAGAACGAATCTTGAGTCCGAACTAAGACAGATAGAGTACATTTGAAATGACCAGTCGGTAGAACACAATGTAATAAACACCTCAGCCAAGTTTGGTGCTGAAATATGCAGTTTTAAGAAAGATATGAGGCTCGCTGTCGAGGTGTATAATTAGTGGAGATCTTTGACTTAGAATATATCTCGTGCTTTTTGGCCAAATTGGTTGTGCGTGTCTCTGTAAGAACGAATCTTGAGTCCGAACTAAGACAGATAGAGTACATTTGAAATGACCAGTCGGTAGAACACAATGTAATAAACATCTCAGCCAAGTTTGGTGCTGAAATATGCAGTTTGAAGAAAAATATGAGGCTCGCTGTCGAGGTGTATAATTAGTGGAGATCTTTGACTTAGAATATTTCTCGTGATTTTTGGCCAAATTGGCTGTGCGTGTCTCTGTAAGAACGAATCTTGAGTCCGAAATAGACAGATAGAGTACATTTGAAATGACCAGTCGGTAGAACACAATGTAATAAACATCTCAGCCAAGTTTGGTGCTGAAATATGCTGTTTGAAGAAACACATGAGGCTCGCTGTCGAGGTGTTTAATTAGTGGAGATCTTTGACTTATAATATTTCTCGTGCTTTTTGGCCAAATTGGTTGTGCGTGTCTCTGTAAGAACGAATCTTGAGTCCGAACTAAGACAGATAGAGTACATTTGAAATGACCAGTCGGTAGAACACAATGTAATAAACATCTCAGCCAAGTTTGGTGCTGAAATATGCAGTTTTAAGAAAGATATGAGGCTCGCTGTCGAGGTGTATAATTAGTGGAGATCTTTGACTTAGAATATATCTCGTGCTTTTTGGCCAAATTGGTTGTGCGTGTCTCTGTAAGAACGAATCTTGAGTCCGAACTAAGACAGATAGAGTACATTTGAAATGACCAGTCGGTAGAACACAATGTAATAAACATCTCAGCCAAGTTTGGTGCTGAAATATGCAGTTTGAAGAAACACATGAGGCTCGCTGTCGAGGTGTATAATTAGTGGAGATCTTTGATTTAGAATATTTCTCGTGCTTTTTGGCCAAATTGGCTGTGCGTGTCTCTGTAAGAACGAATCTTGAGTCCGAACTAAGACAGATAGAGTACATTTGAAAGACCAGTCGGTAGAACACAATGTAATAAACACCTCAGCCAAGATTGGTGCTGAAATATGCAGTTTTAAGAAAGATATGAGGCTCGCTGTCGAGGTGTATAATTAGTGGAGATCTTTGACTTAGAATATATCTCGTGCTTTTTGGCCAAATTGGTTGTGCGTGTCTCTGTAAGAACGAATCTTGAGTCCGAACTAAGACAGATAGAGTACATTTGAAATGACCAGTCGGTAGAACACAATGTAATAAACATCTCAGCCAAGTTTGGTGCTGAAATATGCAGTTTGAAGAAACACATGAGGCTCGCTGTCGAGGTGTATAATTAGTGGAGATCTTTGACTTAGAATATTTCTCGTGCTTTTTGGCCAAATTGGTTGTGCGTGTCTCTGTAAGAACGAATCTTGAGTCCGAACTAAGACAGATAGAGTACATTTGAAATGACCAGTCGGTAGAACACAATGTAATAAACATCTCAGCAAAGTTTGGTGCTGAAATATGCTGTTTGAAGAAACACATGAGGCTCGCTGTCGAGGTGTATAATTAGTGGAGATCTTTGGTTTAGAATATTTCTCGTGATTTTTGGCCAAATTGGCTGTGCGTGTCTCTGTAAGAACGAATCTTGAGTCCGAACTAAGACAGATAGAGTACATTTGAAATGACCAGTCGGTAGAACACAATGTAATAAACATCTCAGCCAAGTTTGGTGCTGAAATATGCAGTTTGAAGAAAAATATGAGGCTCGCTGTCGAGGTGTATAATTAGTGGAGATCTTTGACTTAGAATATTTCTCGTGCTTTTTGGCCAAATTGGTTGTGCGTGTCTCTGTAAGAACGAATCTTGAGTCCGAACTAAGACAGATAGAGTACATTTGAAATGACCAGTCGGTAGAACACAATGTAATAAACATCTCAGCAAAGTTTGGTGCTGAAATATGCAGTTTGAAGAAACACATGAGGCTCGCTGTCGAGGTGTATAATTAGTGGAGATCTTTGACTTAGAATATTTCTCGTGCTTTTTGGCCAAATTGGTTGTGCGTGTCTCTGTAAGAACGAATCTTGAGTCCGAACTAAGACAGATAGAGTACATTTGAAATGACCAGTCGGTAGAACACAATGTAATAAACATCTCAGCCAAGTTTGGTGCTGAAATATGCAGTTTGAAGAAAAATATGAGGCTCGCTATCGAGGTGTATAATTAGTGGAGATCTTTGACTTAGAATATTTCTCGTGCTTTTTGGCCAAATTGGTTGTGCGTGTCTCTGTAAGAACGAATCTTGAGTCCGAAATAGACAGATAGAGTACATTTGAAATGACCAGTCGGTAGAACACAATGTAATAAACATCTCAGCCAAGTTTGGTGCTGAAATATGCTGTTTGAAGAAACACATGAGGCTCGCTGTCGAGGTGTTTAATTAGTGGAGATCTTTGACTTAGAATATTTCTCGTGCTTTTTGGCCAAATTGGTTGTGCGTGTCTCTGTAAGAACGAATCTTGAGTCCGAACTAAGACAGATAGAGTACATTTGAAATGACCAGTCGGTAGAACACAATGTAATAAACATCTCAGCAAAGTTTGGTGCTGAAATATGCTGTTTGAAGAAACACATGAGGCTCGCTGTCGAGGTGTATAATTAGTGGAGATCTTTGGTTTAGAATATTTCTCGTGATTTTTGGCCAAATTGGCTGTGCGTGTCTCTGTAAGAACGAATCTTGAGTCCGAACTAAGACAGATAGAGTACATTTGAAATGACCAGTCGGTAGAACACAATGTAATAAACATCTCAGCCAAGTTTGGTGCTGAAATATGCAGTTTGAAGAAAAATATGAGGCTCGCTATCGAGGTGTATAATTAGTGGAGATCTTTGACTTAGAATATTTCTCGTGCTTTTTGGCCAAATTGGTTGTGCGTGTCTCTGTAAGAACGAATCTTGAGTCCGAACTAAGACAGATAGAGTACATTTGAAATGACCAGTCGGTAGAACACAATGTAATAAACATCTCAGCAAAGTTTGGTGCTGAAATATGCAGTTTGAAGAAAAATATGAGGCTCGCTGTCGAGGTGTATAATTAGTGGAGATCTTTGACTTAGAATATTTCTCGTGATTTTTGGCCAAATTGGCTGTGCGTGTCTCTGTAAGAACGAATCTTGAGTCCGAAATAGACAGATAGAGTACATTTGAAATGACCAGTCGGTAGAACACAATGTAATAAACATCTCAGCCAAGTTTGGTGCTGAAATATGCTGTTTGAAGAAACACATGAGGCTCGCTGTCGAGGTGTTTAATTAGTGGAGATCTTTGACTTATAATATTTCTCGTGCTTTTTGGCCAAATTGGTTGTGCGTGTCTCTGTAAGAACGAATCTTGAGTCCGAACTAAGACAGATAGAGTACATTTGAAATGACCAGTCGGTAGAACACAATGTAATAAACATCTCAGCAAAGTTTGGTGCTGAAATATGCTGTTTGAAGAAACACATGAGGCTCGCTGTCGAGGTGTATAATTAGTGGAGATCTTTGGTTTAGAATATTTCTCGTGATTTTTGGCCAAATTGGCTGTGCGTGTCTCTGTAAGAACGAATCTTGAGTCCGAACTAAGACAGATAGAGTACATTTGAAATGACCAGTCGGTAGAACACAATGTAATAAACATCTCAGCCAAGTTTGGTGCTGAAATATGAAGTTTGAAGAAAAATATGAGGCTCGCTATCGAGGTGTATAATTAGTGGAGATCTTTGACTTAGAATATTTCTCGTGCTTTTTGGCCAAATTGGTTGTGCGTGTCTCTGTAAGAACGAATCTTGAGTCCGAACTAAGACAGATAGAGTACATTTGAAATGACCAGTCGGTAGAACACAATGTAATAAACATCTCAGCCAAGTTTGGTGCTGAAATATGCAGTTTGAAGAAACACATGAGGCTCGCTGTCGAGGTGTATAATTAGTGGAGATCTTTGATTTAGAATATTTCTCGTGCTTTTTGGCCAAATTGGCTGTGCGTGTCTCTGTAAGAACGAATCTTGAGTCCGAACTAAGACAGATAGAGTACATTTGAAATGACCAGTCGGTAGAACACAATGTAATAAACACCTCAGCCAAGTTTGGTGCTGAAATATGCAGTTTTAAGAAAGATATGAGGCTCGCTGTCGAGGTGTATAATTAGTGGAGATCTTTGACTTAGAATATATCTCGTGCTTTTTGGCCAAATTGGTTGTGCGTGTCTCTGTAAGAACGAATCTTGAGTCCGAACTAAGACAGATAGAGTACATTTGAAATGACCAGTCGGTAGAACACAATGTAATAAACATCTCAGCCAAGTTTGGTGCTGAAATATGCAGTTTGAAGAAACACATGAGGCTCGCTGTCGAGGTGTATAATTAGTGGAGATCTTTGATTTAGAATATTTCTCGTGCTTTTTGGCCAAATTGGCTGTGCGTGTCTCTGTAAGAACGAATCTTGAGTCCGAACTAAGACAGATAGAGTACATTTGAAAGACCAGTCGGTAGAACACAATGTAATAAACACCTCAGCCAAGTTTGGTGCTGAAATATGCAGTTTTAAGAAAGATATGAGGCTCGCTGTCGAGGTGTATAATTAGTGGAGATCTTTGACTTAGAATATATCTCGTGCTTTTTGGCCAAATTGGTTGTGCGTGTCTCTGTAAGAACGAATCTTGAGTCCGAACTAAGACAGATAGAGTACATTTGAAATGACCAGTCGGTAGAACACAATGTAATAAACATCTCAGCCAAGTTTGGTGCTGAAATATGCAGTTTGAAGAAACACATGAGGCTCGCTGTCGAGGTGTATAATTAGTGGAGATCTTTGACTTAGAATATTTCTCGTGCTTTTTGGCCAAATTGGTTGTGCGTGTCTCTGTAAGAACGAATCTTGAGTCCGAACTAAGACAGATAGAGTACATTTGAAATGACCAGTCGGTAGAACACAATGTAATAAACATCTCAGCAAAGTTTGGTGCTGAAATATGCTGTTTGAAGAAACACATGAGGCTCGCTATCGAGGTGTATAATTAGTGGAGATCTTTGGTTTAGAATATTTCTCGTGATTTTTGGCCAAATTGGCTGTGCGTGTCTCTGTAAGAACGAATCTTGAGTCCGAACTAAGACAGATAGAGTACATTTGAAATGACCAGTCGGTAGAACACAATGTAATAAACATCTCAGCCAAGTTTGGTGCTGAAATATGCAGTTTGAAGAAAAATATGAGGCTCGCTGTCGAGGTGTATAATTAGTGGAGATCTTTGACTTAGAATATTTCTCGTGCTTTTTGGCCAAATTGGTTGTGCGTGTCTCTGTAAGAACGAATCTTGAGTCCGAACTAAGACAGATAGAGTACATTTGAAATGACCAGTCGGTAGAACACAATGTAATAAACATCTCAGCAAAGTTTGGTGCTGAAATATGCAGTTTGAAGAAACACATGAGGCTCGCTGTCGAGGTGTATAATTAGTGGAGATCTTTGACTTGGAATATTTCTCGTGCTTTTTGGCCAAATTGGTTGTGCGTGTCTCTGTAAGAACGAATCTTGAGTCCGAACTAAGACAGATAGAGTACATTTGAAATGACCAGTCGGTAGAACACAATGTAATAAACATCTCAGCCAAGTTTGGTGCTGAAATATGCAGTTTGAAGAAAAATATGAGGCTCGCTATCGAGGTGTATAATTAGTGGAGATCTTTGACTTAGAATATTTCTCGTGCTTTTTGGCCAAATTGGTTGTGCGTGTCTCTGTAAGAACGAATCTTGAGTCCGAAATAGACAGATAGAGTACATTTGAAATGACCAGTCGGTAGAACACAATGTAATAAACATCTCAGCCAAGTTTGGTGCTGAAATATGCTGTTTGAAGAAACACATGAGGCTCGCTGTCGAGGTGTTTAATTAGTGGAGATCTTTGACTTAGAATATTTCTCGTGCTTTTTGGCCAAATTGGTTGTGCGTGTCTCTGTAAGAACGAATCTTGAGTCCGAACTAAGACAGATAGAGTACATTTGAAATGACCAGTCGGTAGAACACAATGTAATAAACATCTCAGCAAAGTTTGGTGCTGAAATATGCTGTTTGAAGAAACACATGAGGCTCGCTGTCGAGGTGTATAATTAGTGGAGATCTTTGGTTTAGAATATTTCTCGTGATTTTTGGCCAAATTGGCTGTGCGTGTCTCTGTAAGAACGAATCTTGAGTCCGAACTAAGACAGATAGAGTACATTTGAAATGACCAGTCGGTAGAACACAATGTAATAAACATCTCAGCCAAGTTTGGTGCTGAAATATGCAGTTTGAAGAAAAATATGAGGCTCGCTATCGAGGTGTATAATTAGTGGAGATCTTTGACTTAGAATATTTCTCGTGCTTTTTGGCCAAATTGGTTGTGCGTGTCTCTGTAAGAACGAATCTTGAGTCCGAACTAAGACAGATAGAGTACATTTGAAATGACCAGTCGGTAGAACACAATGTAATAAACATCTCAGCAAAGTTTGGTGCTGAAATATGCTGTTTGAAGAAACACATGAGGCTCGCTGTCGAGGTGTATAATTAGTGGAGATCTTTGACTTGGAATATTTCTCGTGATTTTTGGCCAAATTGGCTGTGCGTGTCTCTGTAAGAACGAATCTTGAGTCCGAACTAAGACAGATAGAGTACATTTGAAAGACCAGTCGGTAGAACACAATGTAATAAACACCTCAGCCAAGTTTGGTGCTGAAATATGCAGTTTAAAGAAAGATATGAGGCTCGCTGTCGAGGTGTATAATTAGTGGAGATCTTTGACTTAGAATATTTCTCGTGCTTTTTGGCCAAATTGGTTGTGCGTGTCTCTGTAAGAACGAATCTTGAGTCCGAACTAAGACAGATAGAGTACATTTGAAATGACCAGTCGGTAGAACACAATGTAATAAACATCTCAGCCAAGTTTGGTGCTGAAATATGCAGTTTGAAGAAAAATATGAGGCTCGCTGTCGAGGTGTATAATTAGTGGAGATCTTTGACTTGGAATATTTCTCGTGCTTTTTGGCCAAATTGGTTGTGCGTGTCTCTGTAAGAACGACTCTTGAGTCCGAACTAAGACAGATAGAGTACATTTGAAATGACCAGTCGGTAGAACACAATGTAATAAACATATCAGCCAAGTTTGGTGCTGAAATATGCAGTTTGAAGAAAAATATGAGGCTCGCTATCGAGGTGTATAATTAGTGGCGATCTTTGACTTAGAATATTTCTCGTGCTTTTTGGCCAAATTGGTTGTGCGTGTCTCTGTAAGAACGAATCTTGAGTCCGAACTAAGACAGATAGAGTACATTTGAAATGACCAGTCGGTAGAACACAATGTAATTAACATCTCAGCCAAGTTTGGTGCTGAAATATGCAGTTTTTAAGAAAGATATGAGGCTCGCTGTCGAGGTGTATAATTAGTGGAGATCTTTGACTTAGAATATTTCTCGTGCTTTTTGGCCAAATTGGCTGTGCGTGTCTCTGTAAGAACGAATCTTGAGTCCGAACTAAGACAGATAGAGTACATTTGAAATGACCAGTCGGTAGAACACAATGTAATTAACATCTCAGCCAAGTTTGGTGCTGAAATATGCAGTTTTTAAGAAAGATATGAGGCTCGCTGTCGAGGTGTATAATTAGTGGAGATCTTTGACTTAGAATATTTCTCGTGCTTTTTGGCCAAATTGGTTGTGCGTGTCTCTGTAAGAACGAATCTTGAGTCCGAACTAAGACAGATAGAGTACATTTGAAATGACCAGTCGGTAGAACACAATGTAATAAACATCTCAGCCAAGTTTGGTGCTGAAATATGCAGTTTGAAGAAAAATATGAGTCTCGCTATCGAGGTGTATAATTAGTGGAGATCTTTGACTTAGAATATTTCTCGTGCTTTTTGGCCAAATTGGTTGTGCGTGTCTCTGTAAGAACGAATCTTGAGTCCGAACTAAGACAGATAGAGTACATTTGAAATGACCAGTCGGTAGAACACAATGTAATAAACATCTCAGCAAAGTTTGGTGCTGAAATATGCTGTTTGAAGAAACACATGAGGCTCGCTGTCGAGGTGTATAATTAGTGGAGATCTTTGGTTTAGAATATTTCTCGTGATTTTTGGCCAAATTGGCTGTGCGTGTCTCTGTAAGAACGAATCTTGAGTCCGAACTAAGACAGATAGAGTACATTTGAAATGACCAGTCGGTAGAACACAATGTAATAAACATCTCAGCCAAGTTTGGTGCTGAAATATGCAGTTTGAAGAAAAATATGAGGCTCGCTATCGAGGTGTATAATTAGTGGAGATCTTTGACTTAGAATATTTCTCGTGCTTTTTGGCCAAATTGGTTGTGCGTGTCTCTGTAAGAACGAATCTTGAGTCCGAACTAAGACAGATAGAGTACATTTGAAATGACCAGTCGGTAGAACACAATGTAATAAACATCTCAGCCAAGTTTGGTGCTGAAATATGCAGTTTGAAGAAACACATGAGGCTCGCTGTCGAGGTGTATAATTAGTGGAGATCTTTGATTTAGAATATTTCTCGTGCTTTTTGGCCAAATTGGCTGTGCGTGTCTCTGTAAGAACGAATCTTGAGTCCGAACTAAGACAGATAGAGTACATTTGAAAGACCAGTCGGTAGAACACAATGTAATAAACACCTCAGCCAAGTTTGGTGCTGAAATATGCAGTTTTAAGAAAGATATGAGGCTCGCTGTCGAGGTGTATAATTAGTGGAGATCTTTGACTTAGAATATATCTCGTGCTTTTTGGCCAAATTGGTTGTGCGTGTCTCTGTAAGAACGAATCTTGAGTCCGAACTAAGACAGATAGAGTACATTTGAAATGACCAGTCGGTAGAACACAATGTAATAAACATCTCAGCCAAGTTTGGTGCTGAAATATGCAGTTTGAAGAAACACATGAGGCTCGCTGTCGAGGTGTATAATTAGTGGAGATCTTTGATTTAGAATATTTCTCGTGCTTTTTGGCCAAATTGGCTGTGCGTGTCTCTGTAAGAACGAATCTTGAGTCCGAACTAAGACAGATAGAGTACATTTGAAAGACCAGTCGGTAGAACACAATGTAATAAACACCTCAGCCAAGTTTGGTGCTGAAATATGCAGTTTTAAGAAAGATATGAGGCTCGCTGTCGAGGTGTATAATTAGTGGAGATCTTTGACTTAGAATATATCTCGTGCTTTTTGGCCAAATTGGTTGTGCGTGTCTCTGTAAGAACGAATCTTGAGTCCGAACTAAGACAGATAGAGTACATTTGAAATGACCAGTCGGTAGAACACAATGTAATAAACATCTCAGCCAAGTTTGGTGCTGAAATATGCAGTTTGAAGAAACACATGAGGCTCGCTGTCGAGGTGTATAATTAGTGGAGATCTTTGACTTAGAATATTTCTCGTGCTTTTTGGCCAAATTGGTTGTGCGTGTCTCTGTAAGAACGAATCTTGAGTCCGAACTAAGACAGATAGAGTACATTTGAAATGACCAGTCGGTAGAACACAATGTAATAAACATCTCAGCAAAGTTTGGTGCTGAAATATGCTGTTTGAAGAAACACATGAGGCTCGCTATCGAGGTGTATAATTAGTGGAGATCTTTGGTTTAGAATATTTCTCGTGATTTTTGGCCAAATTGGCTGTGCGTGTCTCTGTAAGAACGAATCTTGAGTCCGAACTAAGACAGATAGAGTACATTTGAAATGACCAGTCGGTAGAACACAATGTAATAAACATCTCAGCCAAGTTTGGTGCTGAAATATGCAGTTTGAAGAAAAATATGAGGCTCGCTGTCGAGGTGTATAATTAGTGGAGATCTTTGACTTGGAATATTTCTCGTGCTTTTTGGCCAAATTGGTTGTGCGTGTCTCTGTAAGAACGAATCTTGAGTCCGAACTAAGACAGATAGAGTACATTTGAAATGACCAGTCGGTAGAACACAATGTAATAAACATCTCAGCCAAGTTTGGTGCTGAAATATGCAGTTTGAAGAAAAATATGAGGCTCGCTATCGAGGTGTATAATTAGTGGAGATCTTTGACTTAGAATATTTCTCGTGCTTTTTGGCCAAATTGGTTGTGCGTGTCTCTGTAAGAACGAATCTTGAGTCCGAAATAGACAGATAGAGTACATTTGAAATGACCAGTCGGTAGAACACAATGTAATAAACATCTCAGCCAAGTTTGGTGCTGAAATATGCTGTTTGAAGAAACACATGAGGCTCGCTGTCGAGGTGTTTAATTAGTGGAGATCTTTGACTTAGAATATTTCTCGTGCTTTTTGGCCAAATTGGTTGTGCGTGTCTCTGTAAGAACGAATCTTGAGTCCGAACTAAGACAGATAGAGTACATTTGAAATGACCAGTCGGTAGAACACAATGTAATAAACATCTCAGCAAAGTTTGGTGCTGAAATATGCTGTTTGAAGAAACACATGAGGCTCGCTGTCGAGGTGTATAATTAGTGGAGATCTTTGGTTTAGAATATTTCTCGTGATTTTTGGCCAAATTGGCTGTGCGTGTCTCTGTAAGAACGAATCTTGAGTCCGAACTAAGACAGATAGAGTACATTTGAAATGACCAGTCGGTAGAACACAATGTAATAAACATCTCAGCCAAGTTTGGTGCTGAAATATGCAGTTTGAAGAAACACATGAGGCTCGCTGTCGAGGTGTATAATTAGTGGAGATCTTTGACTTGGAATATTTCTCGTGATTTTTGGCCAAATTGGCTGTGCGTGTCTCTGTAAGAACGAATCTTGAGTCCGAACTAAGACAGATAGAGTACATTTGAAAGACCAGTCGGTAGAACACAATGTAATAAACACCTCAGCCAAGTTTGGTGCTGAAATATGCAGTTTAAAGAAAGATATGAGGCTCGCTGTCGAGGTGTATAATTAGTGGAGATCTTTGACTTAGAATATTTCTCGTGCTTTTTGGCCAAATTGGTTGTGCGTGTCTCTGTAAGAACGAATCTTGAGTCCGAACTAAGACAGATAGAGTACATTTGAAATGACCAGTCGGTAGAACACAATGTAATAAACATCTCAGCCAAGTTTGGTGCTGAAATATGCAGTTTGAAGAAAAATATGAGGCTCGCTGTCGAGGTGTATAATTAGTGGAGATCTTTGACTTGGAATATTTCTCGTGCTTTTTGGCCAAATTGGTTGTGCGTGTCTCTGTAAGAACGACTCTTGAGTCCGAACTAAGACAGATAGAGTACATTTGAAATGACCAGTCGGTAGAACACAATGTAATAAACATATCAGCCAAGTTTGGTGCTGAAATATGCAGTTTGAAGAAAAATATGAGGCTCGCTATCGAGGTGTATAATTAGTGGCGATCTTTGACTTAGAATATTTCTCGTGCTTTTTGGCCAAATTGGTTGTGCGTGTCTCTGTAAGAACGAATCTTGAGTCCGAACTAAGACAGATAGAGTACATTTGAAATGACCAGTCGGTAGAACACAATGTAATTAACATCTCAGCCAAGTTTGGTGCTGAAATATGCAGTTTTTAAGAAAGATATGAGGCTCGCTGTCGAGGTGTATAATTAGTGGAGATCTTTGACTTAGAATATTTCTCGTGCTTTTTGGCCAAATTGGTTGTGCGTGTCTCTGTAAGAACGAATCTTGAGTCCGAACTAAGACAGATAGAGTACATTTGAAATGACCAGTCGGTAGAACACAATGTAATAAACATCTCAGCCAAGTTTGGTGCTGAAATATGCAGTTTGAAGAAAAATATGAGGCTCGCTATCGAGGTGTATAATTAGTGGAGATCTTTGACTTAGAATATTTCTCGTGCTTTTTGGCCAAATTGGTTGTGCGTGTCTCTGTAAGAACGAATCTTGAGTCCGAACTAAGACAGATAGAGTACATTTGAAATGACCAGTCGGTAGAACACAATGTAATAAACATCTCAGCCAAGTTTGGTGCTGAAATATGCAGTTTGAAGAAACACATGAGGCTCGCTGTCGAGGTGTATAATTAGTGGAGATCTTTGATTTAGAATATTTCTCGTGCTTTTTGGCCAAATTGGCTGTGCGTGTCTCTGTAAGAACGAATCTTGAGTCCGAACTAAGACAGATAGAGTACATTTGAAAGACCAGTCGGTAGAACACAATGTAATAAACACCTCAGCCAAGTTTGGTGCTGAAATATGCAGTTTTAAGAAAGATATGAGGCTCGCTGTCGAGGTGTATAATTAGTGGAGATCTTTGACTTAGAATATATCTCGTGCTTTTTGGCCAAATTGGTTGTGCGTGTCTCTGTAAGAACGAATCTTGAGTCCGAACTAAGACAGATAGAGTACATTTGAAATGACCAGTCGGTAGAACACAATGTAATAAACATCTCAGCAAAGTTTGGTGCTGAAATATGCTGTTTGAAGAAACACATGAGGCTCGCTGTCGAGGTGTATAATTAGTGGAGATCTTTGGTTTAGAATATTTCTCGTGATTTTTGGCCAAATTGGCTGTGCGTGTCTCTGTAAGAACGAATCTTGAGTCCGAACTAAGACAGATAGAGTACATTTGAAATGACCAGTCGGTAGAACACAATGTAATAAACATCTCAGCCAAGTTTGGTGCTGAAATATGCAGTTTGAAGAAACACATGAGGCTCGCTGTCGAGGTGTATAATTAGTGGAGATCTTTGATTTAGAATATTTCTCGTGCTTTTTGGCCAAATTGGCTGTGCGTGTCTCTGTAAGAACGAATCTTGAGTCCGAACTAAGACAGATAGAGTACATTTGAAAGACCAGTCGGTAGAACACAATGTAATAAACACCTCAGCCAAGTTTGGTGCTGAAATATGCAGTTTTAAGAAAGATATGAGGCTCGCTGTCGAGGTGTATAATTAGTGGAGATCTTTGACTTAGAATATATCTCGTGCTTTTTGGCCAAATTGGTTGTGCGTGTCTCTGTAAGAACGAATCTTGAGTCCGAACTAAGACAGATAGAGTACATTTGAAATGACCAGTCGGTAGAACACAATGTAATAAACATCTCAGCCAAGTTTGGTGCTGAAATATGCAGTTTGAAGAAACACATGAGGCTCGCTGTCGAGGTGTATAATTAGTGGAGATCTTTGATTTAGAATATTTCTCGTGCTTTTTGGCCAAATTGGCTGTGCGTGTCTCTGTAAGAACGAATCTTGAGTCCGAACTAAGACAGATAGAGTACATTTGAAAGACCAGTCGGTAGAACACAATGTAATAAACACCTCAGCCAAGTTTGGTGCTGAAATATGCAGTTTAAAGAAAGATATGAGGCTCGCTGTCGAGGTGTATAATTAGTGGAGATCTTTGACTTAGAATATATCTCGTGCTTTTTGGCCAAATTGGTTGTGCGTGTCTCTGTAAGAACGAATCTTGAGTCCGAACTAAGACAGATAGAGTACATTTGAAATGACCAGTCGGTAGAACACAATGTAATAAACATCTCAGCCAAGTTTGGTGCTGAAATATGCAGTTTGAAGAAACACATGAGGCTCGCTGTCGAGGTGTATAATTAGTGGAGATCTTTGACTTAGAATATTTCTCGTGCTTTTTGGCCAAATTGGTTGTGCGTGTCTCTGTAAGAACGAATCTTGAGTCCGAACTAAGACAGATAGAGTACATTTGAAATGACCAGTCGGTAGAACACAATGTAATAAACATCTCAGCAAAGTTTGGTGCTGAAATATGCTGTTTGAAGAAACACATGAGGCTCGCTATCGAGGTGTATAATTAGTGGAGATCTTTGGTTTAGAATATTTCTCGTGATTTTTGGCCAAATTGGCTGTGCGTGTCTCTGTAAGAACGAATCTTGAGTCCGAACTAAGACAGATAGAGTACATTTGAAATGACCAGTCGGTAGAACACAATGTAATAAACATCTCAGCCAAGTTAGGTGCTGAAATATGCAGTTTGAAGAAAAATATGAGGCTCGCTGTCGAGGTGTATAATTAGTGGAGATCTTTGACTTGGAATATTTCTCGTGCTTTTTGGCCAAATTGGTTGTGCGTGTCTCTGTAAGAACGAATCTTGAGTCCGAACTAAGACAGATAGAGTACATTTGAAATGACCAGTCGGTAGAACACAATGTAATAAACATCTCAGCCAAGTTTGGTGCTGAAATATGCAGTTTGAAGAAAAATATGAGGCTCGCTATCGAGGTGTATAATTAGTGGAGATCTTTGACTTAGAATATTTCTCGTGCTTTTTGGCCAAATTGGTTGTGCGTGTCTCTGTAAGAACGAATCTTGAGTCCGAAATAGACAGATAGAGTACATTTGAAATGACCAGTCGGTAGAACACAATGTAATAAACATCTCAGCCAAGTTTGGTGCTGAAATATGCTGTTTGAAGAAACACATGAGGCTCGCTGTCGAGGTGTTTAATTAGTGGAGATCTTTGACTTAGAATATTTCTCGTGCTTTTTGGCCAAATTGGTTGTGCGTGTCTCTGTAAGAACGAATCTTGAGTCCGAACTAAGACAGATAGAGTACATTTGAAATGACCAGTCGGTAGAACACAATGTAATAAACATCTCAGCAAAGTTTGGTGCTGAAATATGCTGTTTGAAGAAACACATGAGGCTCGCTGTCGAGGTGTATAATTAGTGGAGATCTTTGGTTTAGAATATTTCTCGTGATTTTTGGCCAAATTGGCTGTGCGTGTCTCTGTAAGAACGAATCTTGAGTCCGAACTAAGACAGATAGAGTACATTTGAAATGACCAGTCGGTAGAACACAATGTAATAAACATCTCAGCCAAGTTTGGTGCTGAAATATGCAGTTTGAAGAAACACATGAGGCTCGCTGTCGAGGTGTATAATTAGTGGAGATCTTTGACTTGGAATATTTCTCGTGATTTTTGGCCAAATTGGCTGTGCGTGTCTCTGTAAGAACGAATCTTGAGTCCGAACTAAGACAGATAGAGTACATTTGAAAGACCAGTCGGTAGAACACAATGTAATAAACACCTCAGCCAAGTTTGGTGCTGAAATATGCAGTTTAAAGAAAGATATGAGGCTCGCTGTCGAGGTGTATAATTAGTGGAGATCTTTGACTTAGAATATTTCTCGTGCTTTTTGGCCAAATTGGTTGTGCGTGTCTCTGTAAGAACGAATCTTGAGTCCGAACTAAGACAGATAGAGTACATTTGAAATGACCAGTCGGTAGAACACAATGTAATAAACATCTCAGCCAAGTTTGGTGCTGAAATATGCAGTTTGAAGAAAAATATGAGGCTCGCTGTCGAGGTGTATAATTAGTGGAGATCTTTGACTTGGAATATTTCTCGTGCTTTTTGGCCAAATTGGTTGTGCGTGTCTCTGTAAGAACGACTCTTGAGTCCGAACTAAGACAGATAGAGTACATTTGAAATGACCAGTCGGTAGAACACAATGTAATAAACATATCAGCCAAGTTTGGTGCTGAAATATGCAGTTTGAAGAAAAATATGAGGCTCGCTATCGAGGTGTATAATTAGTGGCGATCTTTGACTTAGAATATTTCTCGTGCTTTTTGGCCAAATTGGTTGTGCGTGTCTCTGTAAGAACGAATCTTGAGTCCGAACTAAGACAGATAGAGTACATTTGAAATGACCAGTCGGTAGAACACAATGTAATTAACATCTCAGCCAAGTTTGGTGCTGAAATATGCAGTTTTTAAGAAAGATATGAGGCTCGCTGTCGAGGTGTATAATTAGTGGAGATCTTTGACTTAGAATATTTCTCGTGCTTTTTGGCCAAATTGGTTGTGCGTGTCTCTGTAAGAACGAATCTTGAGTCCGAACTAAGACAGATAGAGTACATTTGAAATGACCAGTCGGTAGAACACAATGTAATAAACATCTCAGCAAAGTTTGGTGCTGAAATATGCTGTTTGAAGAAACACATGAGGCTCGCTGTCGAGGTGTATAATTAGTGGAGATCTTTGGTTTAGAATATTTCTCGTGATTTTTGGCCAAATTGGCTGTGCGTGTCTCTGTAAGAACGAATCTTGAGTCCGAACTAAGACAGATAGAGTACATTTGAAATGACCAGTCGGTAGAACACAATGTAATAAACATCTCAGCCAAGTTTGGTGCTGAAATATGCAGTTTGAAGAAAAATATGAGGCTCGCTATCGAGGTGTATAATTAGTGGAGATCTTTGACTTAGAATATTTCTCGTGCTTTTTGGCCAAATTGGTTGTGCGTGTCTCTGTAAGAACGAATCTTGAGTCCGAACTAAGACAGATAGAGTACATTTGAAATGACCAGTCGGTAGAACACAATGTAATAAACATCTCAGCAAAGTTTGGTGCTGAAATATGCAGTTTGAAGAAAAATATGAGGCTCGCTGTCGAGGTGTATAATTAGTGGAGATCTTTGACTTAGAATATTTCTCGTGATTTTTGGCCAAATTGGCTGTGCGTGTCTCTGTAAGAACGAATCTTGAGTCCGAAATAGACAGATAGAGTACATTTGAAATGACCAGTCGGTAGAACACAATGTAATAAACATCTCAGCCAAGTTTGGTGCTGAAATATGCTGTTTGAAGAAACACATGAGGCTCGCTGTCGAGGTGTTTAATTAGTGGAGATCTTTGGTTTAGAATATTTCTCGTGATTTTTGGCCAAATTGGCTGTGCGTGTCTCTGTAAGAACGAATCTTGAGTCCGAACTAAGACAGATAGAGTACATTTGAAATGACCAGTCGGTAGAACACAATGTAATAAACATCTCAGCCAAGTTTGGTGCTGAAATATGCAGTTTGAAGAAAAATATGAGGCTCGCTATCGAGGTGTATAATTAGTGGAGATCTTTGACTTAGAATATTTCTCGTGCTTTTTGGCCAAATTGGTTGTGCGTGTCTCTGTAAGAACGAATCTTGAGTCCGAACTAAGACAGATAGAGTACATTTGAAATGACCAGTCGGTAGAACACAATGTAATAAACATCTCAGCCAAGTTTGGTGCTGAAATATGCAGTTTGAAGAAACACATGAGGCTCGCTGTCGAGGTGTATAATTAGTGGAGATCTTTGATTTAGAATATTTCTCGTGCTTTTTGGCCAAATTGGCTGTGCGTGTCTCTGTAAGAACGAATCTTGAGTCCGAACTAAGACAGATAGAGTACATTTGAAAGACCAGTCGGTAGAACACAATGTAATAAACACCTCAGCCAAGTTTGGTGCTGAAATATGCAGTTTTAAGAAAGATATGAGGCTCGCTGTCGAGGTGTATAATTAGTGGAGATCTTTGACTTAGAATATATCTCGTGCTTTTTGGCCAAATTGGTTGTGCGTGTCTCTGTAAGAACGAATCTTGAGTCCGAACTAAGACAGATAGAGTACATTTGAAATGACCAGTCGGTAGAACACAATGTAATAAACATCTCAGCCAAGTTTGGTGCTGAAATATGCAGTTTGAAGAAACACATGAGGCTCGCTGTCGAGGTGTATAATTAGTGGAGATCTTTGACTTAGAATATTTCTCGTGCTTTTTGGCCAAATTGGTTGTGCGTGTCTCTGTAAGAACGAATCTTGAGTCCGAACTAAGACAGATAGAGTACATTTGAAATGACCAGTCGGTAGAACACAATGTAATAAACATCTCAGCAAAGTTTGGTGCTGAAATATGCTGTTTGAAGAAACACATGAGGCTCGCTGTCGAGGTGTATAATTAGTGGAGATCTTTGGTTTAGAATATTTCTCGTGATTTTTGGCCAAATTGGCTGTGCGTGTCTCTGTAAGAACGAATCTTGAGTCCGAACTAAGACAGATAGAGTACATTTGAAATGACCAGTCGGTAGAACACAATGTAATAAACATCTCAGCCAAGTTTGGTGCTGAAATATGCAGTTTGAAGAAAAATATGAGGCTCGCTGTCGAGGTGTATAATTAGTGGAGATCTTTGACTTAGAATATTTCTCGTGCTTTTTGGCCAAATTGGTTGTGCGTGTCTCTGTAAGAACGACTCTTGAGTCCGAACTAAGACAGATAGAGTACATTTGAAATGACCAGTCGGTAGAACACAATGTAATAAACATCTCAGCAAAGTTTGGTGCTGAAATATGCTGTTTGAAGAAACACATGAGGCTCGCTGTCGAGGTGTATAATTAGTGGAGATCTTTGACTTGGAATATTTCTCGTGCTTTTTGGCCAAATTGGTTGTGCGTGTCTCTGTAAGAACGAATCTTGAGTCCGAACTAAGACAGATAGAGTACATTTGAAATGACCAGTCGGTAGAACACAATGTAATAAACATCTCAGCCAAGTTTGGTGCTGAAATATGCAGTTTGAAGAAAAATATGAGGCTCGCTATCGAGGTGTATAATTAGTGGAGATCTTTGACTTTGAATATTTCTCGTGCTTTTTGGCCAAATTGGTTGTGCGTGTCTCTGTAAGAACGAATCTTGAGTCCGAAATAGACAGATAGAGTACATTTGAAATGACCAGTCGGTAGAACACAATGTAATAAACATCTCAGCCAAGTTTGGTGCTGAAATATGCTGTTTGAAGAAACACATGAGGCTCGCTGTCGAGGTGTTTAATTAGTGGAGATCTTTGACTTAGAATATTTCTCGTGCTTTTTGGCCAAATTGGTTGTGCGTGTCTCTGTAAGAACGAATCTTGAGTCCGAACTAAGACAGATAGAGTACATTTGAAATGACCAGTCGGTAGAACACAATGTAATAAACATCTCAGCAAAGTTTGGTGCTGAAATATGCTGTTTGAAGAAACACATGAGGCTCGCTGTCGAGGTGTATAATTAGTGGAGATCTTTGGTTTAGAATATTTCTCGTGATTTTTGGCCAAATTGGCTGTGCGTGTCTCTGTAAGAACGAATCTTGAGTCCGAACTAAGACAGATAGAGTACATTTGAAATGACCAGTCGGTAGAACACAATGTAATAAACATCTCAGCCAAGTTTGGTGCTGAAATATGCAGTTTGAAGAAAAATATGAGGCTCGCTATCGAGGTGTATAATTAGTGGAGATCTTTGACTTAGAATATTTCTCGTGCTTTTTGGCCAAATTGGTTGTGCGTGTCTCTGTAAGAACGAATCTTGAGTCCGAACTAAGACAGATAGAGTACATTTGAAATGACCAGTCGGTAGAACACAATGTAATAAACATCTCAGCAAAGTTTGGTGCTGAAATATGCAGTTTGAAGAAACACATGAGGCTCGCTGTCGAGGTGTATAATTAGTGGAGATCTTTGACTTGGAATATTTCTCGTGATTTTTGGCCAAATTGGCTGTGCGTGTCTCTGTAAGAACGAATCTTGAGTCCGAACTAAGACAGATAGAGTACATTTGAAAGACCAGTCGGTAGAACACAATGTAATAAACACCTCAGCCAAGTTTGGTGCTGAAATATGCAGTTTAAAGAAAGATATGAGGCTCGCTGTCGAGGTGTATAATTAGTGGAGATCTTTGACTTAGAATATTTCTCGTGCTTTTTGGCCAAATTGGTTGTGCGTGTCTCTGTAAGAACGAATCTTGAGTCCGAACTAAGACAGATAGAGTACATTTGAAATGACCAGTCGGTAGAACACAATGTAATAAACATCTCAGCCAAGTTTGGTGCTGAAATATGCAGTTTGAAGAAAAATATGAGGCTCGCTGTCGAGGTGTATAATTAGTGGAGATCTTTGACTTGGAATATTTCTCGTGCTTTTTGGCCAAATTGGTTGTGCGTGTCTCTGTAAGAACGACTCTTGAGTCCGAACTAAGACAGATAGAGTACATTTGAAATGACCAGTCGGTAGAACACAATGTAATAAACATATCAGCCAAGTTTGGTGCTGAAATATGCAGTTTGAAGAAAAATATGAGGCTCGCTATCGAGGTGTATAATTAGTGGAGATCTTTGACTTAGAATATTTCTCGTGCTTTTTGGCCAAATTGGTTGTGCGTGTCTCTGTAAGAACGAATCTTGAGTCCGAACTAAGACAGATAGAGTACATTTGAAATGACCAGTCGGTAGAACACAATGTAATAAACATCTCAGCCAAGTTTGGTGCTGAAATATGCAGTTTTTAAGAAAGATATGAGGCTCGCTGTCGAGGTGTATAATTAGTGGAGATCTTTGACTTAGAATATTTCTCGTGCTTTTTGGCCAAATTGGTTGTGCGTGTCTCTGTAAGAACGAATCTTGAGTCCGAACTAAGACAGATAGAGTACATTTGAAATGACCAGTCGGTAGAACACAATGTAATAAACATCTCAGCCAAGTTTGGTGCTGAAATATGCAGTTTGAAGAAAAATATGAGGCTCGCTATCGAGGTGTATAATTAGTAGAGATCTTTGACTTAGAATATTTCTCGTGCTTTTTGGCCAAATTGGTTGTGCGTGTCTCTGTAAGAACGAATCTTGAGTCCGAACTAAGACAGATAGAGTACATTTGAAATGACCAGTCGGTAGAACACAATGTAATAAACATCTCAGCAAAGTTTGGTGCTGAAATATGCAGTTTGAAGAAACACATGAGGCTCGCTGTCGAGGTGTATAATTAGTGGAGATCTTTGATTTAGAATATTTCTCGTGCTTTTTGGCCAAATTGGCTGTGCGTGTCTCTGTAAGAACGAATCTTGAGTCCGAACTAAGACAGATAGAGTACATTTGAAAGACCAGTCGGTAGAACACAATGTAATAAACACCTCAGCCAAGTTTGGTGCTGAAATATGCAGTTTTAAGAAAGATATGAGGCTCGCTGTCGAGGTGTATAATTAGTGGAGATCTTTGACTTAGAATATATCTCGTGCTTTTTGGCCAAATTGGTTGTGCGTGTCTCTGTAAGAACGAATCTTGAGTCCGAACTAAGACAGATAGAGTACATTTGAAATGACCAGTCGGTAGAACACAATGTAATAAACATCTCAGCCAAGTTTGGTGCTGAAATATGCTGTTTGAAGAAACACATGAGGCTCGCTGTCGAGGTGTATAATTAGTGGAGATCTTTGATTTAGAATATTTCTCGTGCTTTTTGGCCAAATTGGCTGTGCGTGTCTCTGTAAGAACGAATCTTGAGTCCGAACTAAGACAGATAGAGTACATTTGAAAGACCAGTCGGTAGAACACAATGTAATAAACACCTCAGCCAAGTTTGGTGCTGAAATATGCAGTTTTAAGAAAGATATGAGGCTCGCTGTCGAGGTGTATAATTAGTGGAGATCTTTGACTTAGAATATTTCTCGTGCTTTTTGGCCAAATTGGTTGTGCGTGTCTCTGTAAGAACGAATCTTGAGTCCGAACTAAGACAGATAGAGTACATTTGAAATGACCAGTCGGTAGAACACAATGTAATAAACATCTCAGCCAAGTTTGGTGCTGAAATATGCAGTTTGAAGAAAAATATGAGGCTCGCTGTCGAGGTGTATAATTAGTGGAGATCTTTGACTTGGAATATTTCTCGTGCTTTTTGGCCAAATTGGTTGTGCGTGTCTCTGTAAGAACGACTCTTGAGTCCGAACTAAGACAGATAGAGTACATTTGAAATGACCAGTCGGTAGAACACAATGTAATAAACATATCAGCCAAGTTTGGTGCTGAAATATGCAGTTTTTAAGAAAGATATGAGGCTCGCTGTCGAGGTGTATAATTAGTGGAGATCTTTGACTTAGAATATTTCTCGTGCTTTTTGGCCAAATTGGTTGTGCGTGTCTCTGTAAGAACGAATCTTGAGTCCGAACTAAGACAGATAGAGTACATTTGAAATGACCAGTCGGTAGAACACAATGTAATAAACATCTCAGCCAAGTTTGGTGCTGAAATATGCAGTTTGAAGAAAAATATGAGGCTCGCTATCGAGGTGTATAATTAGTGGAGATCTTTGACTTAGAATATTTCTCGTGCTTTTTGGCCAAATTGGTTGTGCGTGTCTCTGTAAGAACGAATCTTGAGTCCGAACTAAGACAGATAGAGTACATTTGAAATGACCAGTCGGTAGAACACAATGTAATAAACATCTCAGCCAAGTTTGGTGCTGAAATATGCAGTTTGAAGAAACACATGAGGCTCGCTGTCGAGGTGTATAATTAGTGGAGATCTTTGATTTAGAATATTTCTCGTGCTTTTTGGCCAAATTGGCTGTGCGTGTCTCTGTAAGAACGAATCTTGAGTCCGAATTAAGACAGATAGAGTACATTTGAAAGACCAGTCGGTAGAACACAATGTAATAAACACCTCAGCCAAGTTTGGTGCTGAAATATGCAGTTTTAAGAAAGATATGAGGCTCGCTGTCGAGGTGTATAATTAGTGGAGATCTTTGACTTAGAATATTTCTCGTGCTTTTTGGCCAAATTGGTTGTGCGTGTCTCTGTAAGAACGAATCTTGAGTCCGAACTAAGACAGATAGAGTACATTTGAAATGACCAGTCGGTAGAACACAATGTAATAAACATCTCAGCCAAGTTTGGTGCTGAAATATGCAGTTTGAAGAAAAATATGAGGCTCGCTATCGAGGTGTATAATTAGTGGAGATCTTTGACTTAGAATATTTCTCGTGCTTTTTGGCCAAATTGGTTGTGCGTGTCTCTGTAAGAACGAATCTTGAGTCCGAACTAAGACAGATAGAGTACATTTGAAATGACCAGTCGGTAGAACACAATGTAATAAACATCTCAGCCAAGTTTGGTGCTGAAATATGCAGTTTGAAGAAACACATGAGGCTCGCTGTCGAGGTGTATAATTAGTGGAGATCTTTGATTTAGAATATTTCTCGTGCTTTTTGGCCAAATTGGCTGTGCGTGTCTCTGTAAGAACGAATCTTGAGTCCGAACTAAGACAGATAGAGTACATTTGAAAGACCAGTCGGTAGAACACAATGTAATAAACACCTCAGCCAAGTTTGGTGCTGAAATATGCAGTTTTAAGAAAGATATGAGGCTCGCTGTCGAGGTGTATAATTAGTGGAGATCTTTGACTTAGAATATATCTCGTGCTTTTTGGCCAAATTGGTTGTGCGTGTCTCTGTAAGAACGAATCTTGAGTCCGAACTAAGACAGATAGAGTACATTTGAAATGACCAGTCGGTAGAACACAATGTAATAAACATCTCAGCCAAGTTTGGTGCTGAAATATGCTGTTTGAAGAAACACATGAGGCTCGCTGTCGAGGTGTATAATTAGTGGAGATCTTTGATTTAGAATATTTCTCGTGCTTTTTGGCCAAATTGGCTGTGCGTGTCTCTGTAAGAACGAATCTTGAGTCCGAACTAAGACAGATAGAGTACATTTGAAAGACCAGTCGGTAGAACACAATGTAATAAACACCTCAGCCAAGTTTGGTGCTGAAATATGCAGTTTAAAGAAAGATATGAGGCTCGCTGTCGAGGTGTATAATTAGTGGAGATCTTTGACTTAGAATATTTCTCGTGCTTTTTGGCCAAATTGGTTGTGCGTGGTCTGTAAGAACGAATCTTGAGTCCGAACTAAGACAGATAGAGTACATTTGAAATGACCAGTCGGTAGAACACAATGTAATAAACATCTCAGCCATGTTTGGTGCTGAATTATGCTGTTTGAAGAAAAATATGAGGCTCGCTGTCGAGGTGTATAATTAGTGGAGATCTTTGACTTGGAATATTTCTCGTGCTTTTTGGCCAAATTGGTTGTGCGTGTCTCTGTAAGAACGACTCTTGAGTCCGAACTAAGACAGATAGAGTACATTTGAAATGACCAGTCGGTAGAACACAATGTAATAAACATATCAGCCAAGTTTGGTGCTGAAATATGCAGTTTGAAGAAAAATATGAGGCTCGCTATCGAGGTGTATAATTAGTGGAGATCTTTGACTTAGAATATTTCTCGTGCTTTTTGGCCAAATTGGTTGTGCGTGTCTCTGTAAGAACGAATCTTGAGTCCGAACTAAGACAGATAGAGTACATTTGAAATGACCAGTCGGTAGAACACAATGTAATAAACATCTCAGCCAAGTTTGGTGCTGAAATATGCAGTTTTTAAGAAAGATATGAGGCTCGCTGTCGAGGTGTATAATTAGTGGAGATCTTTGACTTAGAATATTTCTCGTGCTTTTTGGCCAAATTGGTTGTGCGTGTCTCTGTAAGAACGAATCTTGAGTCCGAACTAAGACAGATAGAGTACATTTGAAATGACCAGTCGGTAGAACACAATGTAATAAACATCTCAGCCAAGTTTGGTGCTGAAATATGCAGTTTGAAGAAAAATATGAGGCTCGCTATCGAGGTGTATAATTAGTGGAGATCTTTGACTTAGAATATTTCTCGTGCTTTTTGGCCAAATTGGTTGTGCGTGTCTCTGTAAGAACGAATCTTGAGTCCGAACTAAGACAGATAGAGTACATTTGAAATGACCAGTCGGTAGAACACAATGTAATAAACATCTCAGCCAAGTTTGGTGCTGAAATATGCAGTTTGAAGAAACACATGAGGCTCGCTGTCGAGGTGTATAATTAGTGGAGATCTTTGATTTAGAATATTTCTCGTGCTTTTTGGCCAAATTGGCTGTGCGTGTCTCTGTAAGAACGAATCTTGAGTCCGAACTAAGACAGATAGAGTACATTTGAAATGACCAGTCGGTAGAACACAATGTAATAAACATATCAGCCAAGTTTGGTGCTGAAATATGCAGTTTGAAGAAAAATATGAGGCTCGCTATCGAGGTGTATAATTAGTGGAGATCTTTGACTTAGAATATTTCTCGTGCTTTTTGGCCAAATTGGTTGTGCGTGTCTCTGTAAGAACGAATCTTGAGTCCGAACTAAGACAGATAGAGTACATTTGAAATGACCAGTCGGTAGAACACAATGTAATAAACATCTCAGCCAAGTTTGGTGCTGAAATATGCAGTTTTTAAGAAAGATATGAGGCTCGCTGTCGAGGTGTATAATTAGTGGAGATCTTTGACTTAGAATATTTCTCGTGCTTTTTGGCCAAATTGGTTGTGCGTGTCTCTGTAAGAACGAATCTTGAGTCCGAACTAAGACAGATAGAGTACATTTGAAATGACCAGTCGGTAGAACACAATGTAATAAACATCTCAGCCAAGTTTGGTGCTGAAATATGCTGTTTGAAGAAACACATGAGGCTCGCTGTCGAGGTGTATAATTAGTGGAGATCTTTGGTTTAGAATATTTCTCGTGATTTTTGGCCAAATTGGCTGTGCGTGTCTCTGTAAGAACGAATCTTGAGTCCGAACTAAGACAGATAGAGTACATTTGAAATGACCAGTCGGTAGAACACAATGTAATAAACATCTCAGCCAAGTTTGGTGCTGAAATATGCAGTTTGAAGAAAAATATGAGGCTCGCTGTCGAGGTGTATAATTAGTGGAGATCTTTGACTTAGAATATAATCTCGTGCTTTTTGGCCAAATTGGTTGTGCGTGTCTCTGTAAGAACGAATCTTGAGTCCGAACTAAGACAGATAGAGTACATTTGAAATGACCAGTCGGTAGAACACAATGTAATAAACATCTCAGCCAAGTTTGGTGCTGAAATATGCTGTTTGAAGAAACACATGAGGCTCGCTGTCGAGGTGTATAATTAGTGGAGATCTTTGATTTAGAATATTTCTCGTGCTTTTTGGCCAAATTGGCTGTGCGTGTCTCTGTAAGAACGAATCTTGAGTCCGAACTAAGACAGATAGAGTACATTTGAAAGACCAGTCGGTAGAACACAATGTAATAAACACCTCAGCCAAGTTTGGTGCTGAAATATGCAGTTTAAAGAAAGATATGAGGCTCGCTGTCGAGGTGTATAATTAGTGGAGATCTTTGACTTAGAATATTTCTCGTGCTTTTTGGCCAAATTGGTTGTGCGTGTCTCTGTAAGAACGAATCTTGAGTCCGAACTAAGACAGATAGAGTACATTTGAAATGACCAGTCGGTAGAACACAATGTAATAAACATCTCAGCCAAGTTTGGTGCTGAAATATGCTGTTTGAAGAAACACATGAGGCTCGCTGTCGAGGTGTATAATTAGTGGAGATCTTTGATTTAGAATATTTCTCGTGCTTTTTGGCCAAATTGGCTGTGCGTGTCTCTGTAAGAACGAATCTTGAGTCCGAACTAAGACAGATAGAGTACATTTGAAAGACCAGTCGGTAGAACACAATGTAATAAACACCTCAGCCAAGTTTGGTGCTGAAATATGCAGTTTAAAGAAAGATATGAGGCTCGCTGTCGAGGTGTATAATTAGTGGAGATCTTTGACTTAGAATATTTCTCGTGCTTTTTGGCCAAATTGGTTGTGCGTGTCTCTGTAAGAACGAATCTTGAGTCCGAACTAAGACAGATAGAGTACATTTGAAATGACCAGTCGGTAGAACACAATGTAATAAACATCTCAGCCAAGTTTGGTGCTGAAATATGCAGTTTGAAGAAAAATATGAGGCTCGCTGTCGAGGTGTATAATTAGTGGAGATCTTTGACTTGGAATATTTCTCGTGCTTTTTGGCCAAATTGGTTGTGCGTGTCTCTGTAAGAACGACTCTTGAGTCCGAACTAAGACAGATAGAGTACATTTGAAATGACCAGTCGGTAGAACACAATGTAATAAACATATCAGCCAAGTTTGGTGCTGAAATATGCAGTTTGAAGAAAAATATGAGGCTCGCTATCGAGGTGTATAATTAGTGGAGATCTTTGACTTAGAATATTTCTCGTGCTTTTTGGCCAAATTGGTTGTGCGTGTCTCTGTAAGAACGAATCTTGAGTCCGAACTAAGACAGATAGAGTACATTTGAAATGACCAGTCGGTAGAACACAATGTAATAAACATCTCAGCCAAGTTTGGTGCTGAAATATGCAGTTTGAAGAAACACATGAGGCTCGCTGTCGAGGTGTATAATTAGTGGAGATCTTTGACTTAGAATATTTCTCGTGCTTTTTGGCCAAATTGGTTGTGCGTGTCTCTGTAAGAACGAATCTTGAGTCCGAACTAAGACAGATAGAGTACATTTGAAATGACCAGTCGGTAGAACACAATGTAATAAACATCTCAGCAAAGTTTGGTGCTGAAATATGCTGTTTGAAGAAACACATGAGGCTCGCTGTCGAGGTGTATAATTAGTGGAGATCTTTGGTTTAGAATATTTCTCGTGATTTTTGGCCAAATTGGCTGTGCGTGTCTCTGTAAGAACGAATCTTGAGTCCGAACTAAGACAGATAGAGTACATTTGAAATGACCAGTCGGTAGAACACAATGTAATAAACATCTCAGCCAAGTTTGGTGCTGAAATATGCAGTTTGAAGAAAAATATGAGGCTCGCTGTCGAGGTGTATAATTAGTGGAGATCTTTGACTTAGAATATAATCTCGTGCTTTTTGGCCAAATTGGTTGTGCGTGTCTCTGTAAGAACGAATCTTGAGTCCGAACTAAGACAGATAGAGTACATTTGAAATGACCAGTCGGTAGAACACAATGTAATAAACATCTCAGCCAAGTTTGGTGCTGAAATATGCTGTTTGAAGAAACACATGAGGCTCGCTGTCGAGGTGTTTAATTAGTGGAGATCTTTGATTTAGAATATTTCTCGTGCTTTTTGGCCAAATTGGCTGTGCGTGTCTCTGTAAGAACGAATCTTGAGTCCGAACTAAGACAGATAGAGTACATTTGAAAGACCAGTCGGTAGAACACAATGTAATAAACACCTCAGCCAAGTTTGGTGCTGAAATATGCAGTTTAAAGAAAGATATGAGGCTCGCTGTCGAGGTGTATAATTAGTGGAGATCTTTGACTTAGAATATTTCTCGTGCTTTTTGGCCAAATTGGTTGTGCGTGTCTCTGTAAGAACGAATCTTGAGTCCGAACTAAGACAGATAGAGTACATTTGAAATGACCAGTCGGTAGAACACAATGTAATAAACATCTCAGCCAAGTTTGGTGCTGAAATATGCAGTTTGAAGAAAAATATGAGGCTCGCTGTCGAGGTGTATAATTAGTGGAGATCTTTGACTTGGAATATTTCTCGTGCTTTTTGGCCAAATTGGTTGTGCGTGTCTCTGTAAGAACGACTCTTGAGTCCGAACTAAGACAGATAGAGTACATTTGAAATGACCAGTCGGTAGAACACAATGTAATAAACATATCAGCCAAGTTTGGTGCTGAAATATGCAGTTTGAAGAAAAATATGAGGCTCGCTATCGAGGTGTATAATTAGTGGAGATCTTTGACTTAGAATATTTCTCGTGCTTTTTGGCCAAATTGGTTGTGCGTGTCTCTGTAAGAACGAATCTTGAGTCCGAACTAAGACAGATAGAGTACATTTGAAATGACCAGTCGGTAGAACACAATGTAATAAACATCTCAGCCAAGTTTGGTGCTGAAATATGCAGTTTTTAAGAAAGATATGAGGCTCGCTGTCGAGGTGTATAATTAGTGGAGATCTTTGACTTAGAATATTTCTCGTGCTTTTTGGCCAAATTGGTTGTGCGTGTCTCTGTAAGAACGAATCTTGAGTCCGAACTAAGACAGATAGAGTACATTTGAAATGACCAGTCGGTAGAACACAATGTAATAAACATCTCAGCCAAGTTTGGTGCTGAAATATGCAGTTTGAAGAAACACATGAGGCTCGCTGTCGAGGTGTATAATTAGTGGAGATCTTTGACTTAGAATATTTCTCGTGCTTTTTGGCCAAATTGGTTGTGCGTGTCTCTGTAAGAACGAATCTTGAGTCCGAACTAAGACAGATAGAGTACATTTGAAATGACCAGTCGGTAGAACACAATGTAATAAACATCTCAGCAAAGTTTGGTGCTGAAATATGCTGTTTGAAGAAACACATGAGGCTCGCTGTCGAGGTGTATAATTAGTGGAGATCTTTGGTTTAGAATATTTCTCGTGATTTTTGGCCAAATTGGCTGTGCGTGTCTCTGTAAGAACGAATCTTGAGTCCGAACTAAGACAGATAGAGTACATTTGAAATGACCAGTCGGTAGAACACAATGTAATAAACATCTCAACCAAGTTTGGTGCTGAAATATGCAGTTTGAAGAAAAATATGAGGCTCGCTGTCGAGGTGTATAATTAGTGGAGATCTTTGACTTATCATATTTCTCGTGCTTTTTGGCCAAATTGGTTGTGCGTGTCTCTGTAAGAACGAATCTTGAGTCCGAACTAAGACAGATAGAGTACATTTGAAATGACCAGTCGGTAGAACACAATGTAATAAACATCTCAGCAAAGTTTGGTTCTGAAATATGCAGTTTGAAGAAACACATGAGGCTCGCTGTCGAGGTGTATAATTAGTGGAGATCTTTGACTTGGAATATTTCTCGTGGTTTTTGGCCAAATTGGTTGTGCGTGTCTCTGTAAGAACGAATCTTGAGTCCGAACTAAGACAGATAGAGTACATTTGAAATGACCAGTCGGTAGAACACAATGTAATAAACATCTCAGCCAAGTTTGGTGCTGAAATATGCAGTTTGAAGAAAAATATGAGGCTCGCTATCGAGGTGTATAATTAGTGGAGATCTTTGACTTAGAATATTTCTCGTGCTTTTTGGCCAAATTGGTTGTGCGTGTCTCTGTAAGAACGAATCTTGAGTCCGAAATAGACAGATAGAGTACATTTGAAATGACCAGTCGGTAGAACACAATGTAATAAACATCTCAGCCAAGTTTGGTGCTGAAATATGCTGTTTGAAGAAACACATGAGGCTCGCTGTCGAGGTGTTTAATTAGTGGAGATCTTTGACTTAGAATATTTCTCGTGCTTTTTGGCCAAATTGGTTGTGCGTGTCTCTGTAAGAACGAATCTTGAGTCCGAACTAAGACAGATAGAGTACATTTGAAATGACCAGTCGGTAGAACACAATGTAATAAACATCTCAGCAAAGTTTGGTGCTGAAATATGCTGTTTGAAGAAACACATGAGGCTCGCTGTCGAGGTGTATAATTAGTGGAGATCTTTGGTTTAGAATATTTCTCGTGATTTTTGGCCAAATTGGCTGTGCGTGTCTCTGTAAGAACGAATCTTGAGTCCGAACTAAGACAGATAGAGTACATTTGAAATGACCAGTCGGTAGAACACAATGTAATAAACATCTCAGCCAAGTTTGGTGCTGAAATATGCAGTTTGAAGAAAAATATGAGGCTCGCTATCGAGGTGTATAATTAGTGGAGATCTTTGACTTAGAATATTTCTCGTGCTTTTTGGCCAAATTGGTTGTGCGTGTCTCTGTAAGAACGAATCTTGAGTCCGAACTAAGACAGATAGAGTACATTTGAAATGACCAGTCGGTAGAACACAATGTAATAAACATCTCAGCAAAGTTTGGCGGTGAAATATGCAGTTTGAAGAAACACATGAGGCTCGCTGTCGAGGTGTATAATTAGTGGAGATCTTTGACTTGGAATATTTCTCGTGATTTTTGGCCAAATTGGCTGTGCGTGTCTCTGTAAGAACGAATCTTGAGTCCGAACTAAGACAGATAGAGTACATTTGAAATGACCAGTCGGTAGAACACAATGTAATAAACATCTCAGCCAAGTTTGGTGCTGAAATATGCAGTTTGAAGAAAAATATGAGGCTCGCTGTCGAGGTGTATAATTAGTGGAGATCTTTGACTTGGAATATTTCTCGTGCTTTTTGGCCAAATTGGTTGTGCGTGTCTCTGTAAGAACGACTCTTGAGTCCGAACTAAGACAGATAGAGTACATTTGAAATGACCAGTCGGTAGAACACAATGTAATAAACATATCAGCCAAGTTTGGTGCTGAAATATGCAGTTTGAAGAAAAATATGAGGCTCGCTATCGAGGTGTATAATTAGTGGAGATCTTTGACTTAGAATATTTCTCGTGCTTTTTGGCCAAATTGGTTGTGCGTGTCTCTGTAAGAACGAATCTTGAGTCCGAACTAAGACAGATAGAGTACATTTGAAATGACCAGTCGGTAGAACACAATGTAATAAACATCTCAGCCAAGTTTGGTGCTGAAATATGCAGTTTTTAAGAAAGATATGAGGCTCGCTGTCGAGGTGTATAATTAGTGGAGATCTTTGACTTAGAATATTTCTCGTGCTTTTTGGCCAAATTGGTTGTGCGTGTCTCTGTAAGAACGAATCTTGAGTCCGAACTAAGACAGATAGAGTACATTTGAAATGACCAGTCGGTAGAACACAATGTAATAAACATATCAGCCAAGTTTGGTGCTGAAATATGCAGTTTGAAGAAAAATATGAGGCTCGCTATCGAGGTGTATAATTAGTGGAGATCTTTGACTTAGAATATTTCTCGTGATTTTTGGCCAAATTGGGTGTGCGTGTCTCTGTAAGAACGAATCTTGAGTCCGAACTAAGACAGATAGAGTACATTTGAAATGACCTGTCGGTAGAACACAATGTAGTAAACATCTCAGCCAAGTTTGGTGCTGAAATATGCAGTTTGAAGAAACACATGAGGCTCGCTGTCGAGGTGTATAATTAGTTGAGATCTTTGACTTAGAATATTTCTCGTGCTTTTTGGCCAAATTGGTTGTGCGTGTCTCTGTAAGAACGAATCTTGAGTCCGAACTAAGACAGATAGAGTACATTTGAAATGACCAGTCGGTAGAACACAATGTAATAAACATCTAAGCCAAGTTTGGTGCTGAAATATGCTGTTTAAAGAAACACATGAGGCTCGCAGTCGAGGTGTTTAATTAGTGGAGATCTTTGATTTAGAATATTTCTCGTGATTTTTGGCCAAATTGGCTGTGCGTGTCTCTGTAAGAACGAATCTTGAGTCCGAACTAAGACAGATAGAGTACATTTGAAATGACCAGTCGGTAGAACACAATGTAATAAACATCTCAGCCAAGTTTGGTGCTGAAATATGCTGTTCGAAGAAACACATGAGGCTCGCTGTCGAGGTGTATAATTAGTGGAGATCTTTGATTTAGAATATTTCTCGTGATTTTTGGCCAAATTGGCTGTGCGTGTCTCTGTAAGAACGAATCTTGAGTCCGAACTAAGACAGATAGAGTACATTTGAAAGACCAGTCGGTAGAACACAATGTAATAAACATCTCAGCCAAGTTTGGTGCTGAAATATGCAGTTTGAAGAAAAATATGAGGCTCGCTGTCGAGGTGTATAATTAGTGGAGATCTTTGACTTAGAATATTTCTCGTGCTTTTTGGCCAAATTGGTTGTGCGTGTCTCTGTAAGAACGAATCTTGAGTCCGAACTAAGACAGATAGAGTACATTTGAAATGACCAGTCGGTTGAACACAATGTAATAAACATCTCAGCCAAGTTTGGTGCTGAAATATGCTGTTCGAAGAAACACATGAGGCTCGCTGTCGAGGTGTTTAATTAGTGGAGATCTTTGATTTAGAATATTTCTCGTGATTTTTGGCCAAATTGGCTGTGCGTGTCTCTGTAATAACGAATCTTGAGTCCGAACTAAGACAGATAGAGTACATTTGAAAGACCAGTCGGTAGAACACAATGTAATAAACATCTCAGCCAAGTTTGGTGCTGAAATATGCAGTTTGAAGAAAAATATGAGGCTCGCTGTCGAGGTGTATAATTAGTGGAGATCTTTGACTTAGAATATTTCTCGTGCTTTTTGGCCAAATTGGTTGTGCGTGTCTCTGTAAGAACGAATCTTGAGTCCGAACTAAGACAGATAGAGTACATTTGAAATGACCAGTCGGTAGAACACAATGTAATAAACATCTCAGCCAAGTTTGGTGCTGAAATATGCTGTTCGAAGAAACACATGAGGCTCGCTGTCGAGGTGTTTAATTAGTGGAGATCTTTGACTTAGAATATTTCTCGTGCTTTTTGGCCAAATTGGCTGTGCGTGTCTCTGTAAGAACGAATCTTGAGTCCGAACTAAGACAGATAGGGTACATTTGAAATGACCAGTCGGTAGAACACAATGTAATAAACATCTCAGCCAAGTTTGGTGCTGAAATATGCTGTTCGAAGAAACACATGAGGCTAGCTGTCGAGGTGTATAATTAGTGGAGATCTTTGATTTAGAATATTTTTCGTGATTTTTGGCCAAATTGGCTGTGCGTGTCTCTGTAAGAACGAATCTTGAGTCCGAACTAAGACAGATAGAGTACATTTGAAAGACCAGTCGGTAGAACACAATGTAATAAACATCTCAGCCAAGTTTGGTGCTGAAATATGCAGTTTGAAGAAAAATATGAGGCTCGCTGTCGAGGTGTATAATTAGTGGAGATCTTTGACTTAGAATATTTCTCGTGCTTTTTGGCCAAATTGGTTGTGCGTGTCTCTGTAAGAACGAATCTTGAGTCCGAACTAAGACAGATAGAGTACATTTGAAATGACCAGTCGGTAGAACACAATGTAATAAACATCTCAGCCAAGTTTGGTGCTGAAATATGCTGTTCGAAGAAACACATGAGGCTCGCTGTCGAGGTGTTTAATTAGTGGAGATCTTTGATTTAGAATATTTCTCGTGATTTTTGGCCAAATTGGCTGTGCGTGTCTCTGTAAGAACGAATCTTGAGTCCGAACTAAGACAGATAGAGTACATTTGAAAGACCAGTCGGTAGAACACAATGTAATAAACATCTCAGCCAAGTTTGGTGCTGAAATATGCAGTTTGAAGAAAAATATGAGGCTCGCTGTCGAGGTGTATAATTAGTGGAGATCTTTGACTTAGAATATTTCTCGTGCTTTTTGGCCAAATTGGTTGTGCGTGTCTCTGTAAGAACGAATCTTGAGTCCGAACTAAGACAGATAGAGTACATTTGAAATGACCAGTCGGTAGAACACAATGTAATAAACATCTCAGCCAAGTTTGGTGCTGAAATATGCAGTTTGAAGAAACACATGAGGCTCGCTGTCGAGGTGTATAATTAGTGGAGATCTTTGACTTAGAATATTTTTCGTGCTTTTTGACCAAATTGGCTGTGCGTGTCTCTGTAAGAACGAATCTGGAGTCCGAATTAAGACAGATAGCGAACATTTGAAATGACAAGTCGGTAGAACACAATGTAATAAACATCTAAGCCAGGTTTGGTGCTGAAATATGCAGTTTGAAGAAATATATGAGGCTCGCTGTCGAGGTGTATAATTAGTGGAGATCTTTGACTTAGAATATTTCTCGTGCTTTTTGGCCAAAATGACTGTGCGTGTCTCTGTAAGAACGAATCTGGAGTCCGAATTAAGACAGATAGCGAACATTTGAAATGACAAGTCGGTAGACCACAATGTAATAAACATCTCAGCCAAGTTTGGTGCTGAAATATGCAGTTTGAAGAAAGATATGAGGCTCGCTGTCGAGGTGTATACTTAGTAGAGATCTTTGACTTAAAATATATCTCGTGCTTTTTGGCCAAATTGGTTGTTCGTGTCTTGGTAAGAACGAAGCTTGTGTCCGAACTAAGACAGATAGAGTACATTTGAAAAGAGCAGTTGATACAACACAATGTAATAAACATCTCAGCCAAGTTTGGCGGTGAAATATGCAGTTTGAAGAAAGATATGAGGCTCGCTGTCGAGGTGTATAATTAGTGGAGATCTTTGACTTAGAATATTTCTCGTGCTTTTTGGCCAAATTGGTTGTGCGTGTCTCTGTAAGAACGAATCTTGAGTCCGAACTAAGACAGATAGAGTACATTTGAAATGACCAGTCGGTAGAACACAATGTAATAAACATCTCAGCCAAGTTTGGTGCTGAAATATGCAGTTTGAAGAAATATATGAGGCTCGCTGTCGAGGTGTATAATTAGTGGAGATCTTTGACTTAGAATATTTCTCGTGCTTTTTGACCAAATTGGCTGTGCGTGTCTCTGTAAGAACGAATCTGGAGTCCGAATTAAGACAGATAGCGAACATTTGAAATGACAAGTCGGTAGAACACAATGTAATAAACATCTAAGCCAAGTTTGGTGCTGAAATATGCAGTTTGAAGAAATATATGAGGCTCGCTGTCGAGGTGTATAATTAGTGGAGATCTTTGACTTAGAATATTTCTCGTGCTTTTTGGCCAAAATGACTGTGCGTGTCTCTGTAAGAACGAATCTGGAGTCCGAATTAAGACAGATAGCGAACATTTGAAATGACAAGTCGGTAGACCACAATGTAATAAACATCTCAGCCAAGTTTGGTGCTGAAATATGCAGTTTGAAGAAAGATATGAGGCTCGCTGTCGAGGTGTATACTTAGTAGAGATCTTTGACTTAAAATATATCTCGTGCTTTTTGGCCAAATTGGTTGTTCGTGTCTTGGTAAGAACGAAGCTTGTGTCCGAACTAAGACAGATAGAGTACATTTGAAAAGAGCAGTTGATACAACACAATGTAATAAACATCTCAGCCAAGTTTGGCGGTGAAATATGCAGTTTGAAGAAAGATATGAGGCTCGCTGTCGAGGTGTATAATTAGTGGAGATCTTTGACTTAGAATATTTCTCGTGCTTTTTGGCCAAATTGGCTGTGCGTGTCTCTGTAAGAACGAATATTGAGTCCGAACTAAGACAGAAAGAGTACATTTGAAAAAACCAGTCGGTAGAACACAATGTAAAAAACATATCAGCCAAGTTTGGTGCTGAAATATGCAGTTTGAAGAAAGATATGAGGCTCGCTGTCGAGGTGTATAATTAGTGGAGATCTTTGACTTAGAATATTTCTCGTGATTTTTGGCCAAATTGGCTGTGCGTGTCTCTGTAAGAACGAATCTTGAGTCCGAACTAAGACAGATAGAGTACATTTGAAAAAACCAGTCGGTAGAACACAATGTAAAAAACATATCAGCCAAGTTTGGTGCTGAAATATGCAGTTTGAAGAAAGATATGAGGCTCGCTGTCGAGGTGTATAATTAGTGGAGATCTTTGACTTAGAATATTTCTCGTGCTTTTTGGCCAAATTGGTTGTGCGTGTCTCTGTAAGAACGAATCTTGAGTCCGAACTAAGACAGATAGAGTACATTTGAAATGACCAGTCGGTAGAACACAATGTAATAAACATCTCAGCCAAGTTTGGTGCTGAAATATGCTGTTCGAAGAAACACATGAGGCTCGCTGTCGAGGTGTTTAATTAGTGGAGATCTTTGAATTAGAATATTTCTCGTGATTTTTGGCCAAATTGGCTGTGCGTGTCTCTGTAAGAACGAATCTTGAGTCCGAACTAAGACAGATAGAGTACATTTGAAAGACCAGTCGTTAGAACACAATGTAATAAACATCTCAGCCAAGTTTGGTGCTGAAATATGCAGTTTGAAGAAAAATATGAGGCTCGCTGTCGAGGTGTATAATTAGTGGAGATCTTTGACTTAGAATATTTCTCGTGATTTTTGGCCAAATTGGCTGTGCGTGTCTCTGTAAGAACGAATCTTGAGTCCGAACTAAGACAGATAGAGTACATTTGAAAGACCAGTCGGTAGAACACAATGTAATAAACATCTCAGCCAAGTTTGGTGCTGAAATATGCTGTTCGAAGAAACACATGAGGCTCGCTGTCGAGGTGTATAATTAGTGGAGATCTTTGATTTAGAATATTTTTCGTGATTTTTGGCCAAATTGGCTGTGCGTGTCTCTGTAAGAACGAATCTTGAGTCCGAACTAAGACAGATAGAGTACATTTGAAAGACCAGTCGGTAGAACACAATGTAATAAACATCTCAGCCAAGTTTGGTGCTGAAATATGCAGTTTGAAGAAAAATATGAGGCTCGCTGTCGAGGTGTATAATTAGTGGAGATCTTTGACTTAGAATATTTCTCGTGATTTTTGGCCAAATTGGCTGTGCGTGTCTCTGTAAGAACGAATCTTGAGTCCGAACTAAGACAGATAGAGTACATTTGAAAGACCAGTCGGTAGAACACAATGTAATAAACATCTCAGCCAAGTTTGGTGCTGAAATATGCTGTTCGAAGAAACACATGAGGCTCGCTGTCGAGGTGTATAATTAGTGGAGATCTTTGATTTAGAATATTTTTCGTGATTTTTGGCCAAATTGGCTGTGCGTGTCTCTGTAAGAACGAATCTTGAGTCCGAACTAAGACAGATAGAGTACATTTGAAAGACCAGTCGGTAGAACACAATGTAATAAACATCTCAGCCAAGTTTGGTGCTGAAATATGCTTTTCGAAGAAACACATGAGGCTCGCTGTCGAGGTGTATAATTAGTGGAGATCTTTGATTTAGAATATTTTTCGTGATTTTTGGCCAAATTGGCTGTGCGTGTCTCTGTAAGAACGAATCTTGAGTCCGAACTAAGACAGATAGAGTACATTTGAAAGACCAGTCGGTAGAACACAATGTAATAAACATCCCAGCCAAGTTTGGTGCTGAAATATGCAGTTTGAAGAAAAATATGAGGCTCGCTGTCGAGGTGTATAATTAGTGGAGATCTTTGACTTAGAATATTTCTCGTGCTTTTTGGCCAAATTGGTTGTGCGTGTCTCTGTAAGAACGAATCTTGAGTCCGAACTAAGACAGATAGAGTACATTTGAAATGACCAGTCGGTAGAACACAATGTAATAAACATCTCAGCCAAGTTTGGTGCTGAAATATGCTGTTCGAAGAAACACATGAGGCTCGCTGTCGAGGTGTTTAATTAGTGGAGATCTTTGATTTAGAATATTTCTCGTGATTTTTGGCCAAATTGGCTGTGCGTGTCTCTGTAAGAACGAATCTTGAGTCCGAACTAAGACAGATAGAGTACATTTGAAAGACCAGTCGGTAGAACACAATGTAATAAACATCTCAGCCAAGTTTGGTGCTGAAATATGCAGTTTGAAGAAAAATATGAGGCTCGCTGTCGAGGTGTATAATTAGTGGAGATCTTTGACTTAGAATATTTCTCGTGCTTTTTGGCCAAATTGGTTGTGCGTGTCTCTGTAAGAACGAATCTTGAGTCCGAACTAAGACAGATAGAGTACATTTGAAATGACCAGTCGGTAGAACACAATGTAATAAACATCTCAGCCAAGTTTGGTGCTGAAATATGCAGTTTGAAGAAACACATGAGGCTCGCTGTCGAGGTGTATAATTAGTGGAGATCTTTGACTTAGAATATTTCTCGTGCTTTTTGGCCAAAATGACTGTGCGTGTCTCTGTAAGAACGAATCTGGAGTCCGAATTAAGACAAATAGCGAACATTTGAAATGACAAGTCGGTAGACCACAATGTAATAAACATCTCAGCCAAGTTTGGTGCGGAAATATGCAGTTTGAAGAAAGATATGAGGCTCGCTGTCGAGGTGTATACTTAGTAGAGATCTTTGACTTAAAATATATCTCGTGCTTTTTGGCCAAATTGGTTGTTCGTGTCTTGGTAAGAACGAAGCTTGTGTCCGAACTAAGACAGATAGAGTACATTTGAAAAGAGCAGTTGATACAACACAATGTAATAAACATCTCAGCCAAGTTTGGCGGTGAAATATGCAGTTTGAAGAAAGATATGAGGCTCGCTGTCGAGGTGTATAATTAGTGGAGATCTTTGACTTAGAATATTTCTCGTGCTTTTTGGCCAAATTGGCTGTGCGTGTCTCTGTAAGAACGAATATTGAGTCCGAACTAAGACAGATAGAGTACATTTGAAAGACCAGTCGGTAGAACACAATGTAATAAACATCTCAGCCAAGTTTGGTGCTGAAATATGCAGTTTGAAGAAAAATATGAGGCTCGCTGTCGAGGTGTATAATTAGCGGAGATCTTTGACTTAGAATATTTCTCGTGATTTTTGGCCAAATTGGCTGTGCGTGTCTCTGTAAGAACGAATCTTGAGTCCGAACTAAGACAGATAGAGTACATTTGAAAGACCAGTCGGTAGAACACAATGTAATAAACATCTCAGCCAAGTTTGGTGCTGAAATATGCTGTTCGAAGAAACACATGAGGCTCGCTGTCGAGGTGTATAATTAGTGGAGATCTTTGATTTAGAATATTTTTCGTGATTTTTGGCCAAATTGGCTGTGCGTGTCTCTGTAAGAACGAATCTTGAGTCCGAACTAAGACAGATAGAGTACATTTGAAAGACCAGTCGGTAGAACACAATGTAATAAACATCTCAGCCAAGTTTGGTGCTGAAATATGCAGTTTGAAGAAAAATATGAGGCTCGCTGTCGAGGTGTATAATTAGTGGAGATCTTTGACTTAGAATATTTCTCGTGCTTTTTGGCCAAATTGGTTGTGCGTGTCTCTGTAAGAACGAATCTTGAGTCCGAACTAAGACAGATAGAGTACATTTGAAATGACCAGTCGGTAGAACACAATGTAATAAACATCTCAGCCAAGTTTGGTGCTGAAATATGCTGTTCGAAGAAACACATGAGGCTCGCTGTCGAGGTGTTTAATTAGTGGAGATCTTTGATTTAGAATATTTCTCGTGATTTTTGGCCAAATTGGCTGTGCGTGTCTCTGTAAGAACGAATCTTGAGTCCGAACTAAGACAGATAGAGTACATTTGAAAGACCAGTCGGTAGAACACAATGTAATAAACATCTCAGCCAAGTTTGGTGCTGAAATATGCAGTTTGAAGAAAAATATGAGGCTCGCTGTCGAGGTGTATAATTAGTGGAGATCTTTGACTTAGAATATTTCTCGTGCTTTTTGGCCAAATTGGTTGTGCGTGTCTCTGTAAGAACGAATCTTGAGTCCGAACTAAGACAGATAGAGTACATTTGAAATGACCAGTCGGTAGAACACAATGTAATAAACATCTCAGCCAAGTTTGGTGCTGAAATATGCAGTTTGAAGAAAAATATGAGGCTCGCTGTCGAGGTGTATAATTAGTGGAGATCTTTGACTTAGAATATTTCTCGTGCTTTTTGGCCAAATTGGTTGTGCGTGTCTCTGTAAGAACGAATCTTGAGTCCGAACTAAGACAGATAGAGTACATTTGAAATGACCAGTCGGTAGAACACAATGTAATAAACATCTCAGCCAAGTTTGGTGCTGAAATATGCAGTTTGAAGAAACACATGAGGCTCGCTGTCGAGGTGTATAATTAGTGGAGATCTTTGACTTAGAATATTTCTCGTGATTTTTGGCCAAAATGACTGTGCGTGTCTCTGTAAGAACGAATCTGGAGTCCGAATTAAGACAAATAGCGAACATTTGAAATGACAAGTCGGTAGACCACAATGTAATAAACATCTCAGCCAAGTTTGGTGCTGAAATATGCAGTTTGAAGAAAGATATGAGGCTCGCTGTCGAGGTGTATACTTAGTAGAGATCTTTGACTTAAAATATATCTCGTGCTTTTTGGCCAAATTGGTTGTTCGTGTCTTGGTAAGAACGAAGCTTGTGTCCGAACTAAGACAGATAGAGTACATTTGAAAAGAGCAGTTGATACAACACAATGTAATAAACATCTCAGCCAAGTTTGGCGGTGAAATATGCAGTTTGAAGAAAGATATGAGGCTCGCTGTCGAGGTGTATAATTAGTGGAGATCTTTGACTTAGAATATTTCTCGTGCTTTTTGGCCAAATTGGCTGTGCGTGTCTCTGTAAGAACGAATATTGAGTCCGAACTAAGACAGAAAGAGTACATTTGAAAAAACCAGTCGGTAGAACACAATGTAAAAAACATATCAGCCAAGTTTGGTGCTGAAATATGCAGTTTGAAGAAAGATATGAGGCTCGCTGTCGAGGTGTATAATTAGTGGAGATCTTTGACTTAGAATATTTCTCGTGATTTTTGGCCAAAATGACTGTGCGTGTCTCTGTAAGAACGAATCTGGAGTCCGAATTAAGACAAATAGCGAACATTTGAAATGACAAGTCGGTAGACCACAATGTAATAAACATCTCAGCCAAGTTTGGTGCTGAAATATGCAGTTTGAAGAAAGATATGAGGCTCGCTGTCGAGGTGTATACTTAGTAGAGATCTTTGACTTAAAATATATCTCGTGCTTTTTGGCCAAATTGGTTGTTCGTGTCTTGGTAAGAACGAAGCTTGTGTCCGAACTAAGACAGATAGAGTACATTTGAAAAGAGCAGTTGATACAACACAATGTAATAAACATCTCAGCCAAGTTTGGCGGTGAAATATGCAGTTTGAAGAAAGATATGAGGCTCGCTGTCGAGGTGTATAATTAGTGGAGATCTTTGACTTAGAATATTTCTCGTGCTTTTTGGCCAAATTGGCTGTGCGTGTCTCTGTAAGAACGAATATTGAGTCCGAACTAAGACAGAAAGAGTACATTTGAAAAAACCAGTCGGTAGAACACAATGTAAAACACATATCAGCCAAGTTTGGTGCTGAAATATGCAGTTTGAAGAAAGATATGAGGCTCGCTGTCGAGGTGTATAATTAGTGGAGATCTTTGACTTAGAATATTTCTCGTGCTTTTTGGCCAAATTGGTTGTGCGTGTCTCTGTAAGAACGAATCTTGAGTCCGAACTAAGACAGATAGAGTACATTTGAAAAGAGCAGTTGATACAACACAATGTAATAAACATCTCAGCCAAGTTTGGCGGTGAAATATGCAGTTTGAAGAAAGATATGAGGCTCGCTGTCGAGGTGTATAATTAGTGGAGATCTTTGACTTAGAATATTTCTCGTGCTTTTTGACCAAATTGGCTGTGCGTGTCTCTGTAAGAACGAATCTGGAGTCCGAATTAAGACAGATAGCGAACATTTGAAATGACAAGTCGGTAGAACACAATGTAATAAACATCTAAGCCAAGTTTGGTGCTGAAATATGCAGTTTGAAGAAATATATGAGGCTCGCTGTCGAGGTGTATAATTAGTGGAGATCTTTGACTTAGAATATTTCTCGTGCTTTTTGGCCAAATTGGCTGTGCGTGTCTCTGTAAGAACGAATATTGAGTCCGAACTAAGACAGATAGAGTACATTTGAAAGACCAGTCGGTAGAACACAATGTAATAAACATCTCAGCCAAGTTTGGTGCTGAAATATGCAGTTTGAAGAAAAATATGAGGCTCGCTGTCGAGGTGTATAATTAGCGGAGATCTTTGACTTAGAATATTTCTCGTGATTTTTGGCCAAATTGGCTGTGCGTGTCTCTGTAAGAACGAATCTTGAGTCCGAACTAAGACAGATAGAGTACATTTGAAAGACCAGTCGGTAGAACACAATGTAATAAACATCTCAGCCAAGTTTGGTGCTGAAATATGCTGTTCGAAGAAACACATGAGGCTCGCTGTCGAGGTGTATAATTAGTGGAGATCTTTGATTTAGAATATTTTTCGTGATTTTTGGCCAAATTGGCTGTGCGTGTCTCTGTAAGAACGAATCTTGAGTCCGAACTAAGACAGATAGAGTACATTTGAAAGACCAGTCGGTAGAACACAATGTAATAAACATCTCAGCCAAGTTTGGTGCTGAAATATGCAGTTTGAAGAAAAATATGAGGCTCGCTGTCGAGGTGTATAATTAGTGGAGATCTTTGACTTAGAATATTTCTCGTGCTTTTTGGCCAAATTGGTTGTGCGTGTCTCTGTAAGAACGAATCTTGAGTCCGAACTAAGACAGATAGAGTACATTTGAAATGACCAGTCGGTAGAACACAATGTAATAAACATCTCAGCCAAGTTTGGTGCTGAAATATGCTGTTCGAAGAAACACATGAGGCTCGCTGTCGAGGTGTTTATTTAGTGGAGATCTTTGATTTAGAATATTTCTCGTGATTTTTGGCCAAATTGGCTGTGCGTGTCTCTGTAAGAACGAATCTTGAGTCCGAACTAAGACAGATAGAGTACATTTGAAAGACCAGTCGGTAGAACACAATGTAATAAACATCTCAGCCAAGTTTGGTGCTGAAATATGCAGTTTGAAGAAAAATATGAGGCTCGCTGTCGAGGTGTATAATTAGTGGAGATCTTTGACTTAGAATATTTCTCGTGCTTTTTGGCCAAATTGGTTGTGCGTGTCTCTGTAAGAACGAATCTTGAGTCCGAACTAAGACAGATAGAGTACATTTGAAATGACCAGTCGGTAGAACACAATGTAATAAACATCTCAGCCAAGTTTGGTGCTGAAATATGCAGTTTGAAGAAACACATGAGGCTCGCTGTCGAGGTGTATAATTAGTGGAGATCTTTGACTTAGAATATTTCTCGTGCTTTTTGGCCAAAATGACTGTGCGTGTCTCTGTAAGAACGAATCTGGAGTCCGAATTAAGACAGATAGCGAACATTTGAAATGACAAGTCGGTAGACCACAATGTAATAAACATCTCAGCCAAGTTTGGTGCTGAAATATGCAGTTTGAAGAAAGATATGAGGCTCGCTGTCGAGGTGTATACTTAGTAGAGATCTTTGACTTAAAATATATCTCGTGCTTTTTGGCCAAATTGGTTGTTCGTGTCTTGGTAAGAACGAAGCTTGTGTCCGAACTAAGACAGATAGAGTACATTTGAAAAGAGCAGTTGATACAACACAATGTAATAAACATCTCAGCCAAGTTTGGCGGTGAAATATGCAGTTTGAAGAAAGATATGAGGCTCGCTGTCGAGGTGTATAATTAGTGGAGATCTTTGACTTAGAATATTTCTCGTGCTTTTTGGCCAAATTGGCTGTGCGTGTCTCTGTAAGAACGAATATTGAGTCCGAACTAAGACAGAAAGAGTACATTTGAAAAAACCAGTCGGTAGAACACAATGTAAAAAACATATCAGCCAAGTTTGGTGCTGAAATATGCAGTTTGAAGAAAGATATGAGGCTCGCTGTCGAGGTGTATAATTAGTGGAGATCTTTGACTTAGAATATATCTCGTGCTTTTTGGCCAAATTGGTTGTGCGTGTCTCTGTAAGAACGAATCTTGAGTCCGAACTAAGACAGATAGAGTACATTTGAAATGACCAGTCGGTAGAACACAATGTAATAAACATCTCAGCCAAGTTTGGTGCTGAAATATGCAGTTTGAAGAAACACATGAGGCTCGCTGTCGAGGTGTATAATTAGTGGAGATCTTTGACTTAGAATATTTCTCGTGCTTTTTGGCCAAAATGACTGTGCGTGTCTCTGTAAGAACGAATCTGGAGTCCGAATTAAGACAGATAGCGAACATTTGAAATGACAAGTCGGTAGACCACAATGTAATAAACATCTCAGCCAAGTTTGGTGCTGAAATATGCAGTTTGAAGAAAGATATGAGGCTCGCTGTCGAGGTGTATACTTAGTAGAGATCTTTGACTTAAAATATATCTCGTGCTTTTTGGCCAAATTGGTTGTTCGTGTCTTGGTAAGAACGAAGCTTGTGTCCGAACTAAGACAGATAGAGTACATTTGAAAAGAGCAGTTGATACAACACAATGTAATAAACATCTCAGCCAAGTTTGGCGGTGAAATATGCAGTTTGAAGAAAGATATGAGGCTCGCTGTCGAGGTGTATAATTAGTGGAGATCTTTGACTTAGAATATTTCTCGTGCTTTTTGGCCAAATTGGCTGTGCGTGTCTCTGTAAGAACGAATATTGAGTCCGAACTAAGACAGAAAGAGTACATTTGAAAAAACCAGTCGGTAGAACACAATGTAAAAAACATATCAGCCAAGTTTGGTGCTGAAATATGCAGTTTGAAGAAAGATATGAGGCTCGCTGTCGAGGTGTATAATTAGTGGAGATCTTTGACTTAGAATATTTCTCGTGCTTTTTGGCCAAATTGGCTGTGCGTGTCTCTGTAAGAACGAATCTTGAGTCCGAACTAAGACAGATAGAGTACATTTGAAAGACCAGTCGGTAGAACACAATGTAATAAACATCTCAGCCAAGTTTGGTGCTGAAATATGCAGTTTGAAGAAAAATATGAGGCTCGCTGTCGAGGTGTATAATTAGTGGAGATCTTTGACTTAGAATATTTCTCGTGATTTTTGGCCAAATTGGCTGTGCGTGTCTCTGTAAGAACGAATCTTGAGTCCGAACTAAGACAGATAGAGTACATTTGAAAGACCAGTCGGTAGAACACAATGTAATAAACATCTAAGCCAAGTTTGGTGCTGAAATATGCAGTTCGAAGAAACACATGAGGCTCGCTGTCGAGGTGTATAATTAGTGGAGATCTTTGATTTAGAATATTTTTCGTGATTTTTGGCCAAATTGGCTGTGCGTGTCTCTGTAAGAACGAATCTTGAGTCCGAACTAAGACAGATAGAGTACATTTGAAAGACCAGTCGGTAGAACACAATGTAATAAACATCTCAGCCAAGTTTGGTGCTGAAATATGCAGTTTGAAGAAAAATATGAGGCTCGCTGTCGAGGTGTATAATTAGTGGAGATCTTTGACTTAGAATATTTCTCGTGCTTTTTGGCCAAATTGGTTGTGCGTGTCTCTGTAAGAACGAATCTTGAGTCCGAACTAAGACAGATAGAGTACATTTGAAATGACCAGTCGGTAGAACACAATGTAATAAACATCTCAGCCAAGTTTGGTGCTGAAATATGCAGTTTGAAGAAACACATGAGGCTCGCTGTCGAGGTGTATAATTAGTGGAGATCTTTGACTTAGAATATTTCTCGTGCTTTTTGACCAAATTGGCTGTGCGTGTCTCTGTAAGAACGAATCTGGAGTCCGAATTAAGACAGATAGCGAACATTTGAAATGACAAGTCGGTAGAACACAATGTAATAAACATCTAAGCCAAGTTTGGTGCTGAAATATGCAGTTTGAAGAAATATATGAGGCTCGCTGTCGAGGTGTATAATTAGTGGAGATCTTTGACTTAGAATATTTCTCGTGCTTTTTGGCCAAAATGACTGTGCGTGTCTCTGTAAGAACGAATCTGGAGTCCGAATTAAGACAGATAGCGAACATTTGAAATGACAAGTCGGTAGACCACAATGTAATAAACATCTCAGCCAAGTTTGGTGCTGAAATATGCAGTTTGAATAAAGATATGAGGCTCGCTGTCGAGGTGTATACTTAGTAGAGATCTTTGACTTAAAATATATCTCGTGCTTTTTGGCCAAATTGGTTGTTCGTGTCTTGGTAAGAACGAAGCTTGTGTCCGAACTAAGACAGATAGAGTACATTTGAAAAGAGCAGTTGATACAACACAATGTAATAAACATCTCAGCCAAGTTTGGCGGTGAAATATGCAGTTTGAAGAAAGATATGAGGCTCGCTGTCGAGGTGTATAATTAGTGGAGATCTTTGACTTAGAATATTTCTCGTGCTTTTTGGCCAAATTGGCTGTGCGTGTCTCTGTAAGAACGAATATTGAGTCCGAACTAAGACAGAAAGAGTACATTTGAAAAAACCAGTCGGTAGAACACAATGTAAAAAACATATCAGCCAAGTTTGGTGCTGAAATATGCAGTTTGAAGAAAGATATGAGGCTCGCTGTCGAGGTGTATAATTAGTGGAGATCTTTGACTTAGAATATTTCTCGTGCTTTTTGGCCAAATTGGCTGTGCGTGTCTCTGTAAGAACGAATCTTGAGTCCGAACTAAGACAGATAGAGTACATTTGAAAGACCAGTAGGTAGAACACAATGTAATAAACATCTCAGCCAAGTTTGGTGCTGAAATATGCAGTTTGAAGAAAAATATGAGGCTCGCTGTCGAGGTGTATAATTAGTGGAGATCTTTGACTTAGAATATTTCTCGTGATTTTTGGCCAAATTGGCTGTGCGTGTCTCTGTAAGAACGAATCTTGAGTCCGAACTAAGACAGATAGAGTACATTTGAAAGACCAGTCGGTAGAACACAATGTAATAAACATCTCAGCCAAGTTTGGTGCTGAAATATGCAGTTCGAAGAAACACATGAGGCTCGCTGTCGAGGTGTATAATTAGTGGAGATCTTTGATTTAGAATATTTTTCGTGATTTTTGGCCAAATTGGCTGTGCGTGTCTCTGTAAGAACGAATCTTGAGTCCGAACTAAGACAGATAGAGTACATTTGAAAGACCAGTCGGTAGAACACAATGTAATAAACATCTCAGCCAAGTTTGGTGCTGAAATATGCAGTTTGAAGAAAAATATGAGGCTCGCTGTCGAGGTGTATAATTAGTGGAGATCTTTGACTTAGAATATTTCTCGTGCTTTTTGGCCAAATTGGTTGTGCGTGTCTCTGTAAGAACGAATCTTGAGTCCGAACTAAGACAGATAGAGTACATTTGAAATGACCAGTCGGTAGAACACAATGTAATAAACATCTCAGCCAAGTTTGGTGCTGAAATATGCAGTTTGAAGAAACACATGAGGCTCGCTGTCGAGGTGTATAATTAGTGGAGATCTTTGACTTAGAATATTTCTCGTGCTTTTTGACCAAATTGGCTGTGCGTGTCTCTGTAAGAACGAATCTGGAGTCCGAATTAAGACAGATAGCGAACATTTGAAATGACAAGTCGGTAGAACACAATGTAATAAACATCTAAGCCAAGTTTGGTGCTGAAATATGCAGTTTGAAGAAAAATATGAGGCTCGCTGTCGAGGTGTATAATTAGTGGAGATCTTTGACTTAGAATATTTCTCGTGCTTTTTGGCCAAATTGACTGTGCGTGTCTCTGTAAGAACGAATCTGGAGTCCGAATTAAGACAGATAGCGAACATTTGAAATGACAAGTCGGTAGACCACAATGTAATAAACATCTCAGCCAAGTTTGGTGCTGAAATATGCAGTTTGAATAAAGATATGAGGCTCGCTGTCGAGGTGTATACTTAGTAGAGATCTTTGACTTAAAATATATCTCGTGCTTTTTGGCCAAATTGGTTGTTCGTGTCTTGGTAAGAACGAAGCTTGTGTCCGAACTAAGACAGATAGAGTACATTTGAAAAGAGCAGTTGATACAACACAATGTAATAAACATCTCAGCCAAGTTTGGCGGTGAAATATGCAGTTTGAAGAAAGATATGAGGCTCGCTGTCGAGGTGTATAATTAGTGGAGATCTTTGACTTAGAATATTTCTCGTGCTTTTTGGCCAAATTGGCTGTGCGTGTCTCTGTAAGAACGAATATTGAGTCCGAACTAAGACAGAAAGAGTACATTTGAAAAAACCAGTCGGTAGAACACAATGTAAAAAACATATCAGCCAAGTTTGGTGCTGAAATATGCAGTTTGAAGAAAGATATGAGGCTCGCTGTCGAGGTGTATAATTAGTGGAGATCTTTGACTTAGAATATTTCTCGTGATTTTTGGCCAAATTGGTTGTGCGTGTCTCTGTAAGAACGAATCTTGAGTCCGAACTAAGACAGATAGAGTACATTTGAAATGACCAGTCGGTAGAACACAATGTAATAAACATCTCAGCCAAGTTTGGTGCTGAAATATGCTGTTCGAAGAAACACATGAGGCTCGCTGTCGAGGTGTTTAATTAGTGGAGATCTTTGATTTAGAATATTTCTCGTGATTTTTGGCCAAATTGGCTGTGCGTGTCTCTGTAAGAACGAATCTTGAGTCCGAACTAAGACAGATAGAGTACATTTGAAATGACCAGTCGGTAGAACACAATGTAATAAACATCTCAGCCAAGTTTGGTGCTGAAATATGCTGTTCGAAGAAACACATGAGGCTCGCTGTCGAGGTGTTTAATTAGTGGAGATCTTTGATTTAGAATATTTCTCGTGATTTTTGGCCAAATTGGCTGTGCGTGTCTCTGTAAGAACGAATCTTGAGTCCGAACTAAGACAGATAGAGTACATTTGAAAGACCAGTCGGTAGAACACAATGTAATAAACATCTCAGCCAAGTTTGGTGCTGAAATATGCAGTTTGAAGAAAAATATGAGGCTCGCTGTCGAGGTGTATAATTAGTGGAGATCTTTGACTTGGAATATTTCTCGTGATTTTTGGCCAAATTGGTTGTGCGTGTCTCTGTAAGAACGAATCTTGAGTCCGAACTAAGACAGATAGAGTACATTTGAAATGACCAGTCGGTAGAACACAATGTAATAAACATCTCAGCCAAGTTTGGTGCTGAAATATGCTGTTCGAAGAAACACATGAGGCTCGCTGTCGAGGTGTTTAATTAGTGGAGATCTTTGATTTAGAATATTTCTCGTGATTTTTGGCCAAATTGGCTGTGCGTGTCTCTGTAAGAACGAATCTTGAGTCCGAACTAAGACAGATAGAGTACATTTGAAATGACCAGTCGGTAGAACACAATGTAATAAACATCTCAGCCAAGTTTGGTGCTGAAATATGCTGTTCGAAGAAACACATGAGGCTCGCTGTCGAGGTGTTTAATTAGTGGAGATCTTTGATTTAGAATATTTCTCGTGATTTTTGGCCAAATTGGCTGTGCGTGTCTCTGTAAGAACGAATCTTGAGTCCGAACTAAGACAGATAGAGTACATTTGAAAGACCAGTCGGTAGAACACAATGTAATAAACATCTCAGCCAAGTTTGGTGCTGAAATATGCAGTTTGAAGAAAAATATGAGGCTCGCTGTCGAGGTGTATAATTAGTGGAGTTCTTTGACTTAGAATATTTCTCGTGATTTTTGGCCAAATTGGCTGTGCGTGTCTCTCTAAGAACGAATCTTGAGTCCGAACTAAGACAGATAGAGTACATTTGAAAGACCAGTCGGTAGAACACAATGTAATAAACATCTCAGCCAAGTTTGGTGCTGAAATATGCTGTTCGAAGAAACACATGAGGCTCGCTGTCGAGGTGTATAATTAGTGGAGATCTTTGATTTAGAATATTTTTCGTGATTTTTGGCCAAATTGGATGTGCGTGTCTCTGTAAGAACGAATCTTGAGTCCGAACTAAGACAGATAGAGTACATTTGAAAGACCAGTCGGTAGAACACAATGTAATAAACATCTCAGCCAAGTTTGGTGCTGAAATATGCAGTTTGAAGAAAAATATGAGGCTCGCTGTCGAGGTGTATAATTAGTGGAGATCTTTGACTTAGAATATTTCTCGTGCTTTTTGGCCAAATTGGTTGTTCGTGTCTCTGTAAGAACGAATCTTAAGTCCGAACTAAGACAGATAGAGTACATTTGAAATGACCAGTCGGTAGAACACAATGTAATAAACATCTCAGCCAAGTTTGGTGCTGAAATATGCAGTTTGAAGAAACACATGAGGCTCGCTGTCGAGGTGTATAATTAGTGGAGATCTTTGACTTAGAATATTTCTCGTGCTTTTTGACCAAATTGGCTGTGCGTGTCTCTGTAAGAACGAATCTGGAGTCCGAATTAAGACAGATAGCGAACATTTGAAATGACAAGTCGGTAGAACACAATGTAATAAACATCTAAGCCAAGTTTGGTGCTGAAATATGCAGTTTGAAGAAATATATGAGGCTCGCTGTCGAGGTGTATAATTAGTGGAGATCTTTGACTTAGAATATTTCTCGTGCTTTTTGGCCAAAATGACTGTGCGTGTCTCTGTAAGAACGAATCTGGAGTCCGAATTAAGACAGATAGCGAACATTTGAAATGACAAGTCGGTAGACCACAATGTAATAAACATCTCAGCCAAGTTTGGTGCTGAAATATGCAGTTTGAAGAAAGATATGAGGCTCGCTGTCGAGGTGTATACTTAGTAGAGATCTTTGACTTAAAATATATCTCGTGCTTTTTGGCCAAATTGGTTGTTCGTGTCTTGGTAAGAACGAAGCTTGTGTCCGAACTAAGACAGATAGAGTACATTTGAAAAGAGCAGTTGATACAACACAATGTAATAAACATCTCAGCCAAGTTTGGCGGTGAAATATGCAGTTTGAAGAAAGATATGAGGCTCGCTGTCGAGGTGTATAATTAGTGGAGATCTTTGACTTAGAATATTTCTCGTGCTTTTTGGCCAAATTGGCTGTGCGTGTCTCTGTAAGAACGAATATTGAGTCCGAACTAAGACAGAAAGAGTTCATTTGAAAAAACCAGTCGGTAGAACACAATGTAAAAAACATATCAGCCAAGTTTGGTGCTGAAATATGCAGTTTGAAGAAAGATATGAGGCTCGCTGTCGAGGTGTATAATTAGTGGAGATCTTTGACTTAGAATATTTCTCGTGCTTTTTGGCCAAATTGGTTGTGCGTGTCTCTGTAAGAACGAATCTTGAGTCCGAACTAAGACAGATAGAGTACATTTGAAATGACCAGTCGGTAGAACACAATGTAATAAACATCTCAGCCAAGTTTGTTGCTGAAATATGCTGTTCGAAGAAACACATGAGGCTCGCTGTCGAGGTGTTTAATTAGTGGAGATCTTTGATTTAGAATATTTCTCGTGATTTTTGGCCAAATTGGCTGTGCGTGTCATTGTAAGAACGAATCTTGAGTCCGAACTAAGACAGATAGAGTACATTTGAAAGACCAGTCGGTAGAACACAATGTAATAAACATCTCAGCCAAGTTTGGTGCTGAAATATGCAGTTTGAAGAAAAATATGAGGCTCGCTGTCGAGGTGTATAATTAGTGGAGATCTTTGACTTAGAATATTTCTCGTGCTTTTTGGCCAAATTGGTTGTGCGTGTCTCTGTAAGAACGAATCTTGAGTCCGAACTAAGACAGATAGAGTACATTTGAAATGACCAGTCGGTAGAACACAATGTAATAAACATCTCAGCCAAGTTTGGTGCTGAAATATGCAGTTTGAAGAAACACATGAGGCTCGCTGTCGAGGTGTATAATTAGTGGAGATCTTTGACTTAGAATATTTCTCGTGCTTTTTGACCAAATTGGCTGTGCGTGTCTCTGTAAGAACGAATCTGGAGTCCGAATTAAGACAGATAGCGAACATTTGAAATGACAAGTCGGTAGAACACAATGTAATAAACATCTAAGCCAAGTTTGGTGCTGAAATATGCAGTTTGAAGAAATATATGAGGCTCGCTGTCGAGGTGTATAATTAGTGGAGATCTTTGACTTAGAATATTTCTCGTGCTTTTTGGCCAAATTGGCTGTGCGTGTCTCTGTAAGAACGAATCTTGAGTCCGACCTATAACAGATAGAGTACATGATTGTATCCGAGCCGAAATCGGTTCATTCATGGCTTATCGCGGTCTTGATCGACTACTGTAGTTTCAGTGTTTTATACATCGGTCCAAATTAGAATAGCTTTCCAAAACAGATACACATATTAAATTGCGTAGAAGGATCACATGATGGAAACCGTAAAGTAAAGATAACTGAATTTGCGCTTGTTTATTTCTTATAATTCTATCAAAACATCTTATCATTTACTTAGCGTTGACCATCATCTAGTATTTGCAATCATGTTAAGTAATACAATGCCATTGTTACTGATTGGACGGAATATACGATCCCGTCTGTTGAAACAGTGCTTCCGAACGCACCTTGCTTCGCAGTTTTTTTATGAGAACTTTCTCGATTTGTAGGGGAGGGAGGGGAGTTTGCTGGAACCGAGATATATGGCCTAACATAAAAGAGACTAGGATCGGAAAGCTGAAGGGAGTAACTTCTGTGGGAAGCGCATAACAGTCACATTGCACATAAAGTGACACCGAAATTATGGCAGCGGCAGATATTTAATTTTCCACAGAACCTTTACCCAAAGAGACGTTATAAGGTCTAAATCAGGGATCAAGGAAAAATTTGACAGCTAGTTTCATACATTTCTTCATATTTCCAGACCAAAGTTGACAGAGATGTACATGGCGATGTGGACTTCGTTTGACTCCAGTTACGCACTTGAAAAAGGTACGCATTACAAATTAGACCAAAAAGCATGGGGGGATGACAAAACTTGAAAATACGTATTTCCGGACAACACCTGACCACAAAGATTCGCTATCTTCTTGATCTTCTGCTGGGAATATTAACGGAATTTTAGAAGATAATTGCAACATAACTCCTAACCTGACTATTTCAAGAACTGCAATAAAAGAAGACGGCAATAGCTGCCGACACACCTACTTATAAGTTGATCATGGTGTTAAAAGGACGGTTCTATCGGGGTATTTTTTTGTGGAAACGAAATTCGAGAGGATATCCCCGTTTACACAACTACGTTATTTATACATGATTAAAACATAGTCAACAGCAAGCTGTTTATTAGTTTTATTAGATGTTATGTGTTATTGTGTGAATACTCTATCAGTCTATGTCTTTATTTATTAAGAAATGCAAAATTAGGTACGGTAGAGAGTGTATTCTCATTTCACTTAATGCAAAATATCCAAGATGGCGACATAACCCTCCCTTCTGTAAAACTATGCTGAAACGAAGCACAAATCTTTAGAAAATAACTATCAGTTTATTTCACAGACAGGTGCAGCTATCGATGCTAATCTTGGTAACGCTTGGCCAGGGTTTCCTGAGTCAAACAGTGCGTCATAATTATATTCAGTCACAACTAGTGTCCAACGCATCACTTATTTTACATCGTAAATTGTTTGTAAACGCTAAATTTACGTATTAGCATCCGAATGACCACATAAACTCTCGCATGGTTATGCGTGTATTTTAGGGGAAACATTCAAAGTAGGAATGAATGTAAAATAAGATATAGAAGTTGTCATTATGTATTTGATGGACATTTTAGAGGTCGTTCCGTTGAAGGAAGAAGGTAATTTATATCGATACACAATTTCGTTGCATTATGAAGAGCAAGATTTTGGGATTTTAACACTACCTTCCAGCCAGGCGTTAAAATACAATTAGATGGAAAATGAAATCAGTAGATAGTGTTTTTGTACCCTGTTTGTTTAAGGGGACACTCACAATACAGAACTATCGTTCAACACGCACCGAACATGAGAGACTATGTATTGATTGAATAAATCCTGACATTCTGTGAGCCTGAGGATATATACACAACGGTTCCACGGGTAAATGGGTAATCATGTGTGATGAGTTTCTGTGTGAGTTAAGACTAGACCACATGGACCGTTGATAACTGCTAAGTAGATGAAATCAAATGATCCAGGCACCACGCGTGTTAGGCATTGTCCAACTTCCAAACGCAAGGCATAACTCTTTGCCAGTCTGCATTACTGGCTGATTTAAGTCTTTCGGTATTTCCCTCGCTTTGTTGTGCCAAGATAGTGAATCGCTGTACCAGAAATGCATAGTGGGCCTGGATTTATAAGCACAGATATCTTAAGGAAATACTGCAAGGCCTAAATCAGCCAGTAATGGAGACTGGCAAGAGTTATGCCTTGCATTGGGAAGTTGGGCATTGTCAGAAAGGAGAATGAATAATGTGATACTACGATGCTGAATGGCTTATACTGTCATGTAAAAAAGTTTATTTTGATGGATTCGTCAGCGGAGCATAAACTGTATGAACTCTATTGCAATGCAACGTTATTGTGATAAAATCCGAGCTTAAGCTTAATTCACGAGGGACAGATAATTCCTAATACCGATCAACGATTGGTTGGTTGGTTATTATTTATGATTATTATATTATTAAGTTAATTTTAATACGTAAACATCGAAAAACAAGACGAGACATCACGATCTTAGATACAACTCGTATATTAATACGCCATTCATAAACTTTCTCACACCTTCAAGATACGCGCATCTAAATAGTTCGCTACTAAGGCTCTTTTTTCAGCTATTTCTGATGTCAGTGTTGAACTTTATTCCCAAAAGGAGTTTCTGACATAACTAACAACTTGTTGTAATTATACATATAATCGCAGAATGAGAGAAACTGAGTCAAACGTGAACTAGCAAACGTTCAGTTGCAATGCAAGATAGGAATGTAATTGCATCAATAAATGACTTCATGATTAATGACGTCACACATTAAGTATTGATGTCATGGCAGTCCAGTCGGCGACTCCTCCAAATTTAGTACTGTAATTACGGTATCGGAAACGAAAAGTCAAGATTTTAAAAATGGTGTTACCCTTTTAATTCAAACCCCATCAGAGAGTAAGTTGTCATGGTAAATACAAAATTTCCCTGAACATATCCGCTGATTAACTATCTCTATCAGTCAGGTTACAAACAATTTTGATGGGCATATGGCAGAAGACCTGACATCATGTAAGTAACACACAATTAGTGGTGGCACGTGGTCCTATGCATAGTTCACCAAAAATCAGCGCGTCCCGCCGAATGGGTGGGTGATCTGGATAAATTGCGAGTTTGAAGGGTTTATTCCCTGCCCCACACATAGATATGAGTTGTGAGGTCTTGTGGTGTTACCTTAGGCAAGTGACTTTATTCAAAGTGTGCCTTTTGTTCACTCAGCAGTACAATTGAGTACCTGGTATGAAAGTGAAGGAAACGTGAGAGAAAAGCGCCTTAACTAGAACGATATCAGCCCTTACTTAAGGGTAACAAGGGTAATAATATGTGTCCGCTTCGAGCATGCCTCTTTGCGTCGTGGAGTTCAGCGCGGTACAAGTATCCACATACTCATTAATTTTGTAAGGCTTAATTTTGTGACTTAATGTCATATACATGTATGGGAATCATGACGCAAGTGACTGAATCAGAAAATAAAGGAGGAACCGCTTCTTGAAATAGAAGTTTGGAAACGATTTAGACAATATTTAGAGAACTAATTTCAATAGAACAAAATTGCAGTGTTGCATTCAAACTGTAAGTTGGGTTCATGGTTTAATCAATAATACTAATTGTTAATAGCCGTGTTTTTAAAAAAACCTCTGCGACTATATGTGAAAGCCCCCAAGAGGAAAAGTGATTGCATAACATTCAACATTCATACATATATAATGAGCAACAAAGAGCAAATGGCAAAAGAGAGATAGCAGTGCTAACAAATAACGTAAAGCGCGATGAGAGGCTTTTTTCATAACTGTATCTTAGCTTGTTTATCACATAAACTTTCAAATATATTCAAATATAACTATTCAAATAGACTCATTTTATGTTAGTAGAATAAATTTGTGTTACATCAATAGAGTTGAGCGATTTATTGTTTCAAACTGCCATGATATGACCTTACATCGTAAGCCATAACCTTTGTGTATTATTAGTTATTAATTATCATTTATCATTATGTGATTAATAATAGTTACAGACCCTTGATATTTTATACATGAGACATACTGAGCCTCATTATTGAACTAAATATTGTTATTATTAAATAAAATTTAATATTAAGTTATTACACTAAACCAAGCCAACTCACATTGTCATCGATGCAGATTCGTCTTTTCCATCCAATTTAAACTGACTGTTAAAAACAGTTGCTGTGGATAAGGTATGATTGACCTCTTTCACTGACATGTCTACAAGATGTCCACTTACATCATTACAGGTACCCACGAAGACCTGGAGCATCTTCACAAAGCATCTTCACAACGTCACAGGCGTAACGAAAATATCTTCTCCTTCCGCCCTTGACCTCAACCCTCGGATTTTCAGTGCTAAGATTTTAATGTACTGCAGGCTAATCGGATAAACAGTTGTATTGCCGCTGTGACTGTGTCGATCGTCGCTTATTTTGAATTGGTTCCGAATGTATACAACGATTTCATTGGCTGTATGTTAGCAGATGGTAAGGGATCGTGATCACGATAGGTGTCGCTGATTCGTTTCACCACTTCTGCCTAGGTTGAAGGCAAGGTAAAAAATGCAGAGATCTCGATACATTTTCACCTTGCCGTGGGAATATGTTCACAAAGTAGTCGTTACTGACAATCAAGAACGTTAGGCCGACCAATGCAACTCACGATCAGCTACGAGCTGTGTGGAAAGGAGGTCTTGATTCGTTCATAAATACTTCTTCATTATGTGTAACTTTCTATGCTGTAAACTTATCAAACGCTGACGAAGTGTTATCATATTGAACATTCCCCTGGGATGGACGTAATCTTGTACCTTTGTAATGGGTTAATTCGTGACATCAAGAAACTACTCCGTTGAAATAAAGCAGAGTTTTAGACCTGACCCTAATGCCTGATTCGATGTATGATAAGGTAATGCTGAAGAACAAATAATCGGTCTTTGTGGACATCATGTAAATTTATCTTATACCATCACGAGAACTGTGCGAAATGTTTGATCCAACTCCAATGTACATGGGGAATTGAAGGGAAGGAGAGGTGAATTTGGGGTTAACGCGCTTCGAACAGTATTTCACTCATATCACGGCCGCTAGTATTAGTGCAGGAAGAAAGCCCGCAACATCATGTGGCGTATATTGCTGTGGCTGGCACTAGCGAATCATGGGTGGCACCGCACTGAAATTCAGTGTAGCATTGTCTAACCTTACTGCGTGTAGAGCATGGTGAACTGAATCCTCCTTTTCAAACTTAAAGTGTAGATAATTATACAGTTACATATATTTAATAGGTAACAAAAAGAAAAGTCTAATAAATTACGTGATAAGTTCGTCGGTTCATCAGATACAGCCTGGGTCTATCCAATAATATTCATAATTCATAATTCATAATTTTAAAAAGCACAAACTTGATACTGCAGAGTTCTCCTCTAACTGAGCACATGTCAAGGAGATCTGTCTCGGATGTTAATTGGGATATAACATGCTGTGTCATACAACAAATATTGATTCTCAATCTAGCACAAATACTGTCATCGTACAGGGCCACATGATATGTACATTTCACATGACACAGGCAAATGTAATGTTGACAGTGAATGTTATGAATAGAAATATATTATTATGCTGATGGAGAGTTTCGAAGGATGAATTGCATACGTAGAGTTCTACTTGAATTGTACAAGTTATATTGTCCCATAAATGATTCAAATGTATCTATTGTTTTCATTCATTATTTCTAATGTTCAGTAGATAAAAATGGAAATTGACTGCATGCATGCAAAATGAACACATGTCAAGCATTAGTAAAACCAGACTGCTCAAAAGCAGTTGTCCCAAATTCAGTTGGAATAAAACATGCAATGCTGATCCTATTTAACGAATATCTTGAAGACAACAAGTTCCAAATCGACGATATCTACTCGAATTCCAAGATTATACCAGAAAGTGCTACAGGGAGTTGCTGGTGTGAGGTTGAGAGTGCCAGAGCGTTGGATACCTGAAGTTCATTAAGAAACACATCTTCGGAAACCTCCAGCAAAAAATCTCCAGCCTGCAAACACATGACAGTCTGTGAAGAAAAGTATCTCTTTACACCAGATGACCTCAAACCATCCACAAGAACCAAGAGAATAAAAAATCAACATCAATTTTTCATCTCAAACCTGCTACAGATATCCTCTCATCCCAAACATTCAATAAGATAGCGCAAAAAAGGCAAACACATGATCAGCGAGCACTTGGCTTCAAAAGTAGAAAAACTTAAGATCTCAAACTTAATTTTGGATATTGACAGTGAGCTTCATACTTCAGAATGTAGATGTAATGAGGAAACATGTACATGTTCTGTCTATGAAACGCCTATTGGGGTTGCATATGCCTCAACTGGATTTGAGAATAAAGAACTCCCCATTAAGTACAAATAGGTTTGCTCATTAAAGTTGAATTAATGCTGCGATTATTACTGAATTTATATGAATAATATCTGTCAATTAGATTACATATCGATATCAGAAAACATTTATCACAGATGTGTCACAAAGCTGGTTCTAGACATCGTTATCTGAACATACTAGAGCAGAGGTATCAGGTTTAGTTAGCATCATTGTCATAGTGCAGTAAATGCATGTACACTATGCGAACTGAAAGCCTAAACTTCAAACTTCATTCAGGCAAATTGATTGATTTTGTTGCTACAGTTATAGGAGAGAGAAACTTTGCACATACAGTTTCTCAAAAATGTCTTCGCATGGAAACACGGAGTGATAATGACGACTGAGACGGAGGTAGAAGTCAATGATGTTTTATTCTTTATTTCAATACAAGAACACCCTGATGTGGGCGAGACTAGTAATCGTTCATTCTGCCATAGTCGTGTGGATGGAGCGATGTCAATTGCCGAGGTCGGGAGCAGTTGGACACGATTGTAATGTACAGTATAATATTTAGTATGGACTGTATCTATAGTCGATCAGTATATACAGAAAGAAGGTATAATGGATGTCAAGTAATTAAAACATGTGGAGGGCTTAGTGACTTCATAGAAACAATGATGTAAGAAGTAGCTGCATCCATGAGGGATTAAAAAGACTGATGACAGTTTATAGGGCTTAGTGACTTCTTAGAAACAATAATGTAAGAAGTAGCTACAGCCATGAGGGATTAAAAAGACTGATGACAGTTTATTTAGCGTAATTAACATAATGGTTGCCTGTGGCATATGTGTATTGATAATTGTGAAGGCAGACAGTAGATGTCAATGCGAATGGATTTAAAATGTCAGAGCTGTAGACAGTATGGTATAAATAATATTCAATAACACATGAATTCCCTTACCATGTTACGTGAATGATAATTGGTCGAAGTGACCTGCAGATATGATGCAATGAGAAAGGAGGAGGTGGTTCAAGTAATACTCTGAATTTATGTGACATTAACATTATTATACTGTATGAATAACAGAACCATCAGAAATCTTATATAGAGAATACTAAACAACGTCCCGTTTAATAACATATTCATGAAACAAGTGGATGGTTTTGGTATCTAACGAGCGAAAGCGTTCATAGTTCATAGTTAAAATAAGGCAAAATCTTACTTAAGTCATGGCCTTGCTGTGACCTTGACCGTTAACAGAAATTAGCGAAAAATTTGGCCTTTCTCGAAGGCTAAATATTATCACCTCGGGCGGTTCAGAATTTAGCAAAAATCTTCGGACAGAAACCAGACGGCGTCAAGACCCTTCTTCGAAAATGTCGGAGATTGAGACAGAAGTGACTGAAACCTATACGGCTTTGGAAAGAGCTGTGATTTCTCTGGCAGAGCGACCCTCCTGCGTCTGCTGCTGATATGGCACCTTTATGGTTCCCCTTGGTTCCGTTTTAATGTGCTTGGTAGACGTTCCCACCTGTTATCTTCCAGAATATCACGATCTCTCCTCGGTCCTGTGCTTCTACTTTGGCCTTGAGTCTCTTCCCTCTTTCTTTGGTGACAAACTCTTTTCCGGGGGTCCTTCTATGGTAAACTTTTAGTATGTTATAAAGTAAACTAAACCCTACCAGAATCAGTTGAGAAACATTTTGTAGTTGGGGTTGAGAGGGTATTTTCCATATATTGACCCGACTATGCAGAGGGACAGAGGTCGACAGCAAAGGTTCCAATTGTGGGAGGAGAACCGGCTTGGGTCGAGAAGAGAGGCAAAAGAGGAGTTCCTGGAAAATCATGAGGGAGAGGGCAGACAGGGGAGAGAGGACACGGAGGATCCAGGCGACTAGGGATATGATATCAAACACCACATGGGACAGTCTGGAGAGACGGGGAGCAATTGGAACCAAAAGAGGCCTTGGAGTGCCCAATGGACAGAACCAAGCAAGTATACCAGTCATCTACATCTGGACTTTCCTGGGAAAATCTGGAAGTAGAGTCTACCTCGCAAAGCAAGCGACAGGGTATCCACAATGTATGACCAAAGGAACGAAAGGAGGCGATCGCTTCCAGAAGGTGAAGAAGCCACAAAGAGGATGTTGCTACCAGGACGACCCAACTGAAGGCAGAGGCGAATCAATCAGGAGCAGGAATGGAAGTCGACCCACAGTCAATCTTCCAATGGCGGAGTTAGGAAAGAGACTCAAGAACTTCGGCGAAGCGCAGGACCGAGCCTCCCCAGGGGAGACAAGTTAGGAGGTGGGAAATAGACCATAGGAGAAGCGCAGGACCGTGAAGACATCAAGGGATGAGAGAACGGAGGAGGAACCCCAGACCATGACATTCCGAAAGCTACCAAGTGGACTAAAACGGAGGCAAGGTGAACCAAAAGGGCGCCACAGCGACAGCCGACCCAGGCGGGTTGCTCCGCCAGAGAGATCACAGCTCCTTCCAAACCTGTACAGGTATCAGGTTGACGAACGAGACGGAGACACGGCCAAGGCTCCAAATGCCCTGTCACCAATTGTCAAGTGGTTACATGAAAGCTGCGGCACCATGCTGTTGACGATCACTTACCACGTTACCTGTGGGATCGGAGCCATGAGGAGAGAAAGGATAACCTTGATAAGACCCTTCTGCTTAGAAAATAGCGAGATGGGTGTTGGGAGCAGAGAGTAGTATCCACCGTGGAGTCAATTGAGGAAATGTGGTTGCCAGCGACACCCTAAACCCATCCAGAATCAGATCAAGGTACCTCAACACAACCAGCCCCACTTCCAGCGGTATAACAGCAACTGTTCGTGATACACGTCTGTTTCAAGATAATTACGAAAGATAGTACAAAAATAACAAGAAGCTTAAAAAAAAATTCAAAATTGTTGCGTATGGTGTACTCGTCCAGTCGTGTATCTTACAAGCTGTGGGAAATAGAAGATACTAATCGACCTTCAATTCCCAATCATTTTATTAAGCGAGTAAGTGATTTTTGAATTTACCAAACTTTACATAACTTGAACAATTGACTTGTTTGTAGTCAGTACCAACTCCAAAATATTGTTCAAACATTTAGGTGAATTACAATATGAAATGATATCAAAGTAAACTAAAAAGATGATATTTAAGCATGTCATTAGACAAATCACTTCATAATATAACGTGATACTTTAAACTGTATATTGGTTACAATGTTACTTTTCGAACACCAAATCCATTTCTTGCCTGACAACATACAGCATTGTTGATGGCTGGTTCATGTGATGATCTTGTATAACCTCGTACCACGCGATTCACCAATCACCCATGACATTTTTATAAATATCCTCTGGCTCAGAGACTTCCAGGGATTTTCTCATTTAATATAAAAATATCACAGACGATGTTTACAAGGTTCGTGATGAAGCGTTAAATGATCCCTGATGCTTGTATGGTGTGATTTGAAGCTTGTGCTGTATCTGAAAATGTGTTAACATGGAACTTACAGAAAGAGGAACATCTCAGATAAAATAAAATTGAGGCGATTATCTCTAAAGATTGAATTCAATTGACTTTTCTTAAAATATAATAAGAGATGTTATTAAGGATTTACCATAAGTACATTTGAAAATTAATAGTTTTAGAAAAAAATAGAAAAAAAGAATGCCAATCAAAGAAGAAACAAATGCTTCATTATCAATAATGTAAAGTTAACAGAGACATTTACTGCATGGCATGCAATTATTTGGATATAAGTATAGTCTCCTCATGTTCTACCTAAATAATTATACAGGTCATAATTGTAACCTGATGAATTACACGACCAAACAATGTGAGGGTCAAGACCACAGTATCTAAAAAGCAGTTTAGTTATAAAACATTATGAACATTTAGAACGTCAATGTTTAAACGTGGCAATCCAGAAAAAAAATATATGAAAACAAATGTGTTTGTCAAGAGGGTCAACCAATATGAATAACCAATATTTGTCTTTCAAAGACTGACAATCAATTGAACCAAACTCGTACAGCTCGTGCAGCAAATAGAAGAAATAGAAATACACTCAACCACAAAAGAAACGTCACCATACACAATACAAGATAATTAAATCCGCACGTTATAAAGGCTACTAAAACAGAGATACATCATGTCTCCAAAAGCCAACTAAACTAGGTTTAACATTTCAAAACAATATCTGTTCATATTTCTGTGAAACCCACGTTTTAAGAAGTCATCGTTTTGAATCTCCATAACAGGGGGAGATAAGGTAGTCAAAAACTGCTTTCTTGCTTGCTTTATGACGTCCTACAGTAAAGACGATTCAACAAATTTAAGTCCAATAAGGTTATTTATGTCGATAGCATTTTTATTAATTCAATTGCTACATTTTATGGATTTTTAAGTTAAATGCCAAACATTCCGGCCAAAATAACAGTTTGAAAAAGCGATTTCAACACCCCAAGTGTACTTGAATAAACATGAAAATAAAAGTATTACACCCTGACGTATGAAATTGTTGGTACATCTATACAAATAATGTCCCTATGAAAATCATTAAAGATTGTCTTTCTCCGGCAGCAGTATTTCGTTTTTTACACTGTGGAAAATGTGGTGAAGTTTCTTTTGCGGTTGAGTGTACTTGTTTGGAAAAAAATTTAACATTTTTGAGTAAATGTCATTTTTTATACTTACCTGGTTGAAAAACCAACATTGCCCAACGCTTCCCCCTGAAGCGTTCCTCAACATATATCACACAGAATTAAAAAGGGACGCTACCCGGTAAGGGTGGCGCTCGTGCCACGTGACATCGGTGACGTCATCATTCCCTAGTACAAGCGAGCACAAAACCCAAACCCAGGAGGGGAGGAAGGGCGGGAACTAACGAGCGTTGGTTTTTCAACCAGGTAAGTATAAAAAATGACATTTACTCAAAAATGTTAAATTTTTTACATACTTATCAGGTTTGAAAAACCAACATTGCCCAGATTACCACAGCAAGGAGGTGGGCTGAACCGAGTCACGTGCGCCACCGAGACGCGTCGCTTTACCCTTAGGCTGGCACGCTGGAGCACTGGATGGTGTGAAACCATGAAAGGTGGACAACCATCCATGTTGCGTGCGGCCCAAGAGAACTCACGCGGATTCTTAAATTGAGTGTACAGAGGTCGACGCCGTCCTAAAAAAGACAAACCTACACTCAACCTCTATGTGTCCGCCCCTCACTCGTTAAGTAGGGGGGGTAGAGTAAGAATCCTGGTACTGCTGTCATGCAAATACCCCGGTTGGGTTAACAACTGCACTCATAGGCAAAAAAACAACCAACCACAAGTATAATAACAACAAGTTTTATTGTACACAACCAAGTGAATACCAAAACAAGTACATAACAGCGTGGATGCGCCCACCCCCGCTAGGGGTAAGGTGCGTTCCGTTGTACGACTGAAAGAGGTGTCGCGGTCCGCTGCTGGGCGAACACCTGAGGACCCAACCTTGACACACCTGCCAAGTCCTCTGTGGACACTTCCCGTAAGTAGTGGTCAGCAAAGACCAACCCCGACTTCCAAAAACATCCAGCCAGAATGTCTGACCCGGCGATGTTGCAATGAAAAGCCATCGTAGCAGATACTGCTCTGATCTCGTGGGGATTAGCGCGAGACGGGGGAGGGAGGTCAGCCGCCTTGTAGGCGTTGATTACTGCTGACCGCAGATACACCCCCAAAGCCCGTCTGTCAAGCTCCTTGACAGTCCGTGGTGAGTGAGGCAGAAAAAACCGACGCCTCCCTTGTCTGATGCCCCTTGTCCGTTCTGCATAAATGCGGAGCGCGCGGACAGGGCAAAGGGAAAGGTCCGTGACCTCTGACGAGTCGGTTTCAGGACCTAATGACGGTATAAGAAAGGTCCTTCCCCTCTCATCCGCGGCCTGGTTTTTACAGACAAAGTCTGGGGCCAGGCCCAACGTTGCAGACCCTCCGTCTCGGCGCTCGAACCTTAAAAGGTCAGCGTGAAGAGCGTGGAGCTCTGATATCCTCGCAGCTGAGGCCATTGCGACCAGGAAGGCCGTCTTGACAGTGAGACGAAGGAGGGTGGTATCCGACAGGGATTCATAAAAATCTGAACGTAAGTGCCCAAGCACTATCGCCAGATCCCACTCGGTTGGTCTAGGCTTGCGTCGACCTGGCGAAAGGTCTTAACCAGGCCCTTCAGAACCGAGATGTCGAGTCCCGGGGAGCGTTTGCGAACTACCGACATGATCGCCGCCAGATTGGTATTGATCGAGGAGGCTTTGAGCCCTCTCTCGTTCCTCATGTACACCAAGTACTCGGCAATCTGGGGCAGTGAGGCCGCCTCAACTTCAAAGCCCTGCTCCTCGCAGAACGAGGCGAAGGCACGCCACTGGAAGTCATAGAGCTTCCTTGTGGTCGGCCGTTGAGCTGTTGCTATGGCCTTGGCCACCCGTTTAGAGTACCCGCTCCGCCTTAACCCCTTTTTGATACAAGCCAGGCGTGAAGATTGAGGACCTACAGGTTCTCGTGTACACGTCCGCTTGGGTTGCTCCGGAGCAGGTCCCCCCCCCCGGAGGGGTATCGGAACTGGCTCCTGCAGAGCTAGTCTGCACAGAGGAACGAACCAGGCACGAGGCCACCAAGGATCTTAGAGCGGTGCATACCTTACGCATCTGTCCACGACAGCAAGAGGCAGCGAAGGCGAGGGTATAAGCCCCGAACACCCTATGAGGACCTATCCGCAAAGAGGACCATCTAGCCCCTGAGACGGACCCTCACAAGTGGAAGAGCGTACACTCCCACACTCCGGGACACTAACCTTCATGGTAAGTTGGTCACAAGGCCTAGGAGCGGAGGTTCGCAAGGCAAACCCTCAAACGCTAACACGGCTCACGATCAACCCACGAGGCAACACGCGTAACTAGACGCTGACCCTCATGGTAAGGAGGTCGCAAGACGAAGGCTAGTGAGAGTAACTGTCACTCTCAAGGCAACCCGCCCCAGAGGCAGACGCTCCCAAGGCGTACCCTCTCATTCTAACACAACTTACAAGGTGACATGCGTAGCGAGACGCTGACACTCAAGTTGAAAACTGGCGCGAGTGAAGCTCACTCGCAAGTCAACCCGCACCAGAGGCGTACGCCCGCAAGGCGTACCCTACACAACTCCCGAGGCAGGCCGTGTAGCGAGACGGTAATCCTCCAGTTGAAAGCTAACGAAAATAACACTCACAAGACAACCCGCCCACTACAGGCGGACACTCGCCAGGCGTACCCTCACACTCTAATGCAACTCATTAGACAGGCTGCGTAGCAAGACGCTGACCCACAAGTTGAAAGCTAGAGTGAGTAACACACACTCGCAATGCAACCCGCCCCAAGACGGACGCTCGCAAGGCGTACCCTCACATACTAACACAACTCACAAGGCAGGAAGCGTCGTGAGACACTGACCCTCAAATAGGAAGCTCGCGAGAGTAACCCTCACTCACAAGACAACCCGCCAAGGTGTACGCTCGCAAGGCGTACCCTCACATGGTGACACAACTCATGAGGCAGACATCGAGATGCTGATCCTCAAGTTGAAAGCTAGCGAGAGTGAGACTCATTCACAAAGAAAACTCACTTGCAAGGGACAAACTAGCACAAGGCACGTACTGAGACGCTGAACCTCAATTAAAAGGCTCGCCTGAGAAACACTTACTCGCAAGGCGTGCCTTCATATGCTAACACAACTCATGAGGCAGACAGCGAGATGCTGACCCTCAAGTTGAAAGCTAGCGAGAGTAACACTCGCTTGTAAGGCTCATACCAACACAAGGCAGCGTAGTGAGAGGCTAAACCTCAAACAGAAAGTTCGCCTGAGTAACACTTACTCGCAAGGCGTACACTCACAAGCTAACACAACTCATGAGGCAGACAGCGGGATGCTGACCCTCAAGTTGAAAGCTAGCGAGAGCAAAACTCGCTTGTAAGGCGCAAGCTAACACAAGGCAGCGTACTGAGACGCTGAACCTCAAATAGAAAGCTCGCCTGAGTGCCACTTACTCGCAAGGCGTGCACTCACATGCTAACACAACTCATGAGGCAGACAGCGAGATGCTGACCCTCTAGTTGAAAGCTAGCGAGAGTAACACTCGCTTGTAAGGCACAACCTAACACAAGACAGCGTAGTGAGACGCTGAACCTCAAATAGAAAGCTCGCCTGAGTAACACTTACTCCATAGGGATGAACCCACATGCTACTCAACTCACGAGGCAGGCAGCGTAACGATACGCTTATCCTTATATAGAAGGCTAACGAGCGTATCACTCACTCGCCAGGAACCTCGCAAGACGTACACACACTCGCAAGGAAACTCGCAAGTCGTACACTCACCTACTACCACAACTCACGAGGCAGGCAGCGTAGCGAGACGCTGACCCTCAAGGTAGAAGGCTAGCGAGATTAACACTCACTCGCAAGGCGTACCCTCACATGTTAGCACCACTCACGAGGCAGACAGCGTAGCGAGACGCTGACCCTCATGTTGAAAGCTAGTGAGAGTGACCCTCGCAGGACCTGACGAACGCATCACTCACCCGCAGACGAGCCCGATCCTGGGAGCCAACACTTGCGTGTCAGAGGACGGACCCCAACCTTCTGACACAACCTGCAATCAACTCCGCGAATCGGAGAATCATAGTCGCAAGGTTAGGTGACAGGAGAAGGCTCGCTCACACGCGAGCATAACCCGCCAAGCGGGTTAAGGCATGACTAACGAGAGTAAGCACTCTTACGCAATCAAGCTCGTCCCTGAGGTCGACGCTCGCAAGGCGGAGAGCGAACACTCACACGCAAGCATAACCCGCCAAGCGGGTCAAGGCATGACTAACGAAAGTTAACGCTCACACGCAAGCAAGCCCGATACTGAGATCGACGCTCGCAAGGCGGAGAGCGAACACTCCCACGCAAGCATAACCCGGCAAGTGGATCAAGTCATGACTAACGAGAGACAACACTCACTCACAAGCAAGCCCGACACTGAGGTCGACGCTCGCAAGGCGGAGAGCGAACACTCCCACGCAAGCATAACCCGGCAAGCGGATCAAGTCATGACTAACGAGAGACAACACTCACTCACAAGCAAGCCCGACACTGAGGTCGACGCTCGCAAGGCGGAGAGCGAACACTCCCACGCAAGCATAACCCGGCAAGCGGATCAAGTCATGACTAACGAGAGACAACACTCACTCACAAGCAAGCCCGACACTGAGGTCGACGCTCGCAAGGCGGAGAGCGAACGCTCACACGCAAGCATAACCCGCCAAGCGGCATGGCATGTTCCGCTGGCATGACTAACGGGTCGTTAAGTGCCGACTTGCGGAACCCGTATCGGCAACAAAAACCCGCGAAAAGCCCAGGCGGAGCCATCACTCACTGATGAAACCGTCAACTAATGCGAGTGAGTGAGACAGAAAGTGAACCCCCAAGCGTAACTCAATTCGTTAACCCGAGACGGCAATGAATGAAACCTATTCACAGGCGAGTTCACGCTTGACAAGTGTACGACTGTACACTTAATCACTTAACACCTGCCACACCCTCTCGTCACCTGACAGGCGAGAGCAGGTGAGTTGACACTCACTCGCTAAGGAACTCACGCTTGGCGAATGTACGTCCGTACAAACACACTATCACCTGACACGCGAGAACCGGTGAGTAAACACCCACTCGCTAACGAGTTCATGCTTAGCGAATGTACGCCTGTACAAACACACTCGTCACCTGACAGGCGAGAGCAGGTGAGTTGACACTCACTCGCTAAGGAACTCACGCTTGGCGAATGTACGTCCGTACAAACACACTATCACCTGACACGCGAGAACCGGTGAGTAACCACCCACTCGCTAACGAGTTCACGTTTAGCGAATGTACGCCTTAGAAACACACTCGTTACCTGACAGGCGAGAACCGGTGAGTAACCACCCACTCGTTAACGAGTTCACGCTTAGCGAATGTACGCCTGTACAAGCACACTCTTCACCTGACAGGCGAGAGCAGGTGAGTTGACACTCACTCGCTAAGGAACTCACGCTTGGCGAATGTACGTCCGTACAAACACACTCGTTACCTGACACGCGAGAACCGGTGAGTAACCACCCACTCGCTAACGAGTTCACGCTTAGCGAATGTACGCCTGTACAAACACACTCGTCACCTGACAGGCGAGAGCAGGTGAGTTGACACTTACTCGCTAAGGAGCTCACGCTTGGCGAATGTACGTCCGTACAAACACACTATCACCTGACACGCGAGAACTGGTGAGTAACCACTCACTCACTCACGTGAACACACTTAGCGAATGTACGCCTGTACAAACACCCTCGTCACCTGACAGGCACTAACACCTGACACGCGCGGGCCGGTGAGTAAACACTCACTCGCTAATGAGTTCACGCTAGCGAACGTACGCCTGTACAACCACAGGTGAGGAGACACTCACTCGCTAGCGAACACACGCTAGGCGAATGTACGCCTCGCTAGCGAGCTCACACTAGGTGAATGCTCGTTCACCCGCTTGGCGAGTGCTCGTTCACACGCGTATGCTCGCACAGCGGAGGGCGTACCCCCACCCCGTTCACTAACCCACCAGGTGAGCGAACCAAGGTGAAAGCGAAGGCTAGCGAGAGCCTACGCCAACCGAGAGGCGAGAGACCAACCGACAGTCAGTCAAGCAATATACACGAGCACGACTAGCACGTGCAGCCCGAGCAAGACAGGCAGCCTGGCAAGGCGAGAAATGCACCAAACTGACAACTCCAAACCCGACCCAAAAGTCAACTAATTGGCGAAAATTAGTTCAGCAGTTGGTCAGGAAAGGACAGAAAGGTACTTATAACAATAACTCTGAAGATATGAGGAACTAGGAAGACTTAAAAAGCCTATAAAGTAGCGAAATTAGTCGAGAACAGAACACACGCGTGACCGTATGCTCGCTCAACAAATAAGGGAATGATGACGTCACCGATGTCACGTGGCACGAGCGCCACCCTTACCGGGTAGCGTCCCTTTTTAATTCTGTGTGATATATGTTGAGGAACGCTTCAGGGGGAAGCGTTGGGCAATGTTGGTTTTTCAAACCTGATAAGTATGTAAAAAACTTACAATTTATTTACATAGAGATTAGTGTGTTACAACATAAACAGAACTCCCTTTAGACGATTTTTTTAAATCAATGAATAAATTTTTCAACTTAGAGCGTGTGGCAATAGTTGCGTTACGTGACACGGCACTCACAGTTTTCAATTAACTTTTAAACTAGAGGCTGTTTTCTCCTGAAACATGTAAAGTGAAGAAGGAATCCTTTGACTCCGATTGTTCATATCTAATCGCCACGGGCCAAATAAATCTAAATATATATACACATTTTGAAGAATTATTGCTTTTGCATAATTAACGTCAACGACTTTAGTTTATATATAGGGTATTGTTTTAAACTTTATACTGTTATACTTCTTAATATTACCAAGAAATGAGTAACACATGTTTGTCCACATTGCTATAATTTGATAAATGTCCATTTGTGCCAAAATGACATAAACCTAATGAGTTCAAAGTATTTATGAACATTAACAAAACATGGTCTAGCATTCTTCAAACTGTTTTGAAATTCACTTTCTAACTCCTGACTTTGTTAACAAGTGTATGTACGTGAAACAGGATTCAGTAACAAAGTATATGGAAATGCTCCGAAATAAATCCATGATATGAACTTGTGTTACATTGGTACCATTTGAATATATGGGGATAAGTTTTGCATCCATCGTCTTAAAAAATTATATAATGAAAGATATTGATACTGATTTACGACCACAGTTACAGCTGAAAGTGCCTTGCATATGGTCGGTGAAAAGCATGAATGTCCAGAATTATATTACACTGCGATCATTGCTCCTGCATTGTGTTGTGTCAGCTATATCCTAAAGACAAAAGTAATTTCTAATCGGTTTGGTAAGTCATAGCTAGAGAATGTGTAGGCCTTGTGCATATATTGATCAGAGAGTATTGTTATTCCTAGGAAGACTTTTCAACAGTGATGATAGCTTCAGTGATCGTGATGTTGGTGATGATCTTCAACCATGGAAGAAATTAAGATGATCTAGCAATCTATCTATCTTCCATCCCAGAAGAACCTTCAATAACAGAGAGACAATTACTGATGTTTCAAAACAGAGAAGATCAGACAATCTAATCAAGGGGACACTGGCGAATTAGAATAACACATCGAACCATGTTCCATCTGTCATCATTCAGTCCTGCATTGTAGAGTTGGGTTTGTAAAGGTACTTGGTTTTAAAGGGGCAGTAGCAAATTTTATTTTTTTCAAATTTCCCATTTATAATGATAGTTTATGTCATTTATATTTACTTTAGAGGGTAAACATCTTATTACACAAACCAATTATCCGTAGTGGTAATAACGGTGTTGCCTATAAAGCCAAAATTGCATGGCGGCCATTTTATTGTGAACACATTTTATTATTTTGAATGACAAAAACTATTTCCATGGCCTTTACGGAACCATTTACACTCATTTTAAACTTGATTTTCTGAAGATAGAAGGTGACATTATTTTTCAATTACATTTCATCGACTTATTTGAGCGAAAAAACGTGTTATTGTCCCTTTAAGAATGAAGACAATCGGTATGGAAAAGAGCTTCTTTATTCTATGTATTCAACATATATTGCAATGCCGTCGTCTGTATATGCCAAAACTTAATTCTTCTTCGACTCATGACCAGAATGCCAAGCAATTCTGAGTTTCAGATATATTGGAAACATGGCAACATTTACTGACAGCTAGACACGTCTACTCAAACCGCAGTGACGTTTATAACATCGAGGTTACTTTGGGCTAATAGACTAATATCCTCTCCAGACACGTTTTCATCACGGTTTCCGTCAATGTAATAATTTGAAAATTGAAATATATGGCTTAGTATGTGTGCACCCATGGTTCGTAAAACTACTACTTGATGTGCACGGAAATAAAAACACATATGTACCATGTATACCCTAAGATATCATAAAACAATTGGTATTATCTAAAAAATTACCTACATTTGTTGGTTGCCATATCACAATATTTCACATATTTTATATATCAAAAGTAAACAGAAATGACATCATTCTATGTAAGTATACAGTAATTATACATTATATCAACGAATGTAAATGATAAACATACCGTGGGTATCTTTAAAACGTTACTCTTTTTAATATTTAATTAAAATATCCACACTTTTATCAATGACTGCTCTTAATTTGTAAATAACAACTAAATGTACACAACTAAATGGACTTGGACAATCATTGAACACTGGAAGTCACAAACCTTAATTAAGGAAAGCCCTGTAAAGCTACATCGCTAATAAAAATGTGTAATCTAGGTTATCTTACACTTGTGAAATATTGAGTTATACAAGTAGCACCCCATGAATTAAGGACTGCCCTTGATCTGAACATAACATGTTATCCTATGTGCGAATGTGGTTATATCACACAGACTGGCCTGAAGGCATGATAGATTTCTAATAGGTCAATAAAACAAATATTCTAACACCTTGTTCAATTACCCCCCTTTATGGACTCAATCTGTGTATCAAGTTTTTAGGGCAAATTCTAGTTTCATCTTCAAATAAAATCCTCTTCAAGTCCTAGACAATGTCAATAAGAACGTTAGCCTAAGGCATGAGATCTCAGCGTTGGTTAAGATCATGTTCTCGGCTTATGTAGGCACAATTTCAAACTTATGCCTTGGAAAATATGACACTGCACATGATCCAATACGTGAATAATGAATCAATATGTGTCATATCTAATTGAGGATTTTAAAAATTAGTTTCAATACAGGCAAAACAATATTATATGTCAATACAGTTTCATCAATCCATAATTGGCCGATATAATTCACCAGAGTAAGTGTAAGTAAGTGTAATGTTGACCAATATTGAATAACCCCTTTTTTTTTATTCATTTTAAGGTGTTCACATTAAAATGTCCGCTCAAAGTAGTTCTAATCTGACTGATGTAGCTATACCTAAACATTCAGTATATAGTATAAAATATGTCACCAATAAAGAGTGGTCAATCATATTGCTCTCTGGACTGACATGAGACCTACAAATCTACCTTCACACTGAAGAGAAATTTTCGCTTTATATGTCGCACCATTTTCTCCAAATACTGATAACGGATTTCCATCAATACGCTTATCGGGTCGTAAGGAGATTTTGTATTCTCTAATGTTACAATATATTGTATAAACTTTAATAATAAATCCAAAATTTGAGAAATTTTTTGGGGCAAAAACGTGCTACAGCAATTGATAAAATATGGTAAATTATCTATATAGAACATACTATTGACATGATCTACCTTCTGAAACTTCGTTTCGCAGACACATTATATATAAGTCTTATTTCACTCTACTATCTCGACCAGTTAACGACATTCCAAAATGAATATTAGAATAAGATGAAATTTAAAGCAAGAACAAAAGAACAATGTTTCCAAAGACTCGAAGCTTAGTGTAGTTGGCTCCTAGAGATAATGTGGAAAATTTACAGTCTTTTTTTAACTTTTCATTCCCTAAAATATATTAATTTATGGGAGTATACTTTCTTTTGCTTGTCAGATTACATGCACATAGACCTAAAGTGGATAATATTAGTGAATGTGTAAATTCAATATGATGCATCAGTGTAGCTCTTCATGTTACCAATGTGTCTTGTCACCATGGTTATTAAGCTTGAATACACCCACATTCTAGATCCGTTCTGTACACATGACTGTCAAATTACTTGTTCACGCAGTAACTGAATTACTGACTTTCAGAAAGAAATGAGTAGGTGTATATTTGGCACGTTCTTTCCACTGCTTGCAAAAGGAGAGATTTGGCATTAGAAGGGAAAACTGAATTTCATGAAAATCCGAATTATAAGAAATTGTGGATACAATGGTGATATGCTTTTCATATCTAATCAAATCTACAGGAACACCTAATGAACCTACGTTTAGCATATGAAATGTCAGCGCTTACACAAACATTTGTGTAAAGTCAATTTAACTCATCGTTTACTGTTCTATTTACTTTTAATGCCAAACATTTCTTGTACTGTTGTATTAATGACACTGAGAACATAAGTCATTCTAGGAAAGTGACCTAATAATTTATTTTATCTATGAAACAATTTCAGTTGCACAATATTTCTGAAACACTCTTCTGTCGTATACGATATATATGTTGTTTTCTAATCAGATGATCAGGTATGATGGAACGCAACATTAAGCATTATACATCCAGCATAGCCTTGGCAGCCCTATATAATACATGATGGGGAGTGTGATAGACGTATTAATCAGAAAGTTATCTAAGACCTCTCATATAATGAATTGTAAAGTGCAGCAAACTACTAGGTATTACTTCGGCAAACAGATCTGGGGTGGTTAGCAGACAGAATGGTTAGCGCTTTGAATCTCGATGGGCAGTGGTTCGAAACATGCAGTGGGCTTGGCAACTGTTAAAGCTGTTTCTGTGTGCAGTAATGTTTGCAACATTGTAATTCATTGCAGTATCACCCATTGTTCTCTCGTACTAGTCGAAATTAATAGGGTTTAATACAACGGAATAGAGGAACCTCTTTGACTGGGCAGTGTTACTAGCAAGTGGCTGGTCATTGCTTTATAGACATGATTCAAACTACAGTAAAGCTGTTTCAAAGTCGGTATGAAAGGTTGATCACAACTTCTGGTTTTCAAATGTGTCAACGTTGTCAACTGTGACAATAACCGTGAGTAAATCTAACAACACAAGGAGAAAATCTGCTGATGCTAATTTGATGGTTGAAATTGTCGTTCAGAATTAGTGATTAAATGTAATCGTTTTCAAAGTAAATATTGGTGGTAAAATCTTTAACACCTTTTTTTAATAACTTAAAGTACTAGTTTCAAAATTGTTTTGTACCTTTTAGATATGATGCCATGGGTTTCTATTTTTTAAATTTTATGAAAATGGATAATTTAACCTCTTTTGCAGCTGTATCAACTAATGATTAACTAATTTCACCCTAGTACAGTGAAGTTTACATGACACAGGAGTATCTCAGCTATAACAGACAATATCGGAGTTTCTACGTTCAGGTTCCTCCAGCCCAACATCCTAATCGCACGCCTTTTCCTCTATTTTGATTGTAAATGGAATTGTAATTGTTTTTGTTCTTGTAATAACACAGTCACTTTTTGACAGTTTGTAACTTTCATTAATTAACATCTTACTCTCAAGAGTATTCTTCCATGGTAAAATAAGTTCTTTTTCTAATGTAATTCCAATGTATTGTATCACGTCTTTGAGGGGCATTTAGAAGTAGAATACATGAGAATACAGTATTTTCAAGATGCTACTTCTTTATATATCCTCACAAAGAAGACAATCTTGTTTTCTTAATTATGTTGTTTTCATTATTGTTTTAGAAGAAAAGGTCAGATAATATATTTTGTTCACATTTAGTACATTCATTTGATTAAATCTGTCTTATGTCGAAATTTTTATTTTACATTTACATTCACGAGAAAAACATGTTTCTGTCATCCACACTTGATCCACACTTGACTTTATTTCTAATAGAATGGCATTAGGATTTCGAACAAAAATCAATATTTATTGTATATCCTCCTACGTAAGGAAAATATTTTTAGATTCCAACGACAACACAGAAGCATCCGATTTTTCGGATTAATATGGTTATCGTTTAGGAAACTAAAATACCTTTTTTGTCAGAGAAAAGTTATCTGTACATGAAAGGAAAGATATACTACTTTATGTTAATCCGGTACTCGATTCCCCGATGACATTCCCTTTTTCAACGTTCCAATGTTCATTGTGCTTGAGACGTAATAAGTTAATGTCTAATTGAATATATCCGAGCTGACTTGAGATCAACCAACGCCTGGTTTGTCTAAAAATGCTCAGATCTGGAGTTAACAAGACCGTCTTAACATCCAGCTGCACATTCCTATCCACATCAACTTATAACTAGTTTATTTCCATGGTTGTTAAATTTTACTTCGACAGGTTTCGGTTTTTAATGTACACTGAACAACAAAAGAAACGTTGTACTTTTTAAAAAAAAATTACACACGATATTAATATCATGTGTTTTTCACTCATTTTCAAGATAATGTGGCGTTCGGGAGGTGTAGTAAACAGGCATAACAACTAAATTTTGATATCAATGAAATAAATTGATGGTATGAAATTTTTCATCTTCTGTTGATGATGGTGATGCTCGCGAACGCACCATTTAAAAATAAAGCATGATGCACGTGCAAAGCCTTCTCACATTGGGTATAAAAGGCACCCAAAAAGTATAGTCTGTCATTCGTTTCATGAACGTAGCGAGCAAGCCAAGACTTCCACGAAACCAACGAGAACAAGCCATCGGACGTCTTCAAGCTGGTCAAGGTCCAAGGGTGATTGCTAATGACTTCCACTGCAGTATCCGGACTATTGAGCGGTACAATGCCACAAAGACCACAGATGACCGTCCCTGCAGTGGTAGACCGACAGTGACAACACCCCGCCAAGATCGAGACCTACTCGGGACCACTTGTTGGATCGCTTTCGCAGGGCAACGGAATCGGCTCGCCAGACCATAGGGACTCACCAACGACTCATTAGTGCACAGACAGTTCGCTGCCGACTGAGAAATTTCAACCTGACTTGTCGGCGTCCGGCTCGGGATGCTATTCTAACAGTTTGACATCGACGGCAACGTCTGCAGTGAGCACAACAACGACAACACTGGCGCTATCAACAGTGGAGGGGTGTTGTCTTCTCCGACGAAAGTCGGTATTGCATATCTGCGGCAGATGGCAGAGCAAGGGTATGGAGAAGAAGAGATGAACGCTTTCGTGACGGGTGTGTTGTGGAGAGAGACCCATGGGGAGGACAGAGTATCCATGGTATGGGGAGGAATAGCACTGAATCAGAAACTGGGACCCTTGGTTTTCCAGAACATCGGTCCAGGTTGCGGCAATGGAGTAACTGCTGCCCGCTACATCAATCAAGCTTTAAGACCCAACGTTTTGCCTCACTTCGTCCGACATCCGAATCATCTGTTCCAACATGACAACGCCCGTCCCCATACGGCCAGATTAACAACAAACTTCCTACAGCAGCACAACATCCGCACACTGCCATGGCCTGCCCTTAGCCCGGATCTGAATCCCATTGAGCACGTGTGGGACGAAATCCAAAGAAGGCTGAATGTCATTCGACCAAGGCCGACAACTGCTGCCGAACTTACTGCAAGTTTCAACAAAGTGTGGGCTGCTATCCCAATGGCCTTCATCAACCGTTTGGTGCATTCGATGTACCAACGATGCATGGCAGTGATCAACTCAAATGGTGGCCACACGAGGTATTGAGTTCACTTCTCTTTATCAAGGACATGTAACCATCACGTGACACCATTTAATGGCATACATGTTCCAGGAAAGACGTTTTTCATCACAACAGAATGATTCCTTCATAAGGCTTCTTCTATCATAATGGTTGACATGTATAAATAAAGCATTCTCAATATTGTATGAGTGCGACGTTTCTTTTGTTTTTCAGTGTATTTGATATAATTTGCAGGAAGCTGTAGAAGGTTAAGGAAAATCCCATTAACAATTGTTGTTAAAAAAATAACATGAAAGTTTCTATATATTACATTATTCTGAAAATACAATTTATCTAAGTGTGACATATAGAGGACACTAAACGTAAGGAAGATTGTTTCCATGGGAACAGGCACGCATTTCTTACAAATAACTATTAACCAAATGCGAATTTACAGCAAGACTGAAATGACAGAGAAACATATGAAAACGTCTTTGAAAGCTTTGCAAATGTGGGAGATACACTTTTGTTTCTAAAAACAAAACAAAACTGCTTCAATTGTGACAATGACTCGACGGTTCTGATGTTAATGTCCAGTGAATTCCCTGTCTTAAGGGTAGTCTGTTTATAACTTCCACATGGATTTTAAAATGGTGGGTACCTCACAGAACAAGGTAGCAGACACGGGTTATGGTTGTCATCAAACATTGTTCCACTACAATACCTTAACCATCAGAATCAAAGTAAATCCATTTGATCACAGTGTCAGACTCAATGTAGAACAGGACTTTGAATATGACTTGTTACCCTGCTCACTTGCACTTTGCCATGACTACAATTCGTAGCAGGAAATGCAAGTTTGACAGTTGCAAGCTAAATGATGGCTAGTGGTGTTTGACTGATCATCTTTATTATAAGTGATATAATTAGTTGTTTGTGTGATGATGTATGAACTAATTGTGGTAATTTCGTAAAAAACAACAACTTCATTTTATCGAAAGCTTATCATTGGATGATCAATAGTTTCCTAAGTAATGTTGTTTTTTGTAAATTATTTTAGTACTTTAAAAGTTGAAAATCATACAGCATACACTTTTATTGGGATATTCTTCAGGTTCCAACCATTACTTCCGTCTTTTGAAGCATCAATAAAATATCATTTGAAACAATATAAAACTATCTTCCTGCATTCACAAAAAAAATCATTTTACACATGGCCCAAGGAGTAGGATACATTCTGCTTCTGGTTTTATCGCCAATGAATACATATACATTTTATGAATGGACATTATTAGCATAGAAAATGGTCAATGTTTCTGCCATGATCCGTTATCTTATAATCATATATGTTTTCAGAAACCACAGTATTTTAAACTTTTAATTGAAGTTTAGGACAAACTTGAGTCTTATATTATTAGATATTAAAAACATAGCTTCTGGATATTCTCCGGACTGAATTTAAGCTGGCAATTACTCGCCTACACAGCAATTTCAGTTTCACGTTACTTCTCGGTTGTTAAATCATGTATATAGACAAGAAAAAATGGCCACGAGGCAGAACCTTGTGGAACACAACAAAGTAGAAGTTTTTTATTTGATATGTTATCATTAATAATAATTGACTTTATCTATCACAGAGATAATTCTTTAACAAATGTGAGATTCCCATTGCTTCCAATGGATACAACAAACCAGCATCCCCCATAGCCTTTGATACGACAGAGTGTTATATCATTTAATTGTGCTATAATTGTATATATTAAGGAATTATAATATATTAAAACATTTTAATATATTTACAAAACAGAAATAGAGTATAACTGGCCTAAAAATTATCAGATACACATGATATATTGCGATGAGGCAAAACTAATGTGTATTTCGAGAAGTCAGGGAATTTTGAAAGCTTTAACAACTTTGTGACGGCCAATGATGAGACCACTCTTAAACATACATTGACTTATAACTGATGTTATCCGGATCTTTGGCAGCGTTGTGTCTTACGAAAGCAAGATATTATACAGACTTCATTTTCTGTTGAACACAAAGTATCTACTCTCTTTCACTGAAAATTAGAGGCTATCTGAATATTCTTTGCGAGGTCGGGACGTTATTTAGGTAATTGACAAACCTATAACGTGTGTTCATCAATCAAAAGAACTGTTCAATAATGTGTTTCACAAGACAGACACGTACATTAATTTATTGCATCGAAAACACTCTCAAGTTTATGATAAATGAAAGAATCATATTAGTTAAATCTGAATAGTGTTTTGCCAACTGTCTTGGTAAAATGATGTTTTAAATGTTGTTTGGAAGCACCTTTACAAGGATACTTTCATGTCAACAGTTTAACAGTTTTTAAAACTCATCGGCAAAATAAACTTGTGATTTATAGAGAATGTTATGAATTTTCAAATATGCAGAAAACATTCACCAAAACGCAATTTGTGGATTAGTAACAGTCATTATTCAATGATTTTCGGTAAATTTTGTGCAATCATTTAAAGGCGAAAAACAGAATAATTCTGATTTCTCATTCTGCAGGTGAAAAATGTTTGCATAAATACGTCTATGAGAACAATGATGCAGTATAAAAAAAAAGAACACGAAAACAATGCCGAAACTTTCATAAAGAGACCGCGAGAGTGCCTTTGGTATGGCAGAAATGGGGGCCACACATCTTCACATTGCACGACCTGACAACTGCAGCCAAGCAACAAGCAGCAACTTGTTGAATTGTTGTCAGCAGACAGGCCAGACACAAGACCGTCCAAGATCGGGTCGACTAAGGGTTAACTCTCTTGCTGAGGACCCGATAAAGCAGCTTGAACTGATCTTGTTGGATTTGTGCCGAAGAATTCCGGTGACTGTCGATATCCCTGCGGAGACGTGTTCTAACGTGCATTGATGCAGAGAGTGGTCACACACGCTACTGAGAACATGTTTGACCATTTCTAGAATTGTGCAGCTCTTTTTGTAAATAGTGTCTGGTAATTTGTAATTTTGTTATTTTGACCCCATGCCACTTTTGCTCAAACTTAAAATAAATGTACTATTGATAGAGCAATGGTAGTTAGAAAATGATTTGTGTCATTAAATAGATAATAATAAGTATCACATCTGTCTTAATGCTTTTTTATGAGCGACAGAAGGTGGTGATACATCTCTTTTGCCGATGAGTTTGTCCACAATATCTTTAACCTTTTGACCCAAGATAACATATTCATCTTCACTCAATCCATTCAGTTCCATTAAGGAACAATCGGTCAACTCTCTGTGGTCACTGATGCGTGAAGATATCATGCTTCACTGCTTTGACTATTAATGGCGATCAATGTACTTCATATGCATTGACATTGACTTTATTGCTTTGAATCACAGCCACCATTCACTGTCATGATGGAGATTGTCATCGACTTTTACTGCGTGTATCATTTGTCATTGACCAAGATGTATATAAATGCGCATGAAGTGTCATCAGTTGTTGATTTCTGTACCATTGTGGAAAGTATCTGGTGGTTTCAGAAACAGTCGTTATTTACTTAATCGTTTTAGATTGGCAAGCATTTTTATTTGCAGGTAAAGGGTTATACATGATCCATGTTTTCAAGTTAAAGAGAAGCTTCATGTTGCTCCTATGATACAGTAAGGATGTACACTGTTTGAAAACATAAACCAATGACACAACACTTGTGCCACAAAGAGTCCTTTCAGTACAAAGACTCTATCTCAGAACCACAAGTCAGACAGTACACTTATTAGCACACATATTTGACATTTTCCTTTTTTAAAATTTACACAAACGTTACATTACATATAAAACATTTCTTTTTATGAGCACACTTTCTTCAATATTGTAAATCCTAGTTATCCTTCGGGAATATATTCGAACCAACCCTCAGAGAAATACTGATAAATCAACGTCTTAGACCAATGCTGATCATTTCTCACATTCTCCCTCTCTTGCTTCAGGTGAATAATCACCAACACATCAAGGGTTTCTTAAGATGTATTTGTCTGTTTATCGATATCACTGTCATGCACTTCCTGATTTTCTATGTATTTCCCATCCTATTTTTTAAATGATAGGAACGAATCTCTCAATAAGGTTTCTGTTCATTTTGGTGTCCTGATTGTTTATAGTGTTTAAACGCAAACTGAATGCCAAATTATAATTTAGCTCAATTTGACTAATATTGCAACTAATGAAAAATACATATGCGTGTGACACTGTTCTTTAAGAACACTTTCGTAGAATTGTAAACAAATAGCGATATTAAACTCATTTGTATGCAAACGTCTGATTGTATGTTGACCAAGTTGCACCAACAAACACTTTATATGTTCACGCAATACATTGATGCATTGACTCTCACTGATTCAGGATTTTCTTAGAATTAGTAAATATAAGTATTGATTCATTTTCATCATTAAAACGGCTGTTTTAATTCAGATATTGATGGGAATCTGTTGGTTAGAAATATAATATGTCCCTTTTGAAGACATTGTCTTTCCTCTCTTAGAAATACATTTTAGAATCTGTAAACCTGAGGAAAGCTAAGTAAAGCTCATTGACAAAATTCTACCAATATGTGTTCTGTGTATGTTAATATGTCTTCCAGTTTATTATGTCACCCGAAATTTTTTTCGGAAGACATAATGTTTTCGCCTCCGTCCGTCATTCCGTCATTCCGTCATTCCGTCATTCCGAAATAGGGTAGGGACGTTTTCCGGCCTCTATTTCAAAATCTATCAAGTATTTCTTTACGAAACTTGGTATGTGGTTAGACCTAGTGGTGGAGGGGTGCCTTTTGCTATTATGGTTATTCTGAATTTTTTTTATTTTTCTGGTTTCCATGGAAACAATTTGAACTTAGTGCATATTGGGGGTAGGGACCTTTTCAAGCCTCTATCTCCAAAACCGTTCAATATTTTTTCACCAATCTTTGTATTTGCTTAGACCTAGTGATAGAGTGGTGCCTCTTGCTACTTTGGCTATTCTGAATTTTTTATTTCTCGTTATTAAAGCAGTATTGAACTTAGTGCTTAGCATAAGTGAAACATAAGGGTAATATGACTAGGTTGGATTGAAAGTTGGAGCGGGGGACATCACAGTGCATCACATGCACATATTTCTAGTTAAATGAATTGTCTCCCTGTTTATGTCGTTATGTCGGTCTCCTGACCTATCGCGATGCTCGAAATGACAAGTAACATTTTGTTTCAACCAATCACATAACAGTGTCCAAAGTTGGTATATACAACAGAAGTAACTAAATCTACATTATATCGGGTGCTTTTTGTTCTACATTTGGTATATGATTCTATCCAAAGGTTGCCTTATATGTGATATTTCGAAACAGTATTGACGTCCATAAAAAACGTTTTACAACAGGGTCCCTTCAATAATGTAACACTAAAAGCCATTTAGCTTTAAGTTCAAAATGCTAATAAATAAGCTGAATATACTTGACTGTGTGTACAATGCAAGAGAATACAAGAATTGCTTATTTGTATTAAAATTATAGCTTTGCAAAAAGGATTACGCTCATACTAAGACGTGCACAACGGAATATTGATAACATAAATGTGGCATATCGTCAAAACATTTGATGGACAGCTTAAGAATATACATTTAGAAACATATATAACAATTTCCTGAAAAAGCATAAAAGTAACATAAAGCATTTTCAGACGTTTATTAATGCAAAATGATATATGTGACGTAAGTTCATGTTGGTTTACTTGTGAGTTTGTGTTTCTGAAACAAAATGACTTTATTATACGGAGTAGTTAAGAAGGTTTTCTGTATTTTCAGAAATATACTCTTTAGCCTTACGATTTACAGTTGACACCCAATATTGGTACCTGAAAATTCGAGTATGTCAGGGTCCAATTGTCAAACAGAAAATCCAATCACCAGAAACCTTATTGAGTGATAAGTTTCAGACATTGTTGGTCAAACTTGTGAAAATTGCACAGTAATATAGGAGGTTTATATCACTGGTCCTGGTAAACAAACATATAAATCAAAGGAGACTCACCACGGTCCATGGTGATTCATCATTTTAATTCAAAGAGAGAGATGGTCCATAGTGTTTCATCCTTGTAAGTTACAGAGGGGGAAGGTGAGGAGCTTTACCAATATGACAGGAGATCAAAGCACACATACTAAACGTAGATCTAACGCCATAGTCCATGGAGTTATAGAAGGATATAGAAGGATATGGTGAGCCTGTTAAAGGAGATCACAGCACGCAGACAGAAGATAGATCTGATGCGGATTGTAAGTAAGTGTTAACAATCGATCCAGTGAACACAGTCCTCATCCAGTGTCAACTTCACAGATGTCAATCTTAAAACAGATATCACGTGTCAGTTCTTGAATAAAAAAATATAATAAGATTCATACATTTCAAATTTAACTGTTCAGAATACAGCAACCATTGATTGATGCAGTTCATTTATCTACTATATGTATACAAAATATAAACATTTATATATAACAACTGATCCTGTTTACACAGTCAACATCACATTTCAATCTTAAAACAAATATCACGTTTCAATGAAATAATAAAAATCAGATTCATAATATTTTCAAAACACAAAACTGTTCAGACATTTTTGCAGGCATGTTCGTTAATTTTGTTAAGTTTATGTAAACATTGGACTACGTTTGCTAATAATGAAACATTTCCTTTCCTATCTGTGATTTGATCAGTCAGCCTGACGACATCTGATTCATCGTTCAATCATCACATATTAAGATAAGAATACCAATAATTAGTCTTATTCTTGTAATTTTGACGTAAGTGCTTTGTGTTTGGTAAGCATTAACTCATCAATATATATCTTTACGAAATACAATCGTAGCCTGGAATGGTCATCGAAGCATGAGTGGTGAGATGTACAGTGTGTACCCGTTCATGTTGAAAGTTGACAGGCACACAAATCATTTATACTAGTGTGGGCCAACACATGACTGTACTCTCTTTGGGTTGCTTTTGATACTGGCAAATAGTTTTTAAACCCTGTCTGAAACCAAAGGCGTACATTTTGAATTCCTGAATTTTGTGTCAATCTGTTTGATATTTTACGCATGCTCTGGATTTACTTCAATTAATTCAATGCATTTTCTCTTGGCAAATCGGGTGAATATTGTCAGAATTAGTGTCCTTGACTATAAGCCAAGACGTCTAACCATTTATCTTCTAAGTTTGATTCATACAACCCGATGCAAATGTACCCTTGACAGGATACCACAACTACACCGTTCAATGCACTGTAATATGTGCAGTTGTTGATCAATCAAACCCATATAGGTCCTTAGCCAAGCACAATGGTTCAAAGAGTAAATGATCACTCACATGAGAGGAGGGGACGGTCATTCAAAGATTGACGGACTCCTATCCCTTGTGATAACTGACAGATTATGTTTGATTGCATATTGCAGCAGCTAACAATGGTGATGAAAATTCAGTTTTATAGTATGATATCTTACATCATACAGCCCTAACACCAATTGCATCAGCCAAGACGTTATGTGAATAAAATAGAATTTAACTGAGGTTTAACAGCGTAGGAACATGTACAGATGGTGTAGCAATTTCTACCTTACTTTAGTTACTTTAAGTGTTTGTTATACTGAAAGGTCAGTTATCTGACATCAACATTGATTTTTCTGCAGGGCAAATGTAAAATCGGGAACAAATAATTGATGAGGTCATCTGCCTTAAGAAAGACCCAGTATATTGTATTTGACTGTGATAGAGTGTTGATTTCATATCCAATTACTGCGGAGCCTGTTGATCATGTATACCTCACTCTCTATATGTTGATATAATCGATATAATCTACATGTACGCTGTTTTGGTTGCTTGATTAACTTTATCATCATATTCGTTTATCTTGATAAGTTTATTCTCATATATCTAAGCTACATGTAAGCATTTTGTTTTTTATTTCAGTGGAACAATTTGAGTATTTAAAATTATAGTTGATCAAAAGCAGAAAGTAATTATATCCCCTCAGATGCCTTTGAAAACAAACAAAACAGTATTGTCTGTTTGTGAATTAGGTCTATCTCCGAACACATACACCATCCCACTCTAACATTAGTTACATGATATCACAATCAAACATGGCCTGAGGGCCAATGTAAAGTATAAACCAATATTTGATAAATTCTTCTGTCTGCAGGAAATGGGTATTGTTTGAAGGTGATAGAGTAGTATTTGTAGACCCAATTATTCTGGAGCCTGCTGATCTCTGATCAATTACTATTGAGCTTGCTGATCCTTTATAGATCATTCTCTCTGAATGTTGATGAAATCAGGATCGATCCCGGCATATTAGGTCGCTTGAAGCTCAATATATTATGCATTATGAAGATCCTCAAGAAAATTATAAATTTCTTTTTCAAGGGAAGCATATGTTTTTCTTTCTTTGAATGTGGTCCTAATCAATCACAATAATAAACTTTCAGATCTCGGCAGCCAACATGTGAGTACTATTAATGATATCTTTTGAATGTAATTTCCAAAAACAAAACGCACTCTTTCATTTTATAACTTTGTATATCCGCCACTCGGGAATGTTATTTCTTATTAAGGAGTATAGGTAATAGGCGAATTCATAATAGGTCGAGCACAGTGTAAAATTTAATGCTGCAGGTATTAACAGTTATAATCATATATGTATGTACTCATGAAAAAAACGTACATGTACAAGTTTGTTAAATAGTTTTAAAACCAAATAATGGTTAGTTCGAAACGTATCAGTGATCAATATTGTCTTCTTAAGACAATTCATTATATAAGCTCACAGCCTACTCACAATTTATACAACCGCCTATGAGCAAGTTAAACTATCGATTGTAGCTTTTATCAGATATGAGCCAGCTGCAGAACGCCTCAGAGGGTAATTGGCAAATCATGTGAGAGGATGGTTTATCTGATTCAGGAATTACTCACACTGTTAATGACTCTGTAATCATATAATCATCATGCACTTGACCCGTGTCATATGTTTCAGTAAATTTATGACCATGGAACATCTGGAAAAGTTGGGGCTGGGCTATAACCTGATAATAACCCCAACCAGTACAACCCCTGAAAAGTGGGGATGGTCTAAGGCTCGACTGTGGTCTTATACCCGAGAGAATACGGTACTGTCAAATGTATTGTGTGAATTGCTTTATGTCTTTGAAAGACATTTAGAAGTGGCATACATAAGAATAGGAATATTTTCGGGATAACAACTTCTTTAATGTCAAAATACACGATGTGTCGAAGTATATAGTCACTCCTGCATCAGGAGGAATGTAAGGAAATATCACATTTAGTTATATCCTTACATTCCACGTGATGAAGGTGTGAGTATGTACTCAGAAACGTTGTGTATTTGCACATTAAAGAACTTGTTATCCAGGAAATCTTCCTGTTCGAATTGCGTTATGTAAAACACATTGTATGTTATAAACAATATTTCGACGTGCATGTTATCGCTGTTTGGGACATAGTATGAAGTGTACTGTCCACTTGGGAATTAAGTCGGATGGTGCATTCCACCGTCTTATTGTAACTGTCAAGCAGCATAAACACAGAACGCCAACACAACGTCCACATTGAGTTTGTTACAAAATACATTTTGACGGCTTTGCTGTCTGTGTAATCTATACATTCAGGCCATGCTGAGTGATTTCTTCTATAAAAGGATAAAAACATAAAGATAAACAAAAAGATTCAGGTTTTCATACATAAATACAATTAAACAGTTATTTATGGGATAAGTCAATGCTTTCAGTTATCCTACATTATATTTGAACTGATGATTAAGTGGAGACAATCCAGTTCAAATCCTTATCAACACTAAAACAGCCATTGATTCATAACTTAATCACTGGAAAACATCCCAGCAGCTGATATGTGAGTAAAATATTAATGATATCTTTTGAATGTTATTTCCAAAAGCAAAACACACTCTTTCATTTTATAACTTCGTATATATGCCACGCGAGAATGTTATTATTAAGAAGTATAGGTAATAGGCGGAATTCATAATAGGTCGAGCACACAGTACAAGTTTAATTCTGCAGGTATTAACTGTTACATAAGCATATAATCACTTCTACATGTATATATGCTTGTTAAATAATTTTAAAACCAAATATTGGTTGGATAGAAACAGATTGTACTAAGTGATCCATATTGCCAACTTAAGACAGGCTACAATATAAGCTCACTGCCGACTCACAACTTATACAACCGTCCTTGAGCAAGTTAAACTATCGATTGAAGCTGTTATCAGATATGAGCCAACTGCACAAAGCCCCAGAGGGTAATTGGCAAATCGCGTGAGAGAATGGTCTATCTGATTTCAGAATTACTCACACTATTGATAGCTCTATAATCATTTAAGCATCATGAACTTTACAAGTCTTATATGTTTTTGTAAGATATAGTGCCAAATATGTAAACGTCTTCTCGTTGAATTACTTTATGTAAAATACATTGTATGCCAGTTAACAATATTTCGACGTACGTGTTATCACTGTCAAGGCCATAGTATGAAGTGTGCTGTAAACCAAGGAATTAAGTCGGATGGTGCATTCCAATGTCTCATTGTTTCAGTCAAGCAACGTAAAACTTCAACACAACTTCGACATTAGGTTTGTTACAAGAGACATGTTGACGACGCTACAAAGATGTTGTTATCTGTCTATCCATACATTCAGGCGATGTTAAATAATGTTAAGGTTTTAAGTCAAGGTTGTCATACATAAATACAATTTAAAGAGTCATAAAGCATAATTTTTTAACAGTCAATGATTTCAGTTATGCTACATTACGTTTTAACTGATGATTAAGTGGAGAATATCCAGTTCAAATCATTATCAACGAAACCAGCGATTGATTCTCAATAAGAAAATCACTTGATCATTGGAAAACATGTAGGCACACGTACACTAAACAGAATGTTCATTTCCTGCATCTACAAGCTTAAACAGCTTTTTATGTTTTTAATATACCTAACAAATGTCCACATATATCTTAAAGTCAACCGAATTTGGTATACTATTCAATACCTTTACTAATTAACAAACTTGCAAATCTTTAAACAAAGTTGGAGCAGTGAATTACCTTTAACAGAAAACAATTAAGTAACACACTGCTTAATTTAAATAAATGTTTTTTTTCACACGTATTTATTCTTTCCATGCGTGTATCCTGTAATCTGCCTTTATATGAATAAAAAACAACTATCCTGAATTCGATAATGAATCTTTTCGGTTTATTAATACATAAATACATAATTTAATAAATATTGATATGATTATTTATATATAAACTCCTATGAAATGGATTTATACCGATAGTACATTAAAGTAATAATTGTGAACGATAGTGATGACTAAAAGTACTATTTTAAGTATAAAAGCAACAACGTCGGTCTGTGTAACAGCTCATTGTCAGAATTTTATTGCAAAGCTTTCTCATTATTTTCCCTGCTGCTGGATCATATGGACATTTTAAATGAAATACATTTCCAAAAGAATGATATATGAAATTTGCCTCGTCAACTCTTTTTTTCAGATAAGTTACTTGTTTTCCAACTTATCAACATGAAAAGGATTGTTGAACAGTCACACACTTTTACAACAAGGCAGATGCCATTATAGAAGCACACTTGAAATGCATTTCAGCATGATTACTTTGTACTTTGTCAGAAAAGTGGAGTTATTCACTGGGGTTTATTCCTAAAAATCTCTTTTCTTCCTTTAAAAAATCCTATAACTAAATTGAACATGTTAATAATCATTAATTGCAGAGTTTGACATTTTCAGAATATTTGTTACGAAAAATATATCTGTTGAAATCTGAATACAAAGTTAATTATGAGATCGCACTTTCAGTTTTGTAAGGTACTTTTCATGTTTAGGGAGTTTACTAAACCTAAAATTGCTAAGACCATAAATGTCGTTTGGCAAAATAAGCAGATTTTTCAGGATCGCTGATGAAAGGGCCATTAACAATATTAATTGAAAGCTCCTCGCAAAACAGGGAATATTTGTTTGGCTTCTTAGTCAAATCTGCTCTTGTACTTCCATTACGCTCTCAATTGTCCAGTTTCTTTTTCAGTTAGGATCTTAATGGATTAATTTGTAAGGAACCTGGTACTGAAGATTGTTTCAATCAGGGGTTATGTTGGTGGTGTCAATGAAATGGCCTATACCATCAGTGTCTCTAGTCATTGATTAATTTCAATGTGTAGCAACGAGGATTTCACAGCTTGTCAAATGGACTATACCATCATATATATATATATATATATCTTGACTTTGGAGTTTCAATCAGGGGCTGTGTCAATGAAATGGGCCTTATCATCACATATCACATTTTGAGTGTTTGGAATCAACAGTAAATTCCAATTTAGAATGACGAGGTTTTCATGGATTGCTGGAAGTGTGTTAGGCACCTTGCTTCCATTATCATTAAAATACATCCATTACTCACAACTAAAATGTTCTTAAATGTTTCTTTGACGTTTGGTTGAAACAGTTTACCAATGTGAACATCAAAAGGGCTAAATTGTAATAATTTTTTCTATTTTGTTTTCTCCTTATTCCCCTTATACGGGGTTTTTCAACAATTCGCCTTTACCATTTGGAATTGTACAAGTTTTTGCCTAAACTGCATTATTACCCACATGGTACTTCGTAAAGGGGTTTCATAACAATCTGTTATGACACATTTGTGTAACCTTAAAGTAATTTGATTGGCCAACGATGAAAGTTGACACTGCCTGGATTACTTTATTCATTAAAACGAATGATAATTCAGTCGTGAACTTACAAGTTATTTACAATAGATCTAGCACAGATCTAGACAGAATGTGCATAGTAAAGAGTTATAAATCTAAGGGAATGTATATTTTTATTATTATATATTTATATTTATAACCACCACAATATACTATTTAGTTCTCAACCATTACGCAAAGTGTCTTGGTTTCATTGATGCCATGTATCTGTCACTTAAAATTTGTCTATTTCAGCATCTTGATATAAAGTATACCAAGTAGAGTGCTTGTCTGGATATGATTAACTTGAGAGCTACGTGTATGAATATGGTATGACAGAGGGCTCAGTTTATTGATAAATCTTTTTATCTTACAACTTGACTAACAATGTTAGGTATGAAGTATATTGTTACTGACCATCATAAGCTCTAGAACTTTCTCAGGTGGGCAGATGTATGCATCATGGTCTGGAAAAGTCCTCCCTGATACAACTATTAACACTTTGTTCATCTGCATTTATTCAAACACAAGCCTTGATGATGAATCCCAGACATTTTCTCTGCTGAGTTTAAAACATTCATTCGTTTTCCGTAGTAGTGGAATATACAATTACGACAATGAATGTCAGTGTGCTACATGAAGTTCAGATATTTAAAAACAATGATTATAATGTTGATAACGGTCACATGTTTAAAGTGCTCTCATAGCTGTTAAAACGTTGTTTTGTTTCAACTCGAATTAGGCTCAGTTCAGCATTAACGGCGAGAATACAGTTGTTGCTATATTTTATGTGGTGGTAAACTTCCACTCTACATTCACTTTAAACCATATCTTCCCCTCATCTACATATAATTGAGAATAATCCATGCAGAGCTGTTCACAGTCATTGTCTAATCCATCACATGTTGCAGTCAAATCAAACAAAGTTATAACATACCTTGCTGAATATCAATCCGAAATATACATTTTTCATTCACTTTTCATAGATTTCAATCATAATGGTAAGTAAGTATGGTACATGTTAATATAGTTCAGTAGGTATCTCTCACAATCTATTTACATCCTTTTCATATTGACAGATTTGTCTTGATTGTGGTTGATATTTTCACATATATCTATTCCCAAATTAACTCTGGCAGACATAGTTCTTAAACATTGAACATGAACTAATCTCAGAGTGTTAATGTGTCTAGGATCAAATTAAAATTGCAGCTATTTAGAGGTGAAGCCCTATGTTCATGCTAGAGGCGCTGTAGCACTTTCGTTTGGTCACATCATGTTTTCTCATTCATTATTAAAGTTTATACAATATATTGGTAACTTAATTAATGGGTAAAATATTACAAGACCAAACATAAGTTCTATTTAGAACTTAAAAATGGGTTATGTTTAGCTCTGATTGAGTCGCAATGACACAAATCAAATAATCAAACACTGTAAAATTAAAGGAGCTAGTTTAACAATTGTGTGTGAAACTTAGCTCAAGATCTTGTCATCGATATTACAATAAGGTTACATGAAATCCAATCAGCATTCAGTTTGTTAGAAATAATGCCAGTATAAAGTGGAATAACGATACATGATTGTGCATTTCACAATACCAGTACTTTATAACATTTTCGATAATCACTGCTTTTTGTAATATATGATTTGATTAATCAACGTCACCAACAATTCAAAACACTTTTTAAAAATTCAGTGAATTAAAATTATAAATGCTACCAATTAAAAACTGTGAGAGTGATATTGAGGAAATCGTACAACAAATCACTTCTTCATGAAACCAAAGTATATGCATTTTGAAGTCAGATGCACCATAAAGCTGGATGTTGCTTACAATGTTACAATGAACACCGAATCCATTTCTTGCCTGACAACATATAACATTGTTGATGACTGGATCATGTGATGATCTTGTACAACTTCGTACCACGCGATTCACCAATCACCCCTGACAGTTTTATAAATATCCTTTGGCTCAGAGACTTCCAGGGATTTTCTCATTTGATATAAACTATCACAGACAAGGTACGTGATGAAGGAAGTGTTAAATAATCCCTGATACTTGTATTGTATGAATTGAAGCTTGTACTGCATCTGAAAGATGTTAACATGCAATCAACAGAAAGAGGAACATCTCCGATAAAATAAAACTGAAGAGAATATCCCCAACAATATAGATTGAATTCAATCGACTTTTCTTAAAAAATGATAAGAGATGTTATAAATTATTTATCAGAGGTACATTTGGAAATTAACAGTTTTAGAAAAAATAGAAAAAGAGAATGTTTATCAAAGTAGAAAAAGAATTGTTCATTATTAATTATGTAAAGCTAACAAAGATTTACAGCATGACAAGCAAAGAAAACAATCGTTATGAATAACAACTTTATTCTATGTAGACGACGTTTTGACATATACTTTAAGGCCACTGTCTGTCTATGCCAAAATTTCATCCTTCTTAGACTCAAGGCCAGAATGCGAATCAAAGCAATTCCGAGTTTCAGATATATTGGAAACATGGCATTTGTTACTGACAGGTAGACAGGCCGTCCAAAACTGCAGGAACGTTTACAACATCGAGGTTACATTGAGCAAGATATCTCAGCCAAGTGTCTTCTGATATCAAATATATCAATACGAGTTGATAAAAATTACAAATATACGTAAACTGTTTCAACCAAACGTCATAGAAACATTTGAGAACATTTTGTTGTGAGTGATGGATGTATTTTAATGATAATGAAAGCAATGTTCACTGAAGTAAGAAATTCATGTTTTTCAATCCAATCAACTGAAACCTAATTGAGTGATTAGTTTCAGACACTTGAGGTACATGAGCAGAAATATAGGAGGTTTATATCACTGGCTCTGGTAAACAGACATATAAATCAAATTGGAAGCACCATGGTCCATGACGTTTCATCATTTTAATTCAAAGAGAGAGATGGTCAATAGTGTTTCATCCCTGTAAGTCACAGAGTGAGAAGCTGAGGAGGTTTACTAGTATGACAGGAAACCAAACAAAGCAAACAGACTATCTGTACATCTGAGTCAACTCTAAAGTAAAGGAATTGCCAATGGTGTTTCATTCCTGATGGTCACAGAGGGATATGGTGAAATCAAAGCATGCAGACTAACAGTTGATCTGACGACAGCTGTAACTAAGTGTTATCAATCGAACCAGTGAGTACAGTCTTCATCTAGTGTCAACATCACAGAAATATCAAACGTAAAACAGATTACACTGTTCAATGCTTGAATGAAATAATAAAATCAGATTCAAAACTTTCAAATGTAACTGTTCAGAACACAGAATACAAACAAGCATTAACTTCACATATCAAGTATATCTCTATATGTATATATAAGTTATAAGAATTTAGTGACAGTAATGTATTGAATGTTGAATGTAATTTAATGATAATTTATCAATTGGTTATTAAAACTTTTAAATTGAAATGGCTGAAGAATATTTTCTGGAATCACATCCAACAAATATTGACTTTCAATCGAACACTGGTCTACTGATGTCATTGTGTATACATCAATAAGATATGAGTGTTTTTGGAACACACTTTTCGGGACGAAACTGACGAAACTGTTCAAAAGACTCATAACTTGGTTATCACATGCTGCATGAAATACAGGATTATCTATGTTATTTGCTCATGAACAAACTATTATTTGGTTATTGAATAGACATCACTTCCATATGATTAATCTTTTGATCGAAATGATTCATCTCCACTCTGATTTTGTAGCTGTGAAAAAGTATAAAATGATGAAGTTTGGAAAATGAATGCAAAGGCCAATGATACACTGTAATTGTCTTAATCTAACACTTGAATAGCATATGTTGACTGAAGCAAGCGCATTTACCATAGTTTAAAACACTAATATATTGGTTTTTATAAACACATCATCATATTAGTCATAACAAATCACCTGGAGCGGATCACATAACACATTATACAACTTTATTTGATGACCTTGATGCACCCTTATATGTATATCATGAACTTTTAGGTGTTCTTGCACTACTTTGTGTTGCGTAATTTGGCATATCCGGGCTAGTTCTTGGCAAACCATTGTTCTCCAATTTGCAAACATATTCATTCAGTGAAGGCTTACCATTGTTGTCAAGTTTGTAGTGATTACATTTGTAAATATGAGTTGTACATGTATGTAAGTGACGTAACAAGTCGCCATTGGTATATGTGTATCAATACTGACCAGAGATTATCACAGTCTCCATGTGGTCAATACAGTCAAATATATTGCTGAACTATATCTTAGTATCTATGGTAATTCAACGGAAGCAATTGTGTTAAAGTCTGTTTATAAGCTATGAGGAAAGTGACAATCACATTGTAGTACAACTCACTCACCATGAAAATGCTCGGCTGTGTAGTCCTTCACAACAAGACCTTTTCACCTTCATGTCACACATAATGCAAATCAATTACAAATATGCCATTCTGTAACAAAATCACTATTGAAATACAAAAGACAAATGATTAAGGTAACATTGTATGCATAAATAAGTATATTATATTCTTTATTGATGGTTTCACGATGACAACAGATTAAATATGATTTAAAAAATAAAATCAGTTATTCAAAGTCAATTGAGATGTATGTTGACAAAACATAAACATGTTTAGATTTAACTTATTTGAAGATAGTTTTATATATTTACGCCAGTAGAGGTTACTTATAACGCAACATGTCACGGATTTTCCTTTTCTATCTGTGATTTGGTAAAGTAGCTATCCATGAAGCTGACAGTTCAGAAAGGTACAGCTTGACCTGAGGTAGAAAGTATTAACTCATAACAGTATAACAAACATGACGTCTTTACTCTTCAGTTTCTTCTCATTCATCGTTTCCTTATCACATATGAAGCTCCAAATGACGTTGGTCATACTGGCCTGATTGCACAGTAAATGTCAAAATGACGGATCATGCAGATACAAGTTGTATTTGGTGACCTCACTGACATTAGTGACACACATGGATGATAATGACTTTGTTTACCATATATACATTACACAAAGAACCACCTTCTGACCAAATTATTTTTAAAATAGTGCAATTTATGTGTCTTATTTTATTCAACGTTAGTGGAAGGGGACATTACTAGCATTGGTAATACTTTGATCTGCAATACATCATAGTAATCAGATGAGCACATTCATGGGCTATTTTTTTTACCACAAAATGCAAATCAGGTGCAAAAAACAATTATGTAACCTTAACGTTAATATCGGGATACGATTTCGATCAAAACATCTGAAGAACAGCATGAGAAATATATGCAAAGCACAAACAGTCACACAATTATTCATTCAAACTGACGAAATGGTACTTGATTGTTTAAAGGCGATATTGGTATGTGTACATCGCTGCTCGTTGATGAAGGCAAATAAGCACCTAGAGAATGGTCAAGAACGGTGTTACCATCAACAACAATGTGCAACGACTTGTCATGTACAGTCAACAATACCAACCAAACATCAATCAAAATATCAAATGAACAGAAACCGTATGGAGCGATTTGTTCCTATCATTTGAAACAATGGTAATGGAAAAATACGTAGAAAGTCAGGAAGTGCATGACACTGATCGGGACAAACAGACACATAAATCTACAGAAACCCTTGAGGTGTTGTTGTTTATCCACCTGAAGCAATAGTGGGGATGTGAGAGCTGATTGATATTGGCCATAAGACATTGTCTTTACAGTGCTGGTGAGAATTGCCTAACTGCGAGGTTCGTTTGAACATTTTCCCGAGAATTTGCCATATTGAAGAAAATGTGCTCACAAAAAGAAAAGTTTCATGTGCAATATTATGTTTGTGTACATTTTTAAAAATGAAAATGTCAAATATTTATTTGGATCGGAGATAGTGTCTCTGTTCTGAAAGGACTGTTTGTGGTACAAGTGTTGTGTCCTGGGTTTACGTTTTCAAACAGTGCACATCCCAAAGCAACTGAATCGTAACAGCAACGTGAAATCACTCGATAACTTGACAACACAGAATATGTATAACCCTTTACCTGCAAATGAAGTATGTGACGTTCTAAAATGAATAAGTAATAACGACTTTTTGATGGCACTCTATCAGCGTGTATATGCATCTTGGTCACTATATCAAAGCTCCATCACCACACTGGATGGTGGTTGTGAGTTAACGTAATAAATGCAATGTCAATGCATATTAAGTACATTGAATTGGCGCCATTTATGCTCAAAGCATGATATCTCAACGCATCAGTTACTACAGAAATCTGATCAACTGTTCCTATTAGAACTGAATGGATTGCGTGAAGATGAATATGTTATCTTGGGTCAGATGGCTTGTGTACAATATACAACTTTTCGTGTTAAATAGGATTCAAAACGGCATTCTTGATGTGAAAGGTACTTTCAAACAGTATTTGAAATATTATATTACCAAGATAGTTGTCAAAAATATTCATATTTAAGTACTATTATCATTTCATTTATCATAAACTCGAGAGTGTTTTCGATGCAATAAAGGAATGTACATCAGGTACATGTCTGTTCTGTGAAACAAATTATTGAACAGTTCTTTTGATTGACGGTACGGTATTAGGTACAAAAAGGGACAAGAAACGTATCGACCTTACAAATAGTTGAACAAATATTCAGATGCCTCCCATTTACAGTGAACAGAGTAGATGCTTTGTGTTCAACATAAAAGGAGTCTGTGATATCTTGATTTCGTTAGACACATAACTGCCAAAGATCCGGATGACCTCAGTTATAAGTTACTGAATGATTAAGCTGTCTCGTCATCGCCGTTAAAAAGTGGTTGAAGCTTTCCAAATTCCCTGACTTCTGGAAATATTCGCCAGTTTTGCCTCATCGCAGACCATTTGTATCTAATAACTTTAGACCAGTTGCACTATTTTTGGTTTTGTTAACATATTTAAAATGTTTTAATACATTGTATTTTTTTTATAATTATTTAAGAAGAGATGGGACGATGAAATAAAATATTTTAGAATTTGATTATTTTTTTCAAAAAATTAAGTTTATTATGTCTTTTTTCCAAAAATTAAAGAACATTTTGGGATCACTGAATGATTTAAAGAGTTATCAGTATTGATGGTAATACCCCTGTCGCCAAATTGCGTTATTCTGTAACGATTTCACCTAGATAAATAAAGCATGCGCTTTCACTAATTAAACTCCTTTCAGATACAATTTAATCACATATGCAAATACATTGCAAGTCTATATTTTGAAAATAAATGTCAATGTTACAGGAAACAAAATTAAATTAAGCTCTTTTTAATATACAACTGGCAATTTAAAATCGTTTTTTGCATATTCAAAAGGACTTTCCACTGACCCACATATTTTAGTTATTGCTGAAATTGTAATATGATGTGCGCAGTTGAATAAACAAACGAATTCAGAAATAATATGAGGGGGTCTCCGACAGTTTTTCATCACTTTAACGTCATTTTTATCTTAAATAAATAAACGTAAAAACCTGAAGTCACGGCAGTTTTGATAAATTCAAGTGTAACTTTGACGGCCTATCATATAATTATTATTGACTACAGTATCAATCTAACAATGCTTGATGGAAGAACATCTATAAGTTGATCATACAAGGTTATTTATTTATTTTTATATTCATCACTTACTTGAGATATGTATGTCATTGACATAACACACAGAGTAACATATTTAACGGCATGCGGCATGTCGTAAAATGATTGTTAAAAAGATAAATAAAGAATCTCACCCAAGTGTCTTGTGATATCAAATATATCAACACGAGTTGATAACGTTACAAATATCCGAAGCTTGCCGAGTTCCACAAGATTCTGCCATTTTGTCTTTTCTATATAAATTATTAAACAACTGAGTAGCAAGAAACGTGACACTAAAATTGCTGTGTAGGCGAGTAACTGCAACCTTAATTTTAGTCCCAAGAATATCCAGAAGCCATGTTATTAATATCCAATATAATAAGACTTAAGTAGGTCCTAAACTTCGATTCAAAGTTTGAAATACTGTCGTTCATGAAGTATTTAATTATACAAGTTGACATAACATCACCGAATGATACTGGTTATATACCATACTTTTCATGTCCATTAATAAAAAGTATGTGTATTCATTGACAATAAAACCAGATGCAGAATATATTCTACTGCTAGGGCCATGTATAAACACAAATTAAATGACATTTTGGTGAATGCAGGATGATTCCATGTTAGCAGGTGATTCCTAGTTTTACATTGTTTTAAATGATATTTTCTTGGTTTTGGTTTCAACATATTTTATTCAATAAGAAACGGATTAGGAACAAGTTCTCCAACTAAGAATACCTTCTCCTTGATATGTACATAGTTACAGACAGAGAGACATAATTTACAGCAGTGAAAGAAGAATAAAGACATAATAAAGACAACAAATCTTATGTTATACACATCTTTTTGTCTCACTAATGAACGATTGTACTAACTTAAATACATTTGTGTTGTGACATGGTGATATATTCTTGACACCTGTAAAATCATCATATAAAGAGATTATTAACCAAGTGTGTTTCCATATCATTAATATCATAATTTTGGAATAAAAATTGTATTATGCGAGCCTGTGGCGAGCATAATAAATCATTTTTATTCCTTATGTATATTTATGATACGGAAACGCACGAGGTTAATAATCTCTTTATCATTTAACGTGTTTTGTTCTGTTAAAAGTGGTAAGAGAATTGACCCAGTTTTAGCGCAGTAATTTCATAGACGGTACATCAAAGTGATGGTCACGATATCGGCGATATATGGCTGTGAACAGCCTGGAAATAGTTCTTATGTGCGCGATTCTTTTACAAAATTGACATATGGTCCCTGATTTGTTGTTCATGGAGATATCAGTTCATAAGTATCTATCTTATAATTAAAAAGCGCCCATAAATCGCTTGGTCGCGTTACTTGAACAAGGAAAGTAATTCTAGTTTGGAGGCTGCGTTGCAGGGTTGGTTTCGACTGCTTCATAACAGTATCTTTCACACTTAAACGGTAATTATTTGTGAGGTAGGGTTGTTTCCTTTGTTTATGACAATAAGTACCTATTAATGTACCCAATACTGTATGCTCAGCCCTCAAGAACTACCAAAATGCCAGTGCGATCGACAAGGCGTGTCGGTAGGCCAAACACTAACACATCAAATTCATTTGGTACACAGGACACTGAAGCTACTTGCTGATGTTGTTGGTCAATAGAGAATGACGTTTTGAATGATTTTGTAAATAAATATACAATTATTTTGACTTTATAATTTTAATTATAAATGCACTATATCATATCAGATGCTTTTGTGTTTTCGAATATCCATTCGTTCAAGCGGAAATACTTGGGTAAACTCCCGGTTTCGCTTTTCAATGATTTGGAAGTGGAATTTTGCGAAAGTAGTTATTTTGAACTTTGACCGGTTTTGAATATTTATCAGATTTGGATACCAAGTTTATAAGATTGCCTTGTTGCATTGATGACACCCTCCTTTATGTTAAAAACACTATTTATAATATCACTTAAACTAAAAATGATAGTTAAACAAAAATGGCATTCACTTTTATTTGCAACTGTCAACCTTGCATTTCCTGCTTCGAATTTTAGTCATAGCAAAGGGCAACTGAGCAGGGTAACCAGCCATATTTAGTTCTACATTGAGTCTGACACTTTGTGATAGAATGGATTTACTTTGATGCTGATTGTTAAAGGGGCAGTAGCACGTTTTTTCGCAGTAATAAGTCGATGAAAATTATACCACCAATAGTAAAACAAAATTCTCTCTTCGGAAAATCAAGTTAAAAAATTAATGTACATAGTTCCTTAAAGCCAAGGGAATCGTTTTTGTCATTCGAAATAATAAAATGTGTTCACAATAAAGTGGCTGCCATGCAATTTTTGCTTTATACGCAACATGGTTATTACCACTACGGATAATTAGTTTGTGTCATAAAATGTTATACCCTCTAAATGACATAAACTATCATTATAAATGGGAAATTTAAAAAAAAAAAATTTGCGAAAAACGTGCTACTGCCCCTTTAAGGAACTGTTATGTCTCCAAAATTTAAAAAATCATACAGTCCCAGGCGTATTCAAAAGTTTCCCTCTCTTTTCCTACTTTCTGTTTTGTATATTGAATATATCAAGAAGATATATCTACCCACATAACATTCAACACCCATAGAAAGAAACGAAGTTTGAGTTTATGTAACAGGACTGTGCAGCTTTATGACAGTAATGTCTTGTTAACTCCAGATCAGAGCATTTTGAGACAAACAAGATGCCTCTTGATCTTTCGGGAAGTTCGAATATATTCAATTATACATTTACTTATTAAATCTTTAGCACAACAGATGTTGGGATGTTGAAAACTCGAATGTCATTTGGGGAATGTAGGTCCAGATCATTACAATGTAGTAAATATTTCCTTTCATGCTCGGGTATTAGAACTCTTTTTTTTCGACAACAAGGTATTTGCGTTTCAATCAGATGATTATGGGATATCTTCAGAATCCAAATTGCTACACTATATTTTCCTCGGGGCTTATATCTGGGATAATTTATCTTCACTTTTTTTTCATTGTTATAGCTGAATCAATATCAGAGAACAAAGTTGATTGTGAGAATGAATTAAATGTTTGACAGATACATAAACTTATCAAATAAAAACTTATATAACATTTATCAAGAACGACATATGAACGTATCTTACTATATTAATTTCCATGAGACTTATAACAATCATTTCAACCTTATAATGCTTATTTCTGAATAGAGAAGAGATAACTGCGGTTCCATTTATCTTAGTGGTGAAGTCACACGGGAATTTTTTTCAAAAAAGGCGCAATTTACAAAAGCAACAACATAACACTTATAATAATAAATGATACTCTATTTATGGACTTTATCATTTAGTACAACATTGTTGATATCGCAAAGCCCCTGAGACCAAAAAGACCCTTTAACTTGAGAACATTACGACTAGGACGCTAACCTTGTAATTAAAAACAGTTAACTATTATGACATCATGCCATGAAAACGACATTCGAAGTAAGCAATTGCATAACACAAAGCGGCAAACTAGAGAAGAGTAACCCATACAATCAGTATTTTTCAGATAGTACTTTTCAGATAATAAAACTTGTAGCTAATAAAATATTACGTTTTTGATTAAACGTAATTATTTATACTTACCTGTTGACTAGACCTACTATGCCTACCTCCTCTCTAGGTATGCTATGTTAACCTTAACACAGACGAAACTTGAAAGTGGAGTAAGTGATGCGTAAAATCCCTATCCAAGGGCGGTAAGTCTAGGTGGTCTTGTGACGTCACTACCGGTATAAATCACTCTCCGAAAGTCCCAAAAGGCAAGACAGACCAAGTGGGGAAGAAGGGCGGACCTAGCGCGTAGGTCTAGTCAACAGGTAAGTATAAATAATTACGTTTAATCAAAAACGTACTATTATTTAAATACCTATCTGTTGACTAGACCTACTATGCTTAGAATCCCACCGCATGGAGGCAGGTCAGTAGATATGTGGTAGAGACGAGTCCACGGACAAGCCCTGAGTGTAAGCTAACCTATGCGTCCTCCACCCTGTGGTGAGGACAAGGCACAGCCCGGGAGATACCATCTCTACCGCTGAGCGGATCGAAGAGACAACCCAGCCACTCAACTTCTGATCAACACACTGCCCCCAACCCCAACGGGGTGGGGGTGTTAAAGCGAAGCTAAAGAACAAACAACAGACAAGTAGCTAACAATGCAACCAAAGTTATTTACAATGAGCATCTTAAGCTCCTAAGAAGGCTGACCCCTTCTTAGTCTGGTTGGGGTGACCACCTTTGACTGAGCGAACACTTGCGGACCTAGCCTAGAGATGCCTTAAAGATCTGCTGTGGAGACATCTCGTAGGTAATGGTTGGCGAAGACCTCTGAGGAACGCCAAAAACACCCCGCCATGACATCCGAAACAGCGATGTTGGAGTGGTAAGCCATCGTGGCTGAAACTGCACGGATCTCATGAGGGCTGGAACGCGAAGGAGGAGGCAGGTCAGCGGCCGTGTACGCATCAATGACCGCCGACCTCAGGTACACCCCCAACGCTCGCTTATCTAGCTCCCTGGTGCTCCTCGGCGAGTGTGGTAGGAACAGACGACGCCTGCCATCTCTCAGCCTGCAGGTACGCTGCACGTATTCCCTGAGGGCCCTCACCGGACACAGAGAGAGATCCACCTCACCTGAGTCAGACCTAAGAGCCGGAATAGAGAAAATACGGCCCGCCTCATCAGCTGTCTGTTTTTTGCAGACAGAGTCGGGCGCTAAATCAAGCAAGGCTGATCCCCCCCTCCCTCACCTCAAAGCGTAGAAGGTCTGCCTGCAAGGCATGGATTTCAGAAATCCGAGCTGCGGAGGCCATGGCCACCAGAAAAATGACGTTGATGGTGAGAGGGAGGAGAAGCACGTCGGAGAGCGGTTCATACTTATCAGAGCGAAAATGGTTGCGCACAATGGCTAAGTCCCACTCAGGTGGACGAAGCTTAGTCCTGCCATCAACAGAACGGAAGGTTTTAATGAGGCCCTTGAGGACCAACACATCCAACCCTGTCGACCTCTCCCATAGAACGGAGAAGAAAGCAGACATGTTGGTATTAACTGATGACGCTCTAAGATGCCTGGTGTTGAGTAGGTACACTAAGTACTCCGCCACCTGAGGAACGGAGGCATCTGCCGGGATGAAATCCTGCTGAGCACAAAAGGAGGCGAAGGCCTGCCACTGAAAATCATAGAGATTCCTAGTGGATTTCCTATCAGAGGTAGCTATGGCACCCTTGAGAAACCACCCAACCGAGCATCAAGTAAAGAAGTCACCATGTCCTTAACGGACGCAAGAAGAAGCTCAGGTTGGATTAATCAAATTTGGCTTTCTTCATCGACCCGAGTCACCCAACGGAGGTGAACGCTTCAAGGACGAAGTAACGGACTTACGAATGGCTGAAACATACGCCTGGAAGTTAGACGAGTGAGTGACTCCTTCGTTACACAGGTCCTTGCACTTCATACAAAGTAAGTCCTAGCAGACTTCCTACCTCCGCAAATTGTACAAATGCAGAGTTCATAGTGAAGCAAATACGGAGGTAATAGAGTAACGAGCTGATTGACCAACGAGCCACTGACTCGTGTAAGCTAGGGGAGGTGAGTGACACTCAATTCACTTAACAGGTGAGTGACAGACGAGCCACCGACGCGCGTAAAGTAGACGATGTAAGTGTAAGGTGAGTGACACTCAAGTCACTTAACAGTGAGTGACATGCGAGCCACTGACGTGTAAAATCTAGACAAGGTGAGTGACAAACGAGCCACTAACGCGTGTAGTCTAGAGAAGGTGAGTGACAGGTGAGTGACACTCAAATCGCTGAACAGAAGAGTGACAGGCTTGTCACTAACGCGTATAGTCTAGACGAGGTGAGTGACAGGTGAGTGACACTCAATCACTTAATGGATGATTGACAGGCGAGTCACTAACGTGTGTAATGTAAGCGAGGTGAGTGACAGTCGGGTCACTTAACAGGTCTAACCCTAACTGTACCGACGAGCGAGGTCCCGAGACGCTGACCTGATTGAGTGGTACCTCCGCAACGAGGCCACCTCAGTCAACTCAGTCGACTGAGTCCACAAACGAAGGCGACTAACTAGTGAGTGACAGGCGAAAGCGAGTGACTGGCGAAGCGAGACACTGACAAAGCTAATCACTGGCGATATGAGACTCATCACATAGAAACGAGCTTAAGGCGAATGACTGGAGAAACGATTGACTGGCGGAAGCGAGTCACTGGCTACGAAGCGAGTCACTGGCGAGACGAAGCGAGTCACTGGCGAGACGAAGCGAGTCAAGTCGAATCGAGCCTAAGGCGAAAGACTGGCGAAGGGAATGACTGGCGAAGCGAGTCACTGGCGAGACAATGCGAGTCAAGTATAATCGAGCCTAAGGCGAATGACTGACGAAGCAAGTGACTGGCGAAGCGAGTTACTGGCGCGACGACAGAGTCAAGTTGAAACGGGCCTAAGGCGAATGACTGGCGAAACGAGTGCCTGGTGAAGCGAGTCACTGGCGAGACGATGCGAGTCAAGTCGATTCAAAACGAAGGCGAATGACTGGCGAAGCGAATGACTGGCGAAGCGAATCACGTGCAACTTACGGAAGGCCGTAACATATGCTTGGAAGTCTGACGAGGAGAGAGTGACGCATACGTCACAACGATGATCCTCTTCACACAAGTCTTTGCACTTCCTACGGAGGGCGTAGGGTAACGAGGTGAGTGATACTCAAGTCACTGACGAGACTATCGAGTCACTACGCGAGTAAGATGATGAGGTGAGTGCCAGGGAGTGACAGACGACTCACTAACACGCGTAACCTAGGCCAGTCACTTTGCACTGTAAGGTTATGAGGTGAGTGCCAGATGAGTGACACTCAAACCAGTTAACAGGTGAGTGACAGACGGACCACTAACGCGCGTAACCTAGGCGAGTCACTGACGAAACCGTCGAGACACTACGCAAGTAAGCTGATGAGGTGAGTGCCAGGTGAGTGACACTCAAATCAGTTAAGAGGTGAGTGACAGACGAGTCACTAACGCGCGTAGCCTAGGCGAGACACTGACGAGACCGTCGAGACACTACGCGAGTAAGCTGATGAGGTGAGTGATAGACGAGTCACTAGCTTAAAGTAGACGATGTGAATGACAGTCGAGTCACTGACGCGAATCACCTAAGTAGAGTAGTGTAAGAACTAAGTTCTGACACTAAGAAAACAACCTTTCCGATAGCTAATTACTCCCAAAAACACCAAGAGTGTTAACTCACAAAATCGTAGACGACGAGACCCTCAAGTGAGAAAAACGCAGAGGGAGACTATCGAAAGTGTTGAAGGCAGAGGCTCCGATACCGAAGGGTGCAAAGTCAATATCACTACAGTCGAGTCACTGAAGCGAAACACCTAAGTAGAGTAGTGTAAGAACTAAGTTCTTACACTAAGAAAACAACCTTTCCGATAGCTAATTACTCCAAAAACACCAAGAGTGTAAACTCACAAAAACGTAGACGATGAGACATCAAGTGAGAAAACATGCAAGTCGAGTCAAGGGAGACTATCGAAAGTGTTGAAGGCAGAGGCTTCGAAACCGAAGGGTGCGAAGTCCATATCACTATAGTCGAGTCACTGACGCGAAAACACCTAAGTAAGTAGTAAGCTGAAGAGAGACAGGTGAGTGACACTCAATCAGTTAACAGGTTAGTGACAGGCGAGTCACTAACACGCGTAACCTAGATTAGGTGAGTGACAGTCGGGTCACTTACGCAGGCGAGACACTCGCACGCGTAACGTAGACGAGGTGAATAACCGGCGAAATACCTAAGTAGCGTAGAGTAAGAACAACAACCCTTCCGATAGCTAATTACTCCAACGCCAATAGCGTAAACTCACAAGAACGTAGACGATGAGACGCTGAAGCGAGTAACACGCAATGCAAGACGAGGGAGACTATCGAGAGTGTTGAATGCAGAGGCTCCGAACTCGAAGAGAACGATGTCAATATCAACTACCCGCCAGACAAAGTAATTAACTGGCGAAACAAGGCGAGACACTGACTAAGTCAAACACAACAAGACGAGAAGAATCACCTAACAAGTAGATACAACCTGAAGGCGAAAGACTGGCGAAACGAATGACAGGCGAAGCGAATGACAGGCGAAGCGAGTCACTAGCGAGACGATGCGAGTCAAGTCGAATCAAGCCTACGCTAGCGTCGAGCCTAAGGGGATAGACTGGCGAAGCGAGTGACCTTTGCAGGTCACTGGCGAGACGATGCGAGTCAAGTAGAATCAAGCCCAAGGCGAATGACTAGCAATAGCGAATGCTTGGCGAAGCGAAACCTCCGCGAGGGTCAAATCTAAGGGGATAGACTGGCGAAGCAAGTGACCTTTGCAAGTCACTGGCGAGACGATCGAGTCATGTAGAATCGAGCCTAAGGCGAATGACTGGTGAAGCGAAAGCTTGGCAAAGCGAATGACAGACTGGCGAAGCGAGTGACCTTTGCAAGTCACTGGCGAGATGATGCGAGTCAAGTAGAATCAAGCCTAAGGCGAATGACTGGCGAAGCGAGTTACTGGCGAGACGAAGCAAGCCCAGTTGATTCAACCTAAGGCGATAGACTGGCGAAGCGAATGACCTTTAGCAAGTCACTGGCGAGACGATGCGAGTCAAGTAGAATCGGGCCTAAGGCGAATGACTGGCGAAACTAGTGACTGGTGAAGCGAGTCACTGGCGAGACAACGCGAGTCAAGTTGATACAAACCGAAAGCGAAAGACTGGCGAAGCGAATGAGTGGCGAAGCGAGTCACGTGCAACTTACGGATGGCCGTAACATATGCTTGGAAGTCTGACGAGGAGAGAGTGAGACGAATTGCACGTGCAAAGCATGCACCCACCCCGCCAGGTAGCACACAGCTAGCACATGTCAACAAGGCCCCTTGTAACTCAACACCTAGCTGAAACAGATTGTCTAAACAACCTGTTAACGACGAACGTAGATTAAGGCGTTGAAAACTATCTCTTAAATAAATAAAAGATAGAAATAGCAAGTTAGCAACAAACAGCGCTAAAAATACCCAGTCTCAGAACAAAACACGTCTGTCTTGTCCTGCAAATGAAAGGTGTGTAATTTATACCGGTAGTGACGTCACGAGACCACCTAGACTTACCGCCCTTGGATAGGGATTTTACGCATCCCTTACTCCACTTTCAAGTTTCGTCTGTGTTAAGGTTGAAATAGCATACCTAGAGAGGAGGTAGGCATAGTAGGTCTAGTCAACAGATAGGTAATTAAATAATAGATTCTCTGAAGTTTGTTGTTTACAAAGTTTGACAAATGAACATTTTACATATTTCAAGGAAGAGAGTTTGGAAGTGTGTCTTTATAGGCTTAGAGTCGTGCCCACTGAAACATGGTCTCAACCAACTCTGAAATCTCATGCTTCAGGCAAACATTCTTATTGACAGAGTCAGACTTTAATCAACAGCCCAGACGTTATGTGAATAAAATAGAATTTAACTGAGGTTTAACAGTGTAGGAACATGTACAGATGGTGTAGCAATTTCTACCTTACTTTAGTTAATTTAAATATTTGTTATACTGAAAGGTCAGTTATCTGACCTCAAAATTGACTTTTCTGCAGGGCAAATGTAAAACCGGGAACAAATAATTGATGAGGTCATCTGCCTTAAGAAAGACCAAATATATTGTGTTAGAGTGTGTGTGACTGTGATAGAGTGTTGCTTCCATATCCAATTACTGCGGAGCCTGTTGATCATTTATACCTCACTCTCTATATGTTGATATAATCAACAGATCTACATGTTCGCTGTTTTGGTTGCTTGATTAACTTTAGCATCATATTCGTTTATCATGAGAAGTTTATTGTCATAGATCTAAGCTTCATCTAAGCATTTTTTTTTTATTTCTCTGGAACAATTTGAGTATTTAAAATTTTAGTTGATCAAAAGCAGAAAGTAATTATATCCCCTCAAATGCCTTTGAAAACAAACAAAACGGTATTGTCTGTTTGTGAATTATGTCTATCTCCGAACACAAACACCATCCCACTCTAACATTAGTTACATGATATCACAATCAAACATGGCCTGAGGGCCAATGTAAAGTATAAACCAATATTTGATCAATTCTTCTGCCTGCAGGAAATGGGTATTGTTTGAAGGTGATAGAGTAGTATTTGTAGACCCAATTATTCTGCAGCCTGCTGATCTCTGATCAATTACTATTGTGCTTGCTGATCCTTTAAAGCTCATTCTCTCTGAATGTTGATGAAATCAGGATCGATCCCGGCATATTTAGTCGCTTGAAGCTCAATATATCATGCATTATGAAGATCCTCAAGAAAATTATAAATTTCTTTTTCAAGGGAAGCATATGGTTTTCTTTCTTTGAATGTGGTCCTAATCAATCACAATAATAAAGTTTCACATCTCAGCAGCCGACATGTGAGTAAAATATTAATGATATCTTTTGAATGTAATTTCCAAAAGCAAAACGCGCTCTTTCATTTTATAACTTCGTATATCAGCCACACGGGAATTTTATTTCATATTAAGGAGTATAGGTAATAGGCGAATTCATAATAGGTCGAGCACAGTGTAAAATTTAATTCTGAAGGTATTAACAGTTATAAGCATAAATGTATGTACTCATGAAAAAAACGTGCATGTACAAGCTTGTTAAATAATTTTAAAACCAAATATTGGTTAGTTCGAAACATATGTACATAGTGATCAATATTGTCGTCTTAAGACAAATCATTATATAAGCTCACCGCCCACTCACAACTTATACAACCGCCTTTGAGCAAGTAAAACTATCGATTGAAGCCTTTATCAGATATGAGCCAGCTGCAGAACGCCTCAGAGGGTAATTGGCAAATCATGTAAGAGGATGGTGTATCTGATTTCAGAATTACTCACACTATTGATAGCTCTATAATCATATAATCATCATGCACTTGACAGGTCTCATGCGTCAGTAAATATATACTGCGAAATGTATTATTTGAATTGCTTTATGTTTTTGAAAGGCATTTAGAAGTTGCATACATAAGAACAGGAATATTTTCTTGATAACAACTTCTTTAATGTCAAAATACACGACGTGTCGGAGTATATAGTCACTCCTGCATCAGGAGGAATGTAAGGAAATATCACATTTAGTTATTTCCTTACATTTCACCTGATGAACGAGGGAGTATATACCCCGAAACGTCGTGTATTCTCACATTAAAGAAGTTGTTTTCCATGAAATCTTCATGTTCGAATTGCGTTATGTAAAACACATTGTATGTTATAAACAATATTTCGACGTGCATATTATCGCTGTCTGGGCCATAGTATGAAGTGTACTGTCCACTTGGTGCATTCTACCGTCTTATTGTAACTGTCAAGTAACATAAACGCAGAACGCCAACACAACGTCGACATTGAGTTTGTTACAAAGGACATTTTGACGGCTTTGCTGTCTGTGTAATCGATACATTCAAACCATGCTGAATGATTTCTTCTACAAAAGCATGAAAAACATAAAGATAAACAAACAGATTCAGGTTTTCATACATAAATACAATTAAACAGTTATTTATGGGATAAGTTATAGACAGTCAATGCTTTCAGTTATCCTACATTATATTTGAACTGATGATTAAGTGGAGACAATCCAGTTCAAATTCTTATAAAAAAAAAGAAGTCATTATGTAACCTCACCACAGACTCACAACTTATACAACTGTCCTTGAGCAAGTTGAACTATCGATTGAGGCCTTTATCAGATATTAGCCAACTGCACAAGGGTAATGTTATCCTACATTATGTTTGAACTGATGATTAAGTGGAAACAATCCAGTTCAAATCATTATCAACGAAACCAGCGATTGATTCTCAATAAGAAATAACTTGATCATTGGAAAGCTTTCAGCACATGGGCATACGTAAACTAACAGGCAGCTTTTTCATGTATTTAATATACGAATTTGGTATACTATTCAATACCTTTACTTATTAGCAAACTTGCAAATCTTTAAACAAAGTTGGAACAGTGAATTACCTTAAGAAACGTACTGCTAGATTTAAATAAATGTTTTTTTCCACATATATTATTTTCTTTCCATGCATGTATCCTGTAGTCTGCCTTTATATGAATATAAAACAAGTGTCCTAAAATTGGATAATTGATCTTTTCGGTTAATACAAAAAGTACATAATTTAATAAATATTGATATGATTATTTATAAATAAACTCCTATAATACCGATATTTAAACATATTTGAAGTTCATGAACAATAGTGGTGACTAAAGGTACTATTTTAAGTATACAAGCAACAACAGATTCATACTTTTACAACGAGACAGGTTCCATTATAGAAGCACACTTGTGTGGGTTTCAGCATGATCACTTTGTCTTTGTTAGAAAAATGGAGTTATTCACTGGGGTTTAATCTTCAGGGTGATGCCATGCAATCTCGTTTCTTCCTTTAAAAAATCCTGTAATGAAATTGAACATGTAAAAGGAAGCGGTTGGCTTCTTGAAAGCATCAATAATGGCAGAGTTTGGTTTTATAAGAAAAATATTGACATTTGCAGAATATTTGTTACAAGAAATATAATCGTGTTGGAGTGTCATATGTATGTATTTTTTAATCTGAATACTAAGATGATTATAAGATCGCACTTTCATTTTTGTAAGTTACTTTTAATGATGAGGCATATTGCTAAACCCGAAAGTGCTAAGATGAATTTCCTAGTTGTTTTATATTAGCAGTAAGATAAAACCTCTTTGACCTATCGCATGACTACTTTCACGATTGACAAAAAATTGATGACCTTAAATGTCGTTTGGAAAATAAGCAGGTATATCAGGATCGCTGGTGAAATGGCCATTAACAATTATAATTGAAATTTCTTGTTAAACTGGGAATGTAATTTGTTGGCTTCTTAGTAAAATTTCTCTTGTACTTCCATTTTAGTATTCGCTCTCAATTGTCTAGTTTCCATTTCGGTTAAGGATCTTATTGGATTTAATTTGTAGGGAATTTCGTATTGAATATAGTTTAAATCAGGGGTTATGATGCTGGTGCCAATAAATTGGTCCATACCATCAGTGTTTGTAGCCATTGGTCAATTTCAATTTATAGCAACAATGTTTTCATGGCTTGTAAAATAGACAATACAATCACATGCATGTATCTAGACTTTTAGTTTCAATCAGGGGTTATGTTGGTGGTGTCAATGAAATGGACTTTACATCACATATCGAGTGTTTGGAATCATTTGTAAATTCCAATTTAGAGTGTCGAGAATTTCATGGTTTGCTTGAAGTGCAGAATGTCGGAAGTGTGTTAGGAAACATAAATTTCTTAATTAACCCTCAAAGGCATTCACGTTTTTAGATCCCATTACTACTGATACAGTTAATATAGTGCTATGTACCTGCATTTACTATCATAATCATGAAGAAGGTGGAAGAAAAAGGTTGAGCTCAAAGGGCATGTTTCTGTTGTTCAAAACTGCTATTTTACTGAATTTCTAATTACTTGGTGTTTGTATTTCAGTATATTTTCGCCCTTTGAAATGTAATTATTTGATTTCAACAAAGTCCATGTATTCCAAAATGTTTGATTGTCCTTCAGTACATTTGTTTAATGATATTGTTGTTAATATGTTGTTGTATTACAGAAAATCTATTTCCCTTGGACTGAAACATGTCCAACTATACGATGGAATAACCAGAAAGGATGTATATATGTAAAACTTTCATAAAGAAATGAAGGCAAACCGTGTGTCTTTGAGGGTTAAGTGCACCTTGCATCCATTATCATTAAAATACATCCATTACTCACAACAAAATGTTCTGAACGGTTTCTATGACGTTTGGTTGAAACAGTTTACCAATGTGAACATCAAAAGGACTAAATTATGATACATGTTTCATACACTATTTTGTGTTCTCGTAATTCCCCTTATACGGGTTTTTTCAACAATTCGCCTTTACCATTTGGAATTGTACATGTTTTTGCCTAAACTGCATTATTACCCACGTGGTACTTCGTAAAGGGGTATCATTTAAATTGATTGGCCAACGATGAAATTTGACTCTGCCTGGACAACTTTATTCATTAATTATTAATTATTATTTACAATAGATCTAGCAAAGATCTAGACAGAACACTCGCAGTAAAGAGTTACAAACCTACGGGAATGAATATTTATAACTTAACCACGACAATATACTATTGAGTTACCAATTATTACGCAAAGTGTCTTGGTTTTATTGATGCCAGATATATGTCACTTTAAATTTGTCTATTTCAGCATCTCAATATAAAGTATACCAAGTAGAGCGCTTGTCTGGATATGATTCACTTGAGAGCTACGTGTATGAATATGGTATGACAGAGGGCTCAATTTCTTGATAAATCTATTTATCTCACAACTAGACTAACAATGTTAGGTATGAAGTATATTGTTACTGACCATCATAAGCTCTAGCACTTTCTCAGTTGGGCAGATGTATGCATCATGGTCTGGAAAAGTCCTCCCTGATACAACTATTAACAATTCATTCATTTTCATTTATTCAAACACAAGCCTTGATGATGAATCCCAGACATGTTCTCTACTGAGTTTAAAATATTCATTCTTTTTCTGTATTGGGATATCAATTTACGACAATATATGTCAGTTTGCTACCTGAAGATCAGATATTTTAAAACAATGATTATAATGTTATAACGGCCACATGTATAAAGTGCTCTCATAGCTGTTAAAATGTTGTTTTGTTTCCACCCGAATTCGGCTCAGTTCAGCATCTGTTATGCAGTGTTAATCTTTTACTCTACATTCACTTTAAACCATGTCTTCCCTTTATCTTACATATCACTGATTATCACCCATGCAGAGCGGTTCAGTCATTGTCTTATTCAGTATGTGTTGCAGTCAAATCAAACAAAAATATAACACTCCTTGCTGAATATCAATCTGCGATATTAATATTTCATTCACTTTTCAACCATAATGGGAAGTATGTTTGGTACAGTTGTACCAGTATAGTATAGTATAGTTCATTAGGTATCTCTCACAATCTATTTTCATCCTTTTCATACTGACAGACTTGTCTGGATTGTGATTGGTATTTTCACATATATCTATTCCCAATTTAACTCCGGCAGACATAGTTCTTAAACACTGAACATGAACTAATCTCAGAGTCTAAATGTGTCTAGGATCAAATTAACATTGCAGCTGTTTAGAGGTGAAACCCTTGTTTCATGTTAGAGGCGCTGTAGCACTGTTTTTTTGGCATAATATGTTTTCTCAAATTTGCCATTCATTATTAAAGTTTATACTATTATGTTGGTACCAATATAGGTGAAACATTACAGGACCAGGATTTATTTAACAACACCTTACATCGACAATAAGGTTACATGGAAATCCAATCAGCAGTCACTTTGTTAGAAACAATGCCAGTACAAGGTTGTTTACTGATACATGATTGTGCATATCACACTAGCAGCATTTTATACCATTTTCGATAATCACTGCTATTTGTAATATATGATTTGATTAATCAACGTCACCAACAACTCAAAACACTTTTTAGAAAATCCAGTGATTAGAAATTATAACTGTTATCAATTTAAAACTATGATAGTGATATTGAAGCACACCGTAAAACAAATATTATTTTAATTTAACTAAAGTATACAATGTATGTACTTTGAAGTATAATGTACCATCAAACTAGATGTTGTTTTCAATGTTACTTTTCGAACACCAAATTCATTTCTTGCCTGACAACATATAACATTGTTGATGGCTGGTTCATGTGATGATCTTGTATAACCTCGTACCACGCGATTCACCAATCACCCCTGACATTTTTATAAATATCCTCTGGCTCAGAGACTTCCAGGGATTTTCTCATTTGATATAAAAATATCACAGACGATGTTTACAAGGTTCGTGATGAAGCATTAAATGATACCTGATACATGTATGGTGTGAACTGAAGGTTGCACTGTTTCTGAAAGATATTTAGAGGCAGAGGAACATCTCCGATAAAATATAGCTGGGGCGAATATCCCTAACAATACGGATTGATTTCAATCGAATTTTCATACATCGTTTTTATAACATTTGTGTTTCAAAAACAATCAATTGAACCAAATTCCTACAGAAGAAATATAAAACACTTACCACTTATTTATAGCAAGACTTGTGTGTTACAATATAAACGCAACTCCTCTAAGATGATTTTTTAATTCAATGAATAATATGTTCAACTCACGGCATGTGTCAATAGTTGCGCTACGTGACACAGCACACGAAGTTCCAAATTAAAATTAAAGCTAGAGGTTGTTTTGTCCTGAAACACGTTGAGTGTAGACTCCCATCTTGCACTGCTCTAATGGCCACGGGCCAACTAAATCTATATAAATATTTACATAATATGACATAACCCTTTAAGCAATGTTGGTTGCTACATCACACCATTAAAGGTTTTCTCATATATAATGATTTATTTATCGGTAGAATATCAAGCAGTATCAATAAATTGTCATAATCAATAGGAGTTAACAAGACAGGCATCATTATTAATTTATTGAGGCAGCCAATTCCTAATTAAAGACTGCTCTTAATACATAAAGAACGACTGAATCTTTGGAATCTTTGTAACACTGTAGATCCTTGGACTATGCAAGTTGCAAACACTTAATTAGGGAAAGCCCTGAATACTTACATCGCAAAAAAATATTTAGAATCCTGGAAATCTTACAATTGTGATTTATTAAATTATACAAGTAGCACCCCATGAATTAAGGACTGCCCTTGATCTGAACATGCATGTAACATGTTAATCTATATGTGCAATATAGTAGTATTACACTGACTGGCCTGAAGGGAATGATAGATCTCTAATAGGTCAATAAAACAAATATACGAACGCCTTGTTCAATTACCATCCTTTGTGTATCAAGTATCAAGAGCGACATCTAGTTTCATCTTCAAATAAAATCCTCTTCAAGTCCTAGACTCTGTCAATAAGAAAGTTTGCCTGAAGCATGACATTTCAGCGTTTATACAGTCAAGACACCGTACTGTAAGTCAGCTTCAACATCAAGACAGGGTCATGAATGTTTAAAGGCTATATCTAGCAACTTATGCGTCCAAACGAACTAAAATTTACTCTAGATCATGTCAGAATAGTTATCAGTGGATTAACTAACATATTTCAAATACTTTTCTACCATAGGCAGTTCGAGTTGTGTTTTATTACTCAACGACGGCATGGAATAGAGATGGGACTGAAACGTATTAAGTTCTGCACATTGACAACAGTATGTAGCTATTCCTGATTATGTTTGCAACATTATGTGACATATTACAACCTGATGTTTGCAGTTTGCAGTTTATCATACATTCTACCTGATTTTTCTCTTCAATTACCGGTCATCACATGGACCTGAAGACACCGTATGGAACGTCCGCTCAAGACACCTTTTAGTCAGTCTCAGTTTAGTCACGTGATGCTACTCTCGGCCTATAAAGACACACTTCAAAACTCTTTTCCTTGAAATATGTATAAATGCTCATTTGTCATGCTTTGTAAACAACAAACTATGTTATTAGCTACAAGTTTCTGAAAAGTATTATCTGAATAATACTGATTGTATTGGTATTGTCTCGAATTTGCTGCCTTGTGTTATGCAACACGCTTTCTTCGAATCCCGTTCTCATGGGGTGATGTCATAATGGTTAACTGTTCAGTTACAAGGTTAGCACCCTAGTTGTAATGGTCTCAAGCTAAGGGTCTTTTTTGTCTCAGGGGCTTTGCGATGTCAACAATGTTGTACTAAATTATAAAGTCCATAAATAGAGTATCATTTATTATTATAAGTGTTATGTTGTTACTTTTGTAAATTGCGCCTTTTTTTGGAAAATTGTTGTTCCCCTGACTTCACCACTAAGTTACATGGAACCGTAGTAAAGTCCTCTCTATTCAGAAATAGGCATTATAATGTAGACATGATGGTTATAAGTCTCATAGACATTAATATAGTAAGATATTAGTTAAAGTTAATGAGCACTGGATTAAGACATTGTGGATACATTGGTGACATGTTCTTCATATCTTATAAATCTACAGGAAAATCTAATGAATGATCCCTAGGTTGAATATATAGAAAACAGCCATTAGTGTAATGTTTTGTTTAGTTTAATGATGTATGAAGTTTTAGTGCACATATTTTGTTGTCATTATGTGTAAATGAAAACACTTTAGTCTGTACGTCGTTCTTGGTAAATGTAATATATATTTATCTATCAAACATTTCCTCCATTCTCACAATAAACTTTGTTCTGTGATATTGATTCAGCTATAACAATGACATATATTGTTTCTTATTTTAAATAGAATGCCGTTTCAGAAGTTAAGATATATTATCTCCGACATAAGCCCCAAGGAAAATATAGTGTAGAAATTTGGATTCTGAAGATATCCCGGGAGCATCTGATCTTTATAGGAAACGAACATATTTTTTTTGTCAAAAAAACCCAGTTCTAATACCCGTACATGAAAGGAAAGATTAACCAGATTATATAAATATGGTACTACATTTCCCAAATGACATTCCAGTTTTCAACATCCTAACATTCGTTGGGCTAAAGATTTAATAAGTAAATGTATAACTGAATATATTTGAACTGCTCGAAAGATCAAGAGATGTCTGGTTTGTCTCAAAATGCTCTGATCTGGAGTTAACAAGACAGTACTATCATACAGCTGCACATTCCTGTTACATAAACTCAAAGGTAGCTTCTTTCTATGGATGTTGAATGTAATGTGGATAGATTTCCCTTTTTGATATATTTAATGTATAAACCATTCATAGAAAAATGAAAAAAGATATAACAGATCAGTTTGTGTCTTAAATTATTATGTAAAGTGATTATTTTTTATACGACCTTGTTTTGTAAAAGTATTTGTTGAAGCTAAATATGTCTGAAAGAGGACACTGAACAAGGAAGAGCCTTTTCATGGGATCAGGCACGACTGTCTTACAGCGACTATCAACTAAATAAGAATTTACAGAAAGTAGGAAACGACAGAGAAACATTTCAATAAGCCTGGAACCGTATATGTTTTTTAAATTTTGGAGAAAAAGTTTTATTCAAAGAAAAATCATAATACTTTAAAGATACATCCATTGTGTTTAATAAAAATGTATTTGGCTGAAATACGTGCCAACATTCGATATGTGCTGATATAAGTTAAAAAAAATTTCACTCAACTTGCATATTCATCTCCAATCTCCATCTCAAAATTACTATTTTCTAATTAAAATTGAGCAACATCATTGTACATGTACGGAAACCGAAACTACACCTGCCATTTACATGCACAGCGGTTATAAGACCTATTAAACATTATCCAGCTAAAGTTGTCTGTTTGTCTGGTGTAAATAAGTTTCCAAAATTACGTTTGACTAATTGGCGCGCGCCAAGGTGTTTTGTATTTCACAAAATAAGGCGACAGACACTACAGTAGCTTAACAATTAGCATCAAAATAAATTGATTCGATCACACAGTGTCAGACTCAATGTAGAACAGGACTCTAAATATGGCTTGATACCCTGCTCAGTCCGCTGTGCTATGACTAAAATTCAAAGCAGAAAATGCAAGGTTGACAGTTGCAAGTTAAAGTGAATGCCATCTTTGTTTAACTATCATTTTCATTCTAAGTGATATACAAAATTGTTTATATGATGATTTTTAGTTTAGATGCATCAATAAAACATAATTTGAAGCAACGTAAAACTAGGAATCACCTGCCAACACGGAATCATCCTGCATTCACCAAAATGTCATTCAATTTTTTTTTATACCTGGCCGTAGGAGTAGGATATATTCTGCATCTGGTTTTATTGTCACTGAATACATATACATTTTATTAATGGACATAATTAGTATATAATCAGTATAATTCTGTGATGTTCCGTTAAATTGTAAAATTATATACTTCATAAACAACAGTATTTCAAACTATGAATTGAAGTTAAGGACCTACTTAAGCTTTATAATAGTGGATATTAATAACATGGCTTCTGGATATTCTTGTTGTGCAGTTCCTCGCCTACGCAGCATTTTTAGTTTCACGTTTCACTTGCTTCTCAGTTGTTAAATAATGTATATAGGAAAGACAACATAGTTCAAGGCAGAACCTTGTGGAACACAACATGGTAAAAATTCGGAATTATATAACCATTTATAATAACTGACTGTTTCCGTCACAGAGATAATTCTTTAACAAATGTGACATTCCCATTGCTTCCAAAGAATTCAACAACCCATCATTCCCATAGCCTTTGATAAGGCAGAGTGATATATCTTGTATTTGTGGTATAATTATATATATTAAGGAATTATAAAAATATAGAATAGATGAAACATTCAAAATATATGAACAACACAAAAAATAGAGCAACTGGCTTTCAATTATTTGATACAAAAGGTTTATTTTGCAATGAGGCAAAACTGCCGAATATTTCCAGGAGTCGGGGAATTTTAAAAGCTCGAACAACTTTGTAACGGTCAATGACGAGACAGAGCTTAAACATTCAGTAACTTATAACTGAAGTCATCCGGATCTTTGGCAGTTTTGTGTCTAACGAAATCCAGATACCACAGACTTCTTTTCTGTTGAACACAAAGTATCTACTCTGTCCACTGTAATTGATAGGCATCTGAAGATTTGTTCAACTATTTGCAAGGTCGATACGTTTCTTTTCCCTTTTCTACCTAATAACGTGTGTTCATCAATCAAAAGAAATGTTCAATAATTTGTTTCACAGGACAGACATGTACCTGATGTGCATTCATGTATTGCATGGAAAACACTATCGAGTTTTTGATAAATAAAATGATCATATTACTTAAATCTGAATAGTGTTTTGACAACAATCTTGGTAATATAATATTTCAAATGCTGTTTGAAAGTACTTTCACATCAGGAATGCCGTTTTGAATCCTTTTAAACACTAAAAGTTTTATAGTGTACACAAGCCATCTGACCAAATATAACATATTCATGCAATCCATTCAGTTCCATTAAGGAACAGTCGGTCAGCTTTCTGTAGTCACTGATGCGTGATTATATAATACTTCACTGCCTTGACTATTAATGGCGACCATTCAATGTACTTGATGACCAGTGTGGTGATGGAGCTTAGAATAGATGTTAACTGAATATGTACCATCCGTCATTGACCAAAATATATATATACACTTGGAGTGTCATCACCTGTTGGTTCCTGTACTGTGTGGATAGTAACTGGTGAGTCAGAAACAGTCGTTATCAACTTATTCATTTTAGAACGTCACATACTTCATTTCCAGGTAAAGGGTTATATAACCTTTGTTGTCAAATTAACGAGTTACTTCACGTTGCTGTTATGATTAAATTTTTTTAGGATGTGCACTGTTTGAAAACATAAACCCAGGTCACAACAATTGTACCACAAACAGTCTTTTCAGAACAGAGACACTATCTCCGATCCAAATAAATATATGACATTTTCATTTTTTAAAATTAATACAAACATAATAATTAATATTTCATATGAAATATTTCTTTTTGTGAGCACATTTTGTTCAATATTGCAAATTGTCGGGAAAAGGTCCAAACGAACCTCAGAGTCAGGCAAAACTCACCAGCACTGAAATGTCAGTCTAATGGCAAATATCAATCAGCTCTCACATCCCCTCTGTTAGCGTTATAATTTTCATTGAGAAATATTTAGTTTAGCGGTCTGGCTAAGGGAGATAATTCAGGGATGTCGTAAAATATTGCCGGAAAGTGGCGTAGGTTTATTAGGCATGTTTTTGAAAACTGTGCATCGTGCGAACAAACAAACTGATGTACACGTGTGATTCTGCCACCAAATTTGTAAGTGTTTATCCCAAATTATTCCTTATACATTCCGTATCATTGTTTTCTCTCATAAAAGTCAATATTAATTTATAATTATTGCTGTAGAGCCAAATGTTCACCACAAAGCAGCCATGTGTTTTTTCACGCTTGAGTGATTTCATCCAGTAATACTAGTTTTTAATGGTTAAATTCAAAGACTAAGATTTATTTTGAGTATATTATAAGTGTATATACACAACCTTTTGTTAGATATCATTCTAAGCTGGGATTTGTTGTATAATATCAGCTTAAACCTGCAAAACTGAAATACAGAATATATGCAACTACCATCAATGTAAGGCAAAGAAATACAGTACAAGTGAATACAAATTGCAGAGTCTCAAGAATTAGCAGAATCGAGTTTTTGATTGGAAGAAACCCTACACCCTCTATTGCTTCAGGTGGATAAACACCAACACATCAAGGGTTTCTGTGGATTTATATGTCTGTTTATCAAGATCAGTGTCATGCACTTCATGACTTTTGAAGTGTTTCAGGGCTAAAAGATATATTTCTGAAAATACTGAACACGTCTTTGACCACTGCATATAATATGAACAATCAGTTTGTTTTAGAAACACAAACTCACAACATCAACTTATACGACTAAAGTGAATAATAGTACGTTTTTGATTAAACATCATCATTTATACTCACCGTTGATAACTCACCATAGCCATTGAGTCTCTATCAATTTATCACTCGACCAAAATAACACAGTTAAAGAAGAATAGAGTTACCTCCCCAATCGCCGCTCTCTAGTGCTTATCCCAAGTGACGTCACTTCTTTCTCCTGGAGCCTGGATGTAGGTAGCTCTCAGACTCGCAGGAGGGGAGGTGGGTGGGGTATAAAGACTGGTGAGTTACCAACGGTGACAATAAATAATGACGTTTAATAAAAAAACATACTATTATTTACATACTCTAGTTGATAACTCAACGTAGCTAGCATGCCACTGAAGGCGTCGGGCTTCGTGACAACCAGAGAGCAACAAGAGGTAACTCTCCCCCTTAAGGGGTGAATTGGCAACTGGTCCACTACGATAAGCAGACCATAAGTCACAGTGTTAAGAGCTTACTACAACCCTAATGGTTCCACTACCCCCGCCCCTGAGGGGTCGCCAATCCAGACCACAGCGGTCGCCAATTGACTACTAATGAAAAAAAACCCACAACAACGAAGAAAATTCCGATGCAAAGTTTAATAACGCACTGTAGATGGGGACGAACCCCTTAACGTGACAAATGAAAACCCCTTGCAGGGTTCCCAGAGGAGTTACGGTGTTGGGCGAACACCTGAGGCCCTAGCCTCGCCACGCCACGCCTTCCAGATCTTCAGTTGAGATGTCTCGTAGGTAGTGGTTGGCGAACACCATACCGGACTTCCAGAAACAGCACGCCATGATGTCCGCTACTGGAATGTTACTATGGAGGGCCATAGTAGCTGATACCGCCCTAATCTCGTGTGGATTAGAGCGAGCGGGAAGAGGGAGGTCTGCCGCCTTGTAAGTGTCCAGGACTGCGGATCTCAGATACGCTCCCAACTGACTCTTGTCGATTTCCTTGACGCTCGTTTGAGAGTGAGGCAGGAAGAGCTTGCGCCTCCCTGCTTGTTGATTGTCCACGCCGCTGTTGACCTGTATGTGTGGACAAGCAGGAGTTCGCCCTTCAGGTGGGTCGACCAGTGAGCGATTGCTAGGCCAATCGCGTCCAGTTTCAACGCTTTGATGTGGCACTCCTCTTGCAAAAGAGACCACACTCCCGACGTGGCGACACGTCTTCTCCCTCACATGAGAGTTGATGAACACCTGAAGGGGCCTGATGTGAAACCTGCCCCTCCAGGTGTAATCCTGAGCTGATGTTAGGAGGCCCAACAGTCGCTGCCACATGTGGAGTGGCAGAGGCTCGCGGAGAGCCCTGATCATGAGGTCCTCGCCTCTCCCCATCCGTTCCCGTGTTACAAGGGCCTTGTACTGGATGGTGTCCAGGTATATGCCTAGGAAGGTGAGCAACGTTGCCGGTCGCAAGTCAGACTTGTCCAAGTTGATCAGCTAACCCAGGCGTCTGAGCAACCCAATTACGAAGTCCCGTTTGGCCGCGAGATCCGAAGGGAAGTGGTGATGACCGAAACCGTCTTCAGGGTACATCACAAACTGCATGTCGTGATGGTGCAGGAACTGGACTACGGGCTGAGTCACTCGAGTGAACAGCCACGGAACCGACGATATCCCAAAACGGAGAAAGTTCCACTGAAACTGGCCACCTGACAGAATGAAGCGGAGGTACGTTCGGTCCGTGGCGAAGATGGGGATGTGCAGGTATGCATCCTGGAGGTCTGGAGATATCATAAAGTCCGATGGCTTCAGTAATCGCATGACTGACGACACAGTCAAGAGTCGAAAATATGGCGGCGGAACGAGGTAAGAGTGGTTGAACTCCTTCTGTTCGTGAATCAGCCGCCATTTGTTCGAGTCCCTTCGAGTCCCTTCGTCTCTTCGACTCTTACATCAAGCTCCTTTAGAGCTTTCACAACATATTCAAGGATAATCTGATTCTATTTCCGTAAGATTTATCACCAAATTAAACTAATACAGATATACATAGCCGTTAAGCAATATTTAACTTCGTCTGTACACACACACTGTTTTAAATTTCGTAATTCTAAAGCCTTGTCCAGCACATGTAAGTAAATGCTAACTTCAACAAATAAAACATGTTTAAATGCATACGTACGACAGTTTCCAAAGTTACAAGTCGGTAACGTTAGAAAGATGATTGACGTAGTTCCGGCAACCAATAAATCAGTTTTTTTCTGTAACAGACAATCAAAAGACAAAATAACTTCCATGTGACTTACAGAAAAATACTACCCTGTGTCCGTCTTCCATATGGGTTCAAATGAAGCATGATATGCATTATTCAACTCACATTTACAAACAAAAGTGAAAATAATTACGCCAGTTTGAATGTCTGAGGCAAGTCATTGCAATTAAGTCAGTATAAGAGCATCAAACATTTATTAGCCAGTTATTATTTTCTTTAAACACATATTGGGTTTAGATTCAGAAACACTTTGCCTTTCCATGATCTTCTCCTTAAACACCGTTCTATTCTAGAACAGATATTTCCTCTAACTTGTTCCATTTATATATTGTAATTCTTCGACCACATTCCTCTAAAACACTGACAGCAACATACTCTTGTCTGAATGTAACTGATTTCCAAATAAAGTCGCAAAATGGCTTGCTTCTGAAGACATAAATAGAGTTGGTGGCAATATATTGTTATAAGGTAATATCGATATAGGAAAGAGATGATAAAAGAGCATGATATATACAAGATACATGTTGATGTGATTATGAGGTGACAAAGAAAACAAGATGAGATAACAATGACATGAATGTTTGAATAAAGTGAAGTTATGATAACATGGATGGAATCTGTGGGATACGAGTGAATTGTGAGGTAATTAGTCTGGGAGGTAATACTGCAAAAAGTTTATTGAATTTTGACATCAAGGACAGTATGCAGTGTATGCAAAAAATGTACAATTTCAAACTGTAAAGGCGAATTGTTCAACAACCTATTAATTAATGTGAAAACAAATGTTGTCTGACAATTTCTTTAAAAAACTGGCATAACAATTTAGCCTTTTTGATGTTCACATTTGTAAAATGTTCCAACCAAATATTTTGTTGTGAGTAATGGATGTATTTTAATGATAATGAAAGCAAGGTGAAGTGAATTGCCACACTTTCGACATTTTGCATTTTAAGCAAACCATGAAAACCTCGTCAGTCTAAATTGGAATTTACCAATGATTCAAAAGATTGGATATGTGATGATAAAGTCCATTCAATTGACACCACAAACATAACCCCTGATTGAAACTATCTTCAAAACGAGATTCCTTACAAATTAAATCCTTTAATATATTTGACAATTGAGAGCGAATAATATAATGGAAGTACAAGTGCAGATTTTACCAAGACGACAAACAAATATTCCCAGTTTAGCAAGGAACCTTCAATTTCAATGATCCTGAAAAACCTGCCTATTTTGCCAAACATGACATTTATGGTCATCAACATTTTGTCGTTCATGAAATTAGTCATGCAAAAGGTCAAGTGGTTTAATTTTACTAGTGAAATAAGGCAACTAAAACATTCATCTTAGCATTTTTAGGTTTAGCAATATCCTTCAATATTAAAAGTAACTAACAGGGGAAAAAGTGCGATCTCATAATGATCTTTGTATTCAGATTAACAAATACATCTTTGCAACATTCCATCACTGGGTTTCTTGGAATGAAAATACTGCAAATGTCAATTAGAATAGTATTCTTTAAAACCCAAACTCTGCAATTATTGATGCTTTCAAGAAGACAACCGCTTCCCCTTACATGTACAACTTAATTTTACAGGATCTCTTTTAAGAAAGAAACGAGATTGAATGAAATCACTTTGAAGATTCAACCCCAAAACAAAGTAATCAGGCTGGAACACATTCAAATGTGCTTCTATCATGCCACCTATCTCGTAATAAAGTTTGTAGCTATCCAAAAATCCTTTTGATTTAGATAAGATGTAAAACAAATCTTGACAATTATTACTATATTAATCTCGTAATTACGAGGTTATATCTCGTAATTACGACTTTATATCTCGTCATTACGACTTTTAATCTCGTAATTACGAGTTTATATCTCGTAATTACGAGACAGAAAGTCGTAATTACGAGATTAAAACTCGTAATTACGAGTTTAAAATATGTTTTTCACTTTCGAATTTGGCGGTAACAGGCTTTCGTACAAACCCATTTTATAAGAGTTTATTTATAAATAATGATATCAATATTGATGGAATTATTTATTTATCGTATTATCTAAACGGAAAAGTATTAATTAATGACTAAATGCGTTTTACTTTTGCGTTTATATTTTGACATTTGTTAGGTATATAAACTAAGCAAAAAGCTGTTTAAGTTTGTAGAAGCAAATTAAGGATTTGTGAAAATAATCAATTAGCCTGTTTAGTTTACATATGCCAAATTGGTGAAAGTTTTCCAATGACCAAGTTATTAAGTATTGAAAATCAATGGCTGGTTATGTTGATAAGGATATGAACTGGATTTTCTCCAATTAATCAACAGTTTAAACATAATGTAGCATAACATAAATCATTGACCGTCTATAATGTATCCCTTAAATGACTCTTTAAATTGTATACTTCGAATGTTTTTTCATCTTTACGTTTTTTTGTATTTTTTTCAGAACAAATCATTTAGCATTGCCTGAATGTATGGCTAGACAGAGAACAACATCCTTACAGCGTCGTCAACATGACTCTTGTAACAAACCTACTGTCGAAGTTTTGTTTTGCACCATCCAACTTAATTCCCAAGTCAGCACACTTCATACTATGGCCCTGACGGTGATAACATGCACGTCGAAATGTTGGTCATTGGCATACACTGTGTTTTTTCATAACGCAATTGAATGAGACGAAGTTTACACATTTGGCAGTATATATTTTACCAAAACATATTGGACCTGTCAAGTGCATCATGATTATATGATTATAGAGCTATCAAAAGTGGGAGTAATTCTGAAATCTGATACACCATCCTCTCACGCGATTTGCTAATTACGCTCTGAGGCGTTGTGCAATTGGCTCATATCTGATAAAGGCTTCTATCGATAGCTTAACTTCCTCAAGGACCGTTGTATCAGTTGCGAGTCGGCAGTGAACTTATATAATGACTTGTAGCTTGTCTTAAGACGACAATATGGATCACAAACCAATATTTGGCTTTAAAATTAGTTCATGAACATGTAAATGTAGAAGTGATTGTGACGTTTCTTCCATGAGTACATACATATATGCTTATGTAACAGTTAATACCTGCAGAATTAAACTTGTACTCTGTGCTCGACCTATAATGGATGCTGCCTATTACCTGTACTCCTTAAAAAGGAATAACATTCACGTGTGGCATATGTATGAAGTTATAAAATGAAAGAGTGCGATTACTTTAAGAAATTACATTCAAAGGATACCATTAATTATTACATATATGTCACCTGATGAGATGTGAATGTCTTATTAGTGTGATTGCTTAGGACCACGTTCAAAGAAAGCTCAATAGTAATTGATAAGAGATCAGCAGGCTCCAGAATAATTGGGTCTGCAAATACTACACTATATATATCACCTTCAAACAATACATATTTCCTGAAGGCAGACAGACTCATCAAATATTCGTTCAGATTTTACATTGGCGGTGAGCATATATAATGACTTGGACCCTGTCTTAAGACGACAATATTGAACACTTAGGACAATCTGTTGGTAACCAATATATATTTGGTCAAAACAATATTTAACAAGCTTGTACATGAAGAAGTGATTATGACGTTTCTTCCATGAGCACACACACACACACACACACACACACACACACACACACACACACACACACACACACACACACACACACTAACACTAACACTAATACCATGTTTATCTCATCGAGTGAGGTAGAAAGGTAATATTTTCACGAGTTGCGCAGCTTCTTCTCGTTTTCACGTTGAGCGGCCGCCAGGAACAACCCGTCACCACTGAAACACTGAGACGTCATAAGCCAATTCGCTACGTGAGACCATTGTTTTATGACGTCAAGTTATATCAGTCACTGGTCTCAGTGAAAATATAAGTTATTTGATAGACAGTTTATTTCACTGATAAATCCCAGTATTTAATTGATCGACATATAATAAGTGTGCTTATACAACGGTTAATACCTGCCGAATTAAACTTGTATTGGGAAGTATATATTATACTAAAACATACGAGACCTGTCAAGTGTATGATGATTGTATCATTATAGAGCTATCAATAGTGTGAGTAATTCTGAAATCAGATACACCATCCTCTCACGCGATTTGCCAATCACCCTCTGAGGCGTTGTGCAGTTGGCTCATATCTGATAAAGGCTTCAATCGATAGCTTGCTCAAGGACCGTTGTATAAGTTGCGAGTCGGCAGTAAGCTTATATAATGACCTCGAGCCCTTTTAAGTCGTGTCGAGTAAAACATTATCGGATCAAGCGAATAAGGCATTGTGGCCTATTAAATCATTTATTAGAAAGTATGATATGTCAATTTCTCAAGGTTTTCATATTTTTTTAATAAAAAGATTGTTCCAATTCTGACATATGGGGCTGAAATATGGGGTTTTAAGGAAAGAGAAAGTATTGAACTTATTCATCGAAAGTTTTGCAAATATTTACTACAGATTAGCTACAGATCTTATAATGCTGTTGCATATGAGTAATGCGGGAGGGAACCACTGAGAAATGTATATCATGTAAAATGCATAAAATACTGGCTAAGGTTTTTACGAATGGAACAAACTCGAAATCCATATCAATCTTATCAATTTGTTTTATCTATTGAATTCAGGAAACGTCCCACTTGGACTCGGCATGTCAGTGAATTGTTGTTTAACTTTGGTTTTGGTACAGCTTGGATCTCACAATATGTTGGTGACATAGAGATGTTTTTATGTATGTTTACTGAGAGAATAAGTAACTGTCCAAGACAAGTGTGGCATTCTTCCCTCGATGTTCCTTGGCTATCATTTTATAATTCCCATAATTCTATGTTAACCTGTGAAAAGTACCTATTATTGAACACTAGCAATAGATCAAAGCGACTGTTCACAATGTTTAGATCAGGATGTTGTCCACTAGGTATTAAATATATAAGACGAGGCGTTGCCACTTGTCATGATGATAATGTATTATGTAAACATTGTAAAAGTATTGAAGATATGGATGCCGCCAAGGAATAGAATTCCCGTGTGGCATATGTTCAAAGTTATACAAATTAAAGAGTGCGATTACTTTTAGAAATTACATTCAAAGAATACCATTAATTATTACATATGTCACCTGATGAGATGTGAATATCTTATTAGTGTGATTGCTTAGGACCACGTTCAAAGAAAGCTCAATAGTAATTGATAAGAGATCAGCAGGCTCCAGAATAATTGGGTCTACAAAACTACACTATATATATCACCTTCAAACAATACACATTTCCTGAAGGCAGACAGACACATCAAATATTAGTTCAGACTTTTACGTTGCCCCTCAAGAAATATTTGTTGTGATATCATATAATTAAAGAAATATAGAGTCAGGTTGTGTACATGTACGAAAATAGATATAATGTGCAAACAGTCATTAATGTCTTCTTCACATGCCTTTGAGGGGATATACTTACTTTCTGCTTTCGTTCAACTAAAGCAAATTACTCATTTTTTTCCCCTGAAATAACAAAACAATTATTTCTTCAAATATTTCGCTGAATATACATGACAATATAATTCAGAGGATAATGTCACGTGAATTAAGAAACCAAACAGATATGTTTATGATGTCAAACTTAGAGAGAGAGAGAGAGAGAGAGAGAGAGAGAGAGAGAGAGAGAGAGAGAGAGAGAGAGAGAGAGAGAGAGAGAGAGAGAGAGAGAGAGAGAGAGAGAGAGAGAGAGAGAGAGAGAGAGAGAGAGAGAGAGAGAGAGAGAGAGAGAGAGAGAGAGAGAGAGAGAGAGACATGTAAATGGTCAGCAGGCGCTGCAGTAATTTGATATGGAAACATCACTTGAACCATTGAACGCAAAATATAGGGCCTTTCTTAAAGGGGCAGTAGCACGTTTTTGGAAAAATTTATGTTTTCAAATTTCCCATTTATAAAGATATTTTATGTCATTTATATTTACTTTAGAGGGTAAAACATATTATTACACAAACCAAATAGCCGTAGTGGTAATAACGGTGTTGCTTATAAAGCAAAAATTGCATGGCGGCCATTTTATTGTGAACACAATTTATTATTTTGTATTCAAAAAACGATTCCCATGGCTTTACCGAATTATGTACACTCATTTTCAAATTTATTTTCCAAAGAGAGAAGGATATTTTACTATTGGTGAAATTATTTTTCAAATACATTTCATCAACTTATTTGAGCGAAAAAATGTGCTACTGCCCCTTTAAGGCAAATGGACCAATCAAATATGTGTTCTCGATTTTGCATTTGCCTTGCAGAAAAATCAATTGCGATGTCAGATAATTGAGCTGATGATTAAAACCAGAGATTTTAAGTTAAAAAATAAAAGAATACAGCACCAAAAACATTTTGAAAAAAACCCAAAACAACGAAATTGGATTTGAATGTTTTTGAGGATCCTGAGGTGAAAAATATAGAGGTGTTTTGTTTTATGTAAGTTATTGTGTATTTTGACTGTAACTTATTAGTCCTACAAAACAGGTAAGTATATCACCGTTTTTTTGGTTTGTTTTATTACTCTTTCTCTGAAACTTTGTGCTTGGCTAAGGATTGATCAATAAGTACATACGTTGGGAGTCGACAGAACATGGGTGTTCTAGGTATGGGATTTTGACATGGGTACATAGGCATGTTATATGAATCATACATAGGAGGTAAATTATTAGACTTTCACATGTTGATGGTGTTTAATTTCAAATCGAATGCCCAATTAAGCTAAATGTGACTAATAATGCAACAAATGTAAAATACATGTCAAATACATGTGAACATATGAATATTTGTCAAGAAGGGCACACGTGCTGTGTTATATACATAGAACATGTCCCCCTTTTTAATGTACTGCCTGACTTGTGGTTCTGAGATAGAGGCTCTGTACTGAAAGGACTATTTGTGGCACAAGTGTTTTGACCTGGGTTTATGTTATCAAACAGTGTACATCCTAAAAAAGAGCAACATGAACATAAAGGGAGGGTTCTGTCGCCATCTTGGATCTTTTTCCATTACATGAAATGAAAACACTATATTGTACACATTTTTATATTTTGTTAATACTAAACACACTCTACCGTACCTAATTTTACAATTTCTTTAATAACTAATTTAAAGACATACACTGATAGAGTATTCAATCAATCAAACCTTTATTCCGTATGAAGGCCATCGGGCCCATATACATTTACAAAGTTCATACATTCAATATATATTCAATATATATATATATACACACGCACATCTGCTAACATATATATTTACACATATTTATAGATATACAATGCAAATCGGTATTGATGAAATGGACAAAGAATATGATGAAATGTATTTTGATATGATAGACAAAATGTTATAGTAATCAGTGCTGTTATTATTCTTGTAATATATTAGATCTGCGTTCGTATGAGTGCATACTATAGAGACTGAACATTTTTACTACTAAGTATTCACAAAGTAACATATAACACGTCATAAAACTAATAAACAATTTGTTTGTATGCTGTAACGGAGTTTTCCCCACTCGCAGCACTGATGAATGGCTTCAGTTAACTTTATTTTTATTTTTTTTCAACAAATGTGAGCTTGTGTTTATCAAGTTGTGAAATATAAAGTCATGAAAATATTACCTTCATTAGTATCTATAAATTTGACTGTGTTTTAATCATGCATTAATAACATATAAGTGTAAACAGAAATATCCTCTCGAATTTCGTTTCCTCAAAAAATACCCCGATATAATCTTCCTTTTAACTCATTAACTTGACAACTTGGAATATGTATAACCCTTTACAAGCACATAAAGTGCTTCACGTTCAAAGTGAGTCACCAGATACTTTCCACAACGGCAGAGAAACCAACAAGTGATAACATACATCTTGGTCACTGAAGGATGGTACATATTCAGTAACAATCGGTGACAAAACTCAATCACTACATAGAATGTTGAATGTTGGTTGTGACTAAACGTAACAAACCAAATGTCAATGCATATGAATTGTGGCCATTAATAGTCATAGCAGTGAAGCAAGATATCTTCATGCATCAGTGACAACAAGACACTGACCGATGGAACTGAATGGATTGACTGAAGATCAATATGTTATCTTGGGTCAGACAGCTAAAGTCATTGTGTACAATATAAAACTGTTAAACAGGTTCGAAAAGGCATATTTGATGTGAAAATATTCTTGTGAAGGTACTTTTTAAAAACATTTGAAATGTTATATTACCAAGATACACTATTTAGATTTAAGTAATATGATCATTTCATTTATCAATTAAAATTAAAATTATTTTTTATTGATCTAGTTGAGAGAGTTTTCGATGCAATGCGCAGTACGTGACTGTCTTGTGAAACAAATTATTGAACAGTTCTTGTGATTGATGAACACACGATATTAGAAAAAGAAACGTATCGACCATGCACATAATTGACCAAATTTCCAGATAACCTCTCATTTACAGTGAACAGAGTAGATACTTTGTGTTCAACAGAAAAGAAGTCTTTAATATCTTTCACAAACACAAAACTGCCAGAAATCCGGCTAACATCAATAATAAGTTCCTGAATGTTTAAGCCCGTTCTGGTCATGGATCATTACAAAATTGTTCACGTTTTCAAAATTCCCTGACTCCTTGAAATATTCGGCATTTTTGCCTCATGTCAAAAAAAAACATGTGTATGTGAGTACAGGCCAGGTGCTCTATTTTTGGTCAATATATTTGATAAAAAAAACATGTTTGATATACTGTAAATTTGATGTCAATGGCATCAAATTGACATGCTAGGTTGTTGTACATTTTGAACTAATTGGAAGAAATGGAAATTTCTGGCATAAGTTTTAGAACTATCCTTCAGACAGAAACGGGCAGTTATTATTAATGATTATATATCAAAACCAAAAAGTGTATCACATTGTTTTTCAAAATGTTCTGCCTTGGAGCCATTTTTTTCTTGTCTTTATACATGATTTAACAACTGAGAAGTAAGTAACGTGAAACTGAAATTGCAGCGTAGGCGAGCATTTGTAACCTTAAATTCAGTCCAGAGAATATCCAGAAGCTATGTTATTAATATCCAATAATATATAGCTCAAGAAGGTCGTAAACGTTTAAGTTTAACAATACTGTAATTTACGAAGTACATGATTTTACAAGATAACAGGAACTGGCAGAAACATGTTTATTGTATACTAGGCTAATTATATCAATTGATAAAATGTATATGTATTCATTTACAATAACACCAGATGCAGAATATATCATACTACAAGGTCATGTGTAAAATGACTTTTTTTGGGTAAATACACAGGTGAATTCCTATTTTTATACTGTTTCAAATGATATTTTGTTGACGCTTCAAAACATGAAACTAATGGTTGGAACCTGACGATTATCCCAACTTACAAGTTTTTCTTAACCAATGGTTCCGATAATTTTTTATTTTTTTTTTAGTAATTTAAGTTACTTTTTACGAAATGACAAAAATTATTTCATACATGTACATCATCACATTAACAATTTAGTTTGCAACTGTCATCCTTACATTTCCTGCCCCTTATATTGGTCATAGCAAATTAAGTGCAACTGAGCATATGATTCTCTGTCTCTGTAAATTGCTTGATAGTTGTTTGTAAGAAATTCGTGCCTAGGCCTGTTCCAATGGAAATACTCCTCTGTGTCCTCTATATAACACATATTACTTCCACAGATACTTTTTCAGAGTAATGTAATAGTAAACGTCCACGTTATTTAAGAAATAAAGTCGTTATTTGAGGTTGATTTTAAATATTCTGCAAGTTATACCAAATACCTTTAAAAAATCGGAACTTTGACTACATAACATTCAACTGGTTTTTTTTTTACGTTTTCTATTTCCGTCTTTAGATACATTTGAAATATATCAACAAGATAATCCTGCCTAAGTAACATTCACTAGATATGAGTATGTGACAGGAATGTGCAGCTGGAAAATTGTCTGATTGAATTGATCTGAGCATTTTGAGACAAACCAGACGTTTCTTGATCTTTAGTCAGGTTGGATATATTCAATTAGACATTTACTTATTAAGTATAATGAACGCTGGAATGTTGAAAACGGGAATTTCATCGGGGAATATTGTACCAAATTAATATAAACTAGTAAATCTTTCCTTTCATGTATGGATATTAGAACTCTTCTTTGACAAAAAAAAAGTGACTTTAGTTTCTAAAAGAATAATCATTTTAATCCGAAAGATCAGATGCTTAAATGTTATCTTTGGAATCCAAACTGTCATACTATATTTACATCGAGGCTTATGTGGGAGGATATACAATTAATATTGATTTTTAATCGCAATCCTAATGATATTCTAGGGGAAACAATGTCAAATATGGGACCTGGATTGACAATGAAAATAGAAAATAAAAACTTTGAAAGAGACATATTAAATTAATGTACTAAATGTAAACAAAATATATTGTCCGACCTTCTTCTAAAACTATAATGAATACAACATAATACAACATTTTCTTGATGAGAACTCCTTTTGTGAATATAAATAAAGAAGTAGTGTCTCGAAAATACAGTTTTCTCATGTATTCTACTTCTAAATGCCCCTCAAAGACTTGATACAATACATTGTAATTCCATTGGAAGAAGAACTTACTTTGCCATTGAAGAATAGGAGAGTAAGATGATGCCTTGCAGGATTCGAACCCCTGCCAATCGAGACAACAGCATCTCTTCCCGAAACAATAATATTCGCTGTCTGCTTCTGTCACCAACAGTTTACAAATAATTATATATGAGGTCTTAACAAAGATTATTTCTGATTAATACATCCATCACGCTCCCCATCAAGTAATGGGACTGACAGGACCTTAATGGATGTCTAATGGTTATACGTAATTATCTGATAATACAGCATTAACATATATGACATTAGAGTAAAATTGTTCAGTCGTTTTGTTAGAACAGTCTTATTAAAATCGACGGTTTTCCGTGGAATAAAAAATGCAAAATAGTGCATCTACCGGGATACGAACTCGTTCGTGGGTTTCCACGCCAAACCGTCTGAAAGCACCGCGTACACTAGCGTGTTCGGGCGCATTTCAGCTAGCCAATCAAAAGATGCCCAACAAATGCTTTCGGTGCGAGAAACTAGGGGCAGATAACTCCAAACAGCTATCCTTTTTTCTGTTCCGAATGCTTTCAAAACCGCAACCGTTTAAATACTATGATGTGATTGGTCAGCTATTTGACTGGGTTTTGGCTGCGCTAAACTGGTTCTGAACACACGTCTATACGGGTTGTTCTCAGACCTTGTGGCGAGGAATCTACAGAACCTGTTCGTATCCCGGCAGATGCAAAATTTTGCAAATTTTATTCCTCGGAACAAGGTCGATTTTAATCAGACTGTTTGTTAGAATAACTTATGTTCTACATTGACTTACGTTACACAGTAGTACAATTTGTGCACTAAAAGTTAATATAACAGTAAACGTCAAGGAAAAGACATTTAATATGTCAAACGTCGGGCCAATTCATTCGGTATTTCTGTAGATGTTATAAGATATGAAGAGCATATCACCAGTGTATCCACAATTTCTTATAATTCAGTTTTCCCTTCAAATGCCTAATCACTCAGCAGTGGAAAAAACGTGCTCAATATACACCAACTCATTTCACTGTGAGAGTTAGTAATTGAGTTACTGCGTGGACAAGTAATTGACAGTTATGTGTACAGAGTGGATCTAGAGTGTGAGTGTATTCAAGCTTAATAACCATGGTGACAAGCCACATTGGGGACAATGAATTTGAAGAGATACAGTGATGCATCATATTGGATTAACACATTCACTTTTATCCTCCATTTTAATTTTATGTACGTATAACCTCGCGAGCAAAAGAAAAGAATACAATTCTAAATCATACTGAAATACAGATACCCCTCAGGTTACAAAATGTGGCAACAAACGACGTGCTACATGTAAATTTTGATTGAGGGAAATTCTGTGAATATCACACCAAATGAAGTGTTTTTTGACATGCAACTAAAAAAGTGTAATTTAGTTGATGTTTTGTCATGGTTATCAAGAAATATATATCAGAAAAACAGAACTAAAATTTAAAATCAATATCCATCGTTCGCAAATTAAACAATCGCACTATCCCTCTAAGTGTGCATTTAGAAACATGTGGACAATATAAATATTCTGTTTTCCAGATATATAAAGTTGATTCTACTGAATCGGATTGCTTGGTTGAAAAGAATGATTATCTATTAATAGAATTAAGCCAAAGCTCAACTCTAAAATGTTATCTTATCTTCAATTTGATGTCCATCTATAGGCCTATATCTATTTCTGGTATATTTGTATTTATTATAAGACGAGCAATGAAACACTGGGATTTATCAGTGAAATAAACTCTCTATTAAGCTACAGTGAAAATAACTTATATTTTCACTGTGAACAGTGACTGATATAATTTGACGTCATAAAACAATGGTCTCACTCGGCGCATTGGCTCATGACGTCACAGTGTTGCTATGGTGACGGGCTGTTCCCAGAGGCCGTTCGTCGAGAAAACGACCCTTTTCGGACGTAATTACAATGATAACCTCATATAATAAATAGAATATCCGTCAATTCTTGACAAATATAATGTTTATCTCATCTCGTGAGGTAGACAAGTTATATATTTTCCCTCGTGGCTGCGAAATTTGTTGTATAAGCCCACTTTGGAGGAAACTGCGCCACTCGTTAAAATATAACCTTTCTAATTCACTCGAAAAGATAAACATGGTATTAAGACAAATATCCTCTATGTATCGATGCAATGTATTGTGACGTCATAATGACGAACTATGACGTTGTAACAGACTCAACGTTATTTACCTGATGAGACCTCTATGGGTCTAAAGCTAGCTAGGGAATATGAATAAATCATCGTGAGATTTTCAACAATTGTATCTCTCCCTCTGTCTCTGTCTGTCTGTCTGTCTGTCTGTCTCTCTCTGTCTGTCTGTCTGTCTCTCTCTCTCTCTCTCTCTCTCTCTCTCTCTCTCTCTCTCTCAACAGGGCTTCCGAATTCCATAGAAATTACAAAGATTTACTTGTTTGTTTTACATATTAAGAGCGGTCATTGATAAAACATGTATATATGTAAAACAATAATCAAGAAAGGTAAGGTTCCAAAGATAAACATGGAATATTCATTATATAATATTTGCTATTGCACTGATCAACTGTAAAATTACATGGAGTGACGTCCATACTGTTTTACTTTTGATACCAATAAATGTAGCTTTTTTTAAAAGTATAACCAAATACTTTGGGATAACAAAGGGTTTATTCAGTCTTAAAAGTGTGTTTTTATTTCCATGCACACCAAGTAGTAGTTTTACCAATCATTGTGTACACATACTAAGCCACATATTTAACTAATGGATATTACATTGACGAAAACCCGGAAGATCAAAGTAATTGGTTGTGCCCAATGTAACCTCGATGTTGTAAACGTTGCTGCAGTTACAGACGGCTTTGATGCCATGTTTCCAATATACAGTAGAATACGGATATAACGAACAAACGGATATAGTGAACACATTTTAAGTTTCGTCAAAAGACCTACATGTATATAATGTGTCAAGTGAACACATTTTTAAGTTTCGTCAAAAGACCTATATAATATGTTAAATGCGAACAGCGGATAAAGCCAACTGAATTCTTTGATCCCTTGGAGCTCATTATATCTACTTCTACTGTGTCTGAAATATCGGAATTCCTTTGATTGGCATTCTAGAACTTGAGTCGAAGAAGAATGAACTTTTGGCAGACAGACAATGGCATATACTACACGTCAAAACGTTGCTTTGCTTAGATTGTCCGACCTCTATTGTGAAACATCAGTAATTTTCTGTCTGTTATTGAAGGTTCTTTTGGGATTGAATATTGATAGATTGATAGATCATCTTAATTTCCTTATGGTTGAAGATCATCACCGACATCACAATTTTTTTTCAAGCTAGCATTACTATTGAAAAGTCTTCCGAGGAATAACAATTTTCTATGATCAATTTATGTACAAGGCCTAGACATTCACCTCACAATGCAGGCGAAATGACCGCAGGATATAATTCTGGAAATCCATGCTTATAATCACCAAACACATGCAATGCAATTTAACTGTAATTGTAATTATGTCTAATCGTTATCAAGCTATTCCATTATATAAATCTTTGAAGACGATGGACATATTCCCAAATATTCAGATCAACCAAGTTTGTACAATGTACTACGAGGTAATACCATGGATTTTTGTCGGAGCATTTTGATAACCTTTGCTGCTGAGATCTGCTTCACATACATGCACTTGTTAACAAATTCAGGAGTTAGTGAATTTCCAACTGAAGGCTGTTCTGTTAATATACATAAATACTTTGAACTTATTAGGTTTATGTCATTTTGGCAGACAATGACATGTATCAAATTACAGCATTGAGGAACAAACGTGTGTCACTCATTTCTCGGTTATAGTAATGGATTTTACCAGTTTAAGTTTAATAAAATACCAATTTTATAAGCTATAGGCGTTGATGTTAATTATGCAAAAACAACAATGCTCAAAGGGTATGTCTAAATATGTAATATAAGTTATAACATTCATTGGAGGTTTACATCGTGAATTATAAGACCCGCATTATTTTTTATTCTACGAGCCGGAGGCGAGTAGAATAAAAAATAATAAGGGTCTTATAATTCACGATGTAAACCTCCACTGAATGTTATAACGTTTTTATCCTACCGAATGTCTCAAAATATTATTAAAAACAAACAGAAATGCTCGAACATCGTTTATTCAAAGAAGCAACAAATCTGGGTCAGAGTCAAAATAAACTGTGTCACGTGACATGGACTGACTGACGTGGACGCACGCTTTATTTCGGTAGCGGGGTATAAGGCTTTTATCACCCTCGGTGACATTTATCCACCTGGGTGAGGGTGAATATGGTTATTTGTTCAGGGTCACGTGGACCAATCATAGATCGACATTCTTACATGAGGTAGGATAAATATTTATATTTAGATTTAGCTGGCCCGTGGTCGTTAGAGAGGAACCCTTCTACATACAACTTGTTTCAGGATTAAACTGTCTTTAGCTTTAAGTTTAATTTGGACAAACACATTATTCACTGATTAAACAAACGTCTTAACGTGTTAATATTGTAGCACACAACTCTTTACTTAAATAAAAACAATATTCTATTTCTTTTATTTGCCATGCGAGCTATACGAATTTGGTTCAATATATTGTCAATTGTTTTTCAGGAGCTGTGTTCTTGGCCCTCACACTGTTTGGTCGTGTAATTCATAAGTTTTGCAATTATGAGTAGTTCAATTATTGAGGGATAAATAACGTGTTGTAGTTTATGTTAAAGTCTTATAACCGTATGGTTCTGAAATTATCAGTTGTAGTTTCTGTTGCATTATTTGCACATGATCTATATATTTATACATATAAATTACATGCAAATGATCATTTAAAAAGTATTTGATAGATTTAGGTAAATGTCAACAAATTTAAAGTGTTATTATGTACACCTTTTCTAGATGAATATGACCGTTACTAATATTAATCAACACTATTTACAAAAATAACATTCTTGCAAATCAATAACGTGAATAACAAACAGTAAGTGATCATCAAACCTGTCTCTAATCGGTAATTTTTAAGAGGCAGCATTTCTTCAAAATCAATAAACTTATTTATCAGTTAGAGATCAACAAACCTCAAATTAGAAATATCATAAAAAGAAAATGTATGAAGGACTTATTTTATCAAAATGTTGCTTCACATTCAAAACAGCTTGAGACATTGTACAGGTTCTTTTCTTCCTGACAACTTGTAAGAGGGCTTCAAATGTATAATTGAAACACTCACTTTGATGTTTCCAATATGAAGTAGTCACGTCATGGACAAAACTTAGTTATATAGTGATGTCATCCATGAAGATTTCGCTTCTTCACGCTATAAAATGCTGACATTTTAGTAAAGAAAGCAATAAGAAACAAGGATTGATGTGTCAATACTTAGGTCTTTAATACAAAATTAGATATATTTGTACAAAACTGATTCAAAGAAAATACACTCAGAGATAAAAACAACTTACAATTTATTCGCCTGCAACAGGATAGTCTTCTTCTTAGGACAAAACATTACCAAGAAGGTGTGACATAGAATAGGATATGCTTTGATTTAAATTTAAATGTAACGATTATTCAGATTGCCTACAGAGTTAAAGAGTTATGTTCTTCCAAATATTAAGAAAATATATTAAAATGCATATTTGTGGACCCCTAGACCATGATGTCAATGTGTGATGATTAAATATGAATTTTTTGATAAGATTCAGCACAGTGCCCTTGAAATCCTACATACATTCGTGTACATTGTGTTTCAATTGGTGTTTTTGTACATATAGAGAATCTCACCCAAGTGTCTTCTGATATCAAATATATCAACACGAGTTGATTAAGGTTACACATATCTGAGGCTTGCCGAGGATAGTTTTTCTTTTATCAAACGAGTGTTGATATACTTGATATCAGAAGACACGAGGGTGAGATTTTGTTTTTCATTCAAAATCATTCTTCAACAATTATTAGCCGAAGAATGTCATAACTGAAACACCAAACTTCCATTTAGCTTTTTCAGCAGTGATCTCAGTGAGGCCATAGCATTGTGATGTCATTAGCACTATGGCATCATAGCATTGTTACGTCATCACCATTGTGACGGCATAGCATTTTCAGCAGTGTTCTCAGTGATGCCAAATCTTTTTGATGTCATTAACTGATGATGTAATAGGATTATGACGATTCGATTGTAGTGATATCTACAATGTAGATATCGCTTGATCTCACACAAGCGATATCTACTGTGGGAGCCAGTTTTGGATGATAAATTTCAATAATTCGTTTCGAAATATATGTATTTATGTTTGAACATTTACAACTTTCAATATTGAAGGGCAGACAACTTTAATTCTAGGACGAACTTCAAAATGTTGGCTGTTTTTTGTTAACCATTTATGTAGCTAAAGCTGTATTCCAATTACTTAGAATAAAATATATTAAAAAATCGTGCCTTCAACACAGCAACATGTCACACAATTTCCAGTTTGTCCGAACTAGATAAAACTCTTGTGTTATGATAGAAATGCTCAATAGTCACAATCAATGTGCCCACATTTTTAAAATTAGTTTTCAAATTATTTAGGTTTGAAATTCTATCTTCAAGTGGAGATACGAAATAAGTAAACAAAATCCAAAATGACTCTTTTTTTTATTTTTGAGGGTAGCTATCAGGCTATCATCCCTGAAAATGTCATGCAGACCATGTCAGGCTTTACGTGAGCAGTGAGCATTTTGCCTTTTTCCATATAAAAAAGTACAAATAATAATATGAAGAAAACAATATGTATTCACGACCTTCGTCTTTGACTTTTTCGTATCATATTGTATGTCACACCTTCTTGTTAATTTTCTCCTAAGAAAAAGATTATCCAGTTGCAGTCCAATAAATTATTTTTTTGTGTGGATAATTTATGCACGAAAACTAATGAAGATGATGAATAACAAAACACCTAAGTATTAAAACATCTAGTTTCTTCTTGGTTTCTTTAACACAATTTGAATATTAGCATCTTATAGGAGGAAGAAGCAAAATCTTAATGGATGACAACAGTATATTACTTATTTTTCCCATGACTTGACTACTTCGACCTCATTTAAGCATATTGGAAACATCAAAGTGAATGTTTCAATTACACATTTAAAGCCCTCTTGTTGACAGGAAGAAGTAACATTGTGATAAGATAAGTCCATCTTACATTTTCTTTTAATGATATTTCTAATTTTGGATTTGTTGATCTCTAACTGATAAATACGTTTATTGATTTTGAAGAAATGTTGCCCCTAAAATATTGCCAATGAGAGACAGCCATATCAGATAATTTGAGGTTTGATGATAACTTAGTGATAAATATTCATGTTATTGATTAGGATGAATTCATTTTTAAATAGTGTTGATTAGTATTAGTATTCATCTAGAAAAACAATGATATATTAACCCTTTTAAATCTGTTTAGTTTTATATAATGGAATATCTTGATAAGGATTAGACAAAAGTGCCTTTCATGTGTTTGTGATTATAAACATGAATGTCAAGAATTATAAAATCTGCAGTCATTTGTGTGGTTTCAGTTCTAAATTTAAGCATGTAAATGTGTACAAACGTAATTTCTAAATGCTTTGTTAAGTCGTAGCTAGAGAAACATAGGCCTTGTGCAGGCATTGACCAGAGAGCATTGTTTTTCCTGGAACGACTTTTCTAAAGTGATAATTGCTTCAATGATTTTGATGTCGGTGATGACCTTCAACAATGGAGAAACTTAAGATGATCTATCAATCTATCTATCTTCCATCCCAGAAGAACCTTTTATAACAGAGAGACAATTAATGATGTTTCAAAACAGAGAGGTCAGACAATCTCAGCAAGTGACACTGGTGAACAAGAATAACACATCAACAATGTTCCCCAGTATCCTCGCTCAGCTTCCATGGCTGAAGGGGGGCGGGATAGCGCAGTGGTGGACTTCGGATAAAAAGGTGTGGGGTTCGAATCCCGCCAGAGGCACGGCAGCTTTGTCTGCAGTAGAGAACTGTTCTACACGCAGTAAGGTTTGGGTGCAATGCTACACTGGATTTCAGCGTAGTACCACCCATGGTTCGCTAGTTCCAGCCGTTTCTAGCAGGTTTCACCGTAATGCATAGCAACATGGCGTTGCGGGCTTTCTCCCTGCCATAATACTAGCCGTGATATAAGTGAAATACTCTTGAAAGCGGCGTTAAACCAAAACTCACCTCACCTCACCTCCATGGCTAAATGTTCCAACTGTCTACTCATCATTCATTCCTGCATTGTAGGGTTGGGTTTGTTTAGCTACTGGGTTTCAAGAATGAAGACAATCTTTGTGGATAACAGCTTCTTTATTCTATTTTTATGACGTTGTCTGTCGATGTCAAAATTTCATTCTTCATCGACTCAAGGCCAGAATGCCAATCAAAGAAATTCCGAGTTTCAGATATATTGGAAACATGGCATCAGTTACTGTCTGGTAGACAGGCCGTCTCAAACTGCAGCAACTTTTACAACATCAAGGTTACATTGGGCAAGATGGACTAATATCCTACCCAGACACGTTTTTCACCCGGCTTTCGTCAATGTAATATCGTTCATATTGAAATATGTGGAGAAATATTGAAGTATGTTTGCACACTTGGTTGGTAAACCTGCTACCTGATGTGCACGGAAATAAAAACTAACGTTTACCCTTAGGTATCATAAAGCATTTGGTTTTATTTAGAAAAAATAACCTTCATTAGTTGGTTGCTATAGCGCATTCTTTCAGATATTTTATGTATCAAAAGTAAACTGAAACGACATCATTCTATGTAATTATACAGAATTGAGTTATTGATCAGAACAATAGCAAACATTATATCAATACATACACCTTGGCTTTCTTTGGAACGTTACTCTTCTTGATATGTTATTAACATATCCAAATGTTTATCAATAACATTCTTGATATGAATATATAAAACTAAACTTTGTTATTTAACATTTTAAATCATTGGAAGTTGAAAAATTTAATTAAGCAAAGCCCTGTATTTTTGTATTTCAAAACAATATTTGTAATCTCAGCAATCTTACACTTGTGAATTATTGAGTTATTCAAGTAGCACCCCATGAAATAAGGACTGCACTTAATCTAAAAATAGCATGTTAATCTATGTGTGCAATGTGGTTGTATTACACAGACTGGCCTGAAGGGAATGATATATAGATTTATAATAGGTCAATAAAACAAATATACTTACAGCTTGTTCAATTACTCGCCTTTATGGTTTCTATTTGTGTATCAAGTATTTAGGGCAAAATCTCGTTCCATCTTCAAATAAAATCCTCTTCAAGTCCGAGACCCTGTCAATAGGAACGTTTGCCTGAGGCATAAGATTACAGCATTGGTTAAGACCATGTCTCAGTCAGTGGTCACGACTCTCAGCCTATAAGGTACACTTCCAAACTTTCTTCCTTGAAAGATGAAAACATGTTCATTTGTAATGCTTTGTAAACAACAAACTTCAGATAATATATTTTATGAGCTACACGTTTTATTTTCAGAATTAATGCAGATGAAAGATGCTGATTGTGTGGCTCTTTAGTAATTATTTATTCTTTGATCTCTCTCATTCTAGTTGGTGTGAGTTTGCTATTTCTGGACAATATCTGCTCATATACCTTAACTGTTTTACTGTTTAATATCCACGTCTCTTTTTGATGTTGTATTGATCAGAGTAGAGTCCCTGGATTGACGTTATAATCTTGTAAATTCCGAACATCTATTTCACAAATGGATTGCATGCAAAGATAAGTATTTTAACATATTACCGAATGTATTAGCCACTTAAACAATTTGTGAACACACATACTGCATTCAGTATTCCGAATACAGCAAATATATAATAATGAATGCTGAACCACCCAAAATGAACACGAACAATATTTGCAACATTGACGTGAGAAGGTGTGAAAGCTGACGGCGCAGAAATCCAAAATCCAAAACTGTGTTCCACAGGAGATATCGCTTGTGTGAGTTCAAGCGATATCACCTAGGAGACATTCTTTTGGCAGTAGATTTTGCACAATGCCCTGTCGCCGTCAGCTACATGGCATCACAATGGTTTTACATCATCGAGTAATGACGTCACAATGCTATGACGTCATAAACATGATGACCCGACAATGCTATGACCTCACCCCACTGGAAGTAAAATGGCAGAGATATGCTCAGAGATGTTCACTATTTTCACTTAAACGTAATAATAATGATTTTGGATGATAAATAGAATTTCACCCGCGGGTCTTCTGATATCAAATATATCAACACTCCTTGATAAAAGTAAAAATATACTCGGCAAGCCTCGGATATTTGTAACTTTTATCAACTCGTGTTGATATATTTGATATCAGAAGACACTTGGGTGAGATTCTCTATTTACTATATCTGGCAACTGTCAACCTTGCATCCCTGCTTCGAATTAACCAGCCACATTTAAAGTTCTGGTCCAAATTGAGTCTGACACTGTGATCAAGTGGATGTATTTTGATGCTGATTGTTAAGGTACTGTTGTATTCTGTCTCCTTATTTTGTGAAACACACAACATGTTTATATGAAACTTCCCTTAATATTTTTAATTCACTCGTGTTGATATATTTGATGTCAGAAGACACTTGGGTGAGATTCTCTATATATTTTGCATATGGTTTTGTCTACAATGAATATATATATATCGTTTTTTAATGGATACACTTACCCTAGTATTCACTGAATATGTTTCAATGTCGAGGCGAAATGGTGGTGTGGTAAGCTGCTGGTACGGTCAGTGCTGGCGATAGTTGCCTTACTCTGAGGATGTGGGTTCGAATCCAGCATGTGACTCGGCTCGAAAGAGTACAAGAATTTGGGCTATTGAAGGTAGTGTTATCCCAAATGTAATATTGATATATGTTTCTGCAAGGTTCTGTTATCATTTAAATCATCAATTTCGGAAATTACAGTATTTAAACTTTAAAATGAATTTTACGACCTACTTGATTATTATATTATTGGATATTAAAAATGTAGCTTCTAGATATTCTCGGGACAGAATTTTAACTGGCAATTACTTGGCCATGCTTCAAGTTCAGTATCCATTACTTACTTCTCTGTTGTTATATTAAGTATAAAAACAATTTGCTCACATTTCATCCCCTAAAACCTTTGATATGGCAGAATATGATATAATGTATTTGTGTTATAACTGTATATATTAAGATATAATATAAAACATACAATATCTTGAAAATGTTAAGACTATATTCACAAAACAATAAATAGAGCAACTGGCCAGTAATTATTACATACGTATAGTTGTTGTGATGAGGCAAAACTGATGAACAGCTTTGTAAATGGTCCATGACGAAACTGAGCTTAAACACTAAGTAAACTATAACTGAGGTTATCCGGATCTTTGGCAGTTTTGTTTCTACTGAAATCAAGATATATCAGACTTCTTTTCTGTTGAACACAAATAATCTATTCTGTTTCACTGTAAATGAGCGGCTATCTGAATTTTATTTCAATTATTTGCTTGGTCAAGACATTTCTTTTCCTTTAACATGAATCTAATGAGGTATGTTCATCAATCAAAAGAACTATTAAATGATTTGATTTACAAGTCACGTGCATTCAGTTAATGCATAAGAGTTTCAGCTCTTTCACTTCAAGATATTGATGCACGTGTGTGATTTTGAAATAATATTACAATGCTTGGATTATCAAAGCATGGCATACACGACGCTGGTTATGAAATCACTCATGCAATATATACATATAAATATCTAAATATATAAACTAGTGATGGTGTTACCAGCGAAGGTAAATGTGACAAGGTGTATAGTTTTTGAGAAAGCGGTTACTGTGTTTGACAAAATTTCTACATATTATCAGAGTTTGACAGCCTCTTTGTAACCTGGTTAACAATTTTATATCGTACGGGAAAGCTACAACTGTTTGACCTACGACAACACAATTAACATATCCGTCATCAGTCCCTCGCTTCAGTTCCATTAAGGAACAATTGGTCAGCGTGCTGTGGTCACTGATTCGTGAAGATATCATGCTTCACTGCTTTGATTATTAATGGCGACAATTCAATGTACTTAATATGCATTGGCATTGGATTTATTTGATATATCACAACCACCATTCAATGTTATGAGGGGATTATTACCACAAATTTTTACTGAATATTTAACCCCCTTCAGTGACCAAGATGTATAAACCTGTACATGAAGCGTCTAAACGTTTTGGTTTCTGTACCGTTGTCACACTTGTGGAAAGTAAGTGGGAAACAGTTGCTTTTAACTTAATCGTCTTTGTTACATCAATCTTTATCTTTTACAACTTTATTTGCAGGTAAAGGATTATACCTGATCCAGGTTGTCAAGGTAACGATATGCTTCATGTTGCTCATATGATATAGTTAGGATGTACACGGTTTGAAAACATAAATCCTAGACACATCAGTTGTGCCACAAACAGTCATTTCACAAAAGAGACACTGTCACAAACATCAAAGGTCAAAAACAGGTCCTTTAAGAACAGAGATGATATCACAAACAATCCTTTCAGAACAGACACTATCAGAAAGAGTCCTTTCAAAACAGAGAAAATATCACAAACAGTCCTTTCAGAACAGACATTTTCACAAACAGTCCTTTCAGAACAGTGATACTTTCACAAACAGTCCTTTCATAACAGAGAACATATCACAAACAGTTCCTTTCAGAACAGAGGTTGTATCACAAACATTCCTTTCAGAACAGAGACTTCACAAACGATCCTTTCAGAACAGAGATTATATAACAAATAATCCTTTCAGAAGAGAGATTATATCACCAATAATCCTTTCAGAAGAGAGATAATATCACGAACATAAAGGTCAAACTCTTGTGCCACAAACAGTCCTTTCATTACAGAACCATAAGTCAGATGTTACATTAATTACCACAAATATTTGACAATTTTGTTTATTAAAAAACTTACAGAAACACAAACAATAAATTTGATATAAAACATTTACTTTTGCAATCAAATTTTATGCAGTATTGCACATTCTAGTTATTCTTCAGGAGGAAATTCGAACCTAAACCAACAGAGTCAATATCCAGCTCTGCAACATCGGTCTTATGGTCAATTTAAGCAGCTCTCACATTCTCCCTCTATTGCTTCAGGTGAATAAACACCAACACATCAAGGGTTTCTGAAGATTTATTTGTCTGTTTGTCCAGGTCAGGCTCATGTACTTCCTGACTTTCTACGTATTTTCCCTTTATATTGCTTCAAATGATAGTTACAAATCGCTCCGTAAGGTTTCTGTTAATTAGATATTCTGACTGATCTTATGTTGGCATTGTTGACTGTACATGACAAGTCGTTGTATATTGTTGTTGACACTGGTTCTTCACTCTTCACGTGGTGATAATCATCACGGAGTAACACTGTACACATGACATCATCACCTTAAATCACTCAAGTACCATTTCATCAATTTGAATGAATAAATGTATGACAGTGTCTGAATTGAGGTAATAAAATGTTATATATTCATTGTCTAAGCTCGTAATAGCCATACTCGTCAAGTGGTGTGTTCTGTCAATTATTCTTACTGTGAACCATGGAATTATTTGGATGAAGCAGTTTATAAACAACCTTTTGATCTCTATTTTCTGCCCTTGTTCAGCTTGTTGTCCCCCGCCGCAACGCGGAACAGGGACTATGTATTCAGCGGCGTCACATAACTTTATAACGCGATATCTCATGAATCGTTGCACCGAGTACACAATTTGTGTACCAGGCTACATTGGGTCACTATGCAGACACCAGTCGAATTGGAAGACCTTGACCTTATTTTCAATGTGACCATGACACTTTGACTATTTTTCGTACTCCTGTTAACGCAATATCTCATGAACCCATGAAGTATCAAGGTCAATTATAAGTCCATTATCTTGAAATCGGTCATTAGGGAATTATGCAGACACCAGTCAACTTTAAGTGCATAACACTGTGACAACATTCTTGTAAATGCTATGTCATGATCCTTAGCACCCAATATCTTCACATTTGATGTCATAATGAATTTTTGTTTACTAGAAATGCAATATAAGAAGAACCACATATAGAAAATGTGTCTTACATGACTCAACGTTAGAGGCGGGGGACATTGCCATGTTAGTGGCAAACACTTGTTATATTTGGAGTGAGTTATGATTCTGAATTTATTATTTCATCCAAGAAAAGAAATGTGATATCTGTTTTAAGTTTGACATCTGTGATGTTGAGACTAAATAAGGACTATGTTCACTGGATGTTCACTGGATGTTCACTGGATGGGTTGTTAATAGTCCGCGTCAGATCTATGTTTTATTTGATCTCTGTCCACATGCTCACCATATCCCTCTCTGTCTTCCATCTGTGTCCTACAGGGATCAAACACCATGGATCATGAGTCCGATTTGCATTTAGTATGTGTGCTTTGATCTCCTGTCATACTGGTTAATCTCCTCACCTTCTCCTCTGTGACTTACAGCGATGAAACACTTTGGACAATGTCTCTCTTTGAATTAAAGTGATGAAACACCATTGACCATGATGCATCTCCTTTGATTTATAGGTCTGTTTACCAGGATCTGTGTCATAAACTGCGGATTATTGTTAGTGATGATGCCAATGTCTGATACTAATCACTCAATAAGGTTTCTGGTTATTGGATCTTCTGTTTGACATGCTGTTTTTCAGGTATCGATACTGATATATAGCGGTCAGTCCATCCATGCGTCCGTCCGTCAGTCCGGTTTTTGTTCCCCTCATAATTCTGAAACCAGTTGTCAAATTTTACGTCACTTGATGGGTACAATCACCATGATGTGTACATCTGCCTTTTGTATGTGTCATACTCTCATCATATAATTTATGCAGATTTTCTCAATTTTTCGACTTCGTCTTTCACACTTTCTGTCCTACTCATAACTCACACTAATTGTTCAAATGTTACGAAATTTGCAACTTATAACCGCTGATGTGTACATCTGTCATTTGTATATTTCATACCCTCATTTACATATTTGTATATTTCATACCCTCATTAGCATTTGTAATGCAAATTTTCTAAATTTTTCGACTTTTACTTTAAAGCACTCTTACAAGTGTTCCTATGGAGATATAATTACTATGAAGACATGTATACTCTGCTTTCATAATACTTCTGTGGTCTGTTGATACAAAAGACTAAACATTGATTTCCTTTTGCTATTTTGATTTTTTTTCTTTGACCAATGTTAAAAGCGAGGGAATATGAATGAGCTGTGCTCACTAATTCTCTTGTTGTTGATTGTAAATGACCAGGCTAAAGGCTATATTTCTGAAAATACTGTAAACATTCCTGACTACTTCGTACAATAAAATAAGTTTCAGAAACACAAATTAACAACATCAACTTAAACAACTTAAGTCATTTTCAATTAACAAATTTGTAAAAGTTTTATGTCACTCTTGCGCCTTTCAGGAATTTGTTTGGTGCTATATTTATTCATAGGGGATATTCTTAAGTTGCCAAATGAATGTGTTGATGGCATATCCCCTCTATGTTTTAATAAATTCAGACTTTGAAATTTAAGCGATATGCTCTCTGCTGATTGGATTAAACAAGGTCATGTGACCGGTATACATTCTCATGAACACAAGACTGACAGCTGAAAAGGATAACCTTCATAACCTGACGTTTACAAAAAATAACCTGCGGTACTACTTTATCACTGTATCATTGCGAAATTATAACACTGCTATCACATGCTCTTTTCTTGATTAAACTTTTTAAAAACCTTAAAACGTGAATTCTAATTGTAGTTTGATTTGAAAGTTTGATTAAAACAGCATATTAGAACCAAAAATTAAATACTATCATATTTCCTGTGAACTACGTTTTGCGCGTCGTGACACATAAGTGATGCTGTATTATTGTGGGCGGAGCTTAGCGCATGATCCAAGACAATACTTAACATTTGTTTTATCATGCACTGTACACTTTTTGCAGAGATTTTTTATATTCAAAAGTTTATTTACTGATTAGAAATCGCTTAAATTTCAAAGTTTGAATTTATAAGACAAGCTCCGGCATTTATACCAGTTTAACTTGCACCTTTCAAACCGTTTATAAGCCAGTGAACAAACACATTATGAAATCTATTTCTTAAATATTTTGCTGTGCACGTCCATTTATGAGTGTAATTCCTTATTTGTAAGTTTCAATTTAACACAATTAAGCAGTACTGTGTTCTCTTGATATGTACACAACCTATTAATTAAGGATATTTAGCTTATTTATTTGCATTTAGAACTTAAAGGGGCAGTAGCACGTTTTTCACTGAAATAAGTCGATAAAATGTATTTGAAAACTAATGTCACCAATAGTAAAACACCCTTCTCTCTTCGGAAAATCAAGTTAAAAAATGAGTTTCCGTATAGCCATGGGAATCGTTTTTGTCATTCGAAATAATAAAATAAGTTCACAATAAAATAGCCGCCATGCAATTTTTGCTTTATACGCAACACCGTTATTACCACTGCCTATAAATGATTTGTGTAATAAGATGTTTTACCCTTTAAAGTAAATATAAATGACATAAACTATCAGTATAAGTGGGACATTTGAAAAAATAAAACTTGCAAAAAACGTGCTACTGCCCCTTTAAAGTTAAATGCCTTATAACATTAGATTACTGAAATGGCCCTGTTCTATGGATGTCAATAATGTTTCGAATGCATCCATGAAAACATACCATACCTACAACATCGATGTACTGTTGTCTCCTAACATGTGCACCTATTGATTAATCAAACCCATATCGCTCCTCAAGCACAATGGTTCAGAGGGTAAATGATCAATCACATGAGAGGAAGGGAAGGTCATTCAAAAATTGATGTACTCCTATCCCTTGTGATACCTGACAGATTATGTTTGATTGTATATGGCAGCAGCTGACAATGGTGATGATAATTCAGTTTTATATTGTTGTCTGCTAATATGTGCACCTTTTGATCAATCAAACCCATATCGGTCCTTAGCCAAGCACACTGGTTCAGAGGGTAAATGTCTAATGATTAATCGCGCGAGAGGAGGGAAAGGTCATTCCAAGATTGACGGACTCCTGAAATTACAGCTAACAATGGTGATGATAATTCAGTTTTATAGCACAATATCTTATAATCCTTAAAACAACTGAGTCCACAATCCGGAGTGACTGCTTTAAGAGACACTGGTTTAACATTGTGATGCATTAGTCCAAGCGTAGGAACGTTTATGTATTTGATACCGATTTTAACATGTAAATTACTTGAGTTTTAATGTTTATTGGTACTGAAAGGTCATGTTTGCTGCATGAGTTCTTTCTTTGAGGAAGATTCAACAACAGTGACCCAAACATCTGATTCAGCTGACGAGCCAATATGAAAGAACATGAATAGGGAAACGCACCAGCTCCTCTCTGTATTCTGTGGGATCAGGCTGATGAAAGTCAGACACAGTGGAGAGACAGTCAATGAAAGGAACCATGCTTTACCGATAACAGTAACATTGAACTGGATTCACTTGAAATAGTGTGATAAATTTATATCATCCCAAATAAAGTATTTTTTCTGGCTACGTCTTTGATTCGCCAATGTGATATCTAGACCACGTTGATACATAAGGCTGAACATGCTGACAATACAGACTACACTTTCCAAATCACGTACTAGTAGGTGACGTGGACATTTTATCTTCTTGCTGTTGCATATGTGTAGTCCATTTACTTTATTAAATCCAATATCTATCCAATTAAACACTAGAATGGACTAGGTATTATTTTCCACACAAACTGTGACTGATCTTGTAGGGTTATAATTATGTCAAAGTTAAAATATATACTCATGGTAAAAATGGTTGACACCCCCTAATAGTTATAGCAATGAAATGTTATATAAACAACGTAACAACATCTTTTACTTATTTATTAATACCGAAATGAGAACACTCAAACAATGTAACAATGTACCAATGCCAATATCTCAAGACACAAAGAATGAACTCTTTTGACTAAATTTCATTTTTTTCTGATATTTCCCTTTCTTAGGAATTTTAAAGTACAAGTGGAGAAATAGCAAATGCTGAAGGACACTATTCACAAAAATACATCATGTAGTTACATGTTTTACCAAAAAAATAATCAAAACTGACACGTTACGATGTTTATATAACATTTCATTGCTATAACTATTAGGGGTGTCAACCATTTTTACCATGACTATATAAACAAATTATGGACTTGTGTATCACTTATTTAGGGCGAAATCTTTAAAAATCTTAGGGCTTTATCTTCAAATGTAATCCTCTTACAGTCTTAGGCAGTGTCAATAACAACGTTTGCCTGAGGCACGTTCTTTCAGCGTTGGTTTAGATAATGTTACCTGCACAATTGCAAACTGTATTCATTAGAAAATATAACAATGCACATTACCCAATATATGAATAATGAACCGATATGTGTGACATCAAATTGAGGATTCTTTATATTTTTATCCATGTTTTGCACTATAGGCATATTGCACTTAGGCAAAACAATACTATATGTCAAAACAAAGGTACATACATGTACACAGGTTTAAAATACAGTCAGGCCTCGATAATCCGAACACTTCCGTTTTTCATCAAAAACGTTCGGATAGTGAAATGTTCGGACTACTGAGTACTGAGGACTACTATAGAGATTAGTTTGGTTACATCTTCCTACCGTTCGGAAACTGGGGGTGTTCGGATTATCGGTGGCCGGATTATCGCGGGTTGTACATAAAAAAAACTAACATTAGACCAAACACTTGTATTTTGTTCATCTCAAGACAGTAAGAAAAATCAAATAAAATTTCGATTGATTTTTTTACAGTATCGTTTTCCAGCTGTATTCCTTTATTTTATTAACATCAAATCTATGGTTTCACCATAAGTTTAATTATCTGAAAACACAATTGATGTTTCTGCAGGGCAACTTTTACATCCATAATGAATAATTGATGGGTCCATCTGCAGTAAGAAAGGCCCAATACATAGTGTTTGATGGTGATAGAGTGTTGCTTCCATATCCAATTACTGCGGAGCCTGCTGATCATTTACACCTCTCTCTCTCTAAATGTTGATATAATCAACAGATATATATGTACGCTGCCCATTGGAGTAATTCACTGGGGTTCTTCAAGGTCATGCCATGCAACCTCGTTTCTTCCTTAAAAGAGATCCTGTAATTAAATTTAAGATGTTAGAGGAAGCGGCTGTCTTCTTGAAAGCATCAATAATTGCAGAGTTTGTTTTTTACAGAAAAATATTCTAATTGAGATTTGCAAGATTTTTATTCGCAGAAATATATCAGTGTAGGAATGTAGCAATCACGAATTTGTAAATCTGAATACAAAGATCACATTTACGAGTTAGGATGAGGGATAAATCTGAACCCAAAAGGGCTAAGAGCAATTTCCTAATACAGATCTATCGTTTAACGTTTTCACTTCAGGACATATGTCTTATTACTTGAAGCAAGTAAAACGTACCCTTCTGTGGTGTGTCAATATTCAGTTTCATGGATGGAATTGACTACATTCATGGGTTGTTTTATTAAGCTTTTAATTTATATATACAATTCGATGTGTTTTTAAAAAAAACTGTCCTGTCCTTTGACCTATTTACTAACATAATATATAACATTTCAGTAAAGGATCTTAATGGATTCTATTTGTAAGGAATCTCGTTTTAAAGAAGTTTCAATTAGGGGTTATGTTGGTGGTGTCAACAAAAATGGTCTATGCCATCACATATCGAAAGATATATGTTTGTGGTGTCAGTTTGCGTTTGAATGTACATGAAAAGTACTGATTATTTTTTGTGACATGATTAAAACAGTTTTCATATAAATTTGTCAGACAACATTTGTTTTCTAATACCTTCCTTTCACACGAATGATGTCACATATTCGCCTCTAATTTTGGAATTGTGCACGGTTGCTAGATGTTCTCTCCCATCTCAGGATTTGCTGGAAAAAAATCACTGTTTGATAGAAAGACAATTTATCAACAAAATTAACCCTAAAAATCATATGTATCCTAGCCAACTTGCATAATAATGTGACCAAAAAAATGTGAAATTGTAAATTTTCAGTTGCAAGGGAGATAACTCTTACTCAATATGCATGACCGTTTCCCCTTAAATAAGAGAGCAAAATAACAAAATATATCTCTTTATCATAAAACACATACTATATTTCAGATATAAAATACAATAATATAAATGTATTATCTTATTTTAGACAGTCATTTAAGTTTCTAATGTGCATAAGGAACACTGTTACTGAAAGTATACAGTAAGGCTACAAGGCTATGTGGCTACAAGGCCTATCTGAATTGCGATATGAGCTCTGCTGAAAGCGCTTGTAAAATCTCCAGCCTATCTGAATCTGACAACTGAGGATGCTCCGAAACAATTGTAATGAACCTCCTTAAAACCTAAGTAGTGGTAATGTGTGACAACTGTTTACAATATGCCGCATTATCTGCCACTTTTAATTTGTCTATTTCAGTATCCCTATATAAAAGTATTCTAAGTAGAGTGCTTTTCTGGATATGATTCACTTGAGAACTACGTGTATAAATGTGGTGTGTCAGAGGTTTTAGATTCCTGATAAATATGTTTATCTTACAACTGGACTCACAAGGTCAGGTATGAGGTATATTGTAACTGACAACCATAAGCTCCAGCACTTTCTCTGGTGGACAGATAACAGGACCTTGAAATATTCTATGTTTAAGCTTATGGAAACACCGAAGACGTATATTAACGTTCATAATCAATACTTGATCTTCCTATATGCATTTTTCTGCTCCTTGTTTCGAAGCTTCACCAGGGAATAAATGTTTGAAGCAAAGCGGTAGTCTGATAGTCTATGTACAAATGGTCTACCATGGCAATAGAGGTTGCTAATAACGTCAAGGAAATCAACAAACGTATTTGTGAGTAATCCCCACTGTATTGGATTGGTCTTAATTGACCTGTTGGGATAATGATATTATGCGACATATAACCCAAACAACACAGAAGTCTGTCCGAACTTACATAGCAATTTATACATTATGAGATGACATCTCGTCTCGCACATACGCACAAATGATAAAGAAAACTAAACTAACAAGCAAAAACGTGAGCGTGGCTCACTAATACCCCCGACTATTAAAGTTACCGATGATTGATAACCGAATTACAACATTTCATTGGCTGAAAATTACATGTCATGTTATTTCAGCAAGGAGTGACCGCCCTAGATCAACGTTTTCAGAGATCAGTGTATTGTGCAGTAGTGAAGCGGATGCACATTCACCGATGGTGCAGGATGGTTTTACATCTAATACATCTATTGAACAAGAATGAACGTTTTTTAGCATTCCTCTATCACTGTTTATGGGGTTTTTAAAATTTAAAAATAGTGTTCAACAATATCAAATCGACAAAAATTGCTTAATTAGGTTCGCAATTTAAAAAAAGTTTACACAAATGTATATACAATTATAACGATACCATATTTACATTTATCTTCTAAATTGACAGTGTCATATAGGGGTCCAAAAATATGTATTTTCTTAACTCTTTGGTGAAACATAACTCCTTAATGATGTATGAAATCTGAATAATGATTACATCTGATTATGTGTCACACCTTATTATTAAAATGTTAACCGTTTTGTTCAATGAGTGAAGAACATTCTGTAGGGGTCCAATAATGTGTATTTTTGCGAAGGTTTTTTCTTTGGAGAACTTTTCCACAAAAATGCATGATAAAGGCATGATTGATAGCTCACAACAAAGTAGATGATATGATTAGGAAAGAGATTTAAATCAAACATGAGCTTCAAGGTCAAGCAGCAATCTTTAAGAACTAAATATTAACACGCCAATCCTTTCTTTTTGGTTTCTTTAACAAAATGGAATATTAGCGTCGTATAGTGTAAAGAAACGTTACATTCACGGATGACATCTGTATGTAATTCACTTTTGCCACGACCTGAACAATTTTCGACCACTTTGACTCCATGCAAGTGCATAGGAAACATCAAAGAGAGTTTTTTACTTACACATATTGAAGCCTTCTCACAAGTTGGCAGGAAGACATGAGCCTGCTCGTGGCCTCAAGGTATTTTGAATCTTGACGTTAACAAATATCATGATTCCTACTCGAGCTAAAAGTTTTGTCAAGAAGTGTGTTGGGCTAAGTAACGAAAATACTACAGAGGTAAGAGCGATTAGTTTGGCTGAGTATTACCTTGGTTCTCTAAACTAGTTTTACAGCAGATGCGAAGCAACATTATAATTCCTACTTATATATTTTTAAAAGTTGTATTTCTTTTATTTGAGGGTCGATGATCACTTACTAATAAATATGTTTATTGATTTTTAAGAAATTTAAAATATTTTGTCGATTAGTATTAATAATGGCCATATTCAAAAAGGGCTCATACTAACCCTTTCGACACTGAATTCAATTTCTCAAGTACCTTCTTTTAAATGGTAATATGCATGTAATATCTACATCGATCATGTACATATAACACAACATAAACTACTAGTGTGCCAATTTGAGGACAGGAGGTTGAAATCCACTTGAACATACTGGAATGAAAAGTAAAACAATTCAAATAGCATTAAACACATATTTCTTGAATAATGCACATTCCATTTTTATTCATGCAGGCCCTCTTAATCGAACCCTGTGAACTTTTAAGGACATGATATTGACACAGCGGACATACAACTTGATCGAAATTGCCTTCTTTGAGGGAATCCTTACGAATAACGACCCCAAAGAGTCGGAACTCCAAGGAACGGAACAATACTTGACGAATCAGATAATGGAAATATAAGGACAGACATTAATGAGAAGCCATATCGGATACATCCCCATCTTGACAAGAGAATGCGAGCTGATAATGAATGCCATTCTACTACCATCCCCAATAACTACTTACTTCAATAATTACCTGATACAAACCTTGAAAACGAAATTCCGCAAGATTAATCCTAGCTTCTGTAGTTGTTACACGGTATAACAAAGACACTTGCACAAGTTATATTGCAAATTGAACACGATGCAATTGATGCTACACGTCGATTTCTTGTGAGAATATTCTGTGATATATTAAGATTTATTTTGGAAGATTCAATTTCAATAAGCTGGTTCAATAATCGACAAAGGATATCCATATAGAAGCTTAGCTACTTAATACCGAGAGAAAAAAAAAAAAAAAAAATTCTTAAACATTTTAACCCGAACAAGCTTTCAACAAGATAAACACGTTTTCTTCAAATTCATATTCAATTAAAAAGTCTCTTTAAAGGCGCTGTTGCACGTTTTCTCTAAAATTTGCCATTTATTATTAAAGTTTATGCAATATACGGTTACATTAGAGGGTAAAACATCTCATTACACGACAAGCCGTATCTATAGAAAATGGTTATCGGTATTTGTAGAAAATGATGTGATGCAGAAAGCGACAGTGGCTCGTCAGTGCGAAAGGTGGATGTGCAGGTCATATGCGATTTTAAGAGAAAGCAAGATGGTTGACCATTCCAGCATGGTACCATATTTAAAACTCTGAGTGTTTAGGTTATGGCTACATCAGTCGGATGGGAAATAGACTCGAATGGCTTAACCGAACCATGTACACATTCATTTATAAACTATGTTAATGAATCAGGGGATGTATTTAGTCATTGGTAACACTTATTTGCCTTTTTGTGAGAGCACTTTAGTTCAGTAATCAGAACGTGCTACAGCGCCTTTAAGGAAACAAAATAGATTGAATGGGGGCATTTAGATGATCAGTGACTGATTCAGCATCCGACACCAAGACACATCAGTTACACAGATACACTGTCATCCCCATCTCCACTTGCTCCTATACAGACTCCATCTCGTGTCTCTGTACATCCAAGTGGATCTTGTTTTATTATGTATTGAATTCATCATGGTTTCTATTTTTCACAAGCAACATTTCTAATTAAGTTAACGGATCTGTTTCAGGTGGCTATACAGAGATGCCCAGCAGGTTCACTCACTGTGATTTAGAAGATTGTCAATGCCTAATGATACATAGAGGTTATCATGAAAGTGTGGTCAACACATTAGCAATAAACATTGTATATTGCGTACCATGGGGAGCTAAATAAATAGTGTTTATTCGTAATGCAGGACATTTACCATCCCCACAACACAAGCATGATCATTTTTTTTCCATCACACCATGTCGTTCTTCAATGAAACGGCTTGACAACATTAATTTCAAAGTTGATATATTCAAACGAACGGCGTGCTATTATTACGGTAAAATAATTCCTCCCTAAATGATGCTTTCAGTTAAAATAATTGTTATTTTGGCATGACCTTAACTCTCAATGTTTTAAAGGTTACATGTACCCATGGTCACTTTTAGGATTCGTTGAAAGGGGTTTCAATTTGACAATTAACAGACTTTAAATTTCTAAAATTATTGGATGACTACTAGACAAACGATGTTTCGAAACACGCGTGAGATTATCTAAAATCCCTGGTATGTCAATTACAGTGCACCTCATGTTATAATTCTTGCGCGATCTGATGCAACAAATACTGGGCTTTGTAAATGGGTCACTATAAGCTGACAAGATATTATATAAGTATTTTATAATATTTTTTTCAAGCGAATTTTTTTTATCATTGTGGTGGGCTACCCAAATGGCTCACATGAGCGATGTGCTAATATTTTAGGCTTTGAATCATATCCTTGTTATTATCCGATCGATTTTTACGTATGATGGCTTGTTTTAAAGACAAATGTATTGGCTTTGACTTGGTATATAACGCTGAATGATTATATGATGACAACATTCTGAAATATAATTTCAAACGGACATGGGGTGTTGACCCGTTACATCCCTTTACTATTTTTTTTATAGTATATGGAAATGTAACTTAGAATTTCGTTTCCGGAACAGAACTTAAAAACTATAAGACATATATCAACGAAACTTGGTGTGTGGAACAATCATCATGTGTAGATGTGCCTTTTGGGGTTTTCAACTTCTTCGAGTTATTTTTTTTTACCGTTTCCATGGAAATGTAACTTAGAATCTCGTTTCCGGAACAGAACTTGAAAACTATAAGACATATCTCAACGAAACTTGGTGTGTGGAACAATCATCATGTGTAGATGTGCCTTTTGGGGTTTTCAACTTCTTCGAGTTTGGACCGTTTCCATGGAAATGTAACTTAGACAATCATCATGTGTAGATGTGCCTGAAAGGCCCGATGGGCTTATGGCATTGCACAGTATCCAGCCGTCTGTAAACTTTTCGCATTTTGTCTTCTTCTCCAGAACCACTTTGTCTAAGGAGCTGAGATTTTGTGTGTTGTGTTTAGTTGAAAAATGTTCATAGTCACTGTTATTCAACAACTATTCTTCAATAAAGTTTCCCAAAGGCGGGGGATATGGCCGACTCTGTCTGCTTGTGATTCTTGAATTTCTTTCTTTTAGGGAGACAGTCACTCTCTTTGGGGGACTCTTTCTGCATGAGTCCTCAAGGATGAGAACCTCCCTTTTTAATTTTGTCTGAATGACTTTGGTCACATTGTTAATATGTGTTTCTTGATCATGGATATATAAACGGAGGCAGTATTGCCAATTTGTCCCTTAACACCTTTCCCTATTTTTCAATCGTATCTGGCCAGTTCTGGATCACCTCCAACACAATTGATCCCCTCAACACACCAATTGTCTATGGTGAATAAAGGATGACCCTCATACGAATCGCAGAGACTGTCCAATGCTGTTTGTTTAAAAGCTGCACCAAAGTGCTTGTATAATGTCCTCGTTCTGGCGAAATTGATTAAGGTGCATCTTGGAATGTTGGGGTCAAGTTCGTATGTTTTGTTACAAAAAGAAGACGATTGCAGAAGGAATTGTTGATCTCCTACTTTTTTAAATAACATCCTTGCTAATTGAAGCTGCTGCATCTATCTCTCTGAAGAGCTGCTGAAGGTGGAACTAGAACTGTCTGGATACTCCTTTCCCTAGTCTCCTCCATCCCGCATACAACTTGACATTTGCATCGATGTACCTATCCAAAGAAAAATTGAGTGAGTACCGACAATAATTAGAACAAACGTTCACTGATTTTATTAGCTTATCAGTTCTGAAACTCTTCAGAAACCTGAATTATTGAATTGACTTAATCATTGTTGATTATAAACTGAAGATTTGTAAAACCTATGATAATTTCCTCTTGGACAATTCAGTATTAGTTTTGTACCAAAAATATATAAGTAAATTGGATGCAAATAGAACTATAATGCTTACTTTTCGTTGTTGATCATTTAGAAATTCTAATAGGGTGAGCACGAGGTCGGTGTGGGCTGTCGACTGTTGTGGCCTCATGTAATCATACTTGAGTAATTTGTTCATGACGTCGGTGCCGGCGGTTGTGTTGGTTTTATGACTTCGTCGACACGGAAGTCACACACCCACTTCTGTGGAAGAATTATGCAGTTTTATTCTTTTTTCAGTGGTGAAATACCTAATTTATTGGTTTATTTCTTAATTGTAATAAATAATAAATTAAAACATCTCGTGAAAATAGACATTTTTGCACATTCTCTTAGGGCTAGAAATTAACACTAGTCCTTCAGCCGGAGGCTAGTTTACTTTGGGATATCAACATTTGGATACTGCTATCTTAATCATTTTGGAGTACTCATAGCAGAATATAAGCATATTACGTTGTCAATACGGAGGAGACGTCATAGGGGTTGGTGCGCATTGAATTGAGCGAGTCAAAATAAGTCCTGCAGACTACCATATATAATATAGTTAATTTCTACTCCTGTATATACATGGTATTTAACAAAAAGTGTCAAATATCCTCTACGTGTTTTATGTCACTAGCGGATATATATTATTTAGTAACTTGAAAGGAATTATAAAGCTGTTCATCAACTTCTGAACACTGTATTAGTGACCATAGTTAAGGGTGCTACTGTTTGGGTTTACGTGTAAATTGATTAAATGATCCTTTAGGAAAAATTGAAGTAATAAAATTGAATTTTTATTAGTTCATTAGGTCTGAAAGACCAGCTTTTTTATGCCATGGGCCGTTGTGTGTCGTCCGTCCGTCGGGCGTCTTCCGTAAACTTCACGTTCACATTTTTTACTTCTCCAGAACCGCTACAACCCCAAAGCTGAAATTATGTGGGGAGGTACCTAGGGGATTTTGTTTTGTACATTCTATCCCGATCCCCTCAAATATTGGCGTAGAAGGCAGTTTCCCTAAAACCTTGAAACGACTTCTTCCCCAAAACCAGTTGGCAGAGGAAGCTGAAATTTTCTTTTCCTTCATTTCATGTAGATTCAAGTTTGTTCATTTGGACTTGACCCCCATCAAACATGGGCGTGGCAGAGAGTCCACCCTTAAATCTTCAAACGACTTCTCAAAAACACTTTGATACAGAAAAGATAAAATTTACCGAATAAAATCTTTAAAATATGTAGACTAAATTATAAGTTTGTACAGATCAAAATCTTCCCTCTAATATGGTTGCGGCAGGGTGTTAAACTCAACCGTTTAAATTCACGTCAGGAACTAGTAATGGTAGTACGCTCAAATTTGATAATATCATCTGTATATAATTGGGATCAGGACCTGTAGTTCATTCTTCCTTTTTATTTAGTCTACAGCATCAATCTCTATAAAGCAGGATAGATACAGAGCCCATTGTTCTACTTGTACTACTTCAAATGATTAGGAAAAACTTGAATGATGAAATCTTGTGTAGACATATCTTTTGAGGCAGTTGCAATTACATAATATACATCTCTTATTCTAATTTAAACATTTGTTAACGATTCACTCACTGAGTCGTCAACCTGAGAAATTACATCAGGCAATTCTGATGAGCTACAGAGTCCGTGGCTCTATTTTTTTATTCTTATTTTTGGGAGACCAAATGCATACCTTGTATTTCCATCATTCAGCCAATGTCTCTCCAGATACCGCTGCAGCTGTGCGTGGTCCTTAAATACTCTGGAGTCTCAGAGCTCTTCAAGATTATTCTTATCTTCTTGTTCTGTTTTGGAAACGGCTAGTCTCTGTTCAACATAATCATACATGAATCCCTGAACATGAGTGTACTGGGTGATGTTCTGGGAGAGCGCGCTCAAGTCATAGTTTCCTACATTACCTCTGTTACACTGCACTCATAGTTCTGGTTTCCAAAATATAGCCTCTGACCTTGCCTATAGCACCTTAATTTTATCCAATCAATGTAGGTCTACGATTGAATTCTGTTCCAAACGATTCACTTGTATGTGAACATCTTAGGGGCGAAGGTGGTCTAATAAACTGGAAGTTACATAAAATGACGTTTTATAATATAAAAAACTCTCTCTCGTACAATTAATACCGCTAAAAAACTTTAATACTTGAGTGATTTTAAATGCAATTCCGGTATCTTCAAACAGTATAAAGTAATAGCGTGGGAGTTTAACAGACATGCGATAACGCACCTTTTTTCCCTTTTCTTAAAATTTGCGACGACATTGTTTTTTTTGTGAAGATCTTTTTTTTAAAAGTAACATGAGGGCAGTTTCGCATATTACACGAACATAATTTGACATCAGAAGCATTCAGTGTAGACTCATTCCAAGAAAAAGTCGATCTCCTGGCAACGTAACCATGAATAAAAGCAAATTGAGAATTTCCTCTTTAAACAACTGACCAAGTATTTTGGGTAACTTGTACCCAATCCTTTCGATTGAGGTGATTTGGGGTTTAACACCGCTTTCAGTATTTCACTTTATTACCTACGGGGGCAATCATATCGGGGTTCATATTTTTCATACGATGCCCTAGGGCAACATATTACTTCGTCATGGTGACGTGACGTCATAAACAATGCTATGACGTCACGTTTCGTCTATGACGTTGCGTTCTAATTGCGGCGACGGCGGGGCGCCAGCCTATGGTTGAAAGTGGATTTTAGCGTATTTTCATTAATTTCATTACTTCGGTAATAAACAGAATATTATATTCGTGTCTATGTCATACTATGTTTACGACACTCGTGCCTCAATATCGGTATATCCCTCGCTCTCGCTCGGGAAATACTAATATTCAAGCACTCGTGTCGTAAACATAGTATGACAAAGACACTCATATAATATCCTCTATTTATTACCTACGGGGGCAATCATATCGGGGTTCATATTTTTCATACGATGCCCTAGGGCAACATATCACTTCGTCATGGTGACGTGACGTCATATGCTATGACGTCACGTTTCGTCTATGACGTTGCGTTCTAAATGCGCGACGGGGGGTCGCCACCCTATGGTTGGAAGTGGATTTAAGCATGTTTTGGTTAATTTTACGACTTCGGTAATAAACAGAATATTATATTTGTGTCTATGCCATACTATGTTTACGACACTCGTGCCTGAATATCGGTATATCCCTCGCTCTCGCTCGGGAAATACTGATATTCAGGCACTCGTGTCGTAAACATAGTATGCCATAGACACTCATATAATATCCTCTATATATCACGACAGCTTGTATTATTGCAGGGGAAAAGCCCGCAACACCATGTGTCTATGTATTGCGGTGAAACCTGCGGACACCGTCTGGAACTAGCGAACCATTGGTGTTACTGCACTGAAATTCAGTGTAGCATTGCACCTAAACATTACTACGTGTATAACAGTTCTCTACTACAGACAGAGTTGCCGTGCCCCTGGCGGGATTCGAACCACGGCCCTCTTGCTCCGAAGCCGAACGCGCCCTTTCAATTGAATAACTATGTTTATATCAAACCCGGTATGTAATGGTATATAGTCATATACATGTCTGTTTATCCGTCCGTTCACCGCCTACACAAGGATAGGTTCGTTTCGGGAGCAGAGGTAAAAATCCGTTCTTTATGGGGTTTTGTGGAAGGTCATGAACATTCCCTTTGGCATTATCACTCAGATTTTGGGAGATTTCACATTTCCTTTTCTGCGAAACAATATTTGGTCATTGGAAAGGTTTGTTTATTTCCTGAGCACTCACAACTGTTCAATATATTGTAGACCTTTTAACGTTTTGTACAAGTGCAAGACTAATTGCTTATTGGCAAAGTTGTCGCTGAATTTGATTTCGTGTGAGAGTCCAGAGAGGAAGATGAAGATGAATATGAATACGTCATCGTAATAATAGAATGACTTCATACGATGACCATGATAAAGCAAGGGCCGGGGAGCATGGATGCTCGTTTCATTGTAATAACGTTATTTCGAACTATACATAAATGGTTAAATCTAATAAATAGAACTTCTGACGTCGAATACCATGTATATCTCATCTCGTGAAGTAGAAATAGTATTTTTACACTCATGACTACGCCACATTTCTACTTCACGGTATTCAAATGTCAAATATCCTCTATATATTCTATTATTTTAAGGATTTTACTATTGCTTATTACTGTGTATCTCATAGGCCTTACTGGCCGGACTGTGCAGAGGGTTTGACAATTGTTAATAAACTAAGTTTTATTTCTTCTTCTTCTACGTTTTGTTCATTGTCAGCTTAAACAATAGATGCCAATATGAATGAATTAAACATAATTTAAAATGTCATACATGTAGACATTATTGCATAAATAATGAGCTACATGTATGGCAGTTTCGAAGTGTTCATTTTGAGATTCATGTAATTCGATGAGTGAACTGACGGGTGTCTGGAGGGTTGTTCTTGCGATGATGCAAATTCATTCTCTAGAAGGCAGTTGCATATTAATTGTTTCGTAGTCTGGTTACTGACAGTTGTGGGTTGAAAAACAGACATTTTATTCAAATGGATAAAATCGAAATGGAAATTATATGTTTCTATCGCCGAGACAACCTAACCAGAAATTATGCATATTACAAAAACAGATGTATTGCGTCAATGTGTCAAATCTTTGTCTAACAACTAATTACTTGTGAGTTGACGAGGAAACAACACATACTTTACTTTATACTGCTTGTGCTCATAGACGACAAAACATATACGGAAATCTTATTTAGAGTTTTGTCTTGATTTAAGTATTATCCACTCTTAAAGGTACATCCATTGTGTTGTTTGAGATCACATATTGCAAATGTTATAAATGGTGTTACTTTATCGAGGAGTACTGACTGTAACCAAAAACTACCATTTTGATGACAGTAGACTTAGCATATTGACGATATGAAGGTAAAAGTAGTGATTTCTGATAAAAAACCGGACAATGCACAGCGTGTGACGCGCGCCAATGAGTCAAACGTACTTTTGGAATCTTATATAATTATAACAAAGACAACAAGACAGATTTTAGTTAATAATGTTTAAAGGTCACATAACTATGCATATAACTGTGCATGTAAATGGAACGTGCAGTTTCGGTTTCTGCACATGCATAATGATGTTACTCAATTTAATTGGTAACTAGTAATTATGATATATTTGGCGATTGGGGATAAATATGCAAGCTGAGTGAATTTATTGATATTGTAGACAGCACATGTGGTGAGTTGGAACGTATTAAAGCCAAATACTATTTTATGAAACACAATGGATGCACCTTTAATAGTTATTGTAACTGGAGGAAGTGAGTTGCGTGTAAACTTAAAGAGCCATCAAGGATGTTAGTGTTTCAAATAAAAATATTTTTTTATAACGTCAATCACCAGAGAAATCTTTTATCTACAACATGACATGTGATAAATAATTTTCATATCACGAAAATGTAATGAAATGTGGTTTCAAAGAGAAGTACTCCTTAAAGGAGCGCGCTAAGGGTATCTGACGTCATATAAACATAATCCCCTTTATTGCGTGAAACGTACTACACAGACAGCAAGCACTTCCGAAGCGTGGAGGCTCGTCTCTTGCGCAAGTCGCCATAACAACCTATGTGCTGCACGTGCTGCACGTGTTTCTCTTGCAAGTTACCCTTGTCACACATTACTGAATGTGACGATTGCTTTATAAACAAGTTTTCTTTATGTCCTGAGAATATACACATTATTGCCTTTTAATGTACTTTTTATTGAGATTAAACCAGCAAATTATGACATATGTTTACTTTCATTAATTATAAATTCAAGCAAAATACCTAGTTGGGTAAAACAATTATTCCAATTTCTGTAGCAAATACATACTTAAATGAAATGGTAAATAAACAACCGCTACAAATTATATATTTCAATTTCTTTCATTTATCATAAATTGTTTTATTCTTTCGTGTTTTTGTATACAGTGTGTGACTTAGACCATGATGCTTTGCGGTTGAAAATAATAGACTGGATCTATATTTAGACTGGAAAACACCTTTACTAATTAGTGGAATTTCTCGGCTTATTTTGGGTCGAAAAAAAATGGGAATAATTAAGTGTATATATTTCACGGAGATAGATTTTTGGCAATTTTCCTATATGTTCATCAACGTCCTTGGTGGCTCTTTAAGGACAAGGTATTGTTATTCTGTACGAATTGGCTGATGACCATTGTTAAGGGTCAAACGTTGAATAATGAATCAATCTTGAATAGCGTTATAGATGAGGAACACAGCTGTATATCGACATGTATCAATTATTGTTTTACCTACATAAATACAGATTGGGAACTCACAATTTATGAATAACTCTCCAATTCTAGAAGATATCTGAAGGTCTTTATGTATGCGTATATTCAATAGGAGGCATATGCCTTCATTGTAAATGACGTTTGGTCGCATTTGCTTTCATAGCATTCCTAGATTGTAAGGACCTTCATGTCGTCGTCATGTCCAACTAATCGAGTGTAAGGACTGATTCCCAAATTGTACTGGTCTCTTAAAGGTACATCCATTGTGTTGTTGGGGAATCAAATATGCCAAACGCTATAAATGATCTTACATTATCGAGAAGTACCAACTGTTACCGAAAACTACAATTTTGAGGATACTCGACTTAGTATATTGACGATATGAATGTGAAAGTGTCGATTTCAGATCGAAAAATGGACAATACACCGCGTGTAGCGCGCCAATGAGTCAAACGTAATTTTTGAATCTTATTTAAAGTAGACAAAATACCAAATTTGGGTTGATAATGTTTAATAGTTCATATAACTACTGTGCATGTAAATAGGTCATGCACTTTCGGTCTGTGCACATGCATAATGATCTTACTCGATTTTAATTGGAAACTAGTAATGATGATACATTTGGCGATTGGGGATGAATATGCAAGCTGGGTGAATTTGTGTGTATTGTAAACATCACATATCGTGTGTTGGGACGTGTTAAAGCCAAATCAAATTTTATGAAACACAATGGATGCACCTTTAACACGTGTATGTCCACCATCTGGACCATAGGAGTTGTAAAAAGGTAGACAAATGTTGTGAAGAATATCTAAGAGTGGGTATACAGCTGCGTACCAAAAGTGTGTTCACCTACATACGTATCTTAGTTCAAATATCATGTAAACTGACTTTTATTGTAACGTCAAGAAAATTACATCACATACAATGACAATGAATCATCATATATCCGTGAGTAAAACAATCATTTCACGCGTTTCCAGTGATCAGTGGTGCATATTTATGAAATTTGCCATAATGAAATAGACAGAAGCGGTCGAATTTTGAAAATTCAAATTTCATTAATTTTAATTTTAAATTTAAACGTTTTCATATTATCTAAATGAGAACAAATTCAACACATATAGCCTGATATAGGTGAGGTGAGGTGAGATGAGGTGAGTTGGGGTTTAACGTCGCTTTGAGGAGTATTTCACTTATACCGTTGCTGCTAGTTTTATGGCCGGGAGAAAGCCCGCAACGCCATGTGGCTATGCATTGCGGTGAAACCTGCGAGCATCGGCTGGAACTAGTCATTCATGGGTGGTACTACGCTGAAATTCAGGGTAACATTGCACTTAAACCTTACTGCGTGTAGAACAGTTCTCTACTGCAGACAAAGTTGCCGTGCCCCTGGCGGGATTTCAACCCCGGACATCTTGATCCGAAGCCGAACGCGCTAACCTCAACACATATACATGCACTGAGTATAACAGGAAATATATGAGGTACAAATGTATGTTGGAACGAGTTGATCACAGAAGAAAATACAAACTGTAGTTATGGAAAGATTGACCTCTGGTCACATCAAAGAGCAGCTAAAACTGTAACTGTTAACTATGAGGTATCAAATCAGATTATGTTTAGGAACACTCAACCTTCTTATCATGCGAAACTGTAAAATGATCGGTCTAGTTTCCACGTTAATACATGTTCAATTATATGATATTTGCACTAAAATGCACAAGTAGGTGAACAAACTTTCGGCACGCAGATGTATGTTCCAATAAAGGAGTTCAGGCGCTTGCATTGTATAAAGCTTTCCATTTGCGTTTGTATCCAACGTGTTTGAATATATGGTTCGATTCCTAGATTCGAAAAGCAATTAATTCGTTTGGCTATCCAACTTATTGAGCGTAGGGGTCGATTCTGAGCATGTGCAGATAATAACTTCGCATACATATTTGTTTATTGAGTGAAAATGTAGATCCCTAGATTCATTCTATCTAATATTGTTCCAATTTATGCTGTGTACACTGTCGGCCAAAAGAAACGCCTACTTGATTTTCCTTAAAATGAAAGATGAAATAATTTCTGGAATATAAAAAAGGGTGGTCTTCACGTTATGCCGAAACAATAATTAATAACAAGAAAGTCAATTCAAATCGTGGAAACACTGTCATTCGAGTCAATAACATTCATGAAAAACACGCCCAATGAAGACCGCTATTTCTGGTTGATAAACTTGCGCACCGTAACCACGTACAGCTGTAGCGTCATCATCACTTTAATGCGTATGTGTGCCTGTATGTTTGCTCGTTGCTCTATGAAGATATGTTTCAAATGTGTTTCTGATGAAGCACTGATAAAAAACTGAACAATTTATGTTGTCTCATTTCAACAATCGCCACTTTATTGTGACATGAAACTTGAAACTTGAATTTGAATATATTATGCAGAAATGGTGCAACTTTATGATGCTATAATATTGCTAAAATGTCCATCATAGTTTTTACGAAATCTGATATGATGTTTGGTAGGCGTTTCTTTTGGCCAAAAGTGTAGGTGTCGGTACATAGACTGTGAAATATTTATATTAAATTTTTATGTCCAACTTATCGATTACAAAGTTCGATTCCTATATGTTGATCATAATAATAATAGTGCATATTTATAAAGCGCACATATCCACGCTCGAAAGCATTCTCAAGGCGCTAAACATCATAATGCAAATAAATAATTATAATAGTCAGGCGTTTTCTAATGTGTTCAGTTACAAACCATAGAACTGAACAAAAAAGTTGTTAGACTTGATTTGAATGACTCAAATGTTGGAGATAGTTTCAGAGTTTTGGAAAGAGTTCCACATGTTAGGAGAAAAATGTTCAAAACATCTCTGGCCAAAGCACTTGAAGTTATACTTCGGTACTGTCAGTAGATTGTGAAGGACGTTCATTTTGTGTTGATGCTCAACCTGTCTGTTATAGGGATTACTATTTGATAGTGGAGGAAATACTTTATGTATGAACGTAACTTAAAGGGACAGTAGCACGTTTTCCCGCTCAAATAAGTTGATGATAATAATGTCACTTATAGTAAACCACCCTTCTCTCTTCCGAAAATCAAGTTTTAAAATAAGTGTAGATGGTTCGATAAAGCCACAGGAATCGTTTTTGTAATTCGATATAATTAAATGTGTTCACAATAAAAATAGCCGCCATGCAATTTTTGCTTTATACGCAACACTGTTATAACCACTACGGATAATTGGTTTGTGTAATAAGATGTTTTACCCTCTAAAGTAAATATAAATGATATAAACTATCATTATAAATAGGAAATTTGAAAACATAGAATTTGCAAAAAACGTGCTACAGCCCCTTTAAGGAGTACAGGGGTCAACTCTTTTAATTCATGTTTATGTCCATCTCACGGAGTGAAGGGGTCGATACTTAGGTTGTGTAAACTTTCCTAGTGTTAATTTTTATCGAGAGTTGATTTCTTATTTGTGACGGGATTTCAGGTGCCGATTACTAGATGAGAAATGCTTTAATGGCTTAGTCTAAGACGGGTAATGCTATTCTTCATTTTAATGGCATAAGGATGTGTTGCCAGGAAAAAAGGTGTTATCTCATTCCCTGCATAATATAATTAAAGTTGTAGTAGGTTTGACAGAAGCACAATACATATGTAGAATAAATATAGTTACGTTTAATGAATTGTTTCCCCGCTATGTCATAAGGAAAGATGTATGTTTTAAGTCAACTTATATTGAAATAAAATCATCACCGCCTTGTTTAAAAGAATGTTTTTGGAATAGGAATTTCACACCATTTAATACATTGTGTGGATATTGATTTCATTATTTGTAGATACACATGATATTAATAATGTATAGTATATACTATGATTAATTGTTTTCTATTTTTCAGTAGATTTGACAAACGTGACACCTTGTTTGTGGTTGTTTATTCAATAATTTAGAGGCGTATCCGGTTATCCATATTGTTAGAAAATGGTGCGAGTAGTAAAGCGACAATTGTGTTGAACTCTTCATCGTGAGAGGTAGATTTGTAGATTTTGAGAGTTCAGTGATCAAAATGGTTGACCATTCCACCATATTTAAAACTCTACTCTGAGTGTTCAGGTATCGTTATATAAGTCAGATCACTTAAACTACCTTCGAGGGGCCATTTTAATTGAACACCTTATGGGAAATGGACTCGCATGGCTTAACCGAATCATGTACATTCGTTTTAGAACTCTTTTTATTGACTCAGGAGTATTATTTAGCCATTAGTAACACTAAAGTACCTTTTCTGTGAGAGAAATGTATTTCAGTAAGACCGGCGTGCTACAGAGCCTTTAAACATATATATATATATATATATTGCATTTTCATGCAACATCCAGCCAGTCACTTACTTATTGTATACACACTGTATCAGCAATTAGTATATTTAGTTGTTTAATTGATACTGGTGTTGTTTATGGATGGCTGTGTTCAGTGAAGCTTCAGTTGGTTTGGACAGTGTGCATGTTCATTACACTTTGCGCTTCATAATTTAAAAATTAAGGTCTGCGAGTACTTACATGTATCAGCAAAGTCTACCTTTGTATCATCCGTAATGCTATGTGATGCATCAATGTTTCACAATCAATAAAAGTGTATAATATGAAATGAATGAAGCTCAATATGTTGATAAATCTCTTAATGTATGACCTTCACAATCTTTAAATCGTCAATCGTTGTCTATTAGTTGCATATATGTAAGTCTCGAAAAGCCAAAATGTTTATATGAAAACTGACTGTGGAAGACAAAAAGTGACAACTAATCTCATACAATTGTGATGAAATTACAGTATACCAATATCATTTAAATTAGGAACGTTGTGAACAGTACAGATACAATATATGTCTTAATCATGACAATCTCCGGCGTGATTGCAGTAAGTGGAAACGAGGTATAAGCCTATCATGTTCCCTGCGTAAATTTGCAAATCTATCTTATAAACATGGTTAATTCTTAACGCAGTTCTCTTAGTACTTATCCTTTAAAGATTTAAGGTCATAAGTAAGTGATCTATCCAAGTTGTAACAAACTATTCAAACCAACATTTACAAGGTTAAAGAACTTCAAGCCTGGCATTCCAAGATCCTTATATCGCCCTGTTTCCGGAACCAAATCTAAGTGACATTACTCCAGCTGATATTACGTGACAACATGCCGAATTACAATACATCAGGCTCCTTCTTTCCTCTGTTTCCTGTTTTTGTCGCGATCTTGCCGAAAGGTGAAAGCTGTCGATAATGTTCTTAGCTTGAGGGGTCTCTTAAAGATCCGGTATCCATTATAGATTTAAAAAGCTTGACATTATTAATGTTGCCAACGCCTCAAGACGGAACAAAATAGAGAAGCATCCGCAACGTTTAGGCTTCATTGCAGGGTTTCTGATGAGATTGAATTCGCGATATGAACTTACTTTTAGCGTTTATTATCCAATGTATGAGCTTACTTTCAGCGTATGAGTTTTGTATACAGAGAACGAACTTATTGTTAGCGTATGAGTTGAGTATCCAATGAATGAGCTTACTTTCAGCGTATGAGTTTTGTATACAGAGAATGAACTTACTTTTAGCGTGTGAGTTGAGTATCCAATGAATGAGCTTACTTTCAGCGTATGAGGTTTGTATCCAATGAATGAACTTACTTATAGCGTTCAGTATCCAATGAATGAACTTACTTATAGCGGGTAGCGTATGGGTGTAGTATCCAACGAATGAACGTACTATATTGGCGTATGAGTTTTGATTTAAACGAATTTAATTTAAAGATTTGTATACATTCAATACTCAACCAACGATAAAGCACCTCGGACAAATTTGACAATTATAAAATATAATGAATGACTTGAACCTCTTCTCATTTTTCATGGCAAACAACAATATCAATGTAACACTATTTTAAAAAAGAATAAGGACCTTGAAACTATACTGAGCAGCAAAATAAACACGATTGTTAATGATTATAGTTTCTGTTTGCATATCAGCCAATGGTTTGTCATATCATTAGTCAATGTCAGAGAACATGTGGAGCTATCGGTATTGTAGAGTACAGATGTTTACCATTGCAAAGTCAAATGGTATTAGTTCGCGAAAATACACGTCACATATTGTCATGGTAACATGATCTGGATGAGCCTGGTAAAATTCAAATTCCCCGTGCCGTAATCTGAGACCTGCTCTGTGAAAAGGGCCCCAAATGTGAATCTAGCCTCAATGTTTAAGAAGTTAATACTTGGCAAAAAAAAACGTTAAATTTTCCAGAAACTGGGATATTGGCCCATTGCATGCTGAACAGTTTGCAAGGACTGTAAATGTGCTCGTGGAACACCTTGTTCCCGAAAAAGAATGCAATACCTTGACGTTTTACCAAAATGAGACCCATAGAACGATTCTGAATGAAATGTTCAACCGATCACCATTTCGTACCTAACAGTTCCATATATTATCTTCACTAGGTGTCCTACAATGTCTTAACCATTTTATCGAGGTTGATAATCAATAGTGAACTTGAACACAAATCGAACAAACGTAAATATGAACTGGTTCAAACTAGTTCAAAGAAACCTAAGCTGTTGACAACTTCCGGGTTTGTATTTTTATCGAATAGGATATGCTTGAATTTATATTATATTGTTGATTCCGTCGATTCCGTCTGTAGGAAACTCAGGGAGAAATGTCACTACAAAGTATCAAAAATCAATTTCGCAGGACATTGCTAGAATGTACAGGCGTAATGGTTTTAAATGTGTTTTCTTAAAAATAAAGTGGATGTACATTCAAGGTTTACTTTTCTATTGAATAGACTCGTGGAAAAATGATTTTCTAATACTAATACTTTTTAATACTTGTACAGTCCAGTCACCAATAATCCGGATCAGAGTCCGCAGAGTACTAGTCCGAACGGGAGCAAGATGTTACCAAACTAGAACTGTATATAAATTCATTAAATGGTGATTCATTAATCCGTTCATTCCGTCTCCGAATCCGAACGCTGATTAGCTTGATGGAAAACGGAAGCTACGAGGATGTGGGACGTGTTAACTGTACATTTTCTTTAGCTATTGCCAGTCACAAATTTGCGTTTGTAAGCATTGAAGTGGCACAAATGCTAGGATCACAGAACAGAAAGTGGTGGAATCCTCGGGATCCGGCAATTTTTTATGAAGATCTGGAAATCGGATTCCACCACTTTTTGTCCTGTGGAAAATACTTATGACGTGGCTATTTCTATAACATATGTTGATTTGTAGCAAGAAAGCAAGGGAACTGCATGGTACTGCGGTAAAGAAGGAACGAAGAGCTTGCCAACCTAAATGCTATGATCGCCTCGTGTGGTTCGTTTATTTTGAGTTTGTATCATGAAAAGCTTTGAATCTCAGGGGGCGCAATACACAATGATATGAGAAGTGTAAGTCTTCAAAAGTTTCATGGTGTATTTACCTACTTCTGAAAATGAGATGGCACAAATTAAAGGACATACAGTAATGATTTCCGGTAAGTAAGATGGTTATAAAAAAAGATATTTTAACGAGTGAAAAACAGCTGATGAAAGTCATAGTCATTAAAGATGCTGGTTGTTAGATACAAAGGTTTATGTTCATCGCACCGTAAATCAGTCCAGTTGAAGGACTTTGTCAATAATACTTCCCAGTGAAGTCTTCTTAATGATAATGACATAAAATGACAAGCTCAAACTGCTACCAGGACCCCTTCTTCTTTCAGACGGAAGCTCCCTAGTGCAAGCGTCTCTCCAGTTACGATGGTAATCCAGTAACGATAATGCCTCCCTTCTACTTCACGCTCATATAACGGAAGCGCAGGGCTTTCATCACGCTGCGCTCGAAGAATGAAAGCAGCAGGTTTCTGATACTCCATTCTATTAACGATCCAAGTAAAGATCGGAGCTCAGCATGAGTTCATGGTTTGAAAACTCCTTCCAAAACATGATGAATCTTTTAAACAAGTCGCCCCATAAAGCTCAGTGGTTGGACAGTCCTTAATGAATCCGCTGATGAGCGATTCTCGGGTGCCAATCAAACAGCGCCAACCTCGCCAGTGACTCTTATAGCGCCACAGACCAGTCAAGAGACAGAGGCGGAACAAGAGCGTGGTATGCGTGGTGGGATTGGAGCAGTGTATCCCTACATGAAATACACCAGCCTCTATCATCTTGCACAGATTAGTACCTTGTCTTGGCTACGCTACTTTAGTCTCTCGCCTGTTGTCAGCCCACCTTGAGTTCAACACGCCAATTGTAAACCATACAAATGAGGAAGGGCGAGTCGTCATTGATTTTGTGCTCTCTCGGCAACAGTTTGCTCTCTGGTACTGAGCAGATAGTATCGTGTTCCATTGTACGGAAATATCGCATCAAGTAAGTAGTATTTATACTATTTTCCTATATTGTACCCTTGTTAATAAAGGTAGGTAATATATCACGTGCTGAAACGCGGAGTTTAGTCGACCAGCCATAAACATATGGATCGACTCGAGTGGGTGTCGTAAGACGTATATTGTTTTCCACATGTGCAGATTGCCTTTTGTTTATTTTATTCTACACCAACTCCTCTTAATAGTGGTTATTCAGGACTATCCAAGTTAAGTCCTAATCAACACATCTTCATAGTCATAGTTTTCATTTATACGACTATTATACAACGACATACATGTTAAACTAACATAATGGTTATGTCACATTCGTTTCATGACACACTACTCCTGTGGAAGGCAATATATATTAAACACTTATGTAACTGAGCAGTGAGGCATATTTATGTGTCATGAACATACATTGATAACGAGCCCATATTGTCTATCGAAGTGTTGCCAAATAGGTTCTCTCGATGTGTGAGCTAAATTATGTACAGTGAGAGACTAATTAGGTACTGTGCACGAACATTTACACGGAGCTGTTTCTTAAATAATTAATTAGAGAATAATTGTGAATCAAAGTTGCAGTATAGATAAAGATTATTAAATAAAATATCATTACTCTTGTATATGTTCCATTTTCTCATCAATTCAAAACTTGAAACACGTTTGAAAGCAACAGGTACAGAGGTGTTAAACATTGGTAAACAGTTTCAAAGTCCCCCAGATCTATGCTATCAATCTATTGAGATAGCACATACTATATATTTCATTATCGTATACATGGGTTAATTTGAAATGTGATATAGTATGTATACGATAAATAGAAATTTGATATAGGATGTGTAAAGCAATCTGATACATTTCATATAAACTTAGTATATGATAAATAACGATTAGATTTACGCATGCTTTATCTGCTTCACATGTATCATGTACAGTGTATATTGGAAATAGATTGATTTTGTTTTTTAATTCTAAAAACATTTCAGTCACATATTTACGGTTCCATCTTAAATTAACAAAATTGATGTGAGAAATACTTATTCTTTTCCCAATAGGATATATGGCAAACTACTTTTCTGGACAACATGTATACTATATCTTGTTTGACATAACATATGGAAATCAAAGATATAACTATAAAACCTTATCTTCATACCCATAACGGAGATGTCAAGTCATGTTTTATCATAGCAATAACATGTTCACGTAATGTCCTCATATTTTACACACAATAGAAGATAGTGTGTGGCGCTATAGCATATCATAGGATAGGCTATGCTCATGTTAACATGTCTACATTCTCACTGAATACAATATCGTGGATTAAGTAACAGTTTATACCTCATCCTTTAATCGAAGGATTATACTGTAAATTTGACATAATTGTGTCAGTTTTGTAGTCACATAAAAGATAAATGGTACACTTACAAATTAAGAACAAGAAGGCTATTGTAAGGTTAGGTTTGTCTCCTTCCCAATAACCACCATCAAAATGACCAAACAGGAAATCGATGAAAACACGCTTCTGAAGTTAGAATACCGCAGAGGCGATTTTCATTTAAGATAAACCTGCATTTACAATATCAGCGGTATCAGCGATACTTCAAATTACATCCATGGAACAATTGGAAAATTAATTACGCTTGGAGACATCTGATTTCAAGTCTGGCTACACGTATGAGACACGGGGCCCGAATGGAATCATTCAATGGACACTGATCAGGTTTCCGTGGCACAGCGGTCTTTCGTCTCGAAGAACGGCGTCAAAATATCTTGCCACTCACTGCTCTTGGAAGTTGTCGTGATCTAATTGGCGTCCTATTGACTTCTTGCTGGCGTATTGAAATTCAGTTAGACTTCCCGGTGCTGCTATCAGATGCGATGTGAACGCGCAGTAACCAGTATCTGTCTTAAGCATTTGGAACCTACCCTTATGGAACTTGCAAGGACCTTGTCTACAGACTTTGGGAGAAAGGCCTTAGCTTGTGGATCTTGCAGCAAAGACTTATCTCCTTGAAGTAAGGGTCGCTTTATCAATGGTATTCATGAATTCCTTTTGACGTTGGTTTAGGTATGGTGTATTCGAATGAATAGATAAATTGCCTTGGTTGTGCCTTATTAGGATCATAGCATATGTTCTCTTCAGCATTTGTAGTATAAAGCATGTAGTATCTTTTGAAATTATGATGATAATATAAAGTTTAGAAACACAATTCTGTTCTTGAAGAATAGCTCATGTGTATGTCTTTATATTTCTGTAATTCCGATATATAACAGATGATAACTTAACTTTATTTCATTATCAAAAAGAAAATGGAATAACAGAAAGAATAAGTTCCACACCAGTTTTTATGGTAATCAATCTAGAACAAAAGTGCGCTCCGTCTGGGATTATGTTATGCCGTTTGATACTTGCCTTGACTTTCTACAGATTGTTAAAGGGACTGTAGCACTTTTTTTGAAAATTTTATGTTTTCAAATTTTCCATTTATTATTATAGTTTATGACATTTATATTTACTTTAATGCGTTAAACATCTTATTATACAAACCACTTATCCTTTGTGGTAATAACGGAGTTGCGTATAAAGCAAATATTTCTTGAGGGCCATTTCAATGTGAACACATTTTATTATTTCGAATAACAAAAACGATTCCCATGGCTTTACAAAACTATGTACACTCATTTCTGAACATGATTTTCCGAAGAGAGAAGGATGTTTTATTATTGGAGACATTATATTTTCCAAAAACATTTCATCGAGTTATTAGAGAGAAAGAACGTGCTACTGTCCCTTTAAAATGTCTAGATTTATTGTAAGTCTGCCTTGCAACATTAATTCTTATCATTTACTTAAACGCAACTAACTAGAATTACTTGGTATCTGTCATAGAACGAAGTTTAGGGACGCTCGAAACGTTATCGGTGTCTGAGTTTTCATTAAGTGTTATGTAAACCGTTGTGGAGACATCTCTGTATTCCAGCTAATCAGACATTGAATCACATTTGAAATTGAATCTGTAATTCACACTTGCGCCCAATACCTCCCGCTAAGAGAAATGTCACATAGAGAGCCAGACACATTAAATTAACAAGGTTTTATTTCCCTGTAAGAAATAATGATAATATCCGCGTTACGTATCAACTAATGTTCAATCTTGTGAAATGACATTGCCGTGAAAATCATTCGAAATTCGTTAACACGATCTCATTGCTTAACGTTTGTCGTCAGTCACATATCAGTAAAACATGATCTTAATATCAGGGTGACAGGAAGATTAAACTTTTCAAATTTAAATAACTCTTATATTTGACAGCGAACTTATCTATCATAAGGCTTCAGTAAGAACCATGACATTTAGCTATAAACGCCGTTGGACGTCATCCTATTGTAGAGTGTCATACACAGTGATTCACCCCTACATATGATCAGAAAACTTGACGTATTCTCGAATCAATTGCCGCTTATGAAGTGTACTGCATTGACAATCTTTACATATGAGATTAAAATGGTTTATATTTTTACAGTGAATGTACAATAAACATTTTACATGAACATTTTATTTTGAACGGGGCCCGAACTCAATAAATACAGAGGCGGGATAACGCAGTGGTTAGCGCTTTCAGCTTCGGATCAAGAGGTCCTGAGTTCGAATCCCGCCAGGGGCTCGGAAACTTTGTCTGCTGTGGAGAACTGTTCTACATACAGTCAGGTTTGGGTGGAATGCTACTCTGAATTTCAAGGTAGTACCACCCATGGTTCGCTAGCTCTTGCCGATGCTCACAGGTTTCACCGCAATGCATAGCGACCATGACGTTGCGGGCTTTCTCCCTGCCATAATACTAGCAGCCGTGATATTAGTGAAATACTCTTGAAAGCGGCGTTAAACCCCAACTCACCTCACCTCACTGTTAACCAACGTCGCTATTTTATATGAATGGGTGCATATGAAGTACTCATTATCACACGTGTTTATATAGGACTATAATTGTAGGTTATAGGCAAATTTATGTAACTCTCAAATTAAATCGATAATAATATTTCTCATGATTCTTGGTGCATTTATTTCTGGTTTTAAATGTATGGTTACTTGCAGCATTATATGAGAAGAGAATATCATGAGAGCCAAGATATAAAAACTATACCATTTCTCGGTCCTCGGTATTGGGAATGATTGAATCGCATTAAAAAACAAAAAGAAAAACTCATGTTACAGCGATGCATAGTACTGTCACCTTTTCTATGATTATATAACACAGTTGTATTGTATTTTTAACGATATCACTTGATCACTAGCTATAGTGTGTTGCATTTATATAGCGATATCACAGACGTCACAAGCTGTACATAGTGTGTTTGCAATGCATTAATATAGCGATATCATAAGATATCACACTATGTAGTGTGTTGCATTGCATCTTTAAAGCGATATAATAAGATAGTACTAGCTGTAGTGTGTAGCATTTATATAGCGATGTCATAAATATCACAACATGTAGTGTGTATCATTTATAAAGCGATATCATAAGATAGTACCAGCTGTAGTGTGTAGCATTTATATAGCGATATCATAAATATCACATTTTAGCGTGTAGCATTTATATAGCGAAATAATAAAATATTACCAGCTGTAGCGTGTTTTATATAGCAATATCATAAGATAGTACAAGCTGCAGTGTGTATCATTTACGTAGCGACGTCATGATATATACCCAGCTGTAGTGTGCAATATTTATATCGCGATATCATAAGATATCAAAAGATGTCGTGCTTTGCATTGCATCCATAAAGCGATATAATAAAAATATTACAAGCTGTAGTGTGTTGCATTTATAAAGCGATATCATAAACTACTAGTGCTGTAGTGAGTATCATTTATATAGCGTTATCATAAAATACTACTAGATGTAGTGAGTATAATTTAGATAGCGTTATCATAAAATACTACTAGATGTAGTGAGTATAATTTAGATAGCGATATCATAAAATATTAATAGCTGTAGTGAGTATCATTTATATAGCGATATCATAAAATATTAATAGCTGTAGTGAGTATCATTTTTATAGCGATATCATACAATACTGTTAGCTGTAGTGAGTATCATTTATATAGCGATATCATAAAGTACTACTTGCTGTAGTGTGTTGCATTATATAGCGATATCAAAAAGTACTACTAGCTGTAGTGTGTTGCATTTATATAGCGATATCATAAAGTACTACTAGCTGTAGTGTATTGCATTTATATAGCGATATCATAAAATACTACTAGCTGTAGTGAGTATCATATATATAGCGATATCATAAAATACTACTTGCTGTAGTGTGTTGCGTTTATATAGTGATATCATACGATATCACTAGGTGTAATGTGTTGAATTATAGACAAACATCAAACTCGTGTGCCAATCAATGACATTTCTTGGTACTACACGTGCTGTGGAGTGATGTGTGATATGTATATTTAAACAACATATCCGTGGGCATATAACCAAAGAGAAGACAAACAAATGTACAGCAATAGCATCTTGAGTAGACGTGGGTAAACATTGACGTGTTTCCTGCTGCGCTCTATTCTATGGAGAGTTTACTGTGCCATCCGACACGCTTTGCTGTCGTTAAATTCATCGTTATTGACAGTTTTCTCATTATCTCATCAATTCGTTGTTGGCGATGATTGGAATTTTCTCTTCACAATCGAATAGTTATCCTTCTTGAACGGAGCTGACCAAATGGAAGATGATTCTTAGAATTTTGGAGCAGGATATAGTTCAATAAGATCGTACAATGCCACATCAAAATAGCCTTTCTCATTTAAACTGCTTATCCAAATATGCGCGTCGATAGCAAGGTAAATTGACCTGTCTCTACCAATAAACTCAACAAAGCGTTTTCGTTTCTCTTCTCTTCTGTCCTGAATCACTCCATTGTAGTGAATGTCCCTACACTTAATGGACAAACGTAAGCATTGCGTACATACAGCAGGCTTAAATACAATCTTCACTTAGCTTGGTTCGTTTAGTTTAAGCAGTTTCTAACATGTCACGCACATTCAATGTTTACATGAAATAATCATTTCTGATGCTATTCTGTGTAAACAATCCACCCATCAACGCAATTATATGTACAATGAAAGTATAAGCATATATTGAGGGTTTCGTTTGTCAAGGAATAAATCTCTACTAAACAGTTTGAAAGCATAATCATTATTCTGTAAAATAAATATCGATGTTGTTGAAATGGTAATAGTCTTAACCGTGTGAACAAATACCAAGTTAAACGGTAGTGTGTCATGAGTATTTCACTTAAAGGCGCTGTAGCACGTTTTTTGCAAAATTTATTTTTTCAAATTTACCATTTATAATGATACTTTATGTCATTTAAACTAACTTTAGAGGGTAAAACATCTTATTTCACAAACCAATTGTCTGTAGTTGTAAAAACTATGTTGCGTATAAAGAAAAAATGCATGGCGGCCATTTTATTGTGAACACAATTTATTATTTTGTATTACAAAAACGTTTCCCATGGCTTAACCAAAGCATGTACACTCATTTTAAACTTCATTTTCCGAAGAGAGAAGGATGTTTTACTATTGGTGAAATTATTTTTCAAATACATTTCATCAACTTATTTGAGCGAAAAAACGTGCTACTGCCCCTTTAAAGCACAGCGACTTTGATTTTTTAAAGTAGAGAGTCCACACTAACATTGTGGTTATGTATTGTAATGGAAACTTCGACCTACTGATTTTACTGGTGACCCGTAGCAGGGGTTGCATTGCAACCAGACCTTATTGAGTGCATAATGTTTGCAACGGCAGGAAAAGTTTGCCAATCAATTATATCGCGGAGGCTGTTGATGACATATGAAATATATAAAAAAATCCGAGTTAAATCATATTTAGTCTGCTTACGAATGTTGAATCTTGAAGAAAATGTGTATTTCATTTTTTAAACACAACACTCGATATGCTAATCTATGATGGAATATACTTGTAATTTGACCTTATCAAGAAGTCATGTTTACTATACAGTCATCTCGCTTCATTCGCGTTTTCTTCTTATCAATAACCACGGCTTCTGGATAACCGAATCGTGTTTATCAACTCCAGGACGAAAAGGCCTATCCAGGTGACATCTTGTGTACATACTCTTCAGCCAATTTGGATTATGAATTGTAGATGGGTTGACCCTGTGCTTCCTTATAAAGGCCACAGGGACCACAAGCAACAAATCTATTTTCATCTTCAGATTTTGGTTGAAGAATTCTTCGTCAATGGTAATTATAAATTGCAGATTTGGTGACTCTTCACAGAAAGTGATTGCAATAGAAAACTTAAATCATGTGTATATGTCGGGGGATTTGGACTATACATTGTATATTTACTCGGTGGTCCCAAAAAAGGACCAAAGAGGCTTCACCGTTGACACATATTTTCGTTTACATCTCAAGAACAAGACACTCCAGAAAGCTGAAATAAGTGTGTACAGACGCCTTGACCAATGTACTTTATTCCTAGATGTGTTAACCTGTGCATTTCTTCTTAGAAATGTTCAGAATAATATAATGCATGAGTTTAAACCTGATGAGCTACAGAGCGAGTGGGTTTTTTTTGTGGCGTTGAGGAATAAGATGAGGGGTGTTAAGCTGGAAATGTCAAGCACGATGGCGGTTGTAAGGTGAGATAACGTTGCTTCACGACATGTTGCCTCTCTTTCTCCATGATTTGACACACTGTCACACTGTATTACCTTGCTTTGTGAACGTGTTAACGTACTTGATACGATCAATCGTTTGCGTGCTTTGCTATGTGGTCCAAAGAAGACACTTTCGAGAGACATTGGTTAAACTAAAGCGTCAGTGATCGCATGCTATCGGATAATATAAAACGAACTACAAGTACAATATGCATTGAACGATTCCAGGACGGGTTCAATATTCATAAATAAATACTGTTTGTAATAAGTGAAGTTTGTTTATCTTTGAAATCTCGCCGCTAATGGCCGGGAAACTGTCGAAGCGGCGTTAAACAATAACTCAGTCATTCACATACTCATGAAATCTATTGAAACCACACACAACTGTATAACGCATCCAGCTCTAAACCTCAAGGATGTGCAAGGGCATATTAATCAATCAGTAATTGGTAAACAATATTGTCGATAAGTGTCATGAAATACATCTGCATTTGCATATACTATCATATAGTCCTCGTGGGCGGAACACCCATCTCGTATTTCACGAGGTAATGCTGTTAGACCTTTGTTCCAATGGATTCATTGATGGTCTGCTCAGATAAAGTAATCTCCATAATGAGGAGAGGGTAACGTGATAGCCAGGAGCTCTCAGACATGCACATAGAGTTGTACGTGGAGGTAAACACACTATTGTAATGCCTCTCCATAATAACATGAAGGACGACTGCTGTCTCTCTGGCTGAATACATGACTCGAATAAACAGTTTCGGAGGCCGGACCAAACCGTGCCTGGATTCCTTGTATATACAAGTCATGAACTAAACATGAGTTTTCATACCTGGGATCGTTCATAGTGAAGTAATTAAGTTCCATTTATTTGATCGTCAGCGCTTTTCTGCTTTACTATGTATTAACCAAAGTGCATGTGATTTTGTTCAACTGGTTATTGCAAACAAGTGCGTATTTAGTTGACGGGTGGACAATATTTGTACGTACAAAATCAACAAGAAGCATATCGCGTATAATATTCAATATCAATGTATATCACACTCCTACCCTCAACATGCTTTAAATGATGTAATCCTGGCTGATTGACTGACTTGGTGGTTTTCAGGTCTTCTGTCAGGGAGGGTATTCGTCGGAGTAGTTCAAGATCTTGTTATTTTACATATTTGCTATCTTCATGAACTAGTTATTACAATATGCTTCAACAAATTCAATCCATGCATCCATGATCGATTTATTGAACTCATAATCAGCCCTATTACTACGACATCACGCACGATCAACCAAACGCCACTTAATAATGTATGGCGCTTGACTTTCACCTTCGTGTCAAGTCGTTAATTGCAACTAACCGGTTTAGTAATCTTACCGAAACCAAGTTGAAATAACAGATAAAAACCGCGAAACTTAATCAAAGTAATATGTATTGACAAAACATGAGTGCACATATTCAGGTTCTTTATGGAATAATCCTGCTTTATTGAAATATTCCTGTCTTAATTAAAGTCGCATTTTAGTTACTAAGAAGATGATCAAGCGTGAATCAAGTATACACTGATGTAGACATCAATATTTTTTGGTTCGAAAAGAAAAAATAACAAAATCATCAAGCAACAAGACTTTAATTGCAGTTTCGTTGAAATGTTCAATATTCAAGTCCATGGCGTTTCAATACAACGTAAAAGAATGTAGAAAATAAATTTAGTTACTTAAGATATGATACATGATAACAAGCATTCACTTTAATACTCAGAGTGGTTAAAACAGTGTAACTGCAGTAACCGAAGTTAGTTTCAATATTTCGAGATCTAAGAGCTTTAAAACCGTGAGGCTGGCTGTTTCACCCCGACTTTACTGCAGATTAATGGCTCGATCGAGTCCCAAGGCAAGGCGAGATGCTCATTAAAAGGCGACCAGTTCCCTGTAGAGTACTGGAAGCGTTATAAGCGTGTTGTTGCAAGCCAATTTGTACCTTGCTCTTGAGAAAACTCGTCATGAAGGGCACAGGCCTTCTGAAATATGACATGTTTACATTCAACTTTGTAATTTACGTTCTTTGAAGAAAATATTTTTTCAATAAATGTTTCTTGGTGGAGCCATGGCGACTAGGTGGAAGTAAAGAATAGTGAAAGAAGAGATATCATTTCCTACGCGATATTATAGATTAATTCATAATACCTAGAAAGTCGGATAATAAGAGCAATTTTATATAAGTTCGTACAATCATGTTATTATATTATTGATTGACAGCAAATTTCGAGGCAATTACTTGAAGCGTATTTACGTACATACATATTACTGTAGTTTTAAAAAAATCAGTGAAAGTTGGTGTCCTTGACTGCACCAGCAGGAAGCACGCTTTATTCTATTTACACTTTTGTTAAGTGTGTAAGAAATCTTGCATATAGCAGTATTTGCAATAATTATACGTACTACTGTACAGGACAAAATAAGTTAGGGATACTGGTATTTTATCATTATCTTTTTTTATCAGTATGTCAATAAATAAAAATATATCATAATTACAATTTCCAAATGTTCACTGTTCATATACCCAACTATTTTGTCCAGTATATTTGATATATACATTAACTTCATTATCATGTATTTGCCCAGTGACAAATCCATCTGTGTAGGAAGAAAGACAACCTTATTGTCTATAGATTCATGTGTCATACACTATCCTTATATGAATATATACACGCGACTTTCTTGTTATCAATTCGTAGATATTTGTTCATGGTTCTGTCCCATGTTCAGGGTACATTGTAAATACCTGATGTCTTTATTGCATAATGTTTTGATTTAATTCATTTGTAAGTGCATTGTTTAGTCATCTTGTCTTCAAAACATATAGTTCGATACCATGTTCAATTGTTTTTATTTAATGATAAAAAAGTCCACCTCAAAGTCATTAGGTTCAGTTTAAGAAAAAAACCAGCACTCGATTCACATTAGTATATGTTAAATATCATCCATGACCTGACAATAATTGGTTTGATATCTTGATGAAAACTATTTTTAAAATGCACTATAAAGACAAAATTCAGTACTCAAGTCTTTTAAGTATGCATTAAGCGTAAAGTCATGCACCAGGTAATTCATTCCTTATCGTTCTTTGAGAGAAAACAGTTGTATCGTGACAACTGGAAATTACTGTATATGATCGCTGTAAGCATCCGTCACTGAAACCAACAATTGTATCCGCTTCCCATAATGGGAGAAGCATCAGTAATTACTTATAGGATTGATAACGTGATTATCGTAGTATGTGTCATCGAGAACTTTGCATCGTAAGAAATTGTTTCACTCAGTCATTGGATGCTTTTAGAACTGATGAGACTAATTGTTGCAATTTGATAATTATAGTAAAACACGTCACGTATATGGCTGATCGTTGACCCCACTTGTACAGCAAAGTGATTATGGGGATTTTAAGTGTATCAATGTTGACAATGCACACATTAGCGTAGACGGGCATGGTATTAACACGCAGAAAGCACTGACACATTATATATTGGGAGAAGCATGTGAAATACCCTGGGGTTAAAGTTTTTGGGTGAATTGGATAATTGCTATCCTAAGTGAAGACTAAAATTGAGTCAAGGAATGTTTATAACTACTACCCTCATCTTAATGATAATATTTATGAGAATTGTCATGTACTCAGTTTATCTAGACTAGGTTATTGTTTGTTACACAGGCATAGGACAAGACGTACCTTATAGGACGTACCATTTACTCTGTAAAAAGGTCAAAGGCCTTATTCACACGTACATGTCATTCGAGATACAACGGTATACGATCCATGTTTAAGTTGTATGTATATATGAATGTATGTATGTATGTATATGTGTATGTATGTACATGTGTATGTATGCATGTGTGTATGTATGTCGTATGCACACTGCAGCACTGGCACGCTAGGAACTCCAGGTACAGTTTGGGTAAGAGCTCAGGATAACGATGGGAATGCATACCGCAAATAGATGATGGACAAAGCAATTTGAGCAGGTCTCCAAGTGTTGTGCATATTGGCAGGGCTTTCAATACCTGTGGCGCTGAATGTCGAAGCTTGACATGTCACACATTGCTTCCAGTCCGATGCCGCCTCTCCTCGGGGAACTGATGGACAATGGCCATTTCGAGGCGTTGTCGGAATCGTAATCGATTCACAGTTCTCAAACCTTCTGAACCGGTCAGTCGGTCAGCTCGTGTTAATTTCACCCAGTACACACAAAGGTGACCGGGGTTAATTGCAGGCACTGCGGCAAGAAGATATCCATGGTCGTTGCTTATTCATGGCAGTCTTGTAACTTCACCCGTCCATGCATAGCAGTCCAGGAAACAGAAACAAATAAGAAGCCAAAATACTATCTAGTGTTTGTTTATAATGTTTCACAAATTAACTGTTATTTATGTCTTATAAAAAACAATTTCATTATTAGAATGACATGCCATTAGAAAGTGAACAAATATAACATCGTTACATTTGGGATACGTCTAACTTCAATAGTACACATTATTATACTTTTTCGGGCCGAGTCCCTTTTGGGATTCAAACCTACACCCTCAGAGAAAGGAAACTATCGTTAGCACTACCTGTGCCAAGAGCTTAGTGCTATCCCAAACGTAACGATGTTAAATATCTTTATTTGTTTCACACAACGTTTCTTGGCTACGTCTTGCCCCTACTTCAGGTGAGAACATTATAAATGTATGTTTGTTACTTCCGTTCTTTATTACTATTCACTTTAAAATGTTATTATCATATAAGTGGATATATTCGATATACATTTATATAGCCAAAGGTGAATTTAAATGTTTAAGTATCTATAATGCAGTATCAGAATGCTTTGTTTATGAACGTCGAACTTCGTAATAATTAAAGCATCTAGAAACTAACGGTTCAGCCCAAACGGAGGATACTATCATGGCATGAGTGCCCAAACCATAAGACAAGCGTGTCTGCCTATTGGTATTTCTTAAGCGATAGTAAGGAGGCAATTCCAGGATTCGAACCGACTGTCCGTCTGTAAGCTATTGCCCGTGGAACAAGATAACCCTCCAGTTCGTTATACTACCAGCATGTAGTTCCTACAGCTACAAAATAAAACAAAAATCAGGCGCCCTCTTTGGAGATTGTGTTTATATTATCCCTCTAAAATTAATCGTTTAATGGATCTCTTCATCGTTGGATTTTAATTTCGCATTCGTTACACTCTCAATTATTGATTAACCTTCTCCTGACGTGGGATGTAAAACAGTTGAGAATAAGCGGGATAAAACTAATTACCTCTGAGTAACCAGGCTCAGCCAAAGTGTCAAGAGAGCAGCGTGCTAAAAAAATACCATCGTCAGCAATTACCACGGACAGTTATTGGATTGTTATGTTGAACACTCAGTCTAAACGTTGATCGTACTATAGTCGTATGTTATAGCACATCTTTTTACATATTATTTTTTTAATGAAATTTACAATTTATTATCAAAGTTTATACAATACTTAGTTACTTTAGAAGGTAAAACATCTCATTACACGACCCGATGAGCTATATCCGTATCCGGTTATCCGTATCAGAAGAAAATGGTGCAACATATAAGGCGACAGTGGCCATTGACTATTCCACTATTGTACCATATTTAAAACTCTACTTTGATTGTTTAAATATCGCTACAACACTTGAAATACCTTCGAGCGGCCATCTTAATGTGATCACGGGGATCACGTTTTCAATCTACGCAACGTCACCGCCGTTGCTATATGAGGGTGCAACAATGGTATGACGTCACCAGAACTCAATCAATTGAAGCAGATTTGAAAGTACAACACCGCATGTTCAACCACATAAACAAAACCTTCGTTACGTTATAACATGATATGACCATCTTTAAGTAGTACCATGTTATTTCGCCTCCATTCAGTAAAATCACATTCCCACAGATTGTTAACAAGTTTCTTCCATAGTCATACAATAATTCGATACGTCATTTAATGACACCAAAGCCTTTAAGTAGTAACATGTTATTTTCGCACCATTTAATGAACACAAGTCTCACTACTGTAGATTATTGGCAGGCTTATTCCACTGATACGATGCAATCGTACAATAAAAATAGAGCATGTCCATTGACAGTGACTTAAGGTGGGTTTACACGTGCACGAATTTTCCATCCGCATTTCAATACATCGTGCAATTGTAAACGCACCTCTAAGGGGCGGGATAGCGCAGTGGTTAGCGAGGGGCACGGCAACTTTGTCTGCAGTAGAGAACTGTTCTACCCGCAGTAAGGTTTGTGTGCAATGCTGCACTGAATTTCAGTAGTACCAGCCATTGTTCGCTAGATCCAGCCGCTGCTCGCAGGTTTCACCGCAAAGCATAGCCACATGGCGTTGCGGGCTTTCTCTCTGCCATGATACTAGCAGCCGCGATATAAGTGAAATACTCTTGAAAGCGGCGTTAAACCCCATCTCACCTCACCTCTAGACGCTCAGAGTTCACGACCTTGACCGCAGCACTCGATGCATTGAATCGTGTTGATCATAAAGGCTGAGGCTTGTCAGATGAGTCACTTATGTGCATATCGGATATTAAATGGAACTTCCATGCACAGTATGTTTGAACGCTTTAAGTATTCGATATCAAACGGGAGAAAACTAGTTTGGTAGCAAATAATTCACATGTTAGATAAGACTGTACTACATTGAAGTTTAGACTTCGGTTTGTTACTCATACATTTTAATCAAGCGAGTTTTCCAAAAACCATTTGAGAATGTTGAAGTGCTACCAGTCAAACCGCACATGCGTTTTGTACGCTACTAATACTGAGTACGTATTTGTTACGTCAATACCGAGTGCGTTTGGACACGTGAATATGGAGTACAGATTGCACACGTGAACACCGAGTGCGTTCTGTACACGTCAATACTGAGTGCGTTTTGTTCACGACAATACCGAGTTAGTATTGCAAACGTGAATACCGAGTGCGTAATGTACACGTGGATACCGAGTACGTAGTTTACACGTGAATACCAAATGCGTATTTTACGCGTGAATACCGAATGCCTCGCAGTTATATACAATCATGTACTTCAGCAAAAGTTGCCTGCTAATGTGACGAGTAAAGGTTTTTTCCTTAACAACTATTGTTGGAGTTGATGTAATCATATACATTTACAATGAAGAACTGGACAGAACAACAAGAACCAAAGCCTATAATCAGTGTATGAAACGTCCAATAAGTTCTGGCGTATGTGTAGACGAAAATATCTATGTTAATGATAAGTCCTCCTCTCCGTTAATATCTGAGATACAACTACCTCCATCAGCAGCAGTGCAATTTACAGAAACGTTTGTTTTCCTACACAAGTGATTTCCCTTACCGATATTGCCAGTATCTCTGCAGTCTAGTAACGAGGGTTTTATCTACGTTTTCCGATACTAAATATTTTTTAGTGTCTTGGTTCTTGGCGTGTGACACAGTGTAGCTATAGCTGTAATAATGGACGTGATGAAGCTTTATGAGCAGAAAACAGATAGGTATCCTACACACCGAATAGACTGCCGCTTAACATCGGTAATTACAATCAATATGTTTAGCGACCAATCACTACAATCCGCGGATTTCCCAAGGGAAGTGGGAAAGACGTGATTGTCTATCGCTTATTGCTATCACGTGACAAGTAAAGATTATGCCTGTTTCTCTGATGGGCCTCCGTCTCTTGGAAATGGACACGTTTTATCTATAAACCTTGCATGTTTCCAATTGGTAAATAAAGATACATGATATCATACTGTAACAGAGGATGTATTATAAGAATCCATGTCGTACTATATTTGCAACACGAGTGCTTTGATACTGGTTTTTAACATGAAAATAATGTAATAAATTAAAATAAAACATTCAAGCATGCAGACAGACAGACAAGTGTTTTATTTGAATCTCACCTCAATTGTGGTACAAATATTATATTACATTTTTTAAAATGTACTTTATACATAAAATACCTTGACCACTCCATTAAGAGTTATGAGAGACTTAAAATATCATATAACATAACATACAATCTTTGTAGTTTAAGGACGATCTGTGAATTAAAAATATTTACGTGTATCTAAAATACCTTTGCAGGATTTGGCACTAAAATAGCACACTCCGTATTTGAAAGAATAAAGCTAATTAATCTATCACAGTCATTTGCATTATTAAAATCTTGCCATAAATCATAACATTTTTCAAAAAGACCATGTAGTCTGGCGACTGACGTCCCTGCATTTACAACGCAATGCATAGTCAAATGCGACGGTCACGTCATGAGACTTTGCATACAAACTTTATTTCTCTCTCTGATGTTTGTCTGTTTTTGTACGTGAGTTTAAGGCCTTTTACTGAAATAAACGAACTGAATGCGACGTCATATTTTTTTAAATGACGTAACGTCAGAACATCAGTTTGTTATTTCGATATACGACATTGCATGTAATATAATGTATGTACTCCAATATGATTGCCAAATTGACTTACTGCTTGCGTTTTTAACATTAAACATTTGTATATATAAATCAAGGTTTCTATAAATACGTTTGTAATTGAGTTCAATATCATTAATGATCTTAAATATTTATAATTCCCTCACCATACAGGACAAGTATGATTATTATAGTATATTTATATACAGGACTCACAGTTTAAAGACCCATAAAATCATTAAAATCTAATAATGTCCAAAACAATTAAAAATATATATTTATTATCCCTCGCCGCGCGTTTAGCGCGAAGCGGGGGATATAGTATTCGTATACGTCAGTCCGTCCGAAATGGAATAACTCGAATACTATTCACTGGATTCTTTTCATATTTTGCATATGAGTTCATTATAGGAAGAGTAATGTACCTATAAAGGTTTGTGACCTTGACCTTCATTTCAAGGTCACAACGAGACTTTGTCATTTTACCCTGTCAGCGGGATATCCCAAGAACCACTACGGATAATTGGTTTGTGTAAGAAGATGTTTTACCCTTTAAAGTTAATATAAAATACATAAACTACCATTATAAATGGGAAATTTGCAAAAATGAATATGCAAAAAACGTGCTGCTGCCCCTTTAAGATATGATTATGAATACATGTTAAGACATTATAGTTTAATGTAATAACAACGATCTAATTATTATCGTGATATTTGCACAATTTTATTACAGTAAAAGTGTGTCAATGTTGTGTTTCAGCTACAATCACAAGACAAAAAGTGGTGGAATGTCCAGTGAATGTCAGATATACTTATAAATACATGTTAAAGATATAGTTTAATGTAATAATATTTTGTTTTATTACAGTAGTGATGTGCGATGTTCTGTTTCAGTTACAATGTTTAGATAAAGTTTAAGGTTAAGATAATGACCTAATTTTATCGTGATTTTTGCCCAATATCATTACAGTAGTAATGTGTCAATGTTATGTTTCAGCCTCTAATCCGGCACTAAAGATGGGGTGTCACTGGAACAGCTCCAACCAGTTGGAGAGCTTTGGGTACTGTTACTGGGAGATCCACGGCTGGTTCAGCCTCATCATCTGTATATATGGAGTCATCACCAACATCATCAACATCATCGTCCTCACCAAGAAGTCGATGATCAACTCAATAAACCTTATCCTCACAGGGATAGCCGTGTCCGACTTGGTCACTATGATCTGCTACATTCCCTTTACCATTCACTTCTACCTGATGAACGATCTGACGATCACACCTCAGCGTTACGCCTATGGCTGGACGGTATTTATGACAGTTTACATGAACGTAACCCTCACCACCCACACCGTGTCTATCTGGCTCGGCGTCATAATGGCAATCATGCGATACATATTCGTGAGACCAACATCAAGAGGTTCCAAGACCCTCGACAACCAGTCCACTCTTCTCGTAATTGTCTTCGCCTATATCGGCTCGGCCGTGCTCATCATTCCAAACTGTATAACCACTGGAATCAATGAGGTCAACCTACCTCAGTATAACCAGTCTATTTTCAGACTCAACCCACCAGCAATTGGTAAAAACAACACCGACGTCATGGCCTTAGTTAACTTTTGGCTCTATCCTGTAGCTGGTAAAATGATTCCCATTGTATTGATTTCAATATTTGGAGGTCTTTTGCTTCACACCCTAAGAGAGACAGACAGGCGAGGCCGGAGACTGAAGGGCGATAGTTACAATTCCCAGCACAAGATACACAGGCGGACAACCATGATGTTGTTGGCAGTCATTGTCATGTATATTGTATCTGAAGTGCCGCAAGCAATTCTCGTAATTCTCAGTGCCTGCGTTGACGGTTTCTTTGTCAACGTGTATGGTCCCTTGAGCGACCTAATTGACGCTGTTTCTCTCATAAATAGTGCCATTAATTTCGTCATGTACTGTACAATGAGCACACAGTTCAGGAATACGCTCATGGATCTGATTCACCAGTGGCTTCATCTGACAGGAGAACGCTTTAAAGTGCCGTGGCCGACCAAATCTTCTACAGCAACGTTTGTGTGATGCCCATGTCGCCACTGTGAACCTCAAAGCAGTGATAGAACTTGCAAGAGAAGATATGTGCCAAGTCTCTCGTCAGTATTCCATTAGTCAGTGCATGATCTACCTTACAGATTAACTGGAAAATAAGTGAAATCGGAGCTTTTGAGATTCATATTTTGTACCTCTTTCCAAATCTACAGTCTAGAATATGTACATAGTTGTTTCCTTATGGACTCGTTGTACATTGTTGCCTTAAGAGAATAGCTAATTATTCGGAGTGTCGGTAGAAGTAAGTTTATTCAGTGACATCTATCATTTGATAGAAGTATTGATGGATTGTGTGATCAATGTTTAGTTCACTTGACTTCGTATGATAGATATCCTTTCATTCCCGTTTGTTATATATGATATTTTGATAGAATAATGATATTTGTAACATATGAATTGTTTGCAATATTAATTGTTCCCGAATGTGAATGGTTGGATTCCTTCTTGGATGATCATGTATAATACGGAATACATTACTGAGCATATAGTTTACTTGTTTCCATTCACATTCCTATTAGTTTACCATAATGAGCTTAATAAATTATATTTGCCACTAAAATGGTGCAGATGCAAAAACAAAGCGACTACATACTGCATACAGAATTGTGTTATTTGAAGTGTCAACATGTGCATATAGACTATTTCAGCAATGATATATGGAAAATATCAATAAGCGAACAATAACCCATGATAACAAAAAAGCTGTATTTACGTTTCTTGGTTTAACACTAATGCCTCATGCAGATAATGATATTTCGCCTTAGTACATTCAACCGCAAAAGTCTGTATCCATTGTTTTATCACTTGTAAAACATTTTCTATGGTGACGTTTCTTATGCGACTGAGTGTACTTGCATTAACTTTATTGATTACAATCGATACATATATTACAGTTTTATACACATTTATCTCTTACTACGATAATGGACCATTAATGATTATCAATCTCATACTTTCGTCGAGTTTTAGTTATTCGGTCTATGCTCTATAATTTTCAAATATCCGACTTCCGGATATAGTTTATTGTAGATCAAACAATATACTTATTTTATCAAGAATCCTGTTTTTGCCATTTCCGAAAATTGTATGTATCGGTATGTGTGGTTTCGCATTCGTAAACCGTAAAAAAACATTAACGATATTAATATGGTACATTCCGAGATTATTTTGTCGGTTCAGTTACATGTCGATGATTTTTACTTCAACTGGAGAAAGTTCTTCAACGAAGTGATGTTGTCTATGAAGCTTTTGTGCTGCTCTGTCACGTTATTTACGTTTAAATATTAGAAATGGTCATGTTTTGTTTTAGTTGTGTACACTCGAACACACAGAATTGATCGACATTGCAAATTGTGGTTTCAGGTTTTAGATAATTATCCACAAAGCGATGTTAGTTCTCAGAATAAGGATAGTATGTAATCATTGTACTTTAAACAGACATATACTAAGCGCCAGAACCCATAACACTTGACCGTTCGCATTCTCTTGAACTCTTACACAGGATGTGCTTTGCAAAATGCACTGTTTTTCAGTGTAATATGTGATATATGTGAAAGTGTCAAGATCATGTTGGAATGTCATTTATACCACGTCTTGCTTGTATGTCCATGAATGGCTTTGTAAGACCGATCCGATTTTAGCGATACTTATTGCTGGACCAAGTCTCAACAAATCGATGCAAATGTTGCACACGATCTGACCGCGTGACTTGAAACCGACCATGTGGAAACTGTGTCTACAGCTACTCGTCATGCTGGACTGCCTCTCGTGTTATGTTTTTCTTTGATTGTTTTGGATCTTATCGTCGTTAACTTGTGTCAAGCAAGTGGAGCTGCACATGCCAGTTTTGTAAAGTGCACACACTATATATTATATGAGCAATGGTACGTATAGCAGTGGGATTACTGTTAAATGTGATAAACAATATTACAGAATAAGTTCATCATAGATCAGCTCGGATAATTAACAATTGTGGAAATATGAGCAATGTAAACACCACGGAATACAAACGAAGCAAGAAGATGGCGATAATATTTGGCCTTACTTTGAAGATTTCACACTGGGTTCCATTTTCACCGCTCAACTACTTGTAACAACTGAGTTGAAGAACGTAGCGTTGCTACAACAAGTCGTATAGTGAATTGTGACCTTTTTTAAAGTTAGTTATCCGAGTTTAACATGTTACCATGGAAACATATTTTGGCATAAATAACATTAAAGTTCAATTGTCAACCTACGTAAAACAAAGACCCCTTGAGCAATATATATGTTCCCATGGTAACTGCATGACTAATTCGTTCTGACAGTTGTGTCGTCCATAGTCTATAACGTTATGTCTTGAAGGGCAATAAAATATTTGTGGTATGTTTTTTGTCGAGTTTTCTCATATCGAACAGTGATATGTTGGTGAACGGAATTTTGTACAGTATATCAATTCGGGGAGAAAGCCCGAAACACCATTATACCTACGATGTGTGGTGAAACCCCTGCTGAAAGTAGGTTAACAATTGGTAGAAACCCATAATAAGCCTTGTCAAACTCCTCTGCAGCCTCGATAGTCCGACATATGTTCCGATAAATCTCTACTTATGTCCTGCATTCAATTACGCTTGGTGGTGGGACCACTCTATCTGATCTTATATCCAATTTAGATGACTAGATTGAGCAGTTGAGCCAATGAAAATGCTTTTATTATACCACACTTCCGCCATTCTTAAGTCCCTCACAGGCAAACTTGGATGTAAGAAGTAGCAGATTGGCGAACGTGAGAAGGCGCAGCAAAGACATATACTTCATAAAATGTCATTAAATAATCAAGCGAAGCCGTAGATGTAGATAAGTAGATATTTATCGGAACGTATATTGTTGAGATGTTTGAAGATGGCTTCCCTCACACAAATATTACGTTTATATATTTAATTACATGAACACTACAACATGCACGGTCGTTAGGAACAGTTACATTTTGTTGTTACACACTTAATGAACATTAGTTCATGAAGGTATGCATGGTTTGCACTTTGGACACCAGTATATATTCAAACATATGATAACACTAGGCCTTGTACCTTTATCCTGGTTGGTTAAAATATCCCCACATATACATGTATTTGAAATATACCCTGCGATACATGATGTAAGCAATGTATGAAAACATCACACATGAATATGGTACATCGGCATGTATTTGAAGTTTAATCATAAATAAGAGAGTAAATACAGTAGAGCAGGTAAGGTGACTCAGCCAATGATGCAAACGTACAAGTTACTTCAACTTTCTGATAGCATAAATAGAGAATATAACCAAAGTGTTTTCTGATATCAAATATATCAACAAGAGTTGATTAAAGGCTTGTCGATTATGACGATTTGATTGTAGCGATATCAACAATGTAGATATCGCTTGTAAATATTGATTAATCTCACACAGGCGATATCTACTGTGGGAGTCAGTTTTGGATGATTTGGATGTTCATCTAAAACCTAGGTCAATATTTTCAAACCTTCCTTATCGTTAATATGTTTTAATATATTGTAGTTAGTTAGACATATCTCTGTTTATTAATGTATTTTAGTTAGACCTATCTATGTGTAATAAGTTATTGCAGTTATCTATCTATCTATTGGCCTATCTTTATGCTAAGATAGTCCTGATGCCTGACCTAGTTTTTCGAAGCTTTAAGATGACGATAGTTGAGATGTAATGTATGATCCTTACAACTATCCAAGCTCTAAGAGAGATTCTAAACTCCAATCTTGTTCTTTAAAATAGCCATTACTCTTGAATCGATAAAGGACAGTTTTGTTGAGTCTTTTTCATTTCCCACAGCATCTGTCACTTACTGCTGTACAAGTGTTCTGCCTCATTTTTGCTTGAATCTAATCCTTTCTTGACAATGATGAAGTATCCACTTCTGGCTCTCCACATGTTAATCCTTTGTACAGAGATGAAGTACGATTTACAAATTTCTTAAAACCTTTATTGTCAGGCAATATGAAAGGCTTTTAGAAGAAACTCTGCGTTTCTGTCAGTCAACTAGACACAAGCAATGGTGTAACCTGTCGCAAAAACGCTTTTATTGCTCTTCCTATATTGGAGGGCTATAGTTATACCACCACCCCCCTCTAGTATAGCATAAACACTGTATCAGCCGACCTGCCCTTGAGCCATGTTATTTATCATAATATTATACTATGAACAAGTTGAGTGTGAAACTATCTGCCATTATATTCATGAACCATGTAAGATATTACCTATACTTAACGTTGCAAAATGTCAGAGGTCATCTGGAATTATTATTGATTTTTGATAAATAAAAACTAGTTGTTTTGAAAACCTAAAACGAAAGAATACTGTTTTACTAGGTAATTTATAACTCATAGTAAATAGTGAATAGTTAATTCCCCCCATTACACAAACTGCTAAACTAAAAATAACACACACGAATTCTTAGCACTGCCAGATAATAAACAGCTCAACGCACAAAAACAAATAGGTTGTTAAGGAAGGAACATGAATAACCTAAAACCGATACCTAATGCCAACCGCCAAAGAATATTTACAAACTAATAAAATGAATTTTCAGATAAGGTACCGCTGAAAGTTTCTTCTTTATAAAGGATAGTCAGGTAATAGAGCCATAATTTACGTTAATATTTTGAAATAAAGGAAGTATCGTAAATAACATGGGACAATGAAGCAGAAGGCGTTGATAATATTCAGTCACTGAAGACTGAACCAGACGTGCATGCAAAGCTTTTGACCCTAGGGAATTCAGCCTGGAAGTATTGAGATTTCGTTTACTCATCACTTCTCTCTTGTTAGTCTTTGCATCAGCTTGAAAATGTGGGTCAACACGAAAGGAGCTGACAACTGAGTTAAACGTACATATAATAAACAGCCTCTCTGGTTAGAGGATAGTGGCTGAATTGAAAGAGGCTTCTAAACCGATCAGTAAGGTAATGGTGGGCTATTTTAACAGTTGTGAGTGGACATTCAAAGATAAGTAACTAACACGATCAGTAACACCTTTGATGATATGTATTGAGGAGAGCTGATGCTAATGTTAAATAAGACAATAGTATGGATCTTTGAATTGACGTCGAACCTGTTTTCCTAAATCTCCCGATGGTATGGGTGATTTTTATGATGAATTATTAGAGGTCGTCGCATAATGCATCGATTTCATAAACGAAGAAGATACATTTAATCTAACTCTGTGATTTCATTACAAATACAACAATTCTTACAAACAGCTAGAAACTTGTCTTGGGGCTCAATCAGCAATACACTAACAATCTTTAAATTTCAATACAATTAGTAAAATTAGACACAACATTTGTCAGGCATGTTTCATATGCTGTGTTATCATTCACCTCGTCTACTGATGAAACATTGCGATTCTGTTGTGAGAGAAGTATGTTCGTGACCCTCCTCCCAGCACAATCGATCAGCTTGTCATTGCTCACTAACACAGACGATGGTATAGATTGAATCTGAGGTAGCAAAATCCCGATAGGGCAAGATAAGACAACGTAACACTTGGCGGCGTAGATGCAGAAGGGGATTTTGGGTTTGTTGCTTTGTTGTGATAAAACCCGCGAGCACAGGATGGAACTAGCGATTGAAGGGCTTTTCTGTTCTAGAATTGCACTTAAACCTTGTCGAAAAGTACCACAGCAGTAACAGTTTCCGAGCAATTGTGGGATTTAAACCCAAACGCACTAACCACTGCCCTATCATCCCCTGGACAATGAAAGTACAAATGAGGAATAATATAAAACAACCAATACACATTACCTAAATACGGACAAGAGTCAACAACACGTTTCCGTAAGTTTTAACATACAGGTTAGGTAACTTTACACACACATTCCTACATTGTAAGCATTTTCAGATTGTTGGAGTCGAACAATCTGCAGATTGTTTAAACAAATAATGAAATTTAATATTCCTACTTTGTGAGCTCCCTATAGCTTGTTCGTAACAGACACATGTACGTGTACATTGTAGGTTATCAATACCGAGAAAGCGTTTGTAGTTCGCACTTGAAGAGACCGCGAACATTACATACCGTAGTAAAAATGGTACACTGATTTATCATCCAAAACTGGGTTCCACAGGAGATATCGCTTGTATGAGATCAAATCTCCTACGTTTTGACAGTAGATTTTGAACAATGCCCTGTTGGCGTCAGCTACATGACATCACAATGGTTTTGCATCATCAAGTAATGACCTCACAATGCTATGACGTCATAATCATGATGACGTCCCAATGCCATGACATCACGGCACTGGAAGCGAAAAAATGGCAGTTTTGTGTTCAGATATGTTAATTTTTCATAAAAAACTAATGAAGAATAATTTTGGATGATAATTGGAATCTCACCCTCGTGGCTTCTGATATCTCACACTCGTTGATAAAAGTCAAATATCCTCGGCAAGCCTCGGATATTTTTAACTTTTATCAGCTCGTGTTGATATATTTGATATCAGAAGACACTTGGGTGAGATTCTCTATATACCAAGACCCAAATTGTGGTAAAATGATACATGTATACCCAAAACATGTTACGCGTGATTATTACTCGCCCGTGTAAGATACTGCAGTGTAATATTTATACGGCAATATTAAACTAGTGTAATACAGCCGCACGTATAGTTCGAGGTTTTGACGTCACAATGGGAGTAACGTCGTCACAGTGGTATCGAACTTGCGGGAATCATAGTTTCAGAGCTACATGTATGTCGGCTATTTCGCTGGACGAGGTGGGCGAGTAATAAACAGAATACTAAACTTCCTTCTAGTTAATACCATTTTTATTAAACTCATGAATGATTGGTATCAAACTCGCTTTCGCTCGTTTAATACAAAATCATTAACACGTTTAATAAACATGGTATTAAATAGAAGGCCGTTTAGTTACCTCTTTATACAAAACAGGTCTGAACGTTTGGACGCGCACAAGAAACATGATGCAAATATTTTCTAAATCAATTAAATCTAAGAAACCATTTCTGTGTTTTCCGCCTTTGATATTTGACGTCATGTTGTAACTCCAGGGGAAGCATGACAGTCAAGGCAAAATTAGACATTGTCTGAAACTTCGCTCCCATATAGTCTGATTCAATTCTGACAGTGGTTGTTAGCATCCATACGATCTATTCAGAAAGTTCTGAATTATGTTAACATACAACCTAAATAGACGATAACTTACATGTAATATAGATAGGCTGAACAAAAGAAAACAACACAGGCATTTTGTTCTTTTAATCTGGACTTGCCTCCAATTGACAGTAACATTTACCCGTCACTCGACACACAAAATACCCTCTGTTTATTACCCATATGGTTGAAAAAATGTGCACATATCACTTTTGCCTAGCAACCATTGTTTCAGCGCGACTTACCATATTTCACGTCTGTGACGTCATAAAACAATTGCTCGCGACGTCACTGTACCCTGCCGTCGCAAGAGAAGTGGGCCGTCTCCTGGCTATGTTTACGTGATTGGAATGGAATAGAATCGGTAATACAGAAATTATTACACTCGTAAGTGTTCCATATGACTTATACGAAACTCGTTCACATTTTTATTATGTGATTGCAGGTAAAATACCGGGATCTATCAATGAAAATAAACAGTGTTATCAGTCACTAGTGAAAATAACAATGGGACGTGTTATCAGTCACTAGTGACTGATATAACAATGACCTGACGTCACAAAACAATGCTCCGACGTCATGACACGTTCATGACGTCACATTGTTGCTGAGGCAACAGGCTCATTCTTGAGCCAACTTAAATGCAAGTCTATTTCGGTCAATATGCAACGATTTGGTCATATAATGAATAGAAAATGTGTCTTTTCTTGACAAATAACATGTTTATCTCACTCGTGAAAATATAACCTTTCTACCTCACTCGATGAGATACACATGGTATTAGTCAAGAAAAGCCAAATATCCTCTAAATATATAATCCTCCCTCTCGCTCGGGCAATGCACAATTTCGCATTCGCTAAGTAAAAGTCATTATACACAATTCCTCGGGTAATTATCTCTATATACTGTATCGGTGCGGGTGGAATAGCGCATGTTATCACGGAGATACGAGAGGATATATAGAGGATATCTGTCTGGCGCAGTCAAGGAAAAACAGATACATGTATTCTATTTATTATATCATTATTTCTGCGTTTTATGTTGACGTGGAATGATTTCAGTGATATTTCAGCCTTCGCAAGCTGACAATAAGACGTCATAACATTGTTCCGTTGACGTCACTCGAGTGGTGATAAATTTTATTATCATTCAGCAGAGTGGTGATAAATTTTATCGCCACTGCAGCTTGATAGAGGTTTTGTTTCACTGATAGAATTGAGTTTCTCACTCCAAATTATATAATAAATGTTGTTCTCATCGAGTGGTAGAAAGGTAGATGTTATACACGCATGTTATTCACAAAGCAAACCATATTTTCTATTTATTATATTACATCATTATGGCTGTGTTTTAGAATTTTATATTATAGATACACGGCCTTTACAAGATAGAACATCTGTCAGCTTTTTACCTAAACCATGTTTCATCTTCACGAAAAAACGCATCTTCAGCAGCTCTTTTAAACTGTCAGACGATTCACTACTGAGCTTAAGAACTTTTTGAAATATTTGTCAATCTTGCGTTCGAACGAATCTGAATATCGTCTATTTATCCTGTTTTAGAAAAAAGGTTTCACTTGCAACACTTTGTTAGTTCTCTAATAACATTGATTCAGCGCTGTAGCAATGCAAGTAAGAGTAGTTGATGTTCTTTTTGTGCAGTTGGTTTCCTCTCATTAAATGCCATTCATCTGGTGTTAAAGTGATGAATGGAACACAAATTAGGAAACGTTTGATGCCATGTTATATGGGCGTTTTTTTGCTTTTGTCTAACTCCTTTGCAAGTGAAAACGGATAAGTTTCCCCTTCATGAAAAATGTAATGTAATTGCATTTTTCTACAACAAGTTAACTTTTTTCACGACCATGTAACATTCCTTCATTTGCTTCTATTCATGAACTGAAATACAGAATCACTATAAACACGACTGATGCTTAATGAGATTTGGAACTGTATTACTTCTTGTTGTTATTCACACAACAGGAACATCTCCATTTATTGAATAAGACTGAATTACAACTATTTGTGTCAAAAGAAGGATCATCTGCACATGTAATACAATATACATATAAGTAGTCAGATTAGTCACACTGGAGCAACACTGGCATCAATTAAAAGTCATTTGTACAATTCCAAAGAAATCTGGTTTAATATAAAATAGACACAAATATTTAGTGTAAAGGCCAAAGACTCGTGGTATCAATGCAATGCAAAATTGAAGCAAGTCCACATGAAATATCACAGGATTATGCATTGACATATGCATTTGAGCTCTAGTGTTATGTATTTATTTCACAGGTTATACATGTGTATGGTAGTGTTTCTCAACACATGACTGGTTTAAATTCAAACCAGTGTACAGGGCAAACATCAGAGTTTGACAGTTAATATTTTGTGGTCAATTACAGCTGTCACGCAGGCAAGCAGTTGACGTCTCTTAGACGCTGTGAAACGACAATTGTAAGCGTTCAAGAGGTGAGAGGGTCAACATGTTGACGTTGAGGTTGCTCTTGTCGAATGGATAGCGGACTGTCCGACTCGAAAAGCTCGTGCATCCCATGCACTTCAAATGGCATTTCTCCATCACTATCGCTATATTTTGATTTAGAGGAAACATGAGTATGGATAGAGTGATTAAACGTGTCATTGCCAGGTCCTTCCTGGTCCCGTGGTAGAGCGTCAAGTTTAAAGTGCGAAGGTTCGAATCCCATCATGTCAAGTCTGACATTATAATAATTTTTCATTTGTTCTGATAAGGGCTGTGGTTGGAATTAAAACCTCAAAGGAGGTTATACAGGAATTTACGTTCATGTTAAAATCGAGTTTCAAGGCCATGGGTAATCTATAGAATGCCCCAGGTATATTCTTGAGAATGCCCCAGGTATATTCTATAGAATGCCCCAGGTATATTCTATAGAATGCCCCATGTGTATCCTATAGAATGTCCCATGGTAATTCCATAATATGCCAAAGGGATATTCTGTATGGCCTTGAGGAGGTTTACCTGAGAAAAGAATAACCTCAAAAATGACACAAATATGAAACCGGAGATTTATGTTCATATGAAACGTGCTCTCGTCGGTAAAGAACACTCTCTTCATATATTGCCACATACGAGAGTTCAAGAATCCTGGCTGATCGTAATCTTTTGGACACTGATGGTTGACTCACCATCCACCCAAATTCATTCTGCAACTATCAGGAATCTGTTTCGTGGGTGTAAAGTTCTCAAATTATTAAACACAATGAAAGTAAAAGGTTGGTTCATTCTATTGTGCACTATATTCTGTATAAAGTGTTAATCAGTTATAATCTCACGAGTACGTAAGTTAATATTTAATATGATTTGTGGCTACTTGAAATAATAATGTCTTTTCAATTATGTCAAGGCCACTTAATCCATTTAGCGCTATTCCTCCTTATTAAAGAGTAAAATGCGTTAAGTTATAGTCTACTGTGTCTTGCAAGGATATGATTTGTTTTAAAGTGTGACGATAATCTAGTGAACCACTCTTGAGATATTTGGCTGATAAGTCTATCATGCAGATTTCTATACGAATTTACCGTTCATTTTGATAGTACTACCAAAGTCAATCTAATAAGCCCTACTCATTCCGTGTGTGATACCTTTGAGTTGAATGACATATTCTCTGGCCAAAGTAACATAGGCAATATATGAAAAGAAGCCAGAGAATAGTTATTGAGTTATTCTAGTTCGTACATGTCAAATACTATCACTGTCAAATACTATCTCACCCGTTTCGCTCAGCAGGGATAATTAGGAATAATGCTGATATTGTTCAAATCAACTTACCTTCAGTAGAACTCTCATGGGATGCCTGGCGTCTAGCTGCTGTTCTTGAAGAAAGGAACGTATAAATTTAGAAGATGTTGTCGTTGCTATGGTAATTAAGGTTTTCACATAACAATTGTTGCTAAAAATTGATATTTATGTTCAACGTATTATTCAGACTCCTATATATATGTATTTCACATTTTATGTTTTTGGAGTTGTGCATGAGCTGTTTTCTTTTGTCTTTACATTTGCATGGAATTTGCAGGAATGGTTCAATCTTCAATGTCATTATCCTCATACAACATGGGGTAAGTAGATGTCAACCACAAACGTAATGTCCAAAACATGTGAATCATGGTAATCAGCCAATAGTAATATGGATAATTGTTCCAATGAGAAGCGGGCTTCCTGAAATAATAGTAGCAGTTTAAATATAAGAAAAAATACTTTTGAAAGCAGCGTTAAACCCCAACTCACCTCACCTTCCTGACAAAGGTTCAGTTAAGAACAGATACAAACAATGATTCAGTTAAAGGCACAGGTGCACGCTTTTCGTCAAGCGAGGTCATATGAACTCACTTAAGGTTCCTTTCGGTGCAATAAAATACTTATTACTCTTTACAATTACCCTGCAGTCAATAATCAAAACGTTGAGACGGCGGAAGTTACTCAGGTATATCACATATAGTAAGAGTCGCTGATGTGCAAAATGGGAAATATAGAGTGTAGACAATGGGTAAACACGGATTTCATTCAGCTCTTGCATATACTTTAATCTCTTAACTGACAACAAAAATGGGATAGTCTTCATTAAGGAGAATCTTTAACTTCACAAATTTGTAATACACAATGTAAGCATTGATGTTACATCAACCATAGCGATTGCCGTTTTTGGTCTTTGGGTTGCGTGCATTTTAAAAAAATATTGCTGATATTGCACTTCATGCGGATTTAATGCAACCTTTCAATAATTACTTCCGGTTTTTTAAAGTTAACTTTAAAACCTGAATACGTACACATTTTCCAGATACCTAATATAATTCATTACCTGAGGGCAGATCGTTTTTAATATCGAAAGTTGTCCATGATCTGTATATTATTCATATTTTACAGCAATTGACGTGCAACAGTGCCTTTAAGAAAAGATACATAGAGTATCGGACAACAAACGGTAGGGATAGAGACGTCTTGGAATTGTTCCTTACACACAGAAAACTAAAACATAAATACAATCAACAAAATATCTCTTAACAGGTTTTTCTCACCAATCCTTTTAAGATCTATCAATGATGTTTTAGATAGTTCTCCAATTTCCTCTGCTTCTGATACATACCAGATATTCCCATGGGCGACTCTAATGCTGCAATGATGCTTAACACACCTAATCTTGCTTCCAACATGAACAAACTTTTATGTTTGGCAGTAATGGATATTGGTATCTACGTTTTGATGAAAATGAAGAAACGATCCTAATCTCTGAAGATTTCAGGAAACACATTCACTATAGTTGTAAAATCCAGAATAGTGTTTGAGCTGAGTGGACGGGGTATATCATACATATATTTAAATATTCTAAATCTAGCTCTTTATCTATTGACTCTGATAATATATATCATGAAGATTAACATCATAATAATTCCAGTATCAGTAACGTAAATTGTCCCGTTATCTTTAATGATTCTGTTCATGTTAACTGATGTCTTTAGCTTTAATATACACAAGTATTTACTATTGTGCAATTAATTTATGGACGAGATCTAGACATTCCATAAATCGGACAAATGCATGTGTATAAAGTTGTGAAAAGTACTTTGGCGATACTTTATGAGAACTTTGATGTTTAGTATCTCCTGGTTAACTATATTTTGAGTTCAAATTGCCACATTTCATGTCTTTTTTCATGTCAAATTAAATAGTTATCATGTGGCTAATAGTTAAAAAAAAAACAGAAAAAGAACTACGTATCTCGTTCATTATGCATTGTTTATCGTAATAACCTACTATAGTAATGATATTATTCACAGGGAATATAGGTAGTACTATTTTCTTCTATCATAATGATGTGTTTTTACTTGAAATTGTAGTTTAATTTAAGCTGTGAGAGCTTTGAAAACTATGATTAATGTGACTTATATTTTCCTGTGTCGTTTGTAATTTAGTTCCCCTTTCCCGTAATGCCATAGTCAATAGCAAATAAGTTGTTTTAAAATTTACTTTTTCAAATTTAAAACTCATTTTTAAAATTTAATTTGTCCATTTGCATGCAACAATGTTGACGCTTTAGGAACGTAACATCTCGCAAAATGTAATTATTATTGACTTTTGTACTATTAGAAATCATGCCTCAAGGTAGTGAAAGATGAAAAACAATACAGATGAGAAACTTGAATTTGAGAAATATTCCCTGAGCTGATGCAAAAGTAATGGTTGGAATGAAAATGAAGTTTTGCTATCATAATTCCACTTTGGCTATAGAGTGAATGAGTGAGTGGGTGAGTTATCGTTTAACATCCCTTCAGCAGTATCACCTTAGACTTAGAGAAATGTGCATATCTTCATGCATTCACGATAATCAAGAATATTGCCTCCCTTGGCTGGTATTTCATCCAATCAACGGTCTACGCTTGGAAGTTGAGCGTACCAATCAAAAGACTGTGACACACCTCGGTTTAACAGATGGAGCGACTTTGATGGTGTATTTTCTCCCTTTAGCGTAAACAAATTTATTCATTTACAGTAACACTGAAAGTTCCTTGAAGTGACAGATGTTTTCTTGTTCATCAAAACTTGGAAAATATATTTGCTACCAAGATACAGCAAAGTGCGTCATCCAATATGAAGTTTTTAAAACTGAAAAAAGTTTCACAGTTTGATGTCCGTTATCTCTTAGAATTTATATTGCCAATGAAACATGTATCTGCTTTCATTGGCACAATTGTCTCAAACAACTGGTTATTTCAACATAAGGTGCAGTGAATATGTTAAAGCGAAGAAATTCAACTTTTAGTGAAGGAACCTGGATTTTCACCACCAGACACACTTGCATGAAGTGGATAGAAGTTCAAAAGTAATGACCGAAATATACATGTGCAGGTTCGACAAATGATGGTATGAAATAGTATCTATTAAAACAAATCATGCTACAGAATATTTTTTGAAGCAGGAAGATCTTGCAGACCGAGAAACACAACTAATGGGAAAATGAGATTGGCACGAAATCAGTGTATGAGAACACAGTCTCAACTCTTAACATTCTGAGGGGTATAGTGTAGAAAAGGGTTGTTTTGTAGATCAGTCATATCACATTCTCCAGGCATATTCAACAATATCCGTATAAATGCTACGTCATCGTGCAGAAAACTTATTTTGAATGACCGGAGAAGAGCACACGGATATCACCTGGAGCCATATTGGAACCATGTTCCTTTCACTGACAAATCTATTTTCACATGCTAAGTAATAGTAGTAAGATGTAAGTAAGTTGTTTTCAAAGTAAGTTATATCGAAGTTATTGCTCAGAGATGACTGTAAAACACCAACCCCAAGTCCATTTTGGGGGATATTGTCAGAAAATGGCACCTGGAATCTGAGAAGGTGGTTGATATTCTATAATTCACAGAAACATCAGAATGGGATCATTAATGACCTAAAACGCAATATGAATGTCTTATAATTCTGATTAAGAAAATCATATTTCAGCAAAATCAAACCACTGCTCACTTTTCCAGGAGCGGTCGTTCATTTGTGGCTGTCCTGAACATACCATAATTGGAATTCCCAATACATTAACTCTATTAAGACTCCCTGGGCCATTATTGATGAACCGGCTGATAAGGGAATGCCTATTTCAAGCCAGTAGCTTTGAAATTTGGTAAACAAATGTTTATATTTTTGTCTGAAAAGATACCCGTCGCAGTCTCCAGGAATTCATGACAAAACAAATACAAGCACTAAGAACAACAACAGAGATTAATATACCTTATTGAATTTACTTTCTTTTGATATTAAAAAGTGCTACAATACTAACATTGATAAGCATTTTATCTGTGTCTGAAGTCTCCAAAGTCATGTAAACATAGCAATGTAACAAACTTTTGTTCAGCAGCTGTACACAAATATTTATAAAAAATCATTAATTCCAAATTGACACCACATATGCATTGCAACTGAAATCATGCGTGAGAGAGGGAATTGCAGCATGAATTGAAGCATGTAATATGAATACCATACTACATCCGGATTTAATACTTGAAGTCCCAATGGAATGAACTGTTGTTTAAGGCTTTCATCCTAATGATGATTTTGAATATAGCAACAATAGCACTTTACTTGAGCATTACCAGGACATTGAGATAGTGTTCATACTGCCGTGTAATGCATAATAATAAGTACCTGTAAGAACTTATCTTGTGATGAAATATTGTCAATAAAATATGTTAGATATCCCCTTCTTATACATGTGTATCATCTTGGTTTCACTTGGTTTTGTCACTGTTGAAATTGTTGAATAGTTGTCCAATCATACTGAGAAAAACTGTTGAGTTTTAAAAACATGCTCTTTATATAATAGTTTGAACTTTGGGTCATCATAAATGCCTTTCTTCATTATTGTCTGATCTATTTTTTGCTGTTTATAGAATATTGAGTCAAGTTTTTTTTTGTTATCGCAATGATAATAAAGAACAATAACATGAACACTAACAATGCATTGTTTAAACTATGAATTGATTCAGCAAAGAACAAACACACATATGTATATTCGTATATTCGCAGAGTCAAACGTAGATTTTTAGCTCGTGCCTCAAGAGAGAATTAGCAGATGAACAGAGCACCAAGAGACCCAGGCGTCCTATATTGCTCTTGGGTGAAGTTTGTCCTGCCTCGGTCGACACCAAAATATTAACAACTAAAATGATTCAGTGATCAAACCCTCAAACAGATGATTAAACAAAGAACCAACATTACACTCCTTGGAAAGTTTTTTCTTTTGTTTGAGTTGCAGGTTATATGCCACAACCACCATCTGCACAGGTTGGTTATCTCATAACCGACATGGGCGGTTATGAAACAAATGGACTTGTAAAATTTGGAAATTTTGTCAAATTAGAAATGAAAATTTGGTAATTAACGAAAGTCAGATTCGAACTCTGGATTTCAATATTGTCGGGCAGCGGTTTTACCAATGGAGTTACCGAGGATCCATACTGATGTGTGTTCATTCTGTTGTGTCATGGCTGTATTGATATTTATTCTTGTATTATATACATGTATACATATGTATGTATAGGTACCAATTTATATCTACTGTGTTTATGGAATAAATGATTAAGTTTGAAACCTTTCTTTCGAGTCAGTAATGAGAGTATTGGGGATATTTCACTGATATATTTTGATCATGTCGTATAAATCAACACAATACCGTTTAACATGCCTATATATAATTATTGTATAAATAGTGTCTTCCGCGGGAGTGTAAGGCAAATAATGACCCTCACGCCCTCGCGAGTCTATATGCCATAACCACTCGGCAACGGGTCATTATTAGCTACATGGAGTGGATTGCTAAACCGGGTGTTAAAGCATAAATCCTATTGTTGGCAGATTTACAGTGTCACTTAAACAAATGAAGTGTCTCGATTGTGTTTTATGTTATTATCTGAGTGAACTGTCATTGCTTAATTGATATATGACTATTGATTTAAATGCAGTCAAACGCTAATGCAATAGACCGTCGTCTTTAAATGGTACTTTTTAAAGGCGCTGTAGCACGATTTTGCATATCATGTTTTCTCAGATTTTTCCATTTATTATTAAAGTTTATACAATATTTTGGTTTCTAAATGGGTAAAACATCTCATTACACGACCAGATAAGACGTATCCATAGGAAACGACTATACATATTCTACGAAAATCGTACAACGTATAAGTGGTGTGGAACTCTTCAGTGTGAGAGTTAGATTTGTAGGTCTCATGACATGTTTGTTCAGACAGCAAGATGGTTAACAGATCCATCATTGTACAATTTTTAAAACTTTATCTTTGGGTATCTACATCAGTCATTTCCCCTGAACTACTTTCGAGCCACCATTTTACTGTGAACACTTTAAAATGACCACTCTATTAGAAATGAACTCGCATGGCTTAACTGAACCATGTACATTCGTTTTAGAACTCTTTTATTGATTTAGGATTATGTATTTAGCCATTGGTAACACTAATTTATATTTGTGTGAGATCACTTTATTTCAGCAAGAAAAACCTCCTACAACGCATTTAACACTAAATTCCATTATGTATTATTCCTTTATTTTGTACAGCAAAATTCAACCAGAATAGTTATTTCACAAATACGGAAATCATGTCATAAGATGATGCAATAAGAAAACATAATAAGGTCACAAAGTAAATTTGACAAGAATTCCCCTGAACATTCATCAGCAAACATTGTTGCAATGCAAATTGAGCAGTTTTGCTCAAAGCAGTGGTTGGGTTATAGATTGCCTCCATTACGGTACAGAAAATAATTATATTTTGTATAAGGTCCACATGGCCTACAGTAATGTTAATTAAATGCAGTTAAGTACAATGTGACATTCCCGTTTGAACGTAAAGTATTAATGTATTTCACGTGACCTCGTGGGTGAAAGAAGTTATTTTATTAAGTAGATGGAAAGATTAATATTAATTTAATGCTTAGGTAACAACCTTGATTAATTGAGAGACACTGTCTACAGTGTGACGGTAACCAATTATAGAAAGTCATTCAACCAATTGTTCATATCAGTCGACGATTACCAAACTGTATGACATCATGACAATAAACCAATATGATTTCTTCATTAAAAAGAGTTTCTAAATCGTTATCTATGTTTCTGCCAACACTAGGGTCGTTTCCTGGTTATGATATTTCATCTACCACAATTGGGGTCAATTCCTAGACCGTAAGAAGCGTTGTACTCGTCTCTCTGTCAATACTACCGATATGAGGGGTTGATTAATAGTCTGTGGATGGCTTTTAACTCCTTTCTATGTCCTGTCTAGCGACGATAGGGGTCGATGCCTACATGGTGAAGGGTAATGATATATTACCTACCGACTGCAGGCGTCAATTCCTAGATTGTGAAAGGTTAGGATATTTCTTCTACTTACTGTAGTGATCGATTCCTAGATTTTGAAGGGATATTGTATTTCATCTGACGGCTGCAGTGGTCGATCCTTAGACTGTGAATTGTTTTGATGCTTTATTTACCAAATAAAGTGGCTTATTCCTAGATTGTGACGGGCTTTTATATTTCTACGTAATTACGAGATTAAAACTTGTTACGAGATTAAAACTCGTAATTACGAGAAAGAAAGTCGTAATTACGAGATTAAAACTCATAATTACGAGACAGAAAGTCGTAATTACGAGTTTATTTGTTTCTCTTCGAATTTGGCGGGAACAGGCTCGTATATTTCAGCTACCAACTATAGAGGTCGATTCCTAGATTGTAAAGGGTTAGGTATTCCATTTACCTACTACATGGGTCGATTCCTTGATTGTGAAAGGATAAGATATTTTATCTGCCGACTGTAGGGGTAACGTTTTTGCATTCTAAAGGGTTATGATATAACATCTTACGTCTTCATGGGTTGATTCTCAAATTATGAATTGTTTTGATATATAATCTACCAACTCTAGAGCCTGAGTGCTAGATTGTGGTGGGTTTTAATACTTGATTTAGCGAATACAATATAGCAATATCCCAATATATATATATATATATATATAAATAAAAATGAGTCGTTTCTCACGTGAAGTAAGGTTATATATAGAACAGAGTAAACATCAGATGGGTTTGACTGGATCAATCTTCTTTAATACGATGAGCTCATTTCGACCAGTATATCGACCAGTATATATATAGACAAGTGGAAGATCGCATATATATATATATATACATGAAAAAGAACAATAAATAATTATAACATCAATATCCTTTCATGGCAGTAGGACATGGTCATTGTTTGATAATCACGCACGTCATAATTGCCTTGAGCACACTAATTGGGTGTGACTCTAGAACAATGCAGCCTTGTGAGGATCAATGAGTCTGCCTCATTAATCACTAGGTAGACACAAGCAATAATTTACAGGTAATCACTTCCTTCTGTGAACTAACTGTTAAGTGAGGGGCAGTATTTTTTTTATAAAAAATGCTTCTTTGGTTTCTAAAGTTAAGCTTGAATTGTCTGATTTGGAAAATACTTTATAGAACGGGAAGATGATAAATTGTCCATTGTTGCAATCTGCTATATGTTTGCTCATCTTTAGGTGACGGAGATTAGGGTCATTTATTTGTTGTTTGTGGACCCTTACTCTAGCTTGAAGATTGCTTGTTTGGCCAATATAAGTGAGATTACATTTGGGACAGAGGATTGCATATATTACATTTTTAGATTTGCAACTCATTTGGTGTTTAACTTTAAAACATTTTGAAACTTCGGGCTGAGTTTCATTATTGCTGTATTTTGCTCTTGTGAGTATTTTTTTCAAGTTATTTGGCTGTCGTTTACTTTTGATTATAGTGGTTTTATCAAGCATAGTTTTAAGCCTTTTGTCTTGTGTTAGAATGTTTAAGTCGTCTCGTATTAGGGGATAGATGTTAGGATTGTTAGGGTTATGGGTAGTTACAAATGTTATGGTACTTGTTGGTACCATTTTTTCTATTGGAGTTCGCAATTCTGAAATGGTGTGATTTGTTGCCTTTTCAATGCCTTTGTCAATCATATTGTGAGGAAAGGCACGTTTTAGCAGAGCAATTTTTAATTCTTCTAACCGTTTTGTTCTTAAGTTTTCATCCTTAATTATTGCAATATGCGTCTTGCTAGACCATAAGGTAGATTAGTTTTTACATGTTTTTCATGGGAACTTCTGAAGTGGAGATAAAGCTGTGTATCTGTAGGTTTGTGGTAAATGTCAGTAACAAGTTTAGTTCCTTCTTTTATGATAAGAATGTCAAAAAAGGGGAGCTTACTATGATGTGATATTATTGTAAATTTTATATTTGGATGCATACACTGTAGAATATTGAGAATATCTTGAATATCTCCCTTTGATGTTTGCCACAATAGAAAACAGTCATCTAAGTAACGTTTCCATTTTGAGATAAATTCATCTGTAAATTCATCACCATAGATGTCTTTTAGTTGTAAATACAACTTTTCCTCAAGGAAGCCTAAAACAAGGGTTTGCATATACAGGTGCAAATTTAGTTCCCATAGCTGTACCTAAAACTTGTATAAAAGAGGTATCATTAAACTGGAAAGTGTTGTTTTCCAAGATAAATTTTGCTGATTCAATGATAAATGACTTTTCAAATCTGTCGCCAATGTTTTCAGGATGTTTGTCAATCCAGTATTCAAGTGCTTCAATGCTTAGTTCGTGAGGGATATTGCTGTAGAGTGATGTAACATCAAAGCTAACTAATTGAGTGTCTTCTGGCGTTTGGTCCGGAATGTAATTCAAAAAGTCTAAATCGTCTCGAACATAACTCTTGATATTCTGTAGGAAGGGTTGCAGAATGATATCTATAAAAGTAGTTGGCAAATCTCATTTTTCTGCAGAAACCCTTTATGTCATTTTCTAATTCCTGTTGATTAGGTTTTGGTGTTAGTGTAAATTTCAAACCTAATTTTAGAACTTTGATCTGAGTTTCAGTTAGTTCACATGAAGAAAGATTGATTACCTTGGGGGTTGATTGTGGTTCGTTGCAGTCGACTGTGATGTTTTCCTTTGGCTGTTCCCTAAAAAAGGGAGGGCACATCTCTTTATGAAACCATCCTTTGTACCGCTGCCTACATATGTAGTTTTGTCTCTGAAGGATGTCTTTGATCTTGTTTGGCGGTCTGTATGCTGCTGGGATATTGTTGGGGTCACAGGAGGAGGTGTGGGCTGTTCATCATTATAGCAGTTGGATGTTTGTAGGTCCTCAAGTTTTTCCAATGTTGGATCCGTCGCTCTGATTCTGTTGTTATGGTTCATTGGTGTCGCGCCTTTGTTCTTTTTCTTTTGTTGTGGTTGCTGCTGTTGATCTTGTTGATAGGTTGAGGGTGTTGTAGTTTGTTGTTGTTGCTGTTGTCGGGTCTGCTGTTCTGGGACCTGCTGAATATCCTGTGATTGATGCTGTTGCTGTTCTTCAAACTGTGGGTATTCTCCTTGTCTATGTTGATACTGTTGATATTGCTGTTGGTGATGGTGACGGTGTGAATTATGATATTTGTGATATTGATGATGGTTATGTGCCCTTTGGTGATGGCTTCGTTCAGAACGCTGGCGTTGCCCGTAATGCTTGAAATTTTTGTTGTTTGGTTGTCTGTGGCGATGCTGATTGTTGGCAGGGTGTGATTCATCTTTTGGGGTCGCATTTGGAAGATTGCGCATCCACTCTTCTTTTCTAGTCCATGCTGCCCTACATTTAGTTTCTCCCTTTTGAGTATCTTCATACCACAGAGTATATAATTTGTCCTTGATAATGTCTCCAGTCGACTCACTGAAAGTGAGCATTTCTGCATCGATCTCAGAATATGTTTCTACATATTTAATATGTTCATTAAGGAGTTTATCACTCTCCTGTTCCATTTGGGTTATAGAGAATTGTGTCATGTCTTCTTCATTCCAAGTTGTTTCTGTAAATTTTCTTGGGATGTATGGTTTTTCCAAACTCAGATATTCATTGTAGATATGTGGCGTTTGTTTGGTCCTCAGGGAGTGGTAGAAAGCCTGCTGTCTTTCATGGAGTTTCCTATTCCACATCTTTGATATTGATTTTCGTTTTGTACATGCCAGTCTACGTGCTTCCTGGTCTGCTTGTTGACTGAGAAAGGTGCCATAAGTTCTTTCCACATACTGTTTCAAATCTTCATCTTTGTTGGGGTCCTCATTTTCATTGGGTGACATCCCAATGTAGGTGCAGACGTCACTGAGTTGTTTCTTGATGTCTAGGAGTTGTTTGAAGAGATCACTTGTGGTGGTGTTTGTTCTTTCTTCCATTGTCTTCAGGTGTTCGATGATCCTTGAGTCGTCTCCCATCTTCTGTTTCTTTCCACGTGGATATAAATAAATAAAAATGAGTCGTTTCTCACGTGAAGTAAGGTTATATATAGAAAAGAGTAAACATCAGATGGGTTTGACTGGATCAATCCTCTTTAATACGATGAGCTCATTTCGACCAGTATATCGGTCCTTTCAAGTATGTTTAGACAAGTGGAAGATCGCATATATATATATATACATGAACAAGAACAATAAATAATTATAACATCAATATCCTAACATTGCAGTAGGACATGGTCATTGTTTGATAATCACGCACGTCATAATTGCCTTGAGCACACTAATTGGGTGTGACTCTAGAACAATGCAGCCTTGTGAGGATCAATGAGTCTGCCTCATTAATCACTAGGTAGACACAAGCAATAATTTACAGGTAATCACTTCCTTCTGTGAACTAACTGTTAAGTGAGGGGCAGTATTTTTTTTAAAAAAATGCTTCTTTGGTTTCTAAAGTTAAGCTTGAATTGTCTGATTTGGAAAATACTTTATAGAACGGGAAGATGATAAATTGTCCATTGTTGCAATCTGCTATATGTTTGCTCATCTTTAGGTGACGGAGATTAGGGTCATTTATTTGTTGTTTGTGGACCCTTACTCTAGCGTGAAGATTGCTTGTTTGGCCAATATAAGTGAGATTACATTTGGGACAGAGGATTGCATATATTACTTTTTTAGATTTGCAACTCATTTGGTGTTTAACTTTAAAAGTTTGTCCATTTTCAAATTGGAATTCTTGGCCTTCCATAATGATTGGGCAGGTACCACACCTCTTATCTTGACATTTTGAAACTTCGGGCTGAGTTTCATTATTGCTGTATTTTGCTCTTGTGAGTATTTTTTTCAAGTTATTTGGCTGTCGTTTACTTTTGATTATAGTGGTTTTATCAAGCATAGTTTTAAGCATTTTGTCTTGTGTTAGAATGTTTAAGTTGTCTCGTATTAGGGGATAGATGTTAGGATTGTTAGGGTTATGGGTAGTTACAAATGTTATGGTACTTGTTGGTACCATTTTTTCTATGGGAGTTCGCAATTCTGAAATGGTGTGATTTGTTGCCTTTTCAATGCCTTTGTCAATCATATTGTGAGGAAAGGCACGTTTTAGCAGAGCAATTTTTAATTCTTCTAACCGTTTTTTTCTTAAGTTTTCATCCTTAATTATTGTACATATGCGTCTTGCTAGACCATAAGGTAGATTCGTTTTTACATGTTTTTCATGGGAACTTCTGAAGTGGAGATAAAGCTGTGTATCTGTAGGTTTGTGGTAAATGTCAGTAACAAGTTTAGTTCCTTCTTTTATGATAAGAATGTCCAAAAAGGGGAGCTTACTATGATTTGTATATATATATATATATATATATATATATATATATATATATATATATATATATAATATAATGCCGCCCTGGATATAAAATTATAATTGATGGAGACTAAAAGGGTGTTACACGTGACAACAGAACAGGTCTGAAAGGTAAGACGCACACATGAGGATTGATGCCAATATTTCCCAAAGCAGCTTTATCTCAGTCATTCTCCTTTCACAGAGGTTACTCCCGTCAGATGTCCGATTCTAACCACTGTTCTAGATGGCCTGAATCCGGCGGCAAACATGGAGTGCCCTGATTGTTTGCAATATAATTTAATCGTGCAATAAGCGAGGCCCTTGTAAAAGTGACATTTTCCAATGACACGTCATAATGATATAATAAACATAAGGTAAACGTTTTCTCGTTTAATATGTTTCTTCTAAATATAGGTTGAGGCTCCGTCCGTCCGTGCTTCTGTCCATCCATGCATGCGTCCATCCGAGATAAAGGGAACGGTTTTTCTGAGAAACTGTCGAACATAGGATTACCAAATTTGGTGTGTTGCTTTGAGGGCATAAATACCTTGATGGAGTTCGAAAATGAGAAGCGTGTAATTATTTTTTCGGGATTATTACTCTTGTTCCGTAATTTTGGACTGTGTTCATGGTATCTCCAAAGAGGACAACTTTTCTCAGAAACTATTTAAGATAGGATAACCAAATTTGGTGTGTGCCCTGAGGGTATCGAACCCTTGATGGAGTATGAACATTAGAATCGTATTCGGGTATCTTCAAAGGGGATAGCTTTTCTAAGAAGCGATTTAAAATCAAATCAGTTGTATGGCTTGATGGAATGAAAATGAGAAGTGCAAAATTATTTCTTATAGAATTATTCCCCTTTCAACAATTTCTCTGGTCTGGCAGTCGACAATGTCTTCTTGTTTGATTTTTTGAAAGCAATTGATCATAAACATGCTGGTAAGGAAGACAAAATCTGAGACAAATACCAAAAATAGTTCATTTGAGTTATTTCCGTCAGACATATTCGAAGGACATATTATGCTAATGAGCAAGACCCTTAAGAGTCAAATGCCTAGATCTTTCAAGTCACTCGGTCGACATGGCCACTGTTAGGTTATTTTTCATTGGTTGAGAAGCAAGGATACAGCATGAGGTTCCGCTTTTTGCTGTTGCCGCCGGATCCAAGCCATCTAGAACAGAGGTTAGGATCGGAAAACTGAAGGGGGTAACCTCTTTTGGAAGAGAATGAATCTCAGCGACTATCTCTGTGTTTTCCGTCCATGATATTTGACATCTTGTTGTTACTTTTGGGGAAGCAATACCGTTTAAGTACAGTGTAGGAAACAGCTACCCCCCGAACGCCCGAGACGGGCTAATTTCGTTGGGGGCAGGTAAAATATAAATTCTACCGGCCCGACTGTCCGCCTGGTATATTTATCTGTGTCAAATTCATGTCTGGTATTAAAACAAACTATCTTAGTTGAAATAAAACTTGAATGTTAGATTTTTAGTAACCAAGCGGAATTACCCTCGTGAGCGGAATTACCCAGACCTACTATATTTATTGTTTGCAATTCGTGAACAGTTGTTTAACATACATGCACGTTAACATGGTAAGCAACTGTCTTAATGCCACAAAATGGCACAGTTAAGGTAAGACAACAGAGAATACAATTATTAAATTTGAAAGTCGTAGCTTGCAGAGGTAATACAAATTAGTGTTATTATGTTCCAAAGGATTTCCTGGAATGCATGGACAGCTCTAGTTATATAGGAAATGCGTATTTGTGCCAGGAATCATTATATTTGGGTTACAAGGTAGCTTTATGATTTGGTTGAATTTTACTGCAAAAATAATCGGCATCATGAAAACCGTTTCTAGAATATATGCAAAAGAGCAATTTCAGTTTTAAAAATTCTGCCTATCCTTCAACTGTCATTCTACTTACATTAAACACATGAGGGAAAAGTGCACTAGTGGTTTTGTAAAAATTACACTTGGTATAAAAATGTCTGGGTCATGTCAGACTGACATCAAGTGGTTTTTCATAATATTGTTTTCGGCTTTAATAAGTGCCAAACCACCAAATGTGCTTATTTCATTTGAAATAGTTACACTCAACTTCACAGCATATTTATCCCAAACCGCCAACTTTATGATTACTACTTGAAATCAATGAAAATTTAGCAGCACTCTTATACATTGTAAATGTGCAGAAATCGAAACTTCCAATACTCAGTTACACAATATTAACAACCAAAATCATCATTTATAACGTTTGACATATGTGACTCATTATTTCACTGGCCTTGCCTTGACATAGTTTTAAAGTATCTTGTTAACAGAAAGAGTTCAGATAGTATTAATATTAGCCCACGTTTATGAAAACCCGAATGCATCGCTGCTTTTGTTCACTATTGCTGAGCTGAACAGAGCTGACACTTAGTACTACTGGCAATTGTTGAAGAGGGCTGGTAGGTTTTCAAAGTTAACAGCCGTGGTGTCTGGTCAAGTTTCAGGTAAGTTTCCTATACTGCTTATTAAGTATCTAATACGAAACTTCTCTCCAATCTTCTAAATGTTATATAGCTTGTTAGTTGTAGCATCCATATGATCTATCCAGATAAAGTTCAGAATTATGTTATCATACGATCTAAATAAACGGTAACTTACATGCAGTAAAGATAGGCAATACAAACCAATACAGTCATTTTGTTTCTTTTAATCTTGACTTGCCTCTAAATGACAGTAACATTATTCCCTCACGCAAAATATCCTCCATGTATTGTACATGTATGATTTCGGGTGAAATAGCGCATGTTATCACAGAGTTACGAGAGGATATATGGTGTTCTCATCGAGTGGTAGAAACGTAGATGTTTCACAGGTGGCACATGTTATTCACCAAGCAAAACATAGTTTTATATTTATTATATTGATATTTCATTATGGCTGTGTTTTAAAATTTGATATCATAGATACACGGCCTTTGCAAGATCCCAACATGACGTCATAAGACTTTCCGAATTTCCACATCGGTAGAGCTTTGATAATTGTTATCACCACTGTAGCCTCATAGATTAGTGTATTTTTCTGATAGAAAGGAGTTCCTCACTCTCAATTATGTAATACAATCCGCTGTCATTCCACTGTTTTTGTTACAGTACAGAACATCTGTCATCTTTTTATCTAAACCATGTTTCATTTTCACGAAAACCCCCATCTTCAACAGCTCTTTAAAACTGCCAGAAGATTCACTACTGAGCTTTAGAACTTTATGAAACGTTAACATGTTGTCAATCTTGTATTCAAGCGATCAATATTCGTGATAGTTCTTAGATATGAATATTGTTTATTTTATTTTATTTTATTGTGTTTTAGAAAAAAATGTTTCTTTCTTTTTGTGCAGTTGGTTTCCTCTCATTAATTGCAATTCATCTGGTGTTAAAGTGATGAATGGAACACAAATTAGAAACAAGTTTGATACCATGTTGGATGGGTATTTTTTATGTTTTTGTCTGACTCTTTCGTAAAAAAGTGAATACGGATAAATTCCCCCCTTCATGAATTATGTAGTGTATTGAATGTTTCTACAAGTTAACCTTTTTCATGGTCATGTAAAATTCCTTTTTTTCTTCTATTCATGAACTGAAATACAGAATCACTATAAACACGATTGCTGCTCAATGAGATTTTGAACTTATAACTTCTTGTTGTTATTCAAACAACTAAACAGGAACATCTCCATTTATTGAATAAGACTGAATTACAACTATGTGTGTCAAAAGAAGAATCATCTGCATATGTAATACAATATACATATAAGCAGTCAGATAAGTCACACTGGAGCAACAGTGGCATCAAAAGTCATTTGTACAATTCCAAAGAAATCTGGTTTAATTTAAAATAGACAACAATATATTTTATTTAGTGTAAAGGCCAAAGACTCGTGGAACCAATACAATGCAAAATTGAAGCAAGCCAACATAACATATCACAGGTTTATGCATTGACATTTGAGCTCTAGTGTTATGTATTTATTTCAAAGGTTACAAATGTGTATGGTAGTGTTTTCCAAAAACATGACTGGTTTAAATTCATACCAGTGTAAAGGGCAAACATCAGAGTTTGACATTTAATATTTTTTTGTCACGCAGGCAAGCATTTGACGTATCTTTGACGCTGTGAAACGACAGCGTTTAAAGCCACAAGTGTTCAAGAGGTGACAGGGGCAACATGTTGACGTTGACGTTGCTCTTGTTGAATAAACAGCGGACTGTCCGACTTTTGCCAAAAACTTGTGAAAAACCGAAGCGTTCGGATTTTCGAGGTCTGACTGTCTATGTTCGTATAAAACGTGCTGTCGTTGGTAAAGAACACTCTCGTCCAATCTTGCCACAGATGAGAGTTCAAGATTCCGGCTGATCGTAATCTATTGGACACTGATGGTTGACTCACCATCCACCCAAATTCATTCTGCAACTATCAGGAATCTGTTTCGTGGGTGTAAAGTTCTCAAATTATTAAACACAATGAAACTAAAAGGTTTGTTCATGCTATTGTGCACTATATTCTGTATACTTTGTTAGTCAGTTATTATCTCAAGAGGACGAAAGTAAGACATCATTTGATATGATTTGTAGCTAATTGAAATAATAATGTCCTCTCAATTATGTCAAGGACACTAAATCCATTTAGCGCTACTCCCTCCTTATTATAAAAGTAAAATGCGTTAAGTAAAAGTCTATTGTGTCTTAAAAGGATATGATTTGTTTTAAAGTGTGACGATAATGTAGTGAACCACTCTTGAGATATTTGGCTGATAAGTCTATCATGCAGATTCCCTTACGAATGTTCCTTTCAATTTGATAATACATGTACTGCCAAAGTCAAACTAATAAGCCCTTCTCCTTCCGTGTTTTAAAAGTATTGAGATATGCCTATGATACCTTTGAGTAAAATGTCAAATTCTCTGGTCAAGGTAACATGTGCAATATATGAAAAGAAGCCAGAGAATAGTTATTGAGTTATCCTAGTTCGTACATGTCAAATACTATCACTGTCAAATACTATCTCTCCCGCTTCGCTCAGCAGGGATAATTAGGAATAATGCTGATATTGTTCAAATCAACTTACCTTCAGTAGAACTCTCCTGAGATGCCTGGCGTCTGGCTGCTACTCTTGAAGAAAGGAACCCGTAAATGTAGAAGATTTTTTCGTTGCTATGGTAATAAAGGCTTTCATGTAACAATTGTTGCTAAAAATGTATATTTATCTTCAACGTATTATTTAGATTCCTATATATATTTATTTCACATTTTATGTTTTTTGAGTTATGCATGAGTTGTTGTCTTTTGTCTTTACACATGCATAGTCTGTCACTAAATCCAGGAATTGTTTAATCATCAATGTCATTATCCTATACAACATGGGGTAAGTAGCTGTCAAACACAAAAATAGTGTCCATAATAAAAAATGTAAATCATGATAATCTGCCTCTAGTTAATATGGGTAATTGTTCTTATCAGAAGCGGGCTTCCTCCCTGAAATATTAGTAACAGCCACAATAAAAGAAAAATACTTTTGAAAGCGGCATTAAACCCCAACTCACTTCACCTTCACTACAAACTTACTTACAAACATAATGATTCAGTTATGAAAAGATACATATTGTATCAAACAACAAACGATAGGGATAGAGAAGGAAGGAAACTAAAACATTTATACTATCAACAAAATATCTGTTAATAGGTTTTTCTCACCAATCCTTTCAAGATCTATCTATGATGTTTTGAATAGTTCTCCAATTTCCTCTGCTTCTGACACATACCAGAAATTCCCATGGGCGACTCTAATGCTGCAATGATGTTTAACACACCTAATCTTGCTTCCAACATGAACAAACTTTTATGTTTGGCAGTAGTGGATATTGGTATCTACGTTTTTTTAAAAATCTAAACATGAAGAAACGATCCTAATCTGTTAAGATTTCAGGAAACACATTCACTATAGTTGTAAAATCCAGATTGTTTTGCTGAGTGAAGGTCAATTCAGACCTGCATTGGATTAAGTGGTGAACGGCTTTTATCAGGACAAACGAAACATATATATATATATATATATATATATATATATATACATTCTAGACAATGATTACTTTATCTATTGAAAAGCGATAACATATATAATAAGATATGGTAATAATTGCAGTATCACTTACGTATTTTGTCCCATGTATTTTTTCTCTAAAAGGTTGTCATAATGTAAAATGATGTCTAAAGCTCTGTTTTACGAAATGTAGATATTCCATAAATCGGACGATTTAGTGTGTACACAGTTGTTTATAGTACTTCGATCATCCTTTATGAGAACTTTGGTAATTATTGAACAATACAATAATTAAATGTTAATTAATTTTACCTCTAAATGTAAGCAATATTTTGAGTTCAACTGCCATCTTTCATGTCTTTATTGTCATGTAAAATTATATAGTTATCATTTGGTTAATAGTCAAATATAACACAAATATTTATGCATTTCGTTCGTCGTACATTGTTTATCGTAATAACCTCATATAGTATTGGTATTCTTCACAGGGAATACATGCGGTATTATTGTTCTTCTAACTATATGTTTGTTAATTGACATTGTAGTTTCATTTTAGCGGTGAGAGCTTTGAAAACTACGATTAATGTGATGCAGAGATTCTGATGTTCCCTTGTCGTTTGTATTTAGTTTCCCTTTCCCGTAATGCCATACTCGCACCTTTTGTTGTTTTTTTTATTTTTATTAATGTTCTGCAAATAAGTTGATTGTTTCAAAATTTACGTTTTCAACTCTAAAACTCTGTTTTTAAATTCAATTTGTTCACTTGCATGCAATAATGTTAACCCTTCAGGGACGTAATATCTCGCAAAATGTAATTATCATTGGTATTTGAACTATTAGCTGTCATGCCTCAGGGTAGTGAAGGATGAAAAACAATAATAACGAGAAACTTGAATTAGATAAATATTCCCTGAGCTGATGGAAAGGAAATGATTGCAATGAAAATGCATCTATGGTATTATAATTACACTTCGGACTAGGTATGCATACTTCGGACTTAGAGAAGTGTGCATCTCTACATCTAGGTATACAAACACATATTATGTTTATCTATTCATAAATACTTAGAGATGAAGATTTTGAATGCGTTTTTCTTTCCTAACATTAATCTATACACTATTATTTATAATAATTCACTAGTTTCAAACACTACAAATGCATTGCAACTGAAATCATATTTAGCATCAGCATGCAATACGGATACCATACCACATTCTGATTCAATACTTGTGGAACCAAACTGCCGTTTAAGGCTTTCCTCCTGATCATGAAAATAAATTTTAAAGATAGCGTCAATTAACCCCCTTTTCACTTCACCAAAGGATTCCCAGGAAACTACATAGTGTTCTTACTGTAGTATACTGCATAATTATAAGTACATGTAATTACTTATCTTGTCATTTTAGAACAATAGAAAATGTTAGATTCCCCTTCTTATACATGTTCACTATCTGGGTTTCACTAGGTTTCGCCATTATTGAAATTGATGAATAGTTGTCCGATGATACTGAACAATTACTGAGCCTTAAAAACTTATGCTATACATATAGTTTGAATGGGTTTTTTTAAAACTCTAAGGATGGGTCATCATACGTTTTCTTCATTATTGTTTAATCGAGTATATCGCTGTTTATAGGATATTGAGTCAAGTCAATAATAATAACAATATATTGTTTATCCTATAAATTGATTCAGTTTAAATTCAGACAGACATACAGTCTGCACAGAGAGAAGATGAAACAGAGCACCAATAGATCCAGAGGTTCCATATAACTCCTGGGAGGAGATTGTCCTGCCTCAGGTGACACATAATATTAACAACTCAAATGATTTCAACTTTTAAACAAATGACTAAACAAATAACCACCAATGGAGTGGATTGCTAAACCAAAAAATAAAACATAAATCCCATTGTTGGCAAATTTACAGGGTCACACAAACCAATGAAGTGCCTCTATTGTGTTAAATGTTATTATCTAATAAGTGAACCGTCATTGCTTAATGGACATATAAGTGTTGTTTTAAATGCTGTCAAACGCTAATGCCAAACAGTATATCTTAAAGGCGTTTTGCACGTTTTTTCCCATATTATGTTTTCTCAAATTTATACAATATATTGGTACGTTAATGAGTTAAACATCTCAGTACACGACCAGATAAGCTGTATCTATAGAAAACGGCTATCCGTATACAAATAAAATAGTACAACGTGTGTGAGAGCGTGAGAGGTAGATCTGTACGTCTCATGACATTTTGAGAGTTCAAACAGCAAGATGGTTGACCATTTTATCATTGTACAATATTTAAAACTCTATTCTGAGTTTTTGGGTATCGCCACATCAGTCAGATCACTTGGACTACTTTCTTACGGCCATTTTAATGTGAACACATTAAAATGGCTACTCGATGGAATATACTCGCATGGCTTAACTGAACCATGCACATTCGTTTTAGAACTCATTTATTGATTTAGTAATTAGCCATTGGTAACACGTATTTATATTTTCGTGAGAGCACTTTATCTCAAAGTGCCTTAAGCAAAATAAATATAATATACGTAGTGATAACAAATTCCATTATGTATTATACCTATGTTCTGTACAGCAAAACGAACGTCAATACAACCAGAATAGTTATTTCACAAATACGGAAATCATGTCATAAGATGATGCAATAAGAAAACATAATAAGGTCACAAAGTAAATTTGACAAGAATTCCCCTGAAAATTCACCAGCAGACATTGTTGCAATGCAAATTGAGCAGTGTTGCTCAAAGCAGTGGTTGGGTTATAGATTGCCTGCATTACGTTACAGAAAATAATTATATTTTGTATAAGGTCCACATGGCCTACAGTGATGTTGAATAAATACAGTTAAGTACAATGCTACATTCGCGCTTGCACGTAAATTATAAATGCATTTTACGTGACCTCGAGGGTGAAAGAAGTTATTTTTTATTAAGTAGCTGGCAGGAATAATATTCCAATGGACAAGAGTAGCTGTATTTTTCAGAGAAAACGTTAATGGTAATAATCATTATAAGCATTCGTACAGCCAGTAGAAAGATCTATTATTTTCCAACGCAATGAATATTAAAGAAAGTTATATTCTAGAATTCAGTATTTCTGTATATCATTCATGATTATTGAAATCGAAGGAATAAACGTGGGTATTCAAGGAACTATATAGGTTTTTTATAGAAAATTAAACACTAATAGTATGTGTCCGTATTTTGGCTGATGGAATATCTCACAGATGCTGTCTTATAGAAGTTACTCACAAGAAACAAAATAAACATGAAGTTTACAGAGTCCGGTGGAATAACAAAACAAATACCATGTATGAATATGGTACTGCTTTTTACCCATTATAATTTGTTTTGTTCATTATACTCTGCTATGTCATTTCGGATTCTTTTGTAAATATACTCATCTTTCTATATAAGCATGTCTCTGTACATATATTATATGTCAACATTGCATATAGGGAAGGGTTTCATTAAAATGGATAACTTTTACCCAATCCTTTCTTTGAATAAACATGTTTGAATAAAAAAAAATATGGTCCCTAAGCTAAGCAAATAATGGACATATCTGTTTATGATATTCACAATGCTTAATTGTTTTGATATGTGTTAATTACATGTAAATGGTAAAATTTGTATTCACAACTTTCACGACTTTCTGTAGACACTGTGTCAGAAGCAGAAATGACATTGATTGGTTGGCATTCATTGGTCCAGTACAGTTAGGTAATGCCATGCAGACATTGTACGAAACCTGTCTGAATGACTTCTAAATGACGGGTACTTTAGATAATGACATATAATTACACTTGTTGTAATGATTAGCAAAATTCAAACTATCTTATTCAAGAATAGTATACTTGATAGAAACTAATTTTCCTTCTCTGTGTGCTCTAATGTTTAGAATGATACTTTTCCATATTGATAGTCAGGTCTGAAGAGCACATTGAAATGGACAACAGGTTCCTGAGCTGATAGCATTTTTACAATGGAATTACAGTTATGCTAGCATGTATGCTGGCCTGACTTTAATAACGTGTTCTAAGGATATACCCTATAATGTCCTCCCTATATCAATTTGACGTGCTTATGATCAGAAGGAAAAGAAAGGAAGAAGAAAGTTGAATGATTAAAATTAATTTGTGAATATTGTTGAATGTCTTACTACCCTAACAATGTGTCAATCAAGTAATGCCCGCGTTATGTACCTACCTAAAAGGTTTTTGTTCAGGACACTCTTGAACAGTATGTCTCTCACACTTGAAACTCTCGCACCATAACATCTTTTGAGAAGAACCTTAAAACCTTCCTTTTGTGACTTATTTGTATATGTGCATGTGTATATATGTTTTTCTGTTTATTATTTTCCCATGCACCAGAGAGGCTAAACATCAGTATCATGATTAAATGCACACCCTAGCATACATGGAAGTGCTACTCATTGACTGCATTAATTCTGGTTACAGAATAAAGTCTTCCATGTACCATCATTTGAATAAAGGGTCGGTGATGGAATATAACATGCCATTTTGCGCAATTATTAACAATAAATTTTGAAATAACTGAACTATTATTATTGATATGAGCATTGTTTCACCGCGACTTCCCGTATGTCGTCTTCTATGATGTCATATAACGATTGTTCGTGACGTCACTGTAGCTTGCCATCGCAGGAGAAGTGTGCGGTTTCCTGACTTATTTTACGGGAATCAAATAAACTAGATTGAGTAATAAAGAAATGATTACAATCGAAAGTGTGTCATAAAACTTTTATGAAACTGGTGCAAATGTATGTATAACTTCCGCTCTCGCTCGGCCAATACAAAACTTCACACTCGTTTCGTAAAAGTCTCACACTTCCTCGGGTAATAATCTCTATATACCTAACAAATAAAGTTTATGTGTCAGGTACTTATGGAATCCACACCGAATACTGTTTATTGTAAAATTCCATACCACTGTGTCATACTACTAATAATAAATCAATTTATAACCATTTCTTTCATAATTCCTAATGGAAAGTAGACACATCTTTTTGTATGTTGCTCTTTTATAAACGTTCATTTGATTTTATTCATTTAATGGAAAATAAGGTTATTCAAAGTTAAATATGTTCCATTCGAAACAATTCTTGTTGATATGTTTGTGCTAGGATCATTCAAGATATTGAAATACTTTACCTATAATTACTTATTATTTATCTAAACTGACGGGCAAAAGTAGGTATAACACTCACTTGTTTTCTATTAATTCAATATTTTAAACAAATTAGATGCATTTGCGTATGGCAGGATATTTTAACACCTTTCGGCAGTAGTTTGTAGAACTTAATTGACTGTTTAATTTTTTAACTAAAATATAATGATTTAAAGAAGACACTGGTAAGAAATGAAATGTGTACCAACATGACCCCTACCATGTTTCAAAATGTTGTAAATGTTTGCAGGACGAAGCTCATTTATTGATTTTCACACAGAGTATGTGTTATATGTCGATGAACAATTTAACAATTGTCGTTCAGAAAGTGGCGTTTATCTTCAATGTATTATTTAAATTCAAAAAGTCTATCTTTATTCGTTTCAAATCTCACATTTTTTGGACTTTACTTCAATGGCTTTGGCACCAACTTTAGTCTTTAAAAAAACATTGTTTGCAAATCAAAATGTTTAAGGGATTTTCCAATCTGCATTGTCATTATAATTTCCACCAAAATCGATGCAGATAGCAGACTACCAACAAAAACTGCCACGGACAATCATAATTGAAACATTTAAATCATGACAATTGCTGCAGTAATATATGACCTTGTTCAGTCTAATAACATGAGATTCATGAAACACTTATTTCAGTCTTGTTAATCAACCATATGTGGACAATTATAGTGGGAGTGTACATATCTTACCTCGTTACAGATGAATACTGCTTGCGTTAATACTGATTGGCTTAGACCTCAGCATATCTTCTTACTTTCTGAATAAATGGATACATCTTTAGAATATTGAATAAGAAAATAACCCCATTCACAGCTAAAACAATGAGAATCTTTGCATTTGTGTCAAGATAGGAATTTATTTAAACTGTAATTCAATGTGACTTGATGGACAAGCCTACCAAGTCTTTCGAGATATATAAACTGATACTTTTTCGAGGCATCCCCAATTTCCTCTACCACTGACACATGCCAGATCCTCCCAAGGCGACTCTAATGGTGTAATGATGCTCTTTACAAAAATACTCTTGCTTCCAACAGACACATATCGTTATAATAATTTAATATACTTAATGAGCGAAGTATTTTTTTAAAATGCCAATGTACATCTTTTTTGTCATGTTTATCCATGTTGTAAATCAGTATTTATTGTTTTCAAAAGACAGTTAAAAAAGAGATTCTATGAATCACTTTATTCTTGTGAACGATGTCTTTAACTCTGATACACATGCATGAATATTGAGAAAAGAGTCAATTTTGCCTTCGTGTTCACATTACAATGGCCGCTCGAATTCTAATGTAGAGGTAGAGTTGAGTTTTAATTATGGCACCATGGTGGAATGGTAAGCCATTTTGCTGTCTGAACTATCAAATTTGCATGAGACCAACAAATCTACAACCTCACACTGAATAGTTCCACTCCACTAATTATTTATATGTCCCACCATTTTCTTCCAATACGGAAAACTGATTTGTATGGATACGGCTTTTCGGGTCGTAAATAAGACGTTTTACCCTCTAACGTAACAATGATATTGTATAAACTTTAATGATAAAAAAGCGAATTTGAGAAAACATAATTTATAAAAAAAAACATGCTATAGGGCCTTTAACATAGTCCTTTTCTACACTTTTATATGCTTATACGCTATTGATATGGTTTCTAGAGTGAACTCATCCGTTTTACAGACGCAATAATGTTTGTGAAGAAACTTAAATAAACAGTAACAAAGAAAAACAATATCGTTTAAGTCATATAAGTTTGCAAACCCAAGATTTAAGATATCCCTTTACTGACATGTACGCCAGACTTGTACGTACAGATCATGGCTCAAGGGAAATTGGTCTTGCATACTGTCTGAACAGGGCAATTAGTGATTCCGTTTTTAGCTGAGTCGGGGGGACATGCTCATCACAATTCTCTTCTGAGACCTTGTGTTAACAAGAACATGTGGACCAATACATGGTGGGCTGACAACAATGTTAACAGAAGAGTGTAACTTCTGTTTTTAGATAATGTCCAAGGATAGTTTAATTTTCATTGTGAGAAACTCATGGTAAAAATGGTTGACACCCCTATAACAAAATCTTATTTTAGTTCATAAAATATAACTGTTGTAGCCTGTATATAATTTAGATCAAATTTCAGCATCTGATATTTCTTTTTAAAGAAACGGGAAAACTATTCAATGTAAGACCTTTGGCAATTAAGCAGAATTTGAAGAGGTTGAAATCAGTCAAATTGGTTGGTTTGTTGACACTGATTATGATAAATTATACGAACGATAATAGTCGACTTGCATAATGCTTGTTCAATTGTTTAGTTTGGCTTTTACTTTGATCTAAGCTGTCATATATTTGGTCATCTCCACATGCCCTTAATCAGGTATAGAATTAGACACATACTTTACCTTGCCAAATGTGACACCAAGAGATAAACCACAGGGGATTGTATTGCTGAAAACAAACATTTCCTAGGTTACAATACTACGATGCAATATATACCCAATACATAATAAATAAAGAAAGGCATGCAACGCCAATTTTACCTCCTGCCCAAACAAGTCCACATTTCAAAATTTCAACACACATTGTACACGTACTACATACTACACAGTTACAGCACCGTGATTTCTCGTTCAATTAAGACAAACATCAACAGAATCGTTGCATTATTTCTCAAGTCATGTCACATGAAACACAATTTGTTACCTGTCAGACTTGAGCCAAAATGGTGTCTCAGAAATACATCGAGAAAAATCGAGGAAAAAGTCGATATTTCATTCCTAGTAAAAGCAATCAATCTCGAAAAGAGTTTTCTACTATCACTTTACATCCCTGATACATGTGTCATACTTAAATCGTTCGGGTATCTTACCGTAACAACTTTATTGCAACTTTATAGTAACTACAGGCAAATATAGGTCACTTCCTCCAAGGTCAGTTCGTACCAAAACCGGTTCCACTCATCATCATCATCATATTAGATATTAAAACGGGTTGAACCGGTTTTGGTAAGAACTGATCTGGATCCTCCTCCAAGATGACCCAGGTCGTTCGAAGATTTGCTTGTAGTTACTATATAATTATCTTTTTCTGGTGGTATAGTTGCTAGCCAAGAGTCTATGTATTAAATAGTCTGCGTCATCATTCCCAGCGCTCTTTTAAGAAATGCCATGTGTTCTGCTCTGTATGCACCAAAGTTTACTTGAAGCCTCACGGAATTTAGATGCAATTACCAGAGATATTTCACAGGCATGAGAAATAAAAGTAACACAGTGATAAACTGAGAAAACATGATTAGGTAACAAAGTGAATTTGACAAGAATTCCCAAAGTTCGTTAGAAAACATTTTGCAATGTAGATTATTTTGTGCTACTCATGGTAGTGGTTTAGCAATATATCAACTTTATTACATAAAGTAGCTATCAAGAATAATCTTTTAAGAATGGAAAGACACACTAAAGTAATACACAGAAATCTATGAAGTATAGTTAGGCAACCGTGTTATATTTGTTATTTACAAATAGATCCATAACAATAGTGTAGGCATGTTATAAAGATAACAACTTGAAGGCATTGGAAATTTGTTGAACGACATTACTTTAACCTTACGAACTCATACAAATAAAACATTGATGAACGATATTTTAACTGTAGTGTACTATGACTCCGAGAGTTAAACATAAATTGTTTGTATATTCTTCCTTTTTACTGTTGCTTAATGAAACTGATATTGCCTCATCGCATAATTGCCTTTATATTATTCGGTTGCTGCGACAACACTCGGAAGTGCCATTATCTTACAGTTTTATGAAAACTTACTCCAACTTTTGTAAACACGGATGAGACCAACATGTGGATGTCCATAACATTAAAAATATTCGTTGTCATTTCGGTGACCCTGAGATGATATATGATGACAATGAATATGGTCAGCACATACTAATTTATATATATATTTCTAATATTATTCCATATAACGGTTCTAAATATGAAGCTTGCTTCAGACAGTAAAATGATGAAAATGATAGTTTACAGCAATTAACATTTAAATGCTTCTTAAATTATAAGACAATACCTTTTCATTAATGAGGATGCACGGCCCAATATTTCTCTATGAATAATTTACTAATAGGGAAGTGTGTTTCAATAAGATTTTGGTTATTTAAAGAAGACTGTAATAGAACTTATTTTCAATTAAGTATAAGGGAGAGACAAAATTACATACTGATGTGTGATTCGGTATTTTGTAAACTTGTAATCAAGAGTGCATCCCATGTCAACCTATGTCAACAGAATGATGAATAGAAACACTTGTAATAATGGACGTTAAAAATTGGGGTCATAACATAACGTTATATCTACATTAGTTGAACGCTGATAGGTTGATGGTTACATGATCTAAACTTTACGGCTACTTTTCCAAATAGTTCAATAAGCTCCTGTACACAATGACAGAATTACCTTCTCAAGTGTGTTTTTGGAAAAAAATTACACAAGCGGATTCACTTACAACCTTTTCAAATAATCCTCATAATTCAGAATCTACTTTAGGAAACACAATCGTGAGAAATAACAGCAGTATTCACGTCATCAGACGCTCAGATATTTAATTTAAGACATGTTGTGTCCATGCCTTCTAATAAGTTAAACAGGGGTGTGTATCGCTTAGAAACAGCGTGTGAAAGACATATACCTATTTAGACCCTATTCCTATATAAAAGGAAAGGGATGTAACGACGAAACCACCCCATGCTCATTCAAAGTCATATTTCGCATCAAAAACAATTTTTATGGCACAGTCGATGACTACGTTACGAAAGCTAAATGATTTCCCCACATAATGAACTATACATGGTCACAATCGGATCATTATAAAACTGTCCAGTGGGAAACCATCAGAATTTCAAAGTTACAAAGTCACATTCACAATCAGATTTAACGTACTTGCAAACTCATTTATTCACCTGAGTTTAAATACCACGTCAATAACCTTAATTTTTCATTGACAACACATAAGCTGACATTCAAATTCTTCATTGAATTATTGTCATTTAGATTTTTCGTTGAATGTGTTAATAAATGCATCATGATTGAAAGAAATAGACAATTGACATACATGTCCTCGGGGTCATACTGTATATTGAGAACAAAGTTACGAATGTCAAATTAACTTAGTTTCACTATTTCTCTTAGGAGTCTGTCGTGGGTGTCTGACGACTGATTATTACTCCTGAGGAAACAAGAAAGGCCAAGTATCGAATCAGAAAAGTCATCCATGGCATGATAATTCCAACATACATTTGACAAGTCTCTAGTATCCGAGCACTGTATGAAGTGTTGTAATTGCTCACTAAAACCTCCTGAAGTTAGAAAATCCACAAGCTGAGATCATTACGAAAACGCCATGCACTGTAGGCTCCGTGACGATTATCTACATGTACATACTAGTTTTCAGAAAATAGTTCAGACATACCTGTTAAATGATTCATTGACAGTTTATATTTTGCATTTGATTTTTGTTTTTTTGAATAATTGAAGCTTGATTCGTGTTCTCAATTACAATTATGATAGAATATGTGTCTCTGATAGTGCAGTAAGAGTCTTTAAATAAATGGTGCAAAAAAGGAACAATTTAAAAGATGATTAGAATTTATTAAACTACATGTACCATGTATCATTTAATCCTTAGTAAACGTTTTTGATATTTATACGGCAATGTCAATAGTTTAATACCGCTGCAAGTATGACGTCACACTAATGTGCAGTTGGAACGTCCAACTGGTCGTACAGCCATCACAATGGTACGTGACTCACATACTTTTTAATTTCAGCATACTGTCGGTAATTTCGCTGGTTTAATTTGAGCAAATAATAAACATAACACTGAACTCAATTCCATATAATATTATCCTCATTAATCTGGCTTTCGCTGGTTTCATACCTAATCAATAACTTTTTAAATAAAAGTGGTATTAGATGGAAGTTCGTTTAGTATCCCCCACATCCTGAAATCATGTCTTAGTCGATGTTTTGTTAGTTTTCAGTTTCATTACAATAACGTTATGCACAAAGGACTTTAAAACATTCAGCGGTAGAAATTGGTGTAAAACAATACATCTTTTCTCCTTCATGTCCCATGGGAAATTTTATCAGCTGAACACTGAACATAATGGTTTTGTACTTGCAACGTAGAGCCTGATGAATGCATTACCATTCTATTCTTAGAGTGCCCAACAGGAGAATGGATGATATGTATTTCTGTCCCTTAAATGCATTCAGTATTAATGATTAGATCAGTGGCTAAAGGTATGTACCTTGGAAATAAGCATGACTTAGTTTACTAATCCAATTACAAAGTTGATGGCATATTAAAAACTACAATGTAGCAAAATATTGTTGATTGCAGTTATCATCTATTCACAAAGATGGGTTCAATTGCATTGCCATAATCTTCAGACTGTTCTGCATTCTGAAGTCTTGCATTCACATGATATCCAATTCATCATTTACAATTGTAGCAAAAGTGAAATATATCCGGATACAATGCCGTGATGTTCCATAGTGGAAATTGCCGTCAGGCTCCGTAATGAGTTTTCTTTTCAAAGTATAATCTTCCATATGCTTTGATTAAACACATTAAGGACCTAAAACAACGAAATAGATTTATGTATCTGTATAATGATCGAGCAAACCTCATATTTACTAATAATACGACTAATATAACGACGAAATTCCGGCTGTCACACTAACAAAGCTCTTGCCAAAGGGAATTTCATCCTTCGTGTTTGCTGAGCAGAGCTGTTGCAGATTCATTTGACGAGGACATGAGACGACTTTCTCAAATATGTTCCGTTGATATACTTCGTACAAGCAGCAGCTCCTAGGGCAACACACAAATAACTAACAACCTAGTTACATGTAAACATTGTAAACGGCCTCTCACTTTAGTGGCTATTTGTTTACATGGGAAGCTTGTGTTATTTGAAATAAGGTGTATTGGGTGTGAGATAATGTTGATGGTTAACGACTTACTTAAGATAGGAGTTTTACCCTAATTGATCTTGAATATTCTTGGTGATGGTAATTTCAATTTCAACAGGCTTAAACACGAAATACTTCTGTCGGAGAAAGTTCATATTGAATGTCATTGACAGGTTCATAATGTGTAAAGACGTGCTCTCAATTTAAGACATCACATTATGATGCTTTTATATATTTGGCCAGAAGCTATGGCATTTTAAGTAAAAAAAACCTATTAAATGCAGAAATTAAATTAGTATAAGATGTTGCTGACATAAATAATCGTCTCTAACTTCCACATTGACACATCATTACTGCAGGACGTCAGAAAACGAATCAAAAAAGCATATCCTATCGTCTAGTCTTTTTAAAAGCCGTGTTTTTCAGAAATATGAAAATAGAAAATCTTTTTTGAATTCAAAGTAAGTTTAGTTGGCCTCTGAACACATCGTGAAGCTCATATTTTTCACTTGTGGATCGAAATATCTTGTAGTTTGTATGGTGACGTTTCGTTTGAGGTTGTGTTAATTACCTTAACTAATAGTCCACATATAAACTCAATGATGAACTTATAATTTTGTTATTTTTTTTGTCGAGAATGTGAATGCTGTCTGAACTGATTAAAACTAATCAAATAACATAACTCCCCCGTTTGGAGTCTGTATCAAACAAAGCAATTATTAAAGGCCTGTCTATTTGCAATAAAGTTTGGTCCTATGTTAAAGTTTACACTAAGACTAAATATTAAAGGTTAAGAGTCTATATTCAAGGGTCAAATCACTCGCGGTATTCCTTGAAGGAGATTCCATATGAGCATAAATGATGGACATCTGCCACATATTCCAAATTGTGATATGATTGATGTTGATTCACAAGACAGGAGCCATCAGTATGAAATGGGAAATGTATTAATTTAAGCCTAATTCATAACAGTGTGTTTTTGTGCTCCGAACTTTGGCTGTGTGCATCACCGTACTAATTTATACCTGAAGCATTTGTACGATTTCTGAAGGATTGATTACAAAACTATGGAAAGAGACCCAGCAAGAAAGTCCTTTTTGTGTGATAAAAAGTCAAACTCTCAGTCAAGGCCCGTAAATCTGAAATAGTTGCATGATCACATATGTTTTGAAATTATTGATTTGGGTTTGCAAAACAAATATCCCTTTTCAGAATGAATGGACTGGCGCACGACTGGACGATGTCACGACAAAACACTCCTATGGCTTCTTTACCTGAGGATTAAAGAACTTCTTACTGTGCGTTTTCATAAACAGATGCAATGGCATTTCCATATATAGTAACTTATAGCTGTAAACGATTAACAACAAATAATGTATTGCAGAATGACAAAGACAACATAATAATCAATTTCAGAGCACATTACTAACACACTATTGATTGGAACCAGGTCAGCCTGTCAGTTGCAAGTGAAACAAGTTCAATACATGTACATTTTGTCACAAGTATTCACATCACACTTCCTGTGCCATCTCTCGCTGGAGCTCTAACAGCATGATCCCTGATAGTTAAAGAAGATGGGAATATATTCCTTGCATACAACCGACAATGCACATATGCCAAATGATACAACCTCGGCGCATATCCATAAAGAGGTTGAACACATTACTTAGATATGTAACTATATCAAATAAAAATCGTGGTTCTTTTATATACATTTGAATATAACAATTTACATTATTTACATTATGCTTTTGTTAAAATAAATCAATTACATTGTATATATGGAATCAATTGAGCTAATACAAGATCACAAAATGTAATAAATATATACAGTATTTTTGGGAGCATGTATATGAGTTAGACAAGTAATAGGAAATCACTTGTATTGTATATCATTTGAAACCGAATGCCATATATGTACAAATAAATACATTTATTAAAGTGATATGTTGAGGGTTAAATTGCCTAGAAATACAGTGGTATAATGATGTTAATTCAAATCCCTTAAATTGGAAATGATCCATATTGCATGTTTTGCCGATGATCTCCACCATCGAATAAGTTATTCAATTAAGGATTGTTTTAAATGTTTTGAGCCTCTATCGAAGTATACGCGATGTTGCAACCATTGTTGCTGTTATACGTCGATAGAGGCACAAAACATGTAAAAACAAATCCTTATAATTACTTAAGTTTTTCTTTAAATATTTACACAAAACTAATATATTTGTCATTTAGGGAGGCAGCAGCTTGTTACAAGCAACAATACATGGCTGAAGCAAAATTGAGGAATCCTTAATCTAAAACGGCAGAGGATTCAATTTCGTTTTCCCAGCATTCACATTGATACAATCAGGGTTCGTTTTTTCTGGTTTACGCATTATGTGATTAACCCTCATTAGCATATCACGCGACGTTCAAACATGGCTACCGTTTGCGAAGCACAAGTGGATGAACAAGCTTGAGGCCTTTTATCTATTAAAATGAAGTTTTCCCGGTGAAATTAAATGTCTCATTCGGGAAAGGAATGTATATTCCAGTTACCGGCGTAGGTGTGAAGACGAAATGACATATGTATTATTTTTATTTTGCATCAAAACGTAATGCTCAGCTGAATGATTGTTCTGATGGATTTTGACGTCATATGGTACGAATGCACGAGGTTTGGTTGCACATTTTATCTGCATTCATCGAGACATGGCAGCAGGTTCTTGAGAGTTCTCGTCCAATCAGAAACGCGGAAATTAGTGTTATAAAATAATTTTGTAATTATTCTAAATTATGCTTGATATGAAGCGTTGATTCCCGGAAGATTATGATGCATATGGACATGCATGTTAAGACTTAGCGTGCATGCTGTTGGTCATAATTTTATATTATTGTGTGTAGAGTAATGAAGTGTAGTGTGGTGTAAAAACATTTCAAAGTGACCTTATGATCATAATGACATCTTCTGTAACCGCCAAGGGGAATAAGTATAACCTTCCTGGCGCTGGGTATTTCTTCCTTTTGATAATAATTATCAGTGGCCTGTTACATTCCGCCAAATGGAATTGAAATTTGATTTGTAATTTGAAACAGTGGATAATAAAGGATGTATGTTCCTGATAATTCTTTCCCCGGTTGAAGCATAACACAACATTACAGGTATCATGTATGATATGGTGTTCTTCCAAAATATTTTTGTCGTTTTTATCGTCCATATCATTTAATGATTCCTATATTGATTGCAAACTAATGATAGATAAAGTATTTGTGTAATTATAGGGATATCTGTAGGTTGTTAAAGAGGACTGACAAAGCCTTCGTTGACGTCATCAGACGTTGTAGTCCACGATTAAAGAGACCAAGCCTATACAATGTTAATGTTGTAAAATAAAACATGCAGACCCTAAGCATATAACATGTGACAACAAAACAGGTTTGAAGAGTTAGAAGTAAATAGACTCAAAGAAAGAGACAGGTGACAACACAAGCCCTGGTGGTTTGAAGTACCAAAGAGAAATAATGGAAAACAACACGAAGAACTTGCAACCTACATACTAGAACTTAAGAGCATATTCCCGTCAATGTACACACGTGAGTGTGTATCGTAGGTTTTCCATGAGGACTAAAAAGCCTTTCCGTGAAATCCACAGCCGTGTGTCGTTCACAATTAAAGAGAAAATGCACTATACATAGTTAATATGGAAAAATAATACATGCAGCCCCAAATTGCGTTACACGTGAATACAAAACACGTCTGAATTGTTAGACGTACACAAGACGACTGATGAAAATATCAACTATCTCTGTGCTATCCGTCCTTGATATTAGGCATCTGGTTGATACTCCATGGTACACAGACAGACAGACAGACACTTGTTTACTCAAGTCTCACTTCTGTACAGCGTAATATTAAATACATGTTGGCATACAACACAGGTAAAAGTACAGAACCAATCAATATGAGTTATGAGTAACTAACATATACAATTCGTAAAATTATTCGCAGGTTTAATAAAAACATAAAAGTAGTGATAGTTTAACAGGTGTTTCCTTCTTTGTAGTATTAAAAAGCCGGATGTGGCAAAATAATTAAACAGGTCGGCACATTGACATAAAAACAGTGTTTCAATATTTGTTAAAATATAGGCATTAACAGCCTGGGACGATCAACATTTAAAAAGGTTTTATCTAATGTCAGAATAATTATATGGAACAGCACAGCAACTCATTTACGACACCATCAGTATAATTAAAACATTTCCTAACGCAAGTCATTCAAAAAATCTAATTAGACATGTTCTGAAACTTCGCTCCCATATTCTGAATTCAATGTGGCAGTGTTGGTTGTAGCATCAAAATAATCTTATGTGTAACATAGATAATCTAAACAATGCAACACACAACAGTCACCACAGTGGATGTACTTCCTGTTGAAGTTGATGTTCACCCAGAACATTGCCTCAGTATGTCGCAGAAGCATATAATTAACTGACAGCCCGACACTCGACGCACAACATAACCTCTATTTATTTGGTTGAAATACTGCAGGAAACTAAGAGAGGATATCTGTTGACAAATGCCATGTTTATCTGATCGAGAGCGGTAGCAAAGTAGATACTTCAGGAGATACTTTAGGAGCCTCAGCCAACGTATACAAGGTAATCGAAAAATATATATTTTTCGCTGAAATAAGTTGCTGAAATGTGTTTGAAAAATAATGTCATCATTAGTAAAATACTCTTCTCTCTTCAGAAAATCAAGTTAAAAAATGAGTTGACATGGTTTCGTAAAGCCATGGGAATCGCTTTTGTCATTCGAAATAATAAAATGTGTTCACAATAAAATGGCCGCCATGCAATTCTTGCTCTATACGCAACGCCGTTATTACCACTATGGATAATTGGTTTGTGTAATGAAATGTTTACCCACTAAAGTCATTATAAATGACATAAACTACCATTTTAAATGGGAAATTTGAAAAAAAAAAAATTTGACTGATAGAAAGGGGTATCTCACTCTCAATTATGTAATAAAATCCGCTATCACTCCAATGTTGTTTACTATATACACATCTATCTTCACGAAGAAGCTCGTTTAAAATGTCAGAAGATCCACAACTGAGCATAAGAACTTTCTATAACTATTTTTCCATCTTCTATTCCAATGATCAATAACATTCAGAGTTCTTGGATGATAATATCGTTTATTTTATTCTCTTTTAGGAAAATGGTGTTTCAGGTCCAAATTACAGCACTGTTAGTTATCTATTAAAATTGACTCATTGCTGTAGCAGTGCGAGGTTGATTTGTGTAGTTGGTTTCCTCTCATTAAATGCCATTCATCTGGTGTTAACGTGATGAATGGAATACAAATTAGGAACAAGTTTGATACTATGCTGTATGGGCGTTTTGTAAAATGGTGAATACGAATTCTACCATGACATTTTAAAATCCTTGTTTTTGATTGGTTTATTTTATGGTCGAACGGACGTTCGAACACGATTTTTGTGACAGGCGATTTACCGCGTTTTAATACATGATGACGTAATATTCAAGGCCAAACTAGATCTAGACTCTATACCATTGAAATATGCGTAAATCAGTTGACTTCGCTATTGCTGTTTCCATCATGTTTTCGTTCTACTCAGTTTAATCGATGTATCTGTTTTGGAAATAATTTCTTATTTGGACCAATGTTTTTAACAGTGAAACTGCAGAAGCGACAGGAGTCAATAGATAAGCCGAGAGCGAACTGCTTTACGTTTGAATACAATGACGTCATAAGCTCAATCAGTTATGACAATCAGTTATGACTGTGAACAGTGACTGATATAATTTGACCTCATAAAACAATGGTCTCACGTGGCGAATTGGATTATGACGTCACTGCGCCACTCGTGAAAATATAACATTTCAAACTCACTCGATGATATAAACATGGTATTAGTCAAGAAAGGCAGATATCCTCTATATATTTAATACAATATACATATACCTACTCGGGTCAGGAACAGTGGAACGACACTGGTATCAAGAGTCATTTTATCATTTCAAAGGCCACACATCAGAGTTCATGTTATTCAGTATTCTGTGTGGCCACGTAGAGCTGTCACACAGACTAGCATATGAAGGCTCATTGACTTTGTGAAACATTGGAAACCACATATGTTCAAGAGGTGAGAGGGGGAACACTTTGACGTTGACGTCGTTGTTTTTAAGAAAACAAAGGCATTCCTCTTATCTAATGTGGAGTTTATTTGTGTTATTTGAGGAATTGTATCGCAATATCGCCGCAAATGGCTACGATACTGGCGAAGCGGCGTTAAAACATAACTCAATCATTCACTCACTCACTGTATCACAATATATCATTGTACAGTCATGTTGCCCCTAACTGTGGTTAGTGATGACCTATTTTGGCAACAATACTGCTCGAAACCATGATGCTACCTACCTTTGCTTTCCTTTATACACGCTCACGCGTTTCGTTCACGCATTTCGTTCACGCATTTCATTCACCCATACGTCGAGACACAGGGTGTCGTCGTATTGGTGGATATAAAACCTGCTCTTGTCGGTAAAGGGTACTCTCTTCCAATCTCTTAGTTGCGAAAGACGACCTCGTCTCATCCTCATCAAACTCTCACCGATTTTGAGAGTAGAAGTTCTCTCCATGATCGTTATCTTTTGGACACTATCGGTTGAATCACCATCCCAACTTACCAATGCAAGACATAACTCTTGCCAGTCTCCATAACTGGCTGGTATAGGCCTTGCAGTATTTCCTTAAGAAATCTGTGCTTAGAAAAAGAGACCCACTATGCATTTCTGGTGCAGCGATTCACTATCTAGGCACGACAAAGCGAGGGATATACCACAAGGCTTAAATCAACCAGTAATGCAGACTGGTAAGAGTTATTTCTTGAGTTGTCACCATCCACCCAGAGCTGTTGATACCAATTCTACAACTATCAGGAATCTGTTTCTTGGATGTAAAGTTATCTGATATCTTTCTAACGCCTCTCTTAAAAATGTACAGGTTCTTGTGGTGTTAGCTGTTAATGCATATTTCGTTAAAAAATATAATCTATGATATTGTTCTCTTCATAATAATAATAATAATAATGGATATTTTTATGGCGCCATTTCAATCCACTGGTACATGCTCATGGCGCAACGTGAGGAAGCAGAAAAGTTATGTACAAACTATATACACTATGAAAGAGAAGAATATTAAAATGCAGAATGAAACATGTGAGTCTTGAGGAATCGTTTGAAGGAATCAAGTGATGGCGACAGTTTGATTTCTGGAGGTAAAGAGTTCCACAGTTCTGGTGCTGCATATTTAAAGAATCGCTGTCCGTAAGTGGTGAGGTTGACGGTTGGTAGGTCAAGGCGGTGCTGGTTTTGAGATCTTAAGGTTCTTGCTGGAGAGTACACTGTTATCAAACTGGAGAGGTAGTCAGGAGCTTTGAAGACGATGCACAGAATTTTGAAGTCAATACGGTACTTTATGGGAAGCCAATGTAGTTGTTTCAAAATAGACTGTGTTTCAACATTTTTTGATTTGAGACTGACAATGCGGGCTGCTGTTTTCTGAATTTTCTGTAATTTCTTTAGTTGCAAGTCAGTGAGTCCAAACAAGAGGCTGTTACAATAATCTAGACGCGACATAACAAGGTTTCTGCAAAGAGTTTTGGCTGTTTCAGTGGATATATATTTGCGGATCGTGGAGATAATCCTCAAATGAAAGTAACAGATTCTGCACAGATGACTGACATGACAATCCATCGAAAGAGTAGAATCAATAAAGACACCTTAATCATTCACGTTTTCAGAAGCATTAATGACAGAAGAGCCAATGGTGACATCATTTGTACATCATCCTCATATTATCTTTTGTATGTAAATATGATAAAGCGGTCAAATGTTTAGATGATACAATCAAGTATGCTTATAATTCACAGAAAAACATAATCATTTTATAAACAAAATGAATCTAAAACGTATGTTCATTCTAGTGTACACTACATTCTGTATATATTTGTTGATCAGCTAGTGTCTAACGAGGACACAATTGAGCTACAATTCATATTTTAATAATATATAGACACACGTGCGAGTGAAACGTCCTCATATAACATACAACATATTTCAATCGACGTGCGAGAAAAAAGACTGAACAACAAAATCAAATAAGGTTATTTATGACGAGGACATCTTTAATTAACTTTTTTGTTTTTAAATTTTAGTTTAATTTTTAAACTTAAATACCAAATATTGTGGCCAAAATACATCTTGAAAAAGGATTTTGGCACCCCATGTGTAATTTAACATATGTAAAAATAAAAGTTTCATACTCTGATGTATAAAATTATGAATTATTCTTGACTAAACACGTGGCTTTCAAATACATTCAACATTTTTTCAGACATTAATATTTCATTTTATACTGTTTTTAAATGTGGGGACGTTTCTTTTGTACGTGAGTATATCTATCACAGACATAATACATTCTTGGTATAAAAATGTCAACATCACACTCCCATCCATAATGTATACGTCACCAACATCGATTTAGCACTACTCCCTCCTTGTGTAAACTGTATCAAAATATCCTTATTAAAAGAATAAAACGTGTCTATTGTGTCTTGCAAGGACATGATGTGTTTTATAGTGTGAATTTAATCTAATGAACCACTATTGATATATTGACCTTCAACCTTTATAATACTGTCAAAGTCAATCTAATCCGCCCTACTCCTTCCGTGTGTAAAAAGTATTGAGACATGTCTATGATACCCCTGGGAAAAATGGCAAATTCTCTGATCAAGGTCACATGTGCAATATATGAAAAGAAGCCTGAGAATAGTTATTCTAGTTCACACATGCCAAAGACTATAGACGTCAAATACTCCCACTTTGCGTGGCGCGGATCATTAAGAATAACGCTGATGTTGTTCAAATCAACTTACCTTCAGATAACTTCAGTAGAACTCTGGGATGTCTGAACTCTGCTTGTTTCTCTTGAAGGACTAAAAATATCATTAGAACATGTTTTCGTTACTATGGTAGTTTAGGCTTCCGAGTAGCATTTGTTGCTAATGAATTGACATTTATCTTCAACCCATTATTCAGATATATATAATTATAATTTCACTTTTTATTTCCTTGGATTTGTGCATGAGTTACTGTCTTTATATATGCAAAGTCTATCAATAAAAAAAGGTTGAATCACTATTATCATTATCATCATAAACTACATTAGAGTATATAGCTTTCAAAGACACACACTATCCTAACAAACTTGCAGTCTAACCATAGATCAATTCTATCATTTTCGAGGGTTAAAGCATTATGGTCTAACTGACACACTGTTAACAAACAAACAATCAAACAAAAGGGAAACTCAATTTATGATTACTCAAAGAAATTGAAATAGAATTTGTTGTGCGTGTATATATTTACTTTTCCATTCAATTATGTAGTTTCAACAGATATTGAACTGAATAGGTATTTTGCTTGAATTGTATAATCAATGAGAATATGTACATAATACATGTGCCATTGAATGCTGGTATAATGATAATAACAATCTTATTTAACAGAATGAATATAAATATGTTGTTTATTCACAGGGCATTGAGAAACATGTTAATACAACAATCGGCGCATTTGTTAATGGGATGAAAACAGTAGAGAAGCACGAGTTTTTCGTGGGTTGCTATGGCGACTTGGTGCCTCGGAAACGTTTGTTGCTATATACTAGCTTTATGTAATAAAGGGAATTCTGTTTATATGACGCCATATTCTATTGACGTTCGTTAATCGAGTTGTGGTCGTCTTCGGAACCATCGGATTGTCGTGATGTGAACATTATATATCATATTGTATATCACGTTGTAGATAAAATATCTATCTAGCAATTGATATCATAAGTAGGTGTTCACAAAATGTTTGTGTATTTGAAACACAGCATATTAGATGGCATTGTAAGAAGAGATGCGAGTTTGTGAAGTTTACCTTATTTTAAAAAAATCAGTTGAGAACAGATACATTATATCAATAACAAAGATTCAGTAAAAAGCAGATACATAGTTTATCAGACATCAAACAGTAGGAATAGAGACGTCTGGAAATACATTCATACAATCAACTAGCTCTCAACACACTTGTCCCGACAATCCTTTCAAGATATAACAAATGATGTTTAAGAGACATCTCCGATTTTCTATACCATTGACACATACTAGATAATCCCTGGAGCGACCCTAATGCTACAATGATGCTCTTAACAACGCTATTCTTGTCAAACATGAACAACTATTTTGTTTGGCAGTAATGGCTATTGGTAGCTACATTTTGATGAAAAAAAGAAATGATTCTAATCTCTGTAGATTTCAGGATCACATTATCTTTATTTGTAATATCAAACATGTTTTCTGCTTAATGAAGGCCCATTCAGACCTGCATGCGATTATCAGGTTTAAGGCTGTTATGACAAACATAACACATATAAACTCGATAAAATTACTATGAGATGTATTTAGATTTTGAAATTCTGAAAAATGATTTATTTATTTATTGACACATTGATGAAAAGCAATCATAATTATTTTTAAAAAATTATCCTGTGATTGTGAAGTCGATGTGTACCCTTACGAACACGTTGTTTACATCGAGAAAGCGTTTCGTTGCAATGTCATTCCCAACGGTAAGACAGAGAGCAAACACTCTTACTGCATTCTCCATTGTGCTCTTGGCTCTAGTCATGGTGTGTTTGTTAATTAGTCATTAAAATCAATCATTGCGGGGAGTACGATTTCATGAATTAACTGAAGAATGAGACAAACATTAATCAGAAGTGTTACCTGTAATTTCATGAATGAATTTACGTTCGTTATATGAATGAATAAAGTAGTCCTGGCATTGTCAAAGTTCATCGTTTGCCAATCAAATTACATAAGATGTTAAATTTATAAATATGTGTAATAACATATTGTTATGAAACCCCTTTTCGAAGTACCACGTGGGTTATAAAATATTATATTGTTAAGTGTTTAGGTTATTTTATGCCGTTGGATAAATATATATCATCCATATCATCATATAATTTCATGTCAATGTAGTTTTGATTATCGAGATTGATTTTCCTATATCGTTTGTATTTAGTTTCCCTTCCCCAGCAACATTTGGCTATATGACATCAGGCTTTTTACTACTGTTCTGCAAATAAGTTAGGTTTGTATAGAATTTAACTTTTTTCAACTTTAAAAGTTCATTTTCAATGGTAATTTGACCACTTTGCATGCAACAATGTTAAAACTGTAATATCTCGCACATTCTAAGTATGAATAGCATTTGTAGTTTCGAGAGTCATGAGAAGTGACAAGTACAGCCAAGAAAGACAACGCTTCATCCCTGCCTACTATTTCAGTCCACCAACTATGAACAAATTCATCAACCTAATGTCTACTCACAATATAAACACTGTTAAAGGTGGATCCATTGTTTTGTTGTGGGTCACATATGCCAAACGTTATAAATGATGTTAATCATTCGAGATGTACTGACTGTTGTCATGATAGTAGACTCAGTAAACCAACGATATAAAGGTAAAAGTGTTGATTTCTGATCGAAAACCGGACAATGCACCGCGTGTGGCGCGCGCAAATTAGTCAAACGTTATTTTGAAAACTTACAAAAACAGACAACTTTGGATGGATAATGTTTAATAGGTCTTATAACTACTGTGCATGTAAATCGGACGTGTAGTGTCGATTTCTGCACATGTATAATGATGTTACTCTTTTTTAATAGGAAACTAGTAATTGTGATATATTTTGTGATTGGGATTAATATGCAAGTTGAGTGAAATTATTTTAACTGAAATCAGCACATATGGAATGTTGGCACGTATTTCAGCCAAATACATTTTTATGACACACAATGGATGTATCTTTAAACAAATAGGGAAATATATCAGCAAAATAATGAAAACATTTTGATTTAAATGTCATAAATATTCCTTTAAAGCTAAGATTATGAATTCCATTTGTCAAAACTTTCATGTATGCTGTATAGATCTGAGGCCTTGAAATAAAATTCAATAAAATTGAACAAAATTATGTCTGTCTGTCGGTCTGAGTCATGAGAAAATAGGATTTGAGAGACATTCCCTGAGCTGAGCTGAGCTGAGCTGAAAATGGAGTTATGCCATCGTAAAAGTAAAGGTTTATGTCATTAATTGCACTTATCGTGGTTATAATAAATGATAATGACATGATATGCCTTGCAATATCTCTAAAAGTTAAATCAGTTTGTTCACGTGTTTTGATGCAGTTTTTCATTTTGATTCAGCAGAAATAAAATGCTGCATGAATAATTGTCAGATTATCAGAAAAATATTGACCTTTAAAGAATAATAATATAATAATAACAACATTATACAGACAAGGTCAAACAAGAACTTTATGCTCTTGTTTCAAGGGAAATTTCTTAGGTATAAGATGTCAATATAGCTAGGAGTATTATTTCACACACATGGAAATCATGTCAGAAGATGATGTAATACAAAAACATGTTTACGCAACAAAGTAAATTTGACAAGAATTCCCAATGTTCATAAGAAAACATTGTTGCAATGTCAATGCTGCAGTTTTGCTCATGGTACTGGTTGGTTTATAGATTTCCTCCATTACATTACAGAGCTCGAACAGAATAGAATTTCATTTCTTTTGAGGCTCCCATGGCCTACAGTACAGTAAACATAAATACCTTCATTTAGTAACACGTGACATTCACGTTTACACGTAAATTAAAAACGTATTTGGCGTGATCGTGAGAGTGAAAGAGGTTATTTCATTTAGAAACTGTCAGGAATGATATTTCAAGAGTAGACAGGATCACTGATGTGCTCATTGCGATCTGAGAATTATTTTTCTTTGAAATTGTGTTACTGTATTTACTACAATATTTAAAATTGAAAACAACACGCGAAAACGATGAGGTCCTATTTTATTCAATTATATAATGTTAAAGACTAACACGAACATTGTACATATAAGGTTTGGGACATGTTTGTGAATACAACTTTAACCATTGTGTAATTTCAAAATCAAAGGCTGTAAGATACTGAATTTATATCATTAATATAATTAATCACATTGTAGAATAGTAGTTTTATTAAAATGTTAATGCTCAGGTAACAAACTACATTTTCTTTACTAAACCTTTTCACTTCATGATAGTAGTTCCTGACAGCGAGTTCAGTATTCTGTTTATTACTCTCCAACGTAAAATGAGAGAAACTGTTGTGATGACAACAAATTTTCAAAACTGATCCAAGTAATGGCAAAGATCAATCTTACTAGTTTCTAAACACTGTGAATCAATAACAGGAAACCGTTATGACGTTATACTTTAGGGGTATTATTCTTCGAAAGTCAAGGACAATTCTTAACCATGACGGTATCATTTATCTCATTACATATTTTAACATACTATGGACTACAACGTATGTAAATCTTTCTTCCATATATCTTTAGTTTGTCACGCAGCTGCAGATGTTCCTACAGTAACATCAAGAGCTAGTAAGACAAACCACTATGCATCCATAAACCAATTTACACTGTATAAGACCAAATACGTATATCACATCCATCCATCAATCCATCCATAATTTCTTGATAAGACCCAGTTACTGAAATAAAATTGTTAAACTCTCATATATATGAGTTGATATGTTTTCATTTAAGTCCATATCATAAACACATGCGAATGAATAAGTGTTGACTATCTTAAAACTTCAAAGCCGTTTAGAGTGAGGTTTCTGCTCACAGAAGATTCCCTGAGAAGAGTACCAAACTGTCACAATAACATCCACACAGTTTAGACGCCAAATGTTATCTCAATGGCATCAAATCAAAGAAATACTTGACTCGGGTATTACATGAGATTTTATTCCAATTGACTATGTAGCTATTAAGGGCACTTTAGCAAGTGTTTTTGCATATTAAACATTTTATTATTAAAGTTTATATGATATAGTCGTACTTTAATGTCTGTGTATAAATATAGTCCCTATGCTGAGCAATTAATCGTTACATTTGTATGTGGTATTCATAATGCCTTACTCACATTTGTTTATCACATGTAAATGGTAAAACTTTAATTCACATCACGACTTTCTGTAGACACTGTGTCTGAAGCAGAAGTGGCAAAGTTTGGTTGGCATTGATTGGTCCAGTGCAGTAAGGTAATGGCATGCAAACACTGTACGAAACGTGTCTGAATGACTTCTGAATGAATGGTACTTTAGATATTATTACATCAATGATTGTGAACTTTCTAAATGTTTTATCTTATCCGCTTCTGTGAGTCTGGTCAATGGATGTATTTCTATCAGTGTCAGGATTAATTTGTTTTGTCCTGCAACATGACTTCGTGTATAATGCTCTTGCCTTTCAAGATATATCAAATGATCCCCGTCTTGGAGGATATCTCCAATTACATGCCTCATTAATGCATCTCAGACCTTTCGGGGGCTACATCCAAAGTAAAGACGTTTCCCATAACATGATCACTGGAGCTGCCAAGGTTAACAAGAACCTTACCATTACTTACTCACAATTTGAATTGCAAGTATATCTGTCGTTTATAATCCCCTCTTGTCAGAAGTTATCAATCATTTATTTAAGGTTCTAATGTGTTTTATTGTTTTTGATTAAAATATTTATTTTGCATGTTTTAAAAAACAAAGGGACACAATCCTAATTGTATGCATGTGGTCATAGATGAAATCACATTATATTGTCAAACTACTATTCTGTTATTTCTAGAGTTTATAATAAATAACATAGCCAATTCTAACATGTATTTAAAAGCCTTGTTCTTTTGCTAAAGTTTCGATTTATGAAATGTATTTGATAGACATAACGTGAACCTAACTGTTACAATATATTCAAATAATTACAGAATGCAAGTTGAATAAAGTTAAATTACTGATCGGAAGTTTACAGCACAAACTGCTTTCCTTATCTTCTCATTCAAGGTAATTTTCAATCCGTTTTGTTTATTGCCATGCCAAAAAGATGAAGTGATATGTCATGTGAATGTATCAAAACATTACAAAACATTAAAACATTCCATAGTTAAATAGTATATTCAATTTATTTCATAGGCAAAGGACTGGGTTGAACTATTCAAAATAAAAGTTTGTATTCTTTATCGCGTCAAAACCTCGTTTTGGACACAATTGATAGATAGTTTTACTTTGTACAAAATGATATCATTTAGCTAGAGAAAACGAAATGATAATAAAATAACTGTTGAAATATATGGTATGAAATATATGTTACCATGGAAACAATAACTTTTTGAAATTGAACTGAAGTGTTTTTCTTATCTAAAAAGAAGTATTGACGGCAAAACACTTATTACAGAAAAATGCATTCATGTGGGAACTGTGAGATAAAGTAAATTGAACCATGATACCATAAATGACATGTTTAACATTATAAACGAATATGCATCCCCATTCAGTATAAATAATTCCTGCAAGAAATGATGCATCTTTGTTTCAGTCTTGCGTATCACTCGTGGAATGAATCATCGTGTATGTTGTGTGGTGACGTTTCTTATGCGTTGAGTGCGATGGAACGCACATAAAAGTTGCTTTAGAGATGTGTCAAGTACTCGGCAACTTGTTTGTATTCAATTGAATATATTGTAGTAAAATATTTCTAGTGATATTGATACATTTTTCGTGCATAAAAAAATCATGGTGTTATAATAGATTGTATTCATGTACTTGAAAATAACTTGAAATGGGAATCGGACTACAGTCCTTTTTTTTAAATGACTTAATCTTAATCCAAGTTAAGTACAAGTATTGTCGATATTGTTATGTTAGGTATGGAAATGCTTCACCTGTAATCACTTATTGTTAATTTGATTATACTTAGCAAGACGTTGAAGATATCCTGTTGTCGTTAAACACCACAGAAACAACTGGACCAGACGGTACAGGGAAGCAAACTTTATGCTTAATACCGACATCAATAGCATGACCCCTAACTATTATTTTCAACAAATCACTTAAGACAGCCCTGATATTTGGAAACTGTCCTCTATTCATAAGAAAGGTAACATCAACGATTGGTGTAACTACAGACCGTTTTCATTAACTTCTTGTTTGTTTAAAGTCTTTGAGAAATGCATTTGTTGTAAATTCAACTAATTATCAACAGACATATCTATACAACTTTATTGCTTATACTTTAGATAATGGTACAGAATTTATACATTAGTGACGCATTTGACGAAGTATGGTACAACGGGATTATTTTGAAATGAAAGTCATGAGGGATAGATGGGAATCCACTTACGAGTGCATATACTCTCAACTCAGACTTGAATACAATATCTAAATGGGCAGAAACATCGCAAGTAAAATTGTACCCAAGTAAGACTGAAACCATCCAATTTTCACGCAAATCCGAACCCTCTATGAAACTCCCTTTATCATCCAAAACTGTGTTCCACAGGAGATATCGCTTGTGTGAGATCAAACAATATCTCCTAGGAGATATCGTTTTGACAGTAGATTTTGAACAATGCCCTGTCACCGTCAACTACATGACATCACAGTGCTTTTACATCATCGTGTAATGACATCACACTGCTATGACGCAGTGACTGCTATGACGCCAGAGATGTACACTTTCTCAGTGAAACGTAATTAAGAATGATTTTGGATGATAAATAGAATCTCACCCTCGTGTCTTCTGATATCAAATATATCAACACTCGTTGATAAAAGTAAAAATATCCTCGGCAAGCCTCGGATATTTGTAACTTTAATCAACTCGTGTTGATATATTTGATATCAGAAGACACTTGGGTGAGATTCTCTATTATTGAATGATACCCCAAAAATGAACTGCAGAGTCATTAACATTTAGGTATCAGGAAAACCTCCAATGGAATTCCAATATTAATGAAATGATATTGAAAATATTTCCCATGGTAAATAGCCTACGAAGTTATAAGTACAGATTCGCACGCAAAACTCTCGAAACTATGTACAAATTCTTTATTTTGCCTCTATTTGAGTATTTCCGTGATATGTGGGACGTGGGACAACTGTACCAACACAGTCTCTGTCACTAAAACACCTTCATTTAGAAGCGTTTCAACCAATATGAGGCGCCGTTAGGGGTACGAGTCATCCGAAACTATATGCCGAGACAAATCAGACCTCCTTAGCTAAAAGAAGAGAAAATGCCAAACCAACTTTATTTTATAAAAGGGCAAATCATATTATTCAAGATTATCTTTGTGATCTTATTCCCGAAAATGTATCTGACAATAACTATTTCAATCTCAGACTACAAGATGCAAAACTACTAATTATGCAAATTCGTTTTTTCTCGATACAATAAAAGTGTCGAACAATCTTCCTTCAAATGTTCCGAATGTTCCCTCCGTTGGACAATTCACAAATCTATTCATGCCATCATTTAATACTCATTCCGTGTTCAATTAAGTTTTGGTAATCGATTTTGTCAAATAACAAAATGTCGCCTTACTGAGATACAGTGACTTAAACAGTGATACATATAATCGTTTCATTTCTCATAATGCATCCTGTACCTGCTCACGTGACTATGACATTTTCATGTGTCCAAAATATAACATCAAACGAATATTAATATCCTACAGTCGCTTCATAAATCTATTATTGCATCAAAGCGATTTAATTCCTATTATTATAATTGTCTGCGAGGTATATCTGACCACGAGAAAAATCTATATAATTTCTTACAATGTTCGTGCAAACATCATGTATAAATGTGAACCATACATATATTGTGCAGCGGCATTTACATAAGCTATCTAGGCTTGTTTGCCAATCCATGTCTTCTTCTTGACCACAAAACCGTTATACCATAATGTTTATGTAGTTTCTAAATTGGCACAGTAGAAGTCGAGTGTAATGCTTATTTTGTTCAAATCAAATTAGTCTCAGTAGATATATCTTGAAATGCGTGGCTTCTGGTTGTACCAATCAACTTGGTCTCAGTAGATATATCTTAAGATGCATGGCGTCTTGTTGTACCAATCAACTTACGAATCAGTCCCAGCAGATATCGCTAGAGATGGAGATCGTCTGGCTATATCTACAGAAGAACGTAAAAAGGTCAAAGTATCAAATTAGAAAATGAATTCTTACATTAAGTAAGTAAGGAATTCATTTCATTGTAACCAAGAAGTGGACATTTATCTTCAGCATATTATCCAGATTCAAATATTCTATGTTTATACGTTTCATTCATCTCACATTTTACAATAGCATTTATTTGAGGTTATTTCACGTTTAGAATTGAAATGTTAATATCTTGCTAAGAGAAATAAATAGAAATAAAAAATAATTATATCATATTAATAATTATTTTAGCTGATTGATGAAATTATTCACTTAGCAGAGAACTCGTATAACACAATTGTTCGTTTCTTATATTGATTAATTGAGTATCTCTCTGCTGCTAAACGAATGTTTGAACAAGATGCATTTATAAAGAATGTTATTGACGATAATGGATGTCTATTTGGATTTCTGATTCAACATGGTCATGGATTTTGTTTGTTAAAAACCAATGTCTGTAAAATTTATTTATATTTTAAGTATTATGATATTATCATGTTTAATACATTAAGGTGAGTGGCAACACACGTTTTCTAGTCGACATTTCAGTTTGATTTTAGCTGTGATAGCTTTCAAAACTATTATTAATTTGATTTAGCCATCCTTTGAAATCGTTCAATCCTTCCACGTGATTCAACGTGCGCATGTTCTGTCCAAACGGCGGATGAACATTTTATTCCTAAGGCTGGAAAATTAAAATGCCTTTTTTTTTTCTTCTGATATCTTAGTTCACGTTGTTTTATTAATGACAGAACGAAGGAAATGGTTTTCTAAAATGTTAATAGAATATGATTCTAAAAAAACTCTTCCTTGTTCATAAGGTACTAATATTTATGAAGAACTTAATTAGACAGTAAAAAGTAAAACAATATAGTTTAAGACCTTTATATTCACAAACCCTTGATCTTAGATATGTCAGACATGTACGTAAAAGCCTATACATTTGCCTCAAGGGATATGTTCCTTGCACAATGTCTGAACAGGGCAATTAGTGATTCAGTTTTTATCTGAGTCGGGGGGACTTGCTCATCACAACTCTCTCCTGAGGTCTAGTATCAACAGGAACATGTAGACCCACATCAGGGGACTGACATCTATGTTAAATGAACAGGTTTAAGGATAATGTCTTTGGGGAGATTAATTTACATTATGATACTGTTAAGGGCTCTGACGTGATGTTATGTTGAATGAATTGTGTGTCATTCCACCATGGTGTGTTTCAGAGGCAAACTTTTAGCAGTGTTTCAGCTTTGATGTACTGCATCGCTTCTATCATTGTTTATTATGAAATAGATAGATATTAGATAGATATTTTCCTTGCAGGGCAAGTTCATCTCTGTTTGAAATTGTCAATTGAGGTCTCAAGATGACATTTCGCCAACAAAGTGTCAGTAGAGATTGTCGACTGTTCTCCTCAAACCCCCAGTGAGTCTACGACTTCGTTCCAAAGGCAACAGCTGCCACTCACGATGCAAATCAGCAAGTGTCTGGCTGGAGTTTCATTCTTTGGATAATACGTCAAATGATCTCCAATACATGGTCCAAGGGATTCAAATTTAACTCATAGCAGGCTAGGGGAGTTTGGTGATGGAATTGTGCACTCCTTCAAACAACGGGGACGTTGAGGTCGAGCATTATCATCCATGAGTAAGGGCTAGATGCTAATGCACGACAGTCAAATTGATGTACGAGGACAGGGGCAATGATGTCCTGAGATTTCCCCGTACCATGGCAACAGCAAGCGTACAGTCATGGACAATTCATTCTCAGACCATAACTCAGCCCCATCAAACGGAACTGAAGCCTGGATGTTTCATGGCACATATGCAGAATTGTTTGGCCTCCAAACACATTGAAGGCCACGTGTGACGTGTGAAAGGAAGTAGCTCTGTCCGACCTATGCACCTCCTCTGAATATCACTGCCATGCCATACACTTAAATTATGATAAATATTTTCAAACATTCTTTTGATGTTGCACTTTTTCACAACTACCATGAATGTCATGCAAGTGTTGTTATGTTCTCGCCACATGCTTAACCCCAAAACCTAAAAACCGTTTTCTGAACATGGATAATGATTTGTCTCGATTTTTATTGGAAACTAATACTTGTGATACATTTGGAGATTTTGGATGAACATGCAAGTTGGGTGAATAGTTTGATTTGAAAGCAGCACAGGATGTATTTTGACCCGAAATAAAGACATATTATGAAATACAATGGATTCTCGAAAGATTCATATCCATGTGATATGTGGTATTTTCACTATTTCCTTCCTCAAGAATGGATTTGATTGAATAAAACATGAAACAAACCATCTCGAATTGGAGAAAATAAGTGTGATTTATTATTGATGTAGAATGATTTATTGCAACATTGTGTAAATTCTAGCATTCATCTAGTCATTATTTATAGTGCTTCTTTCATCTTCAGAATAAGTGAGTTGTGAGTTCGGGGTTTAACGCCGCTTTCAAGAGTATTTCACTTATATCGTATTAGTATTATGTCCGGGAGAAAGCCCGCAACGCCACGTGGCTATGCATTGCGGTGAAACCTGCGAGCATCGGCTTGAACTAGCGAACCATGGGTGGTACTACGCTGAAATTCAGTGTAGCAGTGCACCCAAACCCTACTGCGTGTAGAACAGTTCTCTACTGCAGACAAAGTTGCCGTGGCTTTGGCGGGATTCGAACCCCGGACCTCTTGATCCGAAGCCTCTTCAGAATAAAGCAGAGGACAAAAGCTGTGATTCTCCTTTTGAATGATATGTGCACATAGTTCAGCTAAATGTGTGTGTACCGTCATTTTAGAAATGTATATATCATATACACTCTTCCAAGCCAATAGCCATAGTTAATATGAACCTCGCTGTAATTATGAAATCATATAGTTAATAGAAAACTGTATAAAAAGGTCAAGTATTGCTATTTGTATTCCAATTGGAACCCATGACTTCAGAGTACATAACGTGTGTGTGTTTATGTACGTTATACTCGATTGGTTTATTGATATTGATACACGATAAGTTCTTACCTCAAAGAACTTATCACTCCGTACTCACCTCAACGAAATCTCAGATCCTCCAGTGACTCTCTGTTGACTCAACCAAAATCACTAAACCGACTTTTCGAACGTGCCTTTTCCTTTGTCAGCCCACAACTATGGAATTCTATTCCTCAAAACCTCTATTAAATCTCAGCTTAAAACCCATTTGTTTTTATCTGTGTACAAGTAGATACTTATTCCTGTTTTGTGTATATATGTTCCAGTTATTATCACTTTATTAGCGCCACTGAGCATCTGTAAGGTGGATATTAGGCGCTTTACAAATGTATTATATATATATATATATATATATATATATATATATATCTATATATATATATATATATATCTATATATATATATATATATATATATAAACCAGGCCCTGACTGCTCAGATTAAAAGAGAATTGTTTATTAGTGACTGTTTCTCCACTTAGTTTCAGATTGAACGATAAACCAGGAAGTCTAGTTTGAGGAACACACAGTTTATCGGAGTCACTAAATAGGGTTTATGAGAGACCTCACACACGATCTCTAAACCTTGTTTATGACTCTACTTGCCACCAATTATTACAAATTGTCTTCTTCCGAAGACGTGCAGGAACTACCTGAGTCAACACATAAGGGTCGGACTGAGACTGTCTAAGATTTACCTTTTTGTGGCACACAATAAACAAGATGAAGTCATATTACTTATTTTGCTATTTTATTGAACAATAAACATAATGGGGGGCAATATGACTATGGAACAGTAGTAGTAACTGAAAATTACAAAATACACATATTTTATGTTCATGAAAATGTTTATTATGCATTATACAAGTTAATGAAGTGCTGTAAAGTAATACACGTTAACTACGTATTTCGCCGTCCTTTACGATAAGTGTTTTAACATGGATTCGGATAAACATGAATCATGCTAGATTTTTTAAACAAACCAATCTTTTTATCAGACATACATGTAAGGCAAGTATCATCGACATAGATAATCAACAATAACAAGCTGATATAACAAGCAATTATAAATCATATTCCTACTTACAATATGTTCTAAATGTCGACAATTATTTTATCAGTGTCGATTTAAGAATATACAAACAATATAAATGCGTTCGTCACAAGCTAGTGATTGAACTTGGACGATGATTCGGAATAGATGAAGACATTAAATTATGTTTATAATGTTGCTGCTAATGAATGGACGAAGTAGAAAACGAATCTCACTTTCTGCTTATTTGAAACCACATATAACTTATTTACTGTAAACGTCTTAACACATTTGATGGGCATTCTAGAAGTTGAGGTGATGAAGAATGAAGAACAACTTTATTGACACACAACTTCTTTTTTCTGTGTAGGCAACGTTTCGACCTTGATACTCGTTGTCTTGTTTAGTTTGTCAACGGCATTAGTATATATATTGAAACGTTGCCAACACAGAATTAAGAAGTTGTGTTCCATACAATTCTTCTTCATTCTTTATAAACGTCCTACTGTTAAACCATTTGTTAATTCAATCAATTCCACGTGTCCTTTAACATTGTTAGATTAAAGCAAATACATATTTACCACTTTTGAACGTATCCCCGATCAATGAATGCAATATTTCATACTTATTGTATTTTGGTTACTGTTCTTATCTTTTTTTATGTTAAACAAAATGTTTCACTTGTTGAAATTTCAAAGCAAAATAGTGCACCTCTACTTAATGAGAAAATGTGCTATAAGTGTACATTTAACCTTTAAATATACTTCTAATTTAATAGTTACTTCCTACAATATTTCTCAATATCGTTTACAGTCCAGTAATGACAAATTGTGGTAATTAAAGAAAGGAATAAGTTTGGATCTAGTTACTTGTTATTGTGGAAGAATATGCCGGATGGAAATTAAGTAAATGTCACATGATCTCCCAGAGGTGTCAATAATACACCGTGAACGTAAATAACAACACTTAACCGAGTTGGAGTTTCTTAGCGTGACATAAAACAACTCCTGACATAATGCAGCAGTCGGGGAATTGCAACTTTCTTTTTTAAGTTGGATGATCGTGTTGTAATATCATCGTGTTGAAAACAATTAAACTATGTGCCTCCTGGTTACTGAATGGCACTGAAAGACAAACAATTTATTCAACACTCAAAATCTAAAATCTTGAAATATGAATGATACGATTATACAATGTTGCCCCTGACCGAACACGTAATGCTCGCTTTGTTGACGATATCTGATTCCTGTTAATAAAAAATTGTTTGATACTTAATGATGCAACAGAAATGATTAAAAAGATACAAGCCTATATTCAATGATAAATGTTACCTGAAATAATAGAATTTTTTGATCCTACAAGCATCCTACAAACATCATATTTCACAACATGGCCAACTTAAGATATTCAGTTATTCTGACACAAGCATAAAGTGTGTATTATTCACAATTGTGACACTGGCTTTTTTCACAAATTTTCTGAATTGTAATCCCACAGAAATTTAATATTTACATTTGTGAATACATTTGTGATAATGGTTGTTTAGAGAATAACGTTTTAATGTATTAACTGGAAAAAGTAACTCCTAATTGATCAAACCTAGTGTTAAACCGAAATATAGACCGATCATACCTAATTTATAGTTTATTAATAGAGTATTTATTAATAAACTATACAGATAAGAAGGAACATAAGAAGTTCATAATTAGGAAACATAATTTCAAATGTAACAAACATAAATGATCAACTATTTAAGAGAACCAAAGCGACAATTACACCTTTGCTGTGAGCTTTGATATTATGTTGTAATATTTTGGAAGACATATTTTACGATAATGTGTTTATATGTTCATTTTCTGTTAGGAAACGCGTACAAGTCTTTTACGATTGTTATTGTATCATTGTGATACGTCAAAGGTAATATAGTGTGTTATGAGTATACATAATACGCATTCCTCAAGTTTCTAGCCCACTATTAGTAGATATATCCTAAAATGAAAATGCAGGGATGGTTTGTATTGGCACATGACCATGTTGATGATAGTCTTTGCCATTAATCTGTATGGTCAACTGGCTTATTTATCTGCTGTCTTTTATTCACTCAGCCATTTCTTAGGGTTATCTCTTAGCAAATTCAAGCCAGGATTTCTGCACGTTTGATCCTAACTGCGTTAAAAGCCTGCAGGAATTTCAGTACTGACATAGGCATTGCAGATACTTGACAAACATTTCAGACGGTGATGAAATGGAAACCATGAGCTCAGTGAATTTGACAACCATTCCATTCAAAATAACTGGCTTCTTTCTATTGTGGTTCCTAGCAACGTATAAACTTTCTGGAATAATGACTTTTACCTTTGAAACTTGAAAGAAATGTTAAGGACGCATTATCAGGTGTCTGATACAAAAAAGAAAAGATAATCTTTAACAAAATCAATTTGTAACATATGGTTGACTTGCTGATGGACATCTACCCAAGCTGAATGTTTATCCATGAACAGGTACTTTCCTATATGATATTAAGATTACCTGTTCCTAATAATTAGTAATTATTGTCTAATTCCCTCAGTGTTATGTTCAATGACGTGTGGAATCAATCTGCTGTTTCCTTCTCACAATGGAATAGTATATGTATTTGCTGATTTAAAATTAAAGTCCTTTATTCATGTACTGTTCACATCAAGGGTTATAGGAATATAAATATAATGTATAATAAATATAATAAATATAAATGGAATGTCTGTAAATGACTATAATTATATACATTTCAATTAAAGGAAACCACAATTAAGATAGCTTGAGTAGTATTACATTGTATTCCATGTAAAAACAATTTTCCAAATGTGTTTTAAAAAACCGTTAATACAATGATCTCGTTTTGTGGTCCAGCATGAATGACGAATATTTGTGTGTGTTATTATTGCCAGTTTAACTTATCTAGATCCAAGGTACAATGTTAGTGCTTTGCTGTATATTCTTCCAATTTGGTTCATAATCATAACATGAAAACACAAATTAACACATAAATACTAACAAAAAATAACAAATGAATAAACAGAAATCCTACCACCATCAAGGAATGTGCGATGTAATATATTGGTTGAGTTGTGTTATTATTCCTAAGATTGTCATATTTGTTTATTCCAAAGCGAGCTTTAATTTGACTAAAAAGTTATGACATATTGAAAGCGTGTTCATTTTAATTTATCTCTACAAACTACACTTTGACATTCCATTCTTTCAAATGAAGTGATCGTTTATCAGAAAATGCGTTCTAGTGGTTTCGCTCTCGATTCGAAAGGGACTACATCTATCAGGTTTAAGTACTCCGCTCCTTCGTGAGATGATAGCTCGATGATATTTTGTATACACCACTTGTGTCAATCATGTATCTATTACTTATTCTACATGTCTTCAGTCATCCGCGGTGGTCTATTGGTAAATACGCCATCTTCAGTGAGAAGAGTTATGGGATCGATTCCCTCTATTTATTGTTTTGAAAGTTTTAAACTATTGATTTCGAATCGAGTCACAGGTAAGGCCTTCTCGATAATCCAGATTATACGATCCGATAAATCTATAATCACTAATTTATCGGAGCGTATACTCTTGATTATCGAGAATGTAGGTAAGGTTGAAAAACAGCTGCCAGGTTATATTTCAAAAATCGGTAAAACCTTTAGTCGTAGTAAAACTTCAAAATTGGTGGTTATTTTAAACTTACAGAGAGGATATTATAAGACATGCGTTAACATGAAAAGAGACGTCTGATTAAAAGATTTTACCGGATTGAAGAAGCTTGCACATTCACCTACATGAGGTCAGGCGTAGACTACTCTGTTTGGATTTGATTTCGCATAGGTTGGATATGAAATTACATAAGATTAAACAACACGTTTTCATGTTGTCAAGTTATACAAGTAATCATCCATGGGTTTATTATAATGGTAGGCTTAATTATAAAAGAGTACTGACAGTCATTTCTCCTTAGGAGAGGGTTTCATTAACTTTGATAACTTGTACCCAATCCTTTCTCTTGAATAAATATGTTTAAATCAATCAAAATCATTTCTCCCACTAGACCAGCAAACACCCAGGCAAGACCCTCATCATGCATTGTCCACCCGCCTGTACATCGAGCACCGATATTCACCAAAATTCACCACTTCATGTTCCATTCACTAGATCTACTCAGTTGCCCCCAAGCTTGCCTTTTAAAGGCTTTTCTTGTTAAAATACCTCCATCGTATCTCTCAGCCCTCAGCCTACCATTTGCACCAAACTTCGTTTTTATACCGATGAAACCCCATATATCCTGGTGCAATTATCAACAGAGGAATTTTGAGTAGTTGACATTCATACCACAGGATGATGTAAAACACGTTAAGAACCTAAAGCAAAGTGAATTTGACAAACATTCCCACGGCTCAACAGAAAACGTTTGTGCAATGTAAATACCACAGTGCTCTTCTGTAAACAGTGAGGTCATTAAACTGTCGTTACAAAAAGGGTTATCTGGAATAATCCCCATGAATGTGTGATTAAGGAGATGAGGACATACATATATATGACGATATATGTGTTCCCATTTCCTACTTAATGATCTGTATACATATACATATTACAAAACAAACAGAATAAATAATGTGAAGTGATAACACAGTTACAAACATGATATCCAAAATAATAAATGCCTCTTGTTAACGAAAAGCGTATTGTTACTAGTTTTCCGTGTTTGCCTGTCTCATAAATACACCTTAATATTGTATGAACTTGTTGCAACTGCCGCTATCTGTGTTATGATGAATACTGTTGATATGATTTAGTCGATATGACATAACACCCCTGTATATAGTTATTATGTTGCAAAAATATGTAATATTATCTTTCATAATGCAGTTAAAACCAGTTTGATATTGAACACTAAAATGAGAAATATTTGTGTATTATCATATACAGTTATGCAAGAAACAAAGTACCCCCTTTCTAGAAATTTCTAGAAAATTTCTAGTGCGTATCTAGAAAGTTTCTAGTGAGTATCTAGAAAGTTTCTAGAAAGTTTCTAGAAATTTCTAGAAATTTCTAGAAATTTCGAGTTTTTTATATTTTTTACGAGATATCTAAACTATTTTGGTATATTCTGAAACTGCTTATTGACTTTAACACACATTCTTTAAAATCAACTTTATAACTTAATTAGAAAAGCGGATATTTGATGTTGAAGTTTTCCTACTCTACCATGCTTCCTCATTATAACGCCCCTTGTGTGCATTCAGTTATGCATGGCTGACGCGCTAATTAACGAATGAGTAATGAAGGAATATGCTGATTAGGAACTATGCATTTACTTATACATGTATGTCGTTATTTCATTTACGCCATTGTGCATTTATCATACTTTCTTTTCCCCTGGTATATGCTCTATTAAAATGTTTACCAAACATATTGTTTCCTCGATGTGAACATCCATTCATTTGTTCAACAATAAAACCCGATAAATTACAAGGGCATTCAACTGCGTGTAGAAAATATGATTTAAACTTAAATTACATTAGAATTCAATTATTTTGCCGATCTGTTTTACATTTAAGTGAATTCAATATTGGAGATAAAGCAAATATGTAAGTGGTTACATAATAGTGTGTCCGTGAATAGAATAATTGATTGGTTTGTTATATAGAATATATTACTTTTTTGGTCATATGATAAAATATCGAATACAGACTTTGTTATGTTGCTGTTAAGACATAAACTATTTCGATATTAATTCAAATACTCAATTGTTTATATTGTATTCTCTTCAATTGCTGGATATAAGATGTATGTCAAAATTGCAGTACGCAAGACAGATGTCTTCGCAAAATAATATATTCTATATGGATAAAGTTGTCTTTTATTACATGTAATAATAACGTTCTAGAAAGTTTCTAGATACGCACTAGAAACTTTCTAGATACGCACTAGAAACTTTCTAGATACGGGGTATGTTTATTCATTGGACACCTGTATATAGACAAATATTTCTGGATTACAAATTGTTTTTAGTGATTGTACATCACGTTTCAGAATATAAGTTATTTCTTACATTCCATTTGATAAAGACGTAAGCACATATCCGGAAGGTCTGTATGTCCTCTTTTATTCGTCTTAAATGCCACACAAAAACAACATCACATATAACTCGTTTCTTCATCTTGCCAGACGTATGCTAACATATGTACCTAAAATGTAACACTTGTATTCATACCACGATCTCTGCATAGACAAGAACTGTGCTTTCTGACATTGATTGATGAGCTGCATTTGAGAATGTACCCTGGCTGCAATTGACAATACAGCTATTTGCTGACATATTTCTTCCTGACATCAAATTAGAAGAACGTTTACTACATGATTTACTATACCATACTTTACTATGTGTCTGTCCTGTCCAAAGTCATTATGATGATACAAATAGATATGGTACAATGAAGCAAATATTCCATTGAAACACATTTGTATGAGACTTCTTCCACTTGTCCATATCTGATTCAATATTGCCAAATCTGATGTCGGCAATAAACAAATATCGAACTTGTAATGGAGAGGATTCTAACCAGTAACAGATTCAATATTCTACAAGCTGGATTAACTCACTCTCGAGGTCTGTAATAACTACAGCATCTGCGTCTAACATCACAAGTTTCTGACCCTTTCTTAACAAGATTAGATCCCTGAAAGGTTTGAGGCCAACGGGCACACCATCAATAGAGGGACTTTGGAGTATCAACAGATGTAATGTTCAATCATTGAAATGGGTCGACTAGGACCATTACTGAAACTGACATAGAGTTGACAATGAGACAATATTGAACTTGATTCGTTTTTCTAAGTTGCAATAAGTACAAAACGTCCCTGTGTTTTAAATGTTCATCATGAACTCTTTCAAACATGTATAATTCGTGGAATTTTGTTTACAATGAGTCTTTACAAAATATTGAAATTTTAAAGTTTGCATATGATATCTTTCAATACATGCAAACTATTTTAAAGATTTGATATTGCCACATCGTTACAGGAGGTGTAAATAATATCATTTCAATCACATTTATATTTCTGATAAATCAAATCCAAAGTATGATACTGGATCAGAAAATGAAATACAAAATGAATGTGCTTATATTGCATAGCATTGTACTGTAGGGACTCCGGGGGTACTGTTTTGTCATGTTTATACACTGACAACAGTGCAGCAATAAGGGTATTTTTAAGCCGTCTTTAATTATAAAAAATGAACATTTCTGTCTGAGTATCTAAATTTAAAGAAAGAAAAAATCCAACCAAATCTAATATAATGACGAAACACGTATCAAGACAACACTAAACGCTCCTTGATTATTTAAGAAATCTAAAGCCATAAATATATGCTGAAATCGTAACTGTGATTATACATTGTACGTGACCGGACTGTGGTTTCTGACAGTGATTGATGAGTTGCATATAAGAATGTTCCCTGTTCCACAAAACAGCTAATTTCTGAATGACACATGCAATTCTTTCGGGATCCTAATGAAAAGTTATTTTCTTTGTGATTTTGCCATGTTCTGTTTAAATTCATTCCGATGAAACAAAAATGCTGCAATGAAGAAAGCCAATATTCCAACGAAACACATTTGTATGCGATTTCTTCCACTTGTGCTTCTCTATTTCAATATTGCCAAATCTGATGTTGGCAATTAAGTAATATCTAATTGAGACAGGAGAGCATCCTAACCAGCAACAGATTCAATATTCTACAAACTGAATAAACTCCTCACTGTCAATGTCTGTAATAACTACAGCATCTGCGTCTAACATCACAAATGTTTAACCTTCCTTACAACAAGATAATATTCTTGAAAGGATTGAGACCAACGGGCACATAATCAATAGAGGCGAGCAATATTATTTTAATATCCCTTATACAGTACGGATATTCACTGTAGTCAAATAATTGATGTTGGATCAGAACATTTATACAAAATTAAATATGGTATTCATAGTATTTCAATCTAGAGACTCAATGTGTACTTTTATGTTATATGTTATATTAACGTTACTATGGTGCAAAGAAATAATAATAATATGACGAACTAAATTACTTACTAACTATCAAGATATGAATCAAAACAAAAATCCGAATAAATATGATAAAGTGAAGAAATGTGGATCACAACAACACAGTTGTGTACTGTTTGAACAATTTCCGAGCAAGGCATCGGGTGGATGAAGTCCATTTCTCCATTCGTCTAAAGGTCTGTAATCATTTTAGAACTCTTGCCAAGTTCTCACGTATAGTTAGTAAATCGAAAGCAGGATTACCTGGGTAATTGTGAATATCGTGTTGTTATAATATATTTCACTTCTATAACGGATATTGTTAGATATTCTGTAAACTGACAAATATCTTTTACATAAGTTTTAAATCTTAAAGATAAAGTAACGTCTAAATAAAATACAGTGTATGCCAACCAATGCAGTTATCAACTTTTAATAAAACAAGAACAATGGCATGTTTATAGCAACCTTTAGCGTTACAGATGAAAAAACTCAATCAATTCATCAATTTCAATACCGGAAACATCCATGTACTTGTAATTGAAAAGGATTTCTGTAATCATGTTCAGCATTTGGTTATAATACCACACATTTTTAGCGACAAAATACAAATTTATAATCACTTTGACTGTGTACACGAAACACCCTTTCGTTCAATGATCGTTATCAATGCTACCTAATGCACTAATATTTTATTCACGAGTATAACGTTGTGTGGGAATAGAAAATTTATCTGTCGCCAAAGTCATGAAATTCTGAACAATCATATACCATCACCATCATATACTTTGACATTTCTATTAGATACCTACTGTCGACGCATTTAGAACAGATGTCATAGAAGAAAGATGACGTTGTAACAATAATAATACTTATTTCCCGATAAAGGAATTTCGTTTGTTTTTTGTTTTTGTTTTTTTACATCAGTGATGCAACATTTTGTAACATAAAAATACAGACATACAAAGATGAGACATATAAATATCAAATACAGGTAAACGTGTGTAGTGTGCAAGCTATAAAGACATAATCATTAGGAGCATAAATGTACAGATGTATATGCATGGTTGTGTAGTTAAAGCTAATTTAAAAGTTTAATACTCGTAGGTAAAAACGATGACCGTGCCCTCTTCGTCTGCATTTTGGGAATAAGAAACCTGCGCCCAGATGATAAAAGGGTGTAACAATTGTATTGGAAGTCATGGGAAGGGTCTGATAAAATTTTGTGGGCAGACTTTAAAACATTATTTTCATAAATTTGTCAGAGGGAGTTAAAAGATGTGCCAGTGATTTTTGAACAGGTGGTAACAATTGTTTGAAGTTTGTTTTTGTCTTGGGGGAGAGGGCACCGAACCAACACTCTACAGAAAATGATCAGATTGATTGGATACAATAAGTCTATTATCATTTCCTTGGTCTTCTTAGTGTTCAACTCCAGGTAGTTATTGTCACACCATTCCACGAAGTTCACAGTCTGTTAGCAGGGATACGAGAGGAGAGTCAGGTTGCTATTTGATATTATTATTTGATATTTTGTCCAAGGGCATTTGCCCCATTATATTCTCCTCATAGCTTAAATTAATGATATGATATCATTCTGTTTAAGAGGGTATTTTGAGCATAGACATAAACATGAACATGAACATTATCTTAGTCTGATAATTATCTATGGTCTCTGTTATCCATCAAGGCAGCCCCATGTTTATTGCTTAGATCGTTTTATGAGATATGTGTGTAAAAACATCACATAAAACCCGAATGAATATCGATATTAAAGGCAATGTAGTCTGATCACACTTTGCAAGTTTATATGTTCAATTGGTTTGCAATTGATGAGATTTCTTTTCCATTTTTATATTTCCATTAGACAACGTGTTATATCACTTAAAACTTGCTCAAGATGATATTTCTCTTAGAAACTCAGAACTGTTGTTCAGTATTACCTATATAAAGTTCAAGTCAAATGGATCATTCTTGATAGATGCATGACGAATAAGAAATCATTGACGTGTATCTTAAAAACTCTCACATATGTTGGCACTAATGCGTGTGACCATACATTTAAACCTTAAGGAGAATGAATAAATATGCAAAGTAAGTTTAACACATGTTGATGTCTTGTATCCAGATCCAAATCTAAACACCAGGCATTCTAGGTGTAGAGATGGCTTATTTCCGGGATGTTTAATCACATTTGTTAACAGCTGGTCACGAGCTAGGAGTAGTTGGTGCAAATACAATTATGTGTTCCTGAAGTAAACGTTTGGTGAGACAAAAGACAAATTTATAATCTCTTTGACTGTGTACAGAAAGCACCCTTTCGCCTGCATCACATAAACATTTTAAAATATCAACTTTAAAGTATATTTTTGTCACGTTAAAGGTGCTGTTCATTCTGGTATGTCTGGCAAAGGATACATGTGTTTATGTGTTATGCAATAGATTTAATCGAGGTACCAATATTTGGAGTATTTGTTAAATGGATTGTGCTACCATGCTTTAGATTAACAAATGAATTTAGTTTTATTATCGCTCACTGCATCAGAGCATTGTATTCATAGTATTGTGATGTATACTGTTTTGATGAAAAGGAGTAAGTACATATCACTGTTTTATTTATTAAAACACTATAAGAGATTAAACATATTGTGAAATAAGATAAGATAATTACTGGACTTTGGATTTATTTCAATTTAATAACATTACCAGATACCAACAAAGTGACGATTATGGTCTAAATTCTGCCACATTTTTGTCACAATATCTCTTGTTTTATGAAGTCAATGCAATCAGTCAAGAATGCATGCGTATGTGAATCTGTTATATAATACATGAACATGTAGTGAAGAATAATTTCACCTTAACAATATTCAGGAGAAGGTTATAAAGACTGTTCTGATCAACAACAGCTATAACTGATTTCTCTCTTTCGTGGTTAAACTAAAGGCTGAACAGTTTTGTAATTTTGGCAGTATTTACAGACTAACTCCCAATTTATTTTTTCCTCGTTAAAATAATACACAGCAGGTCTCTCAGTAACAGGTAAACAATTATGGTCCTTTCCTGTCATTGTGCAAATAATACACAAGGGGTTCTGTTCCGAATGACATAACATAACTGCAATAGCATAATGTACAATATACAGTTAGCGCATTACTTTGTATATTAATGTTTAACTCTTGCTTCTTTAATAAAACATTTAAATGGAAATTAAACAATAAGTAACGTCTCGCTTTGAAAAAAATGTTTTATTGATATATTTTTCATAATATATTGCCAAATATACATCATAGACCAAGTTCATGTCTTTGGAATGTAGATGAACACAATGAATACAACAAGAGAGAACAGTAGATACTTATATGTCTTACAATGTACAGAAAAGAAAGGTGATGAACTCATCAGTGACTCCCTTCAAGTACAAAACACTTTTGTTCAGTCATTGAGCAGACGAATTTCCCATGGGAAACAGGATTTGTAACTTCATTAGTTTACACCAAATTTACACCACCGGAAATGTTTCTCAGCATCTCTTGGAATAAATGGAATCTACTAAAATGTCGATTTGACAAAGAAACAAATTAATGTAACATGAGACACATATTATTCTGGATAACGAGCTTCATGAATGTTCTTTAACCATGGGTTAATCGAGCTAACAAGATATCATTAAAGATTCAGTAGGAATGGAAATTAAAACCGTGACACTGCCGTTTATGCATGTCAATATACACATTATAATATATATCGCTATGTTCATTAACCATGAACATTAATGGAAATTGAGTTCATTACCGACAGGTTTCACATATATTGAGATTATGAGGGTAACTTATACATTGTGTTTCTACTCTTGCTACTCATGTGGCGTTTAACAATGGTAGGTGGCGCATACTTTCACTGCCTTGTGTTCAAGCAGAATGATCCGTCCAGTTTATCACTATTTGGTCAAGGTCAAATGTCATTCAACTGTACGTTAAACTTCCACACTTAGGAAATACTCTATTGTTTATTACTACCTTCTATCAGATCAGATAACCTAAATGATAAATGTACAGCTGCTGAACAAACGGTCTTGACATTGCTATGTTTACATGACTTTGGAGACTTCAGACACAAATAACAAGTTTATAAATGCTTGTATTGTAGGACTATGTGGTATCACAAGAAAGTACATTCAATAAGGAACATTAATCCTTTTTGTTTTTTTCAGTACCTTTATTTGTTTAGGCATGAGTTCCTGGATACTAAAGAATACAAACCAGAAAAAGATTCAAGGTGCCATTTTCTGATCATATCCTCAGATATGGGCTTCGGGATTGGGTGTTTTATAGTCGCCTCTGAACAATAACTTCGATATATTTTACTTTGGATACTGCTTATTAACAACGTACGACTATTGCTAAAATAATTGAAAACATATGTGTAGGCGAAAGGAACATGGTTCCCACCCTGCCGTCGGTAATATCTGAGAGCTGTTCTCTATTCTATTCTAGTTTTTCTCTCCAGCCATTCAAAATGAGTTTTCAGCACGGGACGTAGCATTTAAACCCAAATTGTTGTAGACGTCTGGAGATTGACATGTGAATGATCTAAAAACCAACCCTTTTCTGCATAATACCCCTCCGAATGTTAGGACTTGACAGCTGTTCAAGTACATTGATTTCGTATCCATCGGTTTTCTCCATGAGTTGTGCATTATATTTTGCAGGATCTTAAAGCATCAAAAACATCTTTTGTGGCATGATTTTTTAAAATCAACTGTTACATACCATGATTTGTGACCCTGCAATGTATATTTCGATCATTTCTTTTGAACTTCTACTTGTTTCATTCCGTTGTGCCTGACCATGACATTCCAGGTACTTTCACTAAAAAAACTTCAACATATTCATCGCATCAGATGTTGAAATAACCAGTTGTCTGAGACACGTGTGCCAGTGAATGCAGATAAATTATTCATTGACAATATAACTTCTTAGAGATAACAGACATCAAGTTATGAAACGTTTTTCAGGATATTTGTGAATTTTAATGAATTCATATTGGATTAAATATTGTATATATTTTATACAAAAGCACTTTTAGTGTGGAAGATATATGCAATGTTTATGTTTGAAAAGATTTTAAAATTCATATGTAAAAATAGAATGACCTCACCAAGACGGACTGTTGATACCTATAGTATTCATCTATGTAACTGTAGCACTAATTCCATAACAATCAGAATCAATCAATAATTTCCAAAGTTCAATTGCTTTAAACATGATTTGACTACCTAAATATGAAAAGAAAAGAACATGTTTATAATATTTTTTGGAAAATAATGAAACAAATGTTACGTCTGTTGCGAATGTAATAACAAAAAAAAATAATTCAGCAGCTGTAGATACGCTGTAATGTGTGTTTATTTAGTCAATGTGATGAATATTATATGCAGCTACATGTGTGGCTATATGTACAGAAGGTAAGGAGCTATTCGAAATTCACAGACATGTTCTGAAAATAAGTCTTTGCATTTATGGAAGAGCCATGAAGCTAGAATCATGATTGTTATATTTTCACTGTATGGTAATATCTATTTAACTCTCCTGTTATCAGGATGGATGTAATTGCGACGAAAGAAATAAGAAAAAAATACAACTTTATCAATAAATATCATGTATTCGTCTTATGGAGATTAATTTCAGCAATGTTACTTCAATTATATAACGACATCAACAATGTATGTCAACAAACAGTTCAGTGAATAAAACACAGATAAGTGCACCTGAAGACTTCACATCTACGCAGAATAAGCAAATACTTAAATTTACTCTTGAAAATAATTGTTATGACATATTTGTAATTGTTTTTATCGTATGAATATCAGGACATTTTGCCCTAAGAATAAACAAAATGGTTGACTCGCATGTAATATTTGAATATCGGATTCATATTTACCAGATTATTATTAGCTCTTTGAGAGGCATTCTAGAAGTTGGTGTGATGAAGAAGACAACTATTTATGGATGATCAACTTCTTTATTAACAATAGCGACGTTTCGGTATAGATCCTTATACCGTTATCAAGCATATGGGAGAGAAGATAAAAACAGAGGTTATATACATGATAATGGTATGATAATGAGATAACAAAGACAACAAGATGAGATAACAATGAGATGAAACATGTAACAAGCAGGTTGTGATAGCATTGATACCAGTGGAAGGTAAGTTAATTAACATGTATCTTCTCTCCCATATGCTTGGTAACGGTATAAGGATCTATACCAAAACGTCGCTATTGTTAATAAAGAATTTGATCATCCATAACTATTTGTCTTCTTCAGATTATTATTGTCTACTGAAGGAATGACTTGATATACAAACATCAATGCCTTTTGTTGTAATTATTTTACAATGCAATTCTACTATGTGATCCAGTATTTGTACAGTAGGACATATAAAACGTGACTCAACAGCAGCATTATCCTTAAAAAATATGTCGGTGTTTCTTTTGCAAAAATCACGAGAAAATCAAGTCAACTGTTTAGTCATGCGTGTCCTGCCGCATCACTCTAAGCAAAGAATATAACATTTAATAAGTGGTACTTTTCAGATTATAAAATTAGTAACAGGGTTTTGATTATTAACATTGCTTAGCATCCTAGCCTATACATTTTAACTTTAACATTCCCTCATTAATGAAAACTGGGGTATTCATAAACATCTGCAGCTAATATATATTATGTAGAGAAAACCATTCCGATAAAAAAGGAAAATACTTGTTTTTCTTTAGATGAATGGTTTTAAAGAACATTCAACTTAGTAGAAAATATGATATGGACATGAGTTAAACTAATCGTAAGCACAATATCGCTGACAACTAAACTGGTGTATTTAGAGGCACGACATTTCTTCTCAATGATAAACAATACACTAACAATGGATTAAAGGAAATATATTTAATCAAACGAATACTAAATCCTTTCTAGAGGAAATAACTGTCAATGGATAAATGATTTGATTGAAAAGAGGGTAGAAAACTAGCCTTAATCCAGTCCAATATTGGCAATTCTAATTTTGCCAACTTTCAATCTAGAAACGGAATGAAATGCAGCTAACAACATGTACAGATACAGCATTCTACAAAGGAAATTTATTCATTGTCGACGACTTTACACAATTCAAGCAGCAGAGTCTAGTTTCAACTGAGAGAAACTTTCTTAAAATAAGATTAACTTTCTCAAAAGGCTTGAGCCGAACGGGAATGCCGTCAATAGAGAGGATTTTAAGTATCAACGGGTGTATCTTTCCATGCCTGAAATGGAGTAACCTACAAGTAAAGGAAGTACTTTGCATTACAAATTACTTCCGCCTCTTTTTCCCTTCATTCATCTGGGTTTTCTTATCATGACAAGAAATAAGAACACTGTAACACCTAGCTCAGTGAAACTCGATATTGGGAAAACTTATTATGTGCAGATGTGACTTTTTTGGTACTTTTATTTTATAGCTGTTTCCATGGAGACACAACTCACAAATGTGTTTAGGCATCAGAACTCGGAAAACATAAGGCCTAGCTCATTGAAACTTTTTATGAAAGCAATCATCATGTTTAGATGTGTATATTTGAATTTTATTCATGAAAGTTGCCTTTGAAACAGTTAACAATTTCGTTTCGGGACCATAACTAAAAACAAGAATGCCTAGCTCAATTCTTATTCATCATACCAGCTTCTAAAATGCCTCTTAAAGAAACTAGCTCAATTAAACTGGTACATATATTTTTTATTTAGTCGTCTGTTTAGAATATTTTGCATTGAAATGTGTATTTTCGCTTCGAGATGACGACTTAAAAAGCATGCAACGCTGAGGTCAATTTGAATTTATAACTAATGATTTTATTACCTTTTACAAATTCTACACACGAAGAATGTGAATGTTTAAAGAGTTATTAAAATAAAGCTCAGTAAGTATTGTTCAATGTATTTACGACTTTTCCTACTTGGAGGAGATATGACACTGACTCTATCTGTATGTCAACTTAAGTTTTGAACATAAGCCAGTTATTAAAATTTGGTGACCTGAAGCAGCCGGGTTCTGTTGATTATTACATTGTTCAATGGCAAGGGTAAATATCTAGAAAGAACCTGTTCTGATTCAAAACTTAACATATCTGAAAAGTATCACCCATGAGTGAAAAGTATCATCCAAGAGTTAAAAAGTATCATTCAAGAGTTAGAAGTATCATACATGTGTGAAAAGTATCATACATGAGTGAAAAGTATCATCCAAGAGTTAAAAGTATCATACATGTGTGAAAAGTATCATATATGAGTGAAAAGTATCATACAAGAGTTAAAAGTATCATACATGTGTGAAAAGTATCATACATGAGTGAAAAGTATCATCCAAGAGTTAAAAGTATCATACATGTGTGAAAAGTATCATATATGAGTGAAAAGTATCATACAAGAGTTAAAAGTAGCATACATGTGTGAAAAGTAACATCCATGAGTTAAAAGTGTCATATATGAGTGAAAAGTAACATCCATGAGTGGAAAGTAACATCCAAGAGTTAAAAGTATCATACATGAGTGAAAAGTAACATCCATGAGTTAAAAGTATCATACATGAGTGAAAAGTAACATCCATGAGTTAAAAGTATCATCCAAGAGTGAAAAGTATCATCCATGAGTAAATAGTGGATATTCTATAATATTGACAATTCAAAACACCTTAAACGAGTTAGGAATTAGTTATCATTATTTATCATTATTTATCTTTCCTTACAGTGGCTGATGAACGATACATTTTCCTTATGTATCTTTCTGTTTCACGGTGTAGAAATTTCATGTACCCCGCTGCCATAGTTACAGCTGTTAGCCAAGAGTAGGAGTCCCATAACAGTCTGATGACGTTGAATGATGACGCACACAGTTTACAGAGTATTCGATCAGCTGTTTTCAGGTCTATTTATTACAAACGTATTTTCACCTTATTTGCTGCTTTGATTGGAAACAAATTTTAATTTGCATTGATAGCACACTCATTACACTAAGATTAACTAGTTGTAACGACATTTGACGACATTTTGTTTACATTTAGGGTCAAGGTCGTTCAGTAATCGGCAGTCAAAACGCAATCATTATAATAATTCTAATTTTTTTGACATGTCTGAAGGATAAATACGTTGTATGCTTCCGCCTCAAGTAATACGGTCTCGTACATCTATGTAATGGTACCAGTGTAATCCTTCGCCTGGATGATACATGATACCGTATTATCTTTGTGAGAAGCATGCGACTTATAATTTAATTCTGCTACGATTATATTTATATGTTCACATCTGATGTATTTTCTGTTATATGACAGTGGAAAGAGGAATCACACTGTTGAACATGATTGTGCGTCATAG